>OV049862.1:21759765-24159765 GCA_920104075.1 Melanargia galathea | reverse complement strand
TCGAGTGGCTTCATCTTGTAACTAACTCTTTATCTGATTTTGTTTGATCATTATTTTGTAAGCTTTAAATTAGTTGGTTTCCATTTCAGTTTAATCAGCGGGTGAATAAAAGTGTCTGTCTGTGATTTTTTTATAACAACTGCGACTTTAAACGTTCACAATATGATTATTTTTATGATAGAACTTTTGGGTCTGTCTGTTTATTTGGTCTAATCTTCTGAACGGCTGAACCGATTTTGACTGGACTTCCTCAGGCAAGTAGTTGTTTATATATGGAGTAATCTAATTCCATCCCAGAAGATCCTACGAGGTTTCCTACGAGGTTTATAAAAACTTAGGGGTTAAAAAATTAGGAATATTATTCGATAAACCTTTTATTATTTTTTCATTATGAATTAGGTAAGTACTTATTCCTAAAATAATAACTCAACAGTACCTAACGTACTATGAAAGATTTATCTAACTTAGATAGGTACCTCTACTAGGAAAGAAATTGCAGCTAAGCACTCATTTTAATTATTATTATGATACGATTATAGACCGCGGATTTTTTTTTATCTAAGTAAGTAGGTACCTAAGTATATGAATATTAATTTTGAGCTCAAAATACATGTGTGTTTTGGGAAGTCTAAGAAAACAATAATTAATACCAAAACAATATTGCTTTTAAGATTATTAAGTATATCTACAAATAGGTACCTACCAATACTTCCTTATTTAATTTGCAAGAAAATGAGAAATCAATCACTTTCTCTGCCACAGTCATAATATCAAAGCCTAATGTTCAAGAGTTTCTAGGTACTAAATTGCAATTCTAGACACATTACGTTCACTAATTCAATGTGCTTGTGCTCATTTTTTGTTTGACTCTCTTGGCTAGCTATTCTATTGGCTAGCTTGTTCTTCTGTGGATCATGCAGTCTACACGCTGCAGGTCCTGGGTTCGAGTCCTAAAAGAAAAGTTATTGCGCTTTTCTGTCAAGATAATATTCCGCTGTGACTCGAAAAACACGTAAAACGGTCGGTCCTGCGCCTAATCTCTTTTCGGTTGTATCGCATTGGAGTCCGATCGGACTAAAGTGAAAGAATAGGGCATTAATTAGTAGGTACCTGTGTTTACACACGTATTATGTACTTCGGTTGAGAGGATTATACCTACACTTCGTACTCATAAAATTATGATACAAATTAGATTTTTGCAAGATATTTGTTGATTTTATTCACCGATTACATTTTATTTAATAATAATTTCATAAAATGAAATAACACACAAAGTCATTAATCAGATGCAGAATTTTTGTAAATCTGTATTAATATTAAAAAAACCGGCCAAGTGCGTGGCGGGCCACGCGCAGTGTAGGGCTCCGTAGTCACAATCCTCGAAAAACAGATATAACTCTTTAAACTGTGAACCCTACTTAGCCATGATAGTTTTCCTTTAAAATTGATTATATCTACTACTGGTGTGAATTTTTTCAAGTTCCTATATACTGCCATTTGGGTGATAGAGGGGGGGGGGACACTTGACTCTAATAAAAATTAGCACTTTAAAGCATCATATTTTACAAACGGATCTAGAAATCGAAGAATGATGTTCCCACACCCACAGTATTTTTAAAAGACCTATTCAACGATACCCCACACTATTGGGTGGACGAGAAAAAAAATATTCATCCCCACTTTACATACTTTGTCGGCGTGATTAATATTTATATCCATGCTAAATTACAGATTTCTAGCACTAATAGTCTCTGAGATTAACCGAGGAAGGACGGACGGACGGACAGACAGACGGACGGACATGGCGAAACTATAAGGGTATATACCTTGTTTACTACGGAACCCTAAAAATGAGATTTAAGGGTCAATTTCAACAAACTCGAATTTTGCCTAATTACGGTGGCGAATTTAAACTTGCTGTTTCTAATATATTTTTTTAGCCTAAATAATAGTTAAATAGTACTAATAATTAGTCATATAGTAGAGATAGAAAAATAATTAATAGTTCATGAGATATTTCTATTTGAAATTTTCAAATGCCACCGGAATTATTTAAGCGCCACCGGAATTGAAATCCGATCCACCGAAATTGATTAATGCCACCGGAATTAGAAATAATAAAGGCAAGATCTTATTTCTTTAGACTTAAGATTCATAGTAAAAAACTTGTGGAATACCAACAATTTAAGTATCACAATTATAGTTCTTATATTTTATCTTCATAAAGATAAACTTTGGTAGTATTTTTAACAATAAAAAAGACGGTAGATATTTTAAGCTGGCAGTAATCTAATTCTTACAAGATTACCCTCAATTTGGTGATTATTAGAACATACGTGTCATCGTCATCGTTTCAACCAATATACGTCCACTGCTGGTTTTCTGCAAGAATCGCCAGAACATGAACTTGCGCCGCTTGTTTTCAGCATCTGCCAGCGACTTGCTTGATATCGTCCATCCATCTAGTGGGGGGTCTTCCCACGCTTTGTTTTCTGGTGCGAGATCGCCACTCAAGCACCTTGGGACCCCAACGTCTATCGGTTCTTCGAGCAATGTGGCCCGCCCATTGCCACTTCAGCTACGAGACTCGATGACCTATTTCGGTGACACTAGTTCTCCAGTGGATCTCCGCAATACTGATTTGATTCCGCAGGGATACTCCGAGCATAGTTCTCTCCATTGCCAGCTGAGTGACCCTGATCCTTCATATAAGGCCATAGTTAGCCACTATATCTCAGATCTGTAAGTCATCACTGGCAACATGCACTGTTCGAAGACTTTCGTCTTCAGACACTGAGGAATATTGAACGAGAAGACAGGTCGATGTTTCCCGAACGATATCCACCCGAGTTGGATTCAGCGGTTGATCTCTTTCTTAAAATTGGACTTACCTAGCTGGACCGTGTGTTCCAGGTATATATACCCGTCTACAATTTTGAGTGTTGAGTTTCAAAGATTACTGGGTGAAGCGCAACATGAGCATTGTTGTTCTCATCTTACTCATGGACATTTTTAGGCCCACCTGTTGAGAAACTCTGCTAAGATCATTGAGCGTCATATTAAGGTCTCCCAAAGTCTTTGCCATAATGACCATATCATCAGCAAACTGGATAGCTGAGTAATGTCCTCACCGTTTATGTTGATTCCAAGTCCAGAAGCTTAAAGACGTCTTCTTGCTTGGCTTTGCTTGGATAAAGGTACTTGTAATCAATTTGGCGACCTTTCTTCTTCTTCTTTGATTTATCTGCAGCGACCTTAACACAGCCCAAGTTTCCATCGAATCGAAGGCTTTTCATAGTCTACAAACGCTAAGCAAATTGGCCGATTATACTCTTCGGTCTTCTGTATAATCTGCCAGAGCTTATGTATATGGTCTATGGTACTAAAGCCTTTTCGGAAACCGGCTTGTTCAGGAGGCTGGAAGTCTTTAAACCTATTGGCGAGACGATTAGTAATGAGACTCGAAAACAACTTATAAACATGGCTCAGCAGTGAGATGGGTCTGTAGTTCTTCAATAGGATATAATCTCCCTTCTTAAAGAAGAAAACCACCATGCTCCTGTATCATGGTTTTAGCATTGCGCCCTCGTCAATGACAGAATTGAACAATCGATGGAGAACTTTAAGTATTGGTCTTCCACCCATCTTCAGAAGTTCTGCAGTGATTCCATCATCGCCTTGTTTGTAAGCTGCTTGAGAGCCCATACTAATGTGGTATAGACTGAAATCCGGGATATCTCCGGTATAGGTATAGGTTTCTGTGTTCAGGTGTACAACTGTCCATAGAACTTCTCGACTTCTCTCAAAATCTCAGGTTTTGATGAAATTAACCTAGCGCTGTCGGTCTTCAGTCGCGTCAGCTGCCTCTGACCGATAGACAGGCCTCTCGCGAATACATTTAAGCCCTTATTCTGCTCTCCAATGGTCTCCTTGATTCCTTAATATCAATTTCGGTGGCTCTGTTCAATTACGGTGGCGCTTTGTTTTGCCACCGGAGCCACCGAAATTGCGCCACCGGACTTAGAATCAGCGTCAAAACTAAAATTAAAAAAAAAACTATTCTTCACACGTTAGTTTTTATTTTACAATTATGACTGAATACCTTTAATATAAGCTTCCATAAAATTTCTTTTTAATCTGCTTTAAACTTTTACTAATACACGTGACACCGGAATTACATAATTTTGTATTCCTGCGCCACCGCAGCAAGTAAAAAAAAATTTTGTGGGAAAATTATACAGCATGTCGGTTGTCCTCATACGCCGTTTGCAAGAGCACAACCAAGCGGTGCGGGGATGGACAGTAAGGTATCTTCAAAGTCGTATTGTAAGAAGCACTGAAGTATTCAAAAAGCGCCACCGAAATTGCCTTTTTTTGTAGGACATTTTTAAAAGACGTTTTAAGGCTTATTGTACTTACTTAAATTAGTCCATAAATATATATTAGCTGACTTATTTAAAGTATTTCTAAAAACACATTCCCTTTCAATGAAATTACTACACCAAAAAAATTAATTAAAAAAATATGTAAACAAATGGAATCCGGATAGTCCACCGAAATTAGATTTTAGGCCTTAGATTTTTTTTTACTAAGAATTTAATACATTAAATACCTTAAATACGTTATTATCATGTAGACCACTATTTAAACTACCCATATAAAATTACACGTTATTGTAGTTTAACTTTACACATTAATTTTCAACCTCGCCGTGTCAAAAATGCACTTGGGAAATTCACCCTTAAACTCTTTCAGTCTGTATTTTTTTTCACGGCTAAACTACTGAATATCTATTCAGTAGTCTAAGTAGTAACTATCCAGAGATAACTAGGACTTGTTTTTTTTCTGACAATAAGGAGTTCTCACAAAACCTACCACTGGATAAATTCTGGGGATAGACGCATACTGGAAACAAACAATGGCAACTTTCAGCCCGGAAAATCAGAGTTCCTACTTGATTTTTATACACCTAAACCAACATGGATGCATTAAGCTAATTATAGATATAAAACCAATATCCATATTTTAACATGACATTTCAAAACTTTTATGCTCAAAGGCCTTTTAAAAACATAAATCGTATCCCAATTCATTATCTTTAGGTATGTGTTCATTTTATTTTTGGATGCCATAACTCTGTGTACTCAAAATCCATATATAATATTTATATCAAAAGGTTCTTTTCAATCGTTCTCTTTTTACGTTTCGAATTTATTTATCGTACCCTTTGAGCTCATTGTACCCATGTGGTACCTATACAACATGGGTACAATGAGTAACCTATACCTAAGTACTTAGGTATAAAATTATCAAAAGCTGGTTGTCCTTGATCTTATCTTCATTTTCTTTGCAATTGCAATGGTTTCGTACCCACGTATATAATTTTAATATGTAGGTATATATTTTCGTGTCTGGTACTTAAAAATATTTTTACCTTGTGAAACCCTTACCCTTTTATGAAATATAAAATAGTCGGTTAAATTCTTAAATTATGTTATTAGGTATAACTTCAGAGAAATCAGATTATTAATAAAAATAAAACGTCGAGCGCGTTGATGTCTTTTGTATGTACAACTTTTGTAAGGACAAAACTTTCTGTGAAAACGGAAAACTGAATAAAAATTATTAATTAGTTGTAAAATGAGGCAGTAATTATTAATATTTTATTAAAAACTACATGAACTTCTCTAGTAAAAAACTAGAATGGAAATGTTTTTAAGTTCATGGCTAATGATATTAGCTGCTATTTAAATCTAAGAAATAATTATTGTTATTCTATACAATGAATCATCTTAAAAGTTAAAAGGTATTTATGCTAGTGATTTAAAAAAATAATTTTTAGGTCACAAGTTCGCAACACAATTTACGCTTATTATAAATGTAATGAAAAACACAACAATTAGATAATTTTAATTATATAATGAAACGCCAATATTTAAGTCAATGTAATATCAAACAAATCCTATAATTTGAGATATTTAGTTTCCGTTAAATTAAATAAGTACATTAGATTATAATTAATTTACCTACTTCCCTAGATGTTTTCTACGAGTACCTACAGCATGAATTTGTGTTAATTTTAACTGTAGTTCATCTCATTTATATTTGAGCAGTAAATTAAACAACTGCCTTGTAATATCTTACTATAGGTGAAAATACTTCGGCCACATACATACATACATAGACTGCTAAAATCATAACCCTTCCTTTTGGCTTTGCCGTAGTCGGGTAAAAAGAAGACTTATACGGGTAGACAGGCAGACATAATAATAATAATCTTTATATAATAATAATAATCTTTATTATTATACATATTTTTATATTATTTATACTTAATATTAGCATGTATGCAAAACTTACCTTTATTTGGTGCATTTCATCTATGCCATAGAACTTGCAAGTATATAGATATTTAGCTGTTGAGTAATTAACAAAACTATAAAAATTCCAGAATTGCTTTAAACGCGTTTAACCTTTAATATAATTAAAGATTCTACATCAATTATTTCTGATACCTGATTATTTACGACTTCTGCATTTGATTTGGCCTTTAACCTTATGAGATTTAAACAAACCGGGCTTATTGGACAGTTGCCTGTTGTTTAACCAAAATAAGCAGATAATAATTAATATTATATTCTAAATCTATATTTACTTATAAAATATTTTATAAACTAATTAATAATGTGGTATGTTACATAATATAATATATGTAAGTATTTTAATCAAAATAAGACCTTATGCGTGAAAACTCCAATTAAATATTCCAATGAAAGTGGCGCTAAATGCTTTATTATAGTTTAAACAAGCTCATCTTAACAATTCGATTATTAGGTAAGTTAATAGCAACACGATTCAGAATACGCTTTCACGTATTTTCGTTTTATCGGGAAGGAAATCATTTTAGCATGTTATTAAGTGGGTATGTACAACGTTGATTGGTTAATTTGATTCACTGTAAACACACTCGTGCCGTAATATGCATAAACGCATGTGTTATGAATCGCGTGAAGGAACCGATTAAAGCGGATGAACGTATTAATTAAACAATTATAAGGTAATATTACGATGAACGCGTAACATGTAAATAATTATGTTTAGACTGAATTATACAATCGAAAATTATAAGTATGATCAGTAGGTACCTTTCGACGTTATAAGTTTTTGTAGAATTTTTCTTCTTCTATCTCTTCGATTTACTTTTGCACAAGGTAGAGTATACCTTGGTCTTCAAGTGTAAAATTACCTGATATTATCATTTTAATAAAAAGATCAATACTACATCGATAACACTATATCGATACTATCATTCGCGCCTAGCAGGTGGAACCACGGGCCCTTCAGTAGTATAGGTAGTATAGCGTTGTCCCACCTGTGAAACCAATCGGTGGGACCACGGGTCCTTCACCATATTATCTAAACTAATGTTAATAATTAATGTTAAGTTTCTGTAACGAAAATAATTATATTTAAGTACTTAAGTACTTAATTATGTTTTTTCCTCAAATTTATTAAAGTTGCCCACTAGAAATTAAGCAAAGTGGGTTGCACATATCAGTATTCATACCTCCATGGTTAATTAAGGTTCATCGACTATCAATTTGTGTCGATAACCCATTTCGATTTTTTGGTAGTCTAAAGTTAACCATAATAACTAAATCTAACTTTATCAACCTATGATGCAACTGATCCATAGAATTACAAGGAAAAAATATCAGGCTTAGTTAATAAAAAATTGGAATACTTAAGTAGGTATACTTTTATATGACGTTATGATTGCAACCCGTATATTATTTCCGTCAACTAAATATGTAATTAATCTTCATACGTGAAATATCAGATGGTTTTTTTTTAATGTAAAAATCATTATGTAACATACACGCACACGGTAAGTAAGTGTGTGAAACAATTTTCACGTCCGTAATAAATATTGTCACGATTGTCGGCAGTAAAATTGTACCTAAGTAGTATCCGTGAGATTTTAAATATAAGAATTAATCGAAGAGCATATTAATTAGTTACAATTATTCCCCGCGAGGGATATTAGGTAACTCATTTCCTCCGATTAATGTCTTAATCTGTGAATTTAATATCATTACAAAGTTGGTAATTTCCACTGTTGATTTTCCTCAATTTAATAACTACTTATTATATCTTTTTAATGATCCATTGCAATAGCATCAAATCATTATTTTAAAAAAAATAATGTAAGTACTAAGTAGAGACATCTTATGGTATATTTTTTTAAATAATTCCGTTTACCTTCTCAATCGAACTAACAGTCCTGTGCGTCGATTGTCTAAACTGCAACAATCAAACATTAACTATAACGATGACGTAATTTTAACCATCTTTGATGCAACCGATCATAATAATAATGTCCTCCCGACTAAATTTCGGCTACGGCGGCCAATCTCAATTGGCCGCCTATGCAGGCCGCCTAGCCAACTATGCAGGAGATATTATAGTGCACAAGTGTGTACATCACGTATGTATTCCCTCACTCTCATAGTCCGATGGGACGCCGCCAATTCGACACGACCGGAGAGAGATCAGGCACAGGACCTATGGCTTTATGTGCTCTCCGAGGCGCGAGGGTGTATATAACACCGCCAACTTCCAACTCCGCCTGGCATTGAGAAAAACCTCATAATTTTACTGGCCCGACACCCGGGAATCGAACCCAGGTCCTCGTGATCCATAGTCGAACGTGCTAACGCTAGACCAACCGACCATTAATTTAGCATTGAACTACATCACCTCAATAATCGAAGATGAAGGGCATATTACATGACTTCGATTATCGAAGTCTCTATTAAAATTCTTACAGAAATCCATTTACAGACGTATGTGAATCAAATTCGTGGTTAGTCAATCGTCAATTGAATCTCAAGGGTCGTTGCCCAATGCCTACTTACTCGTATTAAATCAGTGTCAACCACTCCTATCTTTTCATTACGACAACAGACGAGAGTATAGGTAAAACTACTTAAATGATCTCATTAATCATTTAAACGTATCTGTCCTTATTAACCGGCTTCAAAAAAAGACTATCAATTCGACAGTATGTATGTAATACTATTGGAACTATATCATATATTCACATATCACATATTATGATGTCTATATAACATACATCTATGTTTTGTATTTTAAATTATACAAAATTTAATAAATGCATGTATGTATGTATACAATTATACATATATGTTTGTCCGCGGATTTCTCCGAAACAGTTGATCGAATTGTGACCATTCTTTTATTGGCTTACATTAACTTCAACTTAGAGAACAGTTTCATCAAAATCGGTTCGGTGGTTTCCAAGGTATTAACTGTTAAGTGCGTGGTGAAGTCGGTTTTACTTTCGATTTTTAGTAATACGTAGGTACGTAATTTAATAAGTAGGTACGTTATTATCGACATCATCACATACATATATAAATTAAAATTATGTATGTAATGATGTCGATAATACAGATAAACTTGTTTCAACGGTACTGTCAATAATTGGGAGCTTTTATTGCCGGAACGAGTTCTTTGGTTTCTTTCTCTTTTTTAACGCTTGACGATATTATGTAATCGGATACCTGACCTGCCTCATAGTCGCATGAGGCGTAAGCAACGCACGTTTTACGCACGGCACCAATACATTGTCTTTACCGAAAACCCGGTTATGGATTTGTATTTCTAAAATGTACTGCCCGTCATTCAAATGCCCAAGCAACAAGTCTAAACCAAGTGACACACCCTTGAAAAAAAACCGAGTTCAGCTAGTTTTGCAGCTGATCTTAGACCTTAATAGACTTTGAAGTGCGTGATTCCGATGTGCGACACATAAGTGTCGCGCGACGCTTTTGACGCTATCTATATAGTTGAATACCTACAGTGCGTTCGACTGCTATCATTGGCTAAGTGTCGCGCGTTCGACTGCTATCTTTGGCTAAGTGTCGCGCGTTCGACTGCTATCTTTGGCTAAGTGTCGCACTTCGCGACCGCTAACTTCACATTTCTATGCAAAATTATTATTATTATGCATTAGTATATTCGCGCACCTCAAAGTCTACCTTAAGCCTCACCGAGCGACAAGATCTCAATAACGCTCATGTCGCAACAACACATTGACACATGAGACATGGGACAATAGCTTTGCTTTGTACTCGGGACCCGTCCAACTGGATGCAATCGGTGTCAATGTTTGTCACAACAACAACCAGTCAATGTGATATAGCTCTGACACCGATCCGAATTTTCCACGACCTTGACTAAATAGATTCCTTTCTAGCTCATATTTATAGAAATAGAAATCATCTAGAACTTATACCTACTTATTTTGACTGTCTATACTTTATTAGCTCGGAAATGCAGTAGGTATACATATGTAGGTACCTCCTTATAGTCAATCTTGGGCACTTGACACTTAAATTGCCTCGTTGATGTTGCGCATCAAGAGGTCCCGGGTTTGAGCGGTTAAAACATTATTAGGTTTTTCTGTCAATAAATTCTCGCTATCGGAGTTGGGAAGTTGGCAGTGTTACACCCTCATGCTTTGAAGAGCACGTAAAGCCATCGATTTTGCGCCTTATTTCTCTCCGACTGTTTGGATTGTCATACCATCCGACAATGAGAGTGCATCTGTGTCTGTGCGCACACTTGACCACATCTTTCCTATGTAACTAGTTGCCTAATATCCGCCATCATTGTAGACTGGCCACCGTGGCCGAAATTCTATCCGGAGGACGTTATTTGTAACGACAGTAGCTATTTGACGTGAACACGCACTACCTAAACAAGAAACTGGCGTCTCTTTAAAGTAAACCTAGAACAAACCTTGACTCAGCAATTTTTTTTCAGACATTGCTTGCTATTCTTAGGAAATATTTTTTCTATATCTATTGAAAACTGATATTTTTAAAATACTGGCTTGCGAGTGTCTATTTACAGATTTGAATAAAAAACGTATCCATTACCTAAAATGGTAGGTATTTACTTTTTGTTAGGGTTCCGTACCCGAAGGGTAAAAAACGGAGCCCTATTAATGTCACTCGGCTGTCTGTCTGTCTGTCTGTCTGTCTGTCCGTCTGTCCGCCGGTCACAGGTCTCTAGCTCGCAGACGAAATGAGTTACAAACCTGAAATTTTGGTATTTAGTGTAAAACGTTAACCCAAAATCAAATATTGAATTAGAAATTGAATTAAATTATTTTTCAGGGGGGCTCCCATACATGAAAAAGGAGCCGGAAAAAAAATTTTTTTCTTTACCCTAGCTTGTGGGGTATCATTGTTTAGAGCTCATTAAGTAGAGTACAAATATATATTTTTTTAATTTTTATCTCAAAAAATAAGGGAATGGGAGGCTATCAAAGTTGTCAGTTTTAGACCATTTTTGTGACGGGGGCTATCTCAAAAACTAAACTAGTTGGGAATATGATATTTCAGTATATTATGTACTATATGCTCTATTTAAACAACAAATACTGAAAACAACGATTTATTAAATAGTTTATAAGCTGTGACCAAAATAAACGAACATTTTTTTGGGTTTTTCTTTCACGGTTGCGATGTCTAGCTCGGAAATTAAATATTTCTTAGACCCAAAATATTATATTGTTCATAATTATGTACGGAACCCTGAAAGAGCGAGGCCCGACTCGCACTTGGCTGATTTTTTCTCTTATTAAATATTTTTAATTTAATCACCATAATCAAATGCTACTAGTAGCTAATGTCCCCTTTGAGTGGAAAGCAGACACTACTCTTCTTCAAGTCGATGGTTCATCATATTAGCGTCCTTTTCCATAATAGGTACCTAATTGAGATAATTTCAGACAAGCACATGATTTACCTATACAACATATTATAAAGCCTTTCCTTCAGACACATCAAGTGTTATGAATTAAGTTATTTGAATGATTCCGTTCGACCAGTTCGCTTCTGATTGGTGTCTATTTGGCTTCTGACAAAGGCCTCCTCTAAGCGTTGTTATAGACATCACTTAAGTACGTTCGCCTTCCTCGTCCAGGTTTTGCGTTCTACCATAATTCATCGTCGTATGCGATTCTTTGACGATCTATTCTACGCTTGCTTATTATAGTTAGGTCGTCAAAGTGTTGCCAGTTTGCAAATTCGTAAGCTATTAAGCTAAAGCGTATCTAATTAATAAATCTCAGATATAAATCTGAAATTTTCCAACACTGTCCGCAGTTTTTTATCTAGCATCTTATCAGAATTGTCTTCAAAGGTTGACATAATCAAAAACAAAGTTCATTTATTTTACCTCGTACTGAAACGAAACAACTTTTTTAATTTTAAAGTGACATAATGGTAAACAACCCGCGCCGGTGCCGCGTCAGTTTTATGTTGCTACTTGCTTGCTTGCTCGAGCATCGCGTGCTGATGAGACATTATCTTGATTTCACTTTCAATTATTACGCAACCCGCCGTTGCCGTTGCAGCCGTAACGAATAGCGGAAAACTGGCTATAAAGACAGGCAGCGAGCGCATGTGTAAATATGCAATAGATATAATATATATATCCCGTGCGAATTTCGGCCAAATCTCTACTCTACGCAAGCAAAGATAACATCACTTTTGAATACATTTTTAACAGACTTCAAAAAATTAGGTTCTGTATTCGACCCGTATGTTATGTATATATGTATGTTCGCGAATATTTCAAAAACCAATGAACCGATTTTGATAATTTTTTCACTATCGTAATCTATATACTTTCAGAAAGGTTTTAGTATACATATATTGTAACACACTTAGTTATAATCTTATGCACGAAGTTACACGCATATACATAACATAAAATATGTAGGTATACTTATCACTAATATTTTTGATTAATAGGACCGATTTCATTGAGATTTTATTTTTCTAAAATACTTAAAACTTGCAAAAGGAGTTTATTAGTATCGGTTTAAATAACTTTTATCTGTATAACTAAAATATGTCGATGTTGGAAATAACAACCAATTATTGCGCGCGCTGTGTGCTAAGGTCAAATATTATACAACGGCGACAAATTACACCACTTTCGACAAAGCACTGTAGGTAATCTTTTACAGTAAAAGTACGTATTTTTTTATTGATTTGCTCTTTTTCCACGTTTTATTTTTATTAAACCCCGACGCAAAAACGACGGGGTGTTATAAATTTCACGTGTCTGTGTGTGTGTGTCTGTGAAAGAGCTTGACTAGTAGAATAGCACTATTGCAAATCCAAGATGGCCGCCGCCACAAAATGGCGAATGTCGGGTTTTTAATTTTTTTTATTGCAACTGCTGTCAGCTTATATTTCTGGCTTTACATACTCACATCGTTGTTTTGTTTTTGAGGCGGTCCAGTAATTCAATAACTGTTTATAGATTTCTTACAAGTTCTATTGGTGCGTGAATCTGACTCGCGCTTGGCCTGTTTTTTTTAATAGTGCTTTTTGACCTATATATTTTTAATGAATAACTAGTTGATAGCACATTAAACATTTTTATTATATTAATATTGCTTCCTTATATGTTAATGTCCGGACTCCGGACTCGTCCTATTATTTTAATATATTCAATCTTATATTATTTTGTCGCTTATATTTAGTCTGAATCATTTAAAAATGCCAAGATATAAATAATTAGCTACCTTATTGCTAAACGAAAATACTAAGTAGTTACCGAAGTAAATGCAACTTAGTTAATATTTCTGTTCTAAATCCAATTTGTTTCACATTAAGTACAGATTATTCGAATCTTAAGTCTTCTGCTTCTACAGAGCTCTTCTTTAGTTTTTTTTGGTTTTTTTTTTTATTTGTGTTTCTAGTTCACAAGTTTCAGATACTCCATCATTGTCAAGTGAAACAACGCGAGGTCAAGTCGCCGATTTAATTAAAGTTTCAGCAATCTTCCGAAACTAATTCTGTTTACTTTTTATCAAGTGCAGTAAGTAGGTACCTACTTAGTTATAGTCGTCTAGCTATTTTAGTTTTTTTTATATACTTACCTATATTTGTTATAAAGGTTTTTATTCAGTTCCATTGGAGTGCCCCATTTTTATGGAGATTGTTCATATATTTTCGCTTTTTGTTCATATTTTTCTATAAATCCTCTTGTTAACACGGCGTGAAAACTCACGATTTGTATGGATGACGCCGGAGACAGCGCACCATAGACGGCGTTATCCATACAAAACGTGAGTTTTCACGGTGTGTTAACAAGAGGCCTAACGGTGTATCATTGAAAGAATTGACTGACACATCACACCTACTGAGTCTAACTTGAAATTTTGCTCTCTTTACAGAGAAGAAAGGATTTTGAGAACTTCCAATAGAATCTTTAAAAAACCTAAAACCACGTGGACAAAATCGCGTTAAAAAGTTAATTTATGCTACACATTTTGTAAATCATATTTAAAAATGTAGTTGTCGCAATTATTAACAAAAAATAATAACGTTAGCCAACAGGGCCAGCTAAATTGCAGAATCGATGGGCTATTGTTAGAAATATTGAATCCGCTGAATATAATTTGCATGTACAAACAAAATGAAAAATAGTTAGGTATTTGTCAATACAATAAAACTTTCTGTAGATATACTTAGCCAATTTTTAGAAATTGCTAGTCCTACTACGAATTGTATGACCAGCAGTGATAAGCCGTGCCGGCAAGCGTTTTAGCGTTCCGGTACGATGCAAATGCCTCGAGGAAACCGATCAGGGAGTACCAATGGGTTTTATAAAAACTGCGATACCTCTTCCAGGTTAGCCCACTTCCAAGACTACTTACATGGTCACTTACATCTACACTTACCTACGTCAGGTGAAATTGCAGTCAAGGGTTAACTTATAGATGAATTAAAAAATAAAGAATTATAAAAGTTGAAAACATGGCAGCGAAAATACGGCGATGTGTCCACTGTCCAACGCGGTTTATAAAATCCGCATGGTCTTATACATGGAACCCTAATATTGACTACTGCGTACCTACTTAGTTTGAACTTTTATGATAAAATATCTTCCGTGAAACCAATTAAGGATACTTATATAATTAGGTGTTTAACTAGCATATTTTTCCACCCAACTCACCATGTTAACCCACTTGCATCGACAGCATGATCACTTAACATCAGTCAGAGGCTAATTTATTTGCTATCAAACGTATGTACCAAATTTAAAATAAAAATTCAAGAGAAGAAACAAATCAGGAAATTAATCTCACAAAACTTGTTTCTAGCATGAATTTAATCTCATAAAGGGTATTACTTAACAAAGTAATAGAATGTTATTCAATGCTTCAAATTGTTAACACTCGAGTAATACACCGGTACTTAACCATGTCGCAAGAATGCATTTAATTGGAAAGCCTCTGATTCAGAAATTATCTGCAGAATATCTCCAGCTATTTATAGGACAACATATATCCTTCCCGTTAATGTACAAGTCAAATACGATATATATTTGATTTTATGTATAGTCCTACCTTATGTATTTGTATTAGGTAATATGTACATACTCGTATTTATTAGCCAGGAATTTCAATTAAGTAGTTTTGAATTTATCAGGAAGTTTTATGCAATTTCTATACTTAGGGATATGTTTTATTAAAAGTTTAAAACCCTTTTGGTCTGTGAACCAAATCTGTAAGAATTTAAAGTGGTTCATAAAATGTTTTTATCAAGTCTAGGTACTAACTAAATAATTTTAACATCGATTGATTGGCTCATTCAATTATTAAATAAAAAAACTCTACCAGTACTAATTTTTTTAACAAAATGAGCAATGGAACATCATCCGGTAGATCAAATAAACGATTAACGATTTTCATAAAAACCACCTAGTTATCTTCCTATAAAAACCCAGTGTGAAATGGCACATAATAAACGCTGGCTGAAACTGAACTTACCTTAATATTATAAGCAATGAGGCTGAGAGGCAATCTCGTCACGGACCAGCAGGGCGATTCAGAACACTTCGATTCGGTTTCGGTTTCGACAACTACCCTGTCGATACGGTTATTCTGAATTAAAAATACATCTTATCGTACGATAAGTAATTCAGAACATTTCGATAACGTAATTATCGATCGATTCGGTAACTTATCGTACGATAAAATTTATTTTCAATTCAGAATAATCGTATCGACAGGGTTAAGTTGTCGAAACCGAAACCGAATCGAAGTGTTCTGAATCGCCCTGCCGATAACCTAATTCCGATCTTCGCAATGGCATGAACTGAGAGCAGGCGGCTGCTGGCAATTAGCAGTAAATACACAAGATTATTTCACGACTCGGTGAGTTTAAACTTGGTCGCACACTAGAGCAAAAGCTGCGAGGGCAATGCATTTCTCAGAACTGAATTTTCCAAAAAAAAAAAAAAATTACAATTTGTTAAATGTAGTGTACTTATTATATGTTACGTATAAATTATACGTGGTAGAAAAGTCCTATTTACTAAACGCGAACAACACCAAATGCGAGTGAGTCGAATGAACATCGACGATGCGAAGGATGGAATTCTGTTCAATGGGAACAGAATTCCATCCTTCGCATCGTCGATGTTCTTCATCAAATCTTCACCAAATTTTTAATGGAATTAACCTGACGTTACGATACCCTTTCGAAGATTTTTTAATCTATATTTTAATCCAGTTGTTGATATCCCCCGCATTTCTTTGAATGGCTGAAAAATCCATTGTGTTCTGCGCGCGCGGCACTTGCGGCTCTTGCGGTCTCTGCGATCACTTTAATAGAGAAAGCTATCTTGTCTATGAATAGTGGAACTTTTGAGTATTGATTGGAGTGGTTTTTTTACCTTTTTCTGCGATTACGTTATTACTCAATCCATAACACAATAGTGGAACGCCCAGAATGCACCTTGAGAAGTAATAAACATTGAATCTATTGTATTGCAGTCAATTGTACGTATTTACATTGTTTCTATGACGAATCTCTTCGAATGAAGGCTAACTTGTTTCTGATACAGAATACGAAAAATATAACGTTACGTAATTTTTAGATCTTTGTTCTGTGCTGCTTAGGTATAACTATTCTGAAACATAATATTTAGGTCGATCGTAACTCACAAGATCCTAGCCTAGAAAGTTGATTATTATGACAAATAAGTAATAATAGGATTTTATCCTTCATCAAGATTAAAATCTGATCTTCACTAATATTGGATGACTGTGAAGACAACTCTTTAAAAAAAATCAAATCGGTTTACCCAACAAAATGCGTGAAGATCGATGAAACCTACATACACACACATTGGGGTCGATGTGAAAACGTCCTCATTTTTCGAAGTCGGTTAAAAATTATTAGGTATAGATGTGACAGATGTTCAAAGATAAAATTTGCCAGTTCCTCAAACACTTTTTAGAAAATCTGAATACTTAGTCAAACATAAAGTCACGAGTCATTTCAAAAGAATTCTTTGGCAAACACTGTAAATTAGTTTAGCTGTTTCAATTTAGACGAAAGTGCTTAATGAAATGACTGGCAACATGGCAGCAGTAAACCAAAACAAAATAGCCTGGGATTGCCTACTGCGTAAATTGTACACGACCCATTGCATAATGCACCTCTTCACACCTGCTTCCTTAGACATTGTAAAATAATTTTTTGTAGTCTAAGAACTAAGTAAGTACTTAGGTATATAGGTTTAAAAAATTGCGGAAAGTCGCTGGATGAAGAAGGCTGAGAACTACACGAATGAATTCGCGGGCATCAGCTAACCTATAATATAAATCGTTTACAATCTCTCAACCTAAAAAATCAAAATAAAATTCATTAAAAACATCCTGATCTCGTTACATAATTTTAAAATTACCATAAATAAAAACCAGTCGCCTCACGTCTGCCCAGAGGCTGTGTTGCATTAAATTTTGAAACGTCATGTAACACTTGTAACTTTCTTCAAACCTAATTACGTCGTAAGTAGGTATACAAGTAGGTAAATACCGCACGACCGCACCCTGGTCACACCAGTTTATCACACACTACCGCTTTTTACTGCATGTATCAATTTGAGGTAACCTACATTGACTGTCTGTTGAGTATTTATTTTTACCAATTGTAGGACTGCTGGACTGGTCTGTCTTAATACAGACTGGCCCAATGTGTTTTTCATTTTTGCATTAAAATCAATGACCTCTATTTTATACATGCTGAAGAAGCTGTGCCCAAAAATACAATTACAATTACAATGTGCTGATTCTTGTGCTTATTGAAAACTTTTAAAAAAGTAGAGAGTACCTACCTACTGAAATTAATAATTCCCAATAAATATTACAAGGCACTTTAATTCTGGGTTCCTTCACTGTCACTTTTCTTAGCAATCAGCGTTAAAATGGCAATATTCAATTGGTTTGATTTTGACATCGCCTTTATGTATTAAGAGAGGTCAATGATGAAAACCCGCTGACCATACGCGGCAAATATTATAATACATAAGGTGTGCCCTGTAAGTAAGGTGCTGTGCATGTTAACCGAGTGCATTGACTGAGCTCGTTGGGCTAATGTGTACTATGATCTTCAGGTTTACAACATTATAGATCAATGAGTAGGTAAAGTTATTAAACAGATTAAAAGTGTTTAAATAAGTCGATAAGTGGGTTATTATAACGTAGGTTTCAAACGCGGTATGTTTTCCAGCTATAGGAATTCGTGTTTAATATTTATTACATTCCCCTACGAATGGCTAATTTGTAGCCAATAACAGTTTAGTTTTGTTCGTATTTATCTTTACATTAAAATAGTTTATGAACTAATAGATACACCATTCTCGCCAAGCATTGTGGTGACATCTTTTATGCAAGAACATAATAACTAAATAATTAATTTGATGAACTTTCTCGAGAGACTTTCATTTCCTCAGTTACAAACACAAAAGCTATGAAATTAAATTTACATTTTGGAAATTCAATTGTCAACCAAAACTAGACGATGTAAATTAAATGTTCCCGCAAATGAATTGACGAATGAATAAAATGATAGCGGGAGCTGGAAATGTTGGGTTTTTGCGAGGGTAACCTTGTCAAATAAAAATACGTTTTTGATGATTATCTTAATGAAAAAATTGATAAAGTGATTGATGAATTATTACTGAGAGGATTTATGGATGGAGGATAATCTGAGTAAAAGACATCAACGCGCGCGCATTCACGCGATTTTAGATTCTTACTGCAAAAGAAAAATAAAAATAATAGTTAACTATATATTAATTATGTAATAATTTTAGTTGATGTTGGTAGAGTTTGTATTAGTATACCCATTTGGTACCTATTGTGTATGTCTGTTATCTCTTCTGCAATGATACATTTATTTAACTGCCTGATTTGTCTAGACTAGTCGTAAGCTTGTTCGGCTGACGATCATGAGGTTCAGGAGGTGAAGCTTGTGCACTATAATATCCTGCTTAGTTGGCTAGTGTCCACTCCGTTGAGATTGACCTTCGTGGCTAAAATTAGGACATTACATACATTATAATATAATTTTTTTCAAAGAAAAATGAACCGACTTCAAACGAATCGAACTAAAAAGTTTAAAATAATTTTTTATTCATTTAGATTGACGATTAAACTACCTAACTCAAATGATATATAATTTTTTGAAGTCAGCGCCAAATGACTTCAAGTTCACTTCAAGTCGAAAATGTGCCCCCCGGGTCCCAAACTCACCCTCCGCGACTAGGTTCACCGCGCTCGCATTCAAAAGTGGATATTTAGGTTTTACTTACACGAATTGAATGTGGTTTGGCGCCGACTTCTAAAAATTATATATCATTTGAGTTAGGTAGTTTAATCGTCAATCTAAATGAATAAAAAATTATTTTAAACTTTTTATTTCGATTCGTTTGAAGTCGGTTAATTTTTCTTTGAAAAAAATTATTTTATGCTTTTTAGTGATTTGTGTTTTTATATTAGGTAATAATAATAATAATATAAATGAGAACTATGTAAAATAGATTATGACCTATATATTATTAATTATTATTAAATATCCTGTGACATATACATTTTATGTGTCATACTATAGGTGAGTGGTTTTATTATGTTCTAACCCAACCTAACCTAACTTCTGATCTATACAAGATTAGTTTGTATGCGTACAACTCTTGTATAATTTGGATAGACCGTAATTTACAATGTATACACGACTAGTTTCACACCCTTGCGGTTTGGCTTCGTATAGAATGGAAATACACGTAACCATGCACAAACTCCAAGGAATCACTCTATATGCAACTGTACTGACTTCGGCCCAAAACTTTTTGCAAAAGGTCAATGTTACGTAGGCGTAGCAGAGTGAAGTCTTTGGACAGAATAGCTATATCAGACTTCAGCAATAGGTCTGGCAATATCAGAGAACATATTAGTGATATATGTGCACATTTATGCTTATAACTTCGTACGTAAGAATGATAACTCGATGTGTTATATACTAAAACCTTCTTGAAAGTATGTAGATAACGATAGTGAAACAATCATCAAAATCGGTTCATTAGTTGCGGAGATAATCGCGAACATACTTACATACATACATACATACATACATACATACATACGGGTCGAATACAGAACCTCCTTTTTTTGAAGTCGGTTAAAAATTGTTACAAATAAAAATTCGCTCCCAATTTTCTATCGCTCAACGTGTTTCAAAGTCAGAATTTTCATGGTGTCTCTTTCTGTTGCAGGTGGAGCATATTTATAGCGCTGCTGTTGCTGGGAGTCGCGGCCGCGAATGAGGAGGAGGACGACGTGCCAGATGTGGGAGTGGAAGAGGACGAAGATGATGACCTGGGCTTAGATCGAGAGGTATTGCACTTGTCGTACTATCACATATCAAGTCACATAATGAGCTAGAACTGCACATGTAATTGACCGTTGAGCAATTGAGCATTCCGGTACATTGCCGCGTGAAAACCGATTAGTTGTACTCATAGAAATCATCATCATCATCATGATCAACCCATTACCGGCTCACTACAGAGCACGGGTCTCCTCTCAGAGTGAGAAGGGTTTTGGCCATAGTCTACCACGCTGGCCAAGCGGATTGGCGGACTTCACACACCTTTGAGTACGTTATGGAGAACTCTCAGGCATGCAGGTTTCCTCACGATGTTTTCCTTCACCGTTAAAGCAAGTGATATTTAAATACTTAAAACGCACATAACTCCGAAAAGTTAGAGGTGCGTGCCCCGGGATTGAACCCACGACCTCCGATTAGAAGTCGGTCGTTCTAACCACTAGGCTATCACAGCTTACTCATAGAAATATAAGGATATAACGGCGAGGTGGGAGGAAAACGGGTGCCAAATTGAGTGAGCACAGTTGTGCACAAAATCACACTCAGTACGCACCGACATTACGACGTACTTAATTTATTTGTTTTAGTCGAAATAACCAATGCCAAAATAACTGTGAAAGTGTCATTTTGTGCTTTTTCGAACTGTACCTAAACACAGAAGTTCATGAATAGCTCACAAAAGGGAGGTAGATATTTCCTATCACATGTACCTAAGTGGTGAGTTCTCAGTAAACAATGATGATCACCAATCCACCTATATATCATGTCTGTCAGTGCACCTATGGGTTTAATTTAAGCTGCCATACTCTTGACCGCATCCAACTTATCATCAGGTAAGATCGCAGTAAAAGGAATTGGAAAAATTCCGCATAGGCTAAGTCGCAGATACGTAAGCTGGTGTCACTAAAAATCTTTCGAGTACGACTTTACCTGTTATACATGGTTAAATTAGAAAGGATTTGATTATTAAATCTTACAACACATACAGACAGATAAACATAAACATCTAATATCATAGCTTCTATCTATTGGTGATGCAGAAAATCACTTTCGTTTTCGTTGTTTAAAATGGACGGTGCGCCGGCGCTGAACTACTTTTACTTACATTCTAAGATTTATCAATGGCTGATCTTATCAACCTAACACTAATTTTACAATAGACTAGTTTATGCACGCGTCTTCCTCCACGTATTAATTTTCAAAATCCCGCGGGATTTAGGAACCCTTTGTAAAAAAAAGTAATTTTGTAAAGATAAAAGTATTTTACTCGTATGTCCTTCTCTAGGCATCAGTGACTCATTTCTTTCCAAACATTGGAACTGGTTGAGTAGACGGATTTATAAAATAACCTACAGGCTACGACCTAATGAATTTATTTCATCTTCTGAAAATCAACAAAAAACTAACTCTTGAATTTTTGTCGGGTTCGCTTTTAAAAACCAGCCTTACGAGGTAGTTTTTGGAGTGTTTAATAAAAAGTTCTGTTTTCAAGCAGATTATACAAATACCACCAGGAAAAATAGAAGAGGTACCTAAAGTACATTGTTACTAACAAAGAGCACATCAAAAACCAAATCACTTAAACGGTTGTTCGTTTTTACGGGTCTAAAGAACATTTGACAATCTAATCATCATGGTAGGAGAAATCGAAGTTTAAATTCTAAAAACTTTGCGAAATAAATCTCGGTAGGAATACTGAATGTCCGATTTTGGAACAAAGGCATTTAGATATGTCCATTTCGCTTGTTTTTCGATTATCGAAATCTATGAACGTTGTCTAGATACGCAAACTCAGTGCCATCACCACCACCACTACAGACTTTTTAACGCCCCACTGCTGGGCACAGGCCTCCTCTCTCATAGGAAAGAGGGATTTAGAGCTTGTCTGTCGAGAGAGAGAGAGATCGAGAGAGTTTGCTGTCGTTGCATGTTTTGTACCTATACGTTTGCATGAATTTGCTGTCGTTCTCTTTGCTAAGTTACTCTTAGAAAATTCTGTTCAAATAATTTTATGTGTACAAACTTACTAACCGCGGGTAACACTGCGGGGCGTAGCTAGTTGTTGTTTTTTCTTAGGTACTCGTTCGTTTGAACATAGTGGCAACGATGATCGAAATTTGATAATCGACACATAATGACTTCAGAGCAAAATGAACCCAAACCCTCTTATTTTAAAGTCGTAATTCAATAGTTCGATTAATTTATTTTACAACATTTCTGCCAGGGGCGCTGGCTGTTTTCGAATGCTGAATGTATTGGCGAACTCAAACCTTAATTTAAGCAATTTTAGGTCAATTTTACAGTGAAGTCATTGTGATTCGATCTATATATAGTATTTAGTAAAGTTTTCGAGCTCTGCCAAGTGAGACTAAACATACAGGTGTTAGGTAAGGGAGAGTCCGGCAGTACGGGCCGGCATCCAGTACCGGCCAGTTGCTATTTCTAAGATTATATAACAGCTAACGCTGACACCATTAGCTCCATTTAAGTAGTTCACTTTGACAAGTCTATGCTCAAAACGGGGGCGACCTGTCAGCTACCGACTAACTGTCAGTGCAAAGAATTGCGTTGCGCGCGGTGACATTCGTTACACAAGTATTGTACCGGGGGTGATAATTGAATATTATTGGAATATATCGACAATAGTTAATCGTGGTATGTATTTATTATTTATATAGCTACAATAATAATGTTTTAATTGATGCTTTATACGTAACATATTATAATTGAGCGATCTCGAAATTTTATTTCGCTTCCTCCAGTACGGGCCACGAAATTGTCCGTCAGTACCGGCCACTGGTTGAGTTTATTTTAAATGGTTTAATTTCTTTATAGGTACATAAATATGTTAGATGATGACAGTGGACGTGAAAGGAAGACAAAGAAGCGCACCTGGGAACCTGCCATAATGCATAGAGCCGTGGAAAAGTTTTAAGTAGGCACAGAAATTAAATGTAGAATTAAAGCTATTGAAAATTATAAAGAGAAAAATAATAAAGCTTTAGCCTGCTATGGGTCGTTTCCACGACACATTCTCGCCTGAACACGAAAAAGTGTTGGCAGAACATATTAAGGATTTAGACAATAGGCTAATGCCCATAAGCAAACTTTTAGTAAACTTTTCACGGTTAAAGATAAAAAAGTTAACAAAAAAGGCAAGGATGTTTTGCTATCAGGCAACGATACCGACAAAAAAGACAGGAAAAAGAATGAAAACTAGCTCCTTTTTCAAAGAAAGATTTAGGAAGAAACAATATGCCCTCTGTGCCTCGAATCTCATAAAGAGGATTGGATTCAGTGTGGAAACTGCAAGATTTGGGTGCAAAAGGCTTACGCAAACATTTTGGAACTATTAAACCAATAAAATATGTGATTATTGCCTAGTATAAATGGTATTTGTTTCTGGCCCGTACTGGAGGACAATTTTTTTACTATTAATTTTTAGTGTCTTTAGATTTTATTAATAAAGATTCTTTCCAAATATATTGATGTTACATTATTTTTATTTATACATTATGAGTTATTTTACATAAATCAGCAAATATATAACATATTACTTTGGAGATTTTAATTTTATACCAAATAAACCTTAGGGTGGCGGTACTGCCGGACTCTCCCCTATATGATTACAGCTGCCGCACAAAAACCATCGGGAGCGTTGCAATTCAATAACCTAAGTTTTTGCGATGCCCGTTCGCGAGCCGGTGAAAGTCGAAAGTAGCTTGTTTGTTTTATTTCTTTTACATTTCGCGAACCGAGATCGAAAGTTAGATTGTTTGATTTCGTTACACTAAGTAATAAAAATGCAAAGCTTTTGCCATAATAAGTAATATTAATAATATGGTGCGAATAGGTTACAGAATAATATTATGATCGTCAATTCGCCAACGTAATGCGCTGGTGACGTAAATCCATTGTAAAATTCAAAATAATTAGGTAGTTATTATAAATTTCTCTTTTTTTAAACTTTCGCGCTTAATTTCGACATTATTATCTCTACCGTACCTACCTTTTGTTTTTTATACCTTTGCGAATTCAACGTTTAAAATTCTAAGGCACAGTTCACACTATGCTATACTATTTAGCTATACGTACGTACTTACTTAGTATAGCATACTGCGCCACAAACACGGGAATTTGGGAAGCCTATACAATACTAGATAGGTATAGCATAGTTCGAACTTCCATACAAATGAATGCAGAGCGATTTGTCATGCTGCATAAATACCTATTTGTTGTAACACTTTACTACACCCACGCTTTTGATACCCAAAATAACTAATTGTTAATAGTGACACCTACTTTGCTTCTTATTGCAACCCAATTTTGTAATGATCATTCGTGGTTTGATTGTGAATAAAGATACGTAGTTAATAAAATAAAGAAAGAAATTATTGATTGGTGATACTCTTTATTTCAATAGTTGATAAACATCTATTTGCGATCCCAATAAGAGTAAACCTAACCTAACCACTGCTAATAAGAGCCTGCCAGCGTCGTCAATATCTAAGTCACATCTGTGTGAAAAGTTACATAACCAACTATTTCTCCTACTTATGCATTGTCGCGTAGTATTCATAAGCATTACATAGGCAGCTGCAAGTATGACGAAGTAAAAACGACTGGAACTAATATCACAGTGCACTCGCTCTTCGCGTGGGAAAATGCTAATGTTGGTCGCTACTAGCTCAGCTGGTTATGCATTTCTATTTGTAGTGGCAACTGCTGCTGCCCGTTGCTAAATTATGCCATACTTAATTAAGGTAAAGTCACCCAATTCGGAGGTATTCTAAAATTGGCACCCAATTCGGAGGTATATAGAAAAACAGCGTTTTCAACCGATCAACAAGCTCTTTTTTACTGCAACATATCTTAATCAATTGATAGTTTATCATTCCATAGATAAATGACGAAATAATTGGTTTTATATGTATATGTTTTAAAATAACCGGCAAGTTTTACACTTGCAGCCGGCCCGAACGCATGTTTCATACATTTCGGACCTTGTGCACGAAATACCTACGTTTTTTTAAATAGTGTTTATCCGTTAATTTTGAGCTTTATTTGTTTTTATTTAGATATGAATATTTGAAGGACTATATTTGCAATCGAAAACAATCAACTTTTGTGAATATTTGTAAAGAAATTAAGGTGAAAATACGTTTTGAAAATACCTCCGCATTAGGTGCCAAATATTTTAGCCGGTTCCTAACGCGGAGGTATACCGCAGAATTGCGATTTCATAGACTTAATAAGTTTTTCAATTTTTAGGGTCATTTTATGTTAAATACGTGTTGTTTCAGTTTTGATTATTTAAATAGGCTATTAGGTTAAAGAGCCCTAATTATGAGGTACACTTTGGCCTCTAAATCACTAGTTATACCGTATCAAAGTTTACCTATTTAGGTAATTTATTGATAGATTGTATGGGGAAGCTAAAGAAAATTAATTAAAAAGAAAATTAAATTTATGCATATTTCGATGTAATTTTGAGAGAGTATTGTACATATTTACGAAGGTAATCTAATTAAGCTTTAAATTATTTGTTTATTATGGAAAAATCTTTTCTTTTTTAACACTCAGAATTAGGAAACGTGTTTTTTGTTACAAAACCCAATTCCGAGGTATTACCTCCGAATTAGGTTCTATGAGCCCCTAATTATGTGGTATGGATAGAAATATATATATATATATATATATATATATATATATATATATATATATATAGCTGCTCGTGCTGATTGGATGACTGACTCACTCACTCACTCACTCATTGATCACCTCTTCTGTTAAATTTTATATATTTTTTTTTTCACAAATGGTTTCGTATGGAAGACAAAAATTCATTCAGAGGAAAAATATGGAAAGAGCTGATGATTGAGGATTTTGGAGACGGGTGAGGAGCACGCTTAAAGTATTGAAGATAGGTAGGGGGTGCTCAAGCAAATGTAACTCAAAACGTCATCCAATTGGCAGTGAGCTAAAAAAATTCAAAATGACGAAAAAAAGATGGCCGCCATACAAATTTCGTCGGTGTCCATCTCGGAGGGTATAAAAGATGGAAGAGTGGTTTCTTCGCAAAAGATGATCAGGATCGGAAGGTCTACTCGATGAATAGAAAAAAATTCAAATCAATTCATCGAGAAGACCTTCTGATTCTGATCATCTTTTGCTAAGAAACCACTCTTCCATCTTTTATACCCTCCGAGATGGAGACCGAAGAAATTTGTATGGCGGCCATCTTTTTTTTACCATTTTGAATTTTTTTTTAGCTCACTGCCAATTGGATAACGTTTTGAATGACATTTGCTCGAGCACCCTCCACCTATCTTCAATAGCTTAAGCGTGCTCTTCAACCGTCTCCGAAATCCTCAATCATCAGCTTTTTCCATATTTTTGTTCTGAATGAATTGTTGTCCTCTATACGAAACTATTAGTGAAAAAAAAAATCATACAAAATTTTACAGGAGAGGTGATGAATCAGTCAGTGAATCAGCACGAGCAGCTATATATAAATTAATATATAATATTTATATTTTACACACAAACATAAACAATTACATACGTATCGAATTGATTTTGAAACATATTAATAAATACAGTTCATTTTTGAACACCATGTAGAATTCATTCTACTCGTTTCCCTTTGTATTCTGTACCTCCGAATTGGGGGATTCGGACTTTTTTCATATTTTATTTAATTTTACATTTAAATCAAGTTTTAATTGTTGTCCTTTTAAGATATTTCAAGAGCTAAATAAATAACGCTTCTGATAAAAATAGCCAGTTCTTCAGAAAGGTGTAGTAAATGCTTATTTTTTGACGTTCTTTTGAGTTTTGATGAAAATACCTCCGAATTGGGTGCCTTTACCTTAGTTATTATCATACACTTCCTAATCCATTGTCTTGAACTTAATAATTTATTTTTCTGTTTTCACGATGTAAGGACCTATAGGTATGTACTCCGATTTCTCGATCGATTATGGTAACCCCCGTTCTGCCCAAAGAACGGGGGTAGCCATAGACGTGTGCGCCGCGCCGACCCGCCGCCGCCGCCGTCATTTTTTGGACGCCGCCGCCGCCGATCTGCGTATCGGCGTAAAATCGGCGCGAGTTCTAAATGTTTTAGAACACCCTCCAACATCATTCACCCTCTTCTATACCAAATAACCTAACGATTACACCACTCATATTCCATATTTCTATACAATAAATTACAAAAAAAATACCATCGATATGAAGTTATACCTTCCTATTCATAATAAAACTTAACTAACTACCTTACTACCTACTTACCTAACTAAAAAACTTACTCCGACAACATCTGCTTCATCATTTTGTAAATATCCATTTATTTTGGCTTTCCGAGAATCTTCTCGCAAGGGATTTATGTTTGTCGATCACTCATGCCTTTCGATAGTGTATCTAACGAGGGGTTAGAAGACTTATTAGAATAGAATAGAATAGAAATGTTTTTTATTCAAATAAACTTTTACCTACTTTTGAATCGTCAATTGAATCTACCACTGGTATCAATCTATTGACGAAATATGAGGTCAATAATTATAGAAAAGAAGATAATACCGACTCGAACCACTATCTCTAGAGAAGCCTTAAACTGATTTATTATACGACTCCATGTTAACACACACGTAACAAGATATTATATTGGCAAAAATTCAGACCTATGCAGTTCTCACAACAGACCTTTAGTCCAGTAACTTTGAACTCGTCTGTCCATCGGGTGGGGGTCTACCTATGCTTCGTTTACTGGTGCGAGGTCGCCATTCAAGCACCTTGGGACCCAACGTCCATCGGTTCTTCGAGCAATGTGCCCCGCCCTTTGCTACTTCAGTTTCGCGACTCGTTGAGCTATGTCGGTAACTCTGGTTCTCCTGCGGATCTCCTCATTTCTAATTTGATCCCGCAGGGATACTCGGAGCATAGCTCTCTCCATCGCCCGCTGAGTGACCCTGAGCCTTCTTATGAGGCCTATTGTTAGCGACCATGTCTCAGATCCGTAAGTCATCACTGGCAACACGAGACACTGAGGGATATTGGACGAAAATACATCTCGAAGTTTCCCGAACGTTGCCCAGACGAGTTGGATTCGACAGTTGATCTCTTTCTCAAAATTGGATCTACCTTTTGAGAAAGAGATCAACCCTGGGATCAAACCCTGGAGATCAATACTTGGGACACACGCGGTCCAGCTGGACCGCGTGTGTCCCAGGTATATGTACTAGTCTACAATTTCGAGTGCCGAATTCTCAACGATTACCGGGTAGAGCGGAACATGAGCATTAGACATCACCTTCGTCTTACTCATGTTAATTTTTAAGCCCACCTGTTGAGAAACTCTGCTGAGATCATTGAGCATTGTACTGAGGTCTTCCAGAGTATCTGCTATCACGACTATATCATCGGCAAACCGTAGGTGAGTGATGTACTCACCGTTTATGTTGATGCCAAGTCCGTTCCAGTCCAGAAGCTTAAAGACCTCTTCCAACGCAGCGGTAAATATCTTCGGGAAGATAACATCTCCCTGACGGATTAGCCTCGTAATCTGGTCCTGTATACGGACTGACATAGTGGTGTTTTCATACAAACACTTCAACACTAGCAAAGTGGTCGGTTATAGTCTTCAGTCTTCTGTATAATCTGCCGCAGCGTATGAATGTGGTCTATGGTACTGAAGTCTTTTCGGAACCCGGTCTGTTCGGGAGGCTGGAAGTCATCGAACCTACAAGCGAGACGATTCGTAATGACTCTCGAGAACAACTTATAGACATGGCTCAGCAGCGAGATGGGTCTATAATTCTTCAACAGGGTATTATCGCCCTTTTTGAAGAAAAGAACCACCACGCCTCTGTGCCATGCCTCTGGCGTTATGCCCTCGTCGATGACGGAATTGAACAGTCGCTGAAAAACTTTAAGAACTGGTTTTCCACCTGCTTTCAGGAGTTCCGCTGTGATTCCGTCATCACCTGGCACCTTGTTGTCCTTAATTTGTTTGAGTACCTAGTAGAATAAAATTGCTATAGTTTAAGACCAGAACCAGCTCTGTAGATACATTACTTACTGAGATTCTCGTGACTTCGGGGTCTCATTTAAATTTTCATCCCCTATTTAACGTACTTGGGGATAGAATTTTCAAAAATCCTGAAATATATTTTATTTTTTATTTTTTATCGCAAGCCTAAATACCAATTTTCATGGATATAACTTAAAAAAATGATAGACTTTCATACAAACTTTTATCCCCTATTTAACCCCCTTAGGGGTAGAATTTCCAATAATCCTTTTTTAGTGGGCCCCTACATCACAATTATAATTATTTACTTATTTATCATAAATAGAAGTTATTGTAAACGTCCTTAAAATGTACTATCAAAAACTAGTCCTTTGCGGTTCGCCAAAATCGCCAAAATCTGAACGCTAGGTACCCCATACTTGTAAACGTTAAAGTTACTGGACTATTTGGCAAGTTGTTGTTATTGCAAAAGTTTTATTTAATTGTACCTATCTGATTTTCAGTAAAAATATTCTACAAGTTAGACAGTTTTATTAAAATTATCCGCGCCGAATTTACGCCGAAAACACGCCGCCGCCGCCGATTTTTGACCGGCGTGCGCCGCCGGAGATTTTAGCATCGGCGCACACGTCTAGGTAGCCATAAAGCTTTCCACCACGACGAAAAAAAAAAAAAGGTACTCCGATTTTTAATTCAATGCAGTAAACTGACGTTTCATTGTGTCATTTCGTAAAATAATTTTGTCAACCTAATTTCAATAGTGACGTGATAGGTTAACGTTTTACAGACTACAATTTCATAAAGTTAGATTCATAAAGTTTTAAGATTTCATAATTAGGAAGTTAAATTACAGGTATCTAGATAGATACCTGTAATAACATTATCTACTATATCCTCATAAAAGTAAATTTTCTACTGTGGCAAGTAAAGATAAAATGAAATAGGTAATTAATATTGTGATGAAGTGAATTCACATCATTCAATCATTCACTTTCCCCCCATCCCTATTTTTTTTTCGTCAAAAAGTAGCAACCCATGAAACGTTAGTTTACTGCATCGAATTAAGAGTCGGACTATAGGTACTAATTAGCTGTTCATTACACTTCTAATAAACAGTCACAATTTTTTCTAATTAGGACTGTGATGGACTGAAACCTTGGCACCACAACGTCTATTTACAACAAAAATTTACGTTAATGAAAGTAAAGATATGATATGCACATTTTATAAGTATTAATACTTAGTAGTCTATACATTATGACAAATAAATTATAACAACAACGTAATCGCCGCGCCGGCTTCCAGCACGTGCTATGATATAATTTCTCCGCAAGGAATTCTCGTCGCCACGCACGAGTGGTTACGTCGTCGTCGCAGGGAATGTCCGACTGGACGTTTATATTATTTTCCGCTAACGTGACTCTGAGGCTAAGGCAAACAAAACGCGGGTGATGACTTTACATGGGAAGCGGGTGGATGAGGAAGGCGGAGGACCGTGTTTGGTGGCGCGCACTTGAAATGGCCTATGGACATGGCCTATTAGCAGTGGACGTCTACAGGCGGATGGAATGGAATGGACTTTACATGGACTTATGCATCTAAACCGATGACACTGGACATAGATCACTGAGCAGAGATTTTCACGATTTAAGTACTATTAAGTACTTAATAATTAGGTACAAGACAACAGCTATAGAAGTTTTATTCTTCACATGATTTTATCTTATGAAAAAGAAGACAAACAAGCTATAATTAAAAAATTAAAAAAACCCGACTGCCATGCTTAAAAACGAACTAAAAAATTAATAAACTACCACCGTACCACTTACAGTGTAGTTGTTATTTATTTTGTTTTTCATGATTTGTCACTCCAAATTGATTTAAAACATATACCTAGATTGTATACATTTTCGTACTCACCTTTTAAAGCCCTTTATTTTGATACCCCACTCGAGGGTCTTGAAGAAAAAAATTTTTTTCAGCCCGCACATTAAAGTGCATAACATTCGCCATTTTGATTTTTTATGAATTTTATGTACCCAGTAATACTTGCGCCGTCAAGATAAATCTAATGACGTATAATTTATCAAAATAGGTTGAGCCGTTAAGTAGTTACGAACTGACATAGGAAACGGTCATTTTCTACGATTTATCACTCCAAATTGTTTCCAAATATATAAATTTATACATTTTCGTATTTGCCTTTTGAATCCTTTTATTTTGATACCCCACTCGAGGGTCTTGAAGAAAAATTTTTTTTTCAGCTCGCACATTAAAGCGCATAAAGTCCGCCATTTTGATTTTTTTTTAAATTTAGGTACCCTATAACACTCGCGTCATTGAGACAAATCTAATGACGTATCATTTATCAAAATCCGTTGAGCCGTTGATTAGTTACAAGCGGACATAGGAATGGACATACATACACACAGGTGAAACACATATACCCAGTCGGGTAAAATAGGCATAGACGCTGTACAGATAGAGAGCTAAACCGCCACCACACAGGTGCGTTGCGTTCTTGACTCCTGCGATATTGCAAGATTCTATTAAAAACAAGATTTATTAAAGTGCTGTGCCACACAACATCATGATCAACCCATTACCGGCTCACTACAGAGCACGGGTCTCCTCTCAGAGTGAGAAGGGTTTTGGCCATAGTCTACCACGCTGGCCAAGCGGATTGGCAGACTTCACACATCTTTGAGAACGTTATGGAGAACTCTTAGGCATGCAGGTTTCCTCACGATGTTTTCCTTCACCGTTAAAGCAAGTGATATTTAAATACTTAAAACGCACATAACTCCGAAAGTTAGAGGTGCGTGCCCGGGATCGAACCCACGACCTCCGATTAGAAGTCGGTCGTTCTAACCACTAGGCTATCACAGCCACACAACAATATTACTTAAAGTAAACCGCCCTTGCGCACCGCGATAAGCGAGGCCTTAATTTGCCCGATCCTCGCGGTCAGTGCCGCGTTCAAAGTATCCCACGCTTTATGTTGCGTGTTACCCAATTTAATGATTGTATCGAAGAATGTAAGCAGTTGACAAAAGTTATTATTATACCCAGTTATATGCAGTTACCGTGAATTTTATTAACCGTGAAATCTACTTCCTGGTTTACTTTCTATAAGATAAAGAAAACACTATTTTTATTTTTTTATTTATTGTCATATTTCTTTGTGTAATTATTTGAAAACTATTCTATCGCTCTATCTATTGTAGACCAAAAAATAATGGCAAATGGCAACCTATCATGGTAGGCATTTTTTAGCATTCTTTTTTTAAAACTAAAATATTGATTTATATTTTGACGTGATACAGTTTTATAAATCGATGAGCCGCTGGCTACATGTACGAAAAAGTATGACTCATTGTCACGTACCGCGCAACGTAGCGCGTAGCACGTAGCATATAACGCGGAACGTAGCAAGTATCGCGGAACTAAGCGTTCGGCTTGTGACGCATCTATCTCTTTTTGTTTTCTTATGACGTTATCACTTATCGCGTAAAATTATCGTCCGTAAATCGACTTTACACACAACTAATTTTTTTAATAAACTTTATGCTGTTTCATCAGTGACAAGTTTAATAAGAGATCTCTATAGGTTTAACTAAGTTCCCTAAGCCTTATCGTCAAACAAAGTATGACACTTACTTATAAGCAAATAAATTCAAAGGTGTAAAATATTATAAAAAATCAGCCAAGTGCGAGTCGGGCCTCGCTCTTTCAGGGTTCCGTACATAATTATGAACAATATAATATTTTGGGTCTAAGAAATATTTAATTTCCGAGCTAGACATCGCAACAAACCGTGAAAGAAAAACCCAAAAAAATGTTCGTTTATTTTGGTCACAGCTTATAAACTATTTAATAAAGCGTTGTTTTCAGTATTTGTTGTTTAAATAGAGCATATAGTACATAATATACTGAAATATCATATTCCCAACTAGTTTAGTTTTTGAGATAGCCCCCGTCACAAAAATGGTCTAAAACTGACAACTTTGATGGCCTCCCATTCCCTTATTTTTTAAGATAAAAATTAAAAAAATATATATTTGTACTCTACTTAATGAGCTCTAAACAATGATACCCCACAAGCTATGGTAAAGAAAAATTTTTTTTTTCCGGCTCCTTTTTCATGTATGGGAGCCCCCTGAAAAATAATTTAATTCAATATTTGATTTTGGGTTAACGTTTTACACTAAATACCAAAATTTCAGGTTTGTAACTCATTTCGTCTGCGAGCTAGAGACCTGTGACCGGCGGACAGACGGACAGACAGCCGAGTGACATTAATAGGGCTCCGTTTTTTACCCTTCGGGTACGGAACCCTAAAAATAAGGTGGTAATCGGATAGTTCGTAACCGCTCCATTGATTAACCTTCATACAGTAAAAAACAAAAGGACGATGTTTTAGTCTCACATTCCCTTCTATACTTACCTACCAATAACTTGGTATCTATACTAGACTAGACTGCAATAGAACTGCAAAATTGTAGCTACTTTTGAAGTAATTCTATTGCAATGACATGACTGTAAAGAAATAGCAGATCGACTGCGCAGTCCACGTGCAGTTGACGTACAGTTAGTGTGCAATTGACGAGCAGTTGGCGTAGATGTAGTACTGACACCACACTGGCACATACTTAGTATGAACAATACGCGGACTGCATAGTCGGTTGACAATTCCGATGACATTAACTGCACTTAAACCTTAGCTTAAACCCTTAAACCGCATCCAAACTGAAGAGTTTTCAGTTTGTTTGCAATACCAACAAAGCGTCTGTATATGACGACCTTGACCAGGTGGCCCAGGTGAGTTAACATTAATCAAGTGTCTAGATATACGTAGACTTGCGTACAATGATTAATCCTTTCGTTAGACAGTAGGTATTAAAGCTAAGTAGTAAGGTATATATATCGCTTAAAACACGTGGGATGTGGGTCTAAGTAACAATGCTCACCCACAGTGTTTTGTAACGCCTGCCATTAACACCAACGGATATAGAATACGCTATAAAAAGCAGCCCCTCTATTGACAAACGTATAATGAATGCTATAATGACAATTATTTCGAAATTCGATGGCAAACAATTTTATTGTCATCCCATAGGTACTTACTAAGGTATCTACATTACCTTTTTCAACAGAAATTATAAATGCGAAAGTAGGTATTTTTGTTTCTTGGATTTGTTGGTTTGTCCTTCAATCACGGAGAATCGGAGTGGATTGAATAAAAATTACCTCAATCAATCCGTAGGCTCTTTTGCGGCGTGATTTAAGGATAAACCAACAAACAAACACCTATACCTACGTAGTATTAGATTTCGGAAAGTCCTATAATCATGCGACAGTTAGTGTTTTCTGTTCCTCATTTATACAGCTGGAGATATGTATAATAACAGAAGACAATTCTTATTTTTTCAGGAATCCCGCAACCTCAGGCCGCGGGCGTACAACCAAGGCGGGTTCCCCAACACGCTGCCCAGCGGGTTCCGGCCGACGGCGTCGCTCGCGGAGCTGGCCGGGTACCAACAGCAGCAAAGGCCACAGCAGCAGGAACAGCAGCAGCAGCAGCAAGAGTTCCTCATTCCGAGCAGGCCGCAGCAGGTCTACATCGAGGAGCAGAGGCCTGCGCCTGTCAGGGCACCGCATAGAAAAGTGAGAACCTATTATAATACTGTTAAAACCATAAATATGCCTGTGAATACGTCCTGCATGAGCAAAATAATTCTATTCTATTCTAATCTATGGTAAAAATTATATAGATCTGGATTTATATATCTTGGAAATGGTGGCTCGTAGGAAAAAATGTTAGGACATTTTTCATTTGTAGATAATTTTATGATCTACAATTTTGGTCTGAGCTATTTTTGCGATAACACTCACCGTTACCGACAAAATGCGAAAAACTGAAATTCGCAACTTTTGACCTTGAATAAATTTTTAGTGTTCCGTAGTAAACAAGGAACCCTTATAGTTTCGCCATGTCCGTCCGTCTGTCCGTCTGTCCGTCCTCGGTTAATCTCAGAGACTATTAGTGCTAGAAATCCGTAATTTGGCATGAGTATAAATATTAATCACGCCGACAAAGTGGTGAAATAAAATTTTGATAAATATTTTTTTTAGGGTAGCTCCCCTACATGTAAAGTGGGGATGAATATTTTTTTTCTCGTCTACCCCATAGTGTGGGGTATCGTTGAATAGGTCTTTTAAAAATACTGTGGGTGTGGGAACATCATATTTCGATTTCTAGATCCGTTTGTAAAATATGATGTTTTAAAGTGCAAATTTTTATTAGAGTCAAGTGTCCCCCTCTATCAGCCAAATGGCAGTGTATAGGAACTTGAAAAAATTCACAGCAGTAGGGTATATAATCAATTTTAAAGGAAAACTATCATGGCTAAGTAGGGTTCACAAGTTAAGGAGTCATATCTGTTTTTCGAGGATTGTGACTACGGAACCCTACACTGCGCGTGGCCCGCCACGCACTTGGCCGGTTTTTTAGAATACATGGGAGTGATGGGGACTTTTAACAATTTTGTTTTATAATGGTGTATTATAACCTCCATCAATTTGCAGCTCTATGCGAACTTCTGTTACTTACCTATTTCAAATATCTTAGATATTGACTGGACTACTATACCAAGTAAAAATTAGCCAAGTGCGAGTCGGGCCTCGCTCTTTCAGGGTTCCGTACATAATTATGAACAATATAATATTTTGGGTCTAAGAAATATTTAATTTCCGAGCTAGACATCGCAACAAATCGTGAAAGAAAACCCCAAAAAAATGTTCGTTTATTTTGGTCACAGCTTATAAACTATTTAATAAATCGTTGTTTTCAGTATTTGTTGTTTAAATAGAGCATATAGTACATAATATACTGAAATATCATATTCCCAACTAGTTTAGTTTTTGAGATAGCCCCCGTCACAAAAATGGTCTAAAACTGACAACTTTGATGGCCTCCCATTCCCTTATTTTTTGAGATAAAAATTAAAAAAATATATATTTGTACTCTACTTAATGAGTTCTAAACAATGATACCCCACAAGCTAGGGTAAAGAAAAAAATTTTTTTTCCGGCTCCTTTTTCATGTATCGGAGCCCCCCTGAAAAATAATTTAATTCAATTTCTAATTCAATATTTGATTTTGGGTTAACGTTTTACACTAAATACCAAAATTTCAGGTTTGTAACTCATTTCGTCTGCGAGCTAGAGACCTGTGACCGGCGGACAGACGGACAGACAGACAGACAGACAGACAGACAGACAGACAGACAGACAGACAGCCGAGTGACATTAATAGGGCTCCGTTTTTTACCCTTCGGGTACGGAACCCTAAAAATTGGTCAATAATACTGATATAATATCTAATACTTTTTATTTTCTATACAGCAAGAGCAGCGTCCGATCAAACACCATCAGCAGGAGTTATCGGAGGAAGAGTTGGAAGAGAAGGAGGAACCCGACCGTCTGTCCACGCTGCTGCAGCAGTCCAAGTTTGACTGCGTCAGCAAGAACACCGGCTACTATGCTGATGAGGAGCTCAACTGCGAGGTGTTCCACTACTGCCAGGACAATGTCAAGCATTCGTGGATCTGTCCTGAAGGCTTCACTTTCCACCAGGTAGTTATTACGACTTACTAACTACGTGATTACTAACTAGGTACATAAAATGCAAATGCATAGTAAAATAAAAGGCAAAATGAGCTGAAGTCAAAAGTAATCAATATAATTCTTTATTTCAGGTCCATCTAATCTGTATGCCGCCCACCCAAGAGAACATATGCCAGAAGTCGTCGAAGTACCACTTCGTCAACGACTACCTCTACAAGCCCATCAACGAAGAGGAGGTGCAGCGGAAACCGACCCTGTCCCTCAAGTACTCCGACAGATACTACCCCGCCGAAGTGTACACGGATGACCGTTACAGGCAAGATGAGGAGGAAGATGAAGTAAGTTGTTTCCTTTATGCTATCACTTTTTCTGTCCCTCAAGTACTCCGACAGATACTACCCCACCGAAGTGTACACGGATATCCGTTACAGGCAAGATGAGGAGGAAAATGACGTAAGTTGTTTCCTTTATCCTAACACTTTTTCAACGAATTCCTCTACAAGACCATCAACGAGGAGGAGGTGCAGCGGAAACCGATCTTGTCTCTCAAGTACTCTGACAGATACTACCCTGCAGCAGTGTAGGTACTGGGATGACCGTTACGAGCAGGAGGAGGAAGATGAAGTAAGTTGTTTCCTTATTATCCTTATAAAATAACATACATATATGCCAGAAGTCGCTGAAGCAACACTTCAACGATTACCTTTACAAGTCTATCAACGAGGAGGAGGTGCAGCAGAAACCGTAGGTACCTATCCCTCTAGTATGTACTCCGACAGATACTACCACACCGAAGTGTAGCTACTCGGATGACCGTTACAGGCAAGATGAAGAGGAAGACGAAGTAACACTTTCTTTATTCTAGTACTAGCGACCCGCCCCGGCTTCGCACGGGTAGTAATTACGCGCTACTATCCCACCATAAATATTGTTTTGTTATATCTCAAAGGGCAGCGTCTTCGAAGAAAACTCCCAGACGGCTTGACTTTTTCTGACATTTTCAACAATAATTATCGTCATATTTTAATCAATTTACACAAAACTATAACAAATTGTAGACTTATACCTTCCTCATGTCTGTCTGTCTGTCTATTGGTGAAAACTGCATGAAAATCCGTTCAGTAGTTTTCAAGATATGGACTGATAAGTGTGTGGTGAAGTCGGTTTAACTTTCAATCTTTTAGAATTAGATTATCACTTGTTTAAAGTCGGTTAAAATTGAGTAAGTAGGTAACTATAATTAATTCTATTTTTTAGGAGGAAGCCCCTCGCAGAGCCCCCGCTCCCCAGCAGGCGAGGCCGGCCCCCCGGCCTCAGTACCAGCCGCAAGTGTTCCGATCAGCCGAGGAGGTCAACATTCCGCTACAGCAGCGACGTCCTCAACGCCCTTTCGACTTCGACATCTAACTTACCCTTAGACTCAACTAAGTTTGTCTTTAAGCCCGGCTTTGTAATTTGCAAGATTATCTTCTCTACTTTAACTAACTGATTAGTTAATATCTTTCGTTAAGATAAACAAAATACCAAACTCTGTTTTCAAAGAGTTAGGAGCGTTAAAAGACACACCATTATTTAAGCGTACCTAATATTAATGAATCTATTTATGCTGTACCATAAAATCTGTTGTAATAAGTTACAAATTAGATGTAAGCTAGTCTTTTTGTTAATAAATTAAAATAAGAAAATAAAAAAATAAACGATACATTATGTTTTATTTGTGGACAAATAAACCCAAAAAAACAAGATCATGGATATACTCATAGTTTAAGTCACGTTTAAGTAAGTCAGTATACCCGAATTACTAATTCCGCGGAATTCTGACAGCTGTCATTGTCATTTACAGATGAGCTATTTGTATGGAGAACAGGGTTAACATCTACGAAGTACGATTTTACCCCAAACTACTTTAATTCCCTGTCATCATAAAAAGCCATAATATGCCGCGTAATAATATTACTCGTTTCGCCTTAAAATAGAAAACACCAAGAGTGGAAACTAGAAAGTGCACACTAACAGCAATAGAAAACAAAAGAAGCACATTGAAAAAATTTATTCAAAAATGGATGTCGAATGACATTATCACCATGAAGTGTCTGTCAGGCATTTGAAGGGCATTTGTCATATCTACAATGCGGCAGTTGATTTGTATTTGCATAAGTTTACGAGTATACTCGTTCCTATTTTAAATAGGATTTGAATTTTTGGCATTGACACTTGACAATCTCTACAACAATATTAATCTTGGATTGACACATGATTGACATCAAATCACGCAAATCACACACAATGGCTCAAAAAGGCTAGAACCCAGAGCTGTGAAGCCAGTTCATAGAGATAATAATAATAAATATTATCTCTATGAGCCAGTTACATAAAAAAAAATTAAATCACACATGACACTTGACACTGAAAGCAAAAAGCATATACCCAAATTACTAATTCCCCGGAATTCTGACAGCTGTCATTGTCATTTACAAATGAGTTATTTGTATGGAGAACAGGGTTAACATCTACGAAGTACGATTTTACCCCAAACTACTTTAATTCCCTGTCATCATAAAAAGCCATATGCCGAGTAATAATATTAGTCGTTTCGCCCTAAAATACAAAACACCAAGAGTGGAAACTAGAAAGTGCACACTAACAGCAATAGAAAACAAAAGAAGCACATTGAAAAAATTCATTCAAAAATGGATGTCGAATAACATTCTCACCATGAAGTGTCTGCTAGGCATTTGTCATATCTACATGCGGCAGTTGATTTTATTTGCATAAGTTTTGAATTTTTTATCTTTTTTGTGGGAATTGTTTTATTTCTGGTAACATTACGAAACGTCAGAATTCCGGGGAATCAGTAATTCGGGTATAGAGTAAAAAAGATTGAAATGAAAATTGAAATCAAAATAAATCAATGTCAATGTCACTAGTGGTAAATATGTGGTAAATAAATAATAAAATTATTATTTTTACGAAATTATTAAATTACCTACATTTTCTAATTATTAAATGATATTAGACCTCCATAAGTAATAAAGGAATTATTTATGAACAGTCAATAATCGAAAATGAATAGCTCGGAATACAAGAAATACCATGAATCCTTCATGCAAAACATCCATGGTTCAACGGCTATGCATACTTTTTTATGTGTATTTTTTACAGTGCAGTGCGCTTTATTTTGTGCAATTAAAACACAAAATTATAGTATAACTCAATATGTATGTGAATATTTAATAACTGTACTTCCTACAATAATAGCGCACACAAACCTTTCCCATTACATTTACGAACTAAACCTGGGTGTTACAGTATTATTATTGTATGAAGTTCTAAGGAAAATTACATATAAGGAACTACAAGAAGCTTTAAGATGTAAAAACATCTTTAAAAATGACAAAGTACAATCTATTACATGTTTGAGAGGCTTAACATATCTCATAACTGTAATATGTATTTTGGCTGTAGATTTCAAAGATTTTCCACGTTACTTGGCAAAAACTGAAAAATATGGCTATAGTTTAATGGATACAGGAGTCGGACTGTTTGTATTGATAAGTGGGCTTGTACATAAAGATATAAATAAAAACAATTATGCATCTGTCATAAAGAGTAATACAAAATTTGTTTCCATTCTTTTGATTCTTGGTCTGACGAGATATCTGTCTGTAAAACAGCTGGACTATCAAAATCATGTCACCGAATATGGGGTGCACTGGAATTTCTTTTATACACTTGCAGTCTGTAAACTCCTCTCAACTTTGCTTTTGGTGTTGTCTTCACGTTCATTTATGTTGAGTATTATAGTAATAGGTATTCATGAGTTTCTATTATACAATGGCTTAGAAGCCTGGGTGTTCAGTGATACACCAAGAACGGATTTAATAGATGCAAATAAAGAGGGTATCACATCGAGCCTTGGCTATGTTGCGTTATACCTATTTGCAGTTGAAATAAAACATTTATTGTCGAATAAGTCTGTCAATAGATATTATGTACTAAATAAATTGATTTTAACTTCTGTTGTATTAGTAATGTGTTCTTATATTGTTAATTTGTATAGGCCTGCTTCAAGAACCCTGGCCAATGCAGGTTACTGTATATACTTATCAGCTATAACAGTTTTCGTCTTGTCTATAATGTATTTCTTAGAAATATCATTTGGTAGTAAAAAAATAGGTTTCAATATCCCTTTAATACTTGTTGCCATAAATAATAATGGATTACTATTCTTTTTAATTGCCAATGTAACCACTGGCCTAATAAATATATCAGTAAGAACATTATTTGTACCTACTATTGCAACATTTATCATATTAAATCTTTATATGATGTTTACCATTAGTATAACTGTTTATGCTAATAAGAAAGGAATAAAATTATAAAACATTTTATTAAACAAAATGGTTTTATTTTATATCAAATTATAAATCATTATTACTTACAGTAAAAGTATTGCATGACTTTTATTATTCTTAATCACTTTTAAAAAATAAATTCAACATTTATAATATACCTAATTAATCTGTGATAAGAGAAATTATGCTAAATGCCTAATATAAAAATATAATATTTGGTATAACTGACAAAAATTGTTGGGTTTGGGTTTTTTCCACAGGTTTTTTCATTTATAAAAAGAGTGCATAGAAACATTAAGGCGCTGCCTGCATTATTCCTTAGAAAATACTGTTATTTAACACCTATCTAGTCTTTCAAATGACATCACAAAATTTTCAAAAAAATATATGCCATACTTTGATTCATGCTCTTTAGTTCTGTAATCTTTTTTTTTTTTAATTGTTTTTTTTACGATAAATTCAAGAATAATAAACAAAAGTAGCTTCGTATCTAAATCGTGTATCAACTTCTTTACCTGTGCAACCATGAAAGTAAATCTTACATTCAATTATAGAGAATATATATATGATACAATCTCTAGAGATATTTTATTTATTTTCGACTGTTTTTTATGAAAAATTTACATATTTTGATTATTTCGGTCAAATAATTCCAGCGGGCGACGTCGCCGACAGGATGCCATACGGCTGGCGCCTTTCGTAGGAGGTAGATGTGCGCAATTTTTCCCGCCAAACGCTCTCGTTCAATTCAACGCTCTTGTTTCAGGGAAAATATTTTTTTTGTGTAAAATATTTTTTTAGTTAGCAAATAATTAGTACCTATCTACTTTATAAGGATATTTGTAAATAAGTATTGTGTTAGCTGTATTTTGTCTAAGTATATACATTTTTTTGTGGTATTTCGTTGTTTTTTTAATTATGTTAGCTGTTTAATAGGTACGTAGGTATCGTAGTCAACCAGGATGCCGAAAATATCTCGACTAAAACGATCTTAACTACAAAAGATTGAAAACACGAAAATCGCGTAAGTACCTACCTAATTACCTACCTTACCTATATAATATTACCTACATAAAATATTTTATGGCACACTATCTATTTTTGGCCCGACCTCTGGAATCGAATCCACGACCTCGTCATCTGCAGTTGAACATGGAAACTCCTAGCTCATGGTGATGATGATGATTTTTCTTATTTTAGGAAAGCAAATAAGAGACAAGTTTTACAACCAATAGACCAAAATACCGTATTTCCAGAATCAGAGATCGGACAATCCGAATCTGGGAACACCACCATTACGTAAGTACCTACCTACTTTGATGAATAATAATAAAATAAAAGCTAAAAATAATACGTGAAAATACCTACCTACCTATCCCTGAATAAGTTTTAAATTCTATGTCCTATGTACCTATGTGTATAAAGTATTATAATGTGCATTTAGACTGCATCATCTGGATTCTGGTGGTAACTAATTGTAATAAATCTGCTTACGTAATATTTGAACGGCCCCTAATCAAAAATATTATGATAGGTACCTACCTAATAACATGTACCTATAATAATATTATAAGTAGTTAAAATGTATTATATTACTTTAGACTCACTACATCTATTTTCTGATTTACGATACAATGAATAGGTATTCACGCAATTTCCTAGCGGCATGCTTACGAAAGTGGCAGAGGCGGCAAATGCATAAAAAGGGCCAAAGACCTCAAGTGATTTTTTTAAAGTAAAACTTCTTTAGGTACCTACCGATTTTAGCAACAGTTAGGACTTTGAACTTGAGGACAGGATGTCTCGAAATATAAAGCCCAACCTATTTAGGCAAAATTTTAAGGAAGCCAGTAAATACATGACATAGTTTTGATCTATATTATAACCATTTAGGAAACTGTTATTCGAGTTAGAAAAAATGGCAGCCATTCTGTTTTTTGTCAATGGACCATTTTCTTTTAAAATTCATAACTAGAGTTTACTGTTAGGGATCATCTATAAATTACGTCACACGTTAAGGGGTGGGAGGGAGGGTCGACGAATTGTGACATTGTGTGGCAAAGGGGTGGGAAGGGCCCTAAATTTTGTGACCTCACATTCAATTCACATTCAAATTTAATTTTAAAGTACTAATAGAACACGAAATACGTACTTTTAAAGATAAATTTAAAAATATTTGAAACTGCTGTTTTAATTCAATGTCTGGACGTAAATTTGCCAAATATGTGACGTCACCCTAGGCGGGGGGGGGGGGCGTCTTAAATGTGACCAGCTGTGACGAGGACGGAGGTGACGGGGTGAAAAATCATGAAATTGGTGTGACGTAATAATTTATGGATGGCCCCTTATCACAAAAGTATTTTTTTTGAGTATCGTATTTTTTTTTTCAGTTTGAACGAGGATATCAATAGACAAACTGAAGAAGGCTTACACAGGGACACCACAAATAGCGCTTGTAAATATTTCAATGACATGATCACTATACTTCTAATTGACATAGAACCTTCATGGTTTGAGATTTTTGAGTGACACTTTTTTCATACGGTACCTATGTAGTTCTTCTTTTAAAAATGTGCAACATTCGATTATCAACTTTCAGTTGTTTTTTTTTATTCAGCTTAGACAATAAAGATGGATACTTCGAAAATTCGTGTGATTTCTGAATACGAGTTTAATAATGGTAATTATTTTGATTAAATAAATATGTTAAATTAATAAAACGAATTTTTATTTTTCAGTACAAATCGGCAATTTCATACTTTAACCCCTAATAATAAACATCTAATTTTAACCGACTTCAAAAAAAGGAGGTACTGTATTCGACCCGTATGTATGTATGTAAGTAAGTATGTATATATGTAAGTATGTTCGTGATTATCTCCGCAACTAATAAACCGATTTTGATGATTTTTTTCACTATTGTAATCTACATACTTTCAGAAGATTTTAGTGTATAACGAAGTTATAAGCGTAAATGTACACATATGTCACTAATATGTTCTCTGAGATTGCCAGACCTGTTGCTGAAGTTTGATATAGCTATTCTGTCCAAAGACTTCATTCTGCTACGCCTACGTAACATTGACTTTTTGCAAAAACTTTTGGGCCGAGGTCAATAACAGCTATATTTAGAGTGGTTCCTTGGAGTTTGTGCACGGTTACGCGTATTTCCATTCTGTACAAGGCCAAACCGCAGGAGTGTGAAACTAGTCGCATATAGATTGTAAATTACTTTTTAATCAAGGTCTTCCAAATTATACAAGAAGTAGTACGCATACAAACTAATCTTGTACAGATCGAAAATTAGGTTAGGTTGGGTTAGAACATTATAAAACCATTCACCTATAGTAGTAATACATAAAATGTATATATGTCACAGGATAATTCATAATATATGAGTCATAATCTATTTTACATAGTTCTCATTTATATTATTATAATTATTACCTAAAAATATATAGAAAACAAATCACTAAAAAGCATAAAATATTTTTTTTTCAAAGAAAAACCGACTTCAAGGGATTCGAACTAAAAAGTTTAAAATATTTTTTTATTCATTTAGCTTGACGATTTAACTACCTAACATAATTTTTTGAAATTCTGACTTTTTTATTTTTTGCTTAAAACATCCCATACGAATAACTACGCTCTTAAAGCTCAATTCGGTATAGTTCCGAATTCAAACTATTTAAGTCAAAGAAAAAAAATTAATACAAGATATTCAGGAAGAAAGATTATTCCAAATTCAAACTTAAGACCAGAAATGAAATTTCATACTTACTTTTCTGGATCGTTGTGAGGAACAAACATTATTCCAAATACAAACTTAAGACCAGAAATGAAATTTCATACTTACTTTTCTGGACAGTTGTAATACTTTCCAGAAAAGAATAACTTTCAATCAACTCTACAGTCTATGAAATGTGCACATTTCGTATCATTTTTTAATCACTACATAGTATAAAACAAAGTCGCTTTCTCTGTCCCTATGTCCCTATGTATGCTTAAATCTTTAAAACTACGCAACGGATTTTGATGCGGTTTTTTTTAATAGATAGTGTGATTCAAGAGGAAGGTTTGTAAGTAGAAAAATTGGACCCGGCAGGTGGCGCTAATAGCGGGCAGGACGACGTCTGCCGGGTCCGCTAGTAAATAAATAAAATAAATACTTACACATACACACACGGTCGGCTGTTCCTAAAGTAGGCAACTTAATGCCTGTGTTATAGGTAAGAACCGACTGATATACATATTTACATATATTACATGTATATATATATATAAATATTGAATAAATGTATAAATACATACTTATATACTTACATAAACACACCCAGACTCGGGGCGGGAATCGAACCCGCGACCCCGGAGAGGCAGGCAGGGTCACTGCCAACCGCGCCAAGGGGCCAGTCACTAATTATATAATTCATATAATAATAGTAGTATGAATTAAATAATATAATTCATATATTATTTAATTTATGAATTAAATAATATAATTCATATATTATTTAATTCATATAATAATAGATATATTTCATATCATTTTTTAATAAATGATATGAAATATATCATTTTTTAGAAAATTAATATTTTAAACAGTTATTTACGATAATAATATAACACATTAAATTTTTCTCTATTGCCGCTTCTAACACGCTTTTGCTCTATGAAAAAAAAACTAAGCGCACCAATGCCATCTCGCGGCTCTTTTCATCCTAATGTGGTTGTTGACTTGGTATGTCGTAGTACAGTTCACCGCCATTAGATGGCGGTAAAAAAATTAACGTAAATATGTAGAGGTGTAGGGGGGACAAGAGGTAGCCAAACGCACAAGGCCATTCGTAACTTGGAGAGCCTTAAAAAAATAGTATTGTTCTCTTATTCATTAATATTTTTTTCCACTAAAATACACCCTACCAAAGTATCATTAAATTTTTTTTGTAGGCATACAATGTCTCTGGCAGTATGTACTGTCTGCAGCTGAATTCTGATGGGATTACTGATTTATTTTAAAATTTTGATAATGTAGTGTATGTTTCAACTATAATAATAGATATTACCCTATAATAGATATTATGCAACAGTTTCTTAAACTACTATTTGGATGTAGGTAATTAAATTATATTCTTATACCAAATATTATAAAATTGGAATATGCTTTATATAGATAGTATAGACTAGTCAATTCATTTGTATGTTGAGTATATTATAACCTATGGACTGAGCAAATGGAAAAATTGAGAACTGCATCAGAATATAATCTTAATTTATCAGTCATGTATATATCTATGTAATAAATATGAACTAATAACAACATGCAAATTCATTAAATGAAACACCTTTACTGAGGGTTTTCTGTAAATGATCCACGAGTTGGCAGCACTGTAGCGAGAGGTCTAATCATCTATCAAAATACATGAGAGTCTTGTAGTTTACGATTATTTTTCAATCTTTTAAATCATTAAAAGAGGAATATTCTTTCCGAAAATTCCACAGTGTCAGTGCCTATTTATGTACCTACAATTAACGAGTGCAAAAAATTTGCACGTGATTTGCACCTCTGCGTTTGAGCTCAATCTTTAGCTTAGCTACTTTTCTTAGTCCGTAATCCATATTTCTTTTCGGTTCTTTAGAAATCTACGGGTAACTATCTTGTCACGTTTACTAATGTATTAATCAAGTGAAATATGTTTATACTAGCTGATCCTCGCGATTTCGCTCGCGTGGATTCATACAAATCTTATACAAACATTCATCCCCCATTTAACCCACTTGGGGGTAGTTTTTCCAAAATTCCTGAAACACGTAATTCTTTATTTTTAACTGAAAACCTAAATACCAATTTTCATGGATATAAATTAAGAAATGATGTGAAAAATGACGGACTCTCATACAAACCTTCATCCTCTATTTAACCCACTTGGGGGTAGGATTTTCAAAAATCCTGAAACATGTATTTCTTTATTTTTAACCGACAGTACAAATACTGATTTTCACGGATATAACTTAAAAAATGACGGACTTTCATAGAAACTTTTATCCCCTATTTAACCCCCTTAGGGATGGAATTTGCAATAATCCTTTCTTTGTGTGCGTCCTACGTCATAAAAGGAAGCTACTTTGAAAATTTCAATTTTCTAGCTTCAGTGGTTCAGACTGTGCGTTGATGATCCGTCAGTCAGTCAATCAGTCAGTCAGGACAAGCCTATCTATATTAGTATAGATATGGCTGAATAAATGTTTTATTTATTTATTTATATAGCTAGTAAAACAGTGCAAATACGATGAATTTTCGGTAAAATGTTGTTTAGACCTTACGCCTATGTAGCGACATCTGGTGTCAGAAAAATTAGCGAAACCCTCATAATTTCAGTATGATATACTTAATTGATATAGCTACTTGTATACTAAATTACAAAAGCCTCAAAAAATTCTAAAAAACAGTATTGTAATTTGTTAATATCAGTAGGGCTAGCAGGAAGATTTGATAGCTTCAGTGTGACTATCACAATCACCTCTGATTGGTTCTCTCTCCCTCTTGGCTAGAATGCACTGTTGCAGCAAGAATGCCATTGATTCTGTCAATAACTACAACAGTAACTGATACTTAAGTAACCCCCTGTTTGTCTTATTATATTACAGATCACTGTACACTGCCTGTACCTATTTCATTGGTTTTTACAATTGTTTTTAGCCTGCAAGATTACTCCTGTCAGTAAATTATAAAAATTATATAAAACTAATTTATAAAAGTGATTTTAAGGCCCGCACAAAAGGCACATGAAAAAAGAATTCACCATATTATTATCTCAAAGGTGACCCTCAACATAACTTAAACAACTCAGAGACATAGGGTGAAATCTATAGAGAGGGTTCTCAGACTCGAGACGAGACAGAGTTAAAACCGGACATAAATATGTCCCTGACATAAGTCTGTTTCGTTTTACCTGTCTTGAGCTAAGACTCAAGAGTCACTCTAGAGTCTATGTGCTATAGACTTCACCCATAGTCTAATGTGCTACACAAAGCGATGCGACTGTAATATGCGCGAGTCTTAATACGTTTATACACTATTCCCGATGTAAAAGCGGCAGTATGTCCTCGTTGCTGATCAGTCGCGGCTGCCGCGACAGCAGTCTGAGCAGGCAGAAGCAGCACGCGTACAGAGATGATCACCGCGCGAGCCTTTACTGTACGCTATTTCCGATTTAAAAGCGGCAGTATGTCCTCGTTGCTGATCAGCCACGGTTGCCGTGACAGCAGTCTGAGCAGGCAGAAGCAGCACGCGTACAGAGATGATCACCGCGCGAGCCTTTACTGTACGCTATTTCCGATTTAAAAGCGGCAGTATGTCCTCGTTGCTGATCAGCCACGGTTGCCGTGACAGCAGTCTGAGCAGGCAGAAGCAGCACGCGTACAGAGATGATCACCGCGCGAGCCTTTACTGTACGCTATTTCCGATTTAAAAGCGGCAGTATGTCCTCGTTGCTGATCAGCCACGGTTGCCGTGACAGCAGTCTGAGCAGGCAGAAGCAGCACGCGTACAGAGATGATCACCGCGCGAGCCTTTACTGTACGCTATTTCCGATTTAAAAGCGGCAGTATGTCCTCGTTGCTGATCAGCCACGGTTGCCGTGACAGCAGTCTGAGCAGGCAGAAGCAGCACGCGTACAGAGATGATCACCGCGCGAGCCTTTACTGTACGCTATTTCCGATGTAAAAGCGGCAGTATGTCCTCGGTGCTGATCAGCCGCGGCTGTCGCGAGATCAGTCTGAGCAGGCAAAAGCCGCACGCGTACAGCGCGATGATCACCGCCACGGCCAGGTACGCGGCGAGGTGCGGGAACCTCTGCGGTGACCAGAATACTGTGTACTTCAGGCTGTGGGGGTTTTCTGCAACAAAACGAGTTCGGTGCTGCAGAATCTACGGCTAAGACCTCTTGTTCGCACGCTGTGAAAAATTACGGTTACGGTTACACGGTCGTCAGTGTTGTATGGAGCACAATAGGAGCATGTTAACACGTCGTATGGAACTACGGCGGCGGTGCCGTGCCATATAAACCGTGCCTGTTAACGAGCTTCTATTGTGCTCCATACAACACTGATGACCGTGTAAACACTAACCGTAATTTTTCACGGTGTGTGAACAAGAGGGCTAAATGTAGTACATCAACGTTCTACGTACATACAACAAGAGGCCTAAATGTAGTACAAGAACCAAAGATATAGGTCGCTAATATGAAAGTCGAAATCATAGGAAAAATAAAATTTCTCTCTCTTCTCTCCTCTTTCGTTGTGATGCTAATGTCATGCGACGGCGGTGTGCTGAAGGCGTATAATACACAATTTCTAAACTAAATTGACGCGTTTAAAAATAGTGAAGTAGAGATTTGACGCAAATACGGATTATGGAGTAACAACTAACATACATACCTAAAAACATATCAGGTTGGTAACTTTTTTTTCGCTTATTAGTAAACAATGAGCTAAGTTTTTAGCAAGTTTAACTTACCTAGAATTGCTGCTCCATAACCAATTTTACTTGTACCCATTCTATATGAACAGGTTGGAACAAATATCTCGTGCAGCCAATCACCGTCAAAAGAAACATCCAGCACTGGGTCCCTTGACTGCAGCAACTGTGTCCGTTTGGAAGAGAAGTCTTTCTTCTGCTTCACATACTTTGAGACATGGTCATGAGCACAGAAGTATATGTCTGGGTGTATTGCAGCATTCACCTGAAAACATCATCATTTGAAAATTATAAAGAAAATTAAAAGAAAAATTAAACATACTTCATGCCATAAAATTGTAAGGGTTCCCTTGATTTCTCCATTATCAGATTCTGACCTGATGACCATAAGACCATCTGGGAAGAATACCCTTTCAAACAGAAATATTTTCCAAAATGGTCCAGGCGTCTCTATGTATCAGGGAACATACATAAAAAAAAGATTCCAACATATTGACAACCTTTTTTTGAAGTTGTTAGAAAAACTAGCTCATAGAGTCGCCAAATTGAAGTGGCAATGGGCATTGCACATAGCTTGAGGAACCAACATGGATTTCTGATGAAAAGTGGAACATGGATTTCTGTCAAGTTTCAATCGGATGAACGATATGGTATACTGATGTTTTACATACATTTCAAGACAATCCCTGTTGATTTTTTTTTAAAGATTTCGATGTAATTTATGGTGTTTTAGTACTGTCACTTTTGTATGGTAACTTAAGTACTTCTAATTTTAGCACTTTGCAAGGGCCAGTGTTCAAAAGGCTCTTTACCTGTTTTCCAAAAACACCCTTAGACAAAACAGGGTAATGCGCCACAGCTATTTTCACATTGAGATCAGCCACGTCTGGTCCTTGAGGCACTTTGTACATTAATGAATTGATTTTATAAAAGGTGATATTCCTGAATGTAATCACTGAGGGCTGGTTGAACACGTTGTTGAATTCTGCGACCTTCTCTTGGTTTATTGGTTCGTTTTCACCACCTATATCGTTGTCGCCTGGTAGCCATACTTGCTGGAAAAGAGAATAATACTATTTTTAACCCCCGACGCAAAAACGATGGGGTGTTATAAGTTTGACGTGTATGTGTGTGTGTGTCTGTCTGTTCCCCTGTAGCACTCAAACAGGTGGACCGATTTGAATGCAGTTTTTTTTTTGTTTGAAAGGTGAATTAGTCGAGAGTGATGTTAGCTGTTTGATGAAAATCGATCCATATGGCCGCCGCTACAAAATGGCAGATTACATATTTTTTCACAACTCCCTTATTATAATATGGGTATCAAATGAAAGGGCTTGACTAGTAGAATAACACAAAATGGCGAATGTCTGGGGTTTTTAAATTTTTAATTTATACTTGTTACACTAACACCCTCACTGTCACCAATGCATAATATATGCATTTTCAGAATTTTCTTGCTAGCTTTCCGAAAGCATTTAAGCTTTTCCAAATTAACCACTGTATTGAGATCTAATTTCATAAAATGTAAGTATGAAACGAATTTCGTTTCGTGATTGTTTTTCAAGGTAAGGTTAATATTTTAACATATTTTCTCACTACTTCAGTCAGTCAGTCAGTTTGCTATATTTTTTGTATATTTGTTGTCTTGTATAAAATAGCATGGCTTACCACAATGGGATAATAGACGTCAAATATGCTCAAGAGCCTTTTAGCATAGCTGTGGAACTGTGCAGAGTTGGACACAGATCCTTCATCCATCAAGTCCCCCAAATACACTAACACATCGGGCTTGAAGTGCTTCAACACTATGGAGAAAGTGGACCGGAGGTATCTGTTAAGGGAGTTAAAAATTTGTCAAAGTAAGATAAATGTATAGTACATATTATTTCGAATCCTCGTAGTTTTAGTTTTAGCCCAGAAAATCTAGGAAAAATCATTTTCACCAGGATAATGCAACAGATCTCTCAATATAGGTACCATTGAAACTTTAAATTCTAGCATTCCAAAGTTTAATTTCTTCTTACCGGTCACTATCCCAGTTAAAAAGCGTACTGAGGGGCGGCGGGACGGCAAGCTCGCCTTGTATTTGGGGGTCCGCTATGAAGAGTACTTTTGTGCACGAATCTTCATGCTTGCAGACCAAATCCTGCCAAAACAGCGGCTGTATAACGAACACGAACCACTCGCAGTAGAATAAAACAGCCAGCGGCGTCGCTATGAGGCACTTCAACGTTGTACTGCAAAAGTAATTTATATTGAGCTTGAATTTTTTTACGGTCAACTTTAACTTATTATCGGTGTATCACATCAAGTCTAGCCTATACCTTTTCCGAAGAAACATGAGGCCTGTTTTACTTGTCGACTAATTTAACAAATATTAGGTATTTATATCTTAGCCGAAAACTCATAATATTTTTGTTTTGATGTTTTTGACTTTTTTGTTGATAAAATTGACTTGCCACCACAGCTTGCCACAGTGAAATCATAGAGAAAATATAATAATAAAGTGAAATTGACCACAGATTAATGATTAGGATCTGAAATTGACAATATGAATGACAACCACATGACATTGACAACTGACAACTGTGAAGTGACCATGAACCTACACTCTAAGAGAAATTATACCCTCTTCTTCCCTACACTATAGTTCGGCCGTTCAGAGAATGCGTTCCTGACACCTATCAGTTAGTCACGACTAGTGATGGGCACAACATAACACTGAGTTCGTTACCGTTCCTCCAAAATGAACCGGCGCATTATTTTAAGATTATTTTCGTTTTAAATTGGCGGAATCATTTAAAATTTATGTTTTAGTTATCAAATAAATCAAATCAAATAAACTTTATTCAAAATTGGTACACTGTACACTTTTTGAACGTCAATTTAGGTACAGGCAATGGTGATAATTATTTACGGAAACTTAAAACTAAAACTACGAGGGTTCCAAACGCGCCCTGGTCTGAGAAGAGCCCACAACAAACTCAGCCGGGTTTATTTTTTTTTTATTATCACCATGTTACAATATGGTATAATAGCCATAAAAATGATTTGAACTGTTGGCTTTTAGAGCAATCTATGTCCATGGATTTTTGTCATTAAAAAAATCTTTTAAGCTATAGTAAGACTTTTCAATTAATTTGCGTTTAATAAAACCTTTGAACTTATTGAGAGACATATCCAAAATGTTCTCTGGCAACATATTATAAAAAAGTACAGAATTACCAACAAATGATTTTCCAACTTTTCGCAGCCTAGTAGTGGGCAACACAAGTTTATCTTTATTTCTAAGATTAATGTTATGACAGTCACTTTTTTTCTTAAATTTATCGATATTTTTGTGTACATATATTAAATTTTCAAGAATATATTGGTTATAAACTGTCATAATTTTAACTTCCTTAAACTTATTTCTCAGTGACTCTCTGGGTCCCATATTATATATGGCACGAACAGCCCTCTTCTGCAGCACGAAAATGGAATTAATATCAGCAGCATTACCCCATAAAAGTATGCCATATGACATAATGCTGTGAAAGTAACTAAAATAAACTAACCTCGCAGTTTCAATATCAGTTAGTTGGCGAATCTTTTTAACCGCATATGCAGCAGAACTAAGTCTGTTCGATAAGTTATTTACATGAGGGCCCCATTGGAGTTTAGCATCTAACGTTATCCCCAGGAAAACAGCCGTATCCACTAGATCTAATTCCTCATTATTAAGCTGTACAGTGGTTTCAACTTGTTTAACATTAGGTAAAGTGAATTTAACACACTTAGTTTTTTTCCCATTAAGTAATAAGTTATTTGCTTCAAACCACTGTACCACTTTTGTGAGAGAATTGTTTACTTCGTCAGGTATTCTTTGGTATCTATCAATTTTAAACAAAAGTGATGTATCATCAGCAAACAATACTATCCCGTGACTATCCTTAGCGAGATAAGGAAGGTCATTAATATAAATAAGGAATAGAAAGGGCCCAAGAATAGAACCCTGTGGAACTCCTATTTTTACAGCTGATCCGGTAGACCGCTTTCCGTTCACATCTACTTTTTGTGTTCTATCATTAAGGTAAGAATTCATTAAATCCAAAGCTGCACCTTTAATTCCATAATGGTGTAGTTTTCTGAGTAATGTTTCATGATCAACACAATCAAAAGCCTTGGACAAATCACAAAAAACTCCAAGTGCATCATGTGACTCCTCCCAGGCTTCAAATATATGTTTAATTAACTCAACACCAGCATCAGTTGTTGAGCGACCCCTTGTGAAACCAAACTGTTTTGTATGTAATATATCATTAGTATGAAAATGTTTAAGCAATTGATTTAGTATTAATTTTTCAAAAATTTTACTAAAGGTAGGTAGTACCGATATTGGTCTAAAGTTAGTGGGGTCACTAGTACTACCTGATTTAAATAACGGAATTATTTTACTACTAGCTGACCCCCGCAACTTCGTTCGCGTGTTTATAGGTTTTATATAGGATCGGAACGGATCCCATAATTCTTTTATGTACCAAAACTAAATGTAGCCTAAGTTACTCCTTATAACATCACCTATCTGCCATTGAAAGTTCCATTAAAATCGGTCCAGCCGTTTCTGAGATTAGTTGAAACAAATAGACAGACCGATAAACATAAATTTAAACGCACGCCAGTTTAAAATAAGCCGTACGTACAAAGATCCGGGTCCCAAGTTATTTGAACCCAATAAATGTCTGTCATTTCTGAACTAAAAAATCTATGACCTTGAAATATTTACGACACAATATATAAAGTACTACCTTTCTAACAAAAAAAGAATGAGTGAAATCGAACAACGCGTTAATGAATTACAGCTAAATACACGTTTTAACTTTCATCCCCTCTCCCAAGGAAACCGTGCTGAATTTCGGGATAAAAAGTATCCTATGTCCTACCTCGGAGTATAAACTCAAATCGTACCAAGTTTCATTCGAATCCATCCAGTAGTTTCGGCGTGATGCGCGGCCAAGATACAGACAGACAGACAGACAGACAGACAGACAGACAGACAGAAAGACAGACAGACAGACAAAAATGAAACAAATTGCAGATTTGGCTTCAGTATCGATTATAGAGTGCCCTCCAATAAAAATTTTCAAAATATCTTCAATGTACAGAATTGGATCTGTTACAGTCTTATTATATTATAGATGTTTCATTAAGTCAGGAAACACACCACAGTCGATACAATTGTTAAATATTAAAGCTAACTCAGGTGCAACAATGTCAATCAATGACTTTACAACGTTAACGGAAATTCCCCACAAATCATTTGTTTTCTTATTGTCGATTAATTTGAAGGCCTTAATAACGTCAGAGCAACTAACGTGACTGAATTTAAATTTTTGATTGCATTCAGGCACGCTATCCTCCAATAATGAGAGAGCGGCAGCTGGTGAAGAGTTCAATGATCTTGTAGTAGAAACAGGGATATCCGTAAAGAAGGCCTCAAAGGCTGAAGCAACCTCAGAGTCTGACGTTATAGATTTGTTATCCACAATAAGTTTAAACTCACTGGTTTTCTCTGTTGCTTTCCCTGTCTCTTCGTTAATTATCTTCCAGGTAGATTTTATTACATTGGAGCTGTTTTTTATTTTGGTCTGTATATATTTAGACTTGGCCACAATGCAATCCCTCTTAAAAGTTTTGGAAAACAATTGAACGTACTGCTTGAACTCATCACTAGTATTATATTGTCGCTCCGCATACAGTTCATATAATTTTTGCCTTTTTTTATGTAATTCAATTGTTGCCCACTCGCTAAAGGCTTTTGCATCAGTAATTAAGACCGATTTACTAGTGAAAATATCATTAAATATTCTATGAAATGAATAAAAGAATAAGTTATACATTTCATTAGGACTTAAAATATCTGGTAGAAATGGAATGTCTTTAACTAGACCTGTTCTCATTTTCTTTATACGGTCCGACGTTACTGGTACAAAAGTTATTTTACGTTTAGCAGACTTTTCCCTCAAACTTTCAAACTGAATTAATTGTCCGCAGTGATCTGAATCTAATTTACTAATAATGCTTTTACTAAGAGGATTTATATCTGTAAAAATATTATCTATACAAGTGGCGCTTATTGAAGTTATTCTTGTTGGTTCCATAAACATTTTGGATAAGTTGTAGGACATAAACAAATTTAATAACTTTACACTTAAAGGGCTACTTTCCAAAATATTGACATTAAAGTCACCGCATACAAGTAACTTTTTACTTGAATTTACTATTTTGAATAATACTTCATCCATTACCTTCTCAAAAAGTTCAAAATTGGACAATGGTGGTCTATAAACAGACACAACAATGAATAGTAGCGTTTTACCTGAAAATAAAACGCATATTAAAATACTTACCTCACTGGAAGCTTTATATTGAGAGTAGCATTTCCGTTTCCGTCGATTTCATACCAGTTTTCGTACTTTTTTCGATGTCACATCCGGCTATGTGGCGCCACCTGGCGGGATCGCGCGCTAAAGTTTTCGTAACGGCTGAGCGCGGCCATTGATTCATTGGCTCAATATCACCAGGCAGGAATTACTGAAAGCTTCCAGTGAGGTAAGTATTTTAATATGCGTTTTATTTTCAGGTAAAACGCTACTATTAAATTACTTGACCGTCACTGGAAGCTTTATATTGAGAGCCTGTTTGTTTTCGCCTGGTGACGCCACATAATTTAATGGGTATAGGATTGGTATGCCTCTACGCCAATGTGATCATGTGATTATGATAAGAAGTTATTGTAAAGATGGATAATTAATCTTTATTAAGTAACAGTTCCATTTTACATTCATATTATGCACATTTCATATGATCAATAAAATCGATAAAACGATTGAATGTCAACGTAAATTTATGGGATCTGATTAGATCAATAAATAATTAATCAATAAAATCAATGCAACTGATCTGATTAGATTAATAAAATCAATACAATGATTAAATTTGAACGTGGAACTGAATAACTATGTGATATTTCTTGAATAATTTCATCTTTCAATCACTTTAAGTCTGTAGAATTTCTGAAATGTGTTGATGCTGATCGCAAATTCCAGCGGGCCAAGATCTTATCCAGGGAAAGGTTTGTCCCACCAGCTTTTGAAGGCTACCGGGAGTTGCAGTTATGCCAGCTTCCTTGAACAAGGTTTTTAACCAGCCTGCTACAAAAGTGCGCGAGGCGTGCTTAGCTAAACCTCTAAATGTGACGAATAATACTAGACTTCGCATAATTACGTCTGTCGTTTAACAATGAAATATACTTCTCAACCTAAAGAAGAGGGTAGGATACAATTGTTCCTATTCACAAGCAACTTCCAACCTGACTGTCTGTTATTTAAATCTAGTGTTTAATTTGCTGAGTAATAAGATGGATTACTAGCATTCCAAATTGGTGGTTTGGCGACCAGCTTTGGATTTTCTCAATACAATTGATTTTAATATATTATGTTTTACAAGGACATGATTGAATATGTAACTCGATATTGCAGTGTTACATAATGTAGACACCACTCATTTGTATAACAAGATTGTATTATAATTTATCATTTAAATGTAACTTAGCCAAAAGTTGTGCCATTCTGAACTTGTAGGATTTCTTGGATCCATATTTTTATTTTTGGACCAGGAGAACTAACATTTTCCAAGCCGATTCATAAGTTTTCAGGGTAGATTTTTACCAGGAATTCTTAAGCGATGATAACTGTTCAGAGTTTCATGTTTCTATTGCTTCAGACCACCGAACTTCCAAATTTCGAGGACGATATCCTCGATTTTCGGAGGTGGCAGACTCGTTGCCGTTTCGATAAAGACCCTTGTCTAGATCCCTCAGTATCAACGGTGCAATAAGAACTCAGGTTCTGAGGTCCGCACGCTAAAACACTTTCTCCCATCTAGATACCACTATTAAGATTTCTGTCGACTCATTCAGACCTTCGGAACGAACGGAACAGGATTAAGAACGGTGGCGGTAACATCTACGCAAGTGGGAAATTTCAGGTGACACTGAACCTTGGAACAGGGCTATCAGGTCTCGTGACGCGTAATAGGCTATTTGACAAATTTTTGGAAATTGTTTTATATGATTCTTTATTATTTATTAAAACACACTACATTGATATTTTTCGGAATATCTACAGTATTATGAATTAAAATCAATGATAAAGTTTAAGTTTTGAAAACCGCGCCAAAAACAACGTTTCTGTAATGGCGCTGATCACAGGATACGCGTGACGTCACAAATCAGTATGCAAGTCACTTTTCTCGCTCGCTCCTTATCGGAACTCGGTGCGTGCGACAGAGACGCTACGCAAGGCGAATGCTGTAGTCGCTTAAATGCACTTAGTATCGTAATGTTGTAAATTGTCATACCTACTCATTTTAATATCAATCTTATTCTTTCAAGTTTAAAGTTTAGTTTCGGTTGACTTGATAAACTTCAAGTATAACAACCAGGTCAAGTGTGCCATCTAGTGACGTCACAACCAATGACAGAGCGTTCACGTTACTGATAAAATTTCAAAAATTATTATGTTTTATTTCGTGCAAAATATCGCGTAAAATTACATAATTTAAGTAGAAATTAAAAATTAAAGTAAAATTACATATTGAGTGAAATATGTCTTTTTTAGGCTATTATCTGATAAGATGACCACAATCAATAGTATATTTTCAATGTTGTCAAATAGCCTATTGTATACATGTGTGTTCTCGAGACGAATAGGTCAATCACCGGGATTTCTCACTTCACGAACAATATTTCTACGCAAGCTGGTAGTAAAAGCCAAATGAACCATCTAGGTTCATTTTCGAGATTTTTGCTCTCATTTTCGAGGCTTCATCGGTGAGTCATTGAAAAAGAACTGTCTAATCACTGACCGTTCATCGTTCACAGGCACTTTACCATAGTAAATATCGTATTGTGCATCGTTCACCGCAAAAATGAACGATGAACGGGGCCCCATCTAATTTGGCCTTAAGTGCCGTGACAAATGATCCGCATGATTGTTATATCTGCCGGGTATGTATTGAATGAATGCAGTAGTGAATTTGATGTCGATCTAGAGATTCCAGGATTTGGAATTTTTAGTAGAGGTAGCGACTTCGTCCCTCCTTCTCTCCGTAAATAAGCGACTGATGTGTTGCTGTCGCATTTTATGAGGATCGCACTCTGTTGATCGAACATGGTTCTGAGGGGCATGAAGTATGGCCAATATTTCTTTTTGATTGTAATGTAGTGAATAGAATAGAATAGAAAGGTGTTTTATTCAAATAAACTTTTATAAGTACCTTTTGAATCGTCAATTGAATCTACCACTGATTCGGAATGCCGTTCCTCCCGAGAAGAATCAGCGAGAATCTCGGTGGTTGTTTTAATAATATATTATGTATATAATATTTAACATTTTAACAATTTCACAAACAAGTGTCTGTTCCTCTCGCGATTAAATAAATACCCGATAAAAGGAGATTGTTGAGTAATGCTCCTCAAGCATGATCTCAGGCACCCGTTACTAAAAATTTACCAGCAGAGGATAAAGTAAACATCTTGTGACATCTTAAACAAGGCGTAGGAAGTGCCTTGAGCCTTCTTTATTTTTATATGAAAATATGTTATGTCAACTTTGCGCAACCAGTCTTGGGGTTGAAGAAAGTCTGGAATGCGGTGCTTACCAAGTGGAATGGTTCTGCCACTACAAAGTCATTTAGTGCTTTGAGGTTGAATATCTGTCGCGATAACCCATCACGCTTTGGTATCAGAAACTTAGAAGAACGGAAACTTGGTGTGCGTACACCTTTAAGATTTAGACTTATCGCAGACATTTCCTCTAAGAAGGAAGTGTGAAATGTCTTCCTGTTTATATTGGGAAACACAAGAGGAGGCTCTTGAAAGAATATATGCGATAACCTTGAATTACCCTCTGTATAACTTCTGGTGCTCCCATTTTCTTCCATTGTGAAAGATGGAGTCATTTTCTCTAGTTTCGTCTAGAGGTACTGAGTGCATAGAAGGTCGTCCTCTGTGGCTTCCCCTTGTAGGCCGCGAGCCTCAATTATGAAAGAACTCTTTATCTTTCTTTGCATTGTAACGATCGAATTCCTTTTCAGAAGATTGACCTCTATTAGGAAAATCGGTACTTTGATATCCACCCCGCGAGAGTGGGTTATAATGTTAATGCAGGCAAGTCTGCGCACATTGTACATGCCAATTAGTTCCACGCGATGGAACAGTGACACTTCTAAAGACTTGCCCCCGCGAGGGGCGACTGTCTGAATTATTAGTGTTCAACAGCGCAAGCCTGTCCTTTTTGGCCAAAAAACTTTGCGCACCCCATTTTGAATTAAATAAATGGGTATTTTATTCGCTTTCGCCAAAGGGTCGCGAACCTGGCTTGAGATAGTTTCACGACTTAGCATCTCAATCTTAGCATCTCAATGCTCGTGGCCGCACACTAAAAGATCTGACGAAATTTTATAAAATTCACCTTTTTGGAATAATTCTTCAATCTTTTCAGTCAATTGATCTCAATTTTTTATTAATATTTTGTCTGGCCCATGAAAGCGAGACTTATAGCTTCTTGTAAGGCTACTTTTTGTTTTAGGAAGCAGTATGTGATAGCTGCATAAGCTTTTATCTGCATTTGCTAGATAGCGCGAGGTTTCATATGTTTTTACCTCCTTGTTTGTTTCTAGGTTTATGAAAGCTGCAGTGTGATATGTTTTGTGTTTCAGCGTATCTAACTTTATACCAAGTGGCAAAAGATTTCTGAAGTCTTTGGAACAGATGGTTCCTTGAGTTTCTCTTTATCGAACGTGAAATCTAAACACGAACCTTGACATTCAATTTCACACTGAAGTTCATCAGGTGTGAGATGTTCATAAAGTTCACCACTAACTTGGGAATGAATTTCGTCATGATCTGCAAGCGCTTGCTTCGTTTGTTTTACGTTATTGCTCGAGGAAGGAGCTGCTGCTTCTTGCTACTGAAGCAGCTGCGAGCGTGCTTGCGAGTCTGTCCACTTGAACCGGCCACAAATTGCTGAAATTAACAAATGTTAACACCAACGACTACAAAAATTTAAATACTTTTACGAATATTCATAAAAGTAACAATTCTACACGTACGAAAAAACTGGCAAATTTTTAAAATATAATATTTTAAGTAGTGATCCGAACGGAAAAACCGTTAAAATAATGATCACTTACTTTATTATTATAAAAAATAAGTACTTACTGCAAATTAGCTTCACACTTGTACTATATTTAAATATATTTAACACTTTTATTAAATTTACTTTTTATTACTTTACTTTATTATTATTATAATATATAAAAATAGTTTTGCAATGTCTTGTAGACTGCTTGCAAGATGTTGCTTCGACGGCAAACAAAACGCCAAATGAATCAATGGCCGCGCTCAGCCGTTACGAAAACTTTAGCGCGCGATCCCGCCAGGTGGCGCCACATAGCCGGATGTGACATCGAAAAAAGTACGAAAACTGGTATGAAATCGACGGAAACGGAAATGCTACTCTCAATATAAAGCTTCCAGTGACGGTCAAGTAATTTAATTGCTCTAATTCAACTGCCGCTAGTTCAATTGTCCGTTCAACAGACAGGCTCACAATGTCATTTCGATTTTTGAATTTTAATTTTTTGTTCAATAATATTAATGAGCCCCCATGAATAGATTTTGTTCTGTAGTCTGTTTTAAGTAGAAACCAAAAAAAGGTAATATTCATATAATAAAATTGTTTTATTTATTCTTTGTTACAAAGTTTGGTCATAGTTTTATTTTTATATTTCATAAAAGTTATCTTATAGTCCATTATTTTCAAATTCTTAAAAAGAAAAACAAAGCGTATTATTTTATATTATAAGTATAACTGCATAAGAACAGATTACGATACTTGCCTGTTATTTTTAGCACAGCACTATTATACAAATATAAAGCGCTGACATAACCTTGTAATAGCGCAGTATAGATTTAGAAAAATATTGTTTACCAAGTTATTTGACACTCAGTTTGGCACAAAATTATAACATTCATTGATTATTGATATAATAATGTTGTTTTAATGCTCATCAATTGTTAAAACGGTAAACAACCAGCAAAAATATTTTTATCGTAACTGCAACGCCATTACAAAGCTACGTCGTCAGTTCAATCGCGACGTGTCAGGAACGCATTCTCTGAACGGCCGAACTTTAGCGTATATTTAATCTTCACAACTACATCTAAAAGAATAAATAATATCTTCGCTTGTTTCTCTCCAAACAAAAATATAATACTCTATCTCTTTTTTTTCTGTTGTTGCAACACTTACGCACTCATAGAAAAAATAGGTCTTGAGGCAAACCGCCATCTTGCTAAGCACAGCTTAGCATGATGGCGGTGCAATATGTCAAATGATGTCAAAAACAAGATCTTATCCTGCGAGTTGTTTATTATTTTATTTTTGCATTAAAATCAAGTCTTAAGATCCAAGAATACTAAAATAAAATGGTTAAGTGTAGTGCACCTCTGTGCAGCAATTCTTCATAAAGGAAAACACCTGAAATTAATTGTTATCGGTAAGTTTTCATGTGCCATAGTCTCGTAATTTGTTTACATGGTTACTGTGAGATTAATAATAAATAATCGTTCGGCATTTTAGAAGCAGTCCCTATTTATTATATGTCCAAAACTCGTAAATAGTTATAGTAATTTTGGTTCTAGTAGATCCCTGTTGCAATATTTATCAATAATTTAATACTCTGATCTCGTTTGATGTTTCATATACTTGTGCAATTTTACAGGGCCGTATTCAGGCTCAAGGTTTGTTTAGTAGGTATATTTTGAAGGTTGATTAGATAAAAGTAGGTACGGACAAATTATAAAAACGAAATCATTTTTCAGGTTCCCAAAGGACGAAAACTAAGAAATGCCTGGTTGACTAACATGAATAAAAAAAATTGGCATCCCAAATCATCGAGTGTACTATGTTCTAAGCATTTTAAAGCACATTTAGTGGACAACAAAAAGGACAGGAGAGATTTGATTTACCCATCGAATGGTTTGATTAAAATAATTCAATCGTGTGAAGAAGTTTTGAAAATGATTAAAGGAAAATATATAAGTTATAATAGCATGATAATGTATATAGCTGATTTATCGAATAATTGTAGTGAGTTTAAGACCAATGATGAACATGATTTCAATCATTTGCAAATAATGATTAAGGTGATTGTTAAATTTTATTTTGATTTAAGAATGATTTATTTTTGATTTATTTTGATGAATGAAGTTAGTTTGATAAATAGTTTACAAACTAGCGTTTCACTAGTTTAACTACCTACCTATTTCATTCGAGTGAAGTGTCACGTCATAACATAGAGCACGAAGCGAATCATAAATCAGCAGGCCTATTCTGTATCTCAGTGGTAACGAAAACGTTAGAACCTATGAAAATGTGCCCATCAAATAATTATCAAACCATCATTTTACATTGTGTAACATCTGATGATGATGAACTGCATCCCAGTTGGAAATTAAGGTTACAGAATGTAAAATAAGGGTTTAACAATTTGATGCCACTTTACCGTAGTTTTCAAATTAATTTCATCACAGATTAATGATTAGTATCACTACATAGTATAAAACAAAGTCGTTTTCTCTGTCCCTATATCCCTTTGTACGCTTAAATCTTTAAAACTACGCAACGGATTTTGATGCGGTTTTTTTTAATAGATAGAGTGATTCAAGAGGAAGGTTTATATGTATAATAACATCCATTAAATTGTGGAGAAATACTGTTATTTTTGAGGTTTCTAATGTGATGTCGTAAATAATTACATTTTTTCCGCTTACATTGCAAACGCAGGCTGAACCCTACGAGATTTATCAATATAATGTACTAAGTATTGTACACATTGAAAAGGTCTATAGAAAACTCCGCGATGGTATATGTCTATCTCTTATGGATATCCCACAATAACTTTTTTTGTCATTTACTTTTTTACGACAAATAATGGCTAATTTTAGAAGCGATTTTAACCAATACAGCATTAATCCTTATCTAATTAAATACCTTAAGTACATTGTTGATTTATTATAGATCTATATGGCCCTTTACAGCATATGATTTAAATGAATATTTTCGAAGATATTACAGATTTAAAAATTGCGGGACATAGCCTTTACGCGCGGCGCGCGGTTCCAGCCGGCCGGCCGGGGCGGTGCGTAAAGTTCTCCCCATATAGCATTTTGAATTTAGCAGCGATCGGACGTGTATGCTATCGGAGCTCTCTAGCGAGGAAAATAACAATCACACTAATGTTATAAAGGCGTTATTAAGTTATTAAGTTTGTGTGTATGTTTGTTCCTCTTCTCCGCCGCAACTACTGAACCGATTTGGCTGAAATTTTGAATGGAGATAGCTTATGCCCTGATTTAACACATAAAGTAACTTTTTATCCCGGAAAAGTATTCCTGTAACCTAACTAAAATAGATATAGACCTCCAAAACGCCACAGAGGGCGCTGACTGTTCTTAGGTAAATCACGCTCACATAACCCATTATTCCAATACTTTGCTGTGTAGCATGCATTGGCAACACATAGGCTACTTTTTATCCTGGAAAAATGCACAGTTCCCACGGGATTTCGAAAAACCCGAAATCTATATCTACAGCTATAGGTAGATTACTATTTACTATAGCGACCTTGCTTGATATTTTAAGTATAAAGGTAGGAAAAGGGAGCGGGAACGGGAACCGGAACTCCACGATTCCCTCGGGATTTGTTCAAAACCGAAATTCACGCGGGCGAAGCCGCGGGCAGAAGCTAGTAAATAAATAAAAATAAACTCTCAAATAAAAAACAATTTATTACATAATCTATAATATAATAAAACTGTAACAGATCCAATTCTGTACATTGAAGATATTTTGAAAATTTTTATTGGAGGGCACTCTATAATCGATACTGAAGCCAAACTGCAATTTTTTTCATTTTTGTCTGTCTGTCTGTCTTTCTGTCTGTCTGTCTGTCTGTCTGTCTGTCTGTATCTTGGCCGCGCATCACGCCGAAACTACTGAATGGATTCGAATGAAACTTGGTACGATTTGAGTTTATACTCCGAGGTAGGACATAGGATACTTTTTATCCCGGAATTCAGCACGGTTTCCTTGGGAGAGGGGCAGAAAGTTAAAACGTGTATTTAGCTCTAATTCAATAACGGGTACTTCGATCTAACTCATTCTTTTTTTGTTAAAAAGGTAGTACTTTAAGTATTGTCCCGTAAATATTTCAAGGTCATAGGTTTTTTATTTCAGAAATGACAGACATTTATTTGGTTCAAATAACTTGGGACCCGGATCTTTGAACGTACGGTTTATTTTAAACTGGTGTGCATTTAGAGTTATGTTTGTCGATCTGTACATTTGTTCCAGCTAATTTCCGAAACAGCTAGATCGATTTTGATGGAACTTTCAATGGCAGACAGGTGATGTTATATGGAGTAACTTAGGCTACATTTAGTTTAGGTACAAAAAAGGATTATGGGATCCAATCCGATCCTATATAAAAACCTATATAACCACGCGGACGAAGTCGCGGGGGTCAGCTAGTCTACAATAAATTTCATATCACAGATACTTAATAATTATAGGCCTGCAGGTCAGTCACTACGCTACGCTTTACTATCTATACTAATCTGGCAATAGTGTTATTTGACTATACTTTCAAGGGCCTAGTGACTCGAATAATAATCTCAATGTTCGCGCGATTATAGATACAAAATCAACCGCGCGATGACCGCGTAATCGCTTTCTAATACGGCGACGACGCCTAAGTCTGATTCCGCGTTACGAGTTCAGTCTCTCACCCTCGCTTGCATGAGTTCGGCCCTGTTTACTGTCAATGTGTGTGTGAAATTTGTATGTAGGCGTAATTGGCACGCCAATTTTTTTGTTATGTTAGGTCGGCTTCAGTAAGATAAAGTATAACTACCTCCTCTATTTTTTTTTTTAACTGGTTTTACGGCTCTGGGTACTACCTCCTCTAGCCATGAACATGCCATGAAGTGACAAGTCACAAAATAAGGTATAGATAGACCACATTTTCTGTGAAATGGCAAAAAATTAAACTACGGCTGTCATCTTAGAATTTCATACAATTTGACTACAGGTTAGTGTTGTCCGTTCCTTAAACATAAAATACCTACCTAATTAATTATAATAAGAAAAATCTTTTCGGAAATTAATATAGAATCCGTAATTATTTCTTAGCATTAATGATGCCAAAAGCTATTAAAAGTGATGTCTGGAATAGAATTCTGAAAATAAAGTCATTTTTTGCAGAATCAGGCTCCGATTATTTCATAACTAATAAATAAAATTGAAGTGTCTGTCTGTAATATCGAAATAACTACCTCATATTAAGCTCATATGGTTATTTGAACGTTACCATAACCGAATCACACGTTTTTAAAATTTTTGTCTGTCTGTCTGTCTGTCTGTCTGTCTGTCTGTCTGTCTGTCTGTCTGTTTGAACGGGCTAATCTTCGGAACGGCTGAACCGATTTTGACGGGACCTTCACATACAAGTAGAGAATTAACCAGGGAGTAACATAGGCTACTTTTTTAACCGACTTTCAAAAAAGGAGGAGTTGTGTTTTTCTACCTATGTACACCGATATCTCCGAGATTTCTGAACCGATTTGCGTAATTTTTTTTTTAGTCGATAGAGAAACATTGCGACCCTGTTCTATAAAAAATTTGGATTCCAACTCCTCAATCCTGATGCTGTAGGTGACATAATCCCCAAAACTAATGTGTTTTAGAAACTTTCGGTTATTTAAATTGATATTGGGGGTACCAATTAAAGACTTTATCGTTGAATGAGCTCGAGTAGGTACATACCAACTCCTCAACCCTGATGCTGTAAGGAATTGTATTCCGAAATCGTGGGGATCCCTAGGGATTTTTCCGTTTTGGAGACGGGTTTCTACAGATAAGCTACTTTTTGTTCTGGAAAATCAAAAGTTCCCACGGGATTTTTAAAAACCTAAATCCACACGGGCGAAGCCGTGGGCATCATCTAGTTTCATAATAAAATCGAATAAATACAAGCGAGTATCTGCTGGTACAGTATTATCAAGTGCAACCGGTTTGAGAGCTGTTAAAACCCATTTAAAAACAGACTAAATTTATCATCAGTATACTTACGTAATATGTAAAATATACACATTAAAGTAACGATAATATATTAATGCGTCTTGGCGGGAGTGCATGTGATGCGATGAGTCGTAGTGAATCCCAGATTAGGATTACTAGTCGCGGGCGACTTCTCGTACCTCATAGTACGTACTGTTATGGGATTTTCGTAAATTTGTCGAATAAAGGATTGTATGGCAATACTAAGGCGATACTAGCGACCTCCCTCAGTTCACAGATAGAATGGTCGCACTATATGGCCCATTTTTATGGTGGCACTTCACTTCACTATTCGTGTTCGCATATCTATACTCTATATACTAATAAATAAAATTGAAGTGTCTGTCTGTAATTTCGAAATAACTACCACATATTAAGCTCATATGGTTATTTGAACGATACCATAACCGAATCACACGTTTTTAAAATTTTTGTCTGTCTGTCTGTCTGTTTGAACGGGCTAATCTTCGGAACGGCTGAACCGATTTTGACGGGCCTTTCACAGACAAGTAGAGGATTAACCAAGAAGTAACATAGGCTACTTTTTTAACCGACTTTCAAAAAAGGAGTTGTGTTGAAATCGGTAAGTAGGTACCTATGTTAAAAAACGCCCTGATAGGTATTTTCGCTACGCGCGACGCTCGCGCTGCACGGAATTTCCCGCGCCGCGCCGCGCGGCGGGCGCGGGCGGGTGCGGTGAAGGGTGCATGCTCCAATCCAATCTCCATTTCGATTTTCGAACGAGGGAGCTAATGCGTGCGGATGTGTCCTGCGTTTGTTGCGTGCGTTTTCGTAATTTTTATTTTGAATCGGAGATTTTGTTTTTATTAGGGGTATGATGTTTTTTATTTCTTTAGTTTGTTTTAGTCGTATGTATGTCGAAGGCAGGGTCACTGCCAACCGCGCCAACGGGCCAGTCAAAACTACTGAACAGATTTGGCTGAAATTTTGAATGGAGATAAAAAATGCCTTAAGTAAGTATAAAGGTTGGAAAAGGGAGCGGGAACGGGAACGAGAAATCTACTTATCCCTCAGGATTTGTGAAAAACCGAAATTTACGCGGGCGAAGCCGCGGGCAAAAGCTAGTTTGTCATATTTGCCAAAAACGGCGATGTGTAGATAGTATACTTGACGAAACATTCGCGCTATTTGCCTATTTGGGTTTTATTTGCCTATTCGGCAAATAGGACGAATAACATTAACTGCCGAAAATGGCGATGTGTGGATAGTATTTGACGTACATTCGCGTTATTTGCCTATTTGGCAACATAGATCATATACTAAGCACAGATTAATAATAAGACTCAGTTCGTGATGGCAGAGTCTCTGGAAGATCTCAATACAATGCTCAACGACCTCAGCAGGGTTTCTCAACAGGTGGGCCTAAAAATGAACACGAGTAAGACGAAAATCATGTCAAATACTCATGTCCCGCTTCACCCGATAATCGTTGAGAACTCGGCGCTCGAAATTGTAGACGAGTATATATACCTAGGACACACAGTCCAGCTAGGTAGGTCCAATTTCGAGAAAGAGGTCAACCGCCGAATCCAACTCGGATGGGCAGCGTTCGGGAAGCTTCGCGATGTCTTCTCGTCCAAAATTCCTCAATGCCTGAAGACAAAAGTCTTCGAACAGTGCGTGTTGCCAGTGATGACATACGGATCCGAGACATGGTCGCTAACTATGGGCCTCATAAGAAAGCTCAGAGTCGCTCAGAGAGCGATGGAGAGAGCTATGCTCGGAGTTTCTCTACGCGATCAAATCAGAAATGAGGAGATCCGCAGAAGAACCAAAGTCACCGACATAGCTCAACGGGTTGCGAAACTGAAGTGGCAATGGGCGGGGCACATAGTTCGGAGAACCGATGGACGTTGGGGTCCCAAGGTGCTGGAGTGGCGACCTCGCACCGGGAAGCGCAGTGTTGGTAGACCCCCCACTAGGTGGACCGACGACATCAAACGAGTCGCAGGGAGCCGCTGGATACAAGCGGCACAAGACCGTGTCAAGTGGAAGTCCCTTCAAGAGACCTATGTCCAGCAGTGGACGTCAATCGGTTGACAACGACGACGACGACGAATAATAAGACTAGATTATGACGAATAACAAACACGCTTATCCGCACAGCTGTCGGTTTTTCAACGCGCATCAAAGGAGCCGAATAGACAAATACACAAATACTGTGACTACATATTTGTCCTATTCACATCAAGGAACATGAATTACTGGGACAATGCGACCATTTTACTGCCTCATTGGTCTAGTGGTTAGTATATTCGATTGCAGATCACAAGGTCCCGGGTTCGATTCCCGGGTCGGGTAAATAATTGGGTAGGTATTGGGTTTTTTCTGTCAAGAAATTCTCAGTGCCAGCTCGGAGTTGGTAATTGGCGGTGTTTCACCCCCGTGCCTCGGCGAGCACGTTAAACATTCGTCCCCGGTTATTATCACTATAATGCGACAATAGTCGTTAAAGCCCGCATTGGAGCAGCGTGGCGGGTCTAAGCCCTAAATCCCTCTCTTCTATGAGAGAGGAGGCCTGTGCCCAGCAGTGGGACGTTAGAAAGACTGTAGTGGTGGTGGACCATTTTACGGCTTTTAGAACTACCTAATTAACATAATTCGGTAATTACAAAATTAAATTTTCATAAAATTAGCATTTTGAATTATTCATTAGGAATCATAATTTTGGAATTACGGTAAACAATTTTTGTTTACAAATTTTTTATAAGACCAATATTATCATCATAATTTCAGACCATTCATTTCGAATTTAAAGAAAAAATCTTGGCGCTTTTTATTAGTGTTTTTGACTTTAGGGAAAAATATTTTTAAGAGTTTACACACACTGTGGCGAATATTCGGGTATTTGGCTATTTGTTCCATGTGTGGATGGTCATAATATTGTCGTGTATTGATTATTCATGTGTTCGTCAAATATTTTGCCGAATAAAGCTATACGAATACGCAAACACCAACACCGAATATGAAGTGCCACCATTAGTAACGAGTTCGGTCGTGCATGCGGTTTTATCAATTCAGGAAATTACTGATTATTGAAATAATATGAAAAAAACTTTATTAATTTTGTTAAAGTTGTAGCGACACATTAGGTGTGCATGCAAGGCGTTCTGTCGACGTTAGCAAAACGCATTGCATGACGACACACGGCGCCGCGGAGGGGAGTCTATCCCGGCACGTCGCGACCGTTAGACGGGTACTAAAATCACTGTAATTAATAATAATAAAATTGGTAATTGTGTTTGGACATATTAACATTAAACAACCAGTAACTGATAAAGTCCTTTATTTATTCATCGTCTTTCCAACAAACATTCAATAACCCAATGGTACAAATCTACCAAAGTGGTGACCCCGTGAAAAAAAAACAACATGCAGCCTGCACCAGCACCCGGATCGATAAATAACCTGGCAGCGCCCGTACCCCAGGTAAAGGAAGAAAGGATGGCGGAATTGGCAGCGATTACCGTCACATCGCGCGTGCCTGAATTCTGGGTAGACCACCCAAGGTTGTGGTTCCTCCAAACGGAGGCTATTTTAGCCCCACAAAAAATGTCGGACGAGGCCCGGTACAACCTTGTCATCACCAAGCTGTCCAAAGAAGCCATACAACAAGTCACAGATATTCTTATTACGCCGCCGGATGCACAAAGGTACGAAGCACTGAAGGCGCGCCTCCTCGCCGTTTACGAGGAGTCGGAGACGCGCCAAATTCAACGACTCATCGGCGAAATGGAACTGGGCGACCAGCGGCCGTCGCAGTTATTACGACGCATGCGTGACTTAGCCCGAAGTAAGGTGCCAGATGACACGCTTAAAATATTATGGCAGAGCCACTTACCTGCCGCAGTCCAGGGAATAATCGCGGTGACCGAAGCGACGGAGTTGGATGTCCTCGCGCGCATTGCTGATAAGGTAATAGAAACAATTTCCCCTAACAATGTATTCGGACAGAAGGGTCCGCAGCTCGCGGCCATTGCAAGACCCAATGGACCGCAATACGGTCCCAAATACCGTTCGCGCTCCAGGGGACGCTCACAGGAAAGATCCAATTTTCCAACGAACACCAGACCCACCACCACCAGACCGACGCCCAAAGACAGGAAACCGGATTGGCTGTGTTTTTACCATTTCCGCTATAAGGCCAAGGCACGTAAATGCGTTGCCCCGTGTGCGTGGAAGCCGGCGGAAAACCAGGCGTAGTACAGGAGGTGGCGGGACCCTGTACCCATACTACAAGTAACCGTCTGTGCATCACTGATCGTACTAGTGGACTTCGATTTCTAGTTGATACAGGAGCCAATGTTTCGGTGCTCCCCGCACGTAAGTCAGCTAGTGTTAATAGTGCTACTTATAAACTTTATGCTGCCAACGGAACTGAAATAAGTACTTACGGTGTTAAAACATTAGTGTTAGATTTAAACATGCGTAGACCTTATCGTTGGACATTTATATTAGCAGCAGTGAAACAACCTATTTTGGGTGCAGACTTTTTGACCCACCACAGACTCTTAGTAGATTTAAGCAACCGAAGGGTAATAGATTTAGTAACTAATGTAAATAGCTTAGGCTCTATAGTATCTTGTAACCAACCTAGTTTAAACACGTTGGATACATCGCATCCTTATTTTAATATTTTGTCAAAATACTCAGACATAACGAAACCTGTGTCTTTCAAGGATACCCCTAGGCATACAGTGTTTCATCACATAGAGACGACAGGGCCGCCCGTGCATGCGCGTGCGCGCCCCCTCCCTCCCGAAAGGTACAAAAAGGTAAGTGAAGAATTTCGCATAATGCAGGAATTGGGCATTTGTCGTCCTTCGAAGAGCGCATGGTCAAGTCCGTTACACGTTGTTCCGAAGAAAAACGGAGATATTCGACCGTGTGGCGATTACAGACGACTCAATGCTATTACGAAACCGGACAGATATCCAATTCCGCGTTTGCATGATTTTACTTATATATTGTCTGGTAAAAGTGTTTTCAGCAAAATCGATGTGAATAGAGCATATCACTGTATTCCTGTTGCTCCTGAAGACGTTGAAAAGACTGCGATCATCACCCCATTCGGATTATATGAATTTCCTCGAATGTCGTTCGGTTTGCGCAACGCAGCACAATCCTTTCAACGCTTCATGAACAATACAGTACTACAAGGTTTAGGTATCGAACGAGCCGACGGAACTTTTGAACCTAGTTCAGAGTTCATATTCTGTTATATTGACGATGTTATTGTAGCCAGCGACTCGAGTTCTACACACGAACTTCACCTGGAAGCCTTATTTAAACGGTTAAATGAATACGGTATTACAATAAATTTATCGAAGTGTTCATTCGGACAGTCACATATCGAGTTCTTAGGACACGAGGTGACCACCGAAGGCATAAAGCCTTCACTTGATAAGGTCCAGGCTATTATCGATTTCCCTAAACCGGAAACAGTCGCACAGCTTAGAAGATTCATTGGTATGGTGACGTTTTATAGACCTCACCTACCAAACGCAATGAAATATCAGGCCGAGCTCAATAAATACATCGTTACCGCGAAAAAGAACGATAAATCACTAATTGTTTGGGACGATTCAGCTAACGAAGCATTCTTGAAATGTAAGAAAAGTCTTCAGGAAGCTGCGACATTATCTTATCCCATACCGCACACTCCACTAGCGTTGATGACGGATGCATCAAATACTTGCGTAGGTGCCGTATTACAACAATTAGTCAACGGTCATTGGAAACCATTAGGTTATTTTTCGCGCAAATTAACAGACACTCAATTAAAGTATAGTACATACGATCGCGAATTGTTAGCCGTATACCTAGCTATAATTCATTTCAGAAAAATGTTCGAAGGAAGAGCGCTTACCATATATACAGACCATAAACCGCTCACCTTTGCATATAGTAAACTAACTAGCGATAAAGAAACGCCTCGCAGAACTAGACAACTCATGTATATTAGCGAATTTACAACGGACATTCGATATATTCTCGGTAATGATAATGTAGTCGCCGATTCGCTAAGTCGAATAGAGACAATAACATGTCCAAGTAGTTTAGATTACGAAGAAATCGCTACCGCACAGAGCGATGATACCTACATTGCACAATGGAAACAAGACGCTACTAGCAGCGTAAGCATTAAAAAGGTATGTATGCCTAATGTTGCAACACACATTTATTGCGAAATGTCAACCGACAATATTAGACCTTATTTACCTAAACAATTTCGTAAATTAGCTTTTGACTTAGTTCATAATTTAAGTCATCCCGGAATTAATACCACACGTAAACTAGTATGTCAGCGTTATTTTTGGCCAGGTATGAATAAAGAAGTCAATAACTGGACCAAGACTTGCGTTCAATGCCAGAGAGCGAAGGTTCAACGTCACACCGTATCCGTTTTAGGTCGATTTGAACCGGCCGGACGTTTTGAACATATCCATACTGACATTGTTGGTCCATTACCAATCACGGTCGACGGATATAGGTACTTACTTACCATTATCGATCGCGCCACACATTGGCCGGAGGCATTTCCACTTAAAGAGATTACAGCGGAGGCCGTAGCGAAAGTCATTTATGACGGATGGATCACCAGGTTCGGAATATTTCAGCTCTTAACTACGGACCAGGGCCGTTCTTTTGAGAGTAAATTGTTTTCCGAACTTTTGAGGTGCATGGGCGCACATAGAATTAGAAGCAGTCCTTACCATCCGCAAAGTAATGGAGCTATAGAGAGATGGCATAGATCACTCAAGGTCGCTCTCAAAGCCCGACTTAATACTACTTCGTGGGTTGACGAGTTACCTACCGTTTTACTAGGACTCAGAACTACCTTACGAAGCGATTCCAACATTAGCGCCGCTGAATTAACCTACGGACGCACGTTACGGTTGCCAGGCGAATTTTTCGCGTCAGCGAAAGAGGAAACTACTGACCCGATTACATTAGTACAGGACATACGAGACAAGATACGTAAGTTGAAGGCCGTTCCTGAAAGACAACGAGATTCTCGGACTTTATTCATCCATCCAGATCTAAAGTCCGCTGAATATGTATTCGTAAGGAATGATGCAGTTCGTAAACCCTTACAGACACCTTACGACGGTCCTTATCGTGTATTACGTAGAAGCAGTAAGGTATACAAACTTCAACTTCCTAACAGACAACTAAATGTATCTATAGACAGACTCAAACCTGCCTATATATTAAACGACTCATTGACGGATGACATCATGACTGATAGTGATAACCCTACGATCAAAGTATCTAGAAGTGGTCGAGTTATTCGCCCACCTATACGTTTCAATTTATAACTTACATGTATCCATTTTACCTTGTAAGCATAAGTAGTTAACTAAGAAATTATAATATGCAACTAAGTATAATTATTATTAAGGTTTTATGACACATACACATTTATATGAACGATCATTTATAATAATATTTTATTTGCAACTCTTAGCTATTGTGTTCTACTTTTTAAACATGCAAATCTGTCAAAATATCGTATTTATGTTAAGATGTAACTTCTTCTCGTAAAAATAATTTTTGGAGTGCATTAGTTAATTAAATTTCAAAGAGCTAACACGTCCATGATTTTTACAAATATGGGCAAAAATCAGTCTAAGGAACAAAAGGAGCAGATTATAATAGCTCAGAACTCAACAGAAGTAGAAGCGCACATGTCTCGGCAGAGCGTTTTAACCATGGTAATCATCGGGTTACTCCTGCTTATCGTTGGGTGTGCCTTGATCCGAAAGGTTCGTCGAGGCATTCGGCGGCAGTTCCGCAGCCGCATGAGGGCCTGGCTCCGCGAGGAAGTTAGTGGACCAGCGGCAACCCTTACGCACGTGCAAGTACAGCCGGCAGTAGCAGCACCAGCAGCGGTCGCGAATCTAGCACCAAATCCCGCGCCTGTTGCTACCCACTACGCGTAACACGTTCCGTAATTAATTCTTTTGTACTTATTCATTTTTTATTACTGTTATCATGACTCCACAAATTATTTTTACCTTTAACCATACTTATCTAGATATAAAATTTATTTTTATGTAACTAGTTCATACTGTGTATTGTGAAACCTACTGTGTCAGCGCACTCGGCGAGCGCAGCTGCCGATCATATTACAGCGCGCTCAGCAATGTTTGCCCCAGTGCAATTGTATGTTATTATTATATTTTGTAACTACTTAGTTATCATGTTTGAAATGTATTTAGTTTTGCTTTCATGTAGTATCAACCCTTCTTTTTCCAAAAGGGGAGGTTGATGTAGCGACACATTAGGTGTGCATGCAAGGCGTTCTGTCGACGTTATGGGCGCTACATACCTTCAGTTATAACTGTGCGATTTAACTGTACAGTCAAACTTTACAGATAAATCGTAAGTCCATACAGCCTACACACCTTCAAGCAAAAACGCGCGACCTTTCAGTTTTTATCAATATGGCCTCCAGAGACGACGCTTTAGCGATCGTAGGGCTAATGTGTGTGTTAAATGAAAATAGAAGAAAACGAAAAAAACGCGAATTGTGGTGTAAACACTGGCTTCTGTTGAGAAAATCATATTCACACACCTCCTTGATAAATGAATTGAAAATTACTCCAAAAGATTACAATAATTATTTGAGAATGAATGAGAATACCTATTTGCACCTGCTGTCTTTAGTGACACCATTAATAAAAAAGCAAGACACCATATTGAGAAATGCTATAACACCTCATGAACGATTAACGGCAACTTTAAGATTTTTAGCTACAGGGAGATCTTATGAATGTTTAAAATTTTCTACAATAATATCACCACAAGCACTTTCCGCCATCGTACCAGAAACTTGTGAAGCAATTTATAAGGTTTTACACAAGGACTACTTAAAGGTAAGTAATAAAATTACTCATATTATTATTATTATAAATTTATTTAATCAAATAAATCATCTTCTCATCACATCACATCAGTGTTGTGTTTGTGTTACAAATCGCGATACATATGATCCAGCTGTATCCTCTGTCCAGTCTGGAATTGACAGTTGCACCGTAGTAGCACTCATAGTATCTATTATTGGCGTCTGAGGAGCTAGTGTGACAGCATAATACTGAGGCTGAGTTATGGCTGACTGATTTGGAGTACTTATATAATGCGATGGTGATGGAATAGAGTTATGAGATGGTGATGGCATAGAAGTTGAAGTACTTGATTGTGATTGAATATCATTTAATATCATTGTTCTTGGAGCCATTACCCTATGTGACATTGTAAGATTTCCCATCTCAGCTTCGAATAACGTTTCGTTTATTATTTTTTCTGCTAACAACTGTTGTTGTTTATTTTTAAATTCTCGAAGTTTCAATGCTACCATTTTTCCAATAATATCGTAGCGATCCTCTTTATATGTCGGCTGTTTAAAGTGGTCCTGAACAGATTGCAAAACTTCTTTTGTTAAATCTTCATTATTCTTTCTTTTCGGTAGCCGTTTAGGTGCCGAATCATGACCACTCGAAGTTGAAGCAATGGTTGAGATAGAAGCCGTAGGACTCGCAGCAGAAAATTTTTCAGAAACATCTAACTCCGAATGCGCTGCCTCATTTTCAGACACTGATGTTGCACCTGATGATTCCATCACGTTAATCTGTAACATTTTCTTTGTTTCAGTTTCCACGAACATGCAATGAATGGAAAGCAATTAGTGCGTTATTTGAAGAAAGGTGGAACTTTCCACATCTACTTGGAGCAATAGATGGAAAACATATTGCTATTATTCCACCTAAAGGATGTGGATCGGAATTTTACAACTATAAAAAACACCACAGCATGGTACTTATGGCTGTTGTTGACGCTCAATATCAGTTTTTACTATGTGATTTCGGTACGAACGGGCGAGTTTCAGATGGAGGCGTATTGCAAAATACAAATTTTTTTGAAATGCTCCAGAATAACCAGTTGGAAATTCCAAGCGAAGAAGCTGTAAGAAATAGTCAGAGACGTTTGCCATACGTTTTTGTTTCTGATGACGCGTTTCCGTTGAGATCTGATATAATGAAACCGTTCAGACAAGCAGAATTGACTTCAATAGATAAAAAAATATACAATTATCGTGTTTCACGAGCACGTCGGATTGTGGAAAATGCCTTTGGCATCCTGGCCTCACGTTTCAGAATCTTTCATACAGCTATAAATTTACAGCCAAATAAAATTGAATCCGTCGTTATGGCATGTTGTGCATTGCATAACTATCTAATTAAAAAAATGCCTAATTCTTATACTAATCCAGATTGTTTTGATCGAGAACAAATTGATACTGGAACCATAATCTCAGGATGTACAACAGACATTTCGACTATGGAACCTATAGAGAGAAGAAATACGGGAAACATAAGTCGGGCACCCAAAATAATTAGAGAAGAATTTATGAACTATTTTAACAATGAAGGTCAGGTTCCTTGGCAAAATAATTTTATTTGATTAAATAAAGTTATAGTTCGATCACAATAAATTGCTCAAAAATGGACTTAGCAGGTTAACAAATTAGGCCGACGATATATTAACAAATTAGGCCGACGATATATTATAAAGTAGGTAAATCCACTTGTAAAGTTCCTCGTATATAAATTTGTCTACATAACATTCTAGAATTATCGGGCTTGTTTGATATTATTTACAAATTTTATTGTATTTTGACGACGTGAGCGCTGTGGTCTTATAAGTGGGAGGTCTCGGGTTCGATTCCCGGCGGGGTCAATTTGGGAATTTATAATTTCTGAATTGTCTCTGGTCTGGTCTGGTGGGAGGCTGTAGCCGTGGCTAGTTACCACCCTACCGTCAAAGACATGCCGCCAAGCGATTTAGCGTTCCGGCACGATGGCGTGTAGAAACCGATTTAGGGGTATGGGTTGAATGTTCACTGCCATACCTCTTCCAAGTTAGCCCGCTACCATCTTAGACTGCATCTTCACTTACCATCAGGCGAGATTGCAGTCAAGGGCTAACTTGTCATCGAATAAAAAAAAAAAATATATATACCTACCTATAATCATCGATCTCTAATAAATATCGATGCCTACAACCTTTAATGAAATAACTTTTGTATGAAAATTAATAAAATAAATTAGATTATTATTAAATTAATAGAGCTAAAACTAAATTTTATTTACCTACCTCATCTTCTCTATCCTCCAAATTAGACCGACTAGGCCTTGGTATATTTTGATCGTCCTTCGGCTCATATATGTCTTCGGCGCCTGATCCAGATTTTGAGGCCATGACTTTTTTGTGCTCCTTGTTATATGTACAGCGTAAGTTATTAATTTTCTTTATAACAGCCTCTTTATTACTATTAGGATCTATTTCCCGTAGTTTTAAAATGAGCTTCTCATAAGCTGAATCTTTTTTTACTCTATTATGGTATTCCTTGCTTTTGATTTTCCACAATGAAGGCTCCGATTGGTATAGTTGTATAAACTCTTCGAGCCATTCGCGTTGTGCCATGGTCGAGCGTTGACTTTTCGTAGAAGCGATGAGTAAGACAAAATACGTATTCACTTCACGCTCGCCGCGACAAAACTGACGAAACTGCACAGTTTTCGACTACACACTCTCAGTTATCACTGTACAGTTCTATCTGTACAGATTTATCTATTGATATTTTGATTAGATCTCAGTTAAACTGTACAGTTGAACTGTACGTTCCACACACCTAACGATTTAACTGTACAGTTTGACTGTACAGTTAAATCGCACAGTTAAAACTGAAGGTATGTAGCGCCCATTAGCAAAACGCATTGCATGACGACACACGGCGCCGCGGAGGGGAGTCTATCCCGGCACGTCGCGACCGTTAGACGGGTACTAAAATCACTGTAATTAATAATAATAAAATTGGTAATTGTGTTTGGACATATTAACATTAAACAACCAGTAACTGATAAAGTCCTTTATTTATTCATCGTCTTTCCAACAAACATTCAATAACCCAATGGTACAAATCTACCAAAAAGTGATAAGTGATAACGTTAAGAAGACGAACTATATAATACCACCGTTATGTTCATAAAAATATTCTGAACGTAGAAAAATTAATAATGTTCTTTGTTACCTACTTTTAAAGTTTTTGAACGCAACTATTGCGGCGGTTTGACAGGTCAGCTTCGAGCACTCTTTAGCTTTCCGAGTAGCGTATTTTTATTTTAATTTACGTTGTGTCTTTATATAAGCGTTAAAATTGATATATACGTAGACATTACAGTAGTGTAAATTAAGTATTAGTTCGTATCTAAGTGCACTTACAGTGTTACATAAACGGTGGATACTGTATCGGCAGTACCTATGCATTTAAGTTATACGATACGTCAGTTGATGAATGTTAGCTGAAAGATAATGGATGTGGATACTCCGAATATATTAAAAAGGTGCAGTAGCGCACCTCTTATCAATGAAGCGGCACCTACGGCGGCTACGTCGCCTACGACCAACACTGCGCCCAGGTAAAGTCTAGATGTACTAGCAGTAATCGACACGCCTCCCACGGGCCCCGTATATGTTGTCGCGACGTTACCTGCCTATTTTTGACAGCTGCTGAGATCGCCAGTGGGTGCTGTGCACGTATTTAGCACTTTGATGCACTCTAGCCTAGAAAAATTTACATCTATGGGGCACCTATATTCTGTCCATGTAATTTTCAGAGCTTTTATGGGTATGCACAACTGAAGAATTGCATTACTGAGGTGAGATATCAAATGCTTTTAGTTTTGTTTATATTTTCTCATATTTCTATATTAATTTATATGCTTTTATGTCCCTTTATGTAAATATAATATATGAATTATTATATTTTACTTGCTGTTGCAAATGTTTTTTCTTTTATATTTCTGTTATAGTTTGCAATAGTTTGATAGAAAAAACCTGTAGGTACAAAATTTAGTAATAATGTTATAGAAATGTTGATGTAGTTAAGTGCAATAAAATGTGCAATTGACTTTTATTACTTTTGTTGTAGGTTTGTTATAATATAAAATCAATTTATAATTATAGTCAATTAACATTTTTATTATTTTATGGGTGGCATCTAAAAATGAATTATACCTATATGCACAAACACTGCTATGAGGTCTAATAGTGTAACTGGACACTCAGGGTAATTTAATTCTATACAAATGTATGAATACTGGGCGACACTATTCTTAATTAGAAATCAAAGTAATGTTTGTGAATATTGGAATGAGTGTTTATATACAGTACAATTGATGATGATGATGATGAAACTAACTGTCTTTAAAACAATTTTGCGAAATTTCTATGTAAACTTGCTCAGTTTATGTGGAATAATTTGGTGTTTTTGGTTTGTGCTAGATTAAGGTCATTCAGTTTGTCAGTGCTAACAATATTTTTATGCACAACATATTTAAACCAAGATAGTGTGAAGTTCAAACAGTTCAGTACTGATTTTTAATTCCAAAGATTCAGCTTGGGGTGCTGGCTGTAGATATATGGAGCTTGAGCCTTAAGACAAGGCTGTTGAGAACCATTTTACTCTGACATCATAGTGTTTCCATATTGGATATATATGTATTGATATCAGTGAGATATATAAAATCTTACTAACTAACGTGATAAAAATTGGAAAAAATCATATACACATTGCAACCATAGCGAGCCAAGCATATTCTCTTGCAAATTTTCACTAAAGCACATTAGAATTAGCATATTGCTCTTCTTAGTTGAAACACAGTATATTGTATTTGCTCATTTTCAATTTTATTTTAGCAGGGTTTCATATTACAACTCACACTCAGTAGGAATTTATTTGTATGCTTGTAATCAATATTGCAAGATAAGCAATCTGCATAATTTTGCCTACCAACTGGGCTATATTATATATTACAGTAGTGTTATAATAAACATTGGGTAACTTGGTAACAGCATTGAATGTTTTGTTTTAAAATAAATATAAATATCTTCTGTTAGTGTTTGAGTGACTTAAGTTTGAATTATTTCCATGATATGTTTCTGCTTTTCACAACTTTTCTGCTTTTCACATTGGTTGGGAAACTGCAGCACATAACACTGTGCTTTGGCAACCATAAAGCTGAGTTTGTTGTGGACTCCTCTGACCAGTGCACATTTGAAATCATTACTTTAAGTTGACATAAATACTGTTATCAGATTTCACTATCGCCTCACTAATGAAAAATATTGTTTTTGACCTCTAAAAGTGAGGCTAGTTCACTCTCTCTTATCTTCATTGCCGAGGGTTGTAACTCCTTTCTATTAATTACACAAACAACTTATAGGAGGCGCATTATTCATTGCAACCTACAAAATTAATTATTTATTTTTATATATTTTATAGGTATTTTTAACCGATTTCAAAAAGGAGGTTCTGTATTCAACCTGTATGTTTGTTGTTTACAATTATTTCAAAAACCAATTAACCAATTTTAATGATTTTTTCACTATCGTAATTCATAATCTATATGCTTTCAGGAAGGTTATAGTATATAACACACCTATAATTCATAAATATGAATTTATGTCACTAATATTTTTGATTGGTACACCAATTTCGAAAAAAAAGCAGCTCTAATTTTTCCTATATTTTTCCTAAAATATAGCTTGTTTCTTTACAGGAGCACCTCCTTCTTCAGCATGTTCACCAACAACAGCTTGCCGCGTACGCGCAGCAACAGCATCAGCTGCAGCCCCCTCTCTGCAGCCATCAACATCCCCTCCAACATGCAGGTAGTTCCAACCTCCACTACTGACCAGTTGTTTGATGTTTGACAGGCTACATCAAACAGAAAGGTGTCTGATACCCCTATACATTGATTTTTAACATATTATAATCTAAAGAATTACTTAGATAAATTTTAAGAATGTGATATGATTAATTGTATTATTTAATAGAAGATTATGTAAAATATACGACTTAGTACTTTATATGTATTACCTGTAGCATATTTATACCTATAGGTCTTTTTAGGCAAAGTTAGTTTGCAAGTTCTTCATTCTAGAGTTAGCTCCTAAATGAATCTTTCCCATTGCAATCTGAAAACATCTTTTGTCTGGGATGGATCTATTAAGATTAAAAGTATTGGGGTGAGCCCCGCGTGTTGCAACTATTAAAAATATCCTATTTATACATTTCGCTCAGTAGAAGCGAGTCGCAGTGTAGCACACTGGCAGATTGATAAGGCTCTATATTATTCGCTAAAATAGATAAAGCACGATATTGCATTGGCGCAATTTCGCAATGCGATTTGCATGTCGAAGCGACGCAGCGGCTGCGATTTGCGCGATCCTTTACATTGCGTAACCACTTTATCTTTCATGCGATTTCTGCATTGACTAGTAACATCTCATCCTTCTAATCGCTTTAGGCCCTTGTCTCACCTTCGGGGCGGCTATTTTCTCGCTCAAGAAACATACAATAGATAAATAATCCATGTAAACAAATAATTTTTTTCAAAGAAAAATGAACCGACTTCAAACCATTTGAACTAAAAAGTTTAAAATAATTTTTTATTCATTTAGATTGACGATTAAACTACCTAACTCAAATAATATATAATTTTTTGAAGTCGGCGCCAAATGACTCATACTTTTCAAGTCGAAAATATGCTCCCCGCGTCCCGGACAGCCTCACCCTCCGCGACTATTATGGTTCACCGCGCTCGCATTCAAAAGTGGATTGTTACTCTGATTTTACTAAGATGAATTGATTGTGGTTTGGCGCCGACTCCAAAAAATTGTATATTATTTGAGTTAGGTAGTTTAATCGTCAATCTAAATGAAAAAAAAAAAATATTTTAAACTTTTTAGTTCGAATGGTTTGAAGTAGACGTGTGCGCCGCGCCGACCCGCCGCCGCCGCCGTCATTTTTTGGACGCCGCCGCCGCCGATCTGCGTGTCGGCGTAAAATCGGCGCGAGTTCTAAATGTTTTAGAACACCCTCCAACATCATTCACCCTCTTCTATACCAAATAACCTAACGATTACACCATTCTTATTCCATATTTCTATACAATAAATTACAAAAAAATTTCGATCGATATGAAGTTACACCTCCACCTCCCTCATAATAAAACTTAACTAACTAACTTACCTAACTTTGAACATCCGACCTTGCGTCAAATCGTGTAGTTCTGATTTTTTGCAGACTTGTTTTAACCCTAAAGGACTTGTTTTCGACAATACCTTTTCAGGACGTTTTTAAAGTAGAATCGTCGTCATCTCAACCAATGGACGTCCACTGCTGGACATAGTTCTCTTGCAAGGATCGCCACAGAACACGATCTTGTGCCGCCTGATTCCAGCGGCTGCCAGCGACTCGCTTGAGATCGTCTGTCCATTGAGTGGGGGGTCTACCTACGCTTCGTTTACTGGTGCGAGGTCACCATTCAAGCACCTTGGGACCCCAATGTCCATCGGTTCTTCGAGCAATGTGCCATTTGCTCATTGCCACTTCAGTTTCGCGACTCGTTGAGTTATGTCGGTAACTCTGGTTCTCCTGTGGATCTCCTCATTTCTGATTTGATCCCGCAGGGATACTTTGAGTCGCGCCCTGGTCTGTCCCTGTGATAGTCCCCGACGATAGGGCATCGGGGTCGCGGGTGGTTGGAGTGGGGGCTCCGACTGTTTATGCGACCCCGGGAAGACGGCAACCTTTTTCGTGGCTGCCACACCTGACTGGTGCAAGGAGATTTCGTTCAGGATGTGCTCAAACGGGTTTGCGTTAGGGAGGCACCGGCGCATGTTAATTAGAGTTCCCGGAGCCTCTCAGTATACGCGGAGGCTGGCCACTGGGGGGGTTTTAGTGGGTACAAATCCCACATAACCCGACCTCTTCCCAGGAGGTCGAGTATCTTCAGAAGATTTCCCCCCCGTCAACAAAAAAAAAAAGGGATACTCTGAGCATAGCTCTCTCCATCGCCCGCTGAGTGACCCTGAGTCTTCTTATGAGGTCCATTGTTAGCGACCATGTCTCAAATCCATAAGTCATCACTGGCAACACGCACTGTTCGAAGACTTTCGTCTTCAGACACTGAAGGATATTGGACGAAAATACATCTCGAAGTTTCCCGAACGCTGCCCAGCCGAGTTGGATTCCGCAATTGATCTCTTTCTCAAAATTGGACCTACCTAGCTGGACCGTGTGTCCCAGGTATATATAGTCTACAATTTCGAGTGCCGAGTTCTCAACGATTACCGGGTGGAGTGGAACATGAGCATTAGACATGACCTTCGTCTTACTCATGTTCATTTTTAAGCCCACTTGTTGAGAAACTCTGCTGAGATCATTGAGCATTGTACTGAGGTCTTCCAGAGTCTCTGCCATCACGACTATATCATCGGCAAACCGTTGGTGAGTGATGTACTCACCGTTTATGTTGATGACAAGTCCGTTCCAGTCCAGAAGCTTAAAGACCTCTTCCAACACAGCGGTAAATATCTTCGGGGAGATAACATCTCCCTGACGCACTCCTCGCTGCAACTGGATTGGCCTTGTAGTCTGGTCCTGTATACGGACTGACATAGTAGCGTTCGTACAAACACTTCAACGCTTGGATGTACCGATAGTCGATCTGGCATCTCTGCAGTGATCTCAATACAGCCCAAGTTTCCACCAAATCAAAGGCTTTCTCATAGTCCACAAATGCTAAGCAAAGTGGCCGGTTATACTCTTCAGTCTTCTGTATAATCTACGGCAGCGTATGGATGTGGTCTATGGTACTGAAGCCTTTTCGGAACCCGGCCTGTTTGGGAGGCTGGAAGTCTTCGAACCTACGAGTGAGACATTCGTAATGACTCTCGAGAACAACTTATAGACATGGCTCAGCAGCGAGATGGGTTTATAATTCTTCAGAAAGGTATTATCGCCCTTTTTGAAGAAAAGAACCACCACGCCTCTGTGCCATGCCTCTGGCGTTATGCCCTCGTCGATGACGGAATTGAACAGTCACTGAAAAGCTTTAAGAACTGGTTTTCCACCTGCTTTCAGGAGTTCCGCTGTGATTCCGTCATCACCTGACGCCTTGTTGTTCTTAAATTGTTTGAGTACCTAGTAGAATAAAATTGCTATAATTTAAGACCAGAACCAGCTCTGTAGATACATTACTTACTGAGATGCTCGTGACTTCACCCGCGTAGATTCTTAATGTCATACAAACTTCCATCTCCAATTTGGGTATAGTTTTTCCAAAATTTCTTAAACATGTAATTCTTTATTTTTAATCGAAAATCTAAATACCAATTTTCATGGATATAACTTGATAAATGACGTGAAAACGTGACGGGGTCTCATATAAATTTTCATCCCCTATTTAACGTACTTGGGGATAGAATTTTCAAAAATCCTGAAATATTTTTTTTATTGCAAGCCCAAATACCAATTTTCATGGATATAACTTAAAAAATGATAGACTTTCATACAAACTTTCATCCCCTATTTAACCCCCTTAGGGGTAGAATTTCCAATAATCCTTTTTTAGTGGGCCCCTATATCATAATCATAATCATTTACTTATTTATCATAAATGGAAGTTATTGTAAACGTCCTGAAAATATACTATAAAAAACTAGTCCTTTATACTACCTAGTCCAAAATCTGAACGCAAGGTATCCCATACTTGCAAACGTTAAAGTTACTGGACTATTTGGCAAGTTGTTGTTAAAATTATCCGCGCCGAAATTACGCCGAAAACACGCCGCCGCCGCCGATTTTTGACCGGCGTGCGCCGCCGGAGATTTTAGCATCGGCGCACACGTCTAGTTTGAAGTCAGTTCATTTTTCTTTGAAAAAAATTATTTTATGCTTTTTAGGGTTCCGTACCCAAAGGGTAAAAACGGAGCCCTATTAATGTCACTCGGCTGTCTGTCTGTCTGTCTGTCTGTCTGTCCGTCTGTCTGCCGGTCACAGGTCTCTAGCTCGCAGACGAAATGAGTTACAAACCTGAAATTTTGGTATTTGGTGTAAAACGTTGACCCAAAATCAAATATTGAATTAAAAATTGAATTAAATTATTTTTCAGGGGGGCCCATACATGAGAAAGGAGCCGGAAAATAAAAATTTTTTCTTACCCTAGCTTGTGGGGTATCATTGTTTAGAGCTCATTGAGTAGAGTACGAATATATATTTTTTTAATTTTTTGCTTAAAAAGTAAGGAAATGGGGGGTCATCAAAATTGTCAGTTTTAGACCATTTTTGTGACGGGGGCTATCTAAAAAACTAAACTAGTTAGGAATATGATATTTCGGTATATTATGTACTATATGCTCTATTTGTACAACAAATACTGAAAACAACGATTCATAAAATAGTTTATAAGCTGTGACCAAAACAAACGAACTTATTTTGCGTTTTTCTTTCACGGTTTCTTGCGATGTCTAACTCGGAAATTAAATATTTCTTAGACCCAAAATATTATATTGTTCATAATTATGTACGGAACCCTGAAAGAGCGAGGCCCGACTCGCACTTGGCTGATTTTTTAGTGATTTGTTTTCTTTATATTAGTAATAATATAAATGAAAACTATGTAAAATAGATTATGACATATATATTATTAATTATTATTAAATATCCTGTGACATATTACATACATTTTATGTGTCATACTAAGTATAGGTGAATGGTTTTATAATGTTGTAAACCCAACCTAACCTAACTTCCGATCTATACAAGATTAGTTTGTATGCGTACTACTCTTGTATAATTTGGAAGACCTTGATTAAAAAGTAATTTACAATCTATACGCGACCAGTTTCACACACTTGCGGTTTGGCTTTGTATAGAATGGAAATACACGTAACCGTGCACAAACTCCAAGGAATCACTCTATAGTTACAGCTATACTGACTTCGGCCCAAAAGTTTTTGCAAAAGGTCAATGTTACGTAGCCCTAGCAGAGTGAAGTCTTTTGACAGAATAGGTATATTAGACTTCAGCAATAGATCTGGCAATATCAGAGAACATATTATTGACATATACATTTATGGTTATAACTTCGTACGTAAGAATGATAACTCAATGTGTTACTAAAACCTTCCTGAAAGTATGTAGATTACGATAGTGAAACAATCATCAAAATCGGTTCATTAGTTGCGGAGATAATCGCGAACATACTTACATACATACATACGGGTCGAATACAGAACCTTCTTTTTTTGAAGTCGGTTAAAAAGATGCATATATTAATATGTGATCGCTGACTGTTTACACTGCCGGCGAGGGCTCGCTCCACTAGTTTGTCGCTTAGCGAAAAGAGCTATCAAAGATAATAGTCGCTCAGTGGTACTTGCTCAGCGATGCTCGCTTGGTCAGAGCTTACGCCGAGAGACTGACTGTAGGACTGCCGCCGCGAGCGAGTGGCGCGAGTAATCGCCCGTCGCACTCGCACACTCGCTTATAGCCCAGCGACGAAACTATCGGAACTACACTCTCGCTTCCTGCTGCTCGCCAACTCGTTTCTAGTTTCTAGCTCTACTTTTTTTATTGTATGACGCCCGTGGTACATATATAGCCTATAGCACTCAAGGATCACTACATATCCAACGGTCAAAGAATTTTTGAAAGAATTTTTGAAATCGGTCCAGTAGTTTCTGAGATTAGCGCGTTCAAACAAACAAACTCTTCCGCTTTATTATATTAATTATATTAATAAGTATAGATAGGCTTACGCTTGACGACAATCATGCCTGGAGAGCAATGATGAGGTCTAAGTTGGAACGCGCTTGCCTAGAAAATGTCTGTTCACTCTTGCCTTGAAGGTACTCAAGTTCAACGAGGCGGGAAACACGGGCGCTGGAAGGGCGTTCCACACCCTAGCGGTTCGTAGCAGAAAGGAAAGCGCTTCGTGCGAGCAGACTCATCACTCGTTCATCGATGGGACAAGTACCTTAAACATGTATGTACAGGTATATCTCGCTACCCAATATTTACAGAACTCAATATAAATTCCAGAGCACATGCAACCGCAGACTAACTCCGCGAGTGAACCAGCTCAGAGCGGAGGAGTGTGCGGACGTGAGCAACACGCGGGAGGTCGCCCACGAGCGGGAGGTGCACACCGCGATGCAGATGGGGCAGTCGTACGAGGACCTCACGCTCGTGGGCGGCCTGGCCAACTCGCCCACGAGAGTGCCTAGGTGAGACGGACTTCATCTATTCCATGACACATATAACCCAATTACAGTCAGTTACAGTACTTACAGTCCACTGAATATTGATGATGTCTAGAGTGTGCCACACACGGTTCTTTGCGTTTCTCATGCATCGACGCGTGGGCAACGCATGTTCCACTCCACACGTCATACACTCCTTTTCGTTTTATTTTGGTTTAGTTTGATCGTTAAGTGTGCTGAGACCCTTATAAATGTTACGTTCCTATAGAATCGCATTTGTGGTGGTCATGTTAACTAACTGAATTTCTTTTCTTTTATATATAAAAACCTAGCGACACGCCCCGGCTTCGCACGGTTAGTAAATTACAGCTGCTATCCCACCATACAAGTATCGTCATATTTTAGCCAATCTACACAAAACCTTAACAAATTATACACCTAAACCTTCCTCATCATGAAATCACTCTGTCTATTGGTGCGGTTTCCTTACACATTTTCCTTTCCCATGTTCACAGATTTTCACCAGTCGTATCGCCATCACCCACGCGATCACAACCTAAGTTCACAACACGACGGAGTCTGTCGCCGATCGCGCTCCGAGCGTCCAGCTTCAGTCCGATCAGTCGACCCAACGTGTTGGTCGGCAAGCGGCGGTGCGACGACTCGGAGACGTCGCTCTCCAAGCGCATGTGCACGTCGGACCGACTCACCCCCTCCACGCCGGGCACGCCCGACTCGGACTCGCTGGAGTGCACGTTCCGGCCCGTCTCGCCCCGCTCCATCCCCATGAACGAATCGCCCAACGAGTCCCAGGAGATCCACGAGAACCACAAGTCACCCAACCCGAGCTAATAGCCCATACACGTATCAAGTGTTGGGCATAATCTAGTAGAACAGCCGGTGTCTGTGACAGTGGAAACGCCAAAGTGACAGAAAATGAGGTTGTTCACCTAATTTTTTGTAGTGAAGTCATGAGCGAAGATACAGAGGTATTTTGGCTTGTTTTCCCACTGAGGAAGTATTAAGCCAAGCAAATGAGGTTGTTCGCTCCTTTGAAACCAAGGAAAAGATTGTAAGGCTTATTTCTATATTAGTGTCAACTAATATAGAAATGATCAAGATGCGTTATATGCCAGACCCATTTGGGCTTAGTAGAAATTGCTATGGAGCATCCACATTTGAATCATTTTGCTCATAATAACTTAACTGACTCATAATAACATAATGAGTGAAATTGGGCCTGATGAATATTCTTCATACCAATTTGAAGCAGTCACTACCTCAAAAGTCAAGAACATACTGACATCCAAAAGGCTGATAGTTCAAACACCAATTATTGTGGTACTGTCACATCTTTACAAGTCATCATCAATGCAAGCTTTACACTTTGGAGGAGAATGGGTAATCCCATGATCATTATTCATGTTTAACATGGCTTGATAGTAAAAAACTGATTTAAAGTGTACAGTGAAAGAACTATAGATATATTTATATCGTGAAAGATATGAGTGCACTGTATATTTAGTGTGATTGCAAATAAGGTTGTTTCAGAAAAGGTTTGATTACAACGCAAAGGTGTGTATTTAGTTATTGTGGAAAAGTGCAGTGTTAATTTATTAGCGGATTAAACATTTTGAGTAGTAAGGGGATCCCATACTGTTCCAATGGTCTGGGTTGCACATTCACTAATTGAATTCAGAGTTGAAATATCGATTGAGACCATCTTTTAATGATGGCATAAAAGTCGGTTTACGGAATAATTTTACGTGATAACGTCATAAACTCATAAGAAAACAAAGAAATAGATGCGTCACAAGCCGAATGCTTAGGCCGATCGTGTCTTCTCTATCGCTTGTTCCGCGCTCTCGCTTGTCATGCTTATCGTGCATGTATTTCACATATTATCACGTTAAAAAAATCTTTTAATGATAATAAATGAAACAGCTTTATGTACTTCAGTATAATGTTGAAATTGCTATAACGAAAATCGAACACAAACCATGGTCCGACCAGCTTGGGAGATCAGGAGCATGGTTAATGTTTTGTTTAATTTTCAACCATATGTTTAAGTCAATAAAGTTCAGTTTAAGTGTCATTATTAAAGGAAACTGTGCCTCAGCGCCCACTGCACTCCATTGGTAGGCCTTGCGCCTGAGTAATAATTTCTAACTAAGTTTGCCACCAGTTCTCGTTTCCTAGGATAGTTGTGCTGACCGCTACATATTATCAAATGACTTCATTGAAAGTTCACGTAATTTCCGTTTAGTTTAATTTCCGTTCTCCAAGTGTTTTTTGATTTGTCGATGACTATTCTACAGCAGTTTATGTACTATGTGAAACGTTCTATGTCAGCATTGCTATTCTATGAACCTGTAAATCTAAAAATTTCCAATTTGTTTTTACTTTTAATTTATTAGTGAATGTGTATAGTCCCCTAAAGGTCAACTTTGTTTGATTTGGTCTTTGGAAGTAGGATTGAAATTGTACAGGCATTCGAAGTAACCCATATGGGACACCCATTACATTATGTCGCATGAAATGGGACATATTTGTCACATTCATGACAAAATGTTATAGATTGTGACAAATATGGTGTGTAAAGTGTGACGTTATTAATTGGCTCCCCCTATGGAATTATATAGTTCCTAATAGTGAACTTGTAAAGGTAGCATATTATAGCATTTTTATCATAATTATCCAATCCAATGTGTAACAAGTCTAAATTGAAAATTTAAAAACCCCCGACATTCGCCATTTAGTGGCGGCGGCCATCTTGAATTTGCAATAGTGCTATTCTACTAGTCAAGCCCTTTCATTTGATACCCATATCAAGGGAGTTGTGAAAAATATATCATCCGCCATTGTGTAGCGGCGGCCATCTTGGACCGATTTTCATCAAACATAGCTAAGAACACTCTCGACTAATTCACCTTTCAAACAAAAAAAACCGCATTCAAATCGGTCCACCCGTTTGAGCGCCACAGGGGAACAGACAGACAGACACACACACACACACACACACACACACACACACACACACACACACACACACACACACACACACACACACACACACACACACACACACACACACACACACACACACACACACACACACACACACACACACACACACACACACACACACACACACACACACACACACACACACACACACACACACACACACACACACACACACACACACACACACACACACACACACACACACACACACACACACACACACACACACACACACACACACACACACACACACACACACACACACACACACACACACACACACACACACACACACACACACACACACACACACACACACACACACACACACACACACACACACACACACACACACACACACACACACACACACACACACACACACACACACACACACACACACACACACACACACACACACACACACACACACACACACACACACACACACACACACACACACACACACACACACACACACACACACACACACACACACACACACACACACACACACACACACACACACACACACACACACACACACACACACACACACACACACACACACACACACACACACACACACACACACACACACACACACACACACACACACACACACACACACACACACACACACACACACACACACACACACACACACACACACACACACACACACACACACACACACACACACACACACACACACACACACACACACACACACACACACACACACACACACACACACACACACACACACACACACACACACACACACACACACACACACACACACACACACACACACACACACACACACACACACACACACACACACACACACACACACACACACACACACACACACACACACACACACACACACACACACACACACACACACACACACACACACACACACACACACACACACACACACACACACACACACACACACACACACACACACACACACACACACACACACACACACACACACACACACACACACACACACACACACACACACACACACACACACACACACACACACACACACACACACACACACACACACACACACACACACACACACACACACACACACACACACACACACACACACACACACACACACACACACACACACACACACACACACACACACACACACACACACACACACACACACACACACACACACACACACACACACACACACACACACACACACACACACACACACACACACACACACACACACACACACACACACACACACACACACACACACACACACACACACACACACACACACACACACACACACACACACACACACACACACACACACACACACACACACACACACACACACACACACACACACACACACACACACACACACACACACACACACACACACACACACACACACACACACACACACACACACACACACACACACACACACACACACACACACACACACACACACACACACACACACACACACACACACACACACACACACACACACACACACACACACACACACACACACACACACACACACACACACACACACACACACACACACACACACACACACACACACACACACACACACACACACACACACACACACACACACACACACACACACACACACACAGACACGTCAAACTTATAACACCCCGTCGTTTTTGCGTCGGGGGTTAAAAATGGCAATATATAATGCGTTTAAGATAAAAATTGGAATATTTAATCTCTAATTTATATTTCAGTCCTGTTCACATACACATGTATGTAATAACTAGTGTTGCGCTCGGTGCGCGAGCTGCAAGCAGCTCGCGGGCCTTGTAGTCTCTTCAATATTCATAAAATAAAGAAATTCCAGAATATTCTGGAGTCTCTTGAAAGATAGAAAGAAATATTGGTATCACGTTTTGTATCTTTTCTGAAAGGACACTAATGAGTTCTATGCATGCGTTTAGTGGGAAAAAAAGATCTATACAAAAATGTTCTGGAAAGCCACTTGAAAATTAAAAAGAAATTTTGTATGGACACAAATTTTTTTGTTCCGTAGCTATCTTTTTTTACTGGCTCACCAAAGGGCCTAAGGTCTTGAACATTTTTAGTTTCAGGAACATGCCTCTATGATTGATAGTTTTTGAGGGCCGTTAGGGTACTCAGGTAATTTTTCCACATTCACTACGTTTTGTATTTTTTTGTGAAAAAAAAAATCTTTATGTTCTATTTATACGTGTAGTGGGGGGAAAAAGTTTCATACAAAAATGTCTAAGAGAGCCTCTTGAAAAGAACCCAAATTTGTATGGAGAAAATTTTTTTTGTTTGGCGGCCATCTTTTTTTTACCGGTTCACCCAATGGCCCAAGGTCTTAAAATACATTTGTTTGGGACCATGCCTGTATGACTGGTAGTTTTGGAGGACCCATGAGGTACTCTGGTAAATTTTCCACAATCATGACGTTTCAGATTTTTCTGAAGGAAGACCCATAAGTTCGACATGTATAAATAGTTAAGGGAAAAGGTTCCATACAAAATTGTTCTGGAGAGCCTCTTGAAAAGAATCCAAAAAATTTGTATGGAGAAAATTTTTTTTTGTTCGGCGGCCATCTTTTATTTACCGGTTCACCTAATGACCCAAGGTCTTTAATAACATTTGTTTGGGACCATGTCTGTATGACTGGTAGTTTTGGAGGACCCATGAGGTACTCTGGTAAATTTTCCACATTCATGACGTTTCATAATTTTCTGAAGGAAGATCCATAAGTTCTACGTACATAAATAGTGAAGGGAAAAAAGTTCCATACAAAATTGTTCTGGAGAGCCTCTTGAAAAGAACCCAAAAAATTTGTATGGAGATAATTTTTTTTTGTTCGGCGGCCATCTTTTTTTCACCGGTTCACCCAATGGCCCAAGGTCTTTAATAACATTTGTTTGGGACCATGTCTGTATGACTGGTAGTTTTGGAGGACCCATGAGGTACTCTGGTAAATTTTCCACATTCATGACGTTTCATATTTTTCCTGAAGGAAGACCCATAAGTTCTACGCATGTAAATAGTGAGGCGAAAAAAGTTCCATACAAAATTGTTCTGGAGAGCCTCTTGAAAATTAGCAAAATTTTTGTATGGAGACGAAATTTTTTTTTGTTTGATGGCCATATTTTTTTCACCGGTTCACCCAATGGCCCAAGGTTTTGAACATTTTTTGTTTCGGGACGGTACCTTACCGACTGATAGTTTTCGAGATCCCTTAGGGCACCCTAGTCAGTTTTCCACGTTCAGCTCTCTCTATAATTTTGTAGATCTTATATTTTTGAATTTTACACACATGAAAATTATGGTGAAAAAGTCCCATACAAAATTGTTCAGGAGAGGTGATCAGTACCTGACTTCAAGTAGCTTTATATATATACTAGTAGGGCGCGTGGCTGCGCGGCCCGCTAAAGCGGACCGCGGGGTTTCAAGTATTGTTTTCGTTTGAGCAGCCTCCACCTATCTTTAATACCCTGGCCGTGCCGTGCTTCAACCATCTTCAAAATCTTCAATCATCAGCTCTTTCCATATTTTTCCTCCGCATAATTTTTTGTCTTCTATACGAAACCATTAATTAAATTTTTTTTTGTGTGAAAAAATAAATTCCGCCATCTTGATTTTTTTTCTGTACATCAAGTAGATCTTTAGGTATTGATCATCTTTATCCACGAAACCACTCCTCCATCTTGTATACTTGGTGAGATAAACACCGACGAAATTTGTATAGTCGCCATCTTAAATCCACCATTTTGAGGTTTTTTTCAGCTCAGTGCCAATTGGATGAGGTTTCGAGTAATTTTTGTTTGAGCACCTCCCACTTATCTACAATACCCTGCCCGGGCTCCTCAACCATCTTCCAAACCCTCAATCATCATGTCTTTCCATATTTTTCTTTGAGACATCCCCAAAGAACCGCATCAAAGCCTTGCATAGTTCACAACTTGTAGTCTTCAACATTCGCCAAACATTTTCTATGGAAAAATAAATTCCGCCATTTTGATTTTTTTTTCTATTTATCCAGTAGACCTTTTAATCCTGATCATCTTTTGCGAAGAAACCACTCTTCCATCTTTTATACCCTCCGAGATGGACACCGACGAAATTTGTATGGCGGCCATCTTTTTTTCGCCATTTTGAATTTTTTTTCAGCTCACTGCCAATTGGATGACGTTTCGAGTGACATTTGCTCGAGCACCCCCCACCTATCTTCAATACCTTAAGCGTGCCATTCGCTCGTCTCTGAAATCCTCAATCATCAGCTCTCTCCATATTTTTGTTCTGAATGAATTTTTATCCTCTATACGAAACCATTTGTGAAAAAAAAATTTTTCATACAAAATTTTACAGGAGGGGTGATCAATCAGTGAGTCAGTCAATGAATCAGCACGAGCAGCTATATATATATTAATAACTAGTATGGCGCGTGGGTGCGCGGCCCGCTAAAGCGGACCGCGAGGTTTCGGTTTTGGGTATTTTGGTTTGAACAGCCTCCACCTATCTCTCCCATATTCCTAACCCTCGATCATTATCACTCTCCATATTTTTTCTCCGAATCATTTGTCAGAATGAGAGTTCTTCCATAAAAACAGATTTTGAAAAGGAACTGTATCAAAGTCTTGCATAGTTCCCATTTTGTATTCTCTTCAACATTCGCCATATATTTTGTATGGAAAAATAAATTTCGCCATCTTGTTTTTTTCTGTTCATCAAGTAAACCACGTCTTGATCATCTTTTGCCAAAAAACCACTCTTCCATCTTTTATACTCAGTGAGATAGACACCGACGAAATTTGTATGGCCACTATCTTGAATCCGCCATTTAGGATTTTTTTCAGCTCACTGCCAATTGGATGAGGTTTCGAGTGACTTTTGTTTGAGCACCTTACACCTATATTCAATACCCTGGCTGTGCTCGTCACCCGCCTCTGAAATCTTCAATCATCAGCTCTCTCCATATTTTTTCTCCACATAAATTTTTGTCTTCTATACGAAACCATCAATGAAAAAAATTATTTGTGTGGAAAAATAAATTCCGCCATATTGATTTTTTTTCTGTTCATCAAGTAGATCTTTAGGTCTTGATCATATTTTTCCAAGAAACCACTCTTCCATCTTGTATACTTGGTAAGATAGACATCGACGAAATTTGTATAGCCGCCATCTTGAATCCGCCATTTTGGGGTTTTTTTCAGCTCAGTGCCAATTGGATGAGGTTTCAAGTAATTTTTGTTTGAGCACCTCCCACCTATCTACAATACCCTGCCCGGGCTGCTCAACCGTCTTCCAAACCCTCAATCATCATGTTTTCCCATATTTTTCTTTGAGAGTTCTCCAAAAAACCGGATCACAGCCTTGCATAGTTCACAACTTGTAGTCTTTTCAATATTCGCCGTACATTTTGTATGGAAAAATAAATTCCGCCATTTTGAATTTTTTTTCTATTCTTTGAGTAGACCTTCAGATCCTGATCATCTTTTGCCAAGAAATCACTCTTCCATCTTTTATACCCTCCGAGATGGAGACTGACGAAATTTGTATGGCGGCCATCTTTTTTTCGCCATTTTGAATTTTTTTTCAGCTGACTGCCAATTGGATGACGTTTCGAGTGACATTTGCTCGAGCACCCCCCACCTATCTTCAATACCTTAAGCGTGCCCGTCGCTCGTCTCTGAAATCCTCAATCATCAGCTCTCTCCATATTTTTCCTCTTAATGAATTTTTGTCCTCTATACGACACTATTATTGAAAAAAAAAATTTTCATACAAAATTGTTCAGGAGAGGTGATCAATCAGTCAGTTAGTCAGTCAGTCAGTGAATGAATCAGCACGAGCAGCTATATATATATTAATGTTTATTATTTATTGCTTTCATAATATAGGTATATACTTTTATTCATTACATATACAATATACATATTCTAAAGCTGTTAGGTCATTGTAAATTACATTCTCTCTTTATATTATTAATTAGTGAGCAATAATAATTATTTATACAAGTGTAAATTGAAAATTTAAAAACCCCCGACATTCGCCATTTAGTGGCGGCGGCCATCTTGAATTTGCAATAGTGCTATTCTACTAGTCAAGCCCTTTCATTTGATACCCATATCAAGGGAGTTGTGAAAAAATATATCATCCGCCATTTTGTAGCGGCGGCCATCTTGGACCGATTTTCATCAAACATAGCTAAGAACACTCTCGACTAATTCACCTTTCAAACAAAAAAAACCGCATTCAAATCGGTCCACCCGTTTGAGCGCCACAGGGGAACAGACAGACACACACACACACACACAGACACGTCAAACTTATAACACCCCGTCGTTTTTGCGTCGGGGGTTAATAAAATGAATAATAATAAAATGAAAAATTACATAAGAAATTACTATTCTACTATGTTACATTTCATTGTCACCGCTTCAGTACATTATTAAATGATTGCTCTGTCATAGTTTCAAATTAATAAATTAGTATTTAAATAAATGATGAATGATTAGACGATAATTCTGTATCATGCCACGAGTATGCAGCGCTGTCTCTTAGTTTAAATTAGCTTACATTGAGCAAGACAGTAATAAAAAATGGTGACTTGGCCATTTCTCCTCTTATCTTTATCACTTATGCCTTTACATATATCTAACCACAAATTAGGTCAAGAACAAACATGTTTTACATACATTGGATTGGATAGTTTAAAAAAATGTTTTTATTATATTGTAGAAATATAAAGCGAGTGCCCTTTAAATAGCCAAAGCATCCAAAACTTTATTGTAAATACTATGTTAGGTCCGTTCGTAGGTACGCTCCGAACGCACGTTCTGTATATAGATTTTAGTTTTGTAAAGAAAAAATGTAGCCATTGGTGCTGATTCGGCAGATACACAAACCTTAAAATCAACTAAATTAACAAGTGAGATAGGAAGACGGCCATTGGCAGGTGCCATGCATCAGTCAGTTCCGTCAATCACGAGTGATGAGTGACTGATGGATCAGATAATGCTACAGATATTGGTCATGCATACATCAATCATCACATTAGAGGTAACATTGACAATAAAAGTCTCGTGTGTGGACGCCTTAAGGCTCAGCCATACTGCGGTAGAGTCGATGCGACGCGAAGTGTCTTTTCTAAAATAACTCAAAGTAAATTGAACTTTATCTCCATATTTATTTATGAAGAACAAATCAACAAAACAAAATTAAACTTAATTTGTACATTACGTAGTGGAGATAAAATTCAATTTACTTTGAATCATTTTGTCTGTACCTCCAGTATGCCTCGACTGAAAGACATTCGGGGATTTGTAAAGGGGATATCATTTTTAGAACAGTCAATTTACTTTGTTTTAGGATTTGTGTACGACCAAAGTAACAGCATTATTTTGTACGTAGATTTAAGCTCATATTATGAGGAGTTGATTTGACTCGTTTCATCCCGCCTTTTTCTTTAGACAAGAAGTAGTGTTTAGTCTCATTGTCGCTGGTACGCTTATTTTGGTTTCTTTGTTGACATTTTGGTGTGGTCAATGGAATGATTGACGATAAACACGACTCTAAATTTTAAATAATAAGGTTGTTATTGCAATGACCAATTTCAAACATTTTATCATTTTTCATAATATTGATCTGGTTTTCGAACCACTGTAATCAATAATCATACATTTACAATCTACATACTTACATTATAATATATTATGTAGAAAATAGAAAAAAAAATAGCCTCTGATTGCAGAAAAAGAATTATTTTTTTTTCAAATAAAATTATATATTCGGTAAGTGACAAAATAATTACTTAATAATCATAATCATTTATTTATTTGCCCAGACTGAGTAATAACATGATCTTAAATAATTATTAATAGCACTTCAATCTGCCACTGAGTAGCATGCAAAAGAAAAAGAAATAAATTACAATAAAAATTATCATGTATACTTATCTATGGTGTAATTGCAATTTTAACATTGATACATTAATCTGTGTAAACAATTTCTTATTTTGTACTACACTAACAGACGGATTGCATTTAGACTGCAATATTGCAGTCGACACAATTACATTGCAACAGCCGACAGCAGTTCGTCTCTCTTACACTGAAATACGTTAACGTCAAGCTCTTTCGAAATTAATTAATTGTTTGTTTGTTGTTGAATTATTGACCTCTTGAATCTGTCTCGAAAATGATTTAGAAATTTTATGTTAGTGCCATTGCGAACAGCAATTATTGTAGCGAGTACAGAAAATTCTACGTTGATAATTTGTGACTTTAGTATGGACCTGCTATCTCCATACATTAAGTTTCTATCAAATAATTCCTTGACTGATAAAGCCTTGATAAGGCTGCCTGTGACTTGTTATGTACAATTAATATTCTCGCCAACGTTATAGATTTTGAGTATACTTACGCCATTTTTAGGGTTCCGTAGTAAACAAGGAACCCTTATAGTTTCGCCATGTCCGTCCGTCTGTCCGTCTGTCCGTCTGTCCGTCTGTCCGTCCGTCCTCGGTTAATCTCAAAGACTATTAGTGCTAGAAATCCGTAATTTGGCATGAGTATAAATATTAATCACGCCGACAAAGTGGTGAAATAAAATTTTGATAAATATTTTTTTTAGGGTAGCTCCCCTACATGTAAAGTGGGGATGAATATTTTTTTTCTCGTCTACCCCATAGTGTGGGGTATCGTTGAATAGGTCTTTTAAAAATACTGTGGGTGTGGGAACATCATTTTTCGATTTCTAGATCCGTTTGTAAAATATAATGTTTTAAAGTGCAAATTTTTATTAGAGTCAAGTGTCCCCCCCCTCTATCAGCCAAATGGCAGTATATAGGAACTTGAAAAAATTCACAGCAGTAGGGTATATAATCAATTTTAAAGGAAAACTATCACGGCTAAGTAGGGTTCACAGGTTAAGGAGTTATACCTGTTTTCCGAGGATTGTGACTACGGAACCCTACACTGCGCGTGGCCCGCCACGCACTTGGCCGGTTATTTATTTACTTACCTCTAAGTAAAACGGACTGAAGTTCTTTTAAAGCCCTAATTTTCATTTCGCGGTTTCTTAGATCGAAGTTAAATTGTTTCCATACTCAAAACCTATCAGTATTGTCGAGAAGTGCAAACTCACACTAAGGATAGGTCTGCACTCAGGCTTCTGTGCACTGGCAGCTTTATCAAGATACTAAATATCATTCGTCTCGCTAAAGAAAACTAAGAAGTTTTTTCTTCTGTCAAGAATCTTTTGTGCTATCGCTACAGAAAAGCGTTGTGTGAGAATGCCCTTATATCTGATTTTCTGCATTGTGTTCATTATTATTCACTCGGAATAAGTTTGTTTTATACCATATTGGTAAATATATTATTAGGTATATCTAATACATTGAATGTTTGTGGGTCTTCGATTCACTTTACGATATATTTTACGGACAAAATTGTTTTACTTGCCATTAATTGCATTTGACAAAATGTATCCCAAAATTCGCTAGCTTCTGTGTAATTTTTTCTTATTATTGTTACCTTTTATTAATGCATATGCGAAGTTGTTAATCGATTATTCAGTTTTTCTTGTATCTTCGTTTGTCAACATAAATTTCACATAGGTATGAAAATTATGAATACCATTTCATATTAATAAATAATCATAAAGGAACATTCAATGTTATATTTTGTTGTGATAACGAATTGATAAAATTATTTTTGTAACAGATTCATCTTAATCTCGTCAAATATAATAAATAACGTTGAGCATTACGAGTATTTGGGATATCTATGATATGTCTACGTCAAAATGTCTAAGCGTGAATCGATTGTTAGATACTGTATGCATTTTATTTGTGTATAAAATATTGAAGGAACAAGTAAAATTGTATTTAAAAGTAGTATCAGTTTAGTTTATATTATGTAAGTGAAGTCAAAGCGATTTCTAGAAATAATAAATTTTCAAGTGTGATCAAATCACAAACCGACTAATGATTTACTTTGTTTTATTTATTGAATACAAAACCTATATTTGAATATGATGTTGCAGTCGAACTGGAACGAGCTGTGACGGAAAACGAATCTGGGTCATCTGCGAGACAAGCTATTGAAAACAACTTGTCCATTGTATGACATGTGAAACCACAATTGGCTCATATCCACTAAGACAGATCTAGAGTGTGCTCTGACTCAACTTAGACTCAAGAAAGAGTCGGAGTTAGTATAGACTATAGATCTCAGCCTAAGAGGAGGCATACTAGCGCAGAGTCGAAGCGAATCGAAAAGATTGGTGCGCGCGCATTTAGAACTCAAGCGCATGGACGCGAACTCTAGAATCGAAGCGTCAATCGAGCGTGAGAGAGTGCGCAACACTTCAGAAATCTGCGTCTGAAGTATTGCGAATCCGCGCGCGTTCGTGCGACTTTTGAAGGATTTGAGGCTTCGATTCGTTTCGACTCTTAAATCAAACTTTATTCAAAACTAGCTGATGCTCGCGACTTCGCCCGCGTGAATTCTTATAATTCTCACTTGGGGGTGGAATTCCCAAAAATCCTGAAACACGTAATTCTTTATTTTTAACCGACAGTAGAAATACCGATTTTCATTGATATAACTTTAAAAATGACGGACTTTCATACAAACTTTCATCCCCCATTTAACCCACTTGGGGGTATTTTTCCAAAGTTTTTTAATCTGGTAACTTTATTTTTAACCGAAAACCTAGATACCAATTTTCATGGATATATCTTGAAAAATGACGGACTTTCATACAAACTTTTATCCCCTATTTAACCCCCTTAGAGATGGAATTCACAAAAATCCTTTCTTATTGTGCGTCTACGTTTTAAAAGGAAGCTACTGTGAAAATTTCAAGTTTCTAGCTTCAGTGGTTTTGGCTGTGCGTTGATTGTCAGTCAGGACAAGCTACTTTATATTATTATATAGATTGGTACACTGTACGCTTTTTGAACGTCAATTTAGCAACAGGCAATGATGATAATTAGGTACTTACGGAAACTTAAAACTAAAACTGCGAGGATTCCAATCGCGCCCTGGTCTGAGAAGAGCCCACAACAAACTCAACCGGGTTTATTTTTTTTTATTATCACCATCTTACAATATGGTATAGCCATAAAAATTATTTGAACTGTTGGCTTTCAGAGCAATCTATGTCCATGGATTTCTGTCATTAAAAAAATCTTTTAAGCTATAAGTAAGATTTTTCAAATTAATTCTTTATATATGCCCCGGCTCTTACGCTAATGGCCGGCAAAAACTGTTTTCTCCTGTACCCTCGGGTACCGGGTACGGGTAGGATATACATACATGCCCGTATGTCCGATTGGCTTTTCCGACAGTCTGAGAACATCCGGTCGTCAAAAGTTTGCATATTCATAGATGTCAAAACATTATTATGTAGTTAAAATATGCAAAGAAAAACAAACAGTCGCCAAACCAAAATCACTTTTATTTACACATTGAGTTAAAGACAAATGATATTACCAAAAAAAAAAACAGTTGTTAAAAGTGTATTAATCTAAAACTTAGCATTAGTGAACAACATTTATAATAACATTCCAATATTTTGTACTCTTTTAAAAATGTGATAAATTACAAAACATGACAATGTCTGCGTGCGATAATCACGCAACAATTACAATGTAAACTAATTAAAACATTACAAAAATCCATTAATATTAATAATAATAATTAAAACAGTAATTAGCAAAGTATGCCAAAATACAATACATGTACATATCAAATAGAAAGTCGTTTTGCTCTGTCGGAAGCAAGTTGAGTTGACAAAAATATTATATATTTAATACGAATATTAAACATGCTATTCCGCATAACTTAGCATTAAGATTTGGTATTATACAAATTGGCACTTAATTTTTAGTCAAAATTATTTAATCGCAGACAAAAATATGGTTTTAATTGTTTGTTTTTGTTAATATAATTTAACGTTCTGTCAAGTTTCCGCAACGTTATGTAAAAGTTACGTTATTTTGTGTGACGTTAACTTTATTTTTAGGTTTTCTATTGCGATTTCGGAAACAGAAGTTACCGATCACTAAAAGTACTTATTTTGATAGATTTGAATATTGTTGCAGTTAAATTTTAGGGACCATTCGTTATTTTACGTCACAATTTAGGGCACACGGAGGGATAAATAATTATTCCTCAATAATCATGAATTAAATTAATAGAGTTAAGTTGAATGTATGTACAATTTTTCAGGAATATGACTAAAAGCCGTATAATATTATATTACAACTATAAGCGTAAATGTATTAAAAAAATTAGTGACATTGAAAAGTCCCTTATGAAAGAAAAGACCCCCTTGATACATATGAATATATGTATATAATAATTACAAAAAAAATAAAATTCATAGACAAATCATGTTGATTTCGAACCGAAAAACAATTATAAAAATTTATTTTTTAATATATTCAATAAGAATTTACCTATATTGGAATTAGAATCGAGAAACTATTAAGATTACATCTCAATTTTGCTCAGTACTGAGTAAAAAAAGAATATCCCTAACACAGTATAATTAAATCAAATTATTATAAAAGGTTTCACATTGTTACATTTAATTCTGAGAGATAACAAGCTATATTTTTGGAAAAATTAAACCAACTTCAATATACCATAACATTTGAAGCGTTCCCTAGATTTCTTCAGGATCCCATCATCAGATCCTGACCTGATGACCATGGGACCACCTGGTCCCTTTCAAACAAAAGAAGAATCTTCCAAATCGGTCCAGGCGTCTTTGAGTAATCGGGGGACACAGATAAAAAGATTCCAACGAATGTTGAATGACGTTGGTTAAAAAAAATTCAGAGCTATGCCATTGTGGATGAAACTTAAACCTAAGCTGCCAGGACTAAACTAACACCATCCCTTCATCAAGGTTTTTGTAAAGGACAGGGAGTCCCTAAACTTTTTGGACAAATGGATTAGTTTACCTCTAAGCTACAAGTCACGGCAAATAAGTCTACCGTTGACCTTCAATGCGCAGAAGTCGAAAATGAGGTATCTCGGGGTGTGAGGGGGTCGCAGGGATCGTTCGTAAGCACTGATTAGCTCTCGCGGATCCCTCGTAAGCGCTGATTGGCTCTCCAATCGTATTGCGTTCCGCTCACTCGCACGACGCGGCGCGCACTTGAAGATCACCGGTCGACTTACGTGCCTGGGGTTATACATATTTGCGGTTGAAACTACCCTATAATCGAACTATAGGAAGACACCATTTACAATCACTAATTACACACAAAAACGTCGGTATATTTTCATACTGGAACGCACGTAATTTATTGAGGTTGTGAAAAGTTTGTATAGTGACAAGATTTGGTCGGATTTTGGTTTTATTTGTTAAAACAAAAACGATAAGAAACTCAAGTTTAGCTGGTTTTAATTATTTTCTACCAGACCTATTATTATATTATTTTCTAATCTTTTCAAGGCTGAACCGATGTTGATGGGCGCACACCGACAGAGATAGCTTGTATTTGGGAGATGGATGTAGGTTCGCTTTACAGCTAGTCAAGTAGGCGACTACTTATAAACCTACATACACGTAGATAAAATATTTTTAGGGTTCCGTCCGTTTGTAACACCTAGTTATTTATTTAACTACTTATGCATGCACTGGAATTAAAGAAAAAAAACAATCACTTCTTTACTGCTAGTGAAATAATTTTTATTAACTTTGAAAAAGGATGTCCATATGGGGACAAAATTTTAAAATGGATTTACTAGGTTTAAGGAAAAATAAAATGATATCTCAAATTAGCGAAGTTTTTTTAGAAATGGGCAGTAATAATTTACAAACAAAGTTATATGCGATTCCAAACAGATGTGGTATAAGTTATTAACCGACTTCAAAAAAAGGAGGTTCTGTAGTGTGTCTGTGTGTTTCTAAGGTACATAACCCTAGCTGTGCGAGTTCGACTAGCACTTGGTCACGTAGGTAGTATGGATTTTATTAGAACTAGCTTTTACCCGCGGCTTCGTTTGCGTGAATCTATACAGTCTACATTTAGACTGCAAGCCAACTGCAAAATCGCTTTAAGTGCGAATTAAGTGCAGTTGACAAAACTGTTTCGCGACTGCTGAGTGACTGCAGTTCGCGTGCCTCACTCTATCATCTCTGGAAGAATTAGTTCCAATTGAAACTATATTCAGTTGGAGAATTTGTAGCTGAAATCATTTCGGTGGTACATTCTTAACTATGCCAAATACAGGGTATAAGGAGACCGCTTCCGAAAACGTAGCGCTATTATTATAATTTATACTACCTAAAACACAATCCAATACCAACAACCATTTACCTTATAGCGCATCACACACAACAAGGTCGCGCGAGGTCAAGGTAACGCGAAGTTTGTTGACCTCCAGCGTCAGCTGATTTTATTTGAATTACGTTAAAAACTTAAAAAAAAACACAGGAAGTAATTTTTTTTTCAATTACAGTACTGTTTAAGCCCACCAAAATGGGTATTGCACAAAAAATGCAATTTTTTTTTTGTAAAAAAAGATTTTTTTCACGTTTTTAGGGTTCCGTACCCAAAGGGTAAAAACGGAGCCCTATTAATGTCACTCTGCTGTCTGTCTGTCCGTCTGTCTGCCGGTCACAGGTCTCTAGCTCGTACACGAAATGAGTTACAAACCTGAAATTTTGGTATTTGGTGTAAAACTTTGACCCAAAATGAAATATTAAATTAGAAATTGGATTAAATTATTTTTCAGGGGGGCTCCCATACATGAAAAAGGAGCCGGGAAAAAAATTTTTTTCTTACCCTAGCTTGTGGGGTATCATTGTTTAGAGCTCATTAAGTAGAGTACGAATATATATTTTTTTAATTTTTTGTTTAAAAAATAAGAAAATGGGGGGCCATCAAAGTTGTCAATTTTAGACCATTTTTGTGACGGGGGCTATCTCTAAACCAGTTAGGAATATGAGATTTCGGTATATTATGAACCATATGCTCTATTTAAACAACAAATACTGAAAACAACGATTCATACAAGTATAAATTGAAAATTTAAAAAACCCCCGACATTCGCCATTTTGTGGCGGCGGCCATCTTGAATTTGCAATAGTGCTATTCTGCTAGTCAAGCCCTTTCATTTGATACCCATATTGAGGGTGTTGTGATAAAATATGTAATCCGCCATTTTGTAGCGGCGGCCATCTTGGATCGATTTTCATCAAACATAGCTAACAACACTCTCGACTAATTCACCTTTCAAACAAAAAAAACCGCATTCAAATCGGTCCACGCGTTTGAGCGCCACAGGGGAACAGACAGACAGACACACACACACACACACACACACACACACACACACACAGACACGTGAAACTTATAACACCCCGTCGTTTTTTCGTCGGGGGTTAAAAATAGTTTATAAGATGTGACCAAAACAAACGATCATTTTTTGGGTTTTTCTTTCACGGTTTGTTGCAATGTCTAGCTCAGAAATTAAATATTTCTTAGATCCAAAATATTATATTGTTCATAATTATGTACGGAACCCTAAAAGAGCGAGGCCCGACTCGCAATTGGCTTATTTTTTATAGTATCTTACCAGTAATCATCAGTACTATTACATGTCTTCGTTTCCGAGAGCGTTCCCCATACACCCGTTATAATTATGGCACTTATTCCTAAACTAGAAAAAAGTCTTTTGGAACACACGACATATTAAATGTGTGCATATTTATATCATATCACCGCGTCTACATGTAACATCAGTCTTTACTTATTTTTCTTCAATAAGGTCTATCTCTGACTACCATTTTTGGTCAATCGCCGATTTATATCATAATTGACGATTTATTTATCCGATAGATTTTTGCCATACATGTTAGGTTCGGAAATGTGAGCAACGGTCAGATTTTTTCCGAACCGATTTGTTTTGTGGGATTGAGTATAATATAACCTATATTTCAAATGCAAATTGGTACGACAGTAATTTTTAAACTCTAAAAATACTTATCAACATTAAGTAATAATAATATTAAATTCCGAAATAATTGCTTCCAAGAGTCCTAAGTACGAAATTAATTTTATACAATATTATTTATTTAATAACAAAATATTTTTGTTACAAGTAAAATAAAGGCTAGCGCAGACTGATCGGCAAACTCCGGTCACATGCTCGAGCAGTTTGCCGTCCGTCTGCGCTGTTCTTGAGCCTTCGTCCACACGGACATTTTCTAATGCGCCTTAAAAAGCGTTTGAAAATACAACACTGTGCGATAAAAAATGCTAAAGTGTGAACACATACTTTATTGTAAAACCAATTTGTTTCATTCTTAACGTTTTTTAAAGCACGTTAAAAAAGCGTTCGTGCGAACGAGGACTAAAACGTTGCACGTTTTACGACCACATCTCGGCGTATCTTTTATAATTTAAAGTAAATTATTCTAGATTATTCTATAGCTTTCTGTCGCCGAGAAATTGTTCTAAACATTAGTCAAGTATTGTCTAATTAGGGAGCCTTCGTGGCGCCTTACATTAAGGGTCTGTTTCACCACCTTCTGACAAGTGTCATTCACAACTTTTGTCTTTGTCACTTGACACAAAATAAGTGACAAAACTTACGTTTAGGTTAACATACACTTATCAGAAGGTTGTGAAACAGGCCCTTAGTCTCCTTACATACACCGTTACATACTATAGTTCACAGAAACCGATTGTATGTAGTTTTTAACGTAACTCCTTCAGGACACCCGACACATTAACACGCGGCAGTGAAACTTTACTTTTACAACTGACGCATAAAAACGTCAATCGCTTCGCGTGCAAATGCGTCGGTGCGCTAAAGACATAAATGTCCCGATTCCGCATTAAGATCAAATACTTTCCTGAAAATAAGAAAATAAAAAAAAAATCTTCTAAATGAAGACAAAATTGTGTGTATTTATTCAGGAAATAATTTATGAACCATTGGGACATCCTCTTTAATTAAACTATAGTACAGATACATCCTTGCACTCACTCATTTACAATTAAAATTACAATGAATTCAATAAGGCTAAAGTTACATATTTTATTATTATAGTAAAAAGCATCACGCTCATTTAGGGCGGTAGCACATCCCCGCCGCCAAACCTTAGCAGCGGAGTTCAATACCTAGTCAAATGTCTGTGAAGTCTAGAAGTTTTTTGAAATCTATAAAATAGATGTAAAATACATACGTCTTAAAATAAATAAAATATATATTTTTTTAATTATATTGGATACTTCGAATAAACCAAATATGTATGTATCTGTAGCCTTATCAATTCGCACATACCTAAGTTATAAGTTAAAAGATTATGGTGGTAATTCGGTTGTGTACACATCCCTAAGCCAAACTGACAGGAGTGAATGTAGCGCTATCTCTTTCAATATGTGTCCCTTGGGCAAGAATAAGAATAACATTCACAGCAACTTTTTAGTCATTTCAATTTAGTTCAATATGGTGACCACAATACTGTTTCGCCTCATATGTGAAACAGAAAAATAGAGTATTGATAATAATAATTCTTTAAAAGACAATCTTTGATTATTAAAGACAATTATCATTTCGGACCCTGGTTGGGTGGTGTACGGTAAGTGTAAGTTTTTTAGAATACACGGGCAACGCTCACGATTCATCCACACGAGTTTAGGTCAACGTGTATCGCCGGCCTTGGGGATTGTGCACAACCGGATTGACACCAACATTTAGTACGCACCTCAGCTCTCGGCGGCGAGTGAAGAGTCCTCGATGAGAGGTATCTTGGCCACCTCGAAGAATATCGTGTGCGAGTACTTGTTCCTGACTGTGCTGATGGCGGACTTGGGCTTCTTGTGTAGCGTCGCGTTCTGCGCAAGCACCACTGGCAGGATCTCTTTCAATGTGTACCCTGAAACGGAGTTACAGCGTCACGAATAGTAGTGGCAGATAAGTAACAGGTAAGTAACAGTAAGTATAAAAGTGATAGTGAACAGTAGTGACAGAAAGTATAAAAAGAAGAGACAAGAAGTATAAAAGCGTGACAGTGACAGTGACAAGGGCAGGAAGTATAAAAGTGGCAGTGCAGTGTCAGGACTCAAGATGTAAAATGAACAGTAGTGACGGGAAGTATAAAATAAGTAACGGTTGTTTGTAGTGACAGAAAGTATAAAAAAGGTGACAGTGAATAGTAGTGACAGGAAGTATAAAAGTGACAGTTCACAGTAGTGTCAGGGCTCAGCTCAGGGTATAAAAGAAGTAACGGTTAATAGTAGTGACAGAAAGTATAAAATAAGTGACAGTGCACAGTAGTGTCAAGACTCAGGAAGTATAAAAGAAGTAAAATGAACAGTAGTGACAGTAAGTATAATAAAATGACAGTGAACAGTAGTGACAATACACAGTAGTGACACGTAGCACGAAAGGAAGTCCACTGACCTGTGTAATAGCGCAGGGTGGGCGTCCACCCGCCCAGCGACTTCATCCGCAGCGCGATGTAGAGCGCGGCGGCCGCCATCTTGCTGTCGGGCAGCCCCAGCAGCCCGTACTCCAGCAGACACTGCTCTAGCACGAACCGGGCGAGTGTCAGCGTGGGCATCGACACTCGCGCGCACTGACAGGAAATATACTTGTTGACCTTATTGTGAGATTGTGATAATAAAAAAACGGGAGTTTGCTGTGGGCTCTTCTCAGAATAGGGCGCGTTTGGAACCCTCGTAATTTTAGTTTTAAGTTTTCGTAGTAATTACCACCATTACCTCACTTTCATGTACTTCATAATATATTGACGTTTAAAAAGAACTTAAAATAAATGATATTCAATTTGAAGTTAACTGACGAAGCTATCGGCAAATCCTACATCCTTCTGCCACGGATTTCAATTCTGATTTGATATGGCAAGAACACTCCAAGCATAGCTCTCTCCATCGCTTGCTGAGCTAATTTGAGTCTTCTTTTCTTATGAAGGGTTATTCAAGGGGCGGATCAACAAATTCCTTAAAAGCCGGCAACGCATAAGTTGTTCCTCTGATGCTGCAAATGTTCAGGGACGGCGGTAATCACAACAATCAGGTGACTCGTTTGCTTGTCTATTCATATTAAAAATGGCCCTTAGTTAGCAACCATATTTCGGATACATACAATAATATGTATGTCATGCATATTATGTAAGTCATCACTTCATTGGCAACGTGCAGTTTGAATTCTTTCATACTGAAAAGATATCACATTAATATTATAAAGGCGAAAGTTTGTTGGTGTGTGTGTGTGTGTTTGTTCCTCTTTAATACCACAACTACTGAACCGATTTGGCTGAAATTTTGAATGAAGATAGATTATGCCCTGACTTAATACATAGTAACACACGCACACAACAGTACTTTTTACCCTGGAGAAACCCACAGTTCCCACGGGATTTTGAAAAAACCGAAATCTATAGCTACAGCTATAGGTAGATTGCTATAGCAAACTCCCTTGAAAGTAGGTATAATGGTTGGTAAAGGGAGCGGGAATGGGAACCGGAAATCCACGATTCCCTTGGGATTTGTAAAAAATCTAAATTCACGCGGGCGAAGCTAATTTTTGACATATACTCACCCTGGCATACCGCCTCAGGAACCTGTAGGACAGCGGGATGCCGAGGTCGAAGTCGATGAAGCGCAGTATGGTGATCTCCATCTTCAGTAGCTGGCTGAGCGTGTACGCGCCGTCGCAGATGTACAGGAAGTCGTCCACCAGCGGCGGGATGCGCTCCTGGTGACGCACAGCGAAAACATCTAACGCTGGTTTTAACCCCCCGACGCAAAAACGACGGGGTGTTTTAAGTTTGACGTGTCTATGTGTGTGTTTGTGTGTCTGTCTGTTCCCCCGCAGCGCTCAAACGGATGAACCGATTTGAATGCGGTTTTTTTGTTTGAAAGGTGAATTTGTCGGGAGTGTTCTTAGCTATGAAAAAAGCATGGATTTAACTCGTTCCAGCAATGCGCGAGACGGCATTTCAATCATGTACATACATAATTGTTATAATATTGTTATTTTTAAAATGAGCAACCGCCGAGTTTCTTGCTGGTTCTTCTCGGCTGGAACAGCATTCCGAACCAGTGGTAGATTCAATTGACGATTCAAAAGTACTTGTAAAAGTTTATTTGAATAAAAACTTTTCTATTCTATTCTATGTTTGATGAAAATCGGTCCAAGATGGCCGCCACCACAAAATGGCGGATAACATATTTTTTCACAACTCCCTCAATATGGGTATCAAATGATAGGGCTTGACTAGTAGAATAGCACTATGCAAATCCAAGATGGCCACCACCACAAAATGGCGAATGTGAAGGGTTTTTAAAATTTTTAATTTATACTTGTAATGTCACGCTGATCGTCGGTAATTTATCGTTGAACGACTATCGTGTTTCGGTTACATCGTGACAACATTCTGTCGGTTCACGGCAGACGCCTTGTCGTTTTCAAATTTCACATCAGTCGACGACGACGGGACGATATTTTTTATCGTGGCTACGATAGATAGTCGCAACAACGACACACAATTTGTCGTGCTAGCCGTTAAAATCCTGACAATCTGTCGACACAGCAAATAAAATAATCGTGGACGACAATCGTGCCATCCTATAATAAGTGAACAGCTCCATTGAAGTATACAAGGTCATTTACCATTAGGTGAAATCGCAGTCAAGGGCTAAGGGGCTGTCCATTAATCACGTGAGGTTCGAAAGGGGGGTTGGGGGGGGAGGGGTTCGACAAAAATCACGAAATATCACAAGGGGGGAGGGGGGTATAGTAAGATCACGTGTACTTATTTTTTCGTCAAACGTGTGATTTCTGAACCGAATTAATTTTCTAGAATTAAGGATTAGATTATACTTTATGCTGGTACTTAAAAATAATATTATTAAAGTTTTAAGATTCCTTGTAGGTACTAAAAATACACGTGATTTTTGGTGGGGGGTGGGGGGGCAGTCTTAAACCTCACCACGCGAGGAGGGAGGGGTTAAAAATGATAAAAAAACATCACGTGATTAATGGACAACCCCTAACATGTAGATGAAAAAAAAAAGTGAAAACATTTCTCACGTCAAACTTGGCGGCGATGAAGAGCGCCGAGGCTCCGAGCAGCTGCAACTCCTCCTTGACGAGCTGGTCGCGGGCGGGCTGCGTGCGGCTGGACCGGGCCAGGTACAGGTCCACCAGCTTCACCGCCAGGTACAGCGTCTCGTGGTTCAGCTCGAAGCTCTCCTGCACTTCCACCATCCAGTCCACGAGCAGCGCCCGCATCCAGGACGTGATGCCCTTCATCCGTTGCAGGTAGTCGTCGATCAGGAAGTGTGGCTACAATGAAACACGAGTTAATTGATTCATTTGACAATTCAAAAGTACTTGTAGAAGGCTATTTAACCCCCGACGCAAAAACGACGGGGTGTTATAAGTTTGACGTGTCTGTGTGTGTGTGTGTGTGTCTTTCTGTTCCCCTGTAGCGCTCAAACTGGTGAACCGATTTGAATGCGGTTTTTTTTTGTTTGAAAGATGAAGTAATCAAGAGTGTTGTTAGCTATGTTTGATGAAAATCGATCCAAGATGGCCGCCGCTACAAAATGGCGGATTACATATTTTATCACAACGCCCTCAATATGGGTATCAAATGAAAGGGCTTGACTAGTAGAATAGCACTATGCAAATCCAAGATGGCCGCCGCCACAAAATGGCGAATGTCTTGGGCTTTTAAAATTTTTAATTTATACTTGTTGAAAACTTTTCCATCCTATTTCAACTAGTGACTAAACATATTGTAGAAATTGCTCCACTGACTGTGAATCGTCCAAACATTAACCAAACCTATGTGGGTCTCACTTACTTTTCGTAGCACGTGCTTTACATATACCAAATCTCCTGTCCCCCTATACTAAAAAAAAGGTTGACGTCAAACCTAAAAAGTGCCCATCTTAGCAGCAAAAACTCACCTCTCTGCTCTTCAAATAGTTGAAGATGTCCATCGCGTATCGGGAGACCTGCAGATGGTCGTTCCAGTTCTCCTTGTCAAAGTCCGCGACCCCCTCGGGCAGCTTGCGCGCGTCCTGTTCCACTGACCGGTGCGAGTCGTCCAAGTTAACTTTATGGAGTTTCTCACTTATAACCTTGTATTCTTCCTTCGTAGCGTCGTTGGGGCTGCTGAAAATTTTTCGTATGTTTTACACTAGAACATGAGGGAGACAAGTGAAAATAACAATTTAACTGTTGATGGTAGCGCTTCCTTGTGAGCTAGTAAACTATCTAATCTACTCTTGAGGTGTTAGCTAAGGATCTCCCCATATTAATCGAAGCGAAAACAGCTTGAGCCGAGCTTAGGAAAGCGGTGGTGATTCCGCAGCCGTACGGCGCTGATAGTATCCGAACGTCGACTTTTTTCGGCAAGACCTTGTGCCGCTTGTATGTAGTCACCGATATACTCGTAGCTCAATGGAATGCGAAACTGAAGTGGCTCAAAGTTCGAAGACTTTGGGGTTCCAAGCTGCTGGAATGGACCTCCCACTAGATGGACCAACGACATTAGAAGAGTCGCAGGGAGCTGGCATATTTAAGTAAATCAAATCAAATAAACTTTATTCAAAAGTCAGTTCAGTGTGTTTTCAAAAACCGCCGAATAGCGCCTGCGACTACCTAACGGCTGCTTACGTTTCCGACGGCAGCCGAACAGCGCCGAAGATGGCTGAATAGAGGCGATCGCTATTGGCTGCCGATTCAGGCATTCAGGATTCAGTTGAGGGTCGTCTCGCTACGGCCTATCGGCTTTAAACAACTATATGCGAGTAGTGTGATATGCAAGTTATACATTCCTAGACCATGATGCAAATCGCATTACAATAAACCAATCCGTTTTGTAGGTAAATAGTAAACACAACAGTTTGTCCATGAAAATTTAATATTGATGATTTTTCAAGGGGTCACACTATCTCTATAACTTATTGTAGGTATTAATTTTATTATATTATTATCTGAAATTGATTTAAAACTGTGTCATCCTTAATTCTTATTTTTATTATGTAGATATCATAACATAACATTTATAAAATTCTAATCTCAACTACATATGTCACATGTAAATATTCACATGTCAGCTGATATGTTATGATGTAAATTGGCCTGAATCAATATAATGCCAAGTGTTGTACCTACATTCAAATGAATATACTGTTATTTATTGTTAGGTTTAAAAATAGGTGTGATAGACTGGTTAGGGTGCATGAATCCTTACTTATGTTGATTTTAATTCCAGATAGGTCTGATATTCCGAACTAAAATGCGGATGAACAGATTATTTACATAATATTAATCACATGCTTTTCGGAGAAGATAAGATTGTAATTTTATCTCTGATTTTAGCTTTATTTTAATGTAAACAAAAAAACCAGTTGTGGCTGAAATTTTGAGTTACAATAATTGAAACATGAATGATTGACAGGCAAGGCATAAGCTAAGGCATAAGTTATTATTTTTCAAGGATTTTTTTATGATTTTCCTTTCACATAATATATATTATTTTAAAGTAATGGTAGGAAAACTAAAAAAAAACAACTTCTTGTTATTCTTAGGTAAGAAACATTATACCCAATAAGCTTAAAAACTCGATTTACTTCAATTTAGGAAAATTTAGGAAAATCTACTTGAAAATTGTTTATTCCATCAGAGTTCTTTGACACCTCTACTTTCTTCTTCATAAAATATGCATGTATTTTTCAATTTAACATCTTGATTGTATCACATATTTTTTATACCAAATTAATATTTACTTATGAACCAACCTGCCAAAAATTTAAAAAAGTAAAGACCGAAAATAAACCAAATTTGATTATATGTACTAACATATTTTCCAAAGCTGTTGTATACAGAGAGGGTTCACCAGACACGTCGCTTCTCCCAGACTTAGTAGAGTTGGAGCTCTGGTTTTGGCTGTCTCTGCCCAAAGACCTCCTGATCATGTTCTTGAGGATGCCATTCTGTGCTCGGGTGGCCACCTGCTTGGGAGGGTCCTTGGCAAAGTGCTTTTGTACAGTCTCTATGGCATTTGTCGCTGCTTTCTGCAGTTGCTTAGTTTTGGAAGCCTTACCGTTCACAACTGTGGCCTGTGGTTTGATGCTCTAGAATTATTGACAATGTTAGTCTATTTTATTGAATACTAGCGGTCCGCCCCGGCTTCGCCCGTGGTATAGCCTATAGCACTCAAGGATCACTTACATATCCAACAGTGAAAGAATTTTTGAAATCAGTCCAGTAGTTCCTGAGATTAGCACATTCAAACAAACAAACTCTTCGTCTTTAATATATTAGTATAGATTAGTGGGCCCTGCGGACGTTGTCCTGCACTGAACCGATTGCAGCACCATCTACCGGGTCCAATTATTGTGAATGTAAACCCCACAGGAACCAAAACAATAAATACACAAGAAATTTGTCTGTAATAATATAACAAAATCCTAGAAACCGACTGCAGCGCCACCTTCAGGATCCAATCGTAAATCTAAACCATTCCTGGACCCATTCAAATAGACACAAAAAAATTCATCAGAATCAGTCAAGCTGTTTCTGAGTTTTAGAGAGACTAACAAACAGCTATTCATTTTTATATAAAAGTATCCACAGTCCATCTCAAGTAGGTATGCAAGCTATCTCTGTACCCAGTTTCAGTTCAATCAGATGCAAAATACTTAGAACACAAAGGATAAACAGACAAACATACTTGTGTTAACATCTATTACTTATCAAGAGGTGTCCGAGATTTTGAAAATATTTATCTTATTCAGCTCAAAACATTATTTAAAAAAATAGCATATAAGCACATGTAAAATTTTTGCTTTGTCTGTCTGTCTAATCTTAGGAGCAGCTGAATGGATTTTAACAGAATTTTCACACGCATGTAAAGAAATAACAAGGAGTGATCAAGGCTACATTTATTTGCGGAAATATTAAGGCTTTCTTTGTAAAAAAAAAATATAAACTGTTGATTAAATTGTCCTAGTCGCTGAATTAATTTTGTAAAAAATTTGGCACAGAGAAATCTTATCCCAGAAACAGACATAGGCCACTGTCTGTCTGTCTGGAAAGACAATTTCAATGGGGTTTATACATATAAAGTTTTAATATGCACAGGTTGAGTCGCAGACGTCATCCATTATAAGTAATTTAGACAAATGTGCAGAAAAAGTTTTAAAATGTGCTAAATAATTAAAATCTCAACTATAATCACAACATTTAAAACAATTTGAATGGTTTTTCTTTAAGCAAATATTTTGGAGGGAAAGTTCATTGACCTAATGAACTTGCAAATATTGCAATAAAAGCCCTACATAATTGAAAATGAATCTTGAAATTAATTATGTAGCCTTTTTTATACCTACATATCTACTTGGTAAACAAAACAAAATAAATAAAGTACCCTTTACCCATACATAAAAAAATATGTTAACCTTTAAAGTAGGGAGCATTTTGGTTTCAACTGTGACTTTTTTGGCGACCATTGATTTATCCTTGTCTGTATTAACACATGCTTTGTTGAAGGCATTGGTAATGTCCCCAAAGGCCGCCCGTTTCGCTGTGATGTCTTTCAGAGGACTGTCGGCTTTCCGCTTGTTCGGCGCCTTCAGACTGTCTTTGTATGTTTTCAGAGTAGCCAGCTGCTTACTCCTCGTCGTGATGCCGCGGCTCATGATGCCGTTCAAGTTCTCATTGACGCCGGTCGGCTTCGATGCCAACCTTGTTGGCGCCATTCTTAACTACTGCAAATAATTCGCATCACGTGTTAAATTCAATTACTCGCTACACTGCACCAAATTCAAACCATGAAGAAATTAGAAAATACAGGTTGAAATAGTAAACAACGGTTCAAAATCCTCATGCCAACGACCAAAAATGGTGGCAAAACAACTGAACGTCTGGCCAAGACAGCGTCATACAAATATTTGCAAAATACGAAACATACTCACACTGTAAAGACGGGGGCGGCCGTTTTGATTATATTTAACTAATTTTAGAATTCACACTAACTAAAACAGCTAGCTAAAACTTAATACTTTGTCAGAATTTCGTTATTTCAACTCGCAACCGAACAGAGCTATTACAAAAACCGTTGAAAAATTCTTTGCACATTCTTTGAATTTCTATTGGCAGATCGATGAACCAATCAGAAACGAGTGCATATTACGTTCCGTTCTCTGAATTTTTTATGTGTACGAATATTAGTAAAAGGGTTTTTATTCCTGGAAAAAGATAGTTAATATTTCTGTGATAAACCAGAATTACAGTTTTAGTTATATGGTAATATAATATACTAATATTTTTAATACTCATTTGAATAAAATATTGTGAAACTTACAAGATCATCAGTGCAATTTCATTGAATGGAACATACGACAGGATATAACATACGTCAACACCGTCAACTGTCACTGTCAGTGACAAAAGTATCAATAAAAATGACAATGTTATTTTCCTCATAAACCTTTGTATTTTCCTCTATTTTCTTCTAAGATTTTCGATTTTAAAAATATTAAATCAAAGAAAAGTGGTGCCACGATGTTAAAATAATCCATAGATATCAGCCTTATCTTGCTATAATATTGTTTTTACAATGTTAGGTGGTGTGAAGCTCAAAGTGTCGTTTACCCACGAAAGATCTTGTTTTGGCTACATTAGTCCAAAGTACAGTACAAATAATGAACAGGTAAATATTATTACATGTTCCACTTCCTCGTAAGCCCTTCCATTGCCCTTATCTTGTACTTGCAGATAACAAATAATTTTAAGGTTAGGTCTTTGTTTTTGTGCTTGATAAGTAATCATCGATAAAAACAAGCTTAATATAGAGTCGTTGTCTTCAAATTTTTGGGGATTAAGTACTTAATAGAGCTTAAAACTTTCAAATAAAATTCTATAGATGCGTTATTTAATAAAAAATATTATATTAACTACCTAAAATCCATGGACATAGATTGCTCTGAAAGCCAACAGTTCAAATCATTTTTATGGCTATTATACCATATTGTAAGATGGTGATAATAAAAATAAATAAACCCGGCTGAGTTTGTTGTGGGCTCTTCTCAGACCAGGGCGCGTTTGGAACCCTCGTAGTTTCAGTTTTAAGTTTCCGTAAGTAATTATCACCATTGGCTGTTCCTAAATTGACGTTCAAAAGGTGTACAGTGTACCAGTGTAAGTTTATTTGATTTGATTTATACAAAGTTAGGTATCAGAATGCTTTAATTATTTGAAGAACTAAATAAAATAAAAATGACATGGTTGCTAATTTGGGACAGTGCATATTAAATAATTGTGATAGTTGATCCAAGTCAATAACTGGATTTGTGACCAACTTTGAAGTTGCGGAGGCTTTTGAGAAGGAGATGCATTTCCTTTGTGCCAGGTAGAGTATGTTTAGTAGTTGGTACTGGTTATTATATTATCGTTAAAATCTGATAATCTTGAAAACCTAAGTGTTGAAAGTTTTTAGTTGAGTCTGAGGTAAAAGTATCTAGAAACCTACTGCATTATAATTTATAACCCCAAGAAAACTCTCTTCCACTATGTGATTAATGGCAAGGGAGTTACTGTCACCATTAAAGAATGTGATGCAGAAAGAGAAATTGTACAAGTTTTTAGTTCATTGAATTGAACATAAATCATTAAATGTGATATTTACCCATTTTTATTTACAGTCACTATGTGTCCAAGTTCTATCAAGAGAGAAGCAGTACCTATTCTGGGTGGTATTCAGTAGCAACATCCCAGAGGGCCACATAGCCTGTAACCCTATTTACAGCAAGATGCTGGGCTTGGAGGAGGGCAGTGAGGTGTTCGTGGCTCCGTATGGTGATGTTAAGATACTAGATGAACTGTTTGTTGACACAGACAGCCCAGATGATCAGGAGATATTGGTAAAGATATAATAAATTAATCATAATGTAATAACATCTTTGCTATGATAAAAACCATACAACCAACCAACAAGATAATTATATAAAAAAATCTGTAAAATTACCAAAATAATGATAAAACCTTTCAACAAATTGATAAAAAAAATACTCTTACAAAAATAATGATATTTTGTATGAAAGTTCAAGCATGAGCTATTATTTATTACCTAGCTTAATCTATACTAATCTATACTAATAAATAAAATTGAAGTATCTGTCTGTAATATCGAAATAACTACCTCATATTAAGCTCATATGGTTATTTGAACGATACCATAACCGAATCACACGTTTTTAAAATTTTTGTCTGTCTGTCTGTCTGTCTGTCTGTCTGTCTGTCTGTCTGTCTGTCTGTTTGAACGGGCTAATCTTCGGAACGGCTGAACCGATTTTGACGGGACTTTCACATACAAGTAGAGAATTAACCAGGGTGTAACATAGGCTACTTTTTTAACCGACTTTCAAAAAAGGAGGAGTTGTGTTTTTCTACCTCTATACACCGATATCTCCGATATTTCTGAACCGATTTGCGTAATTTTTTTTTTAATCGATAGAGAAACATTGCGACACTGTCCTACAAAAATTTATGATTCCAACTCCTTAATCCTGATGATGTAGGGGACCTGATCCCCAAAACTAATGGGATTTAAGCACTGTCGGTTATTTAAATTGATATTGGGGATACCAATTAAAGACTTTATTGTTGAATGAACTCGAGTAGGTACATGTCCAACTCCTCAACCCTGATGCTGTAAGGAATTGCATTCCAAAATCGTAAGGATCCCACGGAATTTTTCCGTTTTGGGGACGGGTTACTACAGATAGACTACTTTTTGTTCTGGAAAATCAAAAGTTCCCACGGGATTTTTAAAAACCTAAATACACACGGCCGAAGCCGTGGGCACCATCTAGTAATATAATAAAGCGGAAGAGTTTGTTTGTTTGAACGCGCTAATCTCAGGAACTACTGGACCGATTTCAAAAATTCTTTCACTGTTTGATATGTACGTGATCCCTGAGTGCTATAGGCTATATATTATGTACCACGGGCGAAGCCGGGGCGGACCGCTAGTAATAAATATAACAGGAAGCATTGCAATGCCATGTTATTATTTTTATGAACAAGGAACAGTATAATTTTAATATTATGATCATTCTCTTTTCAGGAGCACAATGCAGAAATATTGCAACTCAGAATTTTAGATCAACTAAGGCTTGTTGTTGCTAACCAGAAGGCTGTGGTCTGGATATCAACTTCGCTGCCAATAGTATTCACACCAAAACAAACTGGCATACTTGTAAACTATAGTAGAATAATTGTCAAGGTTGACCCTTTTAATAGCTTTCACGGTGGCCTAACAAATTCATATGTAAATGTACCAAAAGAAACAAATCGTAAGTTTACTAATATAGGTATTATTAACAAGGGCTTGCTTCAACCCTATTTGAATGCACCAAAAAGGTTAGTTTTAAGAGCACTACCCATCGACAGTGATGGTAAAAAGGATTTAATACATCCGTACACTGTTTTTGTACATGAGGACTTTATAGATGACAAATTAAAAGACCTAATGATTATATTAGGCACTATGAAAAACATACCGTCAATTATTAATGACCTTTCGGAAGAAGATGAAACGGAAAACAATATACAAATCGATGGTCTGTGCGTAGAAATAAAACCTGTAGATAGTGTTGTATATAGAAGCTTATCTAGAGAAGTATATAATAGAAATATACCAACAGTACTTATACCTAAGTCATTAAATGTGATAATTAATATTGAAAATGGTATGAAACTGATATTCAATATAATAGGCGATGAAATTGAACAACCGGAACATATAGACATTATTACATATTCAGAGAAAGTTAACACTGAAATAGATGTTATTGAAAGATTTAAAAATTGTGTAATCAAAAGCACACATTCAGGAAAAAAGTTGTTGATAAACGATGGAATGGTGAAGCAAAACACACAAATAACTAGCGGATTCTTGAGGTTCAAGCTAAAACCTGACAAATTAAAATACACGATGATGAATTCCGAATCGTTTCGGAACTGTACAGTATCGGCAAAATGCTTAAGCGACACGGATTTATTATTACCAAAATCGGTCAAGTCAAAATTTGAATATGACTACAAGAACTATTGTAGAACAATGAAATCGAGTAAAGAACTGGTGGATAAGATAATATCACATATCAACTTTGAAATACAGAGGGAGGCGAGTTTTAAGGGGGTTTCAGAGATAAAAAGCAATATTTTGATTACTGGTAAGAATATTGTTTACAAGTGATAATCTAAGAGAGGGGCCGCACTGCGAAATTTATTCGCGCGATTTTTTTTTGATCGCGCGAAGATTGAAAGTTAAACCGACATCACTATACATTTAACAGTCCATATCTTGAATTCTACTGAACCGATTTTTATACAACTATCACTGTTCCCTAAGTTGAAGTAAATGTAAGCCAGCAAAAAAATAATGTTCACAATGCAATTAATAGTTTCTGAGAAATCCGCGGACGAACATACATACATACAAATATACAAAATACACCTATGAAATTTTGTATATTTGTTTGGAAGCCATATACTGTATAGATTATCATATTCGAAATCAAATCGGTTGAATTAATAAACTCCTTTTTTTGAAGTCTTAAAATTGAAAATTGAATTTGAATCACAGACTCCGGTGGAAGAAGTCATATATTGCTGAAATTTATTTAAATGAGGATCTTTCAGGACAAAGCGGTGCAGGAAAATCGTCGATCTGTCACATAGTTCAAAAGGAGCTGACCGTCTGGTCCCACATCCTACATTGCCGGTCCCTAAAGGGACGTAAGGACATAACCGAGGTGCTCGGCAAGGCGATCCTGTTGTGCCAGGAGCACGGGCCGGCCGTGCTGATGTGTGATGACGTCGATGCGTTGGTGCCGCCCAATATGGAGGGAGGTTCCCCTCAGGATATCGCTTATTATCAGAGGTATGTGATGCTTGATGCGAATGCAATCAAATTAAATAAATTTTTAAATACATTACATATTATTGCAAAGTTGGGTGCCCTATATTTGTACTAATGAGGTTCCTCTTCATCATGATCAACCCATTACCGGCTCACTACAGAGCACGGGTCTCCTCTCAGAGTGAGAAGGGTTTTGGCCATAGTCTACCACGCTGACCAAGCGGATTGGCAGACTTCACACACCTTTGAGAATGTCATGGAGAACTCTCAGGCATGCAGGTTTCCTCACGATGTTTTCCTTCACCGTTAAAGCAAGTGATATTTAAATACTTAAAACGCACATAACTCCGAAAACTTAGAGGTGCGAACCCACGACCTCCGATTAGAAGTTGGTCGTCCTAACCACTAGGCTATCACAGCTTTTTTAGAGGTACCTCTTACTGTCCCACAAGTATCCACCACCACCACCACCACTACCACCACTACAGCCTTTTGACGACCCACGGCTAGGCACAAGCCTCCTCTCTCAGGAGAATGGTATTTAGAGCTTAGACCCGCCACGCTGCTCTAAAGCGGGTTGGCGGGCTTTAACGACTATTTATTTATTTATTTTATTTATTTCATTTATTTATTTGCTTTCATGTACATTTACATTAATTGATGGTTGGTGCTTAAAGCTAAATATAAGTAGGTACATGAGACCCTGGCTGGGTATTGCAAATACAATTTTAGGTACAATAACATGATAAATATTGAAGATACAATAAGAATAGAATTAAAATTATTAAATTATCATTACTAGATATTAAATATTATTCATTTGCATGCCTATATTATCTTATATTGTGAGAATGTAGACTAGGATGTATTATAATGCAAGATGAAGTGATAATAACCGAGACCGACTGCTTCACGTACTCTCCGAGGCACGGGGGTGAAACACCACCATCCACCAACTCCAGACTGGCGCTAAGAATTTCTTGACCGAAAACCCAATACCTAACAATTATTTGCCCGACCCGGGAATCGAACTCGGGACCTCGAGATCTGCAGTCGAATATGCCAACCACCAGACCAACGAGGCAGTTACCACAAGTATAATAGCAAATTTTACATTGTACAGCATCTTTTGTATTGCAGACTAGCAACGGTGATAAAGCACATGCTGCAGACGTGCTCGGGCGTGTGCGTGCTGATGACGTCACTGAGCGTGAAGTCCTTACATCCCACGCTGAGGCAGTTCAGCGGAAAGCCGCTTTTCACTGCACATTTTGACATCGTCGAATTGAATCAGGTAAGTTTGTTTTGTTAGATTTTCAAAGTTTTGTTTTGTTAGAAGTTCACGTGATTTTTTTTAATTTTGTTCTCATGACGTGGCGCGTGGCTGAGATACATGACTTATAACTCCCGGCACGTAAGTCGAGTGCTGACCTTCAAGTGCACGCAGCGTCGTACGAGTGAGCGCGACACAATACGATTGGAGAGCCAATCAGCGCTCACGAGGGATCCGCGAGAGCTAATCAGTGCTTACGAACGATCCCCACGCCCTCCCCGCGATCCTCTCACCACCCGAGATACCTCATTTTCTCATTGTCAACGCTAGACTTATTTGCCGTGACTTGTACATTTTGGTAATATAATAAGTACCTATCCTCACTAATATTATAAACGTGAAAGTTTTTAAACATGGATGTATGGGATGTGTATGTTTGTTACTCTTTCACGCAAAAACTGCTTAACCGATTTGGCTGAAATTTAAAATATACATAGCTTATAACAGGCTACTTTTTATCCTGAGAAATTCCTGCGGGATTTTAGAAAAGCCGAAATTTGCTATAGTAATCTACAGCTACAGCTATAAGTAGATTACTATAGCAAACTTCCTTGAAAGTAGGTATAAAAGTTGGAAAAGGGAGAGGGAGCAGGAATGGGAAATCCACGATTCCCATGGGATATGTGAAAAACCGAAATTCACGCAAAAGCCAGCATAATCTAGTTATTTATATTTGCAGGACGAGAGAGCTGAACTCTTCAAACACTTGCTGAACGACAAAGTCCGGGAGTCGTTCTCGGTGGAAGACGATGATATAATCAGACTGGCGATGGACACCGCGGGATGTAACGTTAGGGAGATCGTGGACTATCTCAACAGGAAGATATTCAAGGCCGTCAAAAAGAAAAGTATGTTGTGTTTACTAGGGCTTAAATCTATACTAATAAATAAAATTGAAGTGTCTGTCTGTAATATCGAAATAACTACCTCATATTAAGCTCATATGGTTATTTGAACGCTACCATAACCGAATCACACGTTTTTAAAATTTTTGTCTGTCTGTCTGTCTGTCTGTCTGTCTGTCTGTCTGTCTGTCTGTTTGAACGGGCTAATCTTCGGAACGGCTGAACCGATTTTGACGGGACCTTCACATACAAGTAGAGAATTAACCAGGGAGTAACATAGGCTACTTTTTTAACCGACTTTCAAAAAAGGAGGAGTTGTGTTTTTCTACCTATGTACACCGATATCTCCGAGATTTCTGAACCGATTTGCGTAATTTTTTTTTTAATCGATAGAGAAACATTGCAACCCTGTTCTATAAAAAATTTGGATTCCAACTCCTCAATCCTGATGCTGTAGGGGACCTAATCCCCAAAACTAATGGGTTTGAGAAACTTTCGGTTATTTAAATTGATATTGGGGGTACCAATTAAAGACTTTATCGTTGAATGAACTCGAGTAGGTACATATCCAACTCCTCAACCCTGATGCTGTAAGGAATTGTATTCCGAAATCGTGGGGATCCCACGGGATTTTTCCGTTTTGGGGACGGGTTTCTACAGATAAGCTACTTTTTGTTCTGGAAAAACAAAAGTTCCCACGGGATTTTTAAAAACCTAAATCCACACGGGCGAAGCCGTGGGCATCAGCTAGTAATACATAATATTCAATAAACTAAACTAAATTGACTGGTGTAGAAATATTGCTATATTTCTCAGAATACTCCCTGCGGAAAAAGATAACATTACTTACTTACTACTTACTTTTTTATGGTCTTATTTAACTTTAAAGCTATAATGAATAGGCAATTTTTCTAGGCAAGTGCGCTCCACCTTAGACTGCATCTTCACTTGGCATCAGGTGTGATCGCAGTTACATATTGGATCGGATACATACATACATACATACATAGAGTGCTAAAATCATAACCCTTTCTGTGGCTTTGCCGTAGTCGGGTAAAAAAACTTTAACCGTAACATAAAAAAAAACTTTAACTTTAAGCGCCTGATTAGACAATCGTCGTAAGGAGCTTCTATATTTGTTTTTAGAGGAACATCCAATAGACGAGAGGCCTCGGCTGGTGGAGGACGTAACTAAGGACTCAGAGAAGTCGAAGGCCTTCGACATCTGGGAGCCGCTGGGCGGCATGAGTGACGTCAAGCAGCAGATCGCCGAGAGCATATTCTGGCCTATTATGGTGAGTACCACTTCGGGGGCTGTCAAAAATATTAAATTGAATTGTTTTTCGTAACCGAATTTGTTTTCGTAACCGAAATTGTTTTTCGTAACCGATATTGTTTATTCACAACCAAACTGTTTTCGTAATCGAAACTCTTTTTCGTAATTGAAATTGTTTTTCATAACTGAAATTGTTTTTCGTAACCGAAATTGTTTTTCGTGACTGAAATTTGTTTTCTGTAACCGTAATTGTTTTCTCAGTATCCAGCCCTATTCCCGTCACAATCCTGCGGGATCCTGCTGTACGGGCCGCCGGGCACGGGCAAGTCGCACATTGGTTCCTGCCTCGCCAGGCTGAGCAACATGCGTCTCATTGCTGTGAAGGGGCCCGAACTGCTCTCCAAGTACATAGGCCAGAGCGAGAAAGCTGTCAGAGACATCTTCGACAAGTGAGTGAGATAGCAGTAACCAAGTACAAGAAAGTTCAGAGACATCATAGCTGAAAGGAACCTTTGTACCCAATTTGTACCTCTTTTGACAGTTTTTAGGGTTCCGTACCCGAAGGGTAAAAACGGAGCCCTATTAATGTCACTCGGCTGTCTATCTGTCTGTCTGTCTGTCTGTCTGTCTGTCCGTCTGTCCGCCGGTCACAGGTCTCTAGCTCGCAGACGAAATCAGTTACAAACCTGAAATTTTGGTATTTAGTGTAAAACGTTAACCCAAAATCAAATATTGAATTAGAAATTGAATTATGGCTCCCATACATGAAAAAGGAGCCGGAAAAAAAATTTTTCTTTACCCTAGCTTGTGGGGTATCATTGTTTAGAGCTCATTAAGTAGAGTACAAATATATATATTTTTAATTTTTATCTCAAAAAATAAGGGAATGGGAGGCCATCAAAGTTGTCAGTTTTAGACCATTTTTGTGACGGGGGCTATCTCAAAAACTAAACTAGTTGGGAATATGATATTTCAGTATATTATGTACTATATGCTCTATTTAAACAACAAATACTGAAAACAACGATTTATTAAATAGTTTATAAGCTGTGACCAAAATAAACGAACATTTTTTTGGGTTTTTCTTTCACGGTTTGTTGCGATGTCTAGCTCGGAAATTAAATATTTCTTAGACCCAAAATATTATATTGTTCATAATTATGTACGGAACCCTGAAAGAGCGAGGCCCGACTCGCACTTGGCTGATTTTTCTTGTGTGTTTCATCAGGGCTGACATGCAACGTCCTTGCATCCTGTTCTTCGACGAGTTCGACAGTCTCGCGCCCAAGTAAGTGTAATATTGTAAGTACATTTTCACAGCTTTTCATTCGTCTATCGACACAATTCAAAAATTTATTCCTAAACTCCAGATTCACACCAATAACATCCGAGAAGATTGTTTGGAGGGCGTTTTTGTGACAAAAGAGTTCTTAGTTTAGAAATGTCTTAAGTCTCTATTTCTCGAATGCTCTCGCGTGAGTGTATACTGTATAGCTTAAAACGTCAGAATTTTCAATATGAGCTGCGGTTCTGCATATCCGTTAGTTTACATAGATCCCAATAAAGTTATATCAAGTCGCGCTAGCCAAGAAATGAAACCTGTGTGCTTAGTCTAAATCGGAGCAATACATTCAGCATTCGAACAATGCTGAATGTATTGGCGAACTCAAACCTTAATACAAGCCATTTTAGGTCTATTTTACTCTGAAATCGATCAATAGTTTTCGAGTTCGTTTTCGAGTGCTCCGATTTAGACTAAGCACACGGGAAACGTTTCATGCGTGAGTCGATAAAACTCTAGGGGGTGCTCATTTTAGACCAGTGGTGTTAGTACGAGTTTGCACATTGCGCCAACGTTGATCGATTCGAGTGTCGAAATACAAAACAAAATGGATCTAAAACGGCTTGTTTTAAGGTTTGAGTTCGTCCATACATCTACCGCCCAGCTACTAGCCAGCGCCTCGAGCGGAAACTTTGAGAAACAAAAATTGAAAGTACCTACTGAAATTTCGACTTTAAACAATAAGGATTTAGATCTATTTCACTCTAAACGAATAGATTTTCGATATTGGAAAACTATCATTGCTCGGAAAACCCATACCATACTACGGGTACAGTTGGTGAATAGAATTGTACTTGCCAGACGCGGTCACGATTCCACGGGTGTCACTGATCGTGTAGTGAACCAGCTGCTCGCGCGGATGGACGGCGCGGAGGGCGGTGCGAGGGGGCCGGTGGTCGCGGCCACCTCCCGGCCCGACCTGGTGGACCCGGCGCTGCTGCGCCCGGGTCGCCTGCAGATGCACATCTACTGCTCGCTGCCGGACCAGGTGAGTGACGTTGCAGCTGTGGCCAAGTGAGTGATATTGCAGCTGTGGCCAGGTGAGTGACATTGCAGCTGTGGCCAGGTGAGTGACATTGCAGCTGTGGCCAGGTGAGTGACGTTGCAGCTTGGTCAAGTGAGTGACATTGCAGCTGTGGCCAGGTGAGTGACATTGCAGCTGTGGCCAGGTGAGTGACATTGCAGCTGTGGGCAGGCAAGTGATGTTGCAGCTGTGGCAAATGGTAACAAAGGCAAAGGACATCGTAGCAGTGACGTCACAGCAGCAGCAAACGTCAAATAGTTTGACAAACATTTTTATCTTTATTACTTTTACATTTCTCACTTTTGAAAATACAACAAAACACAGTTTTGCTCGTAATTTTTCCAAACCCATTGATGAAAGTTAAAACCGCTCGTAAGTTTTTACTAATAAAAATTAACGCACTGTTATTAAAAAATAAGTTTTCTTCAACAGCCAAATCGCTACGAAGTTTTGCAAACGCTATCGAGAAACCTGAGCATAGACGATAAGGTGGACCTTCAGGAGTTGTCGCACAGGACAGACGGGTTCTCGCCCGCCGACCTCAAGTCTCTGTTGGTCACTGCGCAGTTGGGGAGATTGGAAAGACAACTGGTAAGTACTTTGCCATGACCATAGACACTTTGTTTTTTTTACGCTGTCCTTAGCTTAGGGTCTAACAAGTATAAATTAAAAAATTTAAAAACCCCCGACTTTCGCCAGTTTATGGTGGCGGCCATCTTGAATTTACATAGTGCTATTCTACTACTATTCTACTAGTCAAGCCCTTTCATTTGACACCCATATTGAGGGAGTTGTGAAAAAATATGTAATCTGCCATTTTGTGACGGCGGCCATCTTTCCGACCGATTTTCATCAAACATAGCTAAGAACACTCCCGACTAATTCACCTTTCTTTCAAACAAAAAAAAACCGCATTCAAATCGTGTCGCACGCACACACGCACGCACACAGACACGTCAAACTTATAACACCCTGTCGATTTTGCGTCGGGGGTTAAAATAAAGAACTATAGTTGACGCCAAACAAATATTCGTCTCTGAGCTTCGTGCGAGAGCGAACTCGTGCATGTTCGCGCTCCGTCCCTTTCTGTCCGCCCAGTGATATCTAAAATATGCTATTGCGACTTGCAGGTTATATTCAGAAGCGAATATTTGTTTGGCGTTAATATATATGTGGATTATACATTTAACATATATTATATGGATGGCAAGCCGAAGCAAAAGCAGCAGTCCGCGAGTAGGCACTGTGCAGTTCTAGATAAAGTTATATCAACTCCAATAGAATTTAATTGAAACTGCAATTTTATAATGTCTGTCTGTACGTTTACGTCTGCTGGGTAGGTGTGGTAAAGAATTGTCTTCACTTTACTGAACTTTCTTTTATTTTTCTTTAGGAATCAGTCTTGATTGACTTGCTACGTTTGCATCTTGTTTCCTATCGAATTCGAAAATTATAAATGCGTATGGATTGGATGATAATAGACGTTCATGATACCATTGACCAATAACACATAATATTATGGTGATTTAAATCAATTTTAAGTATTTAAATATCACTTGCTTTAACGGTGAAGGAAAACATCGCGAGGAAACCTGCATGCCCGAGAGTTCTCCATAACGTTCTCAAAGGTGTGTGAAGTCTGCCAATCCGCTTGGCCAGCGTGGCAGACTATGGCCAAAACCCTTCTCACTCTGAGAGGAGACCCGTGCTCTGTAGTGAGCCGGTAATGGGTTGATCATGATGATGATGATGATTATGGTGATTGGAGCTGGGAGCTCGAAATTCGTGATGGAATATGTATATGTACACTGTTGTTATTATAATTTTAATTTCTTCTATTTGGCTAAATGTCAGCGTCAACTGTGGTTTGTACGTTTATTGAGGCTGAACATATTGACGTGATAACGTCTTATAAATCGGTGAACGCCGGCCGCGCGCACGAAAAAGTATGTCTCACTGTCACGTTCCGCGTGCAAGCGAGAGCGCGGAACAAGCGATAGAGAGGCAATGTTTTCCTATGACGTTCTCAGGTTAAATTATCGTCCGTACACCGAGTTTACAGACAAACAATATTTTTATGACACAGGTGAACAGTGAAGACAGGAACGTGGAATCTGTGGTGGTGTTCCAGGAGGACATCGAGAGTGCGCTGCAGGAGACGAAGCCGTCGCTGTCGCCGGAGCAGAGGCTGTTTTACGATATGATGTGAGTTTGACGATTTTGAATCACTCAGAATATGACCCTCGTTTTTTTTTATATACAAGTACAAGTTAGCCCTTGACTGTAATCTCACCTGATGGTAAGTGATGATGCAGTCTAAGATGGAAACGGGGTAAATTGGAAGAGTTATGCATACCCCTGATCGGTTTCTACACGGCATCGTACCGGAACCTCCCACCAGACCAAACCAGAGACAATTTAGAAATTATATGTTCCCAAATTGCCCATGCCGGGAATCGAACCCGGGACCTCCCAGTTATAAGACCACAGTGCTCACCACTGCGCCAGGGAGGTCGTTTTTGTCAAATGTACAATTTTACAACATGCTTATCAATTTATATCAATTTTACGTCTTTATAACGCACTTCAAACTCTAAAGGTTTTATTTTTGTATTCGCTGTATACGGATTGTATTTATGTTCTTTAAATATTTTCATGCCTGTTACATGTCACGGCAAATAAGTCGAGCGGTGACCTTCAATGCGCAGAAGTCGAAAATGAGGTATCTCGGGGTGTGAGGGGGTCGCGGGGAGGGCGTGGGGATCGTTCGTAAGCACTGATTAGCTCTCGCGGATCCCTCGTAAGTGCTGATTGGTTCTCCAATCATATTGTGTCCCGCTCACTCGTACGACGCTGCGCGCACTTGAAGGTCACCGCTCCACTTACGTGCCGGGGGTTATAGTAGGTAAAATATTTTGTACTAGCCATTATTATACAACACCTGTAACTAATAATACGTTTTGAGCAAATAAATTAATTGAATTCAATTTAAAGATTTAAGTCATAATCCTTGTGTAGTTTTAATATTATTATTTTATTCCACAGATACAAAAGGTTCAGAGGTGAGAGTCTGTCGCGGGAACAGAGGCTGATGTCGCAAATTATGCAAAAGCAAAGAGTTACTTTAGCATAAGTAGAATAATTACCTATTTACCTATTTACACATTCCAAAAATTGATTTTTAAATTATCGCAGATTTTTAACACACGTTACACCTCTTCAAAAAGATGGCGGCTTCAAAACAGATGTTCTGTTTGGCGGCCATATTGGTTAAACTCATAGATAGTAGAATCGCCCTAGAAGTTCTAGAATCCTATACAAAAGCCAACATAATACAAACATTTTATAATAGGCGGCCCTATGAAGCACTTGTGAAAAGACTAACCTTACCGCAAACGTGATTTTTGCAATTTTTTTTTCGCAAAGCTTTTGTATCATTCAGTGGTCAACTGTAAAGTGCTACTTTATAGTTTTTCTAGTGATGTAGTATGATCTATTTTACGAGCAAATGTATAAAAATGAAATATTTTTTATGCTAAAAATAATGAATATTTTTTTTTATGCACTGTTGTTCTTATTTATTGATATTTGTGTGTAATATTTGAGTAAGAACTCTACAAGACATAATGTACGCTATCAAAGACAACAAGTACTACAAGTCACGGCAAATAAGTCGACCGGTGACCTTCAATGCGCAGAAGTTGAAAATGAGGTATCTCGGGGTGTGAGGGGGTCGCGGGGAGGGCGCGGGGATCGTTCGTAAGCACTGATTAGCTCTCGAGGATCCCTCGTAAGCGCTGATTGGCTCTCCGATCGTATTGTGTCCCGCTCACTCGTACGACGCTGCGCACACTTGAAGGTCACCGCTCGACTTACGTTACACCGGGGGTTATATCTATCTTATATCTATGACTTTCCTGAGTCCTGCTTTGAAATTTGACAGTGTGAAATACTTTTAGACTGAAACTCGCGACAAATATTTTCGTGTACATTATGCTAGTCTTATGATTCATATTATAATCAAACACACACGGTTTTATATCTATGTATATAGACGGTAAACCCAAGGGTGCTATTTGCTAATGCTAAGTAAATAATCGTTATGTATAATATGAGTAGGCAGAGCTTGATGCGTAGTAATACACTGATATTGATATGGATTTATATTCGAACTGTTTGTAATATTATTATTATTTATATTAAATAAGTTAAACTGTTCTTGATTTTGTGATAATTGAACAATTATATATGTATTTTGTTGATATTCATGGATTTTAAGTTTAGCAATAAAATGGGAAGAAGAAATATTTTGTTATTTATCATTCATAACCCTATATAATATTATGAATTCTACGGGAATCCGCACTATTCGCAATATTATGTAATAAATGCCAAAGTGTTTGTTACCTTTTCACCTGATGGTAAGTGACTTTTTAGCCTAAGAAGGAAGCGGGCTAATCTGGAAGAGGTTATAGTTTTTATTATACCAGAGACAATTTATAAATTATATCCCCTGCCGGGAGCAGGAGCACTTTGTGATTCGATTCGATCGAACCCAGGACCTCTCACAGCACTTACCACTGCGCCAGGGAGGTCGTCTTGCACCTGCTTTGTATATAAAGGTATGGAGAAGATATGAGTAGTGACCGCGACGCGCGGCTCAAGGCAGACTGAGCACGCGACTGACGCAACCACGACAGTTGCATATTGCTTTGTACCTGTAGAAATGACATGCGTTTGAGGCGGGCGACCAAGACGCGCGACATAAGCCATAGATATTTATTTATTTATTTATAAACTCTTTATTGCACAAAATAGTACAAAAGGCGGACTTAATGCTAAAGCATTTTCTACCAGTCTACCTAAGAGGTGTGACAACACGTGTGGGTGTGCAAAGGAGAAAAGTGTATAAGAGAATATTAAGTAAATAAACTAAAATATAATGTTATTTATATAGGTCCATATCTAAGTAAATATTTTACATGATACAATACATAGCATGATACAGTACATATTATGATACATAAAATTAATATTAAATACAATAAATATAGAAAAAAAAAGTCGACAAGACAATGGTTACTGGGCTTTGAGCAGGTGATCCTTTAATTGTCGTTTAAATGAAAATTTTGTGTCTGTCCTTCTTATGGATTCAGGTATCGCGTTACTTAGGAATCTACCTTAACAATGGACTTCTATCGTTGAAACGACGCGACGGCGTTGAAAAACGACAAATAATAAAATTGTTATATGTTGATTAGAAGCAGGCGTTACTTTGCAGAATTCCATGATATAACTACAATGAATATAAAATTACTTTGCTATAATCCGCTAACACTGACAAAGTAGGCACAACACCACACAAATTCACCACAAAATGAACTCGACGATCGTTTCGCTCCGACACTGGAGCATCTTCAGGAGATGCTGGTGTGTCGGATGTGTGTGGTGCTGTGCCTACAAATTTGTCACTGTTAGCGGATTATAGCAAAGTAATTTTATATTCATTGTATAAATTGTTATATATTATGTTCACAAATGTTATGTATGTAATCGTGATTTAATTTTGCCATTAGCGAGTATCTCTGGCGCTCAGTCTCGTGAGAGCGCGAAGTGTAAGTGAATCGAGGGTAAAGCTTAATTCATTATCATTAGCGGCTCATTGCCACGCGTGTTAAGATGTAACCGACACAACTTTACAAGATGTTGTATGTCGAGTATAGAGCTGAGAGATAGCTACTGGATGTGGCTATATCAATTTATAAAGATTAATAACTTACAGCGGCTTAGTATTTGTCTCATTTAATGCATGATTGCAGACTCCCCACTAGGTGGACTGACGACGTCAGAAGAGTCGCAGGGAGCCGCTGGACACAAGTGGCACCAGGGCCGGATTTAACCCTATTGGGGCCCCTAGGCAATGCAATTCTCAAGGCCCCTTTCCTTTACCCTTTCCTTACTTTTTATAATATATTATATTTTTTCTATCACAAAAGTAGAGTCGATCAGATCGACTCCTTTGGTATAGGTACTGTTACTTCAATCTCTTCTACATCTAAATGATCTACTTACACTATTATTAGAAAATCATAGGAATTACATATAATAGCTCTCGTTTTATTTTTATTAATTTGCTACATTTTAGAGTTTTAATGCATAAAGTAAAAGGCATTTTATTCAATATAGTTCTGTAAAGGTGCACAAGTGAAGTGGAGATTAAGCACTGTCAAGGGTGATTAATTCGATTTTCTCGCAGGATTCTATCAAAAGTTTTGGTAAGGTTGCCTTCGCCTTACTAAAGCATGACATGATGCGTCATGACTTGACTAATTAGGACCAACTGACGGACAATGACGGACGATGGACTATATTTGACCACTTTTGCCTCAATTGGGCGAATTATTTGATAAAAATTATTACTTGAGGACTGGCTATATGCACAAACTATGCGAAGCCATAATCATTATGGCTATTTTGTTCCATTATTCCCGGCATAATAAGGTATAATAGAAGTACGCAAATTCTCAAAAAAAAAAAAAATTAAATTGTTAGATGAACCGTTTTTTTTCTTGTTGTGTGTCCCGCATTGACTAGGGGCCCACAGCTCCCCTGTGAGCTCCTAGACGGTGTGGGGCCCCTAGGCAGTTGCCTAATCTGCCTTATGGATAATCCGGCCCTGAGTGGCACGAGACCGTGGCGTGTGGAAGTTACTACAAAAGATCATCTCAAGAGGATAGTATACGTGTCGAATTAATAACCTCCTTTTTTTGAAGTTGGTTACAAATGTCGTATCCAGTAAATTGGTGTCGTGAAAACATCTAGTTATCCTCGTTGCGCGATGCGGCGCTCGGGAGCGCGAGTCGTAGCTCAATCTAAATTATTGTGCAACTTGCGAACTAATCTTAATCAACCGCGAGCAAACTTTTTCAATAAAACACGATTATCGCTCGGCTCGCGAAACTAAACGGGTTGCCGGCTAATTTATATGATGGTATTTTAGATTAATTTAAATTTTAAACACGTAAGTACCTACTTGTAGGTTCTAAAGTTAATATAAGTGTAAGAAAGTTAAATTGTTACGACGTTATTAATGTTGCAGACAACAGTATTTAGGGATAAGTTAAATTAGTTTTAGATGTGCTTCCATTAATACAAGTAGCTGTAGCTATACTATGTGCTATACTATGTGTCTACTTAGATGTACAACGATGGTTCTTAATCGGTTTTACACAACGTCTAAACCTTAATGCTATCTTTTCCGCGGAGATCATTATAAAAGGGATATGCCCATAACTTTAGACCTCTCAGTTTAGTTTTTTAGAGATTGTGTAGTTACAGAATTAGAACCAATATATTCTACTTATTTTTATCTGTAGTATACCTAATAGTTTAAACGTAGACCGCTGCGATTTTATTCTTGGAACTTATGTTTTAGATTTTACGTCTTTTATGTGGTAGGCAATTGCTACGGATATCGTAGCACTCCTACGAATTGCGTAGTAGCGTAGTAGGTACTAATACAATACAATACCTACTATGGATTGTATGAGTGGTCAAACAATACATATTATAGTATGTAACCATTATATGTAATACTATTGCTTTATTTAAGCACTTTATACTTAGTGAAGTCGACATCTCCTGAAGATGCTCCGGTGTCGGAGCGAAACGATCGTCGAGTTAAATTTGTGGTGAATTTGTGTGATGTTGTGCCTACTTTGTCACTGTTAGCGGATTTTAACAAAGTAATTTTGTGTTCATTGTATAATCTAAGCTGAAAATGTAGAGCGTCCAATTTTATTATCAAAAGCCTCACCGAAATCGCGGTAAACGCCACAAAAACATAATTTCCACAATAAAGACTTATCGAGAAGTATAAAAGACGGAATTGCTATAAACAGTCAGCTATCGCATCGGTCGGACACGGCCGTCCGCGTTCTCTATTGCTATTTAAAAGTTAAATATAAAATTCAAATGGCTCCTTGAATGCGCCTCATTTGCGTGCCTTCAGCGGAGTGAAGTTGTCGAGAAAGTAATGTTTGTCATTATAATATAGGAACTTCCATGCCTTTCACTCTTTGGGTGTTCATATTTACCTATTGCATACTAGCAGTATTCTGCGTTTGCGCACTTCCAAAACATTACCAAATAATATGTATTGAAAAACTGTAATATGGAACACAATTAATACTCTTATAAAAGTCATAATTCAATACTTTCAATGTTTATTTTACAACATTTCTGTTTGGGGCGCCGCGCTGTGTGCTTAGTCTAAAGCGGAGCACTCGAAAACGAACTCGAAAACTATTGATCGATTTCAGAGTAAAATAGACCTAAAATGTCTTGTATTAAGGTTTGAGTTCGCCAATACATTCAGCATTGTTCGAATGCTGAATGTATTGGCGAACTCAAACCTTAATACAAGACATTTTAGGTCTATTTTACTCTGAAATCGATCAATAGTTTTCGAGTTCGTTTTCGAGTGCTCCGCTTTAGACTAAGCACACTGGCTGTAAACGAATACTGAATGTATTTGCGAACTCAAACCTTATAATAAGCCAGGTTAGGTCCATTTTACACTGAATTCATTGTGTTTCGATTAGTAGTATTTAGTTTACTATCACACACCTTGACCTTACACCTCGATAACTTTAGTTTTCGAGGTGTGCAAAGTGAGACTAAGCATATGCCCATGACGTCTTTTCAGGGATATTGTTTATTTGTTTCATATCAAATGCCTGAATACAAAGTTTCATGGTTTTATCTTCAATAATATTGGATCGATCATGGAATGCAAAAACATGATTATGTTTTGAGGGTTATGTTAAGGGTTCGATGCGATTTTTTGAATTAAGTATTTTTTTTTGTTAGATAATACCCGAAGTGTATCAGCGTTGTCGAGATTTGCAAATTCGTACTAAGTATTAATAGAGGAGTTGAATTCCGTGTTAAGAGTAAGTTGAGCATTAAATGGGGTAAGTTAGATCGCAGTCACCGGCGCGCGCTAATCACCGCGCGGCCTCACTCGCGGCAGATTCAATGTGATACCATCTAATTGATCGCGCTTAGATGATTCGAAACGCTTAATGGGAATCCGCGAATTGAATAACGTCGATTGCTTGAAGATGCTGTGATGTTCTACATTGAAATTGAACACGGCTCCCATATTTCCTTTTCTTTTTTTTTTTTCTTTTTTTTAATTGTAAGTAGAACAAACCGGAATTCGGAAATCCACGATTCCCTCGGGATTTATGAAAAACCAAAATTCACGCGCGCGAAGCCGCGGGCAGAAACTAGTAAACAATAATAATAATTATTGTATTTTGTCATCCACCAATCAAAAACATTTCAAACGTTTTTAGAGTCTAAACTCTAAACCATTGGTGAAGGGTACATCTAAGCTTTCCATCACAAAGTGTCCAAAAATAACTTTTATTACGGAACAAAACGTCAATTTCGGAAACAAAAGCAATAATATGAAGTGGGTGCGAAGGTGAAATTAGGCGCCTTGTCCGGCCAGCGCGGGCGGCGGCCGAAGAAAGCGGTTTTTATTCCACTTGAAGTAATTATTGTATTTTATGAAAGAGTTTGTTAGCGGCCATTCACTGGGGATACGGACGGTGTCTTGGCGACAGGGCCGGCCTTTGTACACAATAATGAGAAAATATATTTTTTTAACCAAAAATCACAAGAAAAATAATAACGATTTTACCACAAAAAAAAAAGTAATAAGATTTCCAATACAAAATTATTGAATTTTATATTTTTTATGCATATTTGAAGAAATCAAATTTCTTCACAGAAAAATCCAATTAATTTTTCTTTTGGCCCGATCCGGGATTCGAACCTAGGACCTCATGATGTGCAGCCAAGAAGATAAGCCACTAGAGTCTAGAGTAGAGTCTAGACCAATGAGGCAGTAAAATATATAAAATGTTATTAAATGTTCTAGGTCTACGACGCTACTACACACGTCTACGCCACACTGAAAACATTGCTACGAAAAAAGCTACGAAATGTTATTTACTGGAATTTCATACGTTCCTATTATTTTTACGCGACAGCAAAATACGTCCCAGCAACGCGTGAAGTATTCTTGTTTTCCCGAGTTTTCTCAGCTTTCTTCGCGTTTTCTTTCGCGTTGCCGCCTTAATTAGCTCATTCATCGCCTCCCCCTTCCCCTCTCTCGTCCTCCGCTCACACCGCCCTCTTGTTTATTGACGGCACTTTTATATTTCATTTTCACGACTCCAATAGCGTGTTAAGTGAATGTTAAGTTCTTTCTGAAAGCTCGCCCTTACTGTGTTACAAAGAATCGAGTCATTTTTCTTTTGAAAAAATATAAGAACCAATATTCTGCCCCATTTTCCTTACATAATTAAAATCCGTGAAGCCTCATTGGCAACACGGATGATTTTTTGTACTGTCCTTACACGGAAGTATACCTGCTTTGGAATAGGATTTAGGAAGATTCCATTCCGGAGGGTCATTTCAGGGTATTTTCAAAAAACTAAGGGAGAACTTCGGCTCTGAATTTTTTGTCTCCTACAAATATCTTCATCACAATTCAATGTATTTAAAAAAAAAAACAAATATAGTATGACCGGAGCACACGAGTTACTCGTGTAACGGGAGATCCAAGGTCCAAAAAAAAGTATACGTACGTACTTTTTTTAGTTTTAGTACGGTAGAATAAAAAATTAGTCAGCCACGAGTGTTACGAGCAACTTGAGTTGAGTAGTACAATTTTCAACTAAGTAACTTAGAGATCGTAAGGCAGTAAACACACAAAATATTTATGAGCTTAAAGTCGGCGGTGTTGGCGGAGCGCCTTTGTGTCGCCATTCTCTGTGACAATGGCGGGTATTTTGGCGGGAGAAAAAGGCGGGCGCGTTATCAGAGAGCGCCATTATGGCGGCTTATCAGGCGCTTCCGCGACTTCGCCCCTTTTTCTTTTACGGTCACGTCTCGGCTCAGGTGGAGATAGCGGAGTACGTGTTTTGTTTCTTAGTAAATTTTATCTGTTTTCTTCGTTTGTTTAAAAAAAAATCAAAACAACGAAAAAAATTTAAAATAAAATTTTTCGAAATATTGCAAAAAGTATAGCACTAAAATCTTGTTGTATTTAATTTTTACGATAACGCTTAAAAAAAGAAATTTGAAAAAAAAAAACGGTGTTTTTACAAGTAGGTAGTAGGATCGATGGTGACTTTTGATTTTACTTCTTTTTTAACTAATTGTTCTCAGGCTTAATGTTAATTTTAAACGGAATACCTAGCTGTTGTCAATGTGGCTTCGATTTCAATATTTATGGCTTAACGACCAAAAAACAAAACCTTCGCAAGGAGAATATGCTATTCTTTATAATTTTGATTATTAGATGCATATAGGTAGGTACATGTAATGTAGGGTGAGAAAGTAGATATTTTAGAGTAATATTCTGACAATACACTGTAAGTATATCTACATAACGAAAGAAATAAATTATTAGATAAAAGTGAAATGTATACAATTTTATCTATTTCATAATCGAAGTTAATTATCTCAGTATTCATTAGGTAAAATTTCGTCTAATAAAGTATCGAATAATGAACCGAGACGTATTAAAATACTAATAATCTTAACGTATAGCAAGTAGCTACACTCGAGTGGGCCGAAATTGGGGTTTTAATAAAATTTTAATTGACACATATTAGGTTTTCAAGTAAATTACAAAGGAGGCGCTTTCCTTCACCTCACGCTCGAGCCTCACCCCGAGCCTCGAACATTAGCGGCGGGGGTGGGGGCGCGCGACAAATTTTTGTTTTTCTCTCGCGGTCGAGAGAGCTCGTCGAATTTCCACCATGCTAGAGAGGGACAAAGGTACATGCACACATTGCCTTTGTTAAAGAGCAAAAATAATAGAGAGAACGGTCGTTTATCTCTTTTTATGGCGGCGGCGGTATCTCGCCTCCGCGCTATTATGGAAGACAATTTTGGCGCGAAAGAAAACTGCTTATTACTTCTTATTCTTGGGAGCGGTTACGTTACATTTTATACTGGAAATGGTGGTTCGGAAAATAGTGTGCGCTGGCTTTTATACTGCTTGCAGCGGGAAGTGTATTTTTAAAGTTTTGAAATAGAATTTTTAAGGGAAGATACCAGGGGGACAGTGATAAGAGTCAAGTGAATATTTAGTTTTCTTACCCTTACTTCTAAGCAATTTCGATGCCTCAAGCACAGAGGCGGCGGAAGGCGTGGGCGACGTGGGCCCAGGCCCACGGCCTCGCGCTCCGGAGGGCCTCGCACCCCTTTTTTTTTCATTTTATATAATTTTCGTGTGCGGGCAGAGAGCCTCGCAAAATATATCTTGCCCACATAAAATCTAGGCCTTGCCCCGCCACTGCTCAAGCAAATGCTTAGCATGCATTCGAAGTTAGTTCTGTAAATACAGAAGTTATTAAGTCACTCTATAGATTTATAAAGTGTAAACCCTTCAAGCCAATGTTTATTGATAAAAGTTAAACTGTAATACGATTGAGGTTAAATAATGATGACCACAGAAAACGATTTCAACATTCGCATTTTTCTCATTTGATACAATCTTCAATTACGAGTAAAAACATCAAAGTATAGTTCTGTATGTATACTTGTTGCTTTAATCCCGATTCCACCTTGACAGAATCGCGTAACGATTTATAAAAGTGTTCACGACCCTTATTTTCCTTTCACTCTGCGGGCACGTCTGAGGACACAGTCAAGATGTTTGTCCGTAATTTAATCTAAAATCAACTTTTTAATGCCATTAATCTCGATTCTCCCTCTATTTACTTCTTTAAATTACTCGTTTAATTTTGATAATAATAGGCGCTTTGATTACAAGGCGTCTTGAATTCCCATTGAAGATTCGAAGGCAATCCTTTTTGGCTTGTGATTTTTTTTTATGTTATGATAAATAAATTATTAAGTAAAGACATGAGACCTGAGTGATGCAAGTTTCGTTGCATTCTGAAAATTGCATGAATAACTGTAAAATTTTTTAAAATTTTTTTTTCTTAAAGTTTAATCAGTAAACTATAAGAAATTAAAATGGATTAAAAGTGTGAGGTCGGCAATTGAAATCCCACCCATTGCACTAATAATTTTATCATAACAGTACAAGCTTTACGCTTAGTTGGATGGGGAAAGGGGAATATATGTCATGTTCAATATGGCTGATTAAAAAGAAAAGTAGCCATGTGTTCCGAAAAGGGCAAGTGACTTTCTTGACGGTTTCTTTTCCAAAAAATAACCGGCCAAGTGCGTGGCGGGCCACGCGCAGTATAGGGTTCCGTAGTCACAATCCTCGAAAGACAGATATAACTACTTAACCTGTGAAACCTACTTAGCCATGATAGTTTTCCTTTAAAATTGATTATATATACTACTGCTGTGAATTTTTTCAAGTTCCTATATACTGCCATTTGTCTGATAGAGGGGGGGGACACTTGACTTTAATAAAAATTAGCACTTTAAAACATCATATTTTACAAACGGATCTAGAAATCAAAAAATGATGTTCCCACACCAACAGTATTTTTAAAAGACCTATTCAATGATACCCTACACTATGGGGTAGACGAGAAAAAAAATATTCATCCCCACTTTACATGTAGAGCTACCCTAAAAAAAAATATTTATCAAAATTTTATTTCACCACTTTTTCGGCGTGATTAATATTTATACCCATGCTAAATTACAGATTTCTAGCACTAATAGTCTCTGAGATTAACCGAGGACGGACGGACAGACAGACGGACGGACATGGCGAAACTATAAGGGTTCCTTGTTTACTACGGAACCCTAAAAAGCAGCATCAGTGAGTGCATTTTCATTTTTCTTGAAACCGTGGTATTGTCGCTGCGAACAAAGAACATGAAACGGAGTCCTCCTTAAAATAAAAGACAATAATAGTTTTAGTATTCTGACCACTGAGCTATCACTTATTTCTTTACATACGTCCTCAGAACGTAAATCTATAACTCTCTCTAACTCTAATCTCAAAATCTCACCTATCTCTAAAACTTTTGTGGCTAAACTACTATGGGGTATTCTTCAAAGCCAAGTAGCGTCTCTATCTGGCGGGGACGGCTTTATATTCAGATTTAGGCTTTCGCGTGCAGCCAGCCGAGTCGGTCACTTTGTACAAAGCTATTCAATAGGCTACATGGAGTTAAAACTTTTCTGGAACAGACATTAAAATCTGGTGGAACCTGTTGTATTTTTTCATTGGTTTTGACAAATTTTGGGTTTGTTTTTGTTGTTTATTCATTGTGGTTATAGCTTTGACAGACTATTTTTATCATGCAAGACAGTACCTAACTGCTTTTGTTAAAAGTAATGCCTGATGGAAAGTAACGATGAGGCTAGAGCGCGCTGCTTACAAGACGCCTGTCCACTTAATTATACGTACCATGAAATACGGACGCCGGAAGATATACTCCAAAGATTTTTATTACAAAGAACAGAAACGTCACGAGTTGATTGGATGATAACCACATAAGAAAGCCAACGTTTTCACGGTTTCACGCGTTTGTTAAGTATGTGGAGCGGTAAAGGAGAAAAAATATGAGTTCCTCAGCACCCTGTCAATAGTACATATTCGTATATCCGATAAACAGGCAACGTTGCGATGGTGCTCTAAACTAAGCATTTAAACAAAAATATTTGGTGCCAATATTTACAATTTCTTGATTGATCTGGAGAACGATCAACAGCTATCGAACAATTAAAAGTTAGCGTTGGAGACATCAATATGCTGAACATCTGTGTCTCTGTCACTAGATACAAGCGAGGTATACAGGGTACAGACGTGAGACTTTTATTCGCTGATCGGATTAGGACTCGTCTGCTTACAAGCGCTCGCGAGCTTGTCGAGTTAATCGGCGATTGTGGCCAGCCGCGCGGAACACGCGCCTTCAAAGAGAATGTCAATTTTTCCATATCGCCTTTGTGTCATTCTGAATGTAGTCGATTTGGGCTTAGCATGAATGGGAAATTAAAATGTAGGATTTTTTTTAAGTATCAACATATACATATTTTATGTAGGTATCTTTATATCAGCGGGACCATAATAGATTCTTTGTTCCCGCCTATGGCTGCGCGCGGAATGCCATGCAGTATATAGGTACATAGTAGCACTTAGTAGTTCAAACCCTAGACTCTAACTATTCTAGCGCATTAAAATCGTATCTCAAGCGCGTTGAGCCGAAGATTTAAAGAGATTGGCGGCTACTGGAGGAAGTAGGTAAGTGTGAACATGGAGTCAGAAATAGCCAGAAGCTTCGTCATAATTGTTATATGTATACGCATTAAATTTGACTATTGAGCATGCTTTTGCGGTTTTAGGAATATTGTGAAAAATATGAAAAATAGGACAACGCGCAGTATGAACCGACAATCTTGATAAATCCAGCAGGCTGACCTCCCTCACTCCAATCCCAGTTTAATTAGCTTAGACGAAACCAGTCGAATACAATTCAAAGGTCGGCGCGGCGATCTCGCAAACTCCGCCACAAAAGTGGCAAGTGTGGACAAAGCGCGGTGTCATGGCGCCCGGGGCGTCGCCATTAATAGCAATTTTTCGAATACAGCGGGACTGAATGGGATGAATGCGAGATGTCGCGTAAACGCGCCGCGACGTGCAAATTTGAGGCCTTTGTGCGCCGCGACGATGACGCGTGACCGGCATTTGATAGGCGTTCCGGATTATTTTACACTTTTATATGTAGATGCCTACTGCTGTTGACTGTCGGCTTTGTTACTTTGTGAAATCAGAAAAATGTAACTATTTTTGTTGATGTTGATTTTTTCATAAATCCTTCCAATTAAGCAAGTGCAATGAGGGTCATCCTTATTGGCTAACGATCGTACGATCAAACCAAAGCGGTTTCGACGCGCGATCGAACCAAAAATATATGAATCCCGAGTGTTTTATTTGAAGATCGAATGTCATCGCACAATCCCAGCTGTAGTACTAATTTTCATCGTAGGTACGACGAAATCGCATCGTTTGAATGTACGATTGATAACCAATTAGGACGACGAATGAGTGACAAGGGTGATCTATAGAACAAAAATATAAATTGGGTATAGAAAAAGAATATCAAGAATCCGTTCTCATGTCACGTAATGCGGCCGCGGGGGTATTCAATCACAGCTTCTGACCGCACTTTACGAGATGTGTATGGTCATTTGTTTCTGCCTTCAGCCATACTTCAAAGCTCGGGGAGCTTACCTATTAGGTCAATAGGTAAAATTCAAATATGGTGTGGTACATGTTTCTAAATTATCTAAATTTTAAAGAAAAAAATACTATTTGTTAAATGTTGAAAGATTATAAAATAGTGGGTACCTCCTTGTGAAATGAGAATACAATGGATATTACTACTTTTCAGCAGCGGAGTGGTTGTTTTTTCGCAGTTTGGGTGTCTATCGTGACGCTCGAAGAGGTTAATTGGGCTTCCAAACGGAAGCAATGAGCATTCCATGGTAGCCGTAGTGAAATTTAAGCTTCTTCTTTAAACGTTATACCTTCTAGAGGCGCTCAGATTATTATAAAGACTCAAGAAAATAATGATAGCATTACTACAACGTAGAGTGGAAATACAATTGAAGTTTTCCACCATAGCAGGCCATATTTTAGTAAAAATAGTTTTCTAAACTGACCCAATCGGGAATCTAAATTCTGAAACAGTTAATATTTGCAAGCCTTTACATAGACGACAAAAAGTTATTCTTTTTGTCTTTTAGAAATAGGTACCTACATATACTTATATCTTAAAAAAGATACCTTATTATAGGTAGATATGAATCAATGGTCAAAAGAAATAAGTAAACTCCTTTATAGCAGCAAATGATTCTCCCAAAAACACAATATAAAGGACCCGCTTCCTGGCGAAGAATACGAAACATAAATAAACGCAGTAAATAAGAATAAAATATTGAAAACTGTCATGGCGGGCAGAAAGGCCCGCGAAACTGAATATCCGCAGGTTTCCGGTCGCCCGCGCGCCAAAATGGCAGAACGGATATTCGTGTATCGGCCCCGCGGCATAGTGCAACGAACAAACTGGCATAGACAATATAGATGATATCCAACCTTTTCTGTACAAAGACGTTAGCAGAACTTTGCATTAATTCATTCAGTAAAAAACATGCAATCAAATAATACACGCTGAATTGAGAACCTCTTCCTTTTTGAAAGTCGGTTTATAAGTAATTCTCAAAAGACTATAAAAATTCAAAAAATAAACTCTTATTTTTTTGGGTCGCGGGAAATCGAACCCAAGACCTCCGTGATCCGCAGTCGACCACGCCTACCGCTAGACCACCGAGGCAGTATAAAATACATTAGCAATACTTAATTATATTTGTATTAATAGGTACATTAATTAATAGGTAGGTAACTAGGTACTTTATAAGCTCTTTATGCTCAAAAACAAAACTAAAACTAACTAATATTAGTCCTACCTGGCCACCGAATGAAATAGGCGGTTTAGAATGTATCGTTACGGGCATATTGATTTCTTACCCTTCCCTTTTCTGGTTGCAGCAAGCAGAACGGCTTTTTATTCCTGTTTGCCCTCCATTCAAAGCTTGCAATCCCAAATTTCATTCCGATGAATCCTATGTGAGAAGCTTGTGTGGCAAAATTTTGATGAGAACGAGAAAATTTTAATTAAAAATGCGACAAACTTCACAACAGTCTTTCAGCCTCGAATTTGCAGAACGAGTAAAAGTTTTTTTTTTAAATAAACTTGCAGATACTTCATCTTTGTTTCCGTAGCCTGTAAAATATAAATCATATTAAGTAGTACCTATTACTGCCATTTATTTATTTTTATTTAAAATACTTATTGTATTGCACAAACAGAAAGACACAGATGAAGAAATTTTAGGCACTACAGTTTCGCATGCAAAGGCGGTTTTATCACTTGGAACGATCTCTCGCTGAAAACCTTTGGTGAGAGGCGCAGGATAAAAGAACTGGATGATGCCATTGTTCGTTTTCAGAGAATTTTCTTTAAAAATTTAAAAGTTTTTTCAAAAGTTTTATCAGTTAGTTATTTAATAAACCACATATTTACTATTAAAGAAAAACATAAGTATTTAGGAATTGGAATTATGCACTTATGCGTTGTTATACTATGGTTGTTTGCGCTAAAAACAAAAACGTATTATCTATGGCCCGCTGCGATAGCCGGAGTGAAGGGAAGCGCGAAGATTTGAAATTGGAACCAAATAGGCGTTAAATGGCGGCGTGGCGCTGTCATAACCTCATTTGCCGTTCATCAACGGGCGAAACAGCATCTCCGTTTGGTGCACGCATCAAGCAACACGCCTAGGAGTAGAAAATGCTCTCAACTGATACAAAAGTTCTCGCGTTTCTCACGTGGAGTCCACACCAAGGAGTCATCACTAAAACCAACTTATGCCAATTTGGATTTCATAATTTACAGCTACTTATTTATAAATTTGAGTTTTGAGTTGCATTAATTATCACTAAATAAAATCCTGTCTGAGATATGTAAATTGTAACCAGTGGACACTGTAACAAATTGGACCCAGTGGACCAATACTTTGCCAGAGAGACCATTACGTATAGCTTCTTTCGCTCTAAGGGTAGCACGAAGTTGCTTTTTGGGTGCACGTTTTATTAGCGTAAGGAATAGCGGGGCACAGTGACTCGGAAATTCGGATTTGCATCGGCGAATATACCGGGGCGTGATTGCATTTTCTTTGCAACGACAGGGGTTATTCAATTTGGCTTGGAGGCTGCCGCTTGGTCTAGTCTCTAGTCCAAATTGCACCTCACTGTCAGCTGCGCGGCGGACTATTAATTAAATGGCATGCTACATATTGAATTATGAATTAGCACAACCTTGTATGGACGTTATACGCTTTAATACTTAATCGTACGTGCGCCCGTACAAGTAAAGGGTTATAAGTTTATTTATAAACTAGCTGACCCCCGCAACTTTCGCGTGTTTATAGGTTTTATATAGGATCGGATCGGATCCCATAATTCTTTTATGTACCTATAAACTAAATGTAGCCTGTTACTCCTTATAACATTGAAAGTTCCATTAAAATCGATCCAGCCGTTTCGGAGATTAGCTGGAACAAATAGACAGAACGACAAACATAAATTTAAACGCACACCAGTTTAAAATAAGCCGTACGTTCAAAGATCCGGGTCCCAAGTTATTTGAACCCAATACTGAGGGTTGTAATGTCTGTCATTTCTGAACTAAAACACCTATGACCTTGAAATATTTACGGAACAATATATAAAGTACTGCCTTTCTAACAAAAAAAGAATTAGTGAAATCGAACAACGCGTTAATGAATTACAGCTAAATACACGTTTTAACTTTCATCCTCTCTCCCAAGGGAACCGTACTGAATTTCGGGATAAAAAGTATCCTATGTCCTACCTCGGAGTATAAACTCAAATCGTACCAAGTTTCATTTGAATCCATTCAGTGGTTTCGGCGTGATGCGCGGCCAAGATACAGACAGACAGACAGACAGACAGACAGAAAGACAGACAGACAGACAAAAATGAAAAAAATTGCAGTTTTGGCTTCAGTATCGATTATAGAGTGCCATCCAATAAAAATTTTCAAAATATCTTCAATGTAGAGAATTGGATCTGTTACAGTTTTATTATATTACTAGCTGAACCCCGCAACTTCGTTCGCGTAGATATAGGTTTTTATATAGGATCGGATCGGATCCCATAATTCTTTTATGTACCTAAACTAAATGTAGCCTAAGTTACTCCTTATAACATTGAAAGTTCCATTAAAATCGATCCAGCCGTTTCTGAGATTAGCTGGAACAAATAGACAGACCGACAAACATAAATTTAAACGCATACCAGTTTAAAATAAGCCGTACATTCAAAGATCCGGGTCCCAAGTTATTTGAACCCGATACTGAGGGTTGTAATATCTGTCATTTCGAAACTAAAAAACCTATGACCTTGAAATATTTCCGGGACAATATGTAAAGTACTACCTTTCTAACAAAAAAAGAATGAGTGAAATCGAACAACGCGTTAATGAATTACAGCTAAATACGCGTTTTAACTTTCATCCCCTCTCCCAAGGGAACCGTGCTGAATTTCGGGATAAAAAGTATCCTATGTCCTACCTCGGAGTATAAACTCAAATTGTACCAAGTTTCATTCAAATCCATTCAGTAGTTTCGGCGTGATGCGCGGCCAAGATACAGACAGACAGACAGACAGACAGACAGACAGACAGACAGACAGACAGACAGACAGACAGACAAAAATGAAAAAAATTGCAGTTTTGGCTTCAGTATCGATTATATAGTGCCCTCCAATAAAAATTTTCAAAATATCTTCAATGTACAGAATTGGATCTGTTACAGTTTTATTATATTATAGATAGACGTACCACAGTCATCTCCAATTAATATGATTTTTTTTAAATTCAATAACAAGTCAGTCGCTGTATTTACACAGCATAAAACGATAAATCACTCGATGCCACAGATTTGGGTGGTAGCTAGCCGCGGAAAATTTTGAATGAGATAGATAATGCCCTGACTTAACACATAGGCTATTTTTTATCCTGGAAAAATCCACAGTTCCCGCGGGATTTTGAAAAAACCCAAATCTAAAGCTACAGCTATAGTTAGATCACTAAGTATAGCAAACTACCTTAAAAGTAAATATAAAGGTTGGAAAAGGGAGCGGGAACGGGAACCAGAAATCCACGATGCCTTCAGGATTTGTGAAAAACCGAAGTTCACGCGCGGGCAAAAGCTAGTAAAAAATAAGATATACATACCTACGTTAGTGAGACAGAACGGTGCGTCGTTTCACTTTGGCTAAATTAAATTCACTCCAATCTTGAATCCACCGCCCGCGAAGCCTCTCCCACGAGTAGAAACGTTCGCTTCATTTCTTTTCATAATATAATAGTTATCACTAGATGTTAAAGAAAAATAGAATAAAAAAATAGGTTCCTATAAGTGTAAAGTAATATTCGTTCCTTAAAAATTCGTATAAGATCTGTAAAGCTGTTTTCAAAAAACTTCTACTTAGGTAGTTAAAAGTTTAGTAGATTTTTGTGATAATGATTTACTTAATAAATACATATATATTTCTGTGTATACCTAAGTATACCTACGTAGCAATATTTTAATGCATTGAGAATGTCCTTGATTGAATTAGAATTGAATTGAATAAATTTTAAGCAACATAAAAACGGAGAACTACTTACTGCTAATTTCTCCAGCTAGACGCTAGTAACGACGCGGACGGTCTAAATCGGCAGTACCTACTTACTACTTCTATATTTTATTTTCTTTAGCGCGGCTATAGGAAACAAACTGAACGATATAACAATAGTGAGATAATTCTCTTGAGAAGTAAAAAAGTAAAATAAGTTCATCATTAATAATCTCGTGAACGAACGTAAGTATAACATGCATCAGTGTTGAAACGTCGCATAGATTTTAAAATTGCCTGAAACAAAAAACTTCTTAAGTATTAAAAACTTAGTGTTCATTGTTTTACTTTGTCCTACAATGCAATAAATTGTATCGTTGAAGTAACAAAAACCCGTGGGCATTGATAAACTTTTATTTGCTCTTACGTCTACAATAATCTTTGGAAAGGAAGCGGTTGACGATCCGATACGATAGTGTCACAAAGAAGCTTATTTCCGCTCCAACTCTGGATATAAAAGACCATATTACATTTACCAGCACAAAAGAAAAACCCAATCTATCCTCAACTTTATAGCTCTAATAATAAGGTTCACATATTGCACAGTGAGTGGCTCTTTATTTGGCTAGGTGTGCCGTAGTGAAAATAAAAACTGAACAAATAATACGATAAGGTTTTTGTAAGGGCGCGAGGTCGTACAAATAACGAATGTAAGTTGATCTTTTAAAAGTACGTAGGTAGGTATATAGTTGCTTTTAGTTTAATGCCTAATGAAATTTTGTCTCTGAGAGATAATAGTTATTGGTATAAAATTATGTTTATGGTGATAATGATATTGCTAAAACGATATAAACTATTAAATCTATAATATATTAAATACGATGAAAAAGGTTACTGTATACGCATCTGCTTGCATCTGGTAGTTGCATTGTAAACATTGAAACATTTTTGAGATAGTTTTGAAGACAATACAAAATTGACTATCAGAAGACAGAAACACAATAATGCCCAGGAAATGAATGATATCGATGATCAAACGAACTACAATACGTGAAGTTTGATCAAAATTATTATTCGAGAAACTTTCTTTGAGACGATTTTTCTGCCAAGTAAAGGTAGGGATAATATAAGAAATAATAAGAAGGTAAATTTATCTAATTACTTCTTATTTTATCAAATAGGTATAGAACAATAAAATATGGGAAAAAGAAGACCAATAAAAAATACTTCCGTCAAAATTTGGTTCGTAGGTATTTTTAGTATTTTGTAGGTTACACACATATGTAAACATAGTGATTTAAAGACCTTTTAAGTAGATTGTGCTAAATAATGTAAAATAAAGAATATTTTTGTAAGTGTCTAATGACGCATCTGTGTTTTTAATCACTGAAAAACGGAAGAGTGTTGGGCAAAAACCGACGTGGGGCGATAACAGCAGACAATGGCAGCTAGTGTTGTTAACAATGCTTCGTTTGTGACGATTCTTCGCATAATGGCGGGGTGCGAAACGCGTAATTCGATAAAGACTCCTCTTTATTATGAATTGTGGGCGTGTTATTGAGTTACTGCCTACGACATTGTTTTGCTTCTTCTGCGGTGATGTTTACTCTTTGAATTTTTCATTAATTAGCTATTGTTTTTTTTTTTCACTATGAAAATCTCCAAAAACAAACTTACTTATTTGATTATTTTAAACAATGACAGATTAGCTGAAGCCTGCTATGATACCCCACAAGACTATGTGTAGAGCCATAAAATACTCTCCCCCGCATTCCCTAAAATAAAGGAAAATAAAAACGTTTTTCATAATTTTTTATATAATTTATGGCTTTGGGTCATCAATATACATATATTCTTGTTAAGCTAAGAACCTATGCTAATCCATTCAGAATTTATAAGGCTCTATAAGATGGACAAATTCACCTAAATAGAATCGCAGACATCATTTCTAGACTGCCGAAAATGCTCAAATGCTTAATACTCAGTCATTTGTAAGGACTATATTTTTGCGGCGCTTGCGTTTGAGACCCTGGGCCTATGATCACCGGACACGAAACATTTCATCAATGTTGTGTCTCAAAAATTGGTCCATGCGTCAGGTGACCCAAGAGCTGACTTGCATTTTGCCCAAAGGCTTAGCCTGGCGATACAAAGATGCAATAGCGCCAGTGTCTTGGGCACCATGCCCATAAACGATCATTTGGACAGTGTATATAATATTTTGTTACTATTATTTTAATTTCATTATTTCATTATGTGTAAATATTATGCTAAAGAATAAAATTTTGTTTTCAATAAAATTTCCGGACTTTCACGAAAGATTTCATCATTATAGTGTATATTTTTTAATCTAACACAATTTTAAACTTGCCGAGAAATCTATGAAGATTTATATAAGATTAACAGGAAAAAACAAACTAGTTACGTTTGAGCCCATTTGACAAATTAAATCAAGGTAGATATATGCAGTGTTATAGGCGTAGATAACTACAGTGAGTAGATGTACCGATCCACAGTAGCAATGAAACAATTTTATGTAAATGTGCAAAATGGACAAGGTGCGCGCACAATGACTGTAATTTGGTTCGATCGCAGTGATTTGGGAGCGTCCCCGGGCGCCGCTGCACGTCCGATGCATAATGCACCCCGCACAGCATATCCTCGCGAAAACAACTTGCACTAAAGAACGCGATATACGCTTTTATGAACCTCCACTGAAGTTTGACTTAGTTCTCGACATTGTAAATATACAAAAAAAAAATGGTTGCCTGTAAAGTCGGTTTACGGACGATAATTTTACGTGATAACGTCATAAGAAACCATTGATGAAGCCGAACGCTTAGGTCGATCGTGCCTCTCTGTCGCTTGTTTCGCACTCTCCTTTGCACGCTCGGCTCAGGTGGAACGTGACAATGAGTCATGCTTTTTCGTACGTGCAGCCAGCGTTCATAGATTTATAAGACGTTGTCACGTCAAAAAAAAAAACCTGTTTACCATGTTGAGGACTAAGTCAAAATACCTACTGCTTTATTGGTCTAGACTCTAGTAGTTAGCTTGTTCGGTTGTGTATGACAAGGTCCCGAGTCGCAGTCTCGGGTCAGGCAAAAAACAAAGTTGTCGAGTTTTTCATCAGATGATAATGCTATCAGTATCGGTAATCTTTTATCTTATGTAGAAACTTTGCCGGTTTATAATAGGTACTTTACAGTTCACACCAGTTGCAAAAATTAGGTTGCAGTTGCTCGGAGTTAAACTAATCAGAAATGAGCTCACCAGTCTCGGTTCAGAGAATCAGTTAACACAAATGAGCTGTATACCTACTTACTTGAATAAAAACAAAGCCGAACCCTAAATATTGCAGGAAAAAAGGAAATTGTGGTGGTCAAATATACGTACAGGTCTACATATATTATGTCATTAATCTACTATCATTTACATTATTATGTGAAAGCTTTTATAATGAAAAATCGAAACATGTAAGTACCTACGCTACTACGTATTCATACATGATGAATATCAAAATAAATCGCGCTCAAATGCCGGTGTTATTATCCCAAATTGGGCGATGAAATATCGCTTTTAAAATATTATTATAAACAGACGGGCACATTAACTTTGTTACGGTGGAAATTTCAATTCGTCCGTCTGTGGCCGCGAGCGTATTTCAATTAGAGAGCGACGCAACAGATTTAGCCGGTTTTTGCTGTTTTATTTTTTAATCTCTGCTTATCTGTACGAGGACTCGGGTTGGAGATGACTTTATTCTAAATCGGTTTTGCTCCGTGAAATGAGTTATGGGTGAACTAAATGAAGTTGTACTCTAAGCTGTTATTGCAAACTCTAGTACAAAACTCATCATAACAATATTTAACTCTTCTACTATGTAATATTTCGTGTAGAGTTTGGTCAAATAAGGTAATAAAGCTACAGACTATGTAATCTTGCTCTTCATGTTATTTTTGTGTAACTATGCCTTACTCTCGTTATTTTCTATATTTCTATATTATAATATGAACTAGGTACTAACTATTCAAGTATTTCGGAGCTCATACTGTCGAATCACTTGGTCTATTAAAGCAAAAATATAAATGAAGTCGATAGTACAACACGGTAGATTGAAGAACTCTTTTTAGCTTGTTCTCAGGTTCGAATCCCGGATCAGGCCAGAAAAGAAAAGTTATTCTATTCGTCTGGTAAAAAATTATCAATAGCAGCCCGGAGTTGGGAAATCGACGGTGTAAGATCCACCGCCATATCTCGGAGTGCACATAACGCTGTCGCTCCTTCTACGTCTGATCTCTCTCCGGTCGTGTCGCATTGGCGCCCATCGGACTATGAGAGTGAAGGAATGAAGAGAGCAAAGTACACACTTTATATACAAGATATAAGATATACGGTGCATGCAAACACTTGCATGCACTGTATTATCTTCTGCATGGTTGTCTAGTTTTACGTAACCTTTGGAAACCTAGTAGGAAAGTTTGGCCCGACATTAATAGAGTGTTATTGCTATGATAATAAACACTTTACAAGTATAAATTAAAAATTTAAAAAACCCCCGACATTCGCCATTTTGTGGTGGCGGCCATCTTGGATTTGCATAGTGCTATATTCTACTAGTCAAGCCCTTTCATTTGATACCCATATTGAGGGCGTTGTGATAAAATATGTAATCCGCCATTTTGTAGCGGCGGCCATCTTGGTCCGATTTTCATTAAACATAGCTAACAACACTCTCGACTAATTCACCTTTCAAACAAAAAAACCGCATTCAAATCGGTCCACCCGTTTGAGCGCCACAGGGGAACAGACAGACACACACACACACACACATACACACACACAGACACGTCAAACTTATAACACCCCGTCGTTTTTTCGTCGGGGGTTAAAAAGAGCTAACATAATCAATTTCATAGCAATGTCTGCCTCGGTACCTACTCGTATCGTAGAAAGATCCCAAACAAATCATCAGAACGGGCCATAGTGTAGTGTCTATATTGTAATAAAACCCATTGCCCGCTACCTCACAATTAGTCGCTAAAGGGTGTTTATTTATAGGGAGTGCGCTAGTGTGACCACCATTTTCGAAAGGACGGAACAAAGTCTAGGTTAGTCAATGTTGAATTGATCTAAAAGTAATAAAATCTCTTTGAGAGATGAAGAGACAAAAAACCTTATTTCTTGATTCTCTTTTTAACCCCCGACGCAAAAACGACGGGGTGTTATAAGTTTGACGTGTCTGTGTGTGTGTGTGTGTGTGTGTGTGTGTGTGTGTGTGTGTGTGTCTGTCTGTTCCCCTGTGGCGCTCAAACGGCTGGACCGATTTGAATGCGGTTTTTTTTGTTTGAAAGGTGAATTAGTCGAGAGTGTTGTTAGCTATGTTTGATGAAAATCGGTCCAAGATGGCCGCCGCTACAAAATGGCGGATGACATATTTTTTCACAACTCCCTTGATATGGGTATCAAATGAAAGGGCTTGACTAGTAGAATAGCACTATTGCAAATTCAAGATGACCGCCGCCACAAAATGGCGAATGTCGGGGGTTTTTTAAATTTTCATTACGCTCTTAGTTTGTAGATCACATTTCAGCGGTAATTCATGTCTTGTATGGATTAATTCAGACACTCTAATATACTTATCATATAGCCCTTACTCGATCGCACTTATTGTACGTATCCATCCACATCCATTCTTGGCAAATAGGTGTCCTCTGTGTCGGTCTGCGTCAAAATAACTTTCAAATTTTTGTAAGCGATAGTTTGATGAAGGTATTGTTTAGTTTAATTTGAAAGGTTTTTCTATTTACTTATTGAATTATTGTGGCTAATTCTTTTGTACACAATAAATAAATAAATCCTTTCCCGCTCGTTTCCCACAGGGCAAATTGAAAGAGATTGGAATAGATTTAGATCTGTCATTTTAGTTTAGCGACTAGCTGATGCCAGCGACTTCGTTCGCTTGGACTCTTATAAATCTCATCCCCTATTTAACCCACTTGGGGGTGGAATGTTCAAATTTCCTGAAACAGGTATTTTTTTATTTTTAACCGACAATACAAATGCCGATTTTCATTGATATAACTTTAAAAATGTCGGACTTTCATACAAACTTTCATTTTTTAACCCCCTTAGGGGTGGAATTTGCAATAATCCTTTCTTAGTGTGCGTTTATGTCATAAAAGGAAGCTACTGTGAAAATTTCAAGTTTCTAGCTTCAGTGGTTTAGGCTATGCGTTGATGATCAGTTAGTCAGTCAGGACAAGCTACTTTATATTATTATAGACTAGCTGTTGCCCGCGACTTCGTCCGCGTTAAAAAATTTTAAACGGGAACCCTTTGTTTCCCCTGGATATAATAGTAGCCTGTCACTTTCCAGGTCCTCATCTAAAAAAATGCAACTGCAAAAAATCACGTCAATCTGTAGTTAAATGTCCGATGATAATAATATGTCGAAAGGAAACCATTTTACCCCCCTTGGGGTGGATTTTCGTCAATTTTTTTTAGCTTATGCCTACCCCCTAGAAAGAACCTAACTTCCAAATTTCAAGTTAAAAATACAATAACTATTCACATAAAAAGTTTCATCCCCTTTTTTACCACCCTTAAGGAGAGATTTTCCAGAACAACTTATACAGGTTTTTATTATTTAAAATTTATAATCTAAATGCCTATTTTCATATCTGTAACTTCAAAAACATAGAACTTTCATATAACCTTCCAACCCCCATTTTACCCCCTTAGGGGAGGATTTTCGTGAAATCTTTTCTAGGCTGATATCTAAGCCCTAGAATGAACCTATCTTCCAAATTTCAAGTTGGTAAAAACAATATTTAAAACTTAACATAAAAACTTTCAACCCCTATTTTACCACCCTTAAGGGAAGATTTTTCAGAATAAAATACACAGGTTTATATTATTTAAAACCAATAATCTAAATGCCGATTTTCAGGTCTGTAACTTTAAAAACATAGGACTTTCATACAAACTTTCTACCCCCATTTTACCCCCTTAGGGGAGGATTTTAGGGATACTAAATAGCCTATAACCTTCCCAGAAAATTGTACTACCAAATGCAAAAAGAATTTTTCAAATCCGACTGGTACTTCCAGAGATTAGCGCGTTCAAACAAACAAACTCTTCCGCTTTATTATATTAGTATAGATAGATACTAGATAGACATATTGTGGTTAAAAGTTAAAACCGAATTAGCCCCATTGTTCATAAGCGGTAACTGTTTTATAGTTTTTTATCGTGCAGAAGTGTCAGCAGACGCGCAGCGCGTGGTCGCCGCGCGGCGGGGAGACGCCGCAGGGCAGGCCCCAGTCGTCACCTCTAATCGCGCTAAACGGGCCCCGCGCTACATAAACTGTGATTATTGTTTTTTTATCGGCGAACAATAAAATTTTGATCCCCAGAGCCGAATTGGGAGTGCGAATCTGCGTATAATATTGCTTGCTTGCGTTTTTATTATGTTTATCTACTTATTTATGTTTTCATTTTTATATTTATTTTTTGATAGATTTGTTACTGTCTCAGATAAGTATGTATTTTATGAAGATCTAAAAAATTTGTTAATGCTTGATTGCTTTGCTTGCAAATAAACCCTCCCCAGGTTCTATCATATTATGACGTGGTCAAACGGTTTTTATCCGACTACGGCAAAGCCAAAAGAAAGGTTATGATTTGAGCAGTCTACGTATATTGTATATATGTATGTTTGTCCGATTTTTGTATGAGATTCTGTGTGTACCACCGTAGCGCCTAAACTACTGGACCGATTTTGATGAATGAGGTGTCAACTGATTCGTTGTTATGGTCCGGGTGACATTAGGCTACATTTTATTTACGAAAAAAATTGAGAATTGACCTTCGCGCGGCTTTCTAGATTATGAAATTAGTTTCGGATATACATAACAGATGGCGCCGCTAGCTGCTTGCCCCGCGCTTTTGCATTAAATTATTATTTTATATTAAATTAAAAATCGTTGTTCGTCTTCGTCGTTCATGATGTTTGTTTTAGGTAAGTACTTCCAGTCAAGATTTACTTATTCGATTCTGTTTCTATGTACCTACTTACGAACTGAAATATTTTGGTATTGATAGATACGGCTGCAAAACCTCTATCGTTCCTCTACAACACTTTGCATCGAGAAGATCTAAGATTGGATGACTGAGATCGCAGAGAAGCGCTAACTTGTGTTGATCGCACATTACAACCGAGCTGAGCTACACGCAGCGATGGATATAATATTGGATAACTATTAACTATGTTGTCATCGATCAAAAAAATCTTTATGATGATCGCGCATTACAACCGAGCTGAGTCGATATTGTCACATTGAATCCGAAATTCGAAGTAAAGTGGATGACGTCATCACAGTTTATCAGTACACTGTAAAATGCGTCACTTGCGGCCACGACTGGTCTGTGCTTGCGGCTTATCTAGAGCAATTTTTTCCCTGTAAGTTCCTTGGAATAAATCCATTTTGTTTAATTCATTTACAAGTTAGCCCTTGATTGCGATCTCACCTGATGCTTAGTGACGATACAGTGCGGGCTAACTTGGAAGAATTATGGCAGTTTTCGTTAAACCCATACCTACCCCCATGGGCATCGCCAGGTAGAGGCAGGGGGGGGCAGCTGCCCCCCCCTAGAGATTTGATAAAATATAGATATGCTATATTTTGCATTAAGTATCTAAATTAAACCTGGCGCAAATGGAAACGAGGTCAATGAAAAATTCTAATTCGAAAATAAATTAAGAGCTCGTAACCAGCTTCAAAACCTCTGGACTGTACCAACAATACTTTGTACTTTTCCCATACTATAATATCATCAACTTGCCCCCCCCTTGGCCATCGGCTGGCGACGCCCTTGCCTACCCCTGATCGGTTTCTACGCGACATCGTACTGGAACGCTAAATCGTTTGGCGGTACGGCTTTGCCGGTAGGGTGGTAACTAGCCACGGCTGAAGCCTCCCACCAGACCAGACCAGGGACAATTTAGAAATTATAAAATTCCAAATTTTCACTGCCGCGAATCGAACCCGGGACCTTCCACTTATAAGACCACTGAACTACCACTGCGCCAGGGAGGCCGTCAAATCCATCTAGTTGCCCCAACGAAAACAACCCATCTGTCCGTATAAGCCCACGGTGTCTATTATTCGGTGTTTATTCGCAGATAATCGAGAGGCCCCCCGATCAGTCCCCCGTTGTTTTAGAAGTCCGCGCCACTGACTCCTTGAGAGGCTCGAGGGGCCTCGAGGGCCCTTGAATAGTAACGCACATGTCGCTCCGCATTATAGTTTTAATTTCCCTTTGAATGGAACGGGGAATTACTGTCTGTTCAAGTTGGATTAAGATGTGCAGTTAACTACACAGTGTATATAATACTTACTTTGTTATCTCTAACGTGTTATGTAATTTAGTATTTTTTACATTTTATAGATTGTAAAAGTACCTCCGAGTTCGATTCTAGACCACTAAGTATGTCAGATTTTTAAGTTTAAATTTTTTTTCATTAAAATTGCTTTTATGTCATTGACTACTATTAGACCTTTCTGTATCTAAGTAAGGCCAAAGATAAATCTAATGGCAAAACAAACGCGCGTTTTCCCTGTTTAGTCTAGTTTTCTTTCGATAGTGTTTTTAGATTTTACGTTTGTGATTGCTACTAAAATATAGTTCGTTCGGTAACTTAGTGTCGGTACAGGCGCAGGTGCTCTTAGTATTCTGTTTTTATTTTTATAACTTTTTTTCTGTTTGTAATTTTTTTTCTATTCTAACAGAATCTCCGAATAGTCTGCCAATCCGCACTTGGCCATCGTGGTAGACTATGGTTAAAATCCTTCTCATTTTGAGAGTCGACCCGTGTTCATGATAATATTATATTTTATGTTTATGGTTATATTGTAATAAAATACGAATATAAAAAAATATAAAAAGGAAAGAGAATTTTAATAAAAAATATGAGTAGGTATAAAACGCCAAAACCACTTGTGCCTGTACACTTCGCGCGGCATCTTTTGAAGTCACCGGCGGCGGTCCCTTTGCGGCGGCAAAGGCGGCGAGAGACAAAGGTGACCGTAAGAAAACGAACAGACTATACACCTTGTTTCATCGTCGTCCTCGTCTTAACCGAGAAAGTCCATGGCTAGCCTTAACGCAAGGATTAATGCGAGTCCTAGTATAAAAGGAGAATACTTCAAAATAAAAGACTTCATTGTATATATTTTATATTCTTTTCTTTTAATAATAACTGAAACCCTGGTACAAAAAAGTAGAAAACTTAAAAGTAATTAAATTTTATATTGCTGTATATAACTTTCATCGATTTTACTAAACAATATAAAACATAACAACATCAACTAATTTTAATAATAACTAAATCAATTTAATAGGAGTTGTAACAAAGGCATTTTACTTAACATACTTACTTGATTAGAGACATTATTTATTTATAAATAATTAGTAACGTATAACTCAACAAAGCTTCTCAGTACATTATTTCCGAATCATTGATAATATTATTTTCATGAAGTAACTTTTGTTATGAAAATGCCCGTACACAGTCTTAAAATGAAGTATTTAAGTAAGTAACTATAATAAGAACATACCTAAGTACGTATTCAATTTAACAAAATTTGTACAAAAAAATTAAAAGAAAACTTCTAAATTAATTTGTCATACATGCTCTCCTTTTCAATTTTCTCTATAAGTAATAATTATAAATACATATACATACATAGTAAAAAAACTATAAAAAGAAATAAGTAGGTACAAGATTTAAAAAATTGTGAATAATATATTCACCTTAAAAACTTAAAATATAAAAGATTTTGATCTATTAGATTTTCTTATCTCGAATCTTATATACGTTACTGTTGTGAGATACCATATTGTAAGATGGTGATAATAAAAAAAATAATAAACCCGGCTGAGTTTGTTGTGGGCTCTTCTCAGACCAGGGCGCGTTTGGAACCCTCGTAGCTTTAGTTTTAAGTTTCCGTAAGTAATTATCACCATTGCCTGTTCCCAAATTGACGTTCAAAAAGTGTACAGTGTACCTACTTTGAATAAATGAATTTTGAATTTTGAATTTTGAATTTTGTGAATTACGAAATAATATTGGATTTAAAAACAAAATTCAATATTAAAAATCCGTAGTTATAATAACACAAATAGGTAATAACAAAGTGTTGTACATTTTAACGTCTTATCTTGGTACAAATTGACATAACGATGTTTTTTCTAACTATGCTAAGATATAGAGCTCATTCACATGTGCTCCTCCATTACATTTGGGCACTTCTCCGAAATTGTGGCAAAAAGTGACGAGGTTGAAAAAAATTTTTTTTTTTAATTTTTGATTATTTAAGGATACCTCCTCAAAGGGGTACCTAAATTGATATCGGTGATGAAGAAGGCCTTTATCGTACCCTGGTTTCCTAGGAGTTATAACGAATTCGGTAATTATGATGGTCATGGTAATGATAAATTGCGATATGGTAATTATCTCTGGTATATGGCGATTAGAATATGCCTATGGTAATTTGTTATTAATCATGGTGATGAGAAACTCTAGAAAGCCATAGAAAAGTATCCGAAAAAGGTGTTTGCTTAAAGTCTAGGAAATCGCTGACCAATAAAACTTAGGACCTCGAGCATTACAACCATTAGTATTCAGCCAAAGAACCTTGAAAGCCACTTTACGTAGCATAACAACTGAGGTGTAAATTCCAGAGTAAACCTGATCCGGATGTTTGTGTGGACGAGTTTCATGTTGAAATCCTCTGAAAAAGACTCTGAGCTGCTGGACGCAATGAGTGTGCAGCTTTGAAGACCTGAACAGATAATTTTAGACCCAAAAAGGCGTGGTGTGAGCATAATTGAGAGTGAACAGGAGCATAATTTTTTTATATTTAAAAAAGTGGACAGAACACATTCCCGATTAAGAACCATATATACCACGAAGACTCCACGATGTTATTGATTTCGAAAAGGGTACTGATAACAACAAAAAATTCGTTGATAGCAGATTGTACAGACATCTTACAAATATGACTAGTATCGTTTCTCTCGCTTTTACACACTATGAGAAAGGCTTTAAAATAATTGAAACTTAGGCTATGCAACGATCGCAAGTAGATTAGCTTGAAATCGAAGTGTTAAGATGTACAATTCAAGAAAGCTTCAATATCTGTTTGAATGCAGACAGTTAGACAAAATGGTGAAATCTAGGTGGAGTTGGACTTTCCAAGAAAATTTCTACAAATTGCTTCTCTCTGTTCCGTAGTAGAACGGTGGAGAAGGAACAATTTTGTAAAGTTCCTGAGAGCACATTTCAAATTTTATCGGATAGAAGACCGATACAGGCAACTTTCAGTCAGTGCCATAAACAAAGTAATTTTGCCTGTATTAGTGATTGAGCCAATGACTCTTCAAATACAAAAATGTACCAGGTTTATTGAATCGGTCTGGTATTCGGCAGAGTCATCACATAGCTGTTTACGGTGCTCCATGGTAGTTCAAATGGCATGTCTGTTAAAAGTGCGAGAGGCAGAAAACCTTTGCAAAGATATTGGATACGATTTTCATATCCAAGATCTCATTAGAATCGATAACGGATATACTTTTCATAGTAAGAACTACGGTGAACATGCCTGTGTATTCGCTTTATTGCAATCTGAAACAAGATAATGCAATCCACCAAAGACTCTCTGTGCTCAAAATGCGCTGGAAGAATACATCAAGATGCTTGATTATTAGAAGGGACAGAACATAAACTTTAACAAAGACTAACATTTTCTTAGACTTTTAATAGCTTCAGCAAATGCTCTATAACTTTTATGTGTCCTCCGAACATGTAGGTCTCCGAATGAACTTGTGGCTAATAAGATGACAAGTTAGTTAGTTGTACCTAGCATCAGTTTCAAGAAGGAGTTTAAATCAAGAGTGCATATTATAATTTTTTTTCTTATAATAAAAAGCATTTGTATCCACAACAGAAAGGAAACGCTATATACGTTTGGGGAGAGAAATTGTATATGTTATTTTTATGTGTTTATATGTTTTCATTTTCCTCAAATGGTGCTGGGCAGATTCAAATGCAGTTCATTATTCGCTACGTAGATTATAAATTACCTCAAAGCATATTTTTAGATATATTTTATGATTCTAGTATAGACTACCAGAAGCATAGCAGGAAATGTTTTTCTGTAAAATTGTGAGCCCAATTTTTTCGAAAACTACCAAACCGATTTGGATGCAATTTGTGGCATTATGTAGGTATTACATTAGAGCAAGTTTCTTAGTATTTTTATACTGATATAGGTCTCTATTTTTTTTTTAATTATTAATTTTCCATTTCTTACTGTCATTACATTGTATTTTTTGTTGTCATGTCGTCATTTCAGTCCAAATATATATTTATTTCATATATTTTCATAGCAAGTTAGGTAGTTTTTCTATTATTTTAAATATCACACTTGTATTATGCTTAATCTTCTTATAAACTCCTTTGTTTTCAGTATTTTTGTCATTTTTGACTTTTTTTTCAAATTTCTATAATTTAAATTGTTTAAACATCTGAAAATTCTAAAAATAATTATGTAACGTCATTATTATCAAAACCATTCATAAATTATGATAAATGAGAGAGATACCCCCCATTTACTATTAAAATTAATTAAAAAAATCATGGTAATTATGGTAATTAGGACCATGGTAATGAAAATTTGCTAATTATTAATTTATTAAAAAATTTAGAAACACAGTAAAATTTTTGTAGGCTACTCGTGTGAAAAAGAAACACATTTGACATGACAAGAATAAATAACAACAAAATATAACGCGTACTTTAGCCCTGGCAAAATATCTATGAATGAGGAGGACTAAATGACAAAGTGCATTTTTACTACATTATTTCCCTTTATCTTCTCAACGTTATGAAGTACGCTTTTTCTTTTAAAACATATTGCTAGAATGACCAATGCTCTGTTAATTGATATTATCATGATCGTTGTACTACATATAGTATCATTATTGTGATAGTGTTTGTGTCAGGTCATGGCAATTATGAAAAAGTCGTGTGACAGACTTCACTACCTTGTAATTTATTTATTTTTAGTTATATTGTCAGACTGATTATTTTATTCTAAGGGGTATTTATCCATTAATTGACCATATTTTTTTAAGAATTTTTTAACTACTCAATTTCGAATTAAATGGGTTTGTATCCGACGACCCAAGCAATGTGACAGTCATGGTAGTGAGAAATTAGAGGTTCAAAAATTTTTTTAACACAGATCCCATCCCATTTATCTTCTTTTTCTTGATGGCAGGTATAGAGGACACTGTCTAGTATCTACAAAAAAATTTACATAACCCTGGGTATTTATTAACCTACGTTCTCCAGCTTGTGACATGCTTTTGCCAGAATTTGGGAGAAGTGCCCATTTACTAATAGGTAATTGTCCTATGTTAGCATACAATATTATTATTATACACCCAAATAATTTTGTCAGCTTATTTATCTATTCTGAATCTTTTATTTAGAACCCTTGTAGGTAACGCGAACGATATAACAAAATCTCATCCCTAAATGTCAAGATAGGTAAGGTTAGATGTTTTAAATATGAAATTCCAAATAATTAGTTTTCTGATTTTTTGAAATTGTAATACTGTTTTCATAGTTTTTAAGAGTAAGTACTAATATGCGTTACCAAAATTTGCGTGAACTTTTAATAAGACCCTTTAAACTGTGGTCAGCACAAACGATAAAAATATGTACGTATAATCCGCTAGGATATAACGGAATTTATCAAAACCTACCAAACCAGGCTAAGTACTAAGACTGTTTGAAATCGGTAACATGTCAATGTAGCTGTGATAGCCTAGTGGTTAGGACGACCGACTTCTAATCGGAGGTCGTGGGTTCGATCCCGGGGCACGCACCTCTAACTTTTCGGAGTTATGTGCGTTTTAAGTATTTAAATATCACTTGCTTTAACGGTGAAGGAAAACATCGTGAGGAAACCTGCATGCCTGAGAGTTCTCCATAACGTTCTCAAAGGTGTGTGAAGTCTGCCAATCCGCTTGGCCAGCGTGGTAGACTATGGCCAAAACCCTTCTCACTCTGAGAGGAGACCCGTGCTCTGTAGTGAGCCGGTAATGGGTTGATCATGATGATGATGATGATGATGAACATGTCAATAATAATACCTTAATTTGTTAGAAGTGCACGTGTGAATGAACTTTTATACTTAAATACATTGATAAAACTATGATATGTTATCTATTCGAGTAACCTCAAGTTGTAATTTACATTGCACTAATATTTATTATGGGAATTGCATCGAAGTATTTACATCAAGCACTTATTCTAAAGGCATTTAAGTACAAAAAGGGAAACAGTAAAAGAATCAAATCTCGCTAGATTGCACAAATAATAAAACCGGAAAGGCAAATTCAACTAAGTACTTATTGTCTTATTATCATTATCCCTGACAAATTACATAGTGGGAAAAGTAAAAAACAGAATTCCGTAGGCAGGAAGAAGTCACAGTCAATAGTAAAACACATATTAATACTTAAAATAGTGAATAAGGAAGACAGTCCGTTAAACATAGAAAACACGTGTACCTATTAATATTATTCAGGTGTTCTAATATCTACAAATATTTACATTTGATTAAGATATAATTAGTTGTCTAATTTGAAACTGGCTGCGGTGTAAACATTAGATCTTTACTTCTTCGACTTTGACTCAAATGCAAAGTGTTATTATTAAGTACACACCTGTATATTGAGAATATTCTCCTTTTAGCAAAATCAATGGTTAACTATTAAAAATAGTTTCTGCAAGAAGATTCTTAACATGTGCCAATGCATAAACAACACAACTCAAGTCAAGGCTTGACCAAATATTGTCAGTCTTCAACGCTATCATAATAACAGGGTCCATACTAAGCACTCCTTCGGGAGGAGGTACCTACTCACCTCCAGCGACCGCGGCAGTGAAGCAGCCTGGCGGAGCGGCATCTACGCAATGTAATAGAGCAAGAGCTAAAGACCTTCGTTATTTTATAAAAGCTGAAAGTTTCTCTGTGTGTTGCCCTCAACACAGGTAAGAGCGACCAGAGACTATGAAGTTGGGATCATGGTTACTTTGGGAGATAACAGGTAATAAAGGTGTAACAAAACTTACGTCTAAGTATAAAGTGTGATTTTTTTATGTTTTCTTCGGAATAGTATTAAAAATCACGTCATGCATTGCTGGACACTAATTATTACAGTTGCAACCCCCAAAGTTTAAAAGTTCAAGGGTGGAAAAACTTTCAGCTTTTACAAAATAACGAAGTTCTGGCCATCATGGGCTCTTGCACTACAAGGCCACTTATTCAGCATACTAAGAGCAATACTTCAAATGTTGTTTTTTCCATTGCAAATCTTCTCTGTCCTCCTACGCCGCAGAGCATCGACGTACCAGCTATCCACCACTACCACGACAGCCTTTTAACGTCCCACTACTGGGCACAGGCCTCCTCTCTCATTGGAGAGGGATTTAGAGCTTAGACCCACCACGCTGCACCAATGCGGGTTGGCGGGCTTTAACGACTATTATCATGATAATGATAATAACCGGTACCCGGTACCTCTCCGAGGCACAGGGGTGATACACCGCCAACTACCAACTCCGGGCTGGCACTGAGAATTTCTTGACAGAAAAACCCAATACCTAACAATTATTTGCCCGACCCAGGAATCAAACCCGGGACCTCGTGATCTGCGTTCGACTATGCTAAGCACTAGACCAACGAGGCAGTTAGCCAGCTGCCAGCTGTCCGCTGTCCTAATATTCACATAACAATATTGCACTTCTCACCAATGTCCATTTAAGCCACTTAAATGCTATCTGGTGTACTGTCCCTCTCGGTGGAGGTGGAGGGCCGCTCCCAGTGCGCGTAGGGCCGCGCCGGGAGCGCCACCGGCCTTCATATGACGTGCTGCGGCGGCTCCTCGTCGCTCTTCATGAGGACGTACGCGACGGGACGCTTCACGTCGGCGGCGGGGGACGGGGAGCGGCGCGGGGGACAGCCGCACGGCGACAGCGCACTGTTGTACAGCGCTGAGCTGTATAAGGCTCCGCCGTATAGTGCCTACGGGAGAACAAAGCCGATTAGGGTTTCATAATATACTACGTTATGGGCCTGTTTCACCACCTTCTAATAAGTGTCGGATAGCCTAAACGTAAGTTTTGTCACTGTCTTAGTTATATCAAGTGACAGTGCCGACACTGCCTCGTTGGTCTCGCGGTTAGCACGTTCGACTGTGGATCACGAGGTCCTGGGTTCGATTCCCGGGTCGGGCCAAAAAAAATTCGAGGTATAGGGTTTTTCTGTCAAGAAATTCTCAGTGCCAGCCCGGAGTTGGAAGTTGGCGGTGTTAGATACACCCCCGTGCCTCGGAGAGCACGTAAAGCCGTCGGCCCTGTGCCTGATCTCTCTCCGGTCGTGTCGCATTGGCGTCCCATCGGACTATGATAGTGAGGGAATAGAGAGTGCACCTATGCATGCGCACACACTTGTGCACTATAATATCTCCTGCGTAGATGGCTAGTCTCTGCGTAGATTGGCCGCCGTGGCCGAAATTCGGTCAGGAGGACATTATTATTATTATATCAAGTGACAAAGACAAAAGTTGTGAATAAGCTGAAGGTTGTGAAACAGGCCATAAGACTTTTATACTCGTTGCAGGTTTGTCTTGACCACGTCTGACGGAACATCTTGTTCCGCTGCGTGCTGAAATCAGAAATGAAGATCTTTTCATTCCTCTTTTCATCTTCATACAAGAACTAGGGTCGCTGATATAGCTCCACGGGTCGGGAAGCTGAAGTGGCAATGGACGAGAGACATAGCTCTAAGAACTGATAGAGTTTGGGGTTCCGATGTACTGGGGTGGCGATCTTCCACCGGGAAATGCAGGGTTGGCAGACCCACCACTATGGGTTAATATTATGCAGTGCTAGTACGTTTATTCGGACTATGGAAAGTTTTTCAAAACGTTGACTGTCAGCTAAAGTATTGGACAGTGAAACCATACATCAGATGGAAGACCATGCTCAAATGTAGGGATGTACGTAGCGTACCTAAACCTAGAGGATAATATTTAACGAAGCGTAGTCCTGCTAAGAGCCTGGTTGTACTGGGAAGGAGATGACTAAACATAACAGGTGTAAGGGGATGCTATCGGAAACGAAGACAGGTAAGTAATGATAATTATAAAATACCATAAGAAACGTAATGACAAAATACCATAAAAACGTGGAAAAAAAATTCCTGTATTTTTTTAAAGTTCGCAATATAATGAAATCAGCTGACGTCTAAATACCTAAAGTTATCGCCGACGGACCGCCACTTGCGGGCATTGACCCCGAGTTGCGCACGCTTTGCATTGCCGGTTTGAAAAATACTAAATACTAAACCACTAATATTACAAGTATAAGAGAAACGGTTATTGGTATTGGATTGTGTTTAGGTAATGTAATAATAGCGTTAAGTTTTTGGATACCGGTCCCCTTATACCTTAGGTATAACGCTACGTACCTGTAAATGCGCAAGTTCAGCTGCCAGCTTGCCCTCATCGGACGGTATCTTCGCGAACGGGTAGAACGGGTACGGTATGGGCGGGAACAGCGCTCTGCCCAGGTCGGGCTTGTCGTGCAGCAGGTGATGAGGCACAGGCAGCTGCGGCAGCGGTTGGGGCAGCGGCGTCATCAGCCGAGGCACCGGCGCCATTAGACCGCTGATGTTGAAACCGAATTTCGGCTCTTTCTTTATCAACGCCTTTGGTTTCCGTCGCGGTCGGTATTTGTAGTCGGGGTGCTCTTTCATGTGGAGCGCTCTGTTGAAGGAAGTTTTGATGTATCAAGAAAAGTGAAAACATACTTATAACTCAGGAGTCAGGAGTCGAAAGTTTTTGTGTTGACAAATACATGTCGATGTTGAAATATGAGTAGAAATAAAATAGTAGGGTGTCTTCTATGATCTTCTCCACGATGTCAGTAACAAGTTACAGGTTAGGTTGGTTAAGACAGAGTTACGTAGAGGAAATCATGCCGTGCAAAGCTTTGGCACTTTGCAACAAAATCAGGAGGGGAGGACGCTGCGCTACTTTCAAGAGAAAATAATAATCCACTGTTTCCCTGTAGATGGATATACGGGGCTCTACGTGATCAACACGCAAAACAATCTATCAAGACAACACAAGACCGAATGTCTCTGTGTAGAAGAAAGAGAGCCAACATCAAATAATATAGGATAAGTCTAGGGGAAAGAAGAAGAAAATCTATGATCATAAATCAGAATTTATTACTGTGAATTATTATCAGCCTTAAACATTGATGTGTCCACAGATATGCAGGAAGTACCTATTTAGTTACTTGAGATACAAGTAAATTAGAATTATCTATAATAATCTACACGCTGAAAAAGTGCGCATAATTAATCGGACTCTTTAGTTAGAAGTCTTGATTTCACTCGAGTCTTAATGATTTTCTTCTGTTTCTTTCATAAATAAAACTTTTATCCAGACTTTAACTTTATAATCTCATTGGACGCAATAAGTTTAGCGTCAAAACGCGACAATGGTTCTCCACCGAGCAGAATAACATTATTATTTATGCAATAAAGCGGACAATTGTCGCGCGCACCCGCCGCCTTTAAAACAACAATGTCAATCCAACAATACTCGGATTATTGCATTGTCCCGTCACAATCGACTGCTACACCGCACCCGACACTACACACCCAATCGAATACATTTGATTTTCCACCTTGTACCGTACCATTTAAGTTCAATTCAGCGTGCGCAGGTTCGGTGGTTTCGACGTAAAGGGATGGGACAAAGTCGACACAGAGTCCGATTATGCGCGCTTTGTGATAGAATCGCGATTGTCAGCGAGTCGATTGTAATTATTCGAATGGACCAAGGGTGGGATGATAGTTCGTATGTATGAGGTTTTTGAACGCTGTTTGCTGAATATCGGGGCTTTTCATATCTAGTGTGATGGAGATTTGAATGTTGGAATTCAGAAAACTCTACATAGTATACAGTATACCTGAAGCATCTTATTATAAATCGTATAAATCGACCTTATTAATTCTACCATCACTACCTACCACTGCTGGACACAGGCCTCCTCTCTCATAGGAGAGAGGGAGAGCTTAGACCCGCCACGCTGCTCCAATGCGGATTGGCGGGCTTATTAATTCTACTTATTTTTATTTATTATTAATTTATTTATTTTTATTTATTATTATTAATTCTACTAATTAGGGCCTATTTCACCACCTTCACAATTGTATAAACTAAACTACTTAAGTAATATTATAAATGCGAAAGTAGCTCTGGCTGTCTGTCATCATTTTACGGCTAAACCACCGAATCTCTTGCATCCTGGAGGCTGCTTTTTATACCAGAAAATTAAAGTGCTCAGTGGAGATATAAATTGATATCTGGCTTAACTTTATAGGCCAGTCAAATTTGACCCAAAAAAGCGCTAAAATCGCAATCAAACGGCTAGTTCTGATTTTTTAATATGTTGTTAGGACCACTACCAGTAGTCTAAATTCAATTTTGCAGCTTCGAAAGACCTGTGCTAACTTTGCAGCACTCGAAAAACAGCGAAATTTTTACACTTTTTTTAGTTTATTCAATATAAATCCTAAACTATGCGTTTCTAAAAAAATATTTTTCTATACTTTTTTAAAGTAGACTAAAATTGCTAAGATTGCTAGATCTAAAGTTAAGCCAGATATCAATTTATATATCCATTATCTATGCCATTAAATAAAAAAATTAGTAAAATTATATTTATTTTAAAAGTTATGACTCTTGAAGAATCACTATTTTTTTGGCAAATTTTGAGGCAACTTCGTGCGTAAATAAACTATATAAGTAACTAGAAAATTGAAAAACGACCGAAGTCTTATCATACGTTACTTCATAATAATTTCAAATGTCTTTAGTTCATGTAAAAAATTGCCAAATATTGGCTAAAATAAGCGTAATTCCAAACCTAGATTTGCATCTTTTTACTTTGCCGTTTTTAGGGTTCCGTACCCAAAGGGTAAAAACGGAGCCCTATTAATGTCACTCGGCTGTCTGTCTGTCTGTCTGACTGTCTGTCTGTCCGTCTGTCCGCCGGTCACAGGTCTCTAGCTCGCAGACGAAATGAGTTACAAACCTGAAATTTTGGTATTTGGTGTAAAACGTTGACCCAAAATCAAATATTGAATTAAAAATTGAATTAAATTATTTTTCAGGGGGGCATACATGAGAAAGGAGCCGGAAAAAAAATTTTTTTTCTTACCTTAGCTTGTATGGTATCATTGTTTAGAGCTCATTGAGTAGAGTACGAATATATATATTTTTAATTTTTTTCTTAAAAAGTAAGGAAATGGGGGGTCATCAAAATTGTCAGTTTTAGACCATTTTTGTGACGGGGGCTATCTAAAAAACTAAACTAGTTAGGAATATGATATTTCGGTATATTATGTACTATATGCTCTATTTGTACAACAAATACTGAAAACAACGATTCATAAAATAGTTTATAAGCTGTGACCAAAACAAACGAACTTATTTTGCGTTTTTCTTTCACGGTTTCTTGCGATGTCTAACTCGGAAATTAAATATTTCTTAGACACAAAATATTATATTGTTCATAATTATGTACGGAACCCTGAAAGAGCGAGGCCCGACTCGCACTTGGCTGATTTTTTTTCACTAATAATCATGATATTATCTCAAGCAAAATTTATTTATTTAATTAATTAATTATTTATTTATGTATATATTTTTAGTACTCTTCTTTACTGAAGACGTCTCGCTCTCTAAATGCAGAAATCACTGTTTTAAGACTCCACTCACAAACGATTTGTCGCTCCCATGGAGAGGGCTCTTAATTGATCAAGCTATTCTTAAAAAAATAACTGTTAGCTAAAGCAGTACAACGTACCCAACAGTTACATTCACACGCCCAAGATTCATTCCATTCAGAAGTCTACCTATCTATAACTCACAAGTCACAAAGAAACGTTTTCGGGAATAACAATAAAAAAATGGAGGTCAACGACCGCCGCACTATCAATTCCTTCATTACTGTTTACCACAGACAAACACGATAACCGAAAAAACAGAATATCTCCAGAAAAAAAAACCTATATCTTCAGATATCGGAGTTTTTTGGCGTCAACCTACGGCCAACTTAATCGATTTGGGTAAACATCGATACATCGATATGAAAAGACGCTTTATATCTGTCTATTTGTTGATATTGTTGCGGGTACATATTGGTTTTTAGGGTTCCGCATTTTAAAATTTATAAGGAAACACATAAGGCACTCATGTTGAATAGACTAGGTAGTATAGTATTTCTGAAATACGAAGATGTTTCAGGAACATTTCTAGTATTTAGTTTCTCAGTTCTAGTATTTATTTGAACTGGAAATTAAAACACATTTTATTTTATACTAGATTATTCCAATTTTAAACATTTTCTTACAAACATTAAGTTAGCAGGTTAGCAGCAACAGCAGAAGTAAGTAACCAAAGTAATAAAAATATACAACCTTTCCATACCGTTGAGTTTTTTATACCCATATCTCCTGATAATATACTTATTTAATTAAATTATTCTAGTAAAAGTAATACAGGAACTCGATATAATCCTGCATTTTCAAAGGTACGTTTTTTTCTATATTATTATGAATTTTAAAATTAAAAATTTTATAAACAATAATTTTGTTTTCAAAAAACTTCAGGTTATGAAGAGTAAAAATCAAAATATCTTAAAAGTCATCTAAGAAATGTTATTTCATGTACGGAACCATTTGTTCCTTAGGTCTAACTTGCACTTGGTCCGTTTTAGAGGTTACATGAGGCGTCCGTAGAGGCAATGCACGATGTAGGTAAGTAGGTGCCTACTGTAGATACCTACGACTGATAAATAATAATTATTGCATTCTGTATATTCCTTTAATCAATTAAACAAATAAAAACATTACCTAGTTTGAAAGATATAATTACAAAAAAATATATAGAAAAAAAAAATTATATTACTTATTACTTTAATATTTATCCATACTGTAACAAACATACACAACCGTTGATTAGATTTTGATGTTTGAAATAAGCTAAGTACTTTATATCTCGGAAAATGAAAAACTTCTCGCGGGATTTTGAGAAAAATCTACCGTTGAATGGAACTGGACTTTGGGGTTTGAGAGAGGTAGGTACATAGGAATATGGGCAGTCCATTAGGTGACAAGCAGATTTAGAAAAGAGTGTTTTTTCTATCCTGATCACATAGAACCAGGGCCATTTTGATTATAGAGAGTAGAAAAAAAAATCCTACTAAATGTTCTACATACATTTAAGATGAACATCGCCACGGTAAAATATACTTAGAAGTACATAATATCTAATGGTCCAAGATACACTGTAATAAGTATATCGAATAAAAAGCATCGAAGGAAAGGTTAGATGACTATATTCTCCTATACGTCGTTAACCATCTGTATTCCGTACAAATCGCTATATTGTGGACTAGCTGACCCCCGCGACTTCGTTCGCGTGTTTATAGGTTTTATATAGATCGGATCGGATCCCATAATTATTTTATGTACCTAAACTAAATGTAGCCTAAGTTACTCCCTATAACATCACCTATCTGCCATTGAAAGTTCCATTAAAATCGATCCAGCCATTTCGGAGATTAGTTGGCACAAATAGACAGACCGATAAACATAAATTTAAACGCACACCAGTTTAAAATAAGCCGTACCTTCAAAGATCCGGGTCCCAAGTTATTTGAACCCAATAAATGTCTGTCATTTCTGAACTAAAAAACCTATGACCTTGAAATATTTAAAGTACTACCTTTCTAACAAAAAAAGAATGAGTAAAATCGAACCACGCGTTAATGAATTACAGCTAAATACACGTTTTAACTTTCTTCCCCTCTCCCACGGGAACCGTGCTGAATTTCGGGATAAAAAGTATCCTATGTCCTACCTCGGAGTACAAACTCAAATCGTACCAAGTTTCATTCGAATCCATTCAGTAGTTTCGGCGTGATGCGCGGCCAAGATACAGACAGACAGACAGACAGACAGACAGACAGACAGACAAAAATGAAACAAATTGCATTTTTGGCTTCAGTATCGATTATAGAGTGCCCTCCAATAAAAATTTTCAAAATATCTTCAATGTACAGAATTGGATCTGTTACAGTTTTATTATATTATAGACTAGATGATGCCCACGACTTCGCCCGTGTGGATTTAGATTTTTAAAAATCCCGTGGGAACTTTTGATTTTCCAGAACAAAAAGTAGCCTATCTGTAGTAACCCGTCCCCAAAACGGAAAAATTCAGTGGGATCCCTACGATTTCGGAATGCAATTCCTTACAGCATCAGGGTTGAGGAGTTGGATATGTACCTACTCGAGTTCATTCAACGATAAAGTCTTTAATTGGTACCCCCAATATCAATTTAAATAACCGACAGTTCCTAAATCCCATTAGTTCTGGGGATCAGGTCCCTACAGCATCAGGATTGAGGAGTTGGAATCCAAATATTTTGTAGGACAGTGTCGCAATGTTTCTCTATCGATTAAAAAAAGAATTACGCAAATCGGTTCAGAAATCTCGGAGATATCGGTGTACATAGGTAGAAAAACACAACTCCTCCTTTTTTGAAAGTCGGTTAAAAAAGTAGCCTATGTTCCCTGGTTAATTCTCTACTTATATGTGAAAGTCCCGTCAAAATCGGTTCAGCCGTTCCGAAGATTAGCCCGTTCAAACAGACAGACAAACAGACAAAAATTTTAAAAACGTGTGATTCGGTTATGGTACCGTTCAAATAACGATATGAGCTTTATATGAGGTAGTTATTTCGAAATTACAGACAGACACTTCAATTTTATTTATTAATATACATTCCGTGCATAAATCATTGTACCATAGAGTCGCCTTGTCCGTCGCAAGCTTCGCCGATAACACCAAGACATTGTTTGTGAGCATTCTGTCCGACCGATCAAATAGTTGATAAAAAATAAGTATAATGCAAACACGGGCGCGCCTTTTCGGCCATTGTGCGAGTGTTGACCGATAGCGGGGACAAACAGACGGACGAAATTAAGTTCTGGACGCCCTCGGCGCGGCGCTAGCGGCTGCCGGCCATTGATGGTCCTCACTTGCGGGTAAACACACCAAGACGTGATGCTGAGGGCGCTACCAATTTGATGAAAAAGCTAGGTTCATCGTTGAGTGTTCACTTGTTACAATTACTTTGTCGTCTGAGCATGCTTCATGGTATCTATATGCAAGGTCAATCCTACTAATATCATAAATGTGAAAATGTGGATGTTTGGATGTTTGGATGTTTTAATGTTTGTTACTCAATCACGCCGCAACTACTGAACCGATTTTGAATGGAGATAGATTATGCCCTGACTTAAAACATAGGCTTTATTTAAAAACTTTACTTAAAACATTAGACTTTTTATCCTGAAAAAATACATAGTTCCCACGGGATTTTAAAAAACCCGAAATCTATAGTGACAGCTGTAGGTAGATTACTAAAGCGAACTTCCGTGATAGTAAGGTATAAAGGTTGGCAAAGGGAGCGGGATCGGGAACCGGAAATCCACGATTCCCTCGGGATTTCTTTAAAACCGAAATTCACGCGGGCGAAGCCGCGGGCAAATACTAGTTTATTATATCTCTCTAAGCTCATACTTATTATAAGTGTACTTTGATGCGAGACTAGCGTTTTTTTACAAAATTATGTGTTAATGTGATCGTTCAATTAATCAATTTATTTATTTAGGTGAATATCTACGTTTGTATCTACAATCTGCCAAATAATGGTACGTAACTTGAATGTACACCCTCTTATGCTTGCAAACGGACGCTATAGAATATCACTACATAGTATAAAACAAAGTCGCTTTCTCTGTCCCTATGTCCCTATGTATGCTTAAATCTTTAAAACTACGCAACGGATTTTGATGCGGTTTTTTTAATAGATAGAGTGATTCAAGAGGAAGGTTTGTCAGTAGAAAAATTGGACCCGGTAGGTGGCGTTAATAGCGGGCAGGACGACGTCTGCCGGGTCCGCTAGTTATTAATAACCAGCAGATTTTTTGTATGCAGCTTATAATAGTAAATATTTGTATAATGAAATGGCTACATAGTCGTACAAATTTAGTGGAACGATTTCCCACCCGAGCGAATCGAAATGCTTAACACCTGCGCACTCGTGTAGCTACCTCCATTGAGAATTTTCATAGAGGAAAAACTTGGTCGTCTCGTCAAAACTAATCTACTCACGAAGATTCAGCATAGTTATTAATCACTAAAAAATTTGTTCGTCGGCTGCCGGACATTATTAATGTACCTATACCTTTTCACAGATATAATAGTTGATACCTAAATAAATAGGTGCCTACTCGTAGACATACTCTACCACAGCATACTAACTATAATAGAATAGAATAGAATAGAAAAGTTTTTTATTCAAATAAACTTTTACAAGTACTTTTGGATCGTCAATTGAATCTACCACTGGTTCGGAATACCGTTCCAACCGAGAAGAACCAGTAAGAAACTCGGCAGTTGCTCTTTTTAAAAATAACAATATAACGATTTATGTAAGTACATGATTGAAATGCCGTCTCGTGCATTGCTGGAACAAGTTAAATCCATGCTTTTTTATCATTTATATAATCTTCAATTGTATAATATGCTTTTTTTATGAGCATACTTTTAATAGAATTCTTAAACTTGTGTAAAGGCTAGTCTAAGATTTCTTGTGGAATTTTCCATTCCAAACGACTTTCGGACCTTTTTGAGGCGTAATTGAGGAATCACGAGTCTATTTATATTTCTTAATTGCTCGTGTAATTCACACTTTTTATTGTAACTGTGAATGTTTTGCCTAACAAAAATTATATTGTTATAGATATATTGAGAAGCATTCATAATATACCCGTCACTTTATCACAAACATCATGGAATATACCTACCTAGGCTAGGTAGCTGTAGTAGTATGGCTGATACCAAAATTTGACATTCCGCTTTGTTTCCAACATAGAACCCTGTGAAGTTATCTGCACAGAAATAGCGGTCGCGTCGGGAGCAAAATGCAAACCGCTATAGGAACGAGTTTGTACGTATATCTTCCACAAAGAGCTAGACTGGAGGCATAAGCTTGTTTTTATAGCCCTGCCGCTCGCCGATAGCGCGCCCCAACAATGCCAGATATTACGACAATGCCACCAGATAATTGTCTTCGGGCTTTTTGGATTGATTTGTTGCTCGATTAAGGGTTATACGGTTATTAGAGTGGGCCCTAAACGGTTAGCGTATAAATCTTTGAATTTGCGAACTTACTGAGCGGGTCTTCGTTCGTAGCTAAACATGCATAAATCTGGAAAATCACACTAATATTATAAAGGCAAAAGTTTGTGTGTATGTATGCATGGGTGTAAGTTCGTTACTCTTTAACGCTGCAACTACAGAACTGATTTGACTGAAATTTGGAATAGAGATAGATTATAGTTACCCTGGGTACATAGGCTACTTTTTATCCCGGAAAATCATTAAGCTCCCAAGGGATTTTTCAAAAACCTAAATCCACGTGGACGAAGTCGCGGGCATCAGCTAGTAAGGTAATATGCGAGGTAAGTAGGGTAAAATTGGGAGTTCTAGCTCACGTCTCTAGATGAACGCTCTGGCGTTCTTGAGACGTGATCTAGAAGCTCCCAATTTTACCCTACTTATCTACTCATCTATTTCAATCGTTCAACAAATTACTAAAAAATTCTTCAATTTGAGATAAGGTTTTTGTGTAATTAATCAGATGGTATCAAATCAACAGACTTATTATTTATTCTTAACACACGTGCGGAAACTTTAAGACCTTCATAATAAATTTTGGATTTCTTTGAGATCGTTGATATTAAAATACCATCGTATTCCTCATAGTTTAATATATTTACATTATGCAACCCATACAAATTCCATTTTTTAATAACAACTTCAACTAAATCGTTAACTTTTAATATCATTTTTCTTTGCTTTATTATACTTTTTGTATTTTGGGAGGGAGCGAGTTGCTTATAGAATATAATAAAATATACTAAAGACATATTAATTAATAATGTCTAATAAAATGACAATGGTACTTTAATAGTCATACCTAAATTACTAATTAACCCCTAACAATAGGACAGTAAATAAAAACTACTACGTATATATTTTTTACAAGATTTTATTATCAAGACACCATCTTCTTAAAATAATCACATTTTTTAATGCACATATTGAAGGATGACATAAACAACTAAATACATCACTATCTGTTTTGTATTGTTCATACAAACTTAATAATCTAGGACAAGATTTATCTTCTAAATTACAAACCCTATCACAACCAAACATTTTCGATATCCACTGCACTTTTTCTACACCTTTAGCATAAACACATTTATTATTTAAATATTTAATAACGTATCCTTTGTAATTTAAGTATGGAATAAATCCTTCATTCCAATGTATTCCTCTGTTTCTTTCTATCCAACAAACTTGTTTTCTTTCTGTTTTTGTTAAATCATAAAATGGAAATGGTGGCTTGATCAAATAAGTCTGGATCTGATTATCACATAATATAGCTATTTCTTTTACTATAAATTCATTGGAATCCGTCTTGAATCCTTGCACATCAATGATGACACTCATGATAATTTGCGAACTATATTACTCAAGGGTTTATATTCTACTAGACGATCGTTTATTATAAGACAATATGCTGATGTGTTATCCGGGATATCTTCCGAACTTTCAATTTCTAAACGCACGTCTACAGGTCCAGTCTTTAAATTCTCGTTTTGTCTTGAACAGTCAATAACAAACAGCGGTGCTTTGTTTTTAAATGTGTTCAGATCAAACAACGGATCTGCAGGAAGATTATAATAAGACTGACGAAATTGAGTATACATTTCATATAATATACTGTATTTGTTTTCATCAAATTTCAAATTAAGCGAATCGTACGGGTAATATTGCGAATTTAAAAATAGTGTTACATTTGTTACTTTACAGTGGTCAAATATAGAACTATCATTTGTCTTGCTGTTTTTTCTATTTGTCTGTAGTCCTAAAATGACATATCGAGGCTTTTCTAGTTGAGAAGTAGTTTTTATTGACCACGAATGTTTTGTAGTTTTAGGAAGTAAAGGATATTCATACAAATCCCAATTTCGGAATGCTATTTGAATAGGTTTGTCTTTTTCTAAATACTTAAGTAGTGAAAGTCTTTCACGATCCGATACTTTTATATGTGGCACACGCCACTGAATTCTTTGTATTTCAATCTGAATATTATCATCCTTATCAATTGTTACACTATTTAAATTACTATTACTTCTATTCAAAATAAGTTCATGTTTACAATTTATAATAATTTTATTATAATCCTCAGCAAATCCCATTATTTTATTTAATGGTAAAACAGCATTAAAATATCCTTCTTTCATTTTAAAACCATCCATTTGCCAACCCCACAATGCGGCAACTTTGCTATCCCCCTCATTCATCGATATGTATGATTTTAATGTTGTGGTTATTCCAGGGTTTCTAATACGATCTATTTCAATACCGTTCATTTCATACCTGATGTCTTGAAATAGAAACATAACAGGGTTATTAGTAAAGTTTACTGGTTTCTTTATTGAAGTTCCAGATTGATCTTTTCCAGTCACTGTGGCAAAGCCTTCAACATAAATTGAACTATTACATGGTAATATGTATATATCTTGCTGATGTATTGGAATGCGAATTTCATCATTTTCTTTAAAGCTATTATTGTATGGATTGTAAGTATGGATCTCATAACTTTCGATACAATTATCGAATTCTGGGGTGTTATTAATATTTAGAATATTCATACTTTGAATCCGAGTGATCGAAGAAAATCTTTGTTTCTTTTTGTGACAATATTACGATTTGCTTTAATACGTGTACGCGCTCTAGTAGTAGGCAAATGATTGATTCTTTTCACTTCATACCCAGGCGTTTTATTAAATATTATCATCGTGCTCTGCGTAAATGAAGCCTCAATTGAATATTTTCTTCTCTAAAATCAATATTATTACCGTTTTCGTCAATAATTTTCACAGTTATAGATGATATATTATTCTTATTGACAGGAAGGTAAATAATGTTTTTTGGAATTTCTATAAATTGATATCCAGGCGGAACGTTTGGAATAAATTCATGAATTATATGTGATGCATATCCATTATGATATGATCCGAATATAAGATCACATTCGATCCTGATGACAGACAATGGAAGAATGTTAACTGGATTAACAGACTCATGCCATTTATTTGCTTCAAGTTTAACATTTGGGAAACCAAGTAAGCGTCCTAAACTGTTTTCCACGTCAAAGTTTACAGTTTTGGAACAAAAAAGCGAGCATGTTAAGGTGTTATTATTTGGTTTTATTTCAATTTCGCAGTTGTCTAATTTACTCGCAAGATATTCTCTTATGTCATATAAATCATAAGTACCATGCGGAATTTTTAAATATTCACATTTATCACCATATGCAAATATGTTATTGCTATGATTTATGTTTGGTATTGAGTTTAGAGCAGAAAAATGTAATAAACCACATTCATATTCACCATCGAGAATAAGAGGAGGTTGGAAAAATAATTCCAACATAGATTTGTGTCCGGTAATGGTAATTGTTGTAGACATGATTGTAAACTAAATATTTATCTATTTTACTGAACTATTTATATTTATTTTGTGTATTCCAAAAATTTCTTAAAAACTTTATACATGATGATGATGACCATGATAGATGACCACAATTATAAGGATGACTACCTTGAAAATTTTTGTAATTATAACTCATACCAGTTCCTAAATATTTAATTAACTCTTTAGGTGGTTTTAAATTCCCGTAACTATCAAAGTATTGAATATCATTATTTACTTTTGCATAGGCCACCCAATGAGTGCCAGGATTGTTGGAGCTATCCAAATTAACAATACCACATTCTTTTTGAAAAGGATATTTCGGCATCTCATCTCTCATAAACACCCCTCGAAAATAAGGAATATCTCGCGAATAGTTAATGATGTCGATATTGGTGAGCGCTCGTTTGGGTAGCCTCCGTCTTAGTTTTTTTCATTTGAAATGTAAATTCCTAAACTATCTCTATGCGGTTTGATATGTAAACCTTTCCCTATATGGAGGGCTTCCATTTTCTCATTATGTCTCTTTAATTCCGTAAAACGTTTTTTGGCGTCTTTCAAATCGTTTATAACTTTAGCGATTCCGGCAGCACCACCAGCTAAGCTGCCCGCAGCGGATAATCCCGCAAAAATAGGTATCAAAGGAAGTACTCCACCGGTTTTTGGAATAGGTATGATTCGAGGAAGTTTTATTGACGAATCTTTAGTCAATTCTTTAGCCGCTGCTATAGCTAATTCTATAGCCATTTTCTTACATTTGGGTTTTATTTTCTGTAAATGCTTTTTCGTGTGACCAACAACATGGTTAAAGTGTTTTTTCAAACCAATACCTGTGGTGGATTTTTTTGTCGACACTTTTTTATGGCTGCTAACTTTATTGGTTATCCCCGAGCCAGTATACAATTTAGCTATCATAGCTTTATTAACTAAATTTGCTGCTATTTTTTCTCCCAAAGATGCATCAGGCGCTAAAGCACGTTGTTTCGCCATTTTCATCAATATTTTATCAGCCTTATGACGATCACTTAATGAATTGGACAAGTCGTATGCGATATCGTGTTGTTTACAATATTCATCCAATTTATTTACACCTTGATCACCTCGTGCAAGCCTTTTATACAATTTTGTACCAGCTCCGCAGTAATTATATCCAGGTAGATGAAGTTCAAATGGTAAGTGATTTATAAACCAATTAAGAAGACTGCTCTCTTTCATTACTTTTATTACAATGAATGAAAATAACTATACTAATACTTAAATAATGAAAATTAAATAGAAAATGCTTAATTATAAAATATTGGCTCGATCTATCCAACTGTTTTCACTCGATGGAAATCCCAACCACTTTACAAATATCTTGTTTCCTTTTCTCTTCAAAACTTTTTCAATAAGGTAGACACTAGGATTTTCTGTTTTTTGAAGTTCTTCTGTATAAAATGAGCCTAAAATTGGCTGATGTTTAGCATCTTCTATTAAGTAAGTAACTGGATTCGTTTTCTGTACTTTTCTAATTTGGAATATTTCGGTTGACCAATTAGGAGTATAACCTTTTTCAAAAATACCTTTATACTTGCTAATACGCACAAAATCTCCAACTTTAAATTTATTCTTCTTAATGAATTTTAATGGTTTTTCTATATTAAATCTTTGAAGTATAAGATTCTTATTTTTTTCTGTGACTTTGTTAGGTGATAAACCAATCGTTCTATGTGTAGAGTCGTTATAATTTTCAACTATTTCTTCTAGGACACCTTTAGTCCAAGTGTAGTTTCCTTGTAAACTGAATTGCTTATACATTTTATTTTTCAAAGTTCTAATAAGTCTTTCAACTATAGAAGCTTTTTTAGTGGAATATGTAGAGTAATGGTTGATGTTAAACTTTTTGACTATTTTTTTGAAATAATCATTGTAAAACTCAGTGCCAAAATCTGTTTGTAAATTTTTTGGAATACGTCCTTTCTTCAATATAAATTCAAAAGCTTTAGAAACTTGATCCTTATTTTTAGACTTTATTGGATATGTCCAAATATATTTTGAGAATGTATCAATTATTACTAAAATATATTTATAATTTGAATTTTGTTTCGAAAGAGATTTCATATCAATCAAGTCAGCTTGCCATAAATCGTCTATATCTTTCATGACAACGTGTCGACGAGGAAAGTTTAATCTTGCATTTTTATGTATTTCATTTACGACGCTCTTTTTGCTCATGTTTCACTTTATTAGCCTCAGCGGTTTCGATTAAACTACTAATTTTAATATTTATTTCTGCAATCCACTGATTTATTAATGATATTTTTTTTGAGAGATTCTCTACCAAATCATCAACGTATTCTTTTGTAACGCAATCGTTAGAATCAACCGGTTGCGCAAGATTTTTGAGTATTTTATGCTGAGCATCCAAATTATTATTTGTACACTTCAAAGCACATTCTAGTAACACACATTTAATTCTTCGCATCTTATTTACATGATGTCCAAACTTATCAACTTTCATGTTCAACCTCCTTAGTAATACTGAACAAGCTCCATAAATATGCCTTCTTTTATTCTTTTATTATACCCGCTTCTTTTAATTCTTCAATAATTGAAATAATTTCATTATCATGGTTAGTGTTACCCGCATCTCTTGATGCAATAATCAACCTTAATCTTTCAATCAACTCATTAGGATCATCCCAATAGATAAGATCAGTATTAGTTTTGTATTTTTTTAAAACCGGTAACCTACCACCATATTTTACTTTGTTTATTTCACACGTATCCTTTTCAAAAAATAATGGTTTTATTATCTGAGAATATTTTTTAATTTTAACCACCTTATATTTATACCCACCATAATATAAACACCTTTAATTTGATTTGCAGGATTATAATCCCTTTTATGAACACTAGTACTAATTAAGATATCTTTATAGGTGATTTTATCACTTTCGGATACTATATTAAGGTTTGGTTTATTTCTTAGTAAAAGTTCTATCAACCCTGCAGTAAGTTCATAACTTTTATCACCAATGGTAATAATAGTTAATTTGTTCGAAGACAAATCATCTACAATTGAAAATTTTACGGGGGTATTTCCTATCATCAGTTTTTTATTAATGCGTCGTACCCCAAACGGTATAGATACATTGCTTTGCTCACCAAACAGATCGTCATTGTTTTCCAACTTTTCGGTAAAATTAACATCATCATTTAAAATTTCACAAGTTTCAGGCATTTCCCCTATTTGTTTCAGATTTTCTTCAAAATTATTATCGGTATGAGTCATTCCAATATCATCATCTTGTTTTGAGCATATATTCGGAATTTCAGGTGCTTGATTATTGCCAATACTTGTATTTTTATTATAATTAGTTTCATTATGAGATTTGTTTGAAGCATTTTTACTTAGTGTAACAATTGCTTTCAAAGGATCAGACAGCGGTTTAAATATTTTTTGTTGACTCAATTCGAATTCTTCATCTTTATCACGCAATCTTTTTACTTTACTTTTAATAGCCTTTACTGATTTAATTAACTCTTTTTTTAAATTTGCCTCCATTTTTTTAATCCTTTAAAAACACACAACCATTAAACAATGCAGTGAAAATTAAAATGAAACTAAATTTAAATTACAATCTGCTTAAATCATTTTATTCAAAATTTTACAAAAACGTCGAAAGATTTTCTATATCTGCCGTTATTTAATTCACAATCTTTGTTTATTATTAAACATGTGTATGGATCTTGCCATATATCTGAACACAATTTTTTGAAGCCAGACCAAGTCATGTCAGAATTAACATGTTCGTTATAAATGTGTTTCAAATTTATATCATCTTGTTTAAAAATTATTAAAAAATTTACGTTATCTCGAATTAATTGTTTTGGTATCTTAGAATATGTTTGAGTCAAATAAAAACAGTCGATATTTTTATGTCTACCCATAGAAAAATAATCTCGTATATTTATTTGGTTCTCACAAGTGACATCATCAAAAATAAACACTGAATTTTTCAACGCTTTAGTAGGAGGTATAACATCTTTATCCTCTTTAAACATAAATAGTTTAACACTCGGAACCAAGCTTAAAACTTTATCCAAAAAACAATATTTTGGTTGAAATGTTGTTTTAGAATATAGGTAAACATTTTGAAACTTGAGTCCATTTTGATGTAGTAATAAACTTAACATTGTATTTGTTTTGCCGCAATTTGATGGTCCACATATTATACAGCGAATTGTATTAGGAAACAGCGAACTATGTCTTTTTTGTACTGATGGTGGTTCTATATTTAAATTGTTAATTTCTAATGTTACTGGTTGTTTGATCAACTTCATTGTCACTCATCTCTGTTGAAAAAAGATAAAGTCCTGTAATAAAATCTACATATTATATTTTATATAAAACAACTAAAACATAGTCTATTTAAAGAAATGATACCATACACGTGTAAGCTCGGAATGCGTTGCTGTGTCACTGAAGATTTGTTTTCGTTTTGCTCAAATTACATCATTTGAAATTATTAAGATTATCGATGCGTGTTCATTCCTGTTACAGCTCTCGGAAAAAAACGAATGGAATGTGAAGCGCTATGTTTTTATTTTGCTCAAATTACACCGTTTCAGATCACAAGACAATATTTAAGATTAATTATTGAAACTTCATTCCTGCTACAGCTCCCGAAGAGAACAGTAGTACTCATAGTTGATATACGTGATTATTTTTCTAGTCCATTTTATCATAATAAATATCGAGTTTTTGTACTTGGTAAGTATATTATTTTATAAAAATGTGTTGTTTTAAATATAGCATAGATTTTATTTATTAACTATTTTTCTTTTTGTTTCAGAATGATGTCGAATCCTATCTTACCCAACGAAAATCCAACAAACCCTTTTTACTACGCGCAAGACGTGAACGGGTTCGTGGAAACTGAATTTCAGAAACTTTGCGAGGATTTAGCCCAAAAACAAGCAGCAGAATCAGCTCAAGCAACGAGTAAGGATATGAAAAAGAAGAAAAAATGCAATTTATCACTATTGAAGCCTGTTCCACCCCCAACATCTACATCAACATCCTATGTTAGTTGTCAAGCAACTGGAAGGCGGCTTCATTTAATAAAAATAAATATTTACGGACTAAGCGGTGGAGAGCAAGATGAAAATATAAATAGTGATACTCCTAGTGTTAGTGCTCAGTATGTAGTCAAGGATAATTACGATGAAGTTATGGATGCTACAGAAAATTTGATTGGAAAAATAATGACAAAAATTACTCACTCCTGTACATACATGTGAACTAATGTTAAAATATGTATAATTTGTTTGTTATTATCATGATATAATTTATAGTGTTAGTTAATTAATAAAATAGTGTTTTTCTAGAATAAGGAGCTGTAGCATGAATCAATTACTTATTAAAACGTGGTTTATAGAACAAAACTATTTTCTTTTATTTCAAATAAATAATTTAACTAACTAATATTAAAAAAAATTTTTTTTACGTTTACTCAAACTTTTCAAGGGTTCGATTCCTTTAAAAGTGAAGTTATTTTTAAGTTTTGCTTAATATAACTTCACTTTAATTTCTCGATAAGGATATAATATTGTAATTGATGCTCTATATGAGCAAATTTTTAACGTTCCATCTTAGAATTTTATATTTTCATCACGCAATATGAAACCACCATCACTCTTATTAAATATAAATATAAAATTAAAAGGTAAAATAATAATACAAATATTTATGAGTAGTAAATCTTTATTTTCAATATAGAATAACATATTTGCTGTACATGAATAATAAAAGTGTACAAAAATGAATAACATAAAATCTAGTAAAAATTATTAACTACAAAATAGTACTATAATGCCCCCAAGGTAATGTTTTAAATTGCTTTTTTAAAATTTGTCTTTTATCATCTTCACTATTTAATACCAGTTTATTAATTTTTTGGGTATATACATTATGATTTTTAGATCTTATAACACACATATTCTTTCTGACTGATTGATTGTAGTATAAAACGTTTTTATATTTATTTATATCCAATCTTTTTGTAACAGATGTTGTCACTCCTTTAGCCTTTTTAATAGACATTTTTTGTGACTCAATACAATATAATTTTGCTCGTAAACCAACAAATTCAACAATAATATCTCCACCCATCTCATCTTTAAAAAACCCTGGAATTTTCATATTTGCTTGAGGGATATTGTAAACATTTTTTTCGCTAAAATTACTGGTATCAAAATATTTGATATTCTTCTTCATGTCAGAATAAAAATCATCAGTATATATGCGATATAGTAAGCTATCAGTATCAGTATAACAAAGTTCAATATTTTCTTCATATAATGGTTTCATTATAGAATAGTGGAACTTATATAAATGTGTTTTAGCTAACTCTAAAACAGTAAAACCCACATAAATTGGTCTATCCAAAACTAATTTTGTTTGTTCTAATTGGATTGCAACCAAATTATCTGAAAATATCGACAAACATTTAAAGTTAGGAGCACTGACATATTTTTCAGCACCAATAATCCTGTTTGTTTTATTATTCTTATCTGTCCATGTATTAACAAGTTTTACATTTACTTGTTTTCGTTTGTTTTCTATTGTTTTACCAAATATAGCATTGTTTTGTTTTTTGAAAAAGTCTTTTTCAAATTCAGACTCTGCTTTTTGTCTCAACGAGGTATTCAATTCAATATATGGTTTCAAAAATTCTTTTTGTTCAAATGATAGAATCCTATGAATTTTTAACAATTTTAGACCGTTCTTAAGACATTCTTTTAAATGAATGTAATGAATAACATAACAACATTTGTCGTATAAATTTGCAATAAGCTTGGCATTTTTTTGACCAAAAGGTATAAATTTTTCAGCAGCAAAAGGTAAATCTGAGTGAGCATCATGTATTTCAGAAGGATAACTGAGATCTACTTCGAGTATATAACCAATGTCACTATCAAGAGTAGCAGAATCAATATCAAAAGTTTCAATCTGTTCTTGGTTCAAAAATTTAAAATTACTTGTAGGAAGTTTCATCATCATTGCATAACCATACAAGTTCACACAGTCTAAATACACCAAAAAGCAACTTGATCTGTTGATATCATAGTCAGACATATATTTATTGTTTGCTTTAGCATATCTTAAAGAACACTGAGCTAGACCACCTCGTATACCTTTTTCAATCATTTGATACATCTCGACATCAGATATGAGGTCTAATTTTACGTTAGTATGCAAAAGCATTGCATCCCAACTTAAGGAAGGTGAAGAAACATAATAGCATGGATCTAAGCTATAGGTTGTTAAGCTAATTTTTCTGAATTTTTCAAAAATATCTGCCAGTAAGAGTACATCACATTTTAAATATAAATCTGTATATTCACCTAAATTTTTTATTTTAAAGGTTTTCCAAACTTTCAAAGCATGTTCATAATCTTTTTCTGAAACAGGTTCTGAAGTAAGTTTGTTAAAAAAATGTATTCTATTTGGTAACTCAGTTTCATCGTAACGTTTTAAAGAGTCTATATAATCATAACAGTACACACCCTTTCTGCAAATCAAATCAAATAAAGATGGATCACTGTAATATCTATGTAAGTTTACGAAGTCGTCTGGATGTAAAGATCTAGCTAATTTATCTAAGCTACAGCTAAGAAAATTAAAAGAATCAATGAATTTAAGTTGAGCAACAGTTTTTGAATCAACTGATATAAATTTCGTGAATGATATGTATTTTTCTTTATTTTTTGGAATAATATTAATACGACCGTCAATATTTGCTAACTCTTTAATAAAGAGATGGCAATCGTAATTACTTAAATTATGGAATATAATAGGTATAAAAGAACATTTCTTTGCACTCAAGTTGCAAATGTTGTGAGCTGCCCCTCTATATTCCCCTGTAAAATGATCATGATCTGCTACAATTTTATCTGTGGATGTAAATTTTTGTTTACATATATGACAAACTTTTGCATTATGAAAACATATCTTTTCATTTTCAGTAAGAAGTTTCATTGAATTATTCTCTAACAAAATTGCATGTAGTCGTTTTACATCATTTGAAATTGTTTCCACAAATTTTTGAGCACAGTTAGCTCCTATGTATGAAACCAATTCGTTAAGTTCAGGTTTAGACTCGCAACAAATATAATACGCGAAGCATGTGGCTTCATGAACCTGTATGGTTTCAGTATGCTCAGATTTACTTTTATCAGAATATTCTCTTAACAAACTTTCAAAATCACCATAAATCACAATTGGTATTCTTTGAGTTCTTTCATAATTATCAAAATACAATTTACTATTTTTATCTGGAAGAACAGTTTTAATTCTAGCACAATTATGTTTGCATAATTTTTCTTCTGAATTAAAATAAATGAAGCATTCCTCACACAAAAAAATTTTAGAGTTATTCTTAGTAAGTTGACTATGAACCAACCGTTCAAAGTTTTTTATCAAACAGAAATGTCTCTTATTACCTTTAGTAATATAAAGCAAATTAACATGTACAAGTTTACGCTTGTTGGTTTTGTATAGAGGTCCGTTAATATCACCATTTTTTTCTAAACTGTATACATTAACACTTATGTTAGAATTATTTTTTTCAAATATTGTAATATCCTCAAAAGATGGTGGAAATGACATACCATCTGTTTTTAAAACTTTTGAATAATGAGGATATGAAATAACTCTGTTACAGTTTTTATTGGTGGGATACATATGTGCTAATATACTCCACAAAAAACACTTATCATCATTATTTTTAATATTTACACAAGATTTAGTTTTCAGGATTTTTAAAGGTAGCGGAATATAGGACCCTGTTCTTAAAGGATTGTATTTATTAATGTTTAATTCCAAATTATTCAAAGAGTCAAAAGACCAGCCTGACTCTGAAAGTTCAAATTCTGATAATTTGGTGAGTAGATTTTTTACACACTCTAAATATATAGTCTTTATATTTGTAGATTGAAAAACTTGTATATATTTAGTGTTAAAAGATTTTAAAGATTTTTCATTATTTTTTGGTAATATGAAAGTCGCAAATAGTTCAAAATTTATTTTTAGAGCATTATGCTTGTCAAGACTTCTTTTTACTAAATTACATATCGTATTCACAACATCAGATAAAAATTGTTCAGGCAGCAAAATTTTTTTTGCTGGACATACACGATAGCTTATTATCCTGTTCTTAAAAGCAGTTGCAATTATTTGAACATTATCAAATTCTGTACGGAGTAAACAATTAGACTTGTGAATAAAACTTTTCTTATGTGAAAAGTATTTTGGTACAGTAATATTACAAATATCGCAAAAAACCATTATGAGTATATAATCGTTTTACGAGTATATTGTCAAAGTATTTGAAATTAGTTAAATGCAGTTAAAATATTTAAGCTGGATATAGTGTGGGTTTAACCCCTTTAAAATCTTCCTTAGCAGCGACGACCAAACGGTTCGCTGCTTGCCAAATTTCTGAGTTTGTATCCATGCTTGATTTAAAAGTAAAAAGCGCGTGACGCCATCTATTACCCGGGCTTATTTTTGATACTTCAGCGGCGTTATAGATACGAAGTTCTAAGTAATAATCACTATCAGTTATTAACTTCTCCGGTTTTTTCTGGGTAGAATACCCAGATGCTGTTTTCCTAGTAATAAAATTTTTAAGCGGTTCAAGCTTTTGAACCACTTCTTCTTCAGCCTGAAAAAGAAAAATAATATTTTTAATTACTATAAACATTAAATCAGTTAACAAACATTAACTTCGGGTTGTTGGCAAGAATTTATTAACGGAAACCCCCAATAGCTATTTTTTTTCTTCAGTCCGAGATTCAAAGCCCGAGGACTTCAATCCATATTCAAACATACTAGCCTAATACTAACTAATACTTGAATAATTAAACTGACAACACTTTAAATAATGTAAAAAATATTACTATCAAAAATGTGTAATATGTAATGTAATATTACACATTTTAATTAATGTTACACAATTTTAAATATAAAAATAAAATTTTATATTTTTGAATAATAATATCTACTGTAGAAATAAACTGTAATAACTCACCTCAGAATCCCATGAAGGACGTGCAGCAACCTTGACAGACTTTTTCTGAAGTGCTTTCTTACGTTTCACAGGTGGATCCGGTTCAGATTCTGTATCTGACTGCTGACTTTTTAATTTCTTCAATTTATTGAGTGATTTACGCTTTGAAGTTGGAACTATAGGTTCATCATCTGAATTAAAAGGATTACTACTGAAGTTTGAAGCCCTGTCATAGAAAAAAAACATTTTTATAAATGATGTTACATCATAGTATTAACTACTTCTAGAACAATTAAAGATTTTTTACTGTAAATTAATTAAAACAATAATCTTACTTTTTAAAAATATTATTAGGGGGAAGCTAATTTAAAACAAAAACAATTTAAAAAAAAATGTTTCGCTATACAACTTTTATAAAAAATTTGTAAAAAATAAAAGTGAATAAAAAATACATACATACTGAAGCTTATTGAACAACTGCTTATTTGGAATTTTAAAAAAAATATTGTGTTTAGGAAACGTATACTCGTTGGAGTGGTCACAAGAGTAATGCGTAGTGAAAACTTTGCTTACAGAAGTTAATATCTTCTAATAGTCTACCAAAAAGTCAAAAGTTCATAGTATTATCATAGAACAATGACTCTTAAACATAAAGTAATTAGAATGAGATTTATAGGTCTCTAATTACATACATACGTAAGATGTTGCATACACTTTTAAGATTCCCTATTAGAAAACATACTGTAAATATGCATTCCTTGAGACATTAGACACCGAAAACGAATTACTTTTAGTTAACACATTAAGGATCCCAACTATGCTTTGCTATTATTTTTTAATACTTACCTACTGTGTCTGTACTGTATTTAACATAATGCATATTTAAGCACTATATAATAGTGTTCATACGAGTTGAAGTAGTGTAATGCTAAAATATTATATAATAATATTTCATCAGTACTTACCAAAAGCGGATGGATTAATAATTTTATAAAAATTATCTCTTATTTAGAGAATAAAAAGTACACACATCACAACCATGTCAATTCCGTCTAAATGATTTTACAACCATATTTAATTTATTTAGAAAATTGTTAAAGTTGTTTATGGAATAGTACTCCATTCTAAAAGATTAAAGAAACAGAACGATTAGAGATTTCTTATTTCTAAAAATTGGTACTGATTCGATCTGAGAGGCTTCAGCCAAAATTGATTATTTATTAGCATCTTCGGTAAACCCGAACCGTTCAGGTATTTTAACCATCCAATAAAGGAGTGTGGTTATTAATTTAATAAAGTAACATATCACATATTTAGGTACCTGGTCCAGTTAGCATGCTCTCGTCTTAAACTGACACCATTTGCCATAAATTGAGATGTGCGCTATATTATTTACGTTATGCAGATAAGGGTTTCTGTACAAAAATATAAATTCTTATATTATAGTAATGGATGGAAAGTATGACAGATAGCGATCTTATAAAACTTTCCAAATCGACACCCTAACTAGTTGCATTGGTCAGGAATCAGGATCTATCAATATAATATCGCGCTTAAGAATGTGCTCTACTCATATGCACTCTACATTGAACGATCAACTATTGAATCATCGTTCAATGTAGAGTGATAATGATAAACAATAAAATCATACATTTAAATTGGTTGAGACATTGCGCGTTCAGTTAGTAACAACCAGATCATTCTCTTGTTACTGATTATCGTTCGATGTACCTAGAATGATAAACAATAAAATCGTATTTACATTAGTCGAGGCATTGCGCATCCAGTTTCAATAACAGGCTAAGCGATAATCTGCTGAACGATTGTAATCACTGAGTAGACGTAGTAAAATTGGGATTTCTGGGTCAAATGTCGCGAACGCGCGGTGCGTTCATCTAGACATTTGATCCAGAACTCCCAATTTTACCCTACTGAGGTATGTTGGAGGTACTGCCTCGGTGGTCTACCGGTTGGCGTGGTCGACTGCGGATCACGAGGTCCTAAGTTCGATTTCCGGGTCGGGCCAAAAATTATGAGGTATGTATGTACTGGACTTCTCTGTCAAGAAATTCTCAGTGTCAGCCCGGAGGTGGGAAGTTGGTGGTATTAGATGCATCTTCGTGCCTCGTAGAGCACGTAAATCCGTCGGTCCTGCTCCTCATTTCTCTCTATGTTTTATTCTATCGAGCACTAAGTATTTTGTAATTGAGATAAAATATTAATAAAGATCACTCTTGAGCGCTATGCGCGCCTCATACAAATCAAATTATTATTTTTCTGGACATATAATTTAGGAACACACTTAAGTATATAAGCTAGGAATACAATAATAAGTATTATGAAAATATTTTCTACTCTTGATTTACTTATTTCAGTTCGTACCCACTTATCTAACGCTTTATTAATTAACATAGAAAAAGTAAACTTTTAAAAAAAGATAAAGTTTAAAAAAAAAAGATAATGTTGTATCACGCTCTAAAGTCCTATAAAACAGATAAACACGAAACAGAAAGCAAAAAGCCTAATTAAACAACCCACGTGGGTGCCACATTAGAACAAACTCTTTAATCAGACCATTTTAATTTCCTATCTCAAAACAAATACGCAGTTAACAAAACTAGAGACCTCCTAGTGACGTAATAAGCGGGAGGTCTCGCGTTCGACTCCCAGTGCGGTGAATTTGGGAAGCATAATTTCTAAATTGACTTAGGAATCTTTTCAGAGTACTCGGCCGCTAAACGATTTTAAATAGAAATAAACAAAATGAAGCTTCTAACATGACAGGTACCTATCATAACGTACACCTACTCTGAATTGTAATTCTGTAGAATTCTTACGTTTCATAATGTTACCAGAATTAAATCAGTCCCCACAAAAAAGATAACAAATTCAAAACTTACATAAATAAAAATCAATTGCCTCATGTAGATATGACAAATGCCTGACAGATACTTTAGGTACTTTAGTTTGGGGTAAAATCGAACTTCAGGTGGTAACCCTGTTTTTCATACAAATAATTCATTATATTTTTAAATGACAACTGTCAGAATTCCATGAAATTAAAAATCAGAATATACACGTATAAAATTGTCTGCCTGTCTCTTTATTTGGACGGAGTAATTTTCAGAACGGCTGAACCGATTTTGTCTGGATTTTGAGTTTTGACAGGCACTTGATATTAGGTCCAATACGGTCTAACCGCTGAATGAATCTTGGACGTCGTACAGAGATAGTTTGCTTCCCGGAGACTTACATAGATTATTTTTAACACCGGGAAGTCTGAGTTTGGGATTCTAAAAACCCTAAATCCAAGCGGATCAAGTTGTGCTGTAAGTAGGTACCTACTTGGTGGGTTAGTAAAAGTGGTAATAAAAACCCTTCCAGGTTCTATTAACCTGGAAGGGGTTTTATTACCCGATTGTGTCATGACTTCTTTACTATTAACACGGTTAAAGGTTACTTGACATCGAGTAAAAAATATTAAAACTGTTTATTGGTAATTTTATCACAGTTAAGATAGGTTTTCAGGTTTCCGATCCCTAGACTTACATTACCTATAACAACGCTATGTACACTTTCATTTAATTAAATGTATGGAGTAATTTCCTTTATTTAAATGTATGTCACTGTATTGTATTGTAATATTTGTCTTCGGTTTAGGCTTATTAAAGAGTTTTTTTTATAAATGTTTGGGGTGTAAACTCTCCCAAACAGTCCGGCTTCCCCCGATATGGTAGTCGGAGACCTTTTTTACATTTTTTTGTTTTAGCGCCTTATTTTTTTTTTAATTATATACCTAAGTCGTAGGTGGGCTGTTTTTATTTAATAGCCCAGTCAATTTAGACTTTCAAGGTTACAATAATTCCCACCTGGCTGAAAATTGGTAGGATTGTTCAAAACACTATTATAAATGAAATGTAAAAAGTCCTCATCGATCCGACACCTGGAAAAAAATTTACTCCCGGACACGCACAGTTTATTCACACTTGGCTGAAAATTGGTAGGATTGTTTGAAACACTATTATAAATGAAATGTAAAAAGTCCTCATCGATCCGACACCTGTAAAAAAAAATTACTCGGGGTCAAAGTTTTCATGGGAAGTTTTCAGCAAAACGGTAAGTCTTATCATAAAATTATTTTAGACAAAATTGTAGATCAGATAATTATCTATAAAAAAATGTCTGAATACTTTTTTTCCTAAGAGCCACCGTTTTTGAGATATAATGATTCAAAAAGATAAGTTTCGAAATAAAAATGAGGGACTGGGTTTCTTTTTACCCAAAATTCTAATATTTATAATATTTTATATGTGTAAGTGTGTAGCTTACACATAACGTACACATATAAAATTACTTACACACATAAAATATTGGAAATATCAGAATTTCGGGTAAAAAGAAATCCAGTCCCTCATTTTTATTTCGACACTTAACTTTTTGAATCGTTATATCTCAAAAACGGTGGCTCTTAAGAAAAAAAGTGTTGAAACATTTCTTATAGATAATTATCTGATCTACAATTTTGTTAAGGCTAATTTTATAATAAAACTTACCGTTTTGCTGAAAATCGCGAAAAACCCGTTTTTGTGAACTTTGACCGCGAGTAAATTTTTTTCCAGGTGTCGGATCGATGAGGACTTTTTACATTTCATTTATAATCTATTTATAATAGTGTTTTGAACAATCCTATCAATTTTCAGGCAGGGTGGGAATTATTGTAACCTCACCTCTATATTTTGGTCTAATTTGACCGGGCTATAAGTAGCCTGTTATATTATTATAATATAAACTATACTTTAAATCTATACCGACCATCTACGATTTACGTCTTATTTTTATAATTAACAGATTTTGTAACTTTCTCGCAATAAGCTAGAAATATGTCTCTGGTTTGGTCTTTGGCTACTATCTCACATAGATTTTCAACACATATCTTTTTGTCGATATACATTTCTGTATCGTACCTACTTCTACTGTGTATCGGACATTCCGTTATTATGTGCGTGACGGTTTGTTCTGTCTGGTTATCACAGTCACAAACTGGGCTGTCTTTGCATTTAAATCTATTGAGATAGTACCCAAAGCCACCATGACCTGTTAGGATCTGCACCGATTCAGACGTGAGTTTGATTTTCTTTATTATTTTGAACGCCTTTTCAACACTTGGGAAAAATAATTTGGTAACTGCTGCATTCGAACTATCTCTATATAGCTATGTTCCAATTTTTGAACAGATTCCTTTCGTATGTCACGTTTTATGAAAGAGATGGGGCATTTATCGTAATCTGGAGCTGACTTCTTAGTCATGGCAGCTTCCTTGGCTACGAAGTCAGCTCTTTAATTACCCACTGTACCTTTGTGAGCTCTGATCCAGAAAATACGAACATCCTTTCTTTGCTGCTTTAGTGTATGCAAATTTTCCCTTAAGGCAAAAGCTAACGGATGGAATGTATTGGGCTTTTTTATGATCTCAAGTGATGATCTGGAGTCACTTGAAATGTTTAGAGAGGTTTCCTTACGTTTGAGACTTTATTAAAGAGTTTACGAATATCAAGTTTGTGCGTCACATTACAAAATTAGCGGTGATAGCCCAGTGGTTAAGACTTTGCCCTAACTTCGGGGGAACTGAGTTCAATCACCGGCACGCACCTCATATCACCACGGAGATATGGGTATTTTAAGCAATTAAGTAAACCTTCATACTTGGGAGTTCTCCATAATGTTCTCAAAGACGTGTGAAGTCTATCAATCAGCATCGCACTTGGCCAGCGTGGTGGACTACGGCCTAAACCCTTCTCATTCTGAGAGGAGACCCGTGCACTGTAGTGGGATGGTAATGGGTTGATCATGATGATGATGTTTACAAAATTAACAGTTTAAGGTAAAACAACAAATAAATCTATAAAAAATTGTTTACACACAGAGACAAAAAATGTTTTGTGGCGCTTTATGTAGATACCGCTTTGGGGGTAGAACAGGGAGACGAGACGTAGGTATAAAGTAGTTTAAACAAACAATGAATACTGAGGGACGGATGTTTAGCGCTCTTATCTAACTTATCTTGAACTTTTTATACGGCTACGACAAAGCAAATGGCAAGACATTCTTTTAAATTAATTGTGAGCTGACAAGCACCGTGTCTCTTGATGTCAAGTGATTACCACCGCATTTGACCATCGATTTTACCCATCGACCAAAGAAGCTGTGTAGTCGTAGATAAATGTTGATACGCTTTAAGTTTCCATAATCCAAGAGGCGCCATCGCGAAACAATCTGCTGGGTTATTTTGTAACTTAGTTAGCAACTGAAAATAGTTGCCAACGAATTAGTTTCATATACATTGCTGCTTTACTGTGGGAAATATAAAGTGTTTCCATAATTTCACACAGTAAAGCAGCAATGTATATTGAACTAATTCGTTGGCAACTATTTTCAGTTGCTAACTAATTGTTACAGAATAACCCCCCTGGTCAGAGAGACACTTCAACAGGAAAAGTACCTATGCTTTTAAGTTCTAATGATTTTTTTTTATTCAACTACAAGTTAGCCCTTGACTGCAATCACACCTGATGGTAAGTGATTATGCAGTCCAAGATGGAAGCGGTCTAACTTGTAAGAGGTATGCATACCCCTGATCGGTTTCTATAACACGACATCGTACCGGAACGCTAAATCGCTTGGCGGCACGGCTTTTCCGGTAAGATGGTAACCAGCCACGGATATAGCCTCCCAACAGACCAGACCAGAGACAATTTAGAAATTATAAAATCCCAAATTGCCCCTGCCGCGAATCGAACCCACTTATAAGACCATAGCGCTGACCACTGCGCCAGGGAGGTTGTTTGGAACCCTCGTAGTTTTAGTTTTAAGTTTTCGCAGTAATTATCATCATTAGGCTCACTTTCATGTAGATACTTTATAATTATTATTATATTGACGTTCAAAAAGTGTAGATACAATGACTTTGAATAAATGTCAATCAAATCAATGTTGCGTACCTACAACACGTCTTGTGCCTGTCCTCATGTCTATTAAATATTTAATTAAAAGTCATTTCAATATAATCATAACAGCCGTGAATATTTTTTTTACTTTTGTTGCGGTCCATTTATTAGGGTTCGGTACCCAAAGGGTAATAGGTACGGGACCCTATTACTAAGGCTCCGCTGTCCATCCGTCTGTCTGTCTGTCTGTCACCAGGCTGTATCTCATGAACCGTGAAAGCTTTGTGTGTGTGTGAAAAGTGATTTTTTTGCTCAATAAATAACAGGTAGACACTTGAAATATTCACCGAATATTTAGTTATATTATATATTAACTTTAAAAATAAATAATTAAAGTTTAACAAATACATATTTAAGGGAGGCTCTCATACAACAGACATGATTATTTTGCCGTTTTTATAGATAATGCGCGAGTTCGACTCGCACTTAGCCGGTTTTATTTATGGTTATTTTGTTACCTACCTTAACCTCTTCGCTTCATCAATGAACGGCCTCTTTTCCATCTCACTTAAAAGTTTCCACTCCGCGCCCAGTCGCTTGGAAATTTCAGAGTTGTGCATTTTCGGGTTGTCCTGCGCCATTTTCCGCCTCTGACCCCTGGACCAGACCATGAACGCGTTCATGGGCCGCTTTATATGGTCCGAAGGCTGCTTTCCTAGCGACATTGTTAGATCAATCTTGAATAATTTAATTAAAATGGATTCTCAATTTAGAACTGTGCTTGTTTTGTCAGTGTTCTGTTGGTTTCGCATTATTATTTAATGGTTCGATTTTTGAATTTTTACGTTTTTGTATACAGATAAAAAACACAATTAAATAGATAAAAACGTAATGTGTATTTACTTTGTAATTATTTTTTTATATATTTCTGAGTGCATATTTTTAATGTTTATGATATAAAAGCAATGACGATTAATAATATGTATTACTTTTTAATGTCTTAAAAATTTTATGCAAATAATAAAATAGTTTTAAACACATTAAAATCGAAATAGTGTGTTTTTCGCGCGCGTGAAAAGCTCCCGAAAGCTCAATGCGGCGCTTTTCTTGACAGTGTCATGTTTAGCGCTCAGAGCTGGCGATGTCCCCCTTCGCGATTCCCCCCTCGGCCGGAGCAGCCAATCGGATCGCCTCATGGGCGGACGCTGGGCTCCGATTGGCTGAGGAGTTGTGAGACTCGCGGTTGTCAACAGGTGCCCGTGTGTTCTTGTGAGCATGTTTATTAGCGAGATTAAATTCCTTTTTTAAACCGCAACCTTGGTTAGACGCGGTAATTGGATGGATTCGATTTGTAATGTATGAGGTGATCGGGACTCCGGATTGTGTTGTGGAGTTTGGTATGGGTATGTTGTGTAAGTGGCATAAAGCCGGTTTCACACGGTGGAATTCCTATGGAACTTTTGTTAATTTAATTTTTGTTTAATTTCCAATCATAGGAAAAATCTTGATTTTAAATTAATTATAGATGTTGGCAAGTAAAATAGATTTTAAAAGATATTTGAAAATAGAGCATAGTTACTTTAATTTTGTACGAATATAATTATTACTGATACATAATTAATATATATTAAAAAACTTACAAAAATGTACCTGACTTAAAAAACCGTCAATTAGTAAATAGTTATATGGAAATTAATACAATTTTCCAAATAAAATATATTTAGTCATCTATAAGTATTGAGTATAGTTACTTATGTAACTACCTTCATATTTAACTTTTGATAATACTACATAACGAAATGATTTCTGTACATATATTGGTCTAAGATCCCGCTATACAACGACCTTCACCGAGATGTTTATTTGATGAAACGTATTTTATATTTAATTTAACATGTCAATAAATATATTGCATATGGGTTGCCTAACAAAGTTCAGTCCAGGATATGATTAATTAATAAATAAAAAATAAAAATAAAATTTTTAACATTTTATCGGTTTGATTATTAGACAAATTCTATACCAATCGAAAGTATGATGCCCATAGAATATGCAAACGTTAGGTTGCTTATTCTTTTCCGGTCACAACTCTCGGGTAGCCAGGTGTAAACAGGTAAATCGATACTAGCATTTTGCACCGGTCTGATTATTGAATTAAAATTAAATGAAAATAAAGATGATTTCACTATGAATTTGTCTAATAATCAAACCAGTGAAATGTTAAGAAAAAAAAATTTTTTTTTTCAATTATTAATTAATCATATCCTGGACTGAAATTTGTTAGGCAACCCATATGCAATATATTTATTGACGTATTAAATTAAATATAAAATACGTTTCATCAAATAAGCATCTCGGTGAAGGTCGTTGTATGGCGGGATCCTATACTATATATATTTTGAAAGTTTTAATAGAACGAAGCATTATTATCTATAGGTTATAGAGTCGAAAACTGTATTTTTTTAATTTTTGTCTGTTACGAGATTTTCTATGACATAAATGTAATTAGAATTTAATAAATCAACTTTTTTTACTTAAAAAAATTGCAGGTCATAATATTTTTCAGATGACATCCCCTTTAAATCCTATTAAAGTGTAAATTTTAAAAAATTACTCAAAATGTACATGATGATTAAAAAAAATTGGATTCGAGTTTTTTCGTTTTTTTTTGCATTTTCTGAGAACATTTACCATAGTAAGTAATGTATATTTTTTTACACCATCAGAAAGTAGAGATTTCAATAAATAAAAAGTCCACCGACTTTTTAGAAAAAGCTGATATTTTGACTCGAGAATTTTCGATTGTAAATTAGGGTGTTTGTTCGATATTATGTCAAAATAAGGTGAAAAAATATTATTTTAAATCAAAAAAAAATTACAATATATTTGGAACACAAAAATATATGTTTTACCCGTGCAAAAAATTGATTATAAAAGATAAAAATAAAAAATCAACAATTTGGTTATTTGAATTTATTATTAATATAAATTTTTAGGTTATGTCAAAAAAGTGTAAATACAAAAGTTTTATTTTCACTTTTTACCATTTTCAAAAGCTTCAGCACTGGTCTTAGATATCTATATATAATTAAAAATCAATCAAGTGTTGTAATGTTTTACGTTTGTCCTCTATGCATTCCTAAACCATACTTAACGTGGCACTGCAACGCATGCCGGGTACAGCTATAGTATAACTACCTATAAAGTAGAGAGATATATTGGAGAGGTATAGACCCGATCTATAAACCAATTGGTTATTGTTTAAGCAGAGTAGGCTACGAGATAATACAATCACAGAATACTGAATACATATATATAATACAATATACGAGTATATAATATATATACAACAACAGTATATAGAATACACGTACAGTAGGTTCGTTCTCCGGCGTGTGAATATGGAGTGAGCTGTGAGTGTAGAGTGAATTTCCATGACACAGGGCCGCGGTCGCAAACAATCCGCCCTCAATGTGCCTATTAGACCATCCATTCACGTCGCAGAATACCGGTCTGACCTCAGACTAATAACTAAGTGTAAACTTTACGTCTGCGAATTTGCTATACTAAAATAGTTTTTATATAATCATAAACGTATTGATCTCTATTATTGTGTACCTACAAGTACGTCGAAGCCTGTACCATTCTAAACGATAGTTCTTTTTGTGTTTCTAAAATATTGATCCTTACATCTTGTATTTTATTGCTAGTGAATTTAAAAGTTGTATTTGTGACGTGTCGTACCAGAGCAATGTTATTTGTTACTTGTGCCTTTGAATCTTGGATTCTAATTTAGAATCACGCGCTATACTAGTGAGTCGATTTTAGAATCCTTCACTTGATCCGGATTCAAACTCAACACTCAACAAAAAAAAACCGACCAAGTGCGAGTCAGACTCACGCACCGAGGGTTCCGTACTCCAGAAGTATAAGTACAATCGGTTTTTCATTTATTTGTCTTAAAACGTAAGTAAAGAGAAAATTCCGAAAAATAAAAAAGTTGAAAATTAAGGTAAATTTTGGTCATCATCATCATCATGATCAACCCATTACCGGCTCACTACAGAGCACGGGTCTCCTCTCAGAGTGAGAAGGTTTTGGCCATAGTCTACCACGCTGGCCAAGCAGATTGGCAGACTTCACACACCTTTGAGAACGTTATGGAGAACTCTCAGGCATGCAGGTTTCCTCACGATGTTTTCCTTCACCGTTAAAGCAAGTGATATTTAAATACTTAAAACGCACATAACTCCGAAAAGTTAGAGGTGCGTGCCCGGGATCGAACCCACGACCTCCGATTAGAAGTCGGTCGTCCTAACCACTAGGCTATCACAGCAAATTTTGGTACTTACAAGTTTTCGTGAAAATCTAAATTTGCCCATATCTTTTTATTGTGTGGATTCAGGACCTTAATTTTTATACCTACACCTAATAGGAACTATAAACCTTAGTATTTGGTATAAATTTCAGCTTGCTAGGTCCACCCGTTCCTGAGAAAATCGGTGGTAACACACGGACAGACGGACAAGAGAGTGATCTTATAAGGGTTACTTTTTTACCTTTTGAGGTACGGAACCCTAAAAGTAGCTAAAAGCTAAATTTTTTTCTTTTCGAAAAGGGGTCTGAAAGTTTGAGAGGGGTTCATGACTAGAAAAAGGTTAAGAAACCCTGTTCTAGGACGTGCAGGTGTAGATAAGCTGTAAATCGTAGGTGTCTATATCGCAAGTTAAACTCGTTAACTGGAGGTTGTACGTACAGCATATCAAAACACTGCATGCCTGAAAGCGTCCTGAAAACATGTTACGTCAGCGTCCTTACTTAGGGACTGGTAAAACAATTCGCCCCGACAGCGCGCCGTGCCACAATATCATGTTATGCACCGTTTTGCCGCCTGGCTGCCTCGCCGCAAGCGCTTGACTTTACCCCCCATACCAAACAACCAACTATCAGTATTACAACCACACGAATACCAACCTTACGGTGTTAGCCTGCAGTTTGTTGTCGTTTGGAGGATGATCGGATTTAGGCTGTTTCGGTTTGGCAGTGTTTTGTAGGTGATGTTGAATGTAGACGTATTGAATCTGTCCTTATATTTAGGTTTATGTATTGTAAATGTAATGGCCTATTACTCGAGCTGGCTTTGGGCGTTTTGTTAATAGTGTTTTGTCTGTGGTATATAGCTATGATGTTATATATATATAACTAGTGGACCCGGCAGACTTCGTCCTGCCCTGTGACACACCACCACATCAGCGTCACCTACCGAGACCCGGTAGGTTACCTACCCGGTAATACCCATCCAGGATTGAAATATACACACAAAATTTCATCGGTTCAGCCGTTTAGGAGGAGTTAGGTGACAAACACACGTACGGAAGAATTATATAGGTACTGGTAAGAGAGAGTTTACCGTATCGACGCGACGGTATGTTTGACAGTTGCCAAACCAATGAACATTTTGTATGGGAAAATGTTTTTATTTTTATTTTATGTTTTCATAAATTTTTCAATGTTTTTTTAGTTATTATGCTATTCGGGACGGTCCCAAATATAACAAATCAAAAACCATGAAAATAGGTCCAGCCGTTCTCGAGTTACGTGTTTGAACTAACACGACTTTGTTTTAAAATATATATATATTTGTCTAATAATAAAATGGGTACCTACCTACCTATCTACTATTTGTTCTCTATGTATTTTTCAACATCAAAAGTGAAAACCACAAGCCATAATATTTCTATCATTTCTCTAGTACTTTAAAGTTACAAATATGGAATTTAATGAATGGTTTAAGCATTGAGTCAAAAGATAGTCCAGTCGTAGCAATCAGCTACGGTCGCCGTAGCGGTGAGTTACGAGGACTAACAGACATTCTTGGAATTTGAGAAGAAATTCATTAAGTGCCTCCTTTTCATTCACCTCCTCCCATTCACCACCTTCTGATAAGTGTCGGATAGCCTAAACGTAAGTTTTGTCATTTTTTTACTTTATGTCTAGTGACAAAGACAAAAGTTGTAGATAGCTATCCGATACTTATCAGAAAGTGGTGAAACAGGGTCTAAATTAATTAATTCGTAAAATTAATATTCCGATTAATAATATATATACAGGATGTACTTATACTAAAAAAATCAAATTGAAAAAAAAATTAAAAATAAATTATTACCTGTGAGTGCTAACAAAAATATATTTGCCTTCAAACTTCTGTAAACCTTATTATATTTTTTTCCAGGACGCAAGCTATCTCGTTGCCAAATTATTTCGAAATCAGTTCAGCGGTTTAGGCGTGAAAAGATAAACAGATAGGCAGACAGAGTTACTTTTGCGTTTATAATATTGCGTCTTATTACTTAGTATGGATTTTATAATGCATGTGTGTGTAACTTTGTTAGAATATCTCACTCTATTTCAACCACAAGTACCTATTATTTTTATTCCATTATCAAAAACGCTAACACACACAAAGAAAGGCAAAAATGATAAGTTACTCGTATATTCAAAACGCGAGGTTTTAGTGACAAACAAATAAGCACGAATGCGAACAGAATAGAGTGAAATGTCGCCCTCGCACAGAATAATAAAACGCTCTTGTGTTGAGCGCGCCAGACACGAGATAAGTGTATCAACACCAGTCTGAGGATAGTTTACAAGCGGTAGGATTAGGAAAAATCTCATTGTTTATGAGTAGCAGACGAAAACTTAAGAAACAGAAGAAAAAACACGATAACAAAAATGGTACAAAAAACCTCGAGAACCGAAAATGGAAAGCCTTCCAATTGGCCGACACATTTCAACTACTTAGCTATCTATAGATCTTAGGCTACGGCACCAGAAGCTGCTATACACCTGCCTGTCCAGCACCACTTCACGCCTATCAGCTTCTCCAAGGGCATTCTTGTTTTGCTAAACTTCATTCATCCAGCGATACATAGGACGTATAAAAAGTCGTTTGTTTTTTGGACGAGTAGGTATTATTAAAGGTAGGTAGGGTAGGTCAAGAGTTTTTTTGTTTTTGGGCAGCTGTTGGAAAAACTTTCTATCGAGAAGACAATTTACCTCAATAATTTTTCCATTTCATAGCGAATTTAAGATCTAAGAGTGACCCAAGAAGCATATCTGTATGAAATTCTTTGTCATTACATTATTAGACTGATTATCGAAAAATCGAATAAATTCATAAGTATATATCATGCATACATCAGCCAGCATAACTCCACTGCTGTTTTCTGCCACATTCATGAGGTGGTCGGTAGATTATATCAACGAGACATGCCTAAACTAAATATAAAACGTATCTCCGCACTGGTGTTTGGAAGCGGCGTGCAGTGTGTCGCGGTGGTCACGGATTCCTTTATGGCGCTATTGATACGATATTTTTATTTCCTTCGCTCAATACAGAGGCGCTCGCTTTGTGCAGACCTCTTCGTTTACTTCATAATACCAATGTGTAGCTATACCTATACATATATACCCGAGTTTAGTATGTTTAGCTATTTGCGGTACTTATATACCTACTGTACTTATATACTGTAGGGATAGTATGCGGTAATCATCTCACAATTTATTGAAAAAAATACTGAATGTGTTTTCATTCCTTTAGTTGTTTGCCTACCCCCGAAAATCGTATGAAATATTTTCTTTATTTAGTATGTATAAAAGTTTTGGTTTTCAGCAACTTGACTTCTAATGGGTAGGTAGAGGTACGGCTCATCCATTTGAAACTGATCAAAAGTATGTACCTACATACCTACTAATAAGTTGAGTCGTATCGTTTATGCAATAGCTGGTATGTATCCTATAAATCCTGCTACCCCAGTATCAAAAGCAGGTAAAAGTGTAGGCAAACAAGAAGGACAGTAATAATTATAATCTAAATATTTAAAAATATAAAGCAAAAAAGAATGTACCCCGTACACCTAGAAATTCATAATTTCCACATACATAGGTGAGACAGAGACGCTATAAAGTCGATTTCTTGGCAGCCACTCGTAGGTATCGGCGCCATAAATCTCGGTAAGCGTAAATAGATGCACGGCCTCACGGCGACCGTTTGAAAACATAAAACTGAGGCTCAACCCCGCAATAACAATAAGTTACAGCTTATGACCTGTTTACACTGCGCGATCTGTGGTTCGCATAAGAATTTAGCAAAGTTGAGCGAGATCCGAAATCTGAAGAGCTTTTTTTATATTTTGTTCATCTACAAGATAGCCCTTGACTAATGGTAAGTGAAGATGCAGTCTAATATGGAAGTGGGCTTACCTGGACGAGGTATGGCAGTTTTCATTAAACCCATACCCCTGATCGGTTTCTACGCGGCATAGTACCGAAGTGCTAAATCGCTTGTCTTTTTTTTATATTTTTTTATTTTGTCGGCACGGTTTTGCCGATAGAATGGTAACTAACTACGGCTGAAGCCTCCCACCAGACCAAACCAGAGACAACATAGAAAATATAAATTGCCAAATTGCCCCTGCCGGGAATCGAGCCCTTATAAATCCTACTAATATTATAAATGTGAAAGTGTGGATGTTTGGATGTTTGGATGTTTGGATGTTTAGATGTTTGGATGTTTGGATGTTTGTTACTCAATCACGCCGCAACTACTGAACCGATTTGGCTGAAATTTTGAATGGAGATAGCTTATGCCCTGACTTAAAACATAGGCTACTTTTTATCCCGGAAAAGTATTCCTGTGGGACTAAAATAGATATAGACTTCCAAAAACGCGATAGATGGAGTTGACTGTTCTTAGGTAAATCACGCTCACATAGCACATTATTACAATAGTTGCATGCATCTGTATGCGTATGCACTTTTTATGCTGGAAAAATCTACAGTTCCCACGGGATTTTGATAAAAACGAAATATATATCTACAGCTATAGGTAGATTACTATAGCAAACTTCCTTGAAAGTAGGTATAAAGTTTGGAAAAGGGAGCGGGAACGGGAGCTGGAAATCCACGATTCCCTTGGGATTTGTGAAAAACCGAAATTCACGCGGGCGAAGCCGCGGGCAGAATCTAGTGGTTTATAAGACACAGAGCTCACCACTGCTCCATGGAGGTCGTCGCATTAATATAGACCAAACCTTTAACCTTTTTACGGCTTTTCCACCACTCGATTGATGATAGTTGAAACTAGTTTCCATTCTAGCGATATTAAGTAGTTCTAACTCAGTTTGTTATCGATGGTATGGTAGATATCACAAAACACATAAATTACTGAAATTGCGTTAAAAAAGAAACAACGCAAATTGGTCTAGAAATCTTGGCGAAATTGAGAAATTGAGAAACTCTTTCTATTTTGGAAGTCGGTTAGAAATCTTGTCGGATCGTATAAGCAGGCGTTAGACGACGGTCGGGGCGGGCGCTTTTTGTATTTCACATTATAGCTTTAGAGAATCTTATTTCCATAAATATGGCGGCTTAAATACCCCCTTTATGTCGGCGATGATTCACAAACAGGCCCGTGTTGTTACACTTTGCGAAAACTTACTACGATGCTGGACATTCATTTTTGGTAGATGATTATTTTGTTTAGCTAAGAAAAATTACGAAGTAATAATGGCTTCCAAATAAATCACACATCGTCATTTTAAAAAGTGTACCTATTGAGTTTTTTGTGTGTAAGTAATTTTTGGTTTTAAATATTATTATTTACCTAGGTTTAAATAATAGAATAGATAGATATATAATATAATAAGTTCAGTACTGTCAAAATCAATTTTATGTTAGACAGCTGTCATTTAAGTGTGTTCGTAGAATACTAAGAGAAATTATACCCCACCCCCTCTCGTAGAATAGCACATCTCTCTAAGTCTAATATTAGCGACAAGCGGATACCCGCGACTTCGTTCGCGTGGATATTGATTTTTAAAAATCCCGTGGAAATCATTTTATTTTTCCTAAGCTCCTTTGAGCGCATCTATACTAATATAATAAAGCAGAAGAGTTTGTTTGTTTGAACGCGCTAATCTCAGGAACTACTATACCGATTTCAAAAATTCTTTCACCGTTGGATATGTACGTGATCCTTGAGTGCTATAGGCTATATATTATGTACCACGGGCGAAGCCGGGGCGGACCGCTAGTACCTTGGTAAAACTGTATGCCGGAGGAAGCGACAAAGGTGCCGAGCATAGGCGAATTAGTACTTTATTTATAAATTAAAAAAAATACTTCTTTATACTAAAAACAGGTAGCTGTACTATTAAATAGTCAAAAGCATTAAGTATTAGGAAAAAAAATTGTACTGAAATTGCTTAGTTTTTACACGTCTACGAATTTTTAAACAATATGACACTTACTTAGAGCATTCACCTTAGGCAGTTTCTTTTTCATTCATAGAAAAATCTTGGATTTTTAGACGACTGCTGCCATCTATAGGGTAAGAGTCTAATAAAATATTTTGAAAGCTTTCGATAGATGGCGCTGTTTGCAACTTCGAAACAAACCAATGACCTGCTGATGCTTTTGCAAATTGCAGCGAAGGAAGCAATAATGAAATTGCTTCATAGATGGCGCTATGCGTATCTAGCTTAGCATTTTATCGTTTTATCGTAAGATGGCGTTAAAATAAGAAAAAAATAAAAAAAATAAAGTTATTATTTTAGGCTCATTTTTATCGTGTTTATACACAATTTGTTCAGATGAGAAGTATTATTTTTGAGCAATATCTTTTTTTTTCCTTTTATCTTAGATATTTAAATTTTAAATAATTAATTGTGCGTTCGGTTTTTTCAATTCCGTGGGAACTGTGGATTTTTCAGAATAAAAAGCCTAGCCTATGTGTTAAATTATAAGTCATGGCATAATCAGTGGCGTAACTATACCGATGGGGGCCCGTGGCAAATTAATCAGATGGGGCCCCTTCTGCTCAATATAAAGAAGTTCGTCGTCGTCGTTATCAACTGATCGACGTCCACTGCTGGACATAGTTTTCTTGAAAGGACTTCCACATGCCACGGTCTTGTGCCGCTTGTATCCAGCGGCTCCCTGCGAATCGCTTGATGTCGTCGGCCCACCTAGTGGGGGGTCTACCAACACTGCGCTTCCCGGTGCGAGGTCGCCACTCCAGCACCTTGGGACCCCAACGTCCATCGGTTCCCTGCCCATTGCCACTTCAGTTTCGCAACCCGTTGAGCTATGTTGGTGACTTTGGCTGACCTCTTTCTCGAAATTGGACCTACTTAGCTGGACTGTGTGTCCTAGGTATATATACTCGTCTACAATTTCGAGCGCCGAGTTCTCAACGATTATCGGGTGAAGCGGGACATGAGTATTTGACATACCTACTTTTCGTCTTACTCATCTTCATTTTATTCCCACCTGTTGAGAAACCCTGCTGTGGTCGTTGAGCATTGTATTAAGATCTTCCAGAGACTCTGGCATCACGACTATATCATTGGCAAACCGCAGGTGAGTGATGTACTCGCCGTTGATGTTGATGCCAAGTTCGTTCCAATTCAGAAGCTTAAAGACGTCCTCCAATGCTGCGGTAAAGAGCTTCGGGGAGATGACGTCTCCCTGTCGCACTCCTCGCTGCAATTGGATTGGTCTTGTAGTCTGATCCTGTATACGGACTGACATGGTGGCGTTTTCGTACAAACACTTCAGCTGTTGTATATACCGATAGTCGATCCGGCGTCTTTGCAGCTCATGTTTCCACCGAATCAAAGGCTTTCTCATAGTCCACAAACGCTAAGCAAAGTGGCTGGTTATACTCTTCGGTCTTCTGTGTAACCTGCCGCAGCGTATGGATGTGGTCTATGGTACTAAAGATTTTCGGAACCCGGCCTGTTCGGGAGGCTGGAAGTCGTCGACCCAACGAGCGAGACGACTTGTAATGACTCTCGAGAACAACTAATAGACATGGCTCAGCAGCGAGATGGGTCTATAATTCTTCAGCAAGGTGTTATCACCCTTTTTGAAGAAAAGAACCGCCACGCTCCTGTGCCATGCCTTTGGCGTTATACCCTCGTCGATGACGGAATTGAACAATCGCTGAAAGATCTTAAGAACTGGTTTTCCACCTGCTTTCAGGAGTTCCGCTGTGTTGTTCTTCAGTTGTTTGAGAGCTGTTGAAAGCGCCTTGTTGTTGAGAGCCATACTAATCTCGTATAGGCTGACGTCCGGGATATCTTCGGTATAATGTCGGGTCTATTTGACTCTGGGATCTTTAGCCAAATCTTCAATAGGCTTCTGAATTGAGGTGTACAACTGTTCGTAAAAGTTTTCGATCTCTCTCAATATCTCAGGCTTAGATGAGAGACTACCGTTGTCGGTCTTCAGTCGCGTCAGCTGGCTCTGTCCGCTAGACAGATTTCTCGTGAAGACTTTTGAGCCTTTGTTTCGCTCGATTGTATCTTTAATACATTCTGTATTATAGTTACGCAAGTCTCGCGTTTGCGCCTTAGAGATCTGCCTATTAATCTGCCGGTAAGCAAACGCATCTGCTGAAGACTGCAGTCTCACTTCTTGCCTCTTATCCATTAGCTTGAGAGTCTGATCTGAGAACTTTTTGGTTTTGATTGCACGGTGGGTCTTAAAGTACTTGGACCCAACCGTATGGACAGTTTCCACCAGCCTGTTGTATAGATCGTCCACAGAGTCGCAATCTGCTAGGCAATCCAATCGGTTCTGCAGTTCGAGCTGAAAGCTTTCGGGGTTTAGAGTAGGCCGAAAATAAGCTCAACTAACGATAAAGTATTCATTTTATTTTAAATGTAAGTACGTAAAGAAGGTATATAAAATGCTATTAAAATAAGTTCTTTTTATAGTAACTTTTAATTTAAAGAGCATGGACGAACATTTTGGTTAGTTTATGAACATTTTGTTTTGAAACAAAAAATGTCATGCAATTTTCGTCTTATATAGTGCTGCCACACCTTACACACTACTTAGTTACAAATGTTAGTAAACATTATTGTTATGTAGTTAACATTTTGTCACAAATGTTCGCAAAGTTTTAAATGTGAAAACATTTACCTAAAACATTTAAAACTGTTCATGAAACATTTTTACAAATTTTTATTAAACATTTTGCAACAAGTATAACAAATTATAACATTTGTTAAACAACGAGGCAAGTGCGGGACGTGCGGAATGTGCACACTTCAGGAAAGCTTCAAGAAATAAAATTATTTTTTATCTATCTACAATTCTACAATCTACATAGTTATTATAACAAAACTGTCCAATTCTGTCCATTGAAGATTATATTGACATTTTTCTTAAAGGGCTCTATATAATTGATACTGTAGCCAAAAATGTAAACTTTTCACGTTGACAACTTAAATTAATTAAAGATCATTGATGATATATTGCTGTAATATTAAATGTTAGGATACTCCTGTGCTCACGGCCCTCTCGGGCCGGGGGCCCCTTTCGGCTCGGGGCCCGTGGCATTTTGCCGAAATGCCACCCTGTAGTTACGCCACTGGGCATAATCCATCTCCATTCAAAATTTCAGCCAAATCGGTTATGTAGGTGCGGCGGTAAAGAGTAACAAACATACACACACACACGCACACAATCTTTCGCCTTTATAATATTAATGTGATTTTAACCGCCTGATGTGCAGCTGGCCTTATGTAAATACTTGGGTACCCAGAGTACAGAATCTATGTACTTATTACCCAGAGTCCAGAGATATTTATGCACAAGTGTAAATTGAAAATTTAAAAAACCCCCGACATTCACCATTTAGTGGCGGCGGCCATCTTGAATTTGCAATAGTGCTATTCTACTAGTCAAGCCCTTTCATTTGATACCCATATCAAGGGAGTTGTGAAAAAATATATCATCCGCCATTTTGTAGCGGCGGCCATCTTGGACCGATTTTCATCAAACATAGCTAAGAACACTCTCGACTAATTCACCTTTCAAACAAAAAAAACCGCATTCAAATCGGTCCACCCGTTTGAGCGCCACAGGGGAACAGACAGACACACACACACACACACACACACACACACACACACACACACACACACACACACACACAGACACGTCAAACTTATAACACCCCGTCGTTTTTGCGTCGGGGGTTAAAAATCGTTGTCGACACGATTTCCCTTCTAAACTGCGGAGTTCATCGATTTCACATAAATTGTAAGCACTATTTTATACCCTGTTTTCTATCTAGCTATTCAAGTTTACTTAGTACGACTTTGCAGAGCTCGACAACGTTGATACCCTTCGAGTATACCTACTATGATCATAAAGTAAAATGGATCTTAACTGCATCCTTTAAGGCCCGAATTCAGAAATACATCTACATTCAGCGCCACCAGCGGAAAATTAGCGAAATAAACATCGGTAGTACTGAATTTGCGTCTATACTCTATATTTATAACATAAGAAGCTTAATCCGCTTTACGATGACGTTACATATTATAACCTTCCACATACATATTCCACATAGCGCATATTTGCTTACCAACTGAGTCGGTAACATCCGCGGAGCGTCCGTAAACCGTTGGTGAGAGCTCATGAGTGAGTTTATTTACAACAGACCGCTTATATGAAGCTTCCTCTCTGTAGGGATATCTACTCATGTGCTCAAAAACGTTATCGAAATTAACGTTATCGAGTTGTGCAAAGTCGTACTAAGCACACAGTTTCGCAATTGAAATGTAGATTAGTATTGTGCATTGTGCAGGTTTAGTATTGAGGTGTGGCTTAATCTTTGCCCATAATGCGCCATTGAAGCCGATGCCTCGATCCACCATACAGCCCATAGATCAGCCATTGTTGCGAGCTAGGCTCGGTTTGTTAGTATGTACTGTTACAAATAGCTTTCAAACTAACTGCCTGGCTCATTTTATGTATCGTGGCATAGTGCGATTTGCGAAATACTTTATTATGCTGTTATTGTGTAGCGGTTGGATATCTACTTAGTTTAGTGAGTTGGTATTTTCTGAGACTCTGTTTGCCTTTTGGACTTACCTACCTATCTGTTCATACCTTGAAGGGAAGAGACCAAGAGTACGTAGCCCCATGCGTTGGTCCGATCAAGTTAGCGCCGCACTCGGTACATCTGTCCACGCGGCTGCTCTCCATAATGCCGAAGACAGATCCAAGTGGAAAACCATCGTGCGGGATAAGATGATGATTCATGAGAAAGACCCTCAGCACTGAGGTTGACGATGCAAAGAGAGACCTACCTTTTCATATTAGATCTTCCTAACTTTATATTATATAATAGCTTAGAAAAGGAAAGATAAGAGTTACGCAATTGATAACTCTAAAAATGTTGCTTCTTTCTCGTCAGTTAAATCATAAGGATTTTCAGCTGATACTTACCTACTTACTTAATTTCGAAATTACATTTCTGACAAAATTTACCCGTAGGTATAAGTAGTATAAAATCTATGACAAAAATTACTACGAAACAGCTCAAACTGCCACACGATAATAGCCCGGTCAAATTAGACTAAAATATAGGGGTGAGGTTACAATAATTCCCACCTGGCTGAAAATTGGTAGGATTGTTCAAAACACTATTATAAATGAAATGTGAAAAGTCCTCATCGATCAGACACCTGGAAAAAATTTACTCCTGGACACGCACAGTTTATTCACACTTGGTTGAAAATTGGTAGGATTGTTCGAAACACTATTATAAATGAAATGTGAAAAGTCCTCATCGATCTGACACCTGGAAAAGAAATTACTCGGGGTCAAAGGTCACAAAAACGGGTTTTTCATGATTTTCAGCAAAACGGTAAGTTTTATCATAAAATTAGCTTAGACAAAATTGTAGATCAGATAATTATCTATAAAAAATGTCTAAATACTTTTTTTCTTAAGAGCCACCGTTTTTGAGATATAACGATTCAAAAGTTAAGTGTCGAAATAAAAATGAGGGACTGGATTTCTTTTTACCTGAAATTCTGATATTTCCAATATTTTATGTGTGTAACTATGTAACTTATATGTGTAAGTTATGTGTAAGTTACACACTTACATATATAAAATATTATAAATATCAGAATTTCGGGTAAAAAGAAACCCAGTCCCTCATTTTTATTTCGAAACTCATCTTTTTGAATCATTATATCTCAAAAACGGTGGCTCTTAGGAAAAAAAGTATTCAGACATTTTTTATAGATAATTACCTGATCTACAATTTTGTCTGAAATAATTTTATGATAAGACTTACCGTTTTGCTGAAAACTTCCCGTGAAAACTTTGACCCCGAGTAATTTTTTTTACAGGTGTTGGATCGATGAAGAATTTGTACATTTCATTTATAATAGTGTCTCGAACAATCCTACAAATTTTCAGCCAAGTGTGAATAAACTGTGCGTGTCCAGGAGTAAATTTTTTTCCAGGTGTCGGATCGATGAGGACTTTTCACATTTCATTTATAATAGTGTTTTGAACAATCCTACCAATTTTCAGCCAGGTGGGAATTATTGTAGCCTTGAAAGTCTAACTTGACTGGGCTATAAGGTTTACCTTTTTTTTGTGGTTGTGGAAAAGCTTTTATAGCTACCCCGGTCCTGCGACAGAATGCGGCAGAACGAAGATTATGTGGGACTCCCCCCACATGAGGAAATAGGGATATACCCACTAAAACCACCACGGTATGATCCTCATGCTGTCCGCGCCTGGGGAACCCTATGTATGCATCCCAGGCGTCCGGCAGCCCCTTCAGAGGCTCGCGCCCTCTCGTGATTTTTTAACGAGGTTTTCTTCCTCCCGCGATGGGAATCTCTGCTCCCCTCCTCAGGGTGTCTCACCCCCAGTTTCATCTGCAGTGCCCTCTGCTAATCAGAGGGACACACGGAGAAACTTCCCTCCGCCAGGTCATTGGCCATGGCTAACAATATCTCCGTAGGAAATTATTAACCATGTTATCGAGGCACACCGGCCCGAATACTGCTCTTCCCCTCAAACGTATCCAAGAGGACCAGCAGCACTCAAGCACACTAGGAGGTTACCTAGCTAGCACCCCACGATAATGTTTAGACTTAATGGAGTGGGGAACTAAGAAGTTGATAGGTTCACCGATATAGTCAGTATCCAGCTTTCAGCTATCGGTTTGTTCGTAAACACGATCAGGAGTAGGTACAGTGTACAGTGTACCTACCTGCCGAATTATTGAGTTAGCAGACAACACAAGCAGTTTATAAGAGTATCAATAGAAAATTGCTTCCAAGATCTAAATTGGAGTTGCAAAGAGAAGAGCAATTCGCCCATCCTCCGCCACAGGAGATTGTTTAATAGCTCGTCGCGGGCGCGCCTCGGACAAAACATACAGCAGTATCATCTGACAATTTGTGAGCAATCAATGCATTGTCGCCGCTCTTTATTCAACGGCAAATAATACATGGAAAATTGTCATCGCCATTGTGCGGCGGGCATTGTTGGTCTAATGACAGCGTTCAGGTCGGGCCGCCTCCGGACCCGGTCATCAGTGTCGCCCTGGTTGCCTCGCTGGCTCGATAGCTTTTACGCGGGCCCAATTGTTGTGGACAAATCGATTCATTTGTCGCACTAAAATCACACTGTTGCCTAACGACAAGTGCTCACACGATCCATCTGTTCCAAGAGCCTTTTTCAACTAGGTATTAATCAAAGTTCCTTTGTATAAGAGTTCATCATCATGCCTGTTAATATCTATTAAGGTTTAACAACAAACAGCAATGGCGTACCCAATGGAAACAGCCAAACCACTGTCAAAACTGTCAAGAAACTCGAACCCGTACCACATAAAGCGGCCGATGAACGCGTTCATGGTCTGGTCGAGGCTGCAGAGGAAGAAAATCTCCTCGATGAATCCGAAACTGCACAACTCGGAAATATCGAAACGCCTCGGCTTGGAGTGGAAGAGTTTGGACGAAACCGAGAAACGGCCGTTCATAGACGAGGCGAAAAGGTTGCGACTGAAACATATGCACGATTATCCGGACTACAAGTACCGGCCGCGTCGGAAGAACAGATTGGATACTCCGGTTTATGGCAATCCGACGTTTTATTCTACAAGAGAAACGTTCGTGGAAATCGAGCCCAGAGTTGAGGCGAACTATCAAATTCCACCGAACTATACGGACCAGTATATGTACAATAATGTTGTTTACACGGTACCGATAAGCCAGTCTTCTTTCATGTCGCCGATGAGGCCCAAGGAGGAGGCCCTGCCAAGTTTGGACTTGAGGCCTCTGCCGTCTATAGAGAGCATTTCGCCGAGGCCTTTCGCGGTGGTCAACCAGCAGATGATGGTGAAAGCCTACCCGAACTTGCATTACGTCCCAGAGGATGTTGCCAGGATATCGTATCACTATCCCTTTAGTGTTCAGTAAATAATTAAAAGCCATCTTATACCTTACTTTGTAGATGCCAAAATTAGAAAGTGTACCTATTGATACTTTACTTTGTAGATGCCAAAATTAGAAAGTGTATTGATTAGTGTATAGGCACTTAGATATTAATAAAAGAAGTTATTCGTATATTTTTCTTTTATCTGCGCTTAACTCTGGTAAATCATTAGTCTTTTTGTCGATTTTCTAGTCAGTAAATAATAAATATTCTGACGTTGAACATGTACTTTTCTCTCACGTTTTTTTAATCTGCTGCTTTTTAACAGTAGCATTTGTTTTCTTTATTTTAATAGATCATACCGAAATATTTGTTACAGAAATAGGTACCTATCTACGTGAATGAAAATTGAGTTTATAATTTTGTACAATGTTTTTAATACAATAATTTTCTATCGCCAATTTTGTTTGCACTGGTTAGCCCTGCAATCTTTTTAAACGGTCATTGCGCATTGTAATAGGCACAATTTGTCACAGTAACATTGTGACATAATAGTTACGTATAATTATTATAGTACTGTGACAAAATACTACATAGACCAGAAATGTGGCATAGCTTTTTTTGGTGGTACATAGTTTAACCACCTATAACATGCCAACACCCTATGACACAAACGACCTACTCGTAACTTGTAGGACGGGCTGTGTAGTTATTTTCATTCCAGGTTTAATAGTACTTTAATAGTTACTTAATTCAAAAGAAAAAAATATAAAAATTTAAAAATAAATTGAGATGAAGTTTATGTATCTACGCCATAGATCACAATCCGAGTTACATTTAAAGGACGGGGGACTCAAAATATTTTCCACTCGAACACTGTCATTTCCTTTCAAGTCTGAACAGTGGAACGATCGTTCACCGATGATTCGCGGGATCGGGACGTCGGAAGTCCCGCAGAAATAATGTGCCCGCGATGACGGGACGTTTTGCGGGATTGATGGAGATCTCTGTGAAATCTCCGTGAAATCTCTGTGTAATTGATTGGGTGTTTACTGAAAGGGTGTTTGGGACGAGGGTTCCAAAAGATCTTATGTACTTAGATATTGTTGTGATTGTGAATCATTAGCGTATAATATCTGGTTGACAGTAGTACACTGTATATCTAATTAGGGCTTATTTATTCTTGGAGCGTTTTCAGAGTAAGTAGGGTACGTATTTCATCACGCACTTCCGTCGTCGTTTTAACCGATAGATGTCCACAGCTGGACATAGGTCTTGGCATTTCAATCATGTACATTAATAATAATAATTGTTATAATGTTATTTTTAAAAAAGAGCAACCGCCGAGTTTCTTGCAGGTTCTTCTCGGCTGGAACTGCATTCCGAACCTGTGGTAGATTCAGTTGACGATTCAAAAGTACTTGTAAAAGTTTATTTGAATAAAAAACTTTTCTATTCTATTCTATTCTATTCTATTCTATTCTATTCTATTCAAGGTTCGTCACAGAATATGATCCGCCACTTGTGTCCAGGGATCGTCAGCGCCTCTCGCGGTCACCCAGTGGGGGGTGTTCCAACGAGTGGGAGGGTGTTCAGGAGCTAAAAGGAGCCGTTTTTAACCCCCGACGCAAAAACGACGGGGTGTTATAAGTTTGACGTGTCTGTGTGTGTGTGTGTGTGTGTGTGTGTCTGTCTGTTCCCCTGTGGCGCTCAAACGGGTGGACCGATTTGAATGCGGTTTTTTTGTTTGAAAGGTGAATTAGTCGAGAGTGTTCTTAGCTATGATTGATGAAAATCGGTCCAAGATGGCCGCCGCTACAAAATGGCGGATGATATATTTTTTCACAACTCCCTTGATATGGGTATCAAATGAAAGGGCTTGACTAGTAGAATAGCACTATTGCAAATTCAAGATGGCCGCCGCCACTAAATGGCGAATGTCGGGGGTTTTTTAAATTTTCAATTTACACTTGTTGCTCCTTGGAAAACTAACTTCTAAAGCTTGCCTCGCCCATTGCCAACCATAGTGCGAGTTCGCAACTCTCGAATACATCTATATTTCGAATATCGAATAATTATAAAATAATAAAACCTTAGAGAAAAATGAACCATTATTTCGTATAGATTTATTCGATACTATCAATTTTAATTTCAAAAAAGTTCGCTTGAAACCTCGACTGTTGACATTTGGATCACCTTGGATTCATATTACTTCTACATTAGAGCGTTTCTAAATTTGAAATCGATCAACTTTGTAGAGTTATGTGCACTCGTACTCAGACTCAAAAAACTCAAACTAAACTCAGCTAAAAACTAAACTAAATAAACTAAACAGTACTCAAAAAAATAATCAAATAGGTACTTGTTAATGTTCATACACAGGTGCGTGGAAGCGAAACAAGCAATTTGTGCACGTGAATGTAAAATCTGTATGCTTAGTCTAAATCGGAGCACTCGAAAACGAACTCGAAAACTATTGATCGATTTCAGAGTAAAATAGACCTAAAATGGCTGGTATTAAGGTTTGAGTTCGCCAATACATTCAGCATTGTTCGAATGCTGAATGTATTGGCGAACTCAAACCTTAATACCAGCCATTTTAGGTCTATTTTACTCTGAAATCGATCAATAGTTTTCGAGTTCGTTTTCGAGTGCTCCGATTTAGACTAAGCACACTGTATATGTACCTAATTTCGATCAACTTTTTAGAAATATGAAAACAAGTACTAAGCCTACGACCTACTTGTTAATGTTCAAACACAGGTGTGTAAAAGCGAAACAAGCAATTTGTACTTTGTGCACGTGAATGTAAAATCTATGTAATTGTAATTAAGGAGATTGGATTCGGAGCAACGTGTTCATAGGGCGACCAACACCGAAGGTATTAATTAAACAGTCACCACGGCACCCTTGAAGGGCGTTTGTGTGAGGCTGGAATCGTTTTTCTAATGGGCTTTTCTTATCGATAATTCTGTTTTTGAAAGATTTCACTTGTATTGAGTTGTTGAAACAACTGACGGAAGTTTTATTAATGTGTACCCTAGTTTCTATTTTTAAAACGATAAAAACTCAGCTCGGTTTATTAAGTACTAGATGATGCCCACGGCTTCGCCCGTGTGGATTTAGGTTTTCAAAAATCCCGTGGAAACTTTTGATTTTCCAGAACAAAAAGTAGCCTATCTGTATTCTGTAGTAAGTAGTAACCCGTCCCCAAAACGGAAAAATCCCGCGAGATCCCCACGATTTCGGAATGCAATTCCTTACAGCATCAGCGTTGAGGAGTTGGACATGTACCTTCGAGTAGGTCATCTGTACTAATAAATAAAATTGAAGTGTCTGTCTGTAATATCGAAATAACTACCTCATATTAAGCTCATATGGTTATTTGAACGCTACCATAACCAAATCACACGTTTTTAAAATTTTTGTCTGTCTGTCTGTCTGTCTGTCTGTCTGTCTGTCTGTCTGTTTGAACGGGCTAATCTCCGGAACGGCTGAACCGATTTTGACGGGACCTTCACATACAAGTAGAGAATTAACCAGGGAGTAACATAGGCTACTTTTTTAACCGACTTTCAAAAAAGGAGGAGTTGTGTTTTTCTACCTATATACACCGATATCTCCGAGATTTCTGAACCGATTTGCGTAATTTTTTTTTTAATCGATAGAGAAACATTGCGACCCTGTTCTATAAAAATTTGGATTCCAACTCCTCAATCCTGATGCTGTAGGGCACCTAATCCCCAAAACTAATGGGTTTTAGAAACTTTCGGTTATTTAAATTGATATTGGGGGTACCAATTAAAGACTTTATCGTTGAATGAACTCGAGTAGGTACATGTCCAACTCCTCAACCCTGATGCTGTAAGGAATTGTATTCCGAAATCGTGGGGATCCCACGGAATTTTTCCGTTTTGGGGACGGGTTTCTACAGATAAGCTACTTTTTGTTCTGGAAAATCAAAAGTTCCCACGGGATTTTTAAAAACCTAAATCCACACGGGCGAAGCCGTGGGCATCATCTAGTTCAACAATAAAGTCTTTAATTGGTATCCCCAATATCAATTTAAATAACCGACAGTGCCTAAATCCCATTAGTTTTGGGGATCAGATCCCCTACAGCATCAGGATTAAAGAGTTGGAATCCAAATTTTTTGTAGGACAGTGTCGCAATGTTTCTCTATCGATTAAAAAAAAAATTACGCAAATCGGTTCAGAAATCTCGGAGATATCGGTGTACATAGGTAGAAAAACACAACTCCTCTTTTTTGAAAGTCGGTTAAAAAAGTAGCCTATGTCACTCCCTGGTTAATTCTCTACTTGTATGTGAAAGTCCCGTCAAAATCGGTCCAGCCGTTCCGAAGATTAGCCCGTTCAAACAGACAGACAGACAGACAGACAGACAGACAGACAGACAGACAGACAGACAGACAGACAGACAGACAAAAATTTTAAAAACGTGTGATTCGGTTATGGTATCGTTCAAATAACCCTATGAGCTTAAGAGGCCGGTACCCGGATTCGTAATTTTTTACGAACTTTTGAACACCATAGTGCTTTAGATATAATATAATGATTACTTTAAAAAAAAATATCAAATATTAAAGATCAATCCTTTTTTAATGGAATGTTGGGAATAAAATATTAATTTTATTAAAAAATATTATTCAAATCTTAATTCTTGCGGAAGACGTTTACTGATTTTACGCTTTTGAGTGAAACTTTCGTCACACATATAAGTACTAAAAATTGTAAAAAGCGACTGAAAAAAAATACTAATATTATGAACACACCCTCAAAATTGGAATGTTGGAATTAGTTTTTCTATGTTTTATACAAAATTAGTAAATAAAAAATAAAAACCGCACGTACGATTTATGAAAATTTAAGCATTAGATTAACCCCAATTTCTTTGATTTATCGCAATTTCACTAATAAAAAAAATATATAGCACGAAAGTTTAGGATTCATTTAGCTATAATTGTAAAAAAAAAATAATCCAGAAACTATTTATATGACCACAAAAAATTGTCAAAGTATCCTAAAATTTACAAATAAAATGGCACAGCAGACAGTACGAATGCCATACCGAGCTTAGCGCTCTTCGAGGGAGGACGTGTTGTTGCCCGACGCAGCTCACGCACACATGCAAAGCTGTGTAATGACTTGTCGTAAAAGTTACGTAAAAGTTATAGCGCAACCGACTCAGTTTGATGATTTGTGCATAGGTTTTATTTCATTAGTGGTCCGATCTGATCAATGCTGAGCTAATACATAGCTAATGCTATGTTTTGGTATAAGTATGTGTTGATATATGTATATATTGAAATGAAATATTTTTTGTATGACATAATGTTAAAATCTCATACTCGAAGTTCTTTTGGGACGAAAGAGGGGTTAATAGGGATGAGAATGAGGTGAATAGGAACGACTTATGGGTGAATAGGAACAGTTTTTTTAGAACAAACTGTTACCAAAACTTAAAAAAGTCGACGCCATTTTGAAATTCTTTGTTAATTGACCGATTTCATTCAAAATCGATATTTAGAGCTCCCTGGGATCACAAAACAGGAAACTGTTACCAAAACTTAAAAAAGTCAACGCCATTTTGAAATTCTTTGTTAATTGACCGATTTCATTCAAAATCGATATTTAGAGCTCCCTGGGATCACAAAACAGGAAACTGTTACCAAAACTTAAAAAAGTCGACGCCATTTTGAAATTCTTTGTTAATTGACTGATTTCATTCAAAATCGATATTTAGAGCTCCCTGGGATCACAAAACAGGAAACTGTTACCAAAATTTAAAAAAGTCGGCGCCATTTTGAAATTCTTTGTTAATAGACCGATTTCGTTCAAAATCAATATCTGAGGATCCCTAGGATCACAAAACAGGAAACTGTTACCAAAACTTAAAAAGTCGACGCCATTTTGAAATTCTTTGTTTATTGACCAATTTCATTCAAAATCGATATTTAGAGCTCCCTGGGATCACAAAACAGGAAACTGTTACCAAAACTTAAAAAAGTCGACGCCATTTTGAAATTCTTTGTTAATTGACCGATTTCATTCAAAATCGATATTTAGAGCTCCCTGGGATCACAAAACAGGAAACTGTTACCAAAATTTAAAAAAGTCGGCGCCATTTTGAAATTCTTTGTTAATTGACCGATTTCGTTCAAAATCAATATCTGAGGATCTCTAGGATCACAAAACAGGAAACTGTTACCAAAACTTAAAAAAGTCAACGCCATTTTGAAATTCTTTGTTAATTTACCGATTTCATTCAAAATCGATATTTAGAGCTTCCTGGGATCACAAAACAGGAAACTGTTACCAAAACTTAAAAAAGTCGACGCCATTTTGAAATTCTTTGTTAATTGACCGATTTAATTCAAAATCGATATTTAGAGCTCCCTGGGATCACAAAACAGGAAACTGTTACCAAAACTTAAAAAAGTCGACGCCATTTTGAAATTCTTTGTTAATTGACCAATTTCATTCAAAATCGATATTTAGAGCTCCCTGTTTAAAATACCTTAATGTTTAAATAAATATTTCTTTTACATCTTGTATTTTCTCGCTATTGAAGTGAAAAGTTGTATGTATCATGCGATAGCAAAGTCAATCACAACCAAAACAAAATTTGCCATTTTGTTGAACAAATAACTATTGTTTATTAAATTGTATCCTCCTGTGCCAACCCTACCAGAATAGGTATAAATTTTGCTCGCTTCTTAGAAGCTTTGACTCTGTTCCGTTTCTCCTCTGTGACACAATAACGTCAGAATAAAATGGACCTAAAATTCAGTACCACTGATTTTAATTGTTTAGAGTGTTGGCTGTTGATGAACTTGAGCTTTAAAACAAGGCAGTTAAGGTTCATTTTACTTTAACGATAAAGTTTGTGTCAGTCCGATTCTATCAGAGATGCAAAATCTCATCATAAGTACCATATTGAACACATTTCTCTTTAAAAAACCCGAAAACTATATCTATAGCTATAGGTAGATTACTATAGCAAAGTTTCTTGAAAGTAGGTATAAAGGTTGGAAAAGGGAGCGGGGAACGAGAACCGGGAATCCACGATTCCCTCAGGATTTGTGAAAAATCGAAATTCACGCGGGCGAAGCCGCGGGCAAAAGCTAGTATATTATATAATATTGAATATTTTTTTTAAATCTTGAATGTCTATTTTAATCGGACTAAATAGAGGGAGATAAGTTATCTCACAACTAAATTTAATTAAGTGAAAACAGTTAGGGCCTGTTTGGCCACCTTCGGATAAGTGTCAGATAGCTTATTCACAAGTTTTGTCTTAGTCACTTGACATAAAGTAAGAAAGTGACAAAACTTACGTTTAGTCTATTCGACACTTATCAGAAGGTGATGAAACAGGCCCTTACATACTTAAATTTTAGATAGTAATGTCTTTAATAATAAACACATAAAATAGTGTTCTATGAAAAATAAATTATTTTCCAGGATAAAAAATAGCCTTTGTCCACCTTCGGGATGTAAGCCATATGTGTACTAAATTGCATCAAAATTGGCTAAACGAAAATGTGTAAATCCTGGGCGAGTCAACTAGTACAAGAAAAAAGAATATAATAAAAACATCACGGTTTGAACACGAACAAATTAGTTTAGCACCTACTCATCAAGTCTTTGGTAATAAAATATTATGGGTACTCGGGCCATTCTTGACAATAAATAAAAATTCGGTTACAAGAAGCAAATACGAATACAACAAGTGTTCCTGCAAGAATTGAGCACGTGCAAATTTTATTTATGACCTAAGATTAGCAACTGCATAGTAGATAATTGCACACCTGAGAGAACTTCTTTATCAAAACAACCTGTATACCTGAAATAACCAGATTAATCTATTGACCAATATAATAAGCATTGATCGTATAGTCTTTTGTTTCGTTGCAGCGTGATTGAAGGAGAAACCAGCAAACCAATAAACTAATAAACAAACACACTTTCGCATTATAATATGGGTAGTGATATAGCTGTATTTAATTCTTACAGATGTTATGTGTAAGTATAAACGATTACACAACATCTTGATAATAATTATATACTTACCTAAATCGAACATTAAAAAAAAGCAAATATAAAATATACTAAGATCTAAAATTTTATTTTATTAGCGCGTTGAATTTGGAACGCAAAGTATCAATATAGGTTAGTCCGACCGCTTTTAAGTATACCATGTCTTTGTGTGAGTGCAGCTTACGGTGGTTACGGAAACTCGTTAGCTCGGCTCGGAATACGGCCTCTTAATATGAGGTAGTTATTTCGATATTACAGACAGACACTTCAATTTTATTTATTAGTATAGATAATATCTGATGTTGTTATCACGTTGTTATAGCTATATGTACCAATAAACTAATATTAATCTTTTAACTAAGTATTCTAATTTAATATACCAAACATAACATTTCATTTTGAAAATAACTCTTTTTAGAGCCTTGCATCTTGTAATTGATTATTATGATTTGTAATGGGAGTTCGTTTAGTAAGTCAGGGAACAATATATTCTTAAGTAGGTACGCCTGCAAAAGGTACATATTTTTGCAATTGGGTAGCTAAAATATTGATAAATAGTTAAGCTTAAGTAGTGATATAGGTCTATAATAATTCTCTCAGCATTATAGAGCTATCTTTCACAAACGACTGCCAATTTAAGTTTTATCATGTAGGTAGATTCATATAAGTTCTTTATAATATTACTAGCGGACCCGGCAGACGTCGTCCTGCCCGCTATTAGCGACATCTACCGGGTCCAATTTTTCTATTTACAAACCTTCCTCTTGAATCACTCTATCTATTAAAAAAAGGCGTATCAAAATCCGTTGCGTAGTTTTAAAGATTTAAGCATACATAGGGACATAGGGACAGAGAAAGCGACTTTGTTTTATACTATGTACCTAGTGATTTAAAAAAGCCCAAATTATCATAAGTCCCCTAAGTGTCTTTTTCAGCATTGCATTTCTCATTGTTGAAATTGATTTAGATCTCTTTATATTAATTACGTAATGGCAGGAGTTTTCTTGGTATATAATAATGCAGTACATTCCTAGATTATTTCTTATACGACTCAATTAATCATTTATTGTCAGATGTATTTTCTATACAAATCTGCATATATAACTACCCATGTATATAATTTTTATTCATCCTAAAAAGGTGTTACAGCAACTCTATATGATATTATGTGCAAACTTGGATCAAATAAATTAAAGAAACCCTATAAAAGTAAATGTAATTAAGCTATATTTTGTTGACAGTTTAAGAGGCCGGTACCCGGATTCGTAATTTTTTACGAACTTTTGAACACCATAGTGCTTTAGATATAATGATTACTTTAAAAAAAAATATCAAATATTAAAGATCAATCCTTTTTTAATAGAATGTTGGGAATAAAATATTAATTTTATTAAAAAATATTATTCAAATCTTAATTCTTGCGGAAGACGTTTACTGATTTTACGCTTTTGAGTGAAACTTTCGTCACACATATAAGTACTAAAAATTGTAGAAAGCGACTGAAAAAAATTACTAATGTTATGAACACACCCTCAAAATTGGAATGTTGGAATTAGTTTTTCTATGTTTTATACAAAATTAGTAAATAAAAAAATAAAAACCGCACGTACGATTTATGAAAATTTAAGCATTAGATTAACCCCAATTTCTTTAATTTATCGCAATTTCACTAATATCAAAAATAAATAGCGCGAAAGTTTAGGATTCATTTAGCTATAATTGTAAAAAAAAATAATCCAGAAACTATTTATATGACCAAAAAAAATTGTCAAAGTATCCTAAAATTTACAAATAAAATGGCACAGCAGACAGTACGAATGCCATACCGAGCTTAGCGCTCTTCGAGGGAGGACGTGTTGTTGCCCGACGCAGCTCACGCACACATGCAAAGCTGTGTAATGACTTGCCGTAAAACTCATAAAAGTTACATAGCGCAACCGACTCAGTTTGATGATTTGTACATAGGTTTTATTTCATTAGTGGTCCGATCTGATCAATGCTGAGCTAATGCTATGTTTTGGTATAAGTATGTGTTGATATATGTATATATTGAATTGAAATATTTTTTGTATGACATAATAATAACATCTCATACTCGAAGTTCTTTTGGGACGAAAGAGGGGTTAATAGGGATGAGAATGAGGTGAATAGGAACGACTTATGGGTGAATAGGAACAGTTTTTTTAGAACAAACTGATACCAAAACTTAAAAAAGTCGACGCCATTTTGAAATTCTTTGTTAACTAGATTTTGCCCGCGGCTTCGCCCGCGTGAATTTCGGTTTTTCACAAATCGAATCGTGGATTTCCGGCTCCCGTTCCCGCTCCCTTTTCCAAACTTTATACCTACTTTCAAGGAAGTTTGCTATAGTAATCTACCTATAGCTGTAGATATATATTTCGTTTTTATCAAAATCCCGTGCGAACTGTAGATTTTTCCAGGATAAAAAGTGCATACGCATACAGATGCATGCAACTATTGTAATAATGTGCTATGTGAGCGTGATTTACCTAAGAACAGTCAACGCCATCTATCGCGTTTTTGGAAGTCTATATCTATTTAAGTCCCACAGGAATACTTTTCCGGGATAAAAAGTGCATACGCATACAGATGCATGCAACTATTGTAATAATGTGCTATGTGAGCGTGATTTACCTAAGAACAGTCAACGCCATCTATCGCGTTTTTGGAAGTCTATATCTATTTAAGTCCCACAGGAATACTTTTCCGGGATAAAAAGTAGCCTATGTTTTAAGTCAGGGCATAAGCTATCTCCATTCAAAATTTCAGCCAAATCGGTTCAGTAGTTGCGGCGTGATTGAGTAACAAACATCATAACATCTAAACATCCAAACATCCACACTTTCACATTTATAATATTATATAGTAGGATTAGTAGGATTGGTATTGTGATTATGTGTGATAGCTTCTGCCCGCAGCTTCGCTCGCGTGAATTTCGGTTTTGAACAAATCCCGAGGGAATCGTTGATTCCCGGTTCCCGTTCCCGCTCCCTTTTACAACCTTTATACTTTCTATCAAGGAAGTTCGCTATAATAATCTACCTATAGCTGTAGATGTAGACTTCGGGGTTTTCAAAATCCCATGGGAACTGTGCATTTTTTCCAGGATAAAAAGTAGCCTATGTGTTGCCAATGCATGCAACACAGCAAACTATTGCAATAATGTGTTATGTGAACGTGATTTACCTAAGAACAGTCAGCGCCCTCTATGGCGTTTTTGGAAGATTATATCTATTTTAGTCCCACAGGAATACTTTTCCGGGATAAAAAGCCTATGTTTTAAGTCAGGGCATAAGCTATCTCCATTCAAAATTTCAGCCAAATCGGTTCAGTAGTTGCGGCGTGATTGAGTAACAAACATCCAAACATACAAACATCTAAACATCCAAACATCCAAACATCCACACTTTCACATTTATAATATTAGTAGGATTGACCGATTTCATTCAAAATCGATATTTAGAGCTCCCTGGGATCACAAAACAGGAAACTGTTACGAAAACTTAAAAAAGTCGACGCCATTTTGAAATTCTTTGTTAATTGACCGATTTCATTCAAAATCGATATTTAGAGCTCCCTGGGATCACAAAACAGGAAACTGTTACCAAAATTTTAAAAAGTCGGCACCATTTTGAAATTCTTTGTGATTGTACCGATTTCGTTCAAAATCAATATCTGAGGATCCCTAGGATCACAAAAGAGGAAACTGTTACCAAAACTTAAAAAAGTCGACGCCATTTTGAAATTCTTTGTTAATTGACCGATTTCATTCAAAATCGATATTGAGAGCTCAATGGGATCACAAAACAGGAAACTGTTACCAAAACTTAAAAAAGTCGACGCCATTTTGAAATTCTTTGTTAATTGACCGATTTCATTCAAAATCGATATTTAGAGCTCCCTGGGATCACAAAACAGGAAACTGTTACCAAAACTTAAAAAAGTCGACGCCATTTTGAAATTCTTTGTTAATTGACCGATTTCATTCAAAATCGATATTTAGAGCTCCCTGGGATCACAAAACAGGAAACTGTTACCAAAATTTAAAAAAGTCGGCGCCATTTTGAAATTCTTTGTGATTGTACCGATTTCGTTCAAAATCAATATCTGAGGATCCCTAGGATCACAAAAGAGGAAACTGTTACCAAAACTTAAAAAAGTCGACGCCATTTTGAAATTCTTTGTTAATTGACCGATTTCATTCAAAATCGATTTTGAGAGCTCAATGGGATCACGAAACAGGAAACTGTTACCAAAACTTAAAAAAGTCGACGCCATTTTGAAATTCTTTGTTAATTGACCGATTTCATTCAAAATCGATATTTAGAGCTCCCTGGGATCACAAAACAGGAAACTGTTACCAAAATTTAAAAAAGTCGGCGCCATTTTGAAATTCTTTGTGATTGTACCGATTTCGTTCAAAATCGATATTTAGAGCTCAATGGGATCACAAAACAGGAAACTGTTACGAAAACTGCTGTTGATGAACTTGAGCTTTAAAACAAGGCTATTAAGGTTCATTTTACTTTAACGATAAAGTTTGTGTCAGTCCGATTCTATCAGAGATGCAAAATCTCATCATAAGTACCATACTGAACACATTTCTATTTCAAAAATCCGAAAACTATATCTATAGCTATAGGTAGACTGATTACTATAGCAAAGTTTCTTGAAAGTAGGTATAAAGGTTGGAAAAGGGAGCGGGGAACGGGAACCGGGAATCCACGATTCCCTCAGGATTTCTGAAAAATCGAAATTCACGCGGGCGAAGCCGCGGGCAAAAGCTAGTATATTATATAATATTGAATATTTTTTTAAATCTTTAATGTCTATTTTGGTCGGACTAAATAGAGGGAGATAAGTTATCTCACAACTAAATTTAATTAAGTTAAAACAGTTAGGGCCTGTTTCACCACCTTCGGATAAGTGTCAGATAGCTTATTCACAAGTTTTGTCTTTGTCACTTGACATAAAGTAAGAAAGTGACAAAACTTACGTTTAGTCTATTCGACACTTTTCAGAAGGTGGTGAAACAGGCCCTTACATACCTAAATTTTAGATAGTAATGTCTTTAATAATAAACACATAAAATAGAGTTCTATGAAAAATAAATTATTTTCCAGGATAAAAAATAGCCTTTGTCCACCTTCGGGATGTAAGCCATATGTGTACTAAATTGCATCAAAATTGGCTAAACGAAAATGTGTAAATCCTGGGCGAGTCAACTAGTACAAGAAAAAAGAATATAATAAAAACATCACGGTTTGAACACGAACAAATATTAGTTTAGCAAGTCAAGTCAACTCATCAAGTCTTTGGTAATAAAATATTATAGGTACTCGGGCCATTCTTGACAATAAATAAAAATTCGGTTACAAGAAGCAAATACTTAATCTTAGGTCAAAAATTTTATTTATGACCTAAGATTAGCAACTGCATAGTAGATAATTGCACACCTGAGAGAACTTCTTTATCAAAACAACCTGTATACCTTAAATAACCAGATTAATCTATTGACCAATATAATAAGCATTGACCGTATAATCTTTTGTTTCGTTGCGGCGTGATTGAAGGAGAAACCAGCAAACCAATAAACTAATAAACAAACACACTTTCGCATTATAATATGGGTAGTGATATAGCTGTATTTAATTCTTACAGGTGTCATGTGTAAGTATAAACTTACCTAAATCGAACATTAAAAAAAAAGGAAATATATTAAAATATACTAAGATCTAAAATTTTATTTTATTAGCGCGTTGAATTTGGAACGCAAAGTATCAATATAGGTTAGTCCGACCGCTTTTAAGTATACCATGTCTTTGTGTGAGTGCAGCTTACGGTGCCATTGTGAGGTACACGCACACATTTAAAACTCGGGCCGAAACTCGTTAGCTCGGCTCGGAATACGGCCTCTTAACCCTTCTGTACCTGTGATGTTTGTTTATACAGCCAAATTGTTTGGGAAATTCCATTAAGTCAATGGAAAATTCCATTATTGATATGAAAAATATAACGTTCTAATTATTAAAAAAAAACTTTTTTTTAAATAATTGCAAGTAGATCTTTAGGAAGTCGTCCTTCTGGGAACATAATATTAAAAATGTTTTACTTCTGAAACTATAGTGAATCAGAGAATTGAATTTTGTTATATTATGTCATCATCATCATCATCATGATCAACCCATTACCGGCTCACTGCACACCACGGGTCTCCTCTCAGAGTGAGAAGGGTTTTGGCCATAGTCTACCACGCTGGCCAAGCGGATTGGCAGACTTCACACACCTTTGAGAACGTTATGGAGAACTCTCAGGCATGCAGGTTTCCTCACGATGTTTTCCTTCACCGTTAAAGCAAGTGATATTTAAATACTTAAAACGCACATAACTCCGAAAAGTTAGAGGTGCGTGCCCGGGATCGAACCCACGACCTCTGATTAGAAGTCGGTCGTCCTAACCACTGGGCTATCACAGCTTTTATATTATGTATCAGGTTTGATTTATTTAGGAAACATTTTTTCAATAAACTTATCGTTGCGACTTCGTCCGCGTGAATCTAGAATTTCGGTTTGACCTTTTTCTATAGTGTATAAACATCGGCACGTACATCGAACGCTGAAGGAAAGGCTATTGTATTACGTGCGCGACAGTTCCCATGCGCAGCTAACCCCTCCACGTTTCGTTCAGCGTTCGATGTACGCGCCGCGGGTTATACGTGTAGTGTACGACTAAGTTTCAAAACCCTTGAGATAGGGAATAGGTTTGCAGTAACCTGCATCATAAAGAGTTGGCTAAGGTTCAGATTTTTTTAAATTCATCTATAAGCTAGCTCTTGACTGCGATCTCACCTGATGGTAAGTGACGATGCAGTCTAAGATGGACGCGGGCTATCTTAGAAGAGGTATGGCAGTTTTTATTAAACCCATACCCCTGATCGGTTTCTACGCTACATCGTACCAGAACGCTAAATCGCTTGGCAGCACGGCACCGGATAGACCAGAGACAATTAAGAAATTATAAAATTCCAAATTGCCACTGCCGGATATTGAACCCGGGAGCTCCTATTTATCCCGCATCGCTCTCCACTGCGCCAGGGAGGACGTCAAAAGAGGGTTACTTCTATGGAGCAAAACTGATGCTCATCCAACCCTTTATGATGTATGAGATAAAGCACTCATCAGATCGTGCTATCCACGTCTCCACATGTCAGTGCTGAGTCATCACCGAGGACGAACAAAGACCAGACAACTGCCTGTGCTTACCCTGCATTGCTGATTTCACGCCAGGCTAACATCAACTCTATGCGCAATACCACTAGGTTTAAAATACTGCAAGTTTACGTGCAATTCTGTCGAATATGTGCTAAACTGGAGTATTATCAAAGCTTAGTTACAAAACACTCTATTTCAAAAAGGGTATACAACACGAATGTACAGGCGATTTTGACTCTTAAAATTGGTGAACAAAAGATGAAAGTGTGGGAACTTGGAGGTGTACAGGCAGCATAAGATAATTAGGATGGATCTCATTTGAACATCTCCATAAAGAAAATTTTATGCATTTTCTACATAAAATTCTTGTTGGAAGAGACTTTTAAATGTGGGGTTATGAAATTTTTTGATTGATCCTACCTGCAGGGTTTATTGGTCTGTGGGTGACCAGTAGAATATAGTCGCTAACAATGGTTCTTATAAGAAAGCTCGAAGCCATTCAGTGCCATTTTCTTTCTCGGAGTTTCTCTACCGTCTACAATTACATGATCAAATCAGAAATGAGAAGATCTATAGAAAATCTTGTTGGAGGAGAATGCTGCGAATACCGTGGACTGCAACTAGAACGAACAAATCTATTCTCGACCAACTGAACATTACTACCAGACTATCCACTACCTGCTACCGACGAGTCTTTCACTATTTTGGTCATATTGCCCGGAGACAACCAAACAATCTGGATAAACTGGTTGTAATAGGAAAGATCAAGGGCAAAAGATCAAGGGGTCGACCACCTACCCGCTGGTCTGACCAGATACAGACTATATTGGGCCTTAATATTCCGAATGCCCTGAGACAAGCCCGGCGAAGACAGAGTGGTGGTCTAAGAAAAACAAACAACCACTTGCTTGTTTTTCTTAGAATTCCTTTACTGAAGTAAAGGAATTCTAAGACAAGCACAACCTTCAGTAATGAAGTGCACAAAGAAGATAGAAAATCTAAAATCAATATAGCTCAACGGGTCGCAAAGCAAAAGGTTGGCAATAAAACAGATACACGTTAGAGTCCCAAGTTGATGGAATAGCGATCTGGCATTTGAAAGCGCAGTGTTGGCAGACTCAGTAAATAGCTGGATGACTTCAGAGGAGTCGCAGGGATTCGCTGTGTTTGTCTGTCTGTTCCCCTGTAGCGCTCAAACGGGTAAACCGATTTGAATGCGGTTGTTTTGTTTGAAAGGTGAATTAGTCGAGAATGTTGTTAGCTATGTTTGATGAAAATCGATCCAAGATGGCCGCCGCTACAAAATGGCGGATTACGTATTTTTTCACAACTCCCTTAATATGGGTATCAAATGAAAGGCCTTGACTAGTAGAATAGCACTATGCTAATCCAAGATGGCCGCCGCTACAAAATGGCGAATATCGGGGGTTTTTAAATTTTTAATTTATACTTGTTATTCATAAGCATTTGAATAACTTTGAGTTTTACAGAAATCTGATGCTGATTGTACCTACCAACTAAAGCTTACAACTCGGCGTCATACACAAAACTGTCTAAAGTACTACAAAGCAAGTGACTCCGTTGTGCAAAGCAAAATAGCACCTAGCACAATGGTGTAAGAGCTACGCTGTTGGCAACCGGCGGTTGTCACACCTAAGCGAACGTCATAATCGTCACGGCGTCTTTCACACCGCACACGGAGAATGAATGATGGATGAATCGCACTGAGAATCCAGCTTTTTCTGCGTACGCCAAAACCAAGTTAATAATGCAGTCGAAAAGTGAATTTAAACGATTTAGAGCTTTATATATCAGCAATAAAAGACACGGTATTGTCCAGAGCTGCAAGCTTATGTAGTTAGTTTGATATCAGTGCACATTCAAGCAAGTCGCAAATGGGCCAAAAGTTGTATGCGGAAAATAGGACGTGCGAAGATGTATAGAAGATAGGAACTGGAAGTATTTTAGTTGGAAGCGCTTCATTCTGATGTAATCTAGTGTTTAACAAAGATATCGAAATTGTAGTGGTTAGTTACAACGTGTAGATAATATTATGTTTCATCCCATTTCTCGGCTTATCTAATAGGTAGTATAAAATTGGCCGGTAAAAATCGGTATTTGTACTGTCGGTTAAAAATAAAGAAATAGGTACGTGTTTTAGGATTTTTCAAAATTCTACCCCCAAGTGGATTAAACAGGGAATTAAGGGTTGTATGAGAGTCTGACATTTTTAACCCCCGACGCAAAAACGACGGGCTGTTATAAGTTTGACGTGTGTGTGTGTGTGTGTGTGTGTGCGTGCGTGCGTGCGTGCGTTTATGTTTGTGTTTGTGTTTGTGTTTGTGTGTGTGTGTGTGTGTGTGTGTCCGTTCCCTGTAGCGCTCAAACGGTGGATTACATATTTTTTCACAACTCCCTTAATATGGGTATCAAATGAAAGGGCTTGACTAGTAGAATAGCACTATTGCAAATCCAAGATGGCCACCTACAAAAAAATAGCGAAACTCGGGGGTTTTTTAAATTTTAATTTACACTAATTGTTCACGTCATTCATCAAGTTATATCCATGAAAATTGGTAAGTATTTAGGTTTTCGGTTAAAAATAAAGAATTATGTGTTTAAGGAATTTTGGAAAAACTACCCCCAAGTGGGTTGAATGGGGGATGAATGTTAGTATGAGATTTGTATGAATCCACGCGGGCAAAGTCGCGAGCTCACAATTCACAATATAAAGTTGTTTACCCATTTCCAGTCCTCTGTAAACTAGGTTCCAGTAAGTCGCGACACATTCGGACAGAAGTGCATCCAACTTCGCCTGTCACTCGGCACATTAACGACTTTGTCGCTAACAACTTCCCTCCGTATCGTTTCAAAGCCATCAAAGAACTGAACGTGCGATTTTATTTTGTGAAAATGTTTTAAACCTTTTTGATGGGACGCCTTTGTTTCTAAGGCCGACATTATTGTATGTGAAACGTAAATGTGTATTCATGCATTCATGCAGAGGATTTCAGAATTTTCAGAGAGAGATTTGCAATCGTCCGTTGTGAAGTCAACATCTCCTGAAGATGCTCCGGTGTCGGAGCGAAACGATCGTTGAGTTCATTTTGTGGTGAATTTGTGTGGTGTTGTGTCTACTTGGTCACTGTTAGCGGATTATAGCTAAGTAATTATATTCATTGTATATCATGGAATTCCGCAAAGTAACGTCTGCTTCTATTCAACACTTTGTAACATGGAAAAAACATGAAATTCCTTCATATGCTTACCTCAACTGCTCTACGCTTTCATGAGCTCTACATGCTGATGAAAAGTTTCGTCAACATCGGAATAGCCGTTTCCAAGATCCGGATAAACAGACAGATATACATAACAAAACGTGCGTTTCGGTTTCGGTTTTAACTGGTAATTAACCGTAATAATATCGTTCAGTTAGTATTTAGTGATAGATATTAATATTTCCAAAATATTGGGCAATGGGGTGTCAAAATGTGAGCTAATTGAAAACATTGCTTAATGGTTGCTTGATCGATTGAGAACGTGTTTATTTTGTCCAGAATGTTTGAACATCTGCCGCGGTGGGGGCGTTTGATTTGATCGTTTGTTTGTCGGTCCCGGGCCAAAGATCGGGGGTGGTGTTAAAAACTGATTGTTTGTATCGGTTTGTTTAGAGTGGATGAATTGTTTGAGTTTCAAATTTATCGTGTAATGAAGTGTTGTTTTCAATAATAAGTTTACTTGTGAAGGGCTTTTGCACCCTTGCTGTTTGAACGAAGGACGAGAAAATAAGATGCAGGGTTAAGATACTTTTCAGTCTTTACCTATGAAACATTATGATTGACTGACTGACTGACATAATATAACGCATAGCTTTAGTGTACCTATAGATTTCAAAGGAGGAAATATCCATTGAATGCCATAGAGGTGTACCTACTAATGAGGGATTCTTTGAAAAAAGCAAGCGTTATATTTTTACAGTTGTATGAAAATTAAAAAGAGTATAATAATCACTCGCTTATGTTTATTTATATGAATAAATATACCTAGTCCTAGACCTTCATGAATATAAACTAAACCTCTCAATAATACACAAAATATCAATTATTTCTTGCTAGATAAAAATAGAATAATAAATCACAATCTAGCGGAGAGGAAATCGGGCGAGCTATAAAGACCCTTCATTTTGGAGTTATAAAATAAACCCATTGTCGGCTCCCACACGACCGGCGACCGGCGTGCAAACATAGCAGCAATAAGCAACACGCCTAGGAGATAATACAACGCTCTCATCATCAATTTCAAATGACATTAAAATTTGTGGCCTTGGCAACTTTCGCATACTGCCCGTATGTGAAAGTTTTCCGTCGTTATATTATTATAATGTTTACTTATGTATAAATGAATAAAAATTCCAATTTGCGTTCGTAAATATTTTTCACTTTAGCTACTCAGTTGAAACCTTAAATCTAACACACTTCTCGATATTTTACATGTTTTTGGGACCAATGCTTAAATAGCAAGTATCCTACGTTTATCTGTGTAGGTACAGTCTTTGATAATATTATTCTCGCTATGCAGATATCTCTACCACGGATATTTTAATAATAGGTATTTGACATCAGTTTTCTTACGCAATATAAAAAGTTCCCGCACTTAATCCTAGAAAAATTGTAAGTTTCAGTTCACCTAAGGAGTGATTGCCAGAGAGTCTTCAAACCTCGGCCGCTGCAAATGATATGATATGCATAGTGCCACCACTTTTAACAGTTATTTCAACAATAGCCGTAACTGCAGAAATTACGCTAAGTATTATACAAATGTATAACACAGACAAAAAAGTAGAAAAAACACAACAATAATCTACCATAAACTATGTATTTCAATATATCGATGTGACCAAGTGACCCAGTACTTTGGCAGACGAGAAAGTTTATAACAACTCCCTCTAGCGACTGAGTTGTTTGTGTGCGCAAATATATTACAAACAACTAGACAAAACTAAATGATGCACAGTGGGGCTAACAACAACATCTCTGGGCATAAGTTCCGAGTCATTTCACACGTCGGTAATACGTTTCCGTACACAATTCATTTTGTCCATCTCACTAATATTCCTCACCATTGTGCCATCCATTTAGGCCGGCTTTTATAGGGAGAGAGAATTTTCCTTAGACATTTTAGTAACAGTTAACTTTATTCGGGATAATAGTGACAAATTATTGTTGATGCGCCTTTTATGCTAATGTTAAGTGATTTTATTTACTCGGCATGCCAATAGTGTTGCTATGGTTCATTTATTTTTGGTACTGTTAAAATCTGGTTACAATACATCATTTATAAGATACTTTCACTTGATTCAAAGTTGTTTGTTAGTGAACTTTACGAAAAACATTATGGAAAAAGAGCTTTTTGATGCGAAGACATAAATTCAAACATATGGGTATATGAAAAATATGATACTTAGTATACAATGAATATAAAATTATTTTGCTATAATCCGCTAACACTGTTAGCGGATTATAGCAAAATAATTTTATATTCATTGTATATCATGGAATTCCGCAAAGTAACGCCTGCTTCCATTCAATATGATACTTAGTGTCTGTTTCTGTAAATACTGGAATGGCTTTTCGCTGATTTCAGCCAAATCAACGAAACTAACAGCCAAATCAACGAAACTAACAGCCAAATCAACGAAAATAAATCTGTAACCGCTAAACGTCTGTTTTATAATAATGTGCACTGATGTTTCACTAGACATCTGCAACGAGACAAGCTCATGCTCTTTTGTCACTTCTATATATGCCTATTCTGAACTATTTGAGGGAAAACCAACGATAAGTATCTATGTTCATTGAGGTACTATATGAATAGAGAAGACGCCACTCATCACTACTGTGTTCCGTTCAACTGTGGTGCGTGCGCAACACTTTACTTAGTATCTTGCTAGCTCTTGAGCGCGTAAGACGCGTAATTGTTCGAAACGAAAATACTTTAAATTTATTAAAATATGCCGTCCTGTGTACGGCTATATTGTACTAACAGTTCAAGGAATACGAAGAAGTGTAAAGGTGTAACTTTCCATCGGTAGGTAACAAGATATTTTAGTTTTAAAAGTAAATTCGATCACAATATTTAGAAGACGCAATGTTTCGTCATTTGTCAAAGACTAAATAAAACAGATGTGAAATTGTGAATTCTAGGTAGAATTAGCTAAACTTATATTATTTAAGGGCTACTAAATAAACATATTATTATAATACTAGAGAATGCCCGCGGCTTCGCCCGCGTGAGTTTCGGTTTTTCACAAATCCCGAGGGAATCGTGGATTTCTGGTTCCCGTTCCCGCTCCCTTTTCCAACCTTTATACCTACTTTCAAGAAAGTTTACTATAGTAATCTACCTATAGCTGTAGCTATAGATTTCAGTTTTTTCAAAACCCCGTGGGAACTGTGGATTTTTCCAGGATAAAAAGTAGCTTATGTTTTAAGTCAGAGCATAATGTATCTCCATTCAAATTTTCAGCCAAATCGGTTCAGTAGTTACGGCGTGATTGAGTAACAAACATCCAAACAACTAAACATCCAAACATCCACACTTTCACATTTATAATATTATAGTAGGATAAATATTTGTCTTTAATTTTATTTGTAATTATAAATGATACTCCGCATGATCCTGAACTAATAAATAAATAACAATAATGTAGGTACCATAATCAAGAAAAAAATCTTTTGGAAGGATTTTGTATGTGTTCCGTAGAGAATACAAAGTAACATGTTTAAGTATATCTGTCTGATATAATTTTTTTGGAGGTGTAGGTACGAAAAGACATACACCTACGTACACCTATAAAAATGGGGATTGCAGGTCAGTAAAAATATTTGAAAAACCCACACCCACAATGGCACTAAATTGCGGTAAATACTTTAAAGATTTTTACTAACATTGTACATGTATTTTTCGAGCAAGTGTATTGTACAGTTTAATAAATTGTCTTTATCTTTAAAAGTATCAAGTAAAATAAATAGGTACTGTATATTGTAGTGAATACGATCAGTTGCTATTTCAATTTATTTTACTACGTTCCGTTACCTATTATAATAGGCAGAATATAAACAAAGTGCCGCGTCTGTGTAATTATGTCCATCTATGCCTACTCTATGTCTCGTTAGCCCCCTTCCGCGCGCCCCGCACTACCTCAACCGGTACACAGACGTTGTTCGCGCCGTCTGTTCTAGTACGTCAGTACAATATAATTCAATGTCTATGTTGGGAGATTGTGCGGAGTCAATCTTTCAGTTAAGTAAATATGGGTTAGTTCTTAATTTATTAGTGGAGTTGCAAGTTTGATTAACAAAATATCAATATAATTATACAATACGTATTTATGTAAGTGCAATAAAGTTTAGTATATAGGTATTATTTTGTATGTAAAACAATAGCCTTTATCTGATTGTAAAATGCAAATCTTCCCTCCTTGGCCACCACTTTATAGCGGAATACAGATTAAATCAGTAAATAAGAACTATAGGAGAGCCATTGAGAAATGGCTGTTAACTTTTATCCTACTGATATTATAAATGTGAAAGTGTGGATGTTTGGATGTTTGGATGTTTGGATGTTTGAATGTTTGGATGTTGGGATGTTTAGATGTTTGGATGTTTGTTACTCTATAACGTTGCCACTACTGAACAGATTTGGCTGAAATTTTGAATGAATATGACAATGCCCTTAAAACAGGCTACTTTTTATCCTGGAAAAAACCACAGTTCCCGCGGGATTTTGAAAAAACCCAAATCTACAGCTATAGGTAGATCACTATAGCAAACTACCTTGAAAGTAAGTATAAAGGTTGGAAAAGGGAGCGGGAAGCGGAACCAGAAATCCACGTCTCTCTCAGGATTTGTGAAAAACCGAAATTCACGCGGTCGAAGCCGCGGGCAAAAGCTAGTAGGTAGGTACATATTTAGCATTTTAGATACTGGTGCTGGATAGATGGAGTAAGTGTAAGCAATTTTAGTTCTATCCTTGTACTTACTGACTTGGTTTTAACTTTGTAGGTACTTATCTACTGTTCGTGTACTGTTCAAAATATGTAGCAGTGTATCCGATAAATCTGCACTGGCTCTCAGCAACATTTCCTAAACTTCTCGCCGATCTGGGTGGCCTGCTTCGACTCTGTCGGTCGGCGTGTTCGGTCACATCGGTCGAGACATCTCACCAGACCAGAGTTGTATTCATCATCATCATTACCGGCTCACTACAGAGCACGGGTCTCCTCTCAGAGTGAGAAGGGTTTTGGCCATAGTCTACCACGCTGGCCAAGCGGATTCGCAGACTTCACACACCTTTGAGAACGTTATGGAGAACTCTCAGGCATGCAGGTTTCCTCACGATGTCTTTCCTTCACCGTTAAAGCAAGTGATATTTAAATACTTAAAACGCACATAACTCCGAAAAGTTACTGCGTGCCCCGGGATCGAACTCACGACCTCCGATTAGAAGTCGGTTGTCCTAACCACTAGGCTATCACGGCTTTATTTGTATACGTCTTATAAGAATCATGAATATTCAAATTGAGTTGTATTATAAATTCCTAATTATTCCAATTTAGGAATTATAAATTGAATCATACCCAGGATCGTCCATAGGTACCTACATATATATATATGTATAAGACCACAGGGCTCACTACTGCGCTAATTGTAAGATTTATTTTAGGAACAAGCGATAAAGTTCGTAAAGTAAGTAAACCTGACTACTAATTATGTGTGCAGAAAAACTTGTAAGTAGGTATTATACTGCGTACTGATGAGAATTCTAGCGTGGGGCAAGCAATTAGTGACGCCATCTGTTATGTGTATCCGAAACTAACGTAATATTCTAGTTTAAGCCGCGAAGGTCACTTCTCGATTTTTTTCGTAGGTATATAAAATGTAGCATAATGCATTCAACAAAATCGGCCCAATAGTTTAGGCGCTACGGTAAAACACACAATCTGATACAAAAATTAGATAAAAACATGCATACACACATACATACATACATACATAGAATGCTAAAATCACAACCCTTCCTTTTGGCTTTGCCGTAGTCGGGTAAAAATTAAAACACCAATACACACCCTCCCAATATTCGATGAAGCAGTCTTTAATTGAGTTAGAAGCAACTTTGTCTCATTCCATTCACTCGACACAGTGGCTAAGTGATCGACTTCGAGTGAATGGGATTGGCTTTTAAACCATTTCAGATTAATGAAGGTTTTACCCCGAAGAGGTTTTATTGCAAAGAGCTCGTTTGTGGCTTAATGGCCCATTGTGGGAGGAATAAAGTTTTTACTTAGTTTTATTAAAGAGAAACTTCGAGCACTTGAGTATTCTTTTGTATGGTAGAAAAGAAAATGTGAGTAGATAATCAATGATAATGAAATAACGGGTCTGATAACAATGTAAATATATTTTCTTTTAAATATAGGAATTAGGTTTTTAAAGTCAAAATCCAGACCAAGTCAAAAGTGTAGATAGTTCGAAGAAGGGATTCCAAGGTACCTACTGAAATGGCGACCTTGCACCGGAAAGCAGACCTCTCACTACTCTAGGTGGACAAGCGACATCAAAGATACATCCTTGAATAATAAATGAAAAAGTGCTAGGTACATGTCTACAATGAATATAAAATTACTTTGGTATAATCCGCTAACAGTGACAAATTTGTAGGCACAACACCACACAAATTCACCACAAAATGAACTCGACGATTGCAATCAGCGTGACCACATGTGGTAGATTTCTACTTTTTTGGTAGATTTAAGGCTTGTTGTGGTAGTTAAAAATTGTTGGGTAGATTATGGTATAATTACACATTTTTGATTTTTTTCCCGGTAGATTTGGTAGATTTTGGATCAAGTATATGGAAACCTTCTATTTAGTAAGATTTTTGGGGCGGGGTTTCCCCGTCCATAACAGGCCATAAATAGTCTTGTTTTGTTTATCTTCTTTGCCCGTTTGCAAGTAGGCACTTCTACGTAAACTTTTAACTTGATGTACCTATATATACGACTAAATAACACGAGATTACGAATATTGTGAGCTGAAGAGCACATATCGAGAGCGATTTCTTTGTTTTGTTATTTAATTTATCACCATGAAAAGAAAATACAGAAGGCCAGTGGCGTAGCGTACCTTGACGGGGGCCCCGTATAAAAATTTGTTTGGGGGGTTTGGTAAATAGCTGATGATGACTTTAGTTTTTCTAAAGATTCTGCCTCTATGGACAATAGTGACGCACATCGGGGGCCCCCGTGGCTTGGGGGCCCCGTGTAATTGATACGGCAGATACGGTGGTAGCTACGCCCCTGCAGAAGGCAATATCGTACGGAGTGGGAGCAAAACCCTTTATTTTCAAAGTGGTTGACTAAATCATCGGAAGGAGACAACGCCTTTTGTAAAGCCTGCAATTGCAATATTCTTCCACGGATAGCGTCTCTTAAGGAACATGAAAATTCAGCTAAACACCAAAAAAACTTCAAAGTAATTTCTGGAACACCTAACTTCTTAAGGTATGTAGGTACTTGCCTACGTAAAATAATAATAACAATTGACAGTCACACATCTGACAGTAATGAGTGACAGTTATCAGAAGTTTGACATAAAATTGGTGCTGCCATTTAAAATTATCGGCATTTTATGATTTTCTACTTTCGTTGGCCAGCCTGTAATGAAATATAGTTTTATTTCATCTCTATTTTATCATATTAGTGAGGTAGATTTGTGGTAGTTTTTACCAAGACTGTGGTATATTTCGGTAGTTTTTTTAAGCTACAGAAGTAGATTGACCAATTTAAATGTGGTCACACTGATTGCAATCGTCCGTTGTGAAGTCAACATCTCCTGTAGATGCTCCGGTGTCGGATCGAAACGATCATCGAGTTCATTTTGTGGTGAATTTGTGTGGTGTTGTGCCTACGTCACTGTTAGCGGATTATAACAAAGTAATTTTATATTCATTGTATATCATGGAATTCCGCAAAGTAACGCCTGCTTCTATTCAAGGTACATGTCTGTTAACTTTTCGAGGCCTTACCACGAACAATCTGATCTTGACGAAATTCGGCGTAGAGATAGCTTGCGATAGCCTGGAGACGGTTTTAGGCTATTTTACACCGAAAAAATATTTAAATTCTGCGGTAAAACGGAAAATATTAAAACTCCAATTACACTAGCTAGTTGCATAAATGCATACCTATTATATACCTATGTAGAATTTCATGAAAACAATGTACCTACCTACGCTTCATTCTATAGAAAAGTTATTTGGTTCTCAACTAGGAATCAAATCTGAGATTTTTTAGTTGAGAGTTAAATTTTCGCACCTAAGTGTAAAAGTAATCGTACTCAGTGGCTTGTACAGGGCCTGAGGTCAGGGTATGCTCTTTCTCTGAGAAAGTCCTAAGTAGTTATTTTCCCAGGGTAGAGTGCTCTTCTCCCCTTAGATACTTAGTGAACGACGCTGATCTTACCTGTACATAAATTAATTTATTCAACTGTGAATCGAACCAGAGACATTTTCGTTAAAAAAAAAATAGAGCAAGTTGGAGATATCCATTATATTCAGAAATAGAAACTTTTTCAAAGACAACAATAAACAATAATTTGAAAAGGTAAAAAGGTCCCTTTCGCAGCGCCCAAAAGGGCTACAAGTAAGAAAAGGTCGGGGGAAAAATGAAAATAATCCGCGGAATAATGCCGCATTATATTAATGTTCGGAAGGCATTAGGCGGCGGAAATGGAGAATGACATAATATCATAACATCCTTTATGACCGCTGGCGGGCCCGCCCTTGGGGGGCAAAGATTACGGGATTCGACCGTAGATGTGTCATATGGAAGAAAACAGAACTAAGTAGATTTCCAAGTTCAAGTAGATGACCGCAACACTCGACAGAAGATTGCCCTACAAAGATGTGGAAGGGATATGTGTGAAACGAAACGTAGAAATAATAACGTATCTAGAATAGAATATATTTTTTTTTCACAGTTTAGCTATTCTCTCTAGTAGTCTTTATTGTCTCTCTCTGCTAGTTCTCTTGAAAAGAGTTCATTGCACTAAGCGCCTAGCTAAGTTACATTTTTGGTTATCACCTGAATGTATTCACTGTTGCGTATTCAAATAAGAATGAAGAAGAAGAATATCTTTGGTTTCTTTTAGGCAAGTTGACATGAGAGTTTAGACAAATGTATTAAAAGACTTAGGTATAAAACCAAACAGCATGATAGATCTACGATTATGTTGTTCTTTGCCAAATCCGCCCTACACGAGACAAATCGCAGCTGGTCATTTGTCAAAAAACCATGCATCCGCCTGCTGAAAGCGGTCATTGTCGACATTGCCCGACGTTGCCACACTCTCGAAAATACGAGTTTTCCCTTCTGCGCGTGCGGTAGAGTCCAGAATAATATTATCAACACGATTCACAAACGTTTGTGGATTATAATGGACGAATGTGTAAATAGCTTTTTGAATTCGTGCTTTAAAAATGTGTTTGGTAGCATATTGACATCATTTTTAGGGTTCTGCAAGTACCAAAATAAACGTTATGGCGAGACTTTTACTACTTTGACCCCCTAAACAAAAGTAAATTTGCGGGAAATCTTTTCATACTAACAAGCAAACTGATTGATTTCATGTTCTACTAATTTGACAAGGACAACATTTTACGTACTGCTAGGCATACTTCTACGATGTGAGCGACGCTCGCATATCGATCGAATACGCAATTTTTAGCATTTTTCACATCTTTTTTAGATTATCTACTGCAGGTGAGAATATCATTACACTTAGTAAAAAGTTCGCATCTATAACGTTTTTGTCAAAACTATTTTAAACAAGAAAACGATGCTTTTAGTTTTTGTGCGTTCTTCGCAGTTCACGACTCTAAAAGGAAGAAGTGTAAAAGATTTTATTTTTGGACAGTGGCTTTTATATCAAGCGATAATCCTAATTAACAGAACTCTCACTAAGTTTAGCTTAGTGAGAAATCTATACATATATTATTATTGTTTCTAATTTTAAAAACTTTATCTCCAAAGTGATATTTAACCAAACTAATCAGCGTCAAGAAAAGCTACTTACAGCTTTCTCTCGGGACTCGAAACTGGGACCTCTGCATGTTCTGTAGCCGAATAAGCTACCCACTGAACCATCGGGGCATCAGTTAAATAAACTTATATAACAATAGAGAGGAGAGTCATAGGTAGGTGAATGCGAGCATCACACTGTAGCTATTATTTTTAGATGATCAACCTAATCTCATCGTCAGATTTCAGATAGTAGGTATAGAAGTAGGTATAGAATAATAATGTAGGACTGCAAATAGCTTGAATCATCATTTTACATCAGTAAGATCCTAGGGTAGATCGCTATTATGCTCTACATGTCTTGTTATCGAACACAAGTTTAAATAGTTCTTTTTTCAAAACATAAATATGTCGCATAATCTATAAATCGTGTCGGTATATCGTAAAAGTTAGACGAACAAAAGAGGCTATAAAAAGTGTCACTTGTTTTGCCCATTCAGTTGATTAGGTTACGCGATTTCTAAGAGGCATGACTAGGCTTAAATCATTGGTCACTATTTCCGTTTTTAGGGTTCCCTATTAAACATACCATATCCTCCATCAACGGACTTGATATAATTTTCATTACTTTCGCCTTTTTTAATTGTTTTCGAATCCCTTCTGAAAAACTAATATAAAGAACTTAAATATTTTATTTTAATTATTTTATTATAATAAACATATATAACTTGAAACTTTTTACATACCTGCATTTATTTTTTATTTGAAAAACTTAGCATCTCAAAAACCTGACAAATTATTAAAAATACTTAATTTTTTTATAATAAAATTAATAAACTTATGTACCTACAGCAAAAATCTCTTCAAACCAAACAAACCTCAAAAAAATCAATAATCTTTACACGTTCAAGAACTTTTTAGAGGGTTTTTAAGTGAATTGGGATTCCTTTTTCCTTGTTCCTACCTATTGTTTACCCGTAGCTCGTTAGGAATTATATAGATCGACCACAATCTCATGAAAAATGAGGAAGTTAAATTTTGTAGTAAGCAACACTAGGTTAACTCGGCTGCCCTAGTGATAAACAAAGTAATTACATTCAGAACACCTTACCTAGGATCGTTTCACGAAACGAAAAATCTGCATTTTAAATACAAAAACAAAGTAATCAACATCCAATTACTTTGTTTTTGTGTTGTGCTTGTTGTTTACTTGGTTTTTGCATTTATATTCCGGGTTAGTGAGTGCAGTTAGACTTGCCTTTACACAAGTTTAAGAACTCTATTAAAAATATGCTCATAAAAAAAGCATATTATACAATTGAAGAATATATAAATGATAAAAAAGCATGGAGCAATTTCTCAATGACAGGTTGCTTGGAAACAATCTAAGAAAATTTAACTCATGTCTTAAAATGAGTATTAATTGATTATTGGTGTTCAATTCGATGCTTTGATCATGGGTAGCCTAAGTATGTCACGCTCTCTTTAAACATTTCTGTGGTGGTGTCGTGTGGTGCGGGTTGTTACGTTCCCTCGAATATGGTTGAGCGATGCAATGGCTGGATCATGCGTCATGATCGTGAACGGGTGCCACCGTCGGAAATGGGGCTACTTTTGTCTGCCCTTCTTCACATGTGTAGAATTGTAAGCACCATTCCGAACCTGTGGTAGATTCATTTGTCGATTCGTAAGCGCTTGTGAAAGTTTATCTGAATAAAATTGAAGATTACTTATATAAATGATAAAAAGGCGTGGATTTGACTCGTTCCAGCAATGCGCGAGACGGCAATTCAATCATGTACTTAACATAAAATTGTTATATTGATATTGTAAATTTGGAAAAGAGCAACCGCCGAGTTTCTTGCTGGTTCTTCTCGGTTGGAATGGCATTCCGAACCAGTGGTAGATTCATTTGACTATTCAAAAGTACTTGTAAAAGTTTATTTGAATAAAAAACTTTTCTATTCTATTTCTATTCTATTCTAGTTACTTTGTTTGGGCAATTTAAATTTCAGTAAACGGTTCAAGTTATTTGAAATATTAAACTGTGGTAGTTAAAAAACTACTCGACATAAAACTTTTGTTAATGCAAGAAGTCAATTTCACAAAAAATGTCAGTTGCTTTGTTTATCGCTAGGGCGGCCGTAGTGTTGCTAACTTTGGAATTTCATTTCCCTATTTTTCATGAGATTCTGGACGATCTATACCTACCTAAGACCTAAGAACCTTTATCTAGATATGCTTGTTATCAAGTTTTTCATACCAAATAAATTATTACCTAATTAATAATAAATAAATTATTACCTAAAACTCATGAACGAGTCTCACTTGACAAACTTTATTAGCTATTATTACATTTAGTCGTGACTTCGTGACTATTATCTTCACGGTGACTTTTTCTAATTTTTTGCATCCTTTTTCACATCACCACTGGTTTCGGGACGAAACGGCCGCGGCGGGAGCGAATTGTCTTTTTTAATAAGTACAACTTAATATAGTTAACCGGAACTTATTTCGGCGTTAAATAAACGTAAATTGCTAGATTAAAGTAACAGTAGTGCGATTGTCGCGTCTGTTGTCACCGGTTCCTGCAAATCATTGCTCCTTTGTGTCGGACAGGCGTGATGCGATGGTGTCGGATCTCGCGTAAAAAAATTTAAAAACGTGCAAGCGGTTCGCACAAAAAGCGGGTTCCTTGAGCTTTCGGCAAATTGACCGTGTAGAAATTCGTGAGGACTACAGTGTGGTTAATTCTGTTGGATACAAAATCCAAACTGAACTAAATTGACAGGTTTAAAAATAGACACAAAGGAGAAAGAAAGAAAAATAATTTATTCTGGGTATTTGGTATCACAAACAAAATATCAATTCCTGTTCACAATAATTATCATTGTGGAAAGCGATAGTGAATATCATTGCGAACAGGAATTGATTTAGTGGTCTGTCATTTTAGTTTAGTGATTGTGTGAAACGGAATTAGCCCCAATATCTAATTATACATATACCTACATAGTGAGATAGTTATGTGACCTATTTACGACGGTGCATATCAGTTAATTGCACTGGTGAAACAACGCCGTCCCAAGTCGGTAACTGAATGGGTCGACTTATTAGAGGTCCGAATTAGGCCTTGGAGAGCACGTTTTATCATAACATCTCATAATAATCCTTTAATCTAAGAGTTTCATAGATTCGAAATCCGGTACTCTCATAGGTGGACTTGTGGCGGGATCTGGAAACCCAATACTTTATTATACCTAATCCCAAAGAAACCTCTACCTACCATAGTAGGTACCATTATGTGATTAATGGAAAGCGGTCATGAATCATATTCATAACCCTCGGCAACTAGGAATACGACTGAGAGAAACGTCATCAGTCGATTTCAAATCAAGATCAAAATCAAAAAAATTTGAATCAGTGTTAAATAATATTAATCCTACCTAGTTACCTCCACTCAGAAGTTTTTTTGTCCTTTCCAAGTAGTTTTTTTAACCCCCAACGCAAAAACGACGGGGTGTTATAAGTTTGATGTGTCTGTGTGTGTGTGTGTGTGTGTGTGCGTGCGTGCGTGTGTATGTGTTTGTGTGTGTGTGTGTGTGTGTGTGTGTGTGTGTGTGTGTGTGTGTGTGTGTGTCTGTTCCCCTGTAGCACTCAAACGGGTGGACCGATTTGAATGCGGTTTTTTTTGTTTGAAAGGTGAATTAGTCGTTGTTGTCGAGTGTTGTTAGCTATGTTTGATGAAAATCGATCCAAGATGGCCGCCGACACAAAATGTACTTGTTAACACTAATACATAATATTTTCATGTAGCAATGGGAAATTTTAACCGACACGGTAAAATCTGTCGACAGGTAGGTATGATGTCGAGATTTTGTCTAGAGAAAATATCGATGTTTCCCGTACGCTGCTAGTACAAGAGCCAACATATTATTCACTTTAAAAAAATGTCCCTCCCGATACGTCCGCGATGTCCATCGAAAAGGACACGAGTCGGAAGCGAAGCGGCTGGACATTTTAAATTGACAACCTGACACCACGTCGAGATAAACCAACTTCGTAATATTTATTGTATCTTTCTACTATAATGCTGTTGTTTATTCGCATTTGTGTGGGTGGCCTCTTATCTGATTTTGTAAAGCTTTTTTTTTATTATTATTATTTGCTAACTTAATGATTTTTTATACTTAGTTGCATTAAAATGATTTTATTGTTGAAGAGCTTAATGTATGATCTAAAAGGGTAATTGATTTTGTAATTTTAAGTAATGTTCGAACAATTTTCTATGTTTAAAGCATCTAATCGTATCAATGTTGTAGCCATAATCTTGTTGTAGCAGTAATCAAATATATTGTAGCCTTCAAAAATTCAGAGTAGATTTCACTTCACTGCAGGGTTTAGGCGGATGTAATTTTCCTGAAAATTCATCAAATTGAAAAAAAAAAACACTTCCCTAGAACGTAGGTAGTAGGTACCTACGTAGTATGGCACTATAAGTAGAAATGCCATAGGTACAATTTTTTTTCCATCAAATTCTGGTTTACCTTACCTATTAACATTTTTTGCTCAAGAGCATAAAAATCTGTTTAATTCTCTTAAGTGGAAAATATGAATTTTACTTAGCATAATATTTACACTCGACGTTTCGCTTTACATTGTTTTTTTATGCAACAAGAAAACATTATTTAACTTAAGTGTGTACCTACCTACTGTACTAAGGTGCATACATTTTTCAACAATATCCTTGAGGTGATGTAGAAGAAATAAAAAATATTATTTCTTTCCCATTTACAATAACTTTACACGCCATGTACTCATGCGAAGTTTCCTAGCAGCCCTCAAAGTTAAGAAAGCCTTTGAAAAAATCATAAAACCTATAAACGGAGTCCATTACATTTCACATTAAAGAACGCTTTCGGCACTACAAACACTAATTAAAAAAAATAAAAGTAAAAATATTAATAGCCAAGTGGCACTCGAAAAACACTTGAAGGTACTTTAGAAAAAAAAATACTGGCCGGTATTGCATAGAAAAAACAATGCGATTCGGAATTCAAAAAGAGGAAACAAAAAGGCGCGATTACATCTTTGAGTGCTGAGTGGCCGCGGTTTCTCATGGGGTGATGTTTTGGTATCGACGCTAGAGGGAGCCGTTGGGGTTGGGGTGTGTGTGCTTTCGGGAAACATGGGACTGGGACTTGGCATTGATTAAGTACCTAATAATTTATAGCTCAATAGTTCACCGGTCATTGGGCGTGGATAGAAAACTGAAAGTACAACGGTTCAAACCCAACTCGTTGCACTATAGCACATGGTTTACGCTTCTTTGGAGGGCAAAGGGGAATATAAGACATGTTCAACATATTTATTTTAAAGAAAAATTTGTAAAGATCGAATTTGCACTTACAGAATTTTCTTTTTTGAGGTTACAACTCAAAAAATAAGATGCGCTTTCACCTAGTGGTATGCTAGTAGGTACTATAGTTGGGACATTACAAACGTGCGAGCTGAGTCATAAACCATTAGGATCATAGGGTTGTGACTTGTGAGGGCTCTCCCAGGCTCTTTATAACCTGTTATCGAGTATCATCCTTTTTTATTGTTACACACAACACCACAGAATCAGGTTCCAGTTCCATAAGGACTGTAAGTGCGAGAGAGAAGTCCGATAAAAATGATTTATGACTTAGTTCGCACTTTTTTAATGTCCCAACTATAGTAGGATTCAGGCCAGTATGAAGCATACCTATCACTGACTTGGGAGGAATTTGAAGTTTCTTGGACCTATACCTGAAATTGGACCTAATAATTAATAATTCGGTGGACTTCAACCGCAAACCGCAGTGACTTTGGGAGTTACATGTCTAGGAAACTGTAAATTTATTGAACATAATATTTAGCTTTTGTATTAATCATGGTCACCCTAGGCAAAGTCCGTCGCCCGCGGCGATTGGCTCCCACGGGTGTTGCCGCGAATTACCGCTCAATTAGGCGAAATGATTCGATTTGCACCCCGTGTGACGACCCAACCCAACCAACCAACTCAACCGACCCAGCCCGGCTAGTTGACCGTGGTGCAGGAAAATCCCTTAGGAACTAAGCACGTACTCTTTAGCTAAGTATTCAGCTAAGTCACTACTTATACGACTTTAAATATTCGTTTATTTTTCCAAAAAACTTTAATTTTAACTTCTCACAAGGAAAATCTCATTCGAGCATATTAATTATTCTGTGACAGACAATTTAACGGAGTTAGTCAATAATTTTGAAACTTTTTACCGTCAGTAAATTAAATGTATTATTATTATAATAATACCTACCTAAGTATGTCTCAAAAATCTTTTTAGTTCATTTAAAGTCCATGTTAATATGTATATCCTCATTAGTCATTACTGCACAATATTTGGCCACACAAAGGTTGTTGACCTGTAATTACCTATGGAGAAAAGAAATGTAATCGTAACTTTTAACACAGGCCGCAAACTAATTCTGCTAATCACCAGCAGCCGGGGACCCTATAATCACACACGGGAACAATCTCGCACAATCGTAGGTGTGTCACCAGTCACCAGCGTCCCCCCCCCACTCCCTCCCCCTACATACAAATCGCAGTGCTAGTTTGTGGCAACAAATCGAAAGCGGACATAATGACGACAAAATTGCTTGTTTTCACACGACTCCTGATTATTAATTGTGTGGTACAATTTCGAGGCGTGGTTGCATTGACATACGGGAGGAAGAAAAATAATGAGAATTGTAGAGTACCTAATTAACATGTCCGAAACTTTCAATCTTCAACACTCGTTGAAACAGCGCGCAGCGTGGTGTATCCAAGCTCTGAATCCCTCTGTCATAACTATAGGCCTGTGCCCAACTGTGGGACGATAAAAGAACTGTAGGCGAGCTGGTGTTGGAAACTGAAGTCCAATCTCTATCTTTTAAAAAATATTTTTCAGTATCTACCTAATAGAAAGTTTATTTCAAAGGGTATTCTTAGTTCTTCCTGTTATTGTCTAAATTATTACGTTAAAATCGCTGAGCAGACCCTAACCATATTTATTTACTTATCAGAGTCAATAGATAACAGCTTATTTTGAAGGTAACGTACTAATGCAACTGTGTCATATTTATTTATGTATATTTATATTATATTCCCAGTCGTATATATACATATATCATAATAATAAAAACTTACAGACTGTCAAATTAAAAAAAATCTTACGTTTAACTTTTACAATCTCTGACTTGCGTCTGCGTCATCTTTATCGTGTCGGAAGACAAAGGACACGTGCAAAATAAACGGGCGTAAACCAAATTGGTGGATGTATGATCGCGGTGTTCAACAACTTTAATTAGCCGACACATGATTAACTTTAACAAATATGTGGACCGGGAAGATCTCGAAAAAGTCGTTGGTAGCCGCTGGATACAAACGGCACAAGATGGTACTCTGAGCCGATGATTGCAAGAGACCTATGTCCGTCAGCAGTGAACGTCTTTCGGTTGAGACAGTGAATTCCTTTCTTTCAGAAAGTTTTGGTTAACCAAAAAGAACTTTCAAAGTTTACTACGTCATCTCAAAATGTCAATAGTGTGACAAATGCTCGCTAACGCAATTAACAGGTATCGATAATAATAAATATCGATTACACACACGCTGCAAGCAGCACGGCCACTCGAGTCGAGCACCCATCCCCCAGCAGCCAGCAGCCAGCAGTCAGCACGTAGGCACTATGAGAACGCACTCGACTCGCCTTTTGTTTTCCATTGCCTTTTGTGTACAATTCCTATTTACGAACAAGAAGCGATCCAAAGATAACATAGAGTATAGACCCACTGGTTCTCTCTATTGGTCTTTATTATTCGTGTGTTTTGTATACATTGTATTTAATTTGAGATCGCGCGATAAGGCTGTGAGATTAGGGTACTTGTTACAGTTGCTGCTACTGTCGGTTTGTTTCGAACCGGTCGAAATACTCGAGTATCTTTTTTAAACTTAGTTATAGAATTGTTTAGGGTTAACGGACACGAACTGTTTTTAAACCGATTTGTTTCCGACAGCGAACAGACGTTTTGCTGTCGCGCGATGTCCAATAATTTGGACCGACTCAACGCCTGCGTCGTCATCAATGATCCGATTCTGTTGATAGAAGCGCATGTTGAATCGTTTGTGTCATTTATCTGTACCTACATACCCACCTACTCACCCCGATTCCGACCTCACTTACTCCGATTTCTGTAGGACCATTTTTTTGTACGAAGTCTAGTTAACTGTTTGGCATAATATTATTTTCGTTGCCTATCCTCTGCTAGCAACCCGGGGCCTCGGGTAGTAGACTTATCCCTGTATATTGTTTTGTTAAATCTCAAAAGGGATTAGGCAGCGTTTTCGATGAAAGGCGGCTTGACTTTTTCCGACATTTTCAACAATTATGGTCATATTTCAACCAATTTACACAAAACTATTAATTTACACACCTGTAGATTCAGATAGACCTTCCTCATGAATCACTCTTTCTCTTGGTGAAAACTGCATGAAAATCCGTTTTGTAGTTTTGAGTTTATCACGAAGAGATAGACAGACGCGGTGCGATTTTGTTTTATATTATTCTGTAGTAATGTAGTGATGATTGTATCGGTAGTCTGCGAAAGACTTTAGCCCTTAGGTACATTTTATGTTGTAAAACGGTAATGTTGTTTAGATTTGTATTGAAATATAATAAGTGTTTAAGGATCTAGATGACCTTCGAGATTTTGTTAAGTCTCAGACATGTACGTATACTTATATGCTTTCAAAAACTAAGTAAGTACCTACTTAGTTCTAAAAGCTCCTTACCTACTTAGATCTTTGATTCTTTCGATCCGAATGATAAGAGATTTTAGATTGTAATATCTAGAGTAGATCTTTTGAGACGTTTTCTTTTTAACATGATATGACAATCGTGGATCCACTGATCCATATCATCTTTGAGAGTTAATTTATAACTTGTATTAAGATATAAAATTACAAAAACCTGTCTCGCGAAAGTTTCCCTTCGACAAAATTTTACAGATATTTACGATGTTAACACGATTTAAAATTCTTATATCACTGTGTTTGGACAGTAATTGGTGTAGGTACACTAATACAAACTTATTAGGGTCCATCATTATCATCCCATTAACCGCCCACTATTAACAGGGCATGGGGTTTCCCTCAGAGTGAGAATGATTTAGGCCGCACTCCACTTCTAGACTCTCTCTTGACTCTCACACTTAGACTTCAAACGCCTTTGAGATCATTATAGAGAACTCTCAGGAGAGCAGGTTTCCTCACGATGTTTTCTTTTTTAATTGCTTAAAACGCACATAGCTCCAAAAAGTTAGAGGTGCGGGAGGAGTTCGAAGTCTTAACCTAGAGGTCTATCACATACAGGGTAAAATAAATACATTTGAAGACAATGATTGCGATACAAAATACATGTACCTACTTAATAAGTAAGTATGTGGTACCGTTATTACTATTATAATTAAATTAGATATAATTAAATTACATTTAAACTTTTGTCTCGAAAAACTAGACTCAGTCATATCTAAAGTGTACACACGATATATTCGGAGGCTATTGCATTGATCTGTTAACCGGATTAGTCCGGCTGCTTCCGGTTCTGACCGGATCTACCCGGATCCAGCGGTTCGGTTGTGCTCGGACGTGCATGTGTTGATACGGGCGACGGATGTGCATCGAGCGTGCATTTCAGGATTAGAAAATCGGTTTAGAAATTGTACCTATTCGATAGGTGAGGTGTTGAAACTATGAGGACTGAAATATGAAGGTGTATTTACAAACCTTATGTTAGCGGAGATAGCTGCTTTATAAAATTGAGCTTTTACACGCGACCACATACCTAATGTTTAGTCTGTACCTAGTGTCAAATATTTTTTCAGGCTGAATGATTTTGTCAAAATTCTTACCTTTTCTCCTTTTTAGGGTTCCGTAGTAAACAAGGAACCCTTATAGTTTTGCCATGTCCGTCCGTCTGTCCGTCCGTCCGTCCTCGGTTAATCTCAGAGACTATTAGTGCTAGAAATCTGTAATTTGGCATGGGTATAAAGAATTTTAATAAAATTTTAGGATTTTTAATAAAATTTTAAGATTGTGACTACGGAACCCTACACTGCGCGTGGCCCGCCACGCACTTGCCCAGTTTAATTATTGAAGAAAGTGTTTGTTTCATAGCTCAATTTTATTTGATTATTTCATTTCATGACAATATGTTAGGTAGGCGTAGGTGTAGAATATGGAAATTCATGTTAACTTTGAAAATTAGATGTAGGAACATTTTACTTTTTCTAGAGCCGGCATAGCCACAGATTAGATAATATAGTTACTTCGCAGTGAGCAAGTCACTTGTTCTCGACACGTCGTATAAAATATGACAATAATAATTACCTCGAGCTGAAGTAATGATACTTACTTCATTTCAGCCTCCAACTTTCTAATTAACCCCTGACACAATAGGTATGAGGCACACATAAACAAAACCGAGGGTGACAACAAGTGTTACCAGCACTTCCTTTAATTATATACAACTTTGTATGTATTCCAAACAAATTTTATCGTTATTTATATATACTTAAAACTCAAATTCAAATGGAAAAAATGTGCTACGAAAAATTGCTACAAAAAATTTACGTCACACAAAATTGGAGTCTAGGAGTTAGTTGATAAGGTTGTAAATTCGATGTGGGCGCGTCACAAAGTTGCATAGGGTTGTCACAAACAAGTTCATTATGCACTTAGACAATTAGTGTACGCCCGCGGCCACCGCGTCATTGTAGGCCCTGGGCCCTTCCGTCATATCTTCCTGGTCCCTACCACCTATTTAATTATGCTCATTAGGAGATCATTCGGATAGTGTGACACTAGTCGTTTCAAGTTTTTGATGTGGGTGTGAAGGGAAGTGAAGTCATGGTAGTAACTGTGATAGGTAGCTACTTTTTATGCCAATAGGAACAGAATCGACGTGTCTCTAAAATAATATTGAAGCGACGAAATTAGGCTAAAATCAAATCAGAGGTGTCGAATGGCTTCTTATCTATTGAAATTGCCTATTTTTAACCCCCGACGCAAAATCGACGGGGTGTTAAACGTTTGACGTGTCTGTGTGTGCGTGTGTGTGTGTGTGTGTCTGTTCCCCTGTAGCGCTCAAACGGGTGAACCGATTTGAATGTGGTTTTTTTTTGTTTGAAAGATGAATTAGTCGAGAGTGTTGTTAGCTATGTTCGATGAAAATTGATCCAAGATGGCCGTCGTTACAAAATTGCGGATTAAATATTTTTTCACAGCTCCTTTAATATTATATCCGTATCAAATGAAAGGGCTTGACTAGTAGAATAGCTCTATGCAAATCCAAGATGGCCGCCGCCACAAAATGGCGAATGTCGGGGGTTTTTTAAATTTTTAATTTATGCTTGTGGATGAAGATGCTCCAGGATGCCATCATCAGATCTTGCCCTGATGACCATGGGACAAACAAAAGAAGAATTTTCCAAATCAGTCCACAGCGTCTTTGAGTAGTCGGGAAACATACCTACAGTAAAAATATTGCGACGAATTGAGAACCTCCTCCTTTTTTAAAGTCGGTTAAAAAAAGGTACCCACTAATTTTTTCCATATACCGTTGTTACTCAGAAGTGCAGACAAGGTACCTACTTACCTATAGTAATAGGTAATTTTTCAAATTTGTCGGCGTTAAAAGAAAAATAGGTGGTTATGAATTCGACGAATGACAATAACACAAATAATAAACAGAGCTTTTTGGAGATCCGTGCAGATTTTTCATGTACCTATAAGAAAGACGGTTTTAATCAAGGCCTTTTAACAGTTTTTAGCAAGGTATGAGCTCAAAGGAGCTTAGGAAAAACAAAATGATTCCCACGGGATTTTTAAAAACCAATACCCACGCGAACAAAGTCGCGGGTGTCGGCTTGTTTTCAATAAAATAAAAATAAAATGAATTAAGTACATATTTTTCTTGTTTGATACTACTAAAAACGTAGCGTTATAATTTTTAAATTCATCAAGCTACTGATATATGTAAGTGCAGAACACATTTAGTTTGATTCAAAATCTCACTTGACCGCATACTGACCTAGGTACCCAGTTGGTTTAAAATACAAAACAGGGAATAATTTTCAAAAACCGTTACCTACCTACTTTGAAAAACAAAACAAATATGTTTATTGCGGTTATAAGGATATCTGCATTGTCCGAAAAATAATTCTGGTCATTGTTTTTGTTTATTGAACAATAATAATTATTTATTGTTTGTCGTTTGTTTTTCTCTGTCCTTCCATGATGGGATGTAATGCGGTTATTGTTCGCACATTGTCCTTGTGATTGTTGTGCTTTTGAAAGATAAAAATCTTGAATACTTATGAAGCGTAAAAAAATTAAAGGTAGACTTTGAAGTTTGAGATACGTATAGATACGTTAGAGGTATAGATCGACCAGAATATCATGAAAAATAGGAAAATTAAATTTTGTAGTAAGCAACACTAGGTTAACTCGGCTGCCCTAGTGATAAACAAAGTATGTAATTACATTCAGAACACCTTACCTGGGATCGTTTCACGAAACGAAAAATCCAGCAACTGCATTTTAAATACAAAAACAAAGTAATCAACATCCAATTACTTTGTTTTTGTGTTGTGCTTGTTGTTTACTTGGTTTTTGCATTTATATTCCGGGTTAGTGAGTGCAGTTACTTTGTTTGGGCAATTTAACCCTGCATTGGTCGCGCGGATTACATAATATGTAATCCAGACATGTTCAAACTTAAATATCTTAAAATCGGGAAGAGTTAACGCTTTGAGCCTCTAGGTACTTTCGGCTCGATAATTAAACAACGTTATTAATGCTACGCGAGCATCGCCGGTTGCTTTGGGTGTGAAGCAGGAGGCTCACAAAGTTCGTGGATTACTACTGTAATCCGCGCGACCAATTACGTAAGTATTTTGTGACATACCCATTTTAGTTTTCTTTGTATAATTCCTATTTTATCATAATATTATTATTATTTGACTATTATATATTTTGAATAAGACTATTATAAATTGATTTTCACATATTTTTTATGAATTTTCTGTTAAATGAAATTAGAAAATAATATGCATACTAGTGGCTCAAATTGGGTCGTGGTTGGAAAAAAGTAATAAACTGATTGAAAGTGATAATTTCTGCTCGTCGGACAATGAAGTAGACCTACTTGAGGAGTCTGATCATCATCAAACTGAATTTGAGCAAGTGGAAGGTATCCCAGGAAAGACCTATGATGTCAGTCCTGGCGAAGATGAACCACACCAAAAGTGTGCAATTCATGTCAAAAATTCATTTGTCCACATCATCCTACAAATGCTAGTTATTCCTGTTTAGAAAATAGTACTAAGTTTCATGGGTTTTGTAACCTTACATCTCAAAGAGTGATTTTTCTTAGAAAATAGGTAAAAGTTGATAATTTAGTGGATTGCTAATAATGTACAATATTTAATTACTTTTTGTTAATTATTTCTAATAAAAAATAGTTTGAAGACAACATTAGCAAACAAATACATATCATAAAAGACCAATTTCAGTTTTATTTTCGCTTTTAAAAATGGCATACACATGTAATCCGCGCGACCAATTACGTGAGTTTTCGGTGCGCGCCTAATGCAGGGTTAAATTTCAGTAAACGGTTCAAGTTATTTGAAATATTAAACTGTGCTAAAAAACTACTCGACATAAAACTTTTGTTAATGCAAAAAGTCAATTTCACAAAAAAATGACAGTTACTTTGTTTATCGCTAAGGCAGCCGTAGTGTTGCTAATCTTGGAATTTCATTTCCCTATTTTTCATGAGATTCTGGTCGATCTTTACTTATCTACTTTGTTGTCAGCGCGAACTTTGGCAAACCGTCAAAAAGAAAAATTGGTCAAGTGCGAAAATTTCAGGTTTGTAACTCATTTCAGGGTTGGCGGGCTTTAACGACTATTGTCACATGATAGTGATACTCCGAGGCACGGGGGTGAGTGAAACGCAACTGCCAACTCCGGGCAGGCACTGATAATTTCTTGACAGAAAATCCCAATACCTCGTAAAAAAAACGCCAGTAACAGCAAAATAAGCAGCTTCACAAACATCAAATTATCCAATCGCAATATTATCACCCCCCTACGCATCCGAACGTGAAATCCACACGTGAAAAGCATCGGCATTACGTTAATTGGATAATATTAAAAAAAATATATGAATTTCTCGCGACAATACGTGCATTATAGCGATTGCCCTACGCGAGACGGCCGCCCACAATGCATTATCATCAGCCCATTAACGGAGTGCATTCTTGCTGAAAAATAATAGAGCCAGCGACCCCCCCTGACCCCTCTTTCTCCTCCTCCCATATAGGAAGGCCCGGCGCCACTGCGCGCTTGGCAACTAGGTTTAATCTCGATCATAATCAGCGTATTGAAATAACAGTCTGCTGATGCATCAATCATTGCAATAATCTCTCAACTGTGGTGATTGGCTAGTATTTCTCTGCAACAATAAATTTTGACCAATAGCGAGAGAGTGTCGTCCAATCAGATGTGAATAGGATCGTCACACTGACACTGTAATTCTAGACAATCGACATATTATTTTGATTGCTTGAAACTCTTAACAAAATACTCGTAAATTACCCCAAGGTTGTCTGATAGAAAATATCACTATTCAGCACTGATCTTTTACCCGACTACAGCAAAGCCAAAAGAAAGGGTTATGATTTTAGCAGTCTATGTATGTATGTTTGTGGTCGATTTTTGTATGAGATTCTGTGTGTACCTACCACCGTAGCGCCTAAACTACTGGGCCGATTTTGATGAATGAGGTGTCAATAATTTTTTTGTTATGGTCCGGGTGACATAGGCTACACGGGTGACATATACGAAAAAAATCGAGAAGCGACGTCCGAGCGGCAAAAGTAAATACAGTGTTACCACCTGAAGTTCGATTTTACTCCTAACTAAAGTAAGTATAGATCGACCAGAATCTCATGAAAAATAGTAGTAGTCTCATGAGTAGTTTTTTACCACAGTTTAATATTTCAAATAACTTGAACCGTTTACTGCAATTTGAATTGACCAAAACAAGTAACTGCACACACTAACCCGGAATATAAATGCAAAAACCAAGTAAACAACAAGCACAACACAAAAACAAAGTAATTGGATGTTGATTACTTTGTTTTTGTATTTAAAATGCCGTTGCTTGATTTTTCGTTTCGTGAAACGATCCCAGGTAAGGTGTTCTGAATGTAGGTAATTACTTTGTTTATCACTAGGGCAGCCGAGTTAACTTAGTGTTGCTTAATACAAAATTTAATTTTCCTATTTTTCATGAGATTCTGGTCGGTCTATAGGTACCTGAAGTATCTGTCAGGCATTTGTCATATCTACATGAGGCAATTGATTTTTATTTATATGTAAATTTTTAATTGAGGTTAATACCTCAATTAAAAATTTATTATTTATTTTCTTTTTTGTGGGAACAGTTTTATCTCTGGTAACATTAAGAAACGTCAGAATTCCACGGAATTAAAAATCAGAGTATACTCAAATTCAAGACAGAGATAAAATGAGACAGATTTATGTCATGGCCATATTTATGTTCCATTTTATATCTGTATCTGAGTCTGAGTAGAGTCAGAGTACGCTAGACGTACGCTAGATCCCAGCGTCAGTGCTACTTAGAGATAAGATCGCAGATTGTATAGGTACACAATTACAATTCCTAATTACTTCTTTAGCCAGATGTTAGCCAGCAAGCACTTGTACGTTTACCAATAAGTGTAGCGGTATTATTTTTGTAAATAAATTTATAAAAAATTTCATGATAAAAATTGTTTCCAATAAGAATTATTATTAGACTTGCCTTTACACAATATGCTCATAAAAAAGCTTATTATACAATTGAAGATTATATAAACGATAAAAAAGCTTGGATTTAACTCGTTCCAGCAATGCGCGAGACGGCATTTCAATCATGTACATTAATAATAATAATTGTTATATTGTTATTTTTAAAAAGAGCAACAGCCGAGTTTCTTGCAGGTTCTTCTCGGCTGGAACTGCATTCCGAACCTGTGGTAGATTCAATTGGCGATTCAAAAGTACTTGTAAAAGTTTATTTGAATAAAAAACTTTTCTATTCTATTCTATTCTAATTCTTTACAAATACTTATAGATATCTTATTGGTCATAAATTAATAATACTATACCTATTACAGAAATACCTAGGTACCATTGGAAGAAATAAGAAAATCGAAAAAACTAAAACTAAAACTTCTAAAAGCAAAAAAAAATCAATTTTTAACCCCCGACGCAAAAACGACGGGGTGTTATAAGTTTGACGTGTCTGTGTGTGTATGTGTGTGTGTGTCTGCCTGTTCCCCTGTAGCGCTCAAACGGGTGAACCGATTTGAATGCGGTTTTTTTTTGTTTGACAGGTGAATTAGTCGAGAGTGTTGCTATGTTTGATGAAAATCCAAGATGGCCGCCGCTACGAAATGGCGGATTACATATTTATTCACAACTCCCTTAATATGGGTATCAAATGAAAGGGCTTGACTAGTAGAATAGCACTATGCAAATTCAAGATGGCCTCCGCCACAAAATGGCGAATGTCGGAGTTTTTTTTAATTTTCAATTTATACTTGTCTTGTTATCAAATAAATAACTTCTCATATTTATGTACACTTCTAAGTAGTTAGGTGTACCTAATAGTTAACGAATAGACTTATTCAAGATTGCCAGTAAATGCTACAGAATTACGAAATTCTTTTTTAAATTATTTTGGTTCGTGCACTAATTGTAAGAAAAAAAAAATTCAACATTTTCTTTGAATTTTTTCTTACGGGCTCAGCAATGTTTTAACTGGGTTACGTATAAAATTCAAAACGTAAACGTGTAGATACGTGTGTTTTGAATTTTATCTTAACCGTGTTTAAAAAAAAATATAGAAATTTAATATTTAAAACATTGCAAAATTTGAAACTGGGCACGTGAATAAACTCTATGCTGTGTAGCCGAGGTGTCAAGGGAAATTCGCGTAAATTAAAATAGCAAGATAGGGCGAATAAGGTTGCGCGCGCCATTGTTGTCAATGCGAAATGCGAAAACTAACTAGCTTTTTATTTTATATCTCTTTCCATCTTTAGGCTGGCTTTCCACGAGAGGCTGAGATCGCGCAGTTTGATCAGGATGAAAGATGAGCTAAAAATTGACCGGAATTGATGAGCTAAAGATAATATCTGGTGGATAACTGAATTTTTACCACAGATGTACGAGAAATATAAACTGTGAGCCAGCAGTCACCAGTAAGATCGTTTAAATATTTCGAAGTCCGATCCTTGAGTGTTTAAACAGGGGGTTAAACGAGATGTGGTTATCTGAATGCAAGCGATGGATACAACAGGAGCTAGAAATAAGTGAAAAAAGCTAGGGATGAGAATCAGAACAATGTTGAATGGAAGCAGGCGTTACTTTGCGGAATTCCATGATATACAATGAATATAAAATTATTTTGCTATAATCCGCTAACAGTGACAAATTTGTAGGCACAACACCACACAATCTTGTAGGCACAACACCACACAATCTTGTAGGCACAACACCACACAAATTCACCACAAAACAAACTCGACGATCGTTTCGCTCCGACACCGGAGCATCTTCAGGAGATGTCGACTTCACAACGGACGATTGCAAAGATTGCAGAACAATTCCTTAAAATTGTATCGTATTAATTAATTAGTGTCTATAAGTGGCACTTTAGATAGTTATAGTACGTGCCAGGAAAGGCCCATGCCCAACACTATACCCTCCAGTAGACGAGTGCATAGCTATGCAGATCAGTGTCTCCTATTAATAGATATACTTAATAGGCTGTGCCATATACAATGACAGATGATTTCTGCGCTATCAAAGCACCACACCAAAGTTACTGATAACTTTAACATTTGCCAATACAATTTATACAATTCACATTAGTTCTTAGCATGTTCATTCTCACTGTTCATAGCAATCAGCACTAAAAAGGCCGGTAATGAATTTGCTTCATCGTCACGTCTTCTAGATCCAGTCCAGAGTAAGGTATAAGGTAGAAGTACGTTATTCCGTCAGTGTCCCAAATCCCAATACCCGATAACTGATCAGTTTTTTAATTTTCAACTTTTCTACTACTTCTTAAGTAATAATAAATAAATTTGATTCACAATGTAAGGTACATTCTTTACAATTGTAATGACAACATTGATCAAAAAGTTTAATGGCGTTGAAACTGTATAACAACAAAAGTGTGATGTCCGAAAATATTCAGAAAATTATCTTCTTATTAATAAAGTTTAGTGTAGGAAGATGGACGCTTTTTAAAGATTGCTCTTTTGTGATACCTACCTACTTTACTCATATTCCCAATGCATAACCGGTGGGCAGCCAGCTTTACGGAGTTGGAGAAGGAGGGGTATAGGTGTGCATTGTGAATCCGGGAGACGCCTGGATCCATTGTGGTGGTGATGCTAAGTAATTAGGTGCGAGTTTTATTTATATGCTTAATGTTATTATACCGGGGGCATAAAGGACCCTTGGGCTCATTTCCTTTATTAGTACATAGTGCGGGCTGGGTAATTTTTTTAATGAAAATGGGAATTTTCAATTTTATATTTAGATGGCGAACTCATCTTTCTTTGGTCAGTGTTTTTAGTTCAGCCATTAAGCTTTTTGCCCAAGGATGCAAGGAAAGAGATATTATCATTATAATATCAGAATTTTGTTTGGTAATTAATACGGTAGATATTTCTAGCTATTTTAAATATTGTACAATTTTTTACATTGTCCAAAGTTTTTAAATAACCAAACGTTTACGTTTACGGTAACTACGTACCTATTAATTTTTATCACATTCTACAACAGATGGCGTTAGGAGTCACCAATGTTGAGATGTAGTGTAGAGACATATATTATAAATGAATAAGAGTGTAAAGACAAGGTCTCTTACCTTATTAAAACTTGTAATTATACTAAGTAATATAGGTAAACTAACATTAAAGATGCGTAGGTAGGTAAGTATGTCTGTCTGTCAGTTCATCTGTTACCTTTTCACGTTCAACCGTTGAATAGAGATTGACGAAATTTGGCACAGATAACTTACCTATATCTACCTAGCTTGTATTCCCATGGAATAAAAAAAAAAAAGAAATCTTAATGAGTTAGTTGATCTTAATTTTAAATAACTATAAAGTCTGTCGCATAAACACCGAAGTTTACGCTTTCTGGCACGTCTCAAAAGGCAATTTGAACTATCCTCCAGCTAGCTCCACGACAATGCCGTCTCGCTATAACAAGTGTAAATTGAAAATTTAAAAAACCCCCGACATTCGCCATTTAGTGGCGGCGGCCATCTTGAATTTGCAATAGTGCTATTCTACTAGTCAAGCCCTTTCATTTGATACCCATATCAAGGGAGTTGTGAAAAAATATATCATCCGCCATTTTGTAGCGGCGGCCATCTTGGACCGATTTTCATCAAACATAGCTAAGAACACTCTCGACTAATTCACCTTTCAAACAAAAAAACCGCATTCAAATCGGTCCACCCGTTTGAGCGCCACAGGGGAACAGACAGACACACACACACACACACACACACACACACACACACACACACACACACACACACACACAGACACGTCAAACTTATAACACCCCGTCGTTTTTGCGTCGGGGGTTAAAAATACAACAAGAAAACGCTAACTTGGGGTATAATAATTATTTTATTATTCCCCTTCTAAGAACTAATGGCTCAAAGCTACAATACTTGAATTCTGTACAAATCATTTTGAACCGTATCTTAAAGTATTAAAGTCGTAAATGTCGCAAAAGAATATAGTTGATAAATTAATAGACCAAGGATACATATTCTTGAATTATTTTATAAAGATTATAGAATTAAGAATGATTTGTGACATAAAATTAGCACAAAAACATTGAATTTAGATGATCCGCCTGATGATGATGTTCCTGTATAAGACCAAGAAAATGTAACCTTAGTCAACCAAAACTACATAAAAAGACTGCCAACAAATGTGTGTATAAATCTGCAATGTTCAAACCCCCATTGAATGTCCATAATTATAGGGTAATTGACTCTTTGTCAATATATTTTTTTTTGTTTACAGTTAAGAATGAAGTTTTTTTATTTTTTTTATTAAAATATATTAAATTTTAATAAAAAAATAACATTAACATTGATTTTTCAAAGAAAAAATTACTTTATAGAAGTGATCTCACTGCCAATTTAGACTGAAAAGTGCCATTGTTTTTTTTCTAATAATTTGTATTTTGTAATAAATATTTCTTATATATTTTTAAAATCTTATTATTTACTAGCTTTTGCCCGCGGCTTCGCCCGCGTGAATTTCGGTTTTTCACAAATTATGAGGGAATCGTGGATTTCTGGTTCCCGATCCCACTCTCTTTTCCAATCTTTATACTTATTTTCAATCTATAGATTCTACATATTCTACAAATCTATCTGCATGCCAAATTTCAGCTCGATCCATCCACTGGTTTGAGCTGTGCGTTGAAAGATCAGTCAGTCAGTCAGTCAGTCACCTTTTCCTTTTATATATTTAGATTAGATTAGATAAGGGTGGAAATTCTAAAAATCCTGAAAGACTTAATTCTTTACTTAAAAATCGAAATCCGAATCAAAGGTTTAAATACGAATTTCCATGGTAATAAGTTGAAAAATGAAGAAATTTCATACAAAATTTCATCCCCTATTTAACACCCTAAGCGGTTGAATTTTCAGAAATCCTTTCTTAGCGGGTGCCTACGACACAATAGCTATCTGCATGCCAAATTTCAGCTCGATCCATCCACTGGTTTGAGCTGTGCGTTGATAGATCAGTCAGTCAGTCAGTCACCTTTTCCTTTTATATATTTAGAAGAAGATTAATCCTAACATCCAATCTAACTGCATTTTTAATTATTTTTATTAGCTATTAATATAAATAACCCCAAACAATTTAGGGGTCTGTGAGACCCCATGTCCATGCTAGTGTTACAAAAAATAATTAAGTGTCCATAGCTAAAGGCTAAACAAAACACCTTTTACAGATCTTCGTTTTTTTTGCATAAAATTGTCAAATTTCTTGTTTACTAGCCGTAATGTTTATCGGAGATGTGAACCACGACTGCCGCAGACTGAGGCGGTATGGGTGTATGGCAATTTTGAAATGGGTGCTCGCTTTAGGCAGGGTGCCCGCTTTGGGCACCCTTCCCCTACCATAGCAACTTTTACCAGCTTGGTTTATACAAATTTTTATTTTTTATTTTTAAAAAGAAAAACTAGCTAGGTTTTCTTGTCCTACACACATTACAATAGTACTCTTTACTGACTTTTTTTTCAGTTTCTTTGTGCTTGTGTACCTATAAGTTATCGTAAAACCATAGAGTGATTTTATGGCGGTTTATAATATTTTTATGGTTGCCATCCCGTTAGAGTATTGTCTTTGTGCCCGCAAACTGTTTTCCGGAAACACAAGATCTCGGAGCGTGACCGACGCCTCCGACAAAAGAGGGGTATTGTGTTTTTATGGTTTTACGGTCGCCATTAGTTTACTATTGTTTCAGATAATAATATGAATTATCCATTATGTACTTATAAGTAAAACAATATCAGCATAGCCCTATGGACAATAAAAACTTTATTATACGGGATAGTTGCATTATTTATCTATTAGGTAATTATTTTGCAACTAGGTAGGTAGGTAGGAAAGTAGGTACCAGTTCTTTACTTTTTAAGAACCTTTCTTCTGGATTATATTATTTTATTAAGAGGTAGGTTAGGTACCTAGTTATTTAAAATATCAGAGAGACATTTCAATTTCATTTAATTTTCCTCATTTCAATCACTATCCACTATTAAAGTTCCCTAAACACTGGGCTAAATTCCCGACCCTCTATTGACGTATCACCTTTGTCACGTTTTGTTGAGCTTTGTATGCAGCTTTTACGACTCGCTCTATGGTGGTGTGTGCGCTTTAGCGGCGTTAAACTTTACTGTCACGACGAATATATAGGTACTTACTTAAATAAGATTTTTTTAATAATTATAATTTTGCATTGAAAACGATTTAGACAAAAGAACAAAAAATAAAAATTACTGATCAAGATATCAAGCGGTACCTATCTTCTATTTAAAATAGTATGGTGAACGATTGACACAAAATGCTACGGGAGAAATGAGAATTTTTTCGAAATTTTCTCTCCCTGAACAGAAAAATCTTTTTTTTTTTCTTTTTTTTATTATGAAAAATTAATTATTAAAAATGGTAGGAATACCTAACTAATGTTTTATTTTCTAAGGTCAACATAATTTTATAAACAATCTTACTTATCAGTTGCTAATGTAATTTTGATTTTGTTTACATAAGTGCGCGTAGGTTAACTTAATAGGTTACTCAACTAGGGTAAATATCTATGATATTCCTTTAAAAAACTATTCCTGCTTCTGAAACAATAAAAAAACCATTTATTGTCGAAGAAAGGAAACTTAGGAATAAAGGCAAAAGTAAGAACTGGAGTTATATTACAGAGGTTCGGTTATATCATGCATAAAGTCGTGTTAAGCTCCGATATGCCTCTGAACAGCTGTACGCCGTAGCGCGCCATGGGGTTATTGTTGAGACAGGGAGAGGAAGATTAAACACTAGTGAAGAATAGAGACGGCGCTAGCGGGCGTGGAGGGGCGCAGGCTGTATTCGAGCGGCCCCCATTGGCCCCCGCCCGGCCGCCCCCAGCCGCGCCCCCCGCGCGCCGGGACCCTCACGAGCACCGCGACGACCCGTCAGTCCATCGTCCGACTTCGACGCGACACAATCTCCTCGTCTGTGCCCATTCACCATTGTGCCATACACAGCTAATGTTCTAACAGTGTTCGCGTTCAACTCGTCAATCATGTCGACTCTCAGTCACCATCCGTACGCGTTTTCCATGCACCCCGGCATGCTGCCGGAGTACCCGAGCGCTCCGCAGCCGCTCCCGGCTTCTTCCCCTCAATCGGAAGGCCACATCAAGCGGCCCATGAACGCTTTCATGGTCTGGTCGCGGCTGCAGCGGCGCCAGATCGCGAAGGACAACCCGAAGATGCACAATTCGGAGATATCGAAACGCCTCGGCGCCGAGTGGAAGCTGTTGAGTGAAATGCAGAAGAGACCGTTCATCGACGAAGCGAAGAGGCTCCGAGCGCTGCACATGAAGGAACACCCCGACTACAAGTACAGGCCGCGGAGGAAGCCCAAACCGCCAACGGCTGGAGGTGCGCCGGGCGCGGGCGCTTTCCCGAGCTTTCCTCTTCCATACTTCGCGGGTCCAGCACCGACCGTTGGGCATCTGGACGGTCTGCCTTATCCTGCAGTATCTCCGTACTTCCCTCATCAGCTGGATCATCTGCAGTTTTCGAAGCTCATGGCGCCGGCGACTGAAAAGTTACCGACGGCGTCGTCGGCTGCTGCTGTTGTGTCATCATTTTATTCATCGCTGTACACGCAGCCATCTGCGCCTCCGAAACCATTCTCGTCACCGTTGTTCCATCAGTATGGAGCCTCGCCGTCTTCACCAGTGTCCCCGGTGACCCCGACGCAGCACAGCCCTCACGATGACCAGTTAAGACGGCCCGTGTCCGTCATATATTGAAGACCAACATGCCTCCCTTGAAGGACGAACCTTTCAGGGCTTGGCATCAGTGAAAATTATTAGTGTTACGAACAGAGATAATCTAAATCCCATGGACCATATTATTTATTGTTTTCTAGAGTTACGCTTAGTTAGAAATTGTAAATGCGAGTGTGTCCCATATCAAGTGACTTGTAAATATTATGTTGAGTATCGTAGGCCCGTTAGTGGGGTAATGGATTAAGTTTACTTAACTGTGATTTTTGTTTTCGACGCGTCTTCAGATATATAAGTTAGTAGCGCTGTTTCATCAGTTATGTGAAGTGAGATCGGTACCAAAAAGAGATTATTTCATGTAGGGCTCACAATTTAGCTGTAGTAAGGACGTTTTCGATGTGTAAATCACGATTTTTTGTTTTCTCTTATCGATTGTAATGTCTATTTGTTAAGTTTGTGTCGTATTCCCATCCGATGAATGATCCGTTCTACTTCGGTTAGTGTGGAATTTATTTATTGTCAGTGTAGATTGGAACAGTATAATTGTAAATTAGTTGACCGTAAATCCTAAGTGGCTAGTGCATACCAATTGTAAATATTAGTTTATAATTCAAAATCGATGTCATTACCAACGATGTATTATAATAGAATTTGAAGAAAATGAATTTGTTAACGCCATAAAAATAAACTAAATTGTTTTTATTTTAAAGCTATCGTTTCCTTTTGCTCACTATTCAACCTATTTTATTTGTCTGACCATTAATAATCGGAAAATATTAAAAAAATGTCAAAACTTAAAGGTAATTTTAAAAGAAAGTTTTTGCACGTTTGAATCAAAAGTTTACTGACTTGAAACTCTTTTGTTTCTATTGAAATGCAATAATTATACACTTTAAAGTAATTCATTGTTATTGTAATTTTCTATACTTTTTAAGATGATCACAATAAAATTTCAAATTTAGATACCTAGGTAGGTACAGTTCAACTTTGCTCGAGTTTCAATTTTTAATTCTTTTACATATCTATTTACCTACGCGTGAATATAACTTCAACTTTTTAATTTTTTTACCTTTTAGTATTTATCTTTTTTGTTTCTTTAGTGGACACCTACGCAACTTTAACTGATTGTACATCTGCAGCAATAATAATATTAGAAAAATTAATTTAAAATTAAATCCTCGACATGATCAGTGCAATCTATGAATAGGTAGGTATAGACTAATAGGTAAGTACCTACATTTTTATATTAGCTGCCGTCGGGGATTTTACCATGTTTTATAGTTAAGTTTAACTTTCATTTATTTTAACGAGAACTAGGTACCTACCTAGATAGGTCATATAACTTACTTACAGATTATTACGAGGACGTTATGTCATAAAATCTCCGACGGCTTTTTAATCCTTTGAATACAATATACATACATATATAAAGCTAAGTAAGATTTGATACTAAGTAGGTAGTTAGGTAGCTACCTATGCTGTTTATTACTTTTGTTACAGTGAATTCTTAATTTGACGGAAATTTTTATTACTCAAGTCCTAATTACACGTCAAGTTTTAGGCCTACTTATATAAAACTTGAAAGAACTTTTTTGTTACTCTTCTTGTGGTTCTTTACAAAGCTATGCTTGTTTTTGTGTTCCATGATTTAATCCTTTATGTATCTATAAGTTATTCTGAAATTCTATACAGACACACCTACCAACTATTGCCGCGGCTTCGCTTGTGTTTACATTGTATTTTTAACCCCCGACGCAAAAACGACGGGGTGTTATAAGTTTGACGTGTCTGTGTGTGTGTGTGTGTGTGTGTGTGTGTGTGTGTGTCTGTCTGTTCCCCTCTGGCGCTCAAACGGGTGGACCGATTTGGATGCGGTTTTTTTTGTTTGAAAGGTGAATTAGGCGAGAGTGTTGTTAGCTATGTTTGATGAAAATCGGTCCAAGATGGCCGCCGCTACAAAATGGCGGATCACATATTTTTTCATAAGTCCCTTAATATGGGTATCAAATGAAAGGGCTTGACTAGTAGAATAGCACTATTCCAAATCCAAGATGGCCGCCGATACAAAATGGCGAATGTCGGGGGTTTTTTAAATTTTCAATTTACACTTGTTCAACTACACAGTAGATACTTAGGTAGGTAGATACTTAGATAGTTAGGTATTCTATTTCACTATTTTAGAGGTTAGTGTATCAATTTGTCGGTATAGATTATTTCTAAAGTTCAAATCTGTTCCTAAAATCCAAAAATATAGTAACTACCTAGGTATGATGTAAGGAAGGCACCTCTATTTATGCACCATCCAGAATTTTGATATTGATAAAAATTTAAATTTTTTAATATTAAGTGATGGTTATCTAAGTAAGTCTAATCCTTGTTGTACATTAAGCTAGTAGATAAGTTTAGTAGGTAGGTAGGTACACCTTGCCTAGGTAGTTAGCTACCCACTTAGATGACCTACCTACCAACTAGGTACCTACTAGGTAGATAATGCATGTATTCGCTAGATGGCGTTACTTACATTGACTGCAAGGAATAACAGCAGACCGTACGAATTCCTTGAAGTTTTAAATTAGGTCCGAAGTTAAAGTAAAGAATAATCCAAAATATTTTTTATTTATGTATAACCATGATTTACAGGGTAGGTAGATAGGTCTATCACCTAAATACCTTTATGGTAGATAGATACCTACCTACCCCTTGAAAACTTTCGCGGTAGCCCCAGGAAAGCCTACCGCCACCCTCAAACCTCGGCGATTGTTCGTCGAACATGGTTTTCAATTTAATAATTACGCCTCCCCGGTTCCGGCGGGGGGCGTTTTTCAATTCGATTGTTTTATTTCATACCATTCTTGGCTTTTTCATTCGGGCTCCTAGTCGAGCGATTTTACAAGCTTACGTTTTCAATGATTATTGTTGACCGCGCATTGTTACTTCTCATAGGAATTGTAATAGCTAATTATCTACTTAGGTCTTTACTGGTAAGTAATTCACATTAAATAAAGACTACAGATTGCATAAGTCTTATTATTACTGGTACTTGAGTGCCATTTATGTAGGTATTTGTAGCGGCCTATAGCGGCTGTTATCTACGAAAGAACATGCATGGCATTCTATGAAACCAGAGCTTTCTTTCATCATTATAAATACCTTATCTAGGTACTTTCGAATACGTTATAAAGATAACAACTTTCATATATAAATCAAATAGACAAACAGGTCTGACCTGTTTGTGTAGTTTGATTCCACGCTGGTGTAGTGGCCCCAAAGTTTGAGAGGATTTCAGAAACTTTTGAATTAATCATTAGTTCGTCAGGTCATTGTTCCGGGTTGCCATTTCGGAGTCGCTCCGAGTTCTTATTGAGTTAAGAAGTGAGTTTGTCTGTTGACAATAGAATTAATCCGTCGATTTATTATAGCTATTGCTATAACCAGGAAATACAATATCCTTTTATTCAATGAAAAACAAATACAATAAATAACTTATATAAACGAAATTATGTTTAGATAATAGGTATTAGGTCTTTATACATAATTATATTATATTTGTTTATATTTTCATAATTTTATTTGAAAACAATCACAACATAAGCATGCTTTGTAGAAAGCATGCTTAAGGATAGGCCCTTCGAGCAAAAAAAACGCTCTCACAAACATACTCGAATTTGAAAAAGTCGAGTATCTTGGTTTACATTCGGCCGCCGTCGCTTCGACGTATCGCACGTGTTTCTTGCTCGGGAAAAATGCCGTCCTGTGTGGTTAAATCTTGCAAAAAACGTTCCGAAATACATCAAAAAAGAGACGGAATTACATTTCACGTGTAAGTATATCGTTTCCTCATTTAATTCAGCGCATAAGCTGTGTATTTTTAAAATTTTGTAAAATTAAAAATGTTCTTTAAAAATTACGTAGAATTTCAGTTTTAGAAAGAATGGAGTCGATAATATATATTTTTTGAAGTGAAACTTTTTTACCCCCGACGCAATAAGAACAAAGTGTTATAAGTGTGACGTGTCTGTGTGTGTGTGTGTCTGTCTGTTCCACCGTAGCTCTCAAACGGGTGAACCGATTTGAATGCGGTTTTTTTTCTTTGAAAGGTGAATTAGTCCGAAGTGTTCTTAGCTATGTTTGATGAAAATCAGTCCAAGATGGCCGCCGCCACAAAATGGCGGATTACATATTTTTTCACAACTCCCTCAATATGGGTATCAAATGAAAGGGCTTGACTAATAGAATAGCAATTTGTAAATCTAAGATGGCCGCCACCACAAAATAGCCAATGTCAGGGGTTTTCTTAATTTTTAATTTTCTTAATTTTTAGTTTTCTTAATTTTAAAATTATCTTTTTTTAAATAATAAGTATTAAGTATACCAATGCCGAAATCTTCAAAAGAAGTAGGTACTGGAGCTCACTAACTGTAATTGTATTAAAATGAAAGTTTTACAATAAATGTTCTATGCCACTCCATTCATACTTTGTTCTGGTTAAAGGGGAGTGGCTTACGAAGTATGAAATTTTAATTTATTAGCTTATCCTTGAACGTGATTGGTCCGACCTCACAGGTTATCGGTGTCAAAGCGTGCCGCGAAGGAACTATTCGGGCGCATTTTCGTACACGCAATTATATGAGAAAGGCTTATCCTTCTACATCGATGTTTGCATCTTACATGCTTTTGTCATACTTTTGTTTGGTTGGTACCTACAGTAGGTACCTACCTACAGTAATAGTAGCAACAGATTAATTATTGGTTTGGTGAGGCCGCTATCTTGTTCTCAATGTAGAATGGTATGCCTCGTTGGTCTAGCGGCTTACATGTTTAACTGTGAATCATGAGGTCCTGGCTCCTATGTCCAGCCATGGATATCCTATTGGTTGAGACAACGACGAAGACAGAATGCTCTATGGTCTAATTCTAGTAAAACTAATCACATGCTACATTTTAGGAAAAATTAAATCGACTTCAATATACCAAAAAAATTTAAGATTTCCCTTGATTTTTACAGGTTCCCATCATCAGACCCTGACTTGATGACCATGGGACCACTTGGAAAAATACCCTTTCAAACAAAAAATAATTCTTCAAATCGGTCCAGGTTAGGTTTAGGTGCTCTATTTCGAGCCACAGTACCATGGCCCTGTGGCGCAATGGATAACGCGTCTGACTACGGATCAGAAGATTCCAGGTTCGAATCCTGGCAGGGTCGAAGCGACTTTTTTGAGTTTTAAATCTTTTTTTGTTTAATAAAATATTCCAGATTTTTTATTTTTAACCCCCGACGCAAAAACGACGGGGTGTTATAAGTTTGACGTGTCTGTGTGTGTGTGTGTGTGTGTGTGTGTGTGTCTGTCTGTTCCCCTGTGGCGCTCGAACGGGTGGACCGATTTGAATGCGGTTTTTTTTGTTTGAAAGGTGATTTAGTCGAGAGTGTTGTTAGCTATGTTTGATTAAAATCGGTCCAAGATGGCCGCCGCTACAAAATGGCGGATTACATATTTTTTCACAACTCCCTTAATATGGGTATCAAATGAAAGGGCTTGACTAGTAGAATAGCATTATTGCAAATCCAAGATGGCCGCCGCCACAAAATGGCGAATGTCGGGGGTTTTTTAAATTTTCAATTTACACTTGTTCTATAATTACTTACCTATGTGATTGCAATTTTCCTGGCGGTTTCCAGTCCATCTGTCGAGGCCATATTTATAGCGTCTTCATGTAAAAAAAACACTAAATTAATTTTAACAAGAATTTCACTATCAAAACAATTTTACCAACGTAAAAGTCTTTCTATCAGGTGTGTTGACCACGACCACACCTGACAGAAAGTGACGATGTGGCCAAAAATGGCATGCGTTTGCCTAGAAGATGCCTATTCACTCTTTTCTTAAAGATGCCCAAGTTGTAAGTGTCGGGAAACAGAGATTCGTACGCGTCACGTACGCGTAGACGGCGTAGTTGTCAGAACAAGTTAAATAAAACCGACTTCTGACGACCTCCCTGGCGCAGTGGTGAGCGCTGTGGTCTTATAAGCGGGAGGTCCTGGGTTCGATTTGAGTTGCAATTTGAGATTTTATAATTTCTAAATTGTCTCTGGTCTGGTCTGGTGGGAGGCTTAAGCCGTGGCTGGTTACCACCCTACCGGCAAAGCCGTGCCGCCAAGCGATTTAGCGTTCCGGTACGATGCCGTGTAGAAACCGATCAGGGGTATGCATACCTCTTCCAATCTTCCAAGTTAGCCCGCTTCCATCTTAGACTGCATCATCACTTACCATCAGGTGAGATTGCAGTCAAGGGCTAACTTGTAGTTGAAATAGAAAAAAAAAGACTTCGGTCCAGCAAAAAATATTACTGACATAATATGGATACATTTATGCGTGTATAACTTCGTACATAAGACTGTTAACTAGGTGTATTATATGACATACTAAAACCTTCCTGAACGCACCTGAAAGTATGCAGATTACGATGGTGAAAAAATCAAAATCGGTTTATTGGTTTTTGAAATAATCGCGAACATACATATGTACATACATACGGGTCGAATACAGAACTTTCTTTTTTGAAGTCGGTTAAAAATAGAGCCGCGGGATAAATCTATAGCAAGCTATCCTATGGAGTCATATCCGTGTAAGCGCAAACTTCACGCTATTTATTTACATGTATCATTGAATAAACTCCGCAAGCTAGACGGAAGGATAGACTCTTGTACTACCTATATGTCAAGTCGCATGCATCGACGAATAATTGGATATCCAACGTTTTGGTACCGGTGGATGGGTGCAATATTGTGTGGAGGAAAATGAAAATCCGAGTTGATACAAGTTTAGATGGTTATTTCGTTTTAAAAAGGATTTATTTCAATAGCAAAGAAACAACTCAACTACCTATTTATTGTAAAAATAAAAATATAGTTATTAGATAATTTCTGGGTAAGTATTAATTTTTAGTATCAGAAACTTAGGTACCTACTTAGTATTATAGTTTTACGATTTATGTATTTACAAAAGATAAGTAAGTAGGTAGGTACATGGATTCCGTATACATATATATGTATAACATTCGATTCTAATTCAGAGAAAAATATAATTTTAATATTTTAGATTACCAATCTAAAATATTAAAATTATATTTTTCCTCCCCACACACACAAGAGCAGACATTACAATACATAATAAGTTATATAATACCTAGATGTGCGTGTTTTCTTTACATTATAAGGTATAGAAATTTATATATATGTACATACATAATATAATATCACGCCAAAGCGCCTAGACTGTAACCGACAGAAATATCCGTGATAATAATAAATAATTCATTGTTAAAATTAAAAGGTACACGATTATTTATTAAAGTACAAACAAAGTACACGTAGGTACCTTCATTAAAGTCTATTCATTGGAAGTATCGTTTTTTTAACACGCGTTGCCTTGATAAAGATTAATTGGTTCTTTAATTACTTCAGTGCGTCATACAAATCACGAAGTTTTGATATCTTTAAAGATACGTTGAGCTCACAGGAAGCTTTAAATTTTATACTTGTAGAGCCTTCGACTCGTTGCTAGCCTACTAGGCTACTGTCTAAAAAGATGCATCAATCTTTGCTTCAGTTGTGATGATTGGCTGAATTTATGACAAACAGTGCATTTTAGCCAATCTCTCTCGCTATTCGAGCTTTCAATGTTTGACTACGAGAAATTTTGCTTTAGGTATAATGTACGAGTTTTCTTTATGTAAAAGTTTAATCAAATCAAAATGGCAAAAATATCTTTATAGATTTTATTCTGTAAATTTATGTACCTAAGCAAACTAAAGAACTGTTTCAAATCTGATCAGCATACTATCTAATACCTAGGGATTTGTTGCTTTGGACATACCTGCTTAGGTCATACTATTCTACGCCTAGATTGTTATTTCAATGTATGGTGATGTAGATGACGATGACGATGATCTCTTACCTTCAGAAGATCCGCTTCGACCATAAAAAAGGACCTCCGAAGCCCGAACAAAAGTGGCCGACCGCTCGCTCGACCTTCCGACCGAAACTTAAGGAAGTGAGCAGATTCCACACAAACGGTTCCCTCGGATAGTTTGATGTAAGTATTGAAAGTGATAAATGATATTCCTATAAAGCCGTCAAGATTAATTAAACCCAAACTGTTGCCTAAATAGTTAGTTAGACGAGAACGGGTAGCGCTTTGTGCGTCGAAGGCGTTGCATTTCAAGGCGCATCGCTCACTACAAAGTCGAGGCTGAGTCGGAGCTGCTACGGCGGTGTTAAGTCTCTTGTTCACACGCCGTGAAAAACCACGTTTTATGTTTTACGGTCGCAGTTTTGTATGGAGTTCAATGGGAGCTTGTTAGCACGCACGGCGGCACTGCGGCGCGCCGTACGGCGTGCTCGATACGAAACGCGATTTTTCACGGCGTGTGAACAAGAGGTCTTACGGCTCCGTTTAGGCTGGACATCAATTGGCTACTATCGCTTCAATTAACCAAGTAATCACCTTATTCTAAGCAGTTTAGGCGTCTGTCGAGACATTCGTGTACGGCTCGGATATCCGAAGGGATCATTTGAGCATTTCGTAGCTGTCGTAGTGAATCTTGAGCTTCTTCTTGGCGGCTGCTAGAGAGATTTGACGCTCAAGTGATATTGGACAAAGTACGCCCAGCCGAAATGCGTGAAATTAGCCGTTTCCTCGTTGTTGCTTCAAGAGCCTAGGTAAGCGGAGTTACTGGAAAACTCTAAAGGCCGATTCGCACATATCATAGTGAAGCATCAGTGCCGCGGCCGGCGTTGCAGTTCCGGTACAGTGTCAATATATAATTGTATCAAAATATGTCATTCTCTATGAACTGACACTGAAACTCTGCGGCGTCACTGATATGGACAGGTATGAACGCGTTCATAGATAATGTATGAAAGAATATTTTTCGCTGTGCCGCGGCACAGTGAAACCTGAACTGTCCTGGCACTGATGCTTCACTGATATGTGCGAATCGGGCTTAAAACTTCCGCGCCTTGATCACGGCACCTGTCTTGTGAGCGATGCGCCTTATAGCGTTTCTTTTGAAGCTTTGCGGTTACGGATTTTATTATGAAATTGTTGAATCCATGACTATTAAAAGCATTGTCGGTTGTTGCTTTCGTTGCGTATTGTGGTTTATGTACGGGGAAAATTGTTGAAAGGAGCTTGTTTCAGGCATTACGCTTTATTATAATTAGGCTCTATACACAGCTTAACAAAAGGATGGCGTGTTTAAAGGCGATCAATCTAATATTTCTTTTATTTGAAGTGTCATCCTCTGACAACCGTTGGGTCAAAGTTGGTGATCATTAGGCATTAATAAATGCATAAACAAAGCAAAGCGGGTTGCGCAAGTCAGTGTTCGTACCTCCATTGTATTAATCCGTAAGGTTAAACATTGGAAAAATAAAAATTTAAAGCAGTAAGTATATTGCTTGACGCTATACCTAGTATATGTAGGGTAGAAACGTTTGAAAGTTAGTGGCCTGTTGAATGGAAGCAGGCGTTACTTTGCGGAATTCCATGATATACAATGAATACAAAATTATTTTGCTATAATCCGCTAACAGTGACAAATTTGTAGGCACAACACCACACAAATTCACCACAAAACAAACTCGACGATCGTTTCGCTCCGACACCGGAGCATCTTCAGGAGATGTCGACTTCACAACGGACGATTGACGGATTGACGATTGACGGATTGACGGAACGGATTATAGCAAAATAATTTTGTATTCATTGTAGTTATACTAGCGGCACGCTATGATGGCCGGTTTGACACATTACAATAGTGATGTGGAATGTCAATTTATTCTCGAACAAAAAACAATTAAGTTTTGTTTTTGTACCTGATTAAATAGGTTTAATAAAACAAAAATGTATATGTTTATTTAATTTATTTGAACGAACTGAATATTTGAACGAAAATGAATATACATACTTTATATGCACACAAGAAACATATGAATACAAAAGATACCAAAAAAGGTGCCACAAAAGGCCATAATTAATCAGATTCGTCCATACTACTATTTTCACTGTCGTCACTGCTATCATCACATACATTAATAATTATATGTTCGTTTTCTATAATATTATCTATTTTCACATCTCTTTCATAATCTTCCCTTATTAATTTAACAGTTCTATTCACAACCTTTTCCCAGTCTCCTTTAGTCACATGTTCACAAGCTTCTTCTAATAATTTTAGCATTTTTTTTGTGGTAAATGGGGGTTCTGTATTGTGTCTTGCAGCATATCCCTTAATTTGAGCCCACACCAACTCAATCGCATTATACTCACAATGGTAAGGCGGTAACCGTATAACTCTGTGCCCATGTTCTAATGCTATTTCGTCAATGACGTATCGGATCTTGGTTGGTTTGTTTTCTTTTAAAAGACGTACTAATTCCGCTTTTAACATATTCATGTTTGCATCTACGCCATTTTTACGAAGCCATGCGACGATATCAGCTTTCTTTTGGGATTGGGCAGGTGGCTTGTCAATTTGCATCGAGTGGTATGGGGCGTTGTCCATAATTATAATAGATGGTTCAGGGAGGCTACACAACATTGAGGTAAACCATTCAGTAAACTTTTCTCCATTCATGTCTTCATGATAGTCTCCAGTGGTTTTTGACGCAAAAGCCATGAGAGAACCTTCGACAAACCCGTTGATGGTTCCGGCGTGACAAATTATAAGTCGCGATCCTTTTCCTACAGGAACTTTGGAAGTAGATGCTGCTGTGTCATCGTTCCAAGAACGGCCTACAGTATGGTTAGCATTAAGCCATGTTTCATCCAAGAACACAACATTTTGCCAATTTTTGATTTCTTTCACTTGCCGTAAAAAAGTATACCTTGCCATCGCTATATCAAATCTTTCCATCAATATTTTGCGTTTGTTACATTTTTTGTATCGAAATCCAATGGTCTTCAAAATCTTCGTTAAAGAACTTTCCCCACCGAAGAATAATCCAGCTTCCTTCAGTGAATGCACCAACTTTTTTCTTGTTGGATACTCCTTCTGTAAATAGTAGCCGTAAACATGTCTTCGGATAGCATCGGCATCAAAGCTATCGATGCCTATGACTGGTTTTGCTCGTTTTCTCTTTTTTGGTGTGTGAAGTTTATTTTCTTCTGTGCCAGTCTCGCCATATTTTTTTTTAGTTATCCGTCTAACAGTTCGTTGTCCAATATTAAGCGCATCAGCTACGCGTTCAACCACTGACGTTATAGGTAAAATTGGCCCTCCATTTTGAGCTTCACGATCGAAATAGTTACGAAGGCGTATTACGAACTCACGTGTCTGACTATTTAGAACAGTTCTCTGCGTACGTTCGGTCATATCGACGAAATCCACAACAAAGGGCTTGAACAGAGTCCAAATTAACGAGCAAGGGTCAACAGTAATGCAGTATCAATATTTGAAATCCAAAGCCAGGTCAAAACTATATCACAATCGCATTGCACTGACAGTTTATACTTTTCGAAGCAACGTCAATTCGAAACTGCTTTGTTTTGCATTGAGCATTGACGCGAGTTTGCCGGAGGTAGTAGTTGTGCTAGCCAGCGATCCTATGTGACGATCGTATTAGATTCCATTTTTAAAAATTTATTGATATTTTTTTGCGATTTCAGAGGTTTGTCCACATAGTGAAAATTGTTCATATTCACAAGTACATTCACCCCTTAAATGGTGCAAACTGATTTTTCTACACTTGTATACATTTAAGAAATCAATTTAATAAATAAATTTTGAGTCCTAAACCTAAAACTACATTCGATAAAATTTATGAATCTCTGCACATCACTATCGTCAATAAAGTAATACAATTATTTCCTTCAAAGTCGTTATCAATTAATACGGAACTTCATGAGCGGACAAACGTCAAACCGGCCATCATAGCGTGCCGCTAGAGTAGTGGCCTATTAGATAAACATCCCCGTGCCTCATATAGCATGTAAAGCCGTGGCTCCTACGCCTGATGGACCTCTGGATTCTCCGGTCGTGTCGCATTAACAACCCAGACTATGAGAGTGAAGGAATAGAAAGTGCGCCCGTGTTTGCGCACACACTTGTACACTATAGTATCTCCTGCGTAGTTGGCTAATCTCCGCCTCCGTTGACATTGGCCGTCATGGCTGAAATTCGATCGGAAGGACATTATACTTCTTCATAAGAATATTTCGAGTCGAGTGCTCTATGTCACGAGCGAGAATCGAACCTGTGCTTCTTTTATTTTATCAATGTCTATTGTCTAGACTCTAGTTAGATACCTGCAACAATCATAATAATAATTATAATATTATGTATTATATTTATATTATTTTTTGTAAACATTGTTAAAAATATAATATTGTATGAATGAGTATGCAAATAAATGAGAGAATTATAGATAATATAATATTTTTATGTAAAAAAATTATACGTGTATGTAACTATATCAATAAAATATAAATCTATACGAAGACCTATTGCGAGGGATTATTTCCCCCTACCGATGACGATGCCAGAGAGTTGCCGTATCACTAGAGCCAGAGTTGTCCTACAAAATGGCCTCAATATCTTCAAGAGGCACTGCTGTGGAGCTTGATGGAGGTTATCCGAAGATGAAAAAAATAATCAGAAATTATGAATACATATTTACATGTCAATTACAATTTAATGTAATTCACATAGATAGATATAAGTAATTAATTGTAATCAATGTACCTACTCGTGACTTGTTGACCTACAATCCAAACTGGCTTTTTACAATTTAACTTTAACTGTAACTCTACGTTAACCTCGTGACGTGCAATCCAGGTCTTATAGCGTGAGATCTTTAAAGCTTAGGTACTCTGACTCTACTCAGACTGAAGATATATTTATATCCCGGTTTAACTCTATCTTGAGTCTGGTTACAGTCAGAGTACGCTCTATACATCTTACCCTTAGTTACCCACTCTAGTGTATTAAACTCAATGCCCGTATGCTAAGAATCGAAAAAATAGCTATTCAATAAGCTCACACAAATAAGGTATACGGTTATTGTGTATTTTCTCGTATTCAAAACCCTTATTTCGATTCGACTTGTGCTTTGAATTTAATGCCATCGATTTTCTGTAAGCGCGTCTTTATGTTGAGTAAGTATGAGTAAGAGATGTGCGGAATAAATAAACATTCAGCGGCTCGCGTTGCTGTTTCTGTTTTTTTATATCGAGGCACATATTGGTTTCTTCGTTCCGATGATTTTCTACATAATAATATAAATAACTTTTCCTCACATAAAGCTCCTATCGCGAAAAACTGCTATAATATAAAACAAACAAAAAAATTAGGAACTGTAGCAAAATCATAAATGTATGTAGGAATTCCGTTGGCCAATAACCAAGTAAATCAATGTTTAACATTATAAGTAATTCAAATTCGTATATTCGTATTCAGTAGCAGTTAACGCAATTATAATATCTATTACAACAATACCATGAAATATTTAATTGTAGCTATAACAAGTATAAATTGAATATTTAAAAAACCCCCGACATTCGCCCTTTTGTGGCGGCGGCCATTTTGGATTTGCATAGTGCTATTCTACTAGTCAAGCCCTTTCATTTGATACTCATATTAAGGGAGTTGTAAAAAAATATGTAATCCGCCATTTTGTAGCGGCGGCCATCTTGGATCGATTTTCATCAAACATAGCTAACAACACTCTCGACTGTTTCACCTTTCAAACAAAAAAAACCGCATTCAAATCGGTTCACCCGTTTGAGCGCTACAGGCAACAGACAGACAGACACACACACACACACACACACACAGACACGTCAAACTTATAACACCCCGTCGTTTTTGCGTCGGGGGTTAACAAAACTAATAGATCCTCATGGAAAGCTACAATAGTCAAACAAAAACGACCACAGTGCTGCGAATCGCATTATCTTCGGCGATGTTCGACGCAATAAAAATTATACTACTTACGAATAATTTTAAACTTTACAGGGTATAAGGAGACCGTTTCCGAAAACTTAGCGTTATTAATATACTACCTACCTAAACACAATCCAAAACCAATAACCATTTATCTATTAATAACGTAGGTATCGCGTGCAACGCCGCACGCTGGAGGTCAAGCGCATTGACTGTTGGCCTCCAGCGTCAGTTGATTTTATTTGAATTACGTTAGGAAGTTTAAAAAAATACAGGAATTTTTTTTTTTGCAATTAAAGTTATGTTTTACTCCCCAAAACGGGTATTGCACAAAAATGCAAATTTTTTCAAATTTTTTCAACTTTTTTTTTGTATCTTATCAGTAATCATCAGTAGGTAATATTATAATATTACCTACCAGATAATTATCTGTCTTAGTTTCCGAGAGCATTCTCCTGATACCCTGTACAATCCAAAGGAGAACGATCAACCCTGACCCAAGCATTTACACAAAATGTAATTTACTAAAAATTATCTTACGAATATATGACAATTTGAAAATTAATAATTATTAATGCTAAAGCTGCTTTAAAAAAAATGCAATAAAAAAGGAATTCAGCCGTCTCTTCCTGTTTCTCTGGCACGTCTGGTGGCCATTTGCATTACTTTCTACGCATACGAGTACATGCCCAAACAAAAAGTTTTGTTGTTAAAAAAATCATGTCACTTGCAATAAAACAGATATTAATTATATTCTATTTATTTGTTGTAAATCGTACAATATGATTAAAGTAAATAAGCAATAATTAATAATATTATTTTGTTGTAATATTGTTTTAACTTCGTTGCGTTTTGTGCAATGGAATATATAACTACAACCTTCTTGATTTTGTGTAACGAAACTTATTATATTTCAAGATGCCATTGTGACATTGTCACTGTTTTAGTTATGTGTGACGCTAGTGACGTCTAGTCTGTTTACATTTTGAATGTTTATTGTAGCGCAGCGGAGACCAATATTAATTCTATGGTTTATTGTTTTTCCTTACCAACGACTTTTGCTATATTATACGGATTCGATCTCGCCTACTCGCCGACTTTACGCTTTTCTACGGATTCTGATTTTTGCTCGTGATTTGTATAACATTGTTGAGGTGCATTAAATGTCAGTTGAATGTAAACATGATGCCTTTGATATGATGCTAAGACATGATGTGTCTTCGTTAGATTCTACATTGCAAACTACTCTCAACATGGACATCGTTGCAACAGGTATGTTAAGTATAGTGCGCGCTAAACAAATAGTTCAAATCGGCAGGAACGATACACGGCTTTCCTTACTAGTTTAACAATCATAAACTACACATAACCTAGAATCATTTTCAAACTTAAACTAAGATTTATTCAAAAACGGCAGCTCCTAGAGGTATTAAAATGGTGTGTTTGGTTATCAGGAATAAATCTGCAATAAATGCTGCATACAACACGCTTGTAAACGACTGGGTTACACGCCCATAGAATTTTGAGCATTCTCCTTTTAAAACTACGCAACATTCGTCTACTGAACACGTGTAGGTACAATGGATATTAAACTTTATGGATAAAGACCTGATTTTCATTTTTTTATTTTCAGATAAGAGTAAGAAATTATGCTCACATCCTTGAGCTCAGTTTTCCAGAAATTCGAAATTATAAATCTATATTCTTTATCCGTTATTTTCAGTATTCGGCATGAGACTGATACGAAATTAAACTCAAAATTGTCGGGGAATAAGGTTGGCTTTTGAATTTATGTAAACTTTTTTCGGACGCTGACCTACACGTAAACTATGAACATAATTAATTTGCCAGCGTACATTTTGTGTTTCGGTTTCTATGAATGTTGTGCTTTTAATTGGAGTCTGAGAGCTACATCGGGTTAATGCTCTGGGTCTCAACTCAATGGCTGTTCACTCATTATTGTGGTGTTTTAGGATGAAAGGTCCAAACCGCATTAGTTCGTAAACTTCAATGAATGGACCTCTTGTTTAATTTCGGATTGTTTCACCTTTTATAATGTCAGATTAAGGTTGTATGTTGTGTAATTCTCTCAAGGTCAGTGACCTTTATTGTTTCTAACCGATTTGAAAAAAAGGAGATTACCTATCAATTTGACACATATCTAGGAACCAAGAAATATTGTTGGAACCGCATTATACTCACTTATGATAATCTATTAGGGCTACCATACAAAATATACAATACTAGCGGTCCACCCCGGCTTCGCCCGTGGTACATAATATATATCCTATAGCACTCAGGGATCACGTACATATCCAACGGTGAAAGAATTTTTGAAATCGGTCCAGTAGTTCCTGAGATTAGCGCGTTCAAACAAACAAACTCTTCCGCTTTATTATATTAGTATAGATTTCGTAAGTGTAAACATTTGTACTTAGGTACATATGACTACATGTACTATACGTATACATGTACTATACAAATATACAAAGTATGTTTGTCCGAAACTATTGTCATTTCTCCGAAACTATTGATCGTATTGTGACCATTCTTTTTGATTGGCTTATATTTACATCAACTTAGGGAACAGTGCAAGTATCATTAAAATCGGTTCAGTAGTTGTCAAGATAATATGGTCATCAGAGTCCATTATAATTAAGAGGTTTTGTACCTACTTAATGACTAACACATTTTATTGTATCTACTACATTGTGACACAAAGTACAAAGTCCATAAAGTACCTACCTAGGTACCTATACTTACAAAAAAAAATACATCTATACAAAACTATTCATACGATAGTAATTATTATTCAAAAAACACGTTCCCTTAATGATGAGATTATGTGCGCTATAAATTTCACTAACAATCGGCTCACAATACGGTCTGAGAGCTGATGGAGAATTTTGAAAAGGTCCTTGATAAAAAGCTGAAAGTTTGTAATATCCGCTCCTCTGTCATCTTTGTGTCTAACAAAGTAGAGCTGTCTATCGGTCCCATGGGATGATTTGCAAGTAATGATTTAAAAAAAATAATAAAAAACAATAGCCGTTACGTGGCAAGTGACGTACTCAAAAATAGTTAGACCTGCATATTCAGCTCCTATTTCGTACCATGTGTAATAATACCTGTTAGTTTTACCTAAAATTCGTGAACACGCCATGGACACAACTTGGATGTTAGCTTAATGTCAACAGCTGTTTGACAGTTACAGTGTGATGAACGCAATCACCTCTAACACTCACTCACAATAATTGGCTACAATGCACCATTGTAGCAAAAATACTATAAATTCAGCCAATCATAACAATTACTTATTGTGCTACCTGTGGGCTGGTAACGCTGAAGAACCCTATTGCCCACTTAAGCTTTTATAAATAGCCTCTACCAATTTTGCCATCAGCTCTCGCAACGATATATTTTATCTGTTCCTGTTGTCATAAAAGTAAAACCACACGTGGTATAACAGATCGCGAATAAACGTCACAAGCCGCGTCTTGTAATTTATCTTTTCAACAATCATTTTTACCGCGCTTTCCTGCCCCCCCACCCCCTCTGTGATTAATGATGGATGGATTCCTGAATAATTACCAAGACTTTTAATATTCAAGTGATTTCCAAAGTTACGCCATTCTGAACTTTGCGTAACACCGATTAGGGTGCACATCGTTTTGTTTAAATCAGATGACCCTTAATGTATGTCACAAAATAAAAACGAGGTAAGTGACATTTTGGGAAATACACAAAAATGTGTTTTGTGCGAATCGTATTGGGATTTATATTCAGTTGATTGTCGCATTAATAAGCAACAAAGGCGAGAATACCATTGAATGCGAAATCTCCACTCGAGTTTTAAGGGTAGTGTGCGTTATTAATTTGTTATAATTGTCCCCCCTCGTCTCATATTTGCTCGCATGTGGCATTTTTATTACGAATTACTCGCAATCATTAATTTTGTTTTTCTTTTCAACACTCGTGAAAGTGAATGTGTTTCGAGTGGCGGTATTATATCGCTTGTGTGCGAGAAATATGCGCGTATTAGATTTTTTTTTTGGTCCGTTTCTCGAGTGATTCTTTATGAACGCTCTGTATCGGTTACAATGGCTTTCATTATGGATTGTTTAGTCAAATATCGTTTATTACCCTCGGGGATTATTGCTTTATTCTTTTATGACGTTTATGACGTGCCTATTTTCAGAAGAATTTCCTAAGAAATTAGTCATAAGAATGCTTCTAATGCACAATGCTTTGTACTAAGCTTAAATCACTCGCAAACAGTTCTTGTAGGAAGTTAAAAATTCTAAGCTCGTTTACATAACTTAATTAAAAATCTCTATCGCTACCACTCCCTAGGTCTGAATAAAAAAAATATTTCAATCATTTTATCATAGTTTTATGAATTTATCATAAGTAGTTTAGTAGACTTTTTATGAATTTAAATGTATATTGCAGATACTAAAATTATATACAAATTAGTGGGAAAGACTTGTTTTATATGGCAGTTCATCAATTTTTTTATCAAAGTTGCCATTAATTATTTGCTTGGAGATTAATAACCATGTCAATGCATGAGTCACAAGCTACCGCACACTCGAACGCCTGAGCACCGACTCATATCACTTTAATTTGCAATACTAATTCAAAAGGAAGCGTTCAATAGCATAATCGTTAATTTTATTGCAACTTTCGCGCACGGCCATTGAGGCCACCCTCTGTTTGAGGACAAATTAATTTGCATACCCATTATGGTGCGGAACCCTCCGTTTACATGTAAATGCTCTTGTTTATTTGTCAAATTCGGTTTGCTGTGATTCAGTGGCACTATGGATGCGTGCGTGCAAAAATAATTTTGGTTAAAATTACCTATAGATGATCTTGTAACCCCAAGTGTCTTTGGTTATATTATGTATTAGGGAGTGTTTTATTAACCCCCGACGCAAAAATGACGGGGTGTTATAAGTTTGACGTGTCTGTGCGTGTGTGTGTGCGTGTGTGTGTGTGTGTGTGTGTGTCTGTCTGTTCCCCTGTGGCGCTCAAACGGGTGGATCGATTTGAATGCGGTTTTTTGTTTGAAATTTGAATTAGTCGAAAGTGTTGTTAGCTATGTTTGATGAAAATCAATCCAAGTTGGCCGCCGCTACAAAATGGCAGATTACATAATATTTTCTCACAACTCCCTTAATATGGGTATCAAATGAAAGGGCTTGACTAGTAGAATAGCACTATGCAAATCCAACATGGCCACCGCCACAAAATGGCGAATGTCGGGGGTTTTTTAAATTTTTAATTTATTTTTGTTTCGATTAAATAGCCTTCTTCTATGATGAATATAGAGTTTTATTCAGAGAGATCACGGCCCACGGGTATGGGTATTAAACCAAAAACTGCGATACTTCTTTCAGTTTAGCCCGCTTCCACAGACTGATCTTACTTACCATCAGGTGAGGTTGCAATCAAGGGCTAGAGCCGGTAGATGAATTAAAACAAGCTATATTTTAGCAAAAGTTAAACCGACTTCGATCCAGCAATCTCAGAGAAATCGGTGTACCATTTAAAAATACAGATATATGTATATGATATTTGGGTACATCTGTACCTACATAAAATGATAAATAGATGTGTTATTTACTAAAACCTTTCTGAAATTATGTAGATTACGATAATAAAAAAATCATCAAAATCGGTTCATTGGTTTTTGAAATAATCGCAACCATACATACATACTAACATACATACAATACAGGTTGAATACAGAATCTCCTTTTTTGAAGTCGGTTAAAAATGATTTGATTTTACCAGACGCTTTTAATAAACAATCAATAGGTATGAAAAAATTATAATACCCAAATCGGTCGTTAAGCGCCGCTAACGACGACGGAGCGAGCGGTGAGTAAATTGTTCCGTGTGGCTTGTCGCCGAGGGTCGCGGAGTGCCACTGAACATAACGAGCTCTCCAGCCTCCGATCTATACCTATTCGTACGAGCACCGTTCGCTGGAAGGCTCGATAGTTGATTAGCCGCGATTTTTGTGTAAGCAGAAATGCGAAGGGATTAAATTGGAATATAATATCGGTGATTATTTCGAATGCACTTACGGCGTTTCCCGCCGACGCGACGCGGGCGTTTGCTTGCGTCGCGATACGATCATGTTGATTTGAATCCGCCACCAGCCTTTTAACATCCCACAGCTGGGCACAGGCCTCCTCTCTCATAGGAGAGAGGAATTTAGAGCTTAGACCCGCCACGCTGCTCCAATGCGGGTTGGCGGGCTTAAACGACTATTTTTACGTGATAGTGATAATAATCGGGAACGACTGCTTAACCTGCTCTCCGAGGCATGGGGGTGAAACATCGCCAACAACCAACTCCGGGCTGGCACTGAGAATTTCTTGACAGAAAAATTCAATACCTAACAATTATTTGCCCGACCAGGGAATCGAACCCGGGACCTCGTAATCTGCAGTCGAATATGCTAACCACTAGACCGACGAGGCAATTTTTGATTTGAATATCGATATTCAATTCGACGTATGAAAGCATGTCTTCCGATTTGCTTCTATTTGGTAAGTACAAGAATTTATAAAGTATCTCAATAGCGCAACGGTCGTTGGGCGCGGATCGGGGACCGTGGGGTCGACGGTACAAATCCCACCCGTTACACTGTTGTTGTACCCACTCCTAGCACAAATTTTTACTTAATTGTAGGAGAAAAGGGAATATTAGTCATGTTCAAATTACCACATCCTAAGGGACCTTTCATATAGACCGGCGCGGAGAGCAGAGCAAATTTTAATCGCATTTAAAATAGAATCTTAAGACATTGAAATAAGCTTTATTTTTACATTTTATCTCTTTTATGATAGGAGGATGCTCGAGGATGCTCCCAATACGCTCTGTATGAAATATTAAGAGCAGCCGCTCGGCTGCTCGTCGAGCCGGTCGGCTGCTCCATGCTCGTGCTCTTTCGCGCTCGAGCGTCCGACCGGCTCCGTTCGCGTGCTCTTTCATGCTCGCACAGCCGACCTAGGCCGAATTGCTCTGCCGTCCGGCCCAAGAGCGTACGCTCGGCTCCGAACACATCCGCGTGTCCGTTCACACAGACCGGCGCGGAGAGCAGAGCAAATTTGATCGGCCGGTCTGTGTGAAAAAAGAAATGCTCTCCGATGCTCTCCGCGCCGGTCTATCTGAACGGTCCCTTATTCAGCTTGGATCCTGATCCGGCTCTTACTGATCATGCGGGTCCCTGTTTGCCTCTTTTAGAGCTTATAAAAAAAACCGTACAACATTAATATATAATAATAATCACCATCGTGCAATAGAAATGCGAACAATAAGATATTACTCACGTGATGAAAACGTATACACGTTTAAGTTCTTACAGAGCCGCTGAAGTCGCGATGTAGGTCATACATTGTCGAAGATGACAAAGAAACAATCGAATCCTTGACAATTTACATGGAGTCATGAATGTAAAAAGAGCTGTTTGTATTTTATTGACAACAGGACTGATATTCAAAGATACTTAATAAGAACAATAAAATTGTATTCTAGATTGTACTGCACACTTCTCAGTCGTACACTTCTGACGTGCTTCTGACGGAGTGATCGTGGATGTTCATGGATCGTCTGATGTGCTGGTTGCAGCCTTAGCGAGAATCCTCCATCTCTATAACATTCAGCGAAAGTACACTGCGTTGATTTTGTTATAAGGTCTGTCCATCTTGTGGGTCATAGGCTGCAAGAACGTTGACTTTCCACTCGTCCGTGTTCCACTAACCGTTTCAATAACCGTTCCACTAACCGTTCCACTAACCGTTCCACTAACCGTTCCACTAACCGTTCCACTAACCGTTCCACTAACCGTTCCACTAACCGTTCCACTAACCGTTCCACTAACCGTTCCACTAACCGTTCCACTAACCGTTCCACTAACCGTTCCACTAACCGTTCCACTAACCGTTCCACTAACCGTTCTATAGAACGGTTAGTGGTACAAGGAGGAAGGAAAGGACTTTCGTTGCGGATAATATGACCAAACATCTTGAGTATTCGCACTTGCACAATTGACGACAGTCTTTGTTTGATGCGAAGCTCTTTAAGGATGGAGACGTCAGACGTTAGACGGTGACAGTACTGCACACAATCTTCATTAAATAAACAGGTAGATCTAATTATTATATTGCTGTCCTTTTCATAGTGTTCTTTATTGGATTAATTTTTATTATTTGCACAGAAGGACGTGTACTTACTTACTGTACGCAACAAAAATTATTATCAACTTAAATTAATTAATTATTATCAGTATCGAGTTTGAAATAAATCGTTCCAGCGATTTAGTGCTTGCTGTTGTGTGCCGCCTGTTCTGTGTTTTGTGCTATTTATTTATTGTTCGTCTATGTTTTGTGCTATTGTTTTACTGTATTTTTCCTTTTAGTAATTTTTATTTCGTTTATTTTATTTTATTTTATTTTTCTTTTCAATTAATTTAATTTAATTTGCTACTAAATATCATACTATGTAATTATGTTAATAAATAGAAGTATGATGTATCCGTGATGACACTCGTGTAAGGCTCCTACTGAAAACCAGCGCTGCAGCTTGCTGCAGCACGATGCTGAGTGGGAGACCTACATTTGATCAAACACAATTGTTATTTTATCCTTATTTTAGTAGATAGTTTTTATTATTACGTTTTATTTATTTTATTTTTAATTTCAATTGTGTTGTGTTGTGTTGTGTTGATCAAATAAAAAAGTTTTCTTTCTTTCTTTCTTTCTACTTACATGTATTCTGTGAAAAGTTAAACTGGCTATCTATAACGTTTGTTAACGCTTGTGGCAGACCGACAGACATAAGGACAGATTAGCAAAGGCTTATGATAGGGTATAGGCTCATATTGATAGGGACCCGTTTATTTCCGTCCGTTTGGGTACGGAACCTAAAAACAGACGACCAATGGCGAACTTGAGTTTGATAGTTAAGTAGAGCCTTTCAGCTTTTAGTAACTTATATGAATTAGATGACCATTTAACCGAGAAATTACAAGACTACGCAACTTAAAAACCGGCCAAGTGCGTGGCGGGCCACGCGCAGTGTAGGGTTCCGTAGTCACAATCCTCGAAAAACAGATATAACTCCTTAACCTGTGAACCCTACTTAGCCGTGATAGTTTTCCTTTAAAATTAATTATATACACTACTGCTGTGAATTTTTTCAAGTTCCTATATACTGCCTTTTGGCTGATAGAGGGGGGGGACACTTGACTCTAATAAAAATTTGCAATTTAAAACATCATATTTTACAAACGGATCTAGAAATCGAAAAATGATGTTCCCACACCCACAGTATTTTTAAAAGACCTATTCAACGATACCCCACACTATGGGGTAGACGAGAAAAAAAATATTTATCCCCACTTTACATGTAGGGGAGCTACCCTAAAAAAAATATTTATCAAAATTTTATTTCACCACTTTGTCGGCGTGATTAATATTTATACTCATGCCAAATTACGGATTTCTAGAACTAATAGTCTCTGAGATTAACCGAGGACGGACGGACAGACGGACAGACGGACGGACATGGCGAAACTATAAGGGTTCCTTGTTTACTACGGAACCCTAAAAAGGAGAACAAACAGCTTACAATATCTTTTACTAACGCGTCTAACTACACATGCCCACTCCAAAGTCCGTTCTCAAAGTTGTCGAGTGCCTCGTTGTGCCAATGTTATTCTGTTATACTCAGAGTTACCCTTTGTTCGTGATACCCATTCAGATTATTAAATTGTATTATATCGTGATATTATTTAAAAATATATTCCTTCCACATTAGACCCATTCATTCCGAGTCATTCGCGCGTGAAAACTGACGGAACTTTCCGGTCTTCGAGTGGTCTCATTCATTCGATGGTTGCGTAAAAATTAACAACTGCTTATGCAAAATTGAGTTTATACTCGAGGTGATAGAGTTTAAATTTGATTATACTCATTTGTTAGAAACATAGATAGATATGAAACTTAGCTTTTTTATGGTTTTTCAAGTAGCCGCATCCGTTTCTGATATTGATACCTTTTTACTTCTGACTCTGTAGGGAGGGACTTGTTTCTCCACCTTTATGTCATATTCATACGATACCTATCTACTTATTAAATGCTTGAGTAGATCTCGTCTGATCGATAGAATGATGTCCTACTTCTGCCTCATTCAAGATTTTACACCTGGAAAGGCACGTACATACGTAGGACAGTATTTTTATTAATTTTATTCACTAAAAACATAAAGAAACATAAAGTGCTTGGAAGTAGCCAAGCATGGCTTCGCCAACATGATAAGGTCGGGGTTGTGTAACTTTTTGCTATTTGACCATAGACTTTGCCTAAACTTAAGCTTTGTCCACCAAAAAGCAACTTTGCTTGCTTTTTGGTGGGCAAGCTTAAGTTTAACGGTAGCTTTAACCACCTGGCTTACAACTGGCTCTAAAGGCTTTTTTTCATCTATTAGATAACTAAATGATGGCCGCGACTTCGTCCGCGTGGATTCATATAAATCTCATACAAACTACCAACCCTTATTTAACCCCCTAGGGATTGAATTTCCAAAATTTCTTTCTTAGCTGATACCTACGTCATAATAGCTATCTGCATGCTAAATTTCAGCCCCATCCGTCCAGTGGTTTGAGCTGTGCGTTGATAGATCAGTCAGTCAGTCAATCATCTCCTTTTATAATATACTAGTGTTGCGCTCGGTGCGCGAGCTGCAAGCAGCTCGCGGGCCTTGTAATCTCTTCAATATTCGTAAAATAAAAAAATGGGAGGCCATACTAAATACCAGAATATTCTGAAGAGTCTCTTGAAAGATAGAAAGAAATATTGGTATCACGTTTCTTATTTTTTCTGAAAGGACACTAATGAGTTCTATGCATGCGTTTAGTGGAAAAAAAAGATCTACAAAAATGTTCTGGGGAGCCACTTGAAAATTAAAAAGAAATTTTGTATGGACACGAATTTTTTTGTTCCGTAGCTATCTTTTTTTTACTGGCTCACCAAAGGGCCTAAGGTCTTAAACATTTTTAGTTTCAGGATCATATGGGCCTCTATGATTGATAGTTTTTGCGGGCCATTAGGGTACTCTGGTAATTTTTCCACATTCACTACGTTTTGTATTTTTTGTAAAAAAAAATCTTTTAAGTTCTATTTACTTATACGTGTAGTGGGGGGAAAAAGTTTTATACAAAAATGTCTAAGAGAGCCTCTTAAAAAGAACCCAAAAAATTTGTATGGAGAGAATTTTTTTTTGTTTGGCGACCATCTTTTTTTACCCAGTCACCCAATGGCCCAAGGTCTTTAACAACATTTGTTTGGGACCATGCCTGAATGACTGGTAGTTTTGGAGGACCCATGAGGTACTCTGGTAAATTTTCCACATTCATGACATTTCATAATTTTCCTGAAGAAAGACCCATAAGTTCTACGCATATAAATAGTGAGGGAAAAAATTTCCATACAAAATTGTTCTGGAGAGCCTTTTGAAAAGAACCCAAAAAATTTGTATGGAGAAAATTTTTTTTTGTTCGGCGGCCATCTTTTTTTTACCGGTTCACCCAATGGCCCAAGGTCTTTAATAACATTTGTTTGGGACCATGTCTGTATGACTGGTAGTTTTGGAGGACCCATGAGGTACTCTGGTAAATTTTCCACATTCATGACATTTCATAATTTTCCTGAAGAAAGACCCATAAGTTCTACGCATATATGTAAATAGTGAGGGAAAAAATTTCCATACAAAATTGTTCTGGAGAGCCTATTGAAAAGAACCCAAAAAATTTGTATGGAGAAAAATTTTTTTTGTTCGGCGGCCATCTTTTTTTTACCGGTTCACCCAATGGCCCAAGGTCTTTAATAACATTTGTTTGGGACCATGTCTGTATGACTGGTAGTTTTGGAGGACCCATGAGGTACTCTGGTAAATTTTCCACATTCATGACGTTTCATAATTTTTCTGAAGGAAGACCCATAAGTTCTACGCACATAAATAGTGAAGGGAAAAAAGTTCCATACAAAATTGTTCTGGAGAGCCTCTTGAAAAGAACACAAAAAATTTGTATGGAGGAAATTTTTTTTTGTTCGGTGGCCATCTTTTTTTTACCGGTTCACCCAATGGCCCAAGGTCTTTAATAACATTTGTTTGGGACCATGTCTGTATGACTGGTAGTTTTGGAGGACCCATGAGGCACCCTGGTAAATATTCCACATTCATAACGTTTCGTATTTTTCCTGAAAGGACACTCATGAGTTCTATGCATACGCTTAGATATAGAAAAAAGTTCCATACAAAAATGTTCTGGAGAGCCTCTTGAAAATTTTTAAAAAAAATTGTATGGACGCGAAAATTTTTTTTGTTCGGTACCTATCTTTTTTTTATTGGCTCACCAAACGGCCCAAGGTCTTGAACATTTTAGCTTTCAGGACCATGTTTCTATGATTGATAGTTTTTGAGATCCTTTGGGGTACTCTGATAAATTTTCCACATTCATGAAGTTTCATAATTTTCCTGAAAGAAGACCTATAAGTTCTACGCATATAAATAGTAAGAAGAAAAAAGTTCCATACAAAATTGTTCTGGAGAGCCTCTTGAAAATTAGGAAATTTTTGTATGGAGACGAAAATTTTTTTTGTTTGGTGGGCATATTTTTTTCACCGGTTCACCCAATGGCCCAAGGTTTTGAACATTTTTTGTTTCGGGACGGTACCTCTCCGACTGATAGTTTCTGAGATCCCTTAGGGCACCCTAGTCAGTTTTCCACGTTCAGCTCTCTCTATAATTTTGTTGACCTAGAATTTTTGAATTTTACACACACGGAAAGTATGGTGAAAAAGTTCCATACAAAATTGTTCAGGAGAGGTGATCAGTACCTTACTTCAAGTAGCTTTATATATATAACTAGCGGACCCGGCAGACGTCGTCCTGCCCGCTATTAGCGCCACCTACCGGGTCCAATTTTTCTACTTATAAACCTTCCTCTTGAATCACTCTATCTATTAAAAAAAACCGCATCAAAATCCGTTGCGTAGTTTTAAAGATTTAAGCATACATAGGGACATAGGGATATAGGGACAGAGAAAGCGACTTTGTTTTATACTAAGTAGTGATATAGAAGATTTAGATGAGTCCGATCTCACCTGACGGTAAGCGACGAAACCATGCTCCTGATCGGTTTCTACGCGGTATCGTACCGGAACGCTGAACCGCTTGGCGGTATGGGTTTGCGAGTAGTAACTGGTAACTAGCCTCGGCTGAAGCATCCTATCAGACCAGACCAAATTTAAAAATAATAAATTCCCAAATTGCACTGCCGGAAATCAAACCTAGACCTCTCACACAGCGCTTACCAATGCGCCAGGAAGATCGTCAAAAATAGAAATTCTTAACCCAACCGAGAATCGCAACTGATTTCGAGTAGAAAGGTACCTACCAAGTTACGGACACAGTTCATCACGTGTTCGCAAACAATTTATGCGTATGGTGATGAAGGGCTAAGGGCCAAGTATGCATTAAACTGTGATCTCCCCGGGGACTGGACGCGTGACTCGCCTGTTTAACCCTAATACCCGGACAGGCCGGACTTTTCATACCGACCGGAACTGGGTCTGACGTAGATAAATTCTGTCTCTCTCACAAACGTAACTTTTTTTCATCGTAAATCGCCGGTGAGTTGTGTTGCCCCACCGTTAGTTTGGATTTAAAACATTCGAAGAAATCATAAAATTAAATTTCTTAACAATCCCACGATGAACTGTAATGCCCCTGGTAGTACTATTATATATTCTGTGCCCTGATGGCCTGTAAACATTAAAATCACCCAGAAGTGATACGCGATATCTACTTAATGCTTAAAACCGCATAATTAGATTGGCTCAACAGTTTTTCAGGAAAATGGCAACGAAAGCATGAACAAAAAAAATAAACAAACAAAAAACAACCTCTTACGCCAAATTCGTTCCATCCGTGGGTAAAAACGTAAGAAACTATAGGCTTTTGATTGAACTTATATCAACTCATTTATTTTAACAGTAAAAAAATCTTGTGCGGATTCCTTATTTGGAAGCATACAGCACTCTGTTTACTTGTTCACTCACTCTGTAAGACTTTAAAATGTCACTTGTATTCCTCTCCCAGTCAATGTGGTGAGACCCTCATGCAAAAAGGGTCTCTCTAAGATTGATTGTCTAAGCACTACGCTTTGAATATATTGGAGGCTATTTAAGTGAGATTACATCGCGAAAATTTACAGAAAGCATTCATTGAGACCCTGAACATACATACACTTCCTTTTAAGTGGCATTTCTTATTCACTCTTTTAGGCCATTAACACATCTCCGTCGCCAAATCATAAATGACCGAATTTCGGCCACGGCGGCCAATCTCAACCGAGGCGGAGATTAGCCATCTACGCAGGAGATATTGTAGTACACAGGTGCACTCTCTATTCCCTCACTCTCATAGTCCGATGGGACGCCAATGCGACAAGACCGGAGAGAAATCAGACGCAGGACCGACGGCTTTGCGTGCTCTCCGAGGCACGGGGGTGAAATACGGCCAACTTCCAACTCCGGGCTGGCACTGAGAATTTCATGACAGAAAAATCAATCTCATAATTTTTTTTTACCCGACCCGGGAATCGAACCCGGACCTCGTAGTCGTGATGCACAGTCGAACGTGCTAATCGCTAGATCAACGAGGCAGGCAAACCATAGCAGTGGAATGAAAGTGCATAGTCAAATATTTGCGTAAGAACAGAAGACAGCCGATAATTCAAGCAACACTTATGCAAATCGCCTGAAACTGACTAATAGTAGATTGTTACACAAGGGACGTAAGTAAGCTATTACAGAACAAGATCCAATTTGGCGCCAGTGCGAGCGCAGCTCGCAAAGGGCGCTAATGGATCGCGTGCACCCGAGATATTTAGTCACACGAGCGAGCGCAGCGAGCGAGGGTGAATATAGTTCGAGGGTGTAATAGCTACTTGCAACCGAGGTAAGCATTCTACTTTATATCATTCTTGCGAGGTAAATAAAACATTGGTAATGCAAAATGAAATTTTAATTAGAATAATTAGCAAATTTAGAGAAAAAATAGAAAAAAATGGTTACTTTTTATAATTAATTATAGTAATATTGCTGCAATTATGAAAATGCTGTGATACTGGTTGACTAGGCAAGTGCACTGTTTGAATTAAGTTTTGAGACAGTGTGTATAAGTTTCCCAAATTGTCACATAGATGGCGCTGTACGATATTCACTCGCGCTATCGAGTTGTGCTTTAGCTAGTATTAAATAAAGAACCCTTTGTGACCAGTGGAGCTGGTACGGCTGTAGCTGACTGGCCGTGTTTCATTTGAATATTCCCGCCTTCGTACATTGTTCCTGCGAACCGGATGGAATTGTGGTTTGTACCAGTCGGCATCGACGAGGTGGCGGTTTGTCATCTATGGTGTCAACCCTGGAGATTGGAGCCAGGGGTTTCAGCCTGAAGAGGAACACCAGGCTGTGGCGTCAGCGGCCAGTGGTGGAGCGAGAGGGAAGATCAACCGAGGACGTCACGAGGACCCGATGACAACACGACCAGTGCGAAGTTGGTGCGGAATATAGTGAGTGAAGTGTGCCGTGATAAATTGTGAGTACTTTATTATTAATTATTTATCAAGCTAAATTGGACCTTATGTCAATAAAGAAAATAACTTAACAAAATTAATAGTAGTGCATGGACATAGACTAATACTGAACAAAAAGTGAAGTGACGGGGAATCCATGCCCAAATTTCGTCTATGTCCCAAGTTTACAAAGACTTAGAAAAAAATCGGAACTTAGAATATTTACATCAGTTTGGACTTGTAAAAGTTCAAGAATCTAATCTACCGGGACTTAGAAAATTTTACTTATGTTGTAAGACTTGTAATAATTTTAAAGTAAACTGATTGAACTTAGAATAATTTACCTATAGTTTAGACTTGTAATATTTTTCAAAATTGGTTTGAACTTGTGTTTCTTTAAATTTATTTGTTAATTCGGTTAATAATAGTTAGCTTGTTTAAGTTTAATTTTCTCACGCGTCACTAAATAAATGATCGCCATGGAAGTCTTTGATAAGCTTCAAGAAAACAATAAAGAGCTTATCTCTAAAGGCAAAATTAACTTTAAAAAATCGCCGAAAGATCGTGTAACGGTGTCATATGTAGAAACACGTTTGGAGGCTTTAGAGAATCAATGGCAATCTTTTTGTGACACGCATAAACAAATAATTACGGAAATTACTGCGACAGAATTGAAAACATCTAGCTATTATGTAAATTCAATATATGATAAAACCGAAGAGATTTATTTTGATTATAAAACTGAATTAAAAGATGTATTGAATAAATTGCAACCGAAAAGTAAAGTCGTTCAGTCAGTTGGATTACCAAGTGAAGATAGTAGTAAATCAAAGTATTTTGTGAAATTACCGGAGATTAGTATACCGAAGTTTTCGGGAAAATATTCTGAGTGGACTAGTTTTAAAGATTTATTTACTTCGTTGATACATAACAACGCTAAATTAGATGACGTTCAGAAACTACACTATCTGAAGAGTCATTTGTCTGGCGAAGCAGAGCAGCTTTTAAGACATGTTCCCATTACAGATAAAAATTATAGTGTTTGCTGGACTCAGTTGACTAGTCGTTACGATAATAAAAAATATTTATCTAACAACATTTTACGGCGTTTCATGAGTCAAAAATCTTTACAGAATGAATCGTCAAGTGCTATTAAAGAATTGTTAGATAATATGAATGAATGTTTAAGTGCGTTACAAAATATTGGTATAGACATTAGCAACTGGGATATAATCATTATTTACATAATGAGTCAAAAGCTTGATCCTGAGTCCAGAAAGCAGTGGGAATCAAAGGCAAATGAGTTTGATGGATTGCCTACTTTGGCAGGTTTTAAAGAGTTTCTCGAGCATAAGTTTAGATCTTTAGAATTTTTGGATGTTAAACCAAAACCTAAGTCGCCTAATGTAAGTAAAGTTAATGTATCTCATGTAGCAAATTCTCATAGTCCAAATGCATCTAATCAGTCCAATTTAAGCTGTCAATATTGTAAAGCGAATCATAAGTTGATGAATTGTAAAGATTTTGCGAAGGCTGATTATAGCACACGGCATAACTTTGTCCGAAACAGTAGACTGTGTTTTAACTGCTTGGGGCCGTTTCATTCTGTTTTTACATGCCGCCAAGTCTCTAGGTGTAGAGTTAAAGGTTGTAGACGTAAACACCATTCTCTACTTCACCCCCAAAATGTAGATAATGTAGAGTCGGAGAATGTCGAGTCGGGCAATAACGGTGTAGTTGTTTCTTCGGCAACCACATCGCAAGGGGAAGTAGCGAGTATAGTTACCTGTTTCTCAAAAGTTCCTAGTCAAGTTCTTTTGGCTACAGCACTAGTCGAGGTAGAGTCGAGAACAGGTGGTCCTGATTTTGTTGTGAGATGTTTGTTGGATCAAGGCTCAATGGCTTCTTTAATCACGGAGTCAGCTGTCCAAATGTTAGGATTGAAGAAAATTTCCAACAAGATATACATCTCGGGAGTTAATCGGGACGAGGCTTTAGTTTCTACGTCGATGGTGGAACTAAAGCTAAAGTCCATCCACAATCCGCAATACTCTTTGGTTGTCAAAGCACATGTGCTTAGCAAACTAACGTCTTTTCTTCCCTCAAAGAAGGTAGCCGTTCAGTTATGGCCAGAACTAACTAAGTTGAAGTTAGCTGACCCGAAGTTTGACATACCAAATAAGATAGATTTGTTACTTGGCGCAGAAGTGTATGGCCAGATTTTAGTTGAAGGTCTTATCAAAGGTCCTCCCGGGAGTCCTGTAGCCCAGAACACTCAATTGGGGTGGATCTTATCTGGTCAGATTCACTCAGATCCTCTGGAATCTGAGTCGTGCCAAGAAAATAGTGTCATTGTCAGCATGCACGCCCAGACTAATGATAATGACTTATTAAGAAAATTCTGGGAGCTAGAATCAGATGAAGTTTCAGTTAAAAGAAAAATGTTAACTGATGATGAACAAAAATGCGAGGAGATCTTCGTTAACACCGTAACCAGAGATGATTGCGGGCGTTACGTAGTGAAGCTTCCTTTTCGAGTTGACAACCCAACCTGTAAAAAGGGAAATTTTAGAGAAATTGCAACGAAGAGACTCTGTCAATTAGAAAAGAGATTGTCGAAAACTCCAGAACTTAAAGAAGAGTATACAAAAGTAATTAAAGAATACTTACATCTAAATCATATGGAGTTAGTTCCTGAAGAGCAGCGAGATAAATCAGATGTAGTGTACTTGCCACATCATGCCGTAGTACGGAAGGATAAAACAACATCACGGGTAAGGATCGTTTTTGACGCCTCTTGCTCTGGTACTAACGGTGTGAGCTTGAATAATGATCTCTTGGTAGGTCCACCTCTTCAGCATACTTTACGACATATTGTTATGCGATGGCGCCAACATCCCATTTGTCTTGTAGCAGACATCATTAAGATGTACAGACAGGTGAAGGTAACAGAGAAGGATGCAGATGAGTTTCAACGTATCTTGTGGCGTGACGAATCTGGAACTATACAACATTACAGAATGTTACGTGTTACTTTCGGAACTGCGTCCGCACCTTACCTGGCCGTGAGAGTCCTACAGCAAGTGGCCCACGATGAAGGTAAAAACAACGCCGCTGCTGCTGAGAGAATTCTGCAAGATTTTTATATGGACGATCTCATGACGGGCTGCCAAACGGTTGAAGAGTGCCTGAAAATAAAAAATGATATTAGTAACATATTAAAGAAAGGAGGATTCGAATTACAGAAATGGGCTAGTAATAGTAAGGAATTTATGGAAAAAATAGGAAAAGGAGAAAAGGAAGCGAAGTTAGAAATAGGTACAGGAAAGGAAACAGAACCAATACAGAAAGTATTAGGACTTACCTGGAATAGTAGCACCGACGAATTTGAATATAATGTCCAACTCCCACCTGTAGAATTTCCAGTAACAAAGAGGAAGGTAATTTCAGATATTTCGCGTTTGTTCGATCCCTTAGGTTGGATTGCTCCAACGATCATTACCTCTAAGATATTTATTCAAAAGCTTTGGATGTCAGGTATTGATTGGGATCAGGAACTCCCTCCTCAGTTATTACAGGAATGGCTTACTTACCGGTCTGATCTTATGCGTTTGATGAACTTTCGTATCCCGCGATGGATTCACACAAATGCTGGCGATAAAGAAGTAGAACTGCATGGATTCAGTGATGCGTCAAGCGATGCCTACGCTGCAGTTATATACGTTCGCAGTATTGATGAGAATAATGGTATACATGTGAATCTAGTAACATCTAAGACCAAGGTATCTCCAATTAAACAAGTCTCCATCCCACGCTTGGAGTTGTGCGGCGCACTGCTTCTTGCCAAGATACTGTTGGAAGTTTCGGAGACACTGGGAATACCAAAGAACAGAATTCACGCTTGGACAGATTCTTCTGTGGTTCTTGCGTGGCTTAGCAGCCACCCTAGTAAATGGAAAACATTTGTTGCCAACCGTACTTCAGAGATTTTAACCGTCTTGGACCGAAATCAATGGGCACATGTTCGGTCAAAGGATAACCCTGCCGATTGCGCAACAAGAGGTGTCAAGGATTACAATAACCTTGATTTGTGGAAGCAAGGTCCATCTTGGCTGAGTGAAGAAGTCATAAATTACAGTCCACATGTAGAATGCCAAGATACCAATTTGGAAGAGAAAACTAAAAAGGTTTGTTACGCTGTAGAAAATGTTGAGCTAGAAGAAGAATTCTTTACGAGATTTTCAACGCTTCGAAAACTAGTCAGATCAGTTGCTTATTTGAGAAGATTTATGAAATGGTTGAGCTCCCGTAGTATTGTATTCCCAGCTTATCTTACTAGTCAAGAGTTGAACGAGGCGTCACAAAAATGTATTAGTTACATTCAGAAAAGGTTCTTTTCAAGTGACATTGACAGTATTGCTAAAACCGGATCAGTAATGAAGAAAAGCAAGCTTGTTTCCCTGAATCCGTTTTTAGACAGTGATGGTCTGTTACGAATTGAGGGACGTTTGCAAAACGCTAAGATTAGCGATGATAGAAAGCATTCTGTATTAATTCCACGTGAATCACATTTTGCAAAGCTCCTTGTTGCTGATGCCCACGAAAAAACGTTGCACGGAGGACCCCAGCTGATGTTAAATTATATTAGGTCAAAATACTGGATCATTGACGCCAAGAATTTGGTCAAGTTGCATGTGCGCAAATGCGTCACCTGTATACGTCATGCCTCTCCATCTAATCAACCCATCATGGGTCAGTTGCCTGCAGCTCGTGTGACAGCTGGTAGACCTTTCCGTCATAGCGGAGTAGATTATGCAGGACCTATCGCAATAAGAACCTCAAAGGGTAGAGGTCATCGTTCTATCAAAGGGTATATTTGCCTCTTTATATGTATGGCTACTAGAGCCATCCATCTTGAAGCTGTTACGGACATGACTTCTGAGGGATTTCTGGCGGCCTTTAAACGCATGGTAGCCAGGCGAGGTCACGTGACAGATTTGTGGAGCGATAATGCGACCACTTTTGTTTGTGCTGATAAGGAATTGAAGGCTCTACTAACAGAAGAAGGGTCTACTGTAGCTGTTGAGATTGCCAGTTGGCTTGCATCAAATGGTACTACTTGGCATCGAATCCCACCCTACACTCCAAACTTTGGTGGATTGTGGGAAGCTGGGATCAAATCGACCAAGCACCACCTCAAGAGGGTAATTGGAAACTCCACTTTAACGTTTGAAGAGATAAGTACAGTTCTTGCTCAAATTGAGGCTTGCCTTAACTCTAGGCCGTTGACAACATTGAGTAATGACGCACAGGATCCATACCCATTAACACCCGGACATTTTCTGGTAGGAGAGCCACTGTTACTTGTTCCAGATGCCAATTATGAGAAGTCAAACATCAGTAGTCTCCGAAGATGGCAACTCACTCAAAGAATGACACAGGACTTTTGGCGACGGTGGTCGAATGAATATCTCACTCAGTTTCTGCATCGTTATCGTTGGAATCGTCATTCTCCTGAACCTAAAATTGGAGACGTAGTTCTAGTTAAGGAAGAAAATCTTCCTCCAGCTAGATGGCTTTATGGCATAATTGTAGACAAGCATACTGGTTCGGACAATGTAACGCGTGTTGTGAGCTTAAGATGCAAAGGCACTGTCATCAAGAGACCAGTTTCTAAGATTTGTATTTTACCAGTAAATGATTAAGTTAATATTATAGAATCAATTCGTTTTGTTTTGTTTGTTTTTGAAAAATGTGATAGATTTTAGTTGAGATTTTATACTCATTGGAAAACCATTGTTATGGATTTGTTAAATTTAGATTACATTTTTATCTCATGTATTAAGTAAGTTAAGTTTGAGCCATTTGTTACTTTAAAGGTTTCAGCTAAGTCAGTTGTTATTTGTGACATTCATTTCATAGCACATTTACCCACGATGGACTAGAGATTATCATCAGATTTTGTTAGTGTTACAAATTACTTATGAACCTGTTGGTCCATGGTGGGCGGGATGTATAAGTTTCCCAAATTGTCACATAGATGGCGCTGTACGATATTCACTCGCGCTATCGAGTTGTGCTTTAGCTAGTATTAAATAAAGAACCCTTTGTGACCAGTGGAGCTGGTACGGCTGTAGCTGACTGTATGTAGTGGTAGCTATAGAGGCACAGTTTAATGTAAGAGTGCAATAAATCACTGTGTGAGTGTGTGGTGTTACGTCTACGCCGTGTTTCATTTGAATATTCCCGCCTTCGTACACAGTGCCACACTATCTTCGTCACGTGTAGCCTCGGGCAATTTGGAAGGCCCTGGTTGCGGCTCTACATTCTTTATTGACTCAGTTATCTTGTTACAGATTTTGGTTTTATTCTCAATAGACTCTTCTATATAACCCTCCGCGACCGTGGTTGACTTTGAAATAAGAAAGCAAAACACATTCTGCCAAAGATGTAATACCTTTCTTTGCACGCCATTTGTTGAATTCTTCGTAAGTTTTCACGTAGCGCTCTTTGGACTTATCCGGCAAAAGGTTTTGCATCATTTGTTCTGCTTCAAGCAAACAAAAATCAGGCTCTCCTACTTTTTCATCATCTGATGAAGTGCTTGACATTGTTGTAAATAACTTAAATCCCTTTACGAACAAACTTCACAAACTTTCAGATCAAATGAAATGCCGCCATTTCCATTTTTTTTTCGTAAATAGTTTTCCTTTTTTTTTACGGCTCTGAGTTCTAAGGAGTTTTGCATAGTTTGAAATGTATGAAAATTAAATGCCGCCATGTTCAGTGTTTTTTTTTTTTCAGTAAAAAGTTTTCTTACCATTTTATAAGAAAAGAGATTGTTTACCAAGGAGTTTTGCATAGCTTGAACTGTAATGTGAACATTACAATTCAAGCATAGTGCGACGTAATGTTGCCTTGAATTGCAAACACCAACTTACAAGGAGACTTTCCACCATAGTAATCCCTAGTTACTGAGCAAGTATGATATAAAGAAATTAAAATGCAACGAAAACCGACTGACGTATTGGGAGCTTGACTAGCCAACGCTAATATTGGACAATAGTTCATTCTAGAATCCTTCACACTCTTCAAAATAATAACCACAAAGGGGCAGTCAATTTGTCCACGTCAGGCAAGTGTCCGGCTTGAAAAGTGATCGCATACCAACACAAGACCAGCCATCAGAGCTGCAAACAAAAATGTGCACATAACGATTTTTCAGTACTTAAAATGTGTTTGTCATCTCCATAAGTATATTTCTTGACCCAGTGGTCTGGTATTTTGTCAGAAGGGAAATATGAAATTGCAGGTTGCCGCTGGATAGTGGAAGTATCTTGAAGATATTAGCAGTGGAGAAGTTAGAAATATTAGAGCTAATAAGCAACTAAACTAATCGAACTAAAATAGTTATTCTAGGACGCTGTAATTTTTTTCAATGTATTTGCGTTTCATAAAAGCTTTGAACTTGTTGTTGAGAGATAATTATATCTTGTCAATAATTAATAATTGTTATTTTCATAAACTGGCGTTGGTCTGTGACAAATAATACTTTGTACCAAAATATAATGTAATTAATAACTACTCTGTGCTTAATATAATGTGTAAATTGGATAAGTAAATTAATTATAAATCCAAATAAGAGTTTAATTTATCACAGTTATCAATTAACTGTAAGAACTGTCATATAAAAACTAAAGAACAGTTTTTAGACTGCATAATGTTCATGTTCAAGACTCTATGGCTTCTATAGAGATTAAGTAGATGTTCAAGCGATAACAATCAATTAAATCAATTACTCCATTAATTGTTAGTCCTGTCATATAGCTTGTCCCTCTTGACGGTGGCCTACATTAGCTTTTTGGAAATAATTAGTGTACTGTGTGCTTAGTCTAAAGCGGAGCACTCGAAAACGAACTCGAAAACTATTGATCGATTTCAGAGTAAAATAGACCTAAAATGTCTTGTATTAAGGTTTGAGTTCGCCAATACATTCAGCATTGTTCGAATGCTGAATGTATTGGCGAACTCAAACCTTAATACAAGCCATTTTAGGTCTATTTTACTCTGAAATCGATCAATAGTTTTCGAGTTCGTTTTCGAGTGCTCCGCTTTAGACTAAGCACACTGACTCGGTTAACATGAAACACGAGCCTTTTCTGCCATTCGTCTTTGGGTTGTGAATAATGTATTTGTAAGTTTTTCAGTCGTTATATTTCATTCTTGACGATTACAACAGTGACAATTTAACGGACAAGACATCTATTATCTTGTTGTTGTTCTCCTTTGGCTTACTCTAGTAGTTTCACTCATTTTTGTGTACAACTTGAGCACTTTGTGTAAAGGTAAAAAAATCTATTTTTACCCGACTACGGCAAAGCCAAACGGAAGGGTTATGATTTTAGCAGTCTATGTATGTATGTATGTGGCCGATTTTCGTATGAGATTCTGTGTGTACCACTGTAGCGCCTAAACTACTGGACCGATTTTGATGAATGAGGTGTCTATTGATTCGTTGTTATGGTCCGGGTGATATAGGCTACATTTTATTTACGAAAAAAATCGAGAAGTAAACTTCGCGTGGTTTTCTAGATTATGAAATTATAGTTTCGGATAGACATAACAGATGGCGCCACTAGCTGCTTGCCCCACGCTTTCGCATTAAATTATTATTTTATATTAAATTAAATTATTAAGCGTAGTCGGGTTTTAGTTTACGAACTTTTTCTTCCTATTTTAATCTAGCGACCTGCCTCGCGCTTCGCACGGGTGGTAATTACTTACCCGACCGCTACTATCACATTATTTTGTTAAATCTCAAAGGGAGCCAACGTTTTCGATGAAAGCTCCCAGGTGGCTTGACTTTTTCCGACTTTTTCAGCAATTATCATCATATTCCAGCCAATTTAACAAAATCTTAACAAATTATACACCTGAACCTTCCTCTTGAATCACTCTATCTATTGCTGGAAACCGTATTAAAATCCGTTGCGTAGTTTAAGATATAAGTTAACAAACAGCTGGAGCAACTTTGTTTTTAATTAACCCCCGACGTAAAAACGACGGGGTGTTATAAGTTTGACGTGTCTGTATGTGTGTGTGTGTGTGTGTGTGTGTCTGTCTGTTCCCCTGTGGCGCTCAAACGGGTGGACCGATTTGAATGCGGTTTTTTTTGTTTGAAAGGTGAATTAGTCGAGAGTGTTGTTAGCTATGTTTGAAGAAAATCGGTCCAAGACGGCCGCCGCTACAAAATGACGGATTACATATTTTTTCACAACTCCCTTAATATGGGTATCAAATGAAAGGGCTTGACTAGTAAGAATAGCACTATGCAAATTTTCAATTTTTTTTGACTGGATTTTTTCAAGGATTTTTTAAATTTTCAATTTATACTTGTATGCTATGTATGAAACACGGATTTAGACGGCGTTTAGAAGAAGCAGAAGGAAAAGAAAGACAAATGATATGCACCAAGCAAATAGAAAGCAAACTAATTGGTGAATTGGGCCACTGTAACGCTGTTCACAGGGGGGGTCTCCGAATGCTGCGCTTTATACTGTACAGGGCCGCTATTCAAGCACCTTCTGTTTTTTACCCGACTGCGTATATGTGTTTCACCTGTGTGTATGTATGTCCATTCCTATGTCCGCTTGTAACTAATCAACGGCTCAACGGATTTTGATTAGTGATACGTCATTACATTTGTCTCAATGACGCGAGTGTTATAGGGTACCTAAATTTAAAAAAAAATCAAAATGACGGACTTTATGCGCTTTAATGTGCGAGCTGAAAAAAAATTTTTTCTTCAAGACCCTCGAGTGGGGTATCAAAATAAAGGGATTCAAAAGGCAAATACGAAAATGTATAAATTTATATATTTGGAAACAATTTGGAGTGATAAATCGTAGAAAATGACCGTTTCCTATGTCAGTTCGTAACTACTTAACGGCTCAACCTATTTTGATAAATTATACGTCATTAGATTTGTCTTGATGGCGCAAATGTTACTGGGTACATAAAATTCATAAAAAATCAAAATGGCGAATGTTATGCACTTTAATGTGCGGGCTGAAAAAATTTTTTTTCTTCAAGACCCTCGAGTGGGGTATCTAAATAAAAGGCTTTAAAAGGCGAGTACGAAAATGTATACCTACAATCTATATGTTTTAAATCAATTTGGAGTGACAAATCATGAAAAACAAAATAAATAACAACTACACTGTAAGTGGAACGCTGTGGTAGTTTATTAATTTTTTAGTTCGTTTTTTAGCATGGCAGTCGGGTTTTTTTTAATTTTTAAATTAAAGCTTGTTTAAACTATGTGTAAGCTTCGCAACTCGTTGAGCCATGTAGATTAATGTGGACTGACTTGGTCAGAAGACTGAACAAGTCAGCAAATGTTTACGTTTTCTTACGATCCAGTAGGTACTAGGTATTATTAAGACAATATTTTATAACATTATCCGTGGATCGCTCACAAACGCCTTTATGCCTGCGCATGTCATTTTCATCGATCAACGATCGACAGACGGACAAAGGAGCACTCTTTATGACTCTCCTGCGGGTCGCTTTCTTATCAAAATCAAGATTACTAACACGTCCAATGAATAACGTACTAAGTGACATTCCCGTTTACAATGACAAGGTTCTATAATGCATCGCGATGGCAGGGATATGGAACTTTGTTGGATTAGGATTTGTCGGTTTTGAGCTCGGCGGTGTTGGGTGGAATGCGACAAGTAAATGATAGTCATTATTGTTTGACGAGTATCGGTTTAATGACGCCCGGCTCATAATCTGATAATGCTGTACTCGTGGTTGTCTTGTTTTGTGCGGGGACAATGCACAATGGGTGTTATTTTGTTGTACGGGACATGGCAATTTGTTAGTGACCAGCTGATGCTAGTAACTTCGCCCACTTGGATTCATACAAACCTCATACAAACATTCATCCCCCATTTAATCCACTTAGGGGTAGTTTTTCCAAAATTCCTTGAACACGTAATTCTTTATTTTTAACCGAAAACCGAAATACTCATTTTCGTGGATATAATTGGATAAGTTACGTGAAAAAGGACGGACTCTTATACCTTCATCCTCTATTTAACCCACTTGAGGGTAGAATTTTCAAAAATCCTGAAATACGTATGTCTTTATTTTTAACCGACAGTACAAATACCGATTTTCATGGACATAACTTGAAAAATGACGGACTTTCATACAAAATTTCATCCCCTATAGGGGTGGAATTTGCAATAATCCTTTCTTAGTGTGCGCCTACGTCATAAAAGGAAGCTACTGTGAAAAGTTCAAGTTTCTAGCTTCAGTGGTATAAGCTTTGCGTTGATGATCACTCAGTCAGTCAGTAAGGACAAGCCTCTTTATATGACCCAGGAACCGAACTCAGCACGTCTTGATCCAAAGTCAAAAACTATAATATAATCACTAGGTACATGAACAAGCCAATTTTTTTTTAAAGAAAAAATTACAACTGTTCAGTATAATAGTAGGTACCTACCTACCTACGGAATAGTGGGTGATAGATAATAAGTTTTTATTTAAACTAGACGGCCTGGCGCTGACAACAATGGCCGGCGAGGGACGCGAGGGTGCAGGTTCGATTCGGGGTCGGCTTGCAGGAGATTCGCTTGTACCTATTCGATTTTATATTAGACATTTTTGTTGATATGAATAATTAAGGATACCTTTTGTACGTAGATCGATAGAAGTTTCTTAATATCAGTTCTGTCCAGTAATTTCTGAAACATGACTTTCTTTAAATGAGCACAAAAGTCGAAGAGTACAATAATCGTCAATTGGCAAATGTAAAGAAAAATAGTCTATTAAATAAATCTAATTGAAAATCGCAAGATGAATTCTACCTAGTGCACGTTCCATGCCCTTTGCATGTTCAGCTGAAGAGAAGATAGGTACTAGTTCCTTAATTCAGCTCTAGGTACTCTATTTACTCTACGGTTCTCCTGTTAATCAATAGTGTAGAAATTACTTTTTGCAATAACATTGTATTCTGCTACGAAAAAAAACTCAAATTTTGCTATCCAATGTTATAATTGTTAGTAACTCTTTAGATCCTTCACTCGCGGTCCAAAGATCCCTTTGATAATAGGTAATACTCAATAATGGTTGACACCATATTTTATCTGATTTAATTTTGCATCCATTTTGCTAATTGATGGTTAACCCTCAAAACACCATACGTGGGTATTTGTGACACAAACAATTTATAGGTTTCTTTTCGTCCCGTTCCAAAGATGAAAGTCGTGTCGCCTTGTATCCTTTCATAATGGTGCAAGCCGTTAATATTACGTGCAAACAAATAGTTAAATATTTTTATTGCGGATCGCTCGTAAAACTTGATTGAAGTCCCGTTTAATAACTGGGTGACAATGGAGCTGAGTTATTGGCGTCTAAGCGTGTTATGGGTGTATTTTATGACGTTTGTTAGGCAAAGGTATGAGATTGAATTCCTTTGATGGTGCCAAGGGTCAGTGCTTTTAACGACCGCATGTGTGGTATGAACATGAACAATCATTATTTAAGAGAGAGTCTTGATTATTAGAAAGTGTCATAAATACCCACCCGAGTTAAAACCATTAAACATAGAGAAATTCCGTTATATGACCTAGGCCAACCACCAGGAACTGATGTTTGGATTTTTCCTTTTCCATTTCTTTTTCTCTGAGTATTTTCTCCTTTCAAATTTCTAGGTTCACCGATTTAGTCTGTACGTTGTCAGTCAGTACTGTTACAGGTATAAATAAAGCTTGTTTAAAAATGAATATCCTTACTAATATTATAAATGCGAAAGTAACTCTGTCTGTCTGTTACGCTTTCACGCTAAAACTACTGAACCGATTTAAATGAAATTTGGTGCACAAATACTCTAGAGCCTGAGAAAGGACATAGGCTACTTTTTAACCGACTTTCAAAAAAGGAGGAGTTGTGTTTTTCTACCTATGTACACCGATATCTCCGAGATATCTGAACCGATTTGCGTATTTTTTTTTTAATCCATAGAGAAACATTGCGACACTGTCCTATAAAAAATTTGGATTCCGACTCCTCAATCCTGATGCTGTAGGGGACCTGACCCCCAAAACTAATGGGATTTAGGAACTGTCGGTTATATAAATTGATTGGGGGTACCAATTAAATACTTTATCTTTGAATAAACTCCAGTAGGTACATATCCAACTCCTCAACCCTGATACTGTAAGGAATTGCATTCCGAAATCGTGGGGATCCCACGGGATTTTTCAGTTTTGGGGACGGGTTACTACAGATAGGCTACTTTGTGTTCTGGAAAATCAATAGGGGATTTTTAAAACCTAAATCCACACGGGCGAAGCCGTGGGCATCATCTAGTAAGTAATAAATGAGTACGTTTTATTTTATCTTTTACATATCACAATATAGGAAATTAAGACGGAATCTAACCCTGCTTAGCAATATTTAAGGCGATCCTGTCCATGTCACGTTGGTTTATTGTCAATTTAAAACTATTTAGAAATTCAAAACGTTCACAAAACACGTCACGCTCCCGTCAAAAATACATAAATACACGTCATAACGATTTAATATCGAAGTGTTTCAGTCGCCCTACAAATCGATACAGTTCTGTATTGTTGCGCGAACACAGAGGCATGGGAATTTCAATCAGGGCCCTTAGAGAAACACGAACAGAAACAGTGATCCGACAACAATGCCCACCTGAACCCTTCCCTTGGAGGAATTTATTAACTGGTTTCACATAATACGTATTTAAAATACATGTGTCCGTGCGTACGTGAATACATTATTGATATTATATGATAGTTTATTTTAGCCGACAGTGCATTGTGCTAGTTTTGGGACTCTTAGAAAACATTCTCCTCGTTTTGTCGCGTCCGCATCGGAAGGGGCGCAGGTCCGTTCTTGGACAAACGCCCTGTGACAGACGGGTGTCGGACGAGAAATCGAACAAAACGAGCTTCTAGGGATTTTGGTCTGAGTCGTTAGTACGGGTCATCGGCCCCCGATGCGATTTGGGACAACTTTTGATGGGCATATGTCAGTTGTTATTATTACCCGCGTTGATTGACAATCCCCTTTCAACGTTAAGCTTGATGCCATTGAAAAACATTGAAATAATAACTAACAAATCTGTTGAAATTAATGATTCGGCGCCGATCAAAATGGAAACGTGTTACGTACCTACTTGTGTTACGATTTTTACAACTCTGAATAGCACACTGAAACCATTATCACTGAAAATAGGTATGCAATCGTGAGTGAGAACTTATCAGCCATATTATTGATACTCCTTCCAAGTTAACTGTCCGCTTTTATTTCAGATTTCATATTCAATTTTTTTATGTTTCGCACTCAAATTATCCTCTGACAATGCGTCTTTTGCTTTGTAGCGAATTTTGCTCTGAAACAACTCTCACGATGGTTGTTTTTTTTTTCTCTTTTTTTTTTCTTTTTTTTCTCTTTGCGTGTGTGTCTGTGTGTGACCTACCCTGTCTCTAGTAGCCAATTGAGTGCTTCGTCAGTTAATATTCACTCGCCACAAATGAAATATCAGTCGAAGACTAACTTATCATAGAATAAAAAAACCAAAAAAACTATGTTGTCCTAAAGTTTCTCAGAAATCAAAGGCTACTGATATTACACTAAACAAGGTTGAAATCTGTTTGTGCGTTGAGTTAGCACCGGTCCGGTATTGTTCTGTACACAGCGCTGCTTGTTTTGGACGTGATGTGATAATTGGGCAGATAAAGAGTAGAATTGGATTAGTTGGGATCATGTGAGATTTGTGTTTGAATGTGGTGTGAAATATTTTCGTACGTTACCTGTTTTCCTGATACTAGATACTCAAGTATTAGTCAGTATCAATGATCTAGCCAAACTATTACTAATTATTTAAAATTCAACTTGAACCAAGAGCTGGCGCTTTTTTAGTCTTACGACTTGCAATCCAGATAGGTAAATTACAAAATCTCTAAAGTTTCAGTATATGAAGCTGCAAAAAATAACATTTTCATAATAGACAAAAATCTTTTAAATCACTTCTTAGTATTTTAAAAGTTCAATATTATTTTTCCTTCATAGGATGACGAATATAACTACTTATCGAATAAAAAGAATATTAAGAATCAGTCAGTAGTCAGTACTTACATGTTAGGCTTCAGGTTTCGTACAGGCTAGTCGTACCCATCTCCTATGAATCAGCATTACCGACAGTAGAGTAGTTACCAACAGACCGATAAGATATGTTAAAAATGTAATACAGTCTTTTGTATAAAAAAAATAAAAATAAAGAGTACAAAATTCTATGCTTTCAAGCTTGAAAAGCTGAAAAGAAATAATAGCATCGAGTTGAATGTATGAGGAATTCTTTGGCGGGTCCTGTTCAGGAGTGTTAATTTGGTCAAACAGTGATCATAGCCCCACTTAGCTGGTGACGCTTCTGAGAAGGCCAGTGGCCAGTTTACGAAAATAAGAAGGACTTTCATAGTACGCATCGAAGCGAGAACTGAGGAGGGGTAGAGCAGACTTTGGTAGATTTTTTAAATTATTTTATCTACACCTATGCTTTAAATTTTTTTGTATTTCATTTTCATTTCTTTTGTATTCTGAGGTACACTGACACACGTCAAAGCAGACAATATATTATGTACGTACTACATGTTACTAACAAATTAAAAGGAAGAATAACTGATAGTGTAGTTCAGAATTTCATAGGGTCATAACATGATATTATATGAAACACGTTTCCGTCTGCATAAATCCTTCTGCACATGCTCCACATTGCAATAACATTTTTTTGTCGTAACAGCGCTTCATATAGTTCTCTAGTCCGCGAGCAATATTCCTGGCATAGTCCATTACTTAAACAAACCGAGATTTGTGTGTAGTGCCACCACTTTACACCCACGTGGGTCTGTTTGTGGCCTCCCCCTCCCTAGTTCCCTCTGTGTACTGACAACAGACACTAACAATAGAGTATAATCCTCATTTTGATGACTCGAGTACTCTACTTTTATTTAATAGAACGAAATTGTGCAACGGAAATAATCGTAGATCCAGTCTCGAAAGAATTCTAGGAGAAGGTATGAAAAAGTGTTTGAAGTGTGGGCTTTTACAGCAGTAATGAAGAAAAACTCATTAGGGCCATGGATTTCTATATAGATTTAGCTTATTCTCAGACCAGGGGCGCGTTTAGAACCCTCGTAGTTTTAATTTTAAGTTTTCGTAAATTACCTTAAAGTTCTTAAAATTTGATTTTGACTTTGACTTCATTTATTTTTCGTATATACCTACATTTACTTACAATAAGGCCACAAAATATAGGTAGGTAGGTATTCTAAGAGATCATCGCTAAATATCTTCTGGAAATGGGAGTTTCTGGGTTTACACGGTAAAGAACAATTCTCCGATGTCCAATAATATCAGTCTGGCTGCGTTAAGTGATTGCTGGTTTGGTGATAGATGCCTTCCTCCCCTTAGTCCGCCACTGCGCGAGCTAATGATTTCATTTTTGCTGACTTCAGCTCCCTTTGTAGGTATTCCTACGGCTGCAGTATTATTACTTATCATACTCGCTCATGGTAGGTAATTTTTTTACTATAAAATCTTTTTACAATAGGTACCTACAAATTTTAGTTAGTTTACGTTTTAGTAGGTACAAAACCTTCCTTGAATAACATTGTGTGATTTGGCCACTTGTACCGTATTATAATTAAGTATTACATTATACCTACCAAGGTTCTCTCAAAAAGGAAATCACGACGTTTTCCATCGTCGTCTGTTAGAATTTGAGACTGCGTGTGACACGGCCGCATTATTAGCTCGACAAACAGACAGTCTGTTTGATCTTACAAATATAATATTTTGGTTCTTTGTTGAATTTGTTTCATAATTCAGTGTCAACCATTTTTTTAACCGACTTCAAAAAAGAAGTACTACTTTTTATGTATGTATGTTCTCCGATTAGGTACTCAAAGACGCCTGAAGACGAAAATTCTTCTTTTGTTTGAAAAGGTATAAGTACTTCCCAGATGGTCGCATGGTCATCAGATCAGTATCTTAGGATAGGATTTTGGATAAATTGAGGAACTCCTCAAATTTTATGGATTTTGAAGTCGGTTTTATTTTTCCTAAAATATATCTTTTTCTATGTATGTTGCCTGATTATTCTAAGATGTCAGGACCGATTAGAAAAATTCTTCTTTTGTTTGGAAGGGTGCTTAGGGATTGCCATTCTACGTGGTCCCATGCTCATCAGATAAGGATCTGATGATGGGATTCTTTTGATTGATTTAGATCTAATCCTCTAGTGTAAGTTTTCTAGTTAACGTTAACTATGCGTAAAAATCTGTCATTTAAATGCGCATGAAAATTATTTTTTAGAAAATTGTCATAATTTGAGATCCTCATCCTAAATTAAGTAACTTGAAAAATATAAGGGCGGATTGAGATTGGCGGACTGAGTCAGTTACCGAAGTCGGCTAGTCGGCAAGTCAGTGCTGACTTGTTACTGCTGTCATGTAGGTACCTTTAGGTACTATAGTCAAACTTTTAATTATCTGCAGTAATCTGACGTTTCCTAATGTCATTTCGTAAAATAATGTTGCCAACCCCATTTCTATAGTGATGTGATACGTTCAATTCATTCAATTTCATTCACAAAAGTTTCGTTCAAAGTTACTCTTTCATTATCATCATAATTTTATTTATCTATTAAGTAAATCGATGGCTCCTACGTATAAAAGCCAAATTAACAATTTTGTCATCTTGACTTTTTGTGGCAAACGCATTCTATTGGTACAATTAATTATATGAGCTTTAATTGAAAAAAAAAGTAAGAAGTACTATTTCTATTGCAATAACAGCCTATGTGTGTTGACGATATCTGTCATAGTTAACATGCTAAGTTGCTACTGCCCTTTTATTACAAAAAAAAAAAAAAAATTTTTAAAAGAATACCTACTAGTTATTCAGAAAAAAATATATTTAACATTATAATAACATATTTACATATTTTTGGAATCTACTTATAATTTTCTAGATGATTTTGACCTCCCTGGCGCAGTGGTTTTGGTCTTTTTTTTATTTATTTTTTTTATTTATTTTATTTACAATACATAATATTAATATTTTTACATTGATTACTTCGTGCTCGTAAGCGCTTATAAGTGGGAGGTCCCGGGTTCGATTTCCGGCAGGGGCAAGTTGGGATTTTATAATTTCTAAATTGTCTTTGGTCCTGTCTGGTGGCAGGCTTTAACCGTGGGCCGTGGCTGGTTAGCACCCGACCGGCAAAGCTGTGCCGGCCGGCCGCCAAACGATTTAGCGTTCCGGTACGATGCCGTGTAAAAACCGATCAGGGGTATGCATACCTCTCTCAAGTTTGCCCGCTTCTGTCTTCGACAGCATCATCACTTACCATCAGGTGAGATTGCAGTCAAGGGCTAACTTGTAGTTGAATAAAAAAATAGATAATGATTATGAACTTAATCTGATTTTTAATTATTTTTTTTCAACTTTAGTCTTTAATGCGGGACCATGGTCATCACATCATTTTTTCTTAAATTTTACTAGCCTATGTCACCTAGAATAAGCTAAAGATTCTAACGATACCTACCTTATTCATCAAAATCGGTTCCGGCATATATAGAAGTTATGGTACAACATACAAACATACATGAACCCTGAAAACCCTGCCTCCTATCTCAGTGATCGCATACAAAGAGTATGTATAAATGATGTTAAGTCTTCTGGATCAGCCTCAGTAATGGGTGTTCCCCAAGGCTCTATTCTAGGGCCATTCATATATTAATGACTTACCACATTTTGTCAAAAATGCTTGCGATATAGTACTATTTGCTGACGATACGTTTTTAATTGTTAAAGTCGATAGAACTGAAGACAATTTTGACGATGTAAATAACACTTTATCTCAAGTTTCACACTGGTTTACTACAAAACAATCTACTTTTAAATTAAAAAAGAACCAAGTGTCATGTTACTAGCAAAAATTTAAAGATAAGTGGTGAGCCATTGAAAACAGAGGACACAACTGTGTTCTTGGGAATAACCCTAGATGCAAAGATTTAATGAGGCACCCATATAGCAACACTTGCTCAACTTTGCTGCTTACGCTGTTAGGAAGAATTGACAGTTAACAGATGTAGAAACTGGAAAAATTGTTTATTTTGCATATTTACATAGTATTATGTCGTATGGAATCCGCCTCAAGAAGGTCCGAAAGTCGTTTGTGATAATGGGCGTAATGTTCTACAATAAAATTCCACGAGCAATCCTAGACTTGCCTTTACACGAGTTTAAGAACTATATTAAAAGTATGCTCATAAAAAAGCATATTATATAATTGAAGATTGTATTATAAGTGAAAAAAGGGTAGATTTGACTCGTTCCAGGAATGCGCGAGACGGCAATTCAGTCATGTACTTAACATAGAATTGTTATATTGATATTGTTATTTTAACAAGCTATAATTTAAAAATTAAAAAAACCCGACTGCCATGCTACAAAAAGAACTAAAAAATTAATAAACTACCACCGTACCACTTATAGTGTAGTTGTTATTTATTTTGTTTTTCATGATTTGTCACTCCAAATTGATTTAAAACATATAGATTGTAGACATTTTCGTACTGGCCTTTTAAGCCCTTTATTTTGATACCCCACTCGAGGGTCTTAAAGAAAAAAATTTTTTTCAGCCTGCACATTAAAGTGCATAAAATCCGCCATTTTGATTTTTTATGATTTTTATGTACTTAGTAACATTCAACAAGACAAATCCAATGACGTATAATTTATCAAAATTGGTTGAGCCGTTAAGTAGTTACGAACTGACATAGGAAACGGTCATTTTATACGATTTATCACTCCAAATTGTTTCCAAATATATAAATTGTACACATTTTCGTATTTGCCTTTTGAATCCCTTTATTTTGATACCCCACTCGAGGGTCATGAAGAAAATTTTTTTTTCAGCTCGCACAATAAAGCGCATAAAGTCCGCGATTTTGATTTTTTTTAAATTTAGGTACCCATTGACACTCGCGTCATCGAGACAAATTTAATGACGTATCATTAATTATCAAAATCCGTTGAGCCATTGATTAGTTACAAGCGGACATAGGAATGGACATACATACACACAGGTGAAACACATATACCCAGTCGGGTAAAAAAAGAGCAACCGCCGAGTTTCTTGCTGGTTCTTCTCGGTTGGAATGGCATTCCGAACCAGTGATTCAATTGACGATTCAAAAGTATGTACCTATATCTAAAAGTGTATTTGAATAAAAAACTTTTATTTTCTATTCTATTCTGTTTCATTTTGAATTTACCTTAATTAAAATACCTTAAATTTTACCTTAATAACTAGGATATTAGCGGTCCTAGCTAATATACTAGCGGTCTCGGCAGACGTCGTCCTGCCTGGTGACATACCAATATCAGCGCCACCTACCAAGACCCAATAGGTTAGCTGTACTTAGCGGGTAATAGTGTTTTCAAACTATCCAGGAACCCATTGAAATATACACACAAAATTTCATCCAAATCAGTCCAGCCCTTTAGGAAAAAGTACAGAAGAATTATATCGGTACGGGTGAGAGAAATCCGTATCGACAGGATGAACATTCAATGTTTGACAGTTACGAAACCCATGAACATTTTGTATGGGAAAATGTTTTTTCTTTTATTTTTTCGTCAATTTTCCAATATTTTTAACAGTTATTCTGCTATTCGGGACGAAGACAAATACAACAAATCAAAAACCATGAAAATCGGTCCAGCCGTTCTCGAGTTATAAGTGTTCGAACAAACCAGACTTTGTTTTATATATTAAAGATATACGTATTTATATATATACTATATATATAAATATATATATGTAACTTTTGAACATAAAATATAATAATTACTTAAAATAAAACTTTAATTTGAATAAAATAATTGAATGATTCAAATCAATCACCTGTACCCCATCCCTATTTTATTTTCGTTAAAAAGTGACAACCCACGAAACTTCACATTACTGCATACAATTAAAAGTCGAAGTATAGTTATTATTCTGTGATGTAGGTAAATTGTTTTCCAGTTAGGCGTTCGTAAGTAGGTATATCTACTTACGACTTAGCATCGGTTATACTTTGATTCAATTAAGGTCCACTTATCTTATTCTGTTAAGTACCTAGTAAGGGCTTGTTTCACCACCTTCTGTTAAGTATCAGATAGCTATCTAGTTACAACTTTTGTCTTGGTCACTTGACATAAAGTAAGAAAGTGACAGAACTTTCGTTTAGGCTATCCGACACTTATCAGAAGGTGGTGAAACTAGGGTGAAACAGGCAGTAAATCTCGGTGATAGTCACTGATAAGAGATACCTACCTAGATTTCGTAGTGGTGTATTTGACTATTTGCACTTTTTAGGTAGTTTTTACAAATTTTCAAATCGATACCTCTGGGCTCAAAGGTCGTAAAGCACATTAAGGCACAATGGGCTTTACGCCCTTTGAGCCCACAGGTATCGAAATATCCTGTATATGTTGCCTATTAGGTAAGAACCTAGCCTTTAGAAAAAAGAAATAGTCGTGGACTTTAAAAAAAATAGTAACGTTGCCATTCTTATGAAAGCTTAAACTAAAATGCAGCCGTGAAGCCAGTGTTCCCATGAGGTGTTCCCATGTTGAAAAACTTCATTTGCTCAAAAGTTCAAACAACGTTTATCGCCACTAAACAGTTGTTAGGAGAGGAGCGCTCGTAAACCGCGGTGTTTACGGCCGCGAGACAATGCCAGATAAATAATGAAGCTGATCGGACCCGGCCCCGGTGCGCGTTGGCAAATATTTCTGGCACTGGTGCCGATTCTGTTGTGCAAAAAAGCTCGGCATCTAGCTCTATCGTTTTTGTCTGGGAATATTGTAAAAAAGTTAGCACTACATTTAGATTAGGAGTCTATATTTAGACCTGTCAATTTTGGTTTAGAAATTGTACGCAAAAGAATTATCACCATTGGGTCTTCGCGTGGAGATGATAAAAAGGTTGATCTACTTCCACTACGTTGACGATGCCGATAATTGCCGAAAAAAAGTTGAAAATTAAGGTAAATTTTGGTACTTACAAGTTTTCGTGAAAATCTAAATTTGCCCATATCTTTTTATTGGTGGACTTAGGACCTTAATTTTTATACACCTAATAGAGACTATAGACCTTAGTATCTGGTATAAATTTCAACTTGCTAGGTCCAACCGTTCCTGAGAAAATCGGTGGTGACACACGGACAGACGGACAGACGAACAGACGGACAGGCGGACAGACGGACAAGAAAGTGATCTTATAAGGGTTCCTTTTTTACATTTTGAGGTACGGAACCCTAAAAAGAACGGAAACTAGTTTTCTCTTATTTTTATGTGATAGAAAATTACAAAGTGATTTATTTATACTGATTTAGAACTGCTGCTTTTGAAAACCAATAATGGGAAATCAATTTGAAAGTTCCTTTGTCCAAAGTCCAGCTGAATAAACGCGTCGGAGAGGATTTTTGGGTAATTCATAAATTACATAATAATGGGTAGAGCTTCTAAAATCCTTTCTCAGGTTGGTTCGTTGTCATACTTAGAGAAAACCTCAATGGAAAATAGAATATAAATTATGTGAATTCTTCCGTTCGTTGAATAATCTCATGTTTTTAGAATCAATGGTTTGTTATGCTTAAATTCATATACCTACTTAACGATGTTAGTATTATAACATACCTAAGTCATTAAATCCGTTCTTTCATAACCTGCAGGCTTTTGCCAAATTGGTTAGAATTAGTTTTCCTTGAACATCTTCATTTTTGTTTCAGATACACTTCGTTAGCAGAGAATGCAAAGATATTTGCAGAAAAAATCGAATATTTTAGATTATGTAGGTACTTAATATATATTTTATGATTTCCATATAACAAAGTTGTACTTACTGCTGTTACCGTAAGCTCTAAATTCATGTTTGCTTAGACAAGGAACATAATACATTACAGTGGGCATATTTCAGAAAAGGCTCGCTTCGCAGCGGGTAGGGTGCTTAGTTCTCACTCTTTGATAGATAGACTGGCAGATTTACGCGCTCATACCGTGATGGCCTGAGGCCGTACCCACCTACCGCAAGAGATACATAGGCGGTTAACACGCGAATATTTTAATATATTACGATTTATACGGTTTTAATGCCAATTCGTATAACTGCAATACTTCCAAATCGATTGATAACAATTACCTGATTTCGCCATCAACCAATTGATGTCCACTGCTGGACATACATCTTTTATCACCATTGCCTGTTCCTAAATTGACGTTCAAAAAGTGTACAGTGTACCTACTTTAAATAAATGAATTTTGAATTTGAATTTGAATTTGAATATCCTTCCACACATCGCGGTCGCGCACCGTTTGTGTCCAACGGCTCCCTGTGACTCGTGTGATGTCATCGGTGCATCTAATGGGATGGTCTGCCAGTAGGTACTGCGCTTTGAGGATGACCTTACGAAGTGACAGATCAACGTATAGTGCGAGGTCGCCATTTCAGGACTTAGTGACCCCAGCGTCTATCGGTTCTTCGAACTATGCCACGCCCATTGCCACTTTAGCTTCGCATTCTGTTTAGCTATGTCGGTGACTCTGGTTCTTCTACGAATCTCTGCATTTCTAATTTGATCACGTAGAGAAACTCTGAGAATAGCTCTCCATCTAGAAAAACTTAATACCTTAGATTACCCAGACGGAGCACTATCTGAAAAGACTTGCTCGCTGAATGCGGCAAAGCAATACCAAAGCGTCTATTGGCTACATGCAAAGACGCTTGTGTGCGTTTTAGAATAATGATGCCAGACTCATAACTTTTACCCGATTAATGCAAAAAATGAGAATCATCTAGAATGTTGCTTAAATAAATATATGTACATGCATAACTTATAACTATATGCATATTAGTGGATACTCGTGTACGCCAATATGGCGTACCTTTTGTAGCCGCACTTCACTTGTACACGCTGCTCCTTCTAGCTAATTCTATGCTTAATACATCTATACTAATAAATAAAATTGAAGTGTCTGTCTGTAATATCGAAATAACTACCTCATATTAAGCTCATATGGTTATTTGAACGCTACCATAACCGAATCACACGTTTTTAAAATTTTTGTCTGTCTGTCTGTCTGTCTGTCTGTCTGTCTGTCTGTCTGTCTGTTTGAACGGGCTAATCTTCGGAACGGCTGAACCGATTTTGACGGGACCTTCACATACAAGTAGAGAATTAACCAGGGAGTAACATAGGCTACTTTTTTAACCGACTTTCAAAAAAGGAGGAGTTGTGTTTTTCTACCTATGTACACCGATATCTCCGAGATTTCTGAACCGATTTGCGTAATTTTTTTTTAATCGATAGAGAAACATTGCGACCCTGTTCTATAAAAAATTTGGATTCCAACTCCTCAATCCTTATGCTGTAGGGAACCTAATCCCCAAAACTAATGGGTTTTAGAAACTTTCGGTTATTTAAATTGATATTGGGGGTACCAATTAAAGACTTTATCGTTTAATGAACTCGAGTAGGTACATATCCAACTCCTCAACCCTGATGCTGTAAGGAATTGTATTCCAAAATCGTGGGGATCCCACGGGATTTTTCCGTTTTGGGGACGGGTTTCTACAGATAAGCTACTTTTTGTTCTGGAAAATCAAAAGTTCCCACGGGATTTTTAAAAACCTAAATCCACACGGGCGAAGCCGTGGGCATCATCTAGTACCTAATAATTGTTTGGCCCGAATCGGGAATGGAACCCGGGAACTTGTGATCCGCACTAGAACATGCTGACCGCTACACTAACAGTTGCGTACTATCTAACCTAACACCGATTGGTTCAACGTGAACGAGGCACTTGAAAAGCCCTCAAACAAACAGACACAGATTGGCATTAATAAAATTATTTAGAATACTTGCCTAATTTACAACCCGAACACTAAAATACACTTGTTCACGAACAATGGCCGAACAAAAATGCAATTCCGTGCCTTGTCAAAATAAATCCCACGAAAAATACTAAGTTTGTGCCTTTATGGCCCTTCGGTTTACGGTTGTAAGCGCGGGTGAGCGATCGCACAGTTCGGAAGTATTTGCTACACATCGCAAATAACTATCACTACATTTATTATTATAAAACAAAGTCCCCCGCCACGTCTGTCTGTCTGCCTTTTCGCGGTAAACTCAAAAACTACTGAACGCATTTTCATGCGAATTTCGCCAAAAGGCAAAGATCATGGATCATCATGAGGAAGTTTTAGGTGTATGATTTGTTCAGGTTTTGTGTAAACTGGTTAAAATATGACGCAAATTGTTAAAAATGTCAGAAAAAGTCAAGCCGCTTGCAAGCTTTCATCAAAAACACTACCTAATCCCTTTGAGATATAACAAAACAATGTATTGTGGAATATAGTAGCTTACTTATACTATCCGTGCAAAGCCGGGATGGATTGCTAGTGTCATTATAAAAACATATTATGATAAGACGTTGGACCAAAGGACGTAATGAAAGGTTTTTGTTTTCTCTTAAAATGTATTATTTTTACTTAATAATGTAAAAAAAATATATAAAACTATTCTTCCGTCCCTTATTTTCGAAGTTTGAAAAACAAAAAATTTGATATAATTAGCTTTGATTGATTAATTTTATCAAATAACTAGTTATATATTTCCTCCCAAGGAATGCAACTCTCGGTGTTCGCTCTTGAGTTCGTTCGCACTTGGCCGATTTATTTGAACTGTATGATTGCTAAATAGTGTTCAAAAGGATAACTTTTAATACTACAAAGTTCAACTCTATTGTGAGTGTCGTAAAGGTGTTAATAATTCAATTTAAATAGTTACACTCGCGCGTATTATAAAAGTTGTGAATTATGCGTAATATTTCATAGTAATAGGCCTCAAGGCTGAAATCTAGTTACTACTATTTTTAATGACTCTTTCGTTCTAACATTAATCCAATAATGGCTCTACAGAATTAATGTCTAAATTAGGTTTCTTTAGGGTTCCGTAGCAATGAACAAGTATAAATTAAAAATTTAAAAAACTCCCGACCTTCGCCATTTTATGGCGGCAGCCATCTCGGATTTGCATAATGCTATTCTACTAGTCAAGCCCTTTCATTTGATATCTATATTAAGGGAGTTCTGAAAAAAGATGTAATCCGCCATTTTGTAGCGGTGGCCATCTTGGATCGATTTTCATCAAACATACCTAACAACACTCTCGACTAATTCACCTTTCAAACAAAAAGAAAGCGCATTCAAATCGGTTCACCCGTGTGAGCGCCACGATGGAACAGACAGACCCACATACACACACACGTTTTTGCGTCAGAGGTTTTTTACACAGCAAATATTACAAAATTATCATCATCCTACATCATGATGTTTGCATTAAAAATATGGTCCACTAAATCACACAAACGCCATCAAAATGTATCTTTGTTTTCCGCTACGACCAGATCTCATTGCCTTGCGGTCGAAACCCTTTCAAAATCATCTCTCCCCGCAAACTTATCTTTACATCCGAGAAATATTCACATTCAACTGTATTTATTAAATATTGAGGTCGTATTTTCAGAGAAAGGATTTTCGCAATGGCAAAGTTATGTTGGTAAAAGTATATGGAGTCAGTCAAATAAAGTCATACGTCATATTCGTCGGTTAGGCCAAACGAGTTTTGAGGCTTTACGAGACAATATTTCAATGTGCTTACGAGATCTTCCCCGGCCGTTTGTTTCGACAGCACAAAGGGCAACTTTTTTTCTCTTCGGATCCTAATTAGTTTGGCTATAGCACCAAATTCGTGGTCGGCTTTTTGGAATGTTAAAGTTTACAAGTATAAATTAAAAAATTAAAAGGCCCTCGACATTCGCCATTTTGTGGCGGCAGCCATCTTGGATTTGCATAGTGCTATTCTACTAGCCAAACCCTTTCATTTGATACCCATATTAAGGGAGTTGTGAAAAAATATTTAATCCGCCATTTTGTAGCGGCGGCCATCTTGGATCGATTCTAATAAAACAAAGCTAAGAACACTCTCGACTAATTCACCTTTCAAACAAAAAAACCGCATTTAAATTGGATCAGCTGTTTGAGCGCTACAGCGGAACAGACAGACACACACACACACACACACACATACACACACACACAGACACACACACACACACAGACACACACACACACACACCTACACAAACACACACACACACACACACACACACACACACACACACAACACACGCTACATTAGTTTATCTGAATAAAAAATATGTCTTAGACTTGCCTTTACACAAGTTTAAGAACTCTATTAAAAGTATGCTCATAAATAAAGCTTATTATACAATTGAAAATTATATAAACGATAAAAAAGCTTGGATTTAACTCGTTCCAGCAATGCGCGAGACGGCATTTCAATCATGTACATTAATAATAATAATTGTTAGTTATAATGTTATTTTTAAAAAAAGAGCAACCGCCGAGTTTCTTGCAGGTTCTTCTCGGCTGGAACTGCATTCCGAACCTGTGGCAGATTCAATTGACGATTCAAAAGTAGGTACTTGTAAAAGTTTATTTGAATAAAAAACTTTTCTATTCTATTCTATTCTATTCTACGCTACGCTGATAGATCCAGAAATTCATCGCATTCGTATTCCAAGAAAATCCTTAAAATATAATTAAAATCCAATGTAATAATAATTACAATCACGTACAACCCGTTTACTATAAGAATGGACCTCGCTGGAATCTAAGATAAAGTATAGAGCTTCAGAAGAAGAGAGAATACTTTGTCTTAGGCTGGAATGGGATGCCTCCCCCACTTTCCCGCTCACCGATAATGAGTTGATGATGCAGTAGTAATGACCTGTGATATTATGAATACAAAAGAATTAAGAAAGTGGTAAAAATTACGTGCAAGATGTGCAACTTTCCATGTTGCATCATCAATTCGTGCTGATGAATGCAATGTTAATGCAACTTATTACCTATAGATTCCAACAGTATATTGGCAATAATCCCATCATTGGTGAATAACACTCGGTTGAACGCAACCGCGGAGCCTCGCCTGCGGTCTACAAATCGTATACGTACGAGTAAGTACATACTTACTAATAATTGTGCAAACCGACTGATTTGATTATAGAGTTTGATGCAAAATAATTTGAATTTTGTCAGTTTTTCTTTGTTGATATTTTTGACAATGATCTTTTCAGGTCAGTTCCGCTGAGAAGCTTTTGCAGTGTGATTAGAAACCAGAAAAACTAAAACCAAATCGCTAGTCTCCACAAAACCAGCTATTGACCTCGATTTCGAAAATTAATAACAATATAGATAGTCCCTAACTCATAATAGGTCCCCACAAAGGGTCATAGTTCCACCCCTAATAACACCGTTGAACAATATCTACAAACATACATTTACGCTTTAGTTGCGCGTATCAGAACCCCGAAACGAACCAGTTCACAATGACCCCGCGGAAAATATTACTTCAAACAGATAATAGCTGACTGATCAAAGTGGAGAGGTCATGTGATACTGGACAAAGTGGCACCCTTGCATGATTGTTTCATAGTATAAAATAATACAATAAAAGCTCGTTGTAACAGTGGTGATTTCGATTTTGTACAGTGTAACTACGCCTCAGAGAACGTTAGCCCTTTCAAGGATTTTAGTCTGAGGCCGGCCAGTATCATGGGAATCTCAACATCGAAATTCGAAATTAAATCTGCTATAGTGCAAGTTCTGTTATTAAGGTACTTACACAATCTCTAAATGTAATTATTTTCATTTGTGAAAACTATAATACTTTCTTCCAGTCCAGAAATCACGATCAATTCGGTTTACATAATATGTACCTATTTACAATTTACATAGAAAAAAATGAACTTGAGTCGTTGAATTAAGACATGCTCCTCTTTCGAAATGACCAATATCCAATCTATAATATAATAAAACTGTAACAGATCCAATTCTGTACATTGAAGATATTTTGAAAATTTTTATCGGAGGGCACTCTATAATCGATACTGAATCCAAAACTGCAATTTTTTTCATTTTTGTCTGTCTGTCTGTCTGTCTGTCTGTCTGTCTGTCTGTCTGTATCTTGGCCGCGCATCACGCCGAAACTACTGAATGGATTCGAATGAAACTTGGTACGATTTGAGTTTATACTCCGAGGTAGGTTATAGGATACTTTTTATCCCGAAATTCAGCACGGTTCCCTTGGGAGAGGGGATGAAAGTTAAAACGTGTATATAGCTGTAATTCATTAACGCGTTATTCGATTTCACTCATTCTTTTTTTGTTAGAAAGGTAGTACTTTAAGTATTGTCCCGTAAATATTTCAAGGTCATACGTTTTTTAGTTTAGAAATGACAGGCATTTATTGGGTTCCAATAACTTGGGTCCCGGATCTTTGTACGTACGGCTTATTTTAAACTGGCGTGCGTTTAAATTTATGTTTGTCGTTCTGTCTATTTGTTCCAGCTAATCTCCGAAACGGCTGGTTCGATTTTAATGGAACTTTCAATGTTATAAGGAGTAACAGGCTACATTTAGTTTAGGTACATAAAAGAATTATGGGATCCGATCCGATCCTATATAAAACCTAAAAACACGCGAACGAAGTCGCGGGGGTCAGCTAGTTATGAAATATAGATAGTATTTTCAATTCGAATTTCTATACTGACATGTCTGAATTATTCATGTTTTTTAACCCCCGACGCAAAAACGACGGGGTGTTATAAGTTTGACGTGTCTGTGTGTGTGTGTGTGTGTGTGTGTGTGTGTGTGTGTGTGTGTGTGTGTGTGTGTGTGTGTGTGTGTCTGTCTGTTCCCCTGTGGCGTTCAAACGGGTGGACCGATTTGAATGCGGTTTTTTTGTTTGAAAGGTGATTTAGTCGAGAGTGTTGTTAGCTATATTTGATGAAAATCGGTCCAAGATGGCCGCCGCTACAAAATGGCGGATTACATATTTTTTCACAACTCCCTAAATATGGGTATCAAATGAAAGGGCTTGACTAGTAGAATAGCACTATTGCAAATCCAAGATGGCCGCCGCCACAAAATGGCGAATGCCGGGGGTTTTTTAAATTTTCAATTTACACTTGCCATTGGAATGTTCAGATTGTCAGCTATATTAAACTGTAACTGAATTATCTGCGCTAACACTACCCTGTGCAAAGTTAATACCTTCCCAACAATTGGTGCTGTCGGTACGCGTTAGTGTTTCCAAAGGTTTTAATTCTATATTCATGACGTCACGAACTCGCGACCACTGATCCCTGCTGCAACATCTGCGATGTTGTGCAAGAGTTCATCGAGCATTTAGTTCAATATGCTGAACAAACGTTTTGTACATTGTTCTGGTTAGGTTTTTCAGCTGCGGAACATGAGAACCGGGGTTCGAGTCCCGTGTCGGACCGAAATAAAAGAAAAATTATTAGGATTTTCTCTCAAGAAATCCTCAGTAGCAGTCCCATGGTAAAGACATTAAGTAAAAAATTTAAAATTATTTATTTCATGTAGGCCATCTTGTGGCTCTTATGACAAGTCAAGACTCTACTACCGGTTCGTATAAACGGATTCTGCTGAGAAGAAAACTTTTTAAAACAATAGTTACAGTATTTAGCTATATGAATGTAACAAACCATGACACTCCATAAGGTTACGGACATGCTGAATGCAAACCCTCGCCAGAATAATGCAGAAGTAGAGAAGTAGGTATCTACGTCCACCAAGAGAGAACGAATTAGAAGAAGTAAAAATAAATGGCCAATTTACACCAGTGGTACGGAAAAAGTACCCGATCTCTGTTCTGTGCAGCAGCATCCAAAGTACAAATAGCCCTAATGGTTACCAACCTCCGGTAGGTGATAGCACTACAAGGAGAAGAAGACAAATAAATAGTAGCAATAAGACCTTTGCATGTAACGTTACTCCACAGACTAGTAAACCAGCATAGGCTTACAGGCCTTACTAATAATTATTGCAATTATTTCTTCTTGTTTTTCTTTATAAATAAAATCTATTTCCGCAAAGCCTTCTCACGCCAAGGCTCAATTTGCAAGACAAACATAGTACAAGAGCCGACAATCGCACAACGGCACACAAAGCGCATCATTCACGCACTGACAGTGAAGACATCACAGACGCTAGTTTGACAAACAATGCGCACGAGTGAGACGTCCGCGGACAAAGTCGCTCATTAATTTTCAAAGTCAGTGAAGTGGCGTTGCCTATTAGTTAGGCTTGGTACTCACAATGTGACAGCTGTAACTAGCTTTATGTATATTGGTCAGCTAGTTAGTCGCGCGACAGCAAAGACAGGGTTATGTTTTTTAGGCGTATCTGGGTTTGTATCGGGATGATTCGACGGTACAAAGAATCCCATTCTTTGTTTGTCCAAGCATCTCAACGGCTCGATAAAGGCTTGTCGATAAATGGATTTTAATCATGAGGGGTCCGTCCATCCAGGGTTAATTTTATCCCGGAAAATCAGAGAGTTACCACGGGCATCACCAATATAATAATATATCGACGGATGCCTTTTAATCATTTGGATATTTTATAATCCTCCCTGGCTACATCACATTTTGCAGCCAGGCCAACAAGGACCACTGTAGGTGGATGTCCAACTGCAGTAGGCATCCAGCATCTGCAACTAAGAACTTGTTTCACCACCTTCTGATAAGTGTCGGATAGCGTATTCACATTTGTCTTTGTCACTCAACATAAAGTAACAAAGTGGCAAAACTTACGTTTAGCGTATCCGACACTTATCAGAAGGTGGTGAAACAGGTTCTAAGGGTTGCAACTCACATGTGAGTACCAGGCTCAAAATGGCCTACTAATATGTGGTGGCGTTACTAATATGTGGAGAACAAAGACTGTAGATTCCAAAGGCTGACCAAAGAGTTTGTAATGACAATGGCGCAGAGCAGGCCGTGTTACACGCTCACTGTTTTTGTCATTTAGATTGTATCGATACGCTGGCTGAATGGTAATTAGTGTTGGCTTACCGAGTGCTGCTTTCATGTGTCAGATGTTATGGTAGGATTTAGTTATTGTTGTGTATGAAATGTTGTTTTGTGATTATTCTTATAACTTCTTTTTCTCAAAAGCAAGCGTATTCTTAGTTTTGTACACTTTAATTTTAATTTAATCATGTACAAGAAATATTTTTTTTTATTTGAATTTATTTACTTATTTTTAAAAAGAGCAGCCGCCGAGTTTCTCGCTGGTTCTTCTCGATTGGAACGAAATTCCGAACCAGTGATAGATTAACCTTGTACCTTTACCTTCACTTGTAAAAAATACTTAATTTTTCTTTTCTAATCTATTCTATTTGATTTTCGGTCGGTCGGTTCGATGAGTAAATAATATTTTTCTAAAAATACCGTGTTAATACAATAATTTGTGCACTATAATATCTTCTGAGCTTTCTTCGTTGAGACTGACCACTATAGCCGAAATATGATCACGGAGAACATCATCATCATGATCATTATCAATCCATTACCACTACAGGCCACAGGTCTCCTCTCAGAATCTGAAAGAGAACATATTTAATAAAAAAATTCAGAACAGTGCAAGTTCATTATTTTGAACTATAATGAGACACTGACAGTGTAACTTCTTTGAGCGCGTGGGCGTGCATTCAAAGCGCGCTGCGCAGACTACCGTACGTAACTACCGTACGCAACTGCCGTACGCAACTACCATACGCAACTGCCGTACGCAACTACCGTAGCAGACTTCTGCTACGGTAGTTGTCCTAGTACGCTGCTGATGATGGAACAGTGTGCCCTTTCGTGCGACCACACAACTACTTTTACACTAGGAGGTTAAATGCAGTTCTTTTTTAGCAAAGATTACTAATTAAAAAAATGTAGTTAAATTAGAACATAAAGCTTAGTGGGGAAAAGCTCTTATTTAAAGGATAAATTACTGAATAGCTGGACAAAAGTTTCCGCTTTTTTGTATTAGGATTCGAGCTATGAAAGTAAGCTGTTGCTCTAGCATGAGTTGATAGAATGTAGGGTAAAAGTCTCAAAATCTCCTGGCACTAAATTTTATAATCCTAATACTAAATACAGCAGATCCCAACTTCTGAACCTGACGCTTTAGTGGGCAATACGAGAATCTAAACTGTGAGGATTAGGAAAGGTATTGTGGATGCCAGGTATAAACTTTGTCATTATACCTCAGGTTCCAAATTTTAAACTTCATGATGCAAGGTACCTGTACCTGTTTATTTTTTTATTTAACGTCTTGTATACTTTAAAGTGTTTGAAGTCGGGTTTTTGAAAATATTTTTTATGTGATCTCTTGCACTATACAACATTTGTCAGCCTTTTGTCCCCGCTTTTAAAACAAAACGGTACCGCAGTCATTTTTTAAAACGGCTGCAATTATTTTGAAATGAGTCCCGACCAGTTTTTGTACCACTGTTCGAAACTGTCGTAATGAGTTTCATAGAAAAAAATATGTTTCCCAAATATCGTCAATTTGGTGGTCTTTGTTGGAAGAATTTGTAGAAGTGTCTAGGGTTTTTAAGTATTGTTTAGTAGTAATGCGAGTTGCATTAGTCTAGATCTGAACTATTATCCTCGATGGACTTTGTTAGGCAATGGGGCAAGTATAAATAGATGGATCGCCACATAAGACGATCTTGTGTCGCTTGTGTCCAACTGCTGCTAGCGACTCTCTGGAGATCGTCCGTCCATCGTGGGGAGTCTTACAACACTGTGTTTTGGGCGGGGTCGCCCCTCGCCACTCGCCATTCGAGCATCTTGGGACTCCAACGTCCATGGGGTTTTCGTACCTTGAGCCCCGCCGGTAAGCCGCCGGTTCCCTGTTATTATAACTGACATGATAATAATTGTGAGTCAAAATATCGTAGGTACTCTTGACTGAGTATAAGCATAGGTACTTGATTGGGAAGGATTTGGAAGCTCATTGCATAATTATAACTCCGAAAAAAATTCTACCATTGTGTGGTTAATAGATTATTTATTTGTCAGCAATGTGCAATGCAATGAATAGAATGCAGCAAGATTAAGCTAACTTAACCATAACATAGTACATCAAGATTCAAGCCTAATGTAAAATGTCATAACGTTTAAACCATAGCGCGATAGAAGGGTCCAGATACTCCCATTATTCATGGCAACTTAAACCATGGCAACACAAACAATATGCTTCGAGGTTCGTTAGCTACGCGAGTCTCTGCGGGACACCATGGGGTGTCATGGGGTGCGATTTGTGACGTATGGTGGAACTTATGCCATTACTTGGTCATTTTTCGCGTAAAGCTAAAAGATTTTGTCCTGAATAACCTGTAAAAAATAAAGATATAAGAGTACCTACCTTCCTATATCGACATATTAAATCCCACTTAAATAAAAATTATACCCGAGCGAATTTGTTTTACACAATTCAATTTACCAATTGTATAATAGCTTCTGGGTTCATCATTATTAATCATCTCATGGAGCGAAGCAACTGCAAGGTTCCGATGCATCTGTGAAAGTTTCAGTCGCAAAAAATTCCCTTTGACCTTTTTATTAAGAACCCATAAAAACTTCTGTAAAGTTTAATATTGGGACATATTTTGAATAGAGGCTCGCCTTGGTTAAATATAGCAGTAAATAAAATAACATTTCACCAATCCAAGGTTCAAATTCAGCGTCCATTCGAGCCGGCATGTATGGCAATGTTTCTAATCTGGCGCGCGCTTATCTCCGAGAACGATGGTTGTGTGACGACTGACGAGTCCGAGCGGGGCGTGTGCCGTGTGCTGAGCTCCGAAAGACGACATTCGAATGTGGAGTGATATGGCACGAGCTATGCCACGGGGAGCCAGTAAACACAAGCGTCAAATCAAGTCAAAAAAAGTCGTGAACGTTGGCATCCCTATGTGGTTGACGTTCAGTCTGCCCGCACGAAGCGCTTTCGCTCAACGTTTCTGATACGAACCGCTAGGGTGTGGAACGCCCTTCCGGCGTCCGTGTTTCCCGCCTCGTTCAACTTGAGTGCCTTCAAAACAAGAGTGAATAGGCATTTTCTAGGCAAGCGCGTTCCAACCTAGACCTCATCATTGCTCTCCAGGCATGATTGTCGTCAAGCGTAAGCCTATCATACAATAAAAAAAAAATACTTGCTTCATTCTTCTTCTTCTACGTCGTTGCCTCATGACCGAGGGTCGTGATCATCATGAGCAGCTTCGACTAATGCCTTCCAGGCTTCTCTGTTTTGTGAAAGTCCGATCGATGCGTGTATGGTGGATTTACACTTGCTTCATTATTATATGCTCCTTATTAGACAACTTTAATTGGTCTGGTGGCTAGCTTGTTGGGCATGCAGATCTTCTTGCTCCGAGTCCCGGCCCCCCGGGTGGGGTCAAGATGAAAAGGTATTGGGATTTTTCGAAGCCCGGAGTTATGATGCCTATCGCGTATAGTTCAACCGATTGAGCTGCAACTTGGCACATCGAGTTTGCATCCTGTAGAGTATAGTCGGGCATGGAATATTTTCATCCCGTAAAAAAATTCCCCCGAAACAGGATCTGTTGTGCGTTACGTATCGTTCATCCGACTGACCTGAAATTTGGAACAGAGCTTGCATCGGAATCGATGTAACATTTTATGACGAAAAAAGTTATCCCGGGAACAAAGTCGCGGGCATTAATAAAAAACAGGGAACCTTCAGTAACATGTTCGTTTGTACATAACACCATCCAATAGATAGTACACCGCATTCAAACATCGAAACCTAATTTCCTGTCTCAGATACAGCGTCCATGTCTCTCTGTGCCTAAAGACAAATACATAGGACCTAGACCAGCTTTAGTTGATCCACCACCCCCCTTTTAGTGCTATCAAGGATAGGGTTTATTGGGGAATCGAAACAGTTTCGAGTGGATCAATTTGTAGTGGTTTTTGAGACCGTGTGCTGCTAGTTGTAGGCAGTATTGAGTACTGCTAAGGGAGGATTGAAAACTATACGCTTTCAGTATAAATTCATTCGCCTAGATATAAAGAGGATGCGACGTACGGCTCGAAATCTACTAATACCCTAATCTAATAAAACAATGGAGGTACATATTCGGTTTAGTTCAATTTTGATAGATATAGTATACCTATGTAAAGTTTCAAAGGAATTAATTGTAAAAATAAATAACAATTTACTAATTCTATGTAATTATTGTACCTACCTATTAATTATGTAATTTTTAGTAGGGGAAAGGGGCCCAAAGCGGTTATGGTGCCCAAAGCGGATTTGTCTTTTTAAATGAACGCGCCAATAGTTAGGTGTATAAAAAGCGCGCGGGTACGATGCGCTCCCCCCGCTCCCCTTGGGGCATTCGTCCGACTCAGCAAGAACGTTTACACGAGTAGGTGCAGTAAAAAATCAAAATTGGGTGCATTTCGAAAAAAAACCGCGGTAAGTGTAGAGCGTTTTTTTTAATTTACAGTTAAAATAAGCCCTGATCAATAAATTGATCTTGACTTTTGTGTATTTGACTATGATATGAAAGTGCCGACTTGTATGTACTCGTCTGATTTTGAAGTTATTTTTGATTGTGAAAATGAACAGTCTAAAAAGGCAAAGCGGTTCGGGCAAAGAGGTTACCTAACCGCTTTGCCCACGACTAGGGTGAAATGAGATCTGTTATATCAATTGTATGTATCCTTTTAGATGGTGAATAAATACTAACGAAAAACTGCTCAAGCTGCGTGGGACGAAAAGTCCATGGCCAGTGCTTTAAAAGAAGGCCATATTTTCATCATCATTATTAATTTTTAAGATTTCTTTTATTTTGCTGAAAGGAGAGATTGAATTTGCTCTTTTTTAAATTAAAATATTTAAATTGTGCGTTTTTTATTAAAACAATAAAGATTATATGACTTATTTTGCATTTCTTTGGTATGTCCGCTTTGCCCGATACCAAAAACCGCTTTAGGCCCCCCCTGAGGGCAAAGTGGTTTTTCTTTAAGTTTTATAAATTTCCTTGTAACTTTATTATTTATCAACCGATCTTTATCTGTTTTAACGACTTTATGCGCCATGAGACACACTATTCGTTTGTGTAAAAGTTAATATTAACATCGATTAACAAACTACTGATTTTCAAACTCAATCTTAACGTATCCGCTTTGGGCCCCTTTCCCCTACCTATGTTTTCATTCAAATACAATAATTATGTAGTTTTCACCACAAAAAGAGCAAATATGAGGTATTTTTTAAACTTTCTTCTTATACCATGTCACAGCATGTTGCATAATGTATACATAACATACTCATAACATACATGTAACATGCTCGGAGAAGAAATAAGAGCAGCGAGTAGCAACAATCTTTCAGCAACTGACTTACAAAACACTTTCATGTCAGAGTACTTATTCTACCGACCTGGAAAAAACCAGTAATTCGTAATTTGAGCCAAACCTTAGAAAAACTTCCAGATAGGTAGGTACTTCAGATCTGGAGGATTGTTTAACTGAAACCTTATAGAGGGAGTTACAAAAGTTGCTCCTACTTTGCCCGTTCAGGGGGAGAGCGCGTTAGGGACATGTCGCGCGACAAATAGTTGTATCACCTCATTTTTACATAACCTACGTAGTACTATTATATATTCTGTGACCATCGTGAGAATCCTCACACGTCTTACAATGTCTCGAGTGACAATGGCTATTGCTTTTTGCATTTTACTAAGGCTTTTGGCGTGGCCGACGTGTCTTTTCAATTTTTGTAATTATAGCTTGTTATCCATTCAAAAAAAACATAGATATCCAACATCTATCTATCCGTAAAAGAACACACTCATATTCGTATCAATACGAAAGAAAGTTACAAGCTAAGAATAGGAAAAACTATTGTTCTCTAAACATTCTGAACAATTACTCAACGTGTGAAATAATACGCGACCAATTTATGTAAGTATTATGACTATTATTTTCCCGACTTTCGTGGGTATTCTTATCAGGTTTCTCTGAAAATTAACATGAATTTATGAAAAGTATAATTTCTTTGGTCATGAAGATTTTACTGTCATTTCGTTATTAGGTACTAGCTGATCCCCGCGACTTCGTCTGCGTGGATATAGGTTTTTATATAGTATCAGATCGGATCCCATAATTATTTAATGTACCTAAACTAAATGTAGCCGAAGTTACTCCTTATAACATTGAAAGTTCCATTAAAATCGATCCAGCCGTTTCAGAGATTAGCTGGAAGAAATAGACAGACCGAAAAACATAAATTTAAATGCACACCAGTTTAAAATAAGCCGTACCTACGTTCAAAGATCCAGGTTCCAAGTTATTTGAACCCAATACTGAGGTTTGTAATGTCTGTCATTTCTGAACTAAAAAACCTATGACCTTGAAATATTTATGGGACAATATATAAAGTACTACCTTTCTAACAAAAAAAGAATGAGTGAAATCGAACGAAGCGTTAATGAATTACAGCTAAATACACGTTTTAACTTTCATCCCTTCTCCCAAGGGAACCGTGCCGAATTTCGGGATAAAAAGTATCCTATGTCCTACCTCGGAGTATAAACTCAAATCGTACCAAGTTTAATTTGAATCCGTTCAGTAGTTTCGGCGTGATGCGCGGCCAAGATACAGACAGACAGACAGACAGACAGACAGACAGACAAAAATGAAAAAAATTGCAGTTTTGGCTTCAGTATCGATTATAGAGTGCCGTCCAAAAGAAATTTTCTATACTGAGGTTTGTAATGTCTGTCATTTCTGAACTAAAAAACCTATGACCTTGAAATATTTATGGGACAATATATAAAGTACTACCTTTCTAACAAAAAAGGAATGAGTGAAATCGAACGAAGCGTTAATGAATTACAGCTAAATACACGTTTTAACTTTCATCCCTTCTCCCAAGGGAACCGTGCCGAATTTCGGGATAAAAAGTATCCTATGTCCTACCTCGGAGTATAAACTCAAATCGTACCAAGTTTAATTTGAATCCGTTCAGTAGTTTCGGCGTGATGCGCGGCCAAGATACAGACAGACAGACAGACAGACAGACAAAAATGAAAAAAATTGCAGTTTTGGCTTCAGTATCGATTATAGAGTGCCGTCCAAAAGAAATTTTCTATACTAAGGTTTGTAATGTCTGTCATTTCTGAACTAAAAAACCTATGACCTTGAAATATTTATGGGACAATACTTAAAGTACTACCTTTCTAACAAAAAAAGAATGAGTTAAATCGAACTACGCGTTAATGAATTACAGCTAAATACACGTTTTAACTTTCTTCCCCTCTCCCAAGGGAACCGTGCTGAATTTCGAGATAAAAAGTATCCTATGTCCTACCTCGGAGTATAGGTAAACTCAAATCATACCAAGTTTCATTCGAATCCATTCAGTAGTTTCGGCGTGATGCGCGGCCAAGATACAGACAGACAGACAGACAGACAAAAATGAAACAAATTGCAGTTTTGGCTTCAGTATCGATTATAGAGTGTCCTCCAATAAAAATTTTCAAAATATCTTCAATGTACAGAATTGGATCTGTTACAGTTTTATTATATTACTTATAGAAGATAGAAGATAGAAGATATATTAAAGTGTGGAGGTAAATAATTATGTAAGACAAAAAGTCCATAGTCCACTGCGGCTCTAAAATCTTTTCCTCGTCGAATCTTTTTCGTTAATTACGCTCTGTGAAAATTTTTCGGTTTTGGTTTTTTTATCGGCTTAAGTTTCATTCGGAATCAAGTCCTTGCAACAGAAAACTTTAGGCTTCGTACAGTTTCAAGTTTTTCAACTGCTTATGGGAGAAGGAACTAGGTATACCTTTAAATGATGTTAGTTCTTTCGTTTTCTTTTCTGCGTTATGCTTTGAATTTCTGCCTACTTTTAAGAAACTGCTTAGAAGAAGTTAAATGTACAAGCTAGTCTTAACTTCTCTATATCCAAAGGAAGAAAGTGTAACTAGATAACTTTCCCTACCACGATTTCTACTCTACTTACTAGCGTTGGTTTTTAGAATACTTCTTCTTCTTCGTCGATACGCTCTTGACAGAGCGGTCGTGGTCGTCACTTGGGTGTTGTGGCACGCTTCACTATGCGCCTCCACTCCTCTCTAACAGCAGCCTTCCTAGTGCATTCATGTAGTGGGACATCTACCGCTGCCTTCACCTGGTCTGTCCATCTCATAGGCGATCTGCCACGCGCTCTTGTGCCCTCTACTCTTCCCTTATAAGAATACTTACTTGACGATATAAAATTTAGCTACTTTTTACCTAAGCAAACGCTAACAAAGGATTTTCGAAATAAAACGGACAGGTAAGTACGGGAAAAAGAAAACCAAAAGTTTGCGCTAGTTTCTTGCCAAATTAAGAAACATGTTGCTTTCATATTGAACGAACAACTTTTATTCTACCTACCTATATCATTTCGTAAACAAACGTGCAATTTTTTTCGTGAACTGCAAATTAAAATTCAAACCATTGTATTCCTTTGACTCGTCGCATCAAGACAAGAATTGTATCAAAGAATTGAATAGAGATAACATCAAAAGCTCTTTGTTTCCCCGTCGAGACGTGACACGATCTTTTCAAGTATAGAATGGGAAAAGGGCCGACCTATGAACTTGGATGTTTGCGAATTTTTATACAACAATAAGGCTCATGTCAATCAAGGTGTTTTGTGTGAGGCGTTTTTTCCAACACCATTTTTAAAGCATTGACATACTGGGGCTACTCTGTTGTCGTATTCTATTTAAACTTTGAGAGTTCTTAACTGTATTCTTAGCTATGCTGTCCTTTGGCACTAAAACGCCACAACTGTCGGAGCGGATTGGCTAATCTACTCTTTCAGATGTTAGTTTTAACCATCTAGATCAGGTTGTTAGCCACTGCCAAGTTCAGTCGGGTCACTGTTTTAGCACCACCCGGGGTATACGTATAGGGTAGTAACGATATACTTTGAGCGAGCCTAGATAAGCAGATGTAACTCGCGCTGACCAACGGTTTCCCTATTCCTGAGAAAGTGCACTGCGCACACATAAATAACAGAAATCCTTTATCGCCGTGTATTTATTAAATCATTACGCGTCATAAATCTATAGCAATGGGAGTGACCCACAAATTTGTGTCACAATGGCCCACTCAAACTGGCATTATGTGACACTGGTCCCGTGTGCTTACCGCCTTTTTAATATATAATAAAGTGCACCACAAACGGGGCTTTGCATATAAATCTCCTAATTACCGCGATTCAGAGTGTGCTAATCTAGCTGAGGCGGGCTAATTTACATGGACGGTGATTTTTCTATGACAATTAAATATGATTTAGGGGCGACCGGAATGCGAGGCCTAGCGGAGAAAGAGTTGCGTCTATGATGTACAGTCGTCATGAAAGAACTGTAAATCTTATGTTGTACTATAAGCCGATACGTTCGGGCTTCGCTCGAGTGGAATTTCAAAAGTGATAAATTATTACCAAGTTTAAATTAATTTTCGATCTTGTTACCTAATAGATATTTGTAACACTTATGTACTATAAATGTTTTCAGGCAGCAATGGGAACGTTAATAAAAATTAATGCATACAAATTACAAAAGTAGAGCACGACAAAGTTTCGACGAAAATTTAGTAGGTGGAAGAAAAATTAACGAAAACAAAATGAAACGGAGTAAAATTGTAGAAGAGGCTAAACTACTGAAAGACTGGCGGAAGAACTGGCGTGACAGAAAGTTATTATCAACGGATCGAAAAATGTAATTACTTTTTAGTTGACGTATGCAGAATGAAACATTTTCATACAACTGTACTTTTTGATCGGCGTGTACCACAGTCCACAAAAACTCGTGACACGCCATAAAATGGATTAAAGCAATTGAAGGTTGCTCGCCATTGTGCGAGCGGGACAATATGGCGTTGTCCCCCGGACATTTCTCTATTCACACACGAATTTATTATATTAAATATAAATTAACATATTACAAGTTATAGCCGAGGTGAGAGAGCCGTTTGTTCTCATTGTTACTACTCAAAGATTTATACGTAGTATATGTAAACAAAGGCGACGCTTCTCGCATCACGACGAACACTTTGACTACGTGAATCTGCAGACGATTCTACTTTTTGTAGTCTTAACAATAAAAACTATTCTCCCATGTACCATTTAAGTCATTGTAAGACATATTATGGTGTTGTGTATAAGACAATTTTATGCAAAGAGGGAAGTTAACGAAGTATTGTACTAGATGAGTGATATTACGTAATTTTTTAAGTCACAACTAGATGAACCGTTGATGAGATAACATTTTTATTTTAAACTAATCATATCTAGTTATATGATAGATCTTTTGTATGTTGTGAGTTCGCGAATTGGTTTGAACCGTTTAGGTAACTGACATAATTTCTCGACCTGAAAAAGTTCCAACAAAACTACCGTCGCGAACGCATCGTAAAACTGTCGCTCCGCATTAAAGTCATTAAATCTATAGAAATACGTATTTTAAAGATGGAAATAATAAGTGAATTGGTGAATTAATATATTGTGGCTTGTTTCAATATCGTAATACACAAACTGAACATAACAAGTTGAGTTTAAAGTGCACGTATTTGATGTGTATTCGTAACCGATCACGTCTGTATTTAATGCACCGAACCGAAGTGATTGTTTCTACATTTTAATAATATCTTATGGCGATGAAGCTCTTAAATACGTTTAGCAGTGAAATATATTAAGGATATTTGCACAGTGTGGACTAACATACTAGTTATTCATAAACTTTTATCTACCTACCGTCAGCTAGAACTATCGATATCAACACTACGTATAGTCCAGGAGCCGGTGATACCGAGTACCAGTCGTGGTGAAATCGAACAATTTCATAGCTAAGCTGCGTGATTCGTTTCTTTTGATTGAGATTTTTACTACATTTAACGCTATTTTGAAGATAATTAATTGTGAAATAAATCTAAAAAAAACTATTTTAAAGTGTTGCAGCTGTATAATTTGGACGTTTATACCTATCATTGCAAATTTTTATTCTCTTCTTATTCTTATCTTTATTCATTCTTTTCTTCCTTCCTTTTTCCTAAAAATCCCTTTCTGGATATCTATAGGTTGAGCCCGTCTTCTCACAACTCGTTTGATGTCATCTCTCTCAGTGGGGGTCCTGCTAATATTGCGCTTTCTGATACAAGGTCGCCTTTCTAGCGTCTTGGGACCCCAACGTCTACCGGTTCTTTGATCCGCGATTCGTTGAACTATGTCAGTTACTCTGGTTCTTCTACGGATCTCCACATTTCTGATTTGATCGCCTAGAAAAACACCGAGTATAGCGCTCTCCATCGCCTGCTGAGTGACTCTGAGCTTTCTTATGAAGGACTACCAAGTTTCATTACAACTATGCAGTATATCAACTAATGTAATGTATGTAATGTAATATAATGTAACAAGTCAATTTAAATAAGATCATTTCACGAACTTATCCAACCAAGAATGAAAAGGCGACTGTTCGGACCAGATGAAGTCTCTGGTCCGGTCCAAAGTTCAAAATTTTCAACCCTAAAAATCCAAAAACAGTTAAGGAGCTTAAACAAAATTACTCAATTGTGAAACATATTGTGTTGCTAAACTCTATGCAATAAATCCGTAATCCCCTATGAAAGGGATAACCGACGCCCCCCTTAAGTGGTTGTTTAATTTTATTGGCGAATTAATTGTCCGGCTGCATGTACCTACCTATACAATAGTGTAGGTACATGCCGGTATGTGTAGTGTCCAAATAAAATGCTTCATTGATTTTGTTCAAACGAATTTTAATGATCCAAAAATCCAGGCATAAATAAAATTGCTTATTTTAAAATTGTGAATCATAAAATAAGATGGTTTGGGGTTAAGTGTTTTTTCACAGTAAGGTCCACCGCATGCTATACAAAAAGATATGGTTTTCTTTAAAATCAATCTTTTCCGTTTCCTCCGTGCCTTGTAGAGCACGTTAAGCCGTTGGTCCCGGTTATCATCACAACATTTGATATTAATCGTCGAAACGTAAGAATCGAATTCTCTCATATAGTTGTAAGTTAGGACCTGGGGTCCCAGCGCGTTCTGGTCTCAAGAAAACTCCTACCATTATGTACCTTAGATGTGTAATGGAAAATAATACCTATAAACGAGTACGGATGTGTCCCCATTAGGCGAACAGTGAGAGGCTGACTGTCCGCTGGCTGACTAAACGGTGTATCGGTCGCAACTCATAGCTCTGGATCTCTCATAGTTTTGGAGGTATTTGGAGGCGAATCAGCCGCTTACTGAACTCACTAAATAAGTTGGCAAGCGAAACGCCGCAACCTACGAACATTAGGCACCTACGCGCTATTTGGACACTCCATCTAAAAACTATAGGGAGGCTAACTGGAAGAAAATAGTTAACCTAACTTTTCTTATTTTTCTTTCATTCCAATCTAGCGTTATATTCAACACCAGATATACTCGTAACACAGAGGGACAGCCCTCCGGGACTCCGGAGCCGCATAATCCATTCGGAGGGTGAAAATTCAATCGCCTCATCTCGATGGCCCTTGAGAGATTTTTACTTATCAGCTCTTGTTTATTTAACAGTCGATTAGTATGAGTGCTTGGTTTTACTGAATTATTATGTTTGATACTGATATTTGTTTAATGTTTGCTGTTTTACTTGTTAGTAGTTAAAACTGGTTTTAATTGAAAGCTGTCTGATATTATATATTCTAGATGAGATGAATTTCGAGTGTCTGAAGACCAAAGTCTGAAGAAGAATTATGCGTGATGTCACAACTCAGATAGTTGTACAAGAATAAGTAAAAGAAAGATCAGTGTCACTCAGTGTTTAGATAATAGCGTTAGGATGAGGAGATCGGTAAAAAAACCAGAGTCATTGGCATAGCTCGATGGCAAATAGATCAAAGAATCTCAAGTTGCTAGAATAGTGACTATGCACTGGAAAGCGCAGTGTTGGCAGATGCTCTCAGATAGATCAACGACATCAGACGTATTCCTCAGATATATCTACAAAATTGTACATACATACATATTATATACATAAAAATCGGTTTATTCAGAAAATTAACCAGGAACTAAGAAAAACTTACGAGAAGGACCTCTCACAGGATTTCTAGCTTAGTACCCTAAGGTTGATATCCAGCTTAGTTTGTTGTACGCTTTTCTCAGACTAGGGCCCATTTGGAATCCTTGAAAGCTTTAGTTTTTAGTTGTCATAGGTAGGTAGGTAATCATCACCATTACCACACATCTATATACTTACTTACCTACTATACTTGTAAAATACATTAAACAAGTTTTAAGCGTAGGTACCTAATCAACTTCGAATAAGTACAAAATTCTGACTTGGCTTGACTTGAAAAGTAAAAAATCCAAATCGATAACCTAATTTCACTGTTGTCGAAGGCGGTTCACCAGTTAATTATAAAGTGTTACCCGTACCTCCCACAATTTCACAAATAATATCCGATGACTGGCAACATCGCGCATTGTTCTGACGTGTTATTCGCAGATATAATTAACAGGTGGCCCCCATTTTCAGATACGTCTAATTTCACGCGAATTATGGTCTAATTTGACTTGGATTATTACGGTGTATGCCCCGTTGACCAACCGGACTTAGTTGTTCTATGCACTCTATGGTTTATCTATAGTGGAGACCAATAGTTTTGTTTCCTGAAATTATAATGAATACATAAAGTTAATAACTGAACTTTGCTAAAGGTCTACACAGAAATTATTAATTAGGTATATTCGGGTTATTTATAGGAAGAGCTTTGTCGGCTCCGAGATTTTTCATTCCATGCAAACAACTTTTTTACTCACCAAGATATAAATTATAATCTCGTGACACTATAAGCTAGAAATAAAAACAAAATATTCCTTATTATTAATTACGGTAGTGCTGCCTAATAAATATCATAAAGTCCACCTTTGTCATCTGTCAGAGCTCGTCCTATAATAATAACCCGACTATACTTGCTGAGGCCCAGCAAGTATATTCGAATGGATTTAAATTTTTTAAAATCTCGTGGGAACTATTTACTTTCCCAAAATAAAATAAAAGGTCTACTGGGTACAAGCTATCTCTATGCCAAACAGCGGTAAGGCTGTGAAAATGTCTTAACGTATACCTACTTTGTCATTTACGTCCTAATATTTATGGTTTTCATTTTTTTACGCAGGAAACCTAAATATTCCCCGGATAAATAGTCACCTAGGTCGCTGTTTGTATAATCTTCTATTAGGCTGTGAAAGTTCCATCAAAATCTATCCTGCCGTTCTGAAGATAAGTCGGTAGGAACAGATACATACATAGATATAGATAGACAGACGGGCAAAAATTTAAAGATGTTATAGTAAAGATGATGTGCGTTATATGGTATCATTTATATAATCACAAGAGGCACTTATTTCGTATTCATAGATAGGCACTTCAGTATTATTTATTATTAGTATAGAATCTTTTGATAAAAGGTGCAGTAAAAAAACTCTAGCTAATCTTTAAAAATCATCATCAACACATCAGCCTGTGGACGTGGGACCAGTCGCTTCCCGTGTTTTGAAACGATGATAGTCACTTATAGAGAGAGTGTCAATGAACGTGGACCCTGGATGCTGCATCATAATTATTCAACAGGATACAAGACCAGTACAGACAGAACAAAACTATTACAATTATTCAACAGAAGTTCTCCACCACTCGAAACAATGTTTCATTGTGTAGAACAAGTATCGACGGTTCTTTACACCGTTCGTCAGTCGGAACGAAGTAAGACTTATCGAGATCAGTTGGTATTCGTGTCGTTCAAGATGATCTCTAGCGATGATGAGCCATCTCATTTAAAACGCAAGATCATCCCTCATGATAATAATCTAGTTTTAAATCTACAGGATAAAGTCCTCTATAATACGAATATCCGCCCAAACCATAATCGTTCCGCCGTGGTATGGAATATGGATGGACTTCCTAAGGGTGTTACAGACGGTTCTCACGACCAGGAGCTCGCCATACAGGAACTGTACCTGAATCAGGATGAAAACCGAATCGTGACTTATGGGTAAACAGCACTACAGATAGAAGATAACCTAATCTTCCCAGAACAAATGTTCTCGAGCCGACTGTAATCTTCCACAGTACTCCAAATAATATGGTTGTACATTGATGCCCAAGTCTAGAATTTAGGTATTGATTTCCCGGGACGAAAAGCCAAGAAGGATGCAAGCCAGATAAATATACAATATTTAGGTATAGAATTCAGCAGTGGACTTACATCATGAGCAATGAAGCAAACAAAACAGAACGCTAATTTTCAGCTGCCCTGACGTTTCCTCATCATTGCTTTTTATCATTGATTTTCATCAAGCGTAAGCCTATCAGACGGTAAAAAAAGACGTATTCGATTTCATCACTTCACTATCAATATATATTACAAAACAAAGTCCGTCGCCGCGTCTGTCTGTCCGCGATAAACTCCAAAACTACTGAACGGATTTTCACGGTCACTGGGTCGACTGAAGCCCGCCAGTGTCGTGGTCGTCAAGTAAAAAAGCCCCGCAACTAGTAGCTGAAACAGGTATAACATACATAATTAGGGATCCGTGGGCGAGTATTAAAACCAGCACGGACAATGCGGGGGCGGTACGGCATCCGTTCCACAACGGCGAGGTGTTAGGAGCATTGTCGCTGGTTTTTGTCGACGCTCGTTGCATAGGCATTTATGCATGTGGAATGTCTGTTTTAGTAATGACTCTCTGTACCAAACCATTCCAAGCCGTCAGTCCTTTTATAGGAATCGGTGGGTTCTCATGACATTTCTGCACACGACTCCACTAAAAGGTAAGTACGATTTCGACTTAGTTTTAACAATTACGTATCAGATGTTATCCGATGACGTAATTGTTAAAACAACATCATATTGTGATGATAACTAGATGCTATCTCTAACACCTTACTACCAGGTGAGATCGCAGTCTAGGGCTAACTTATCTTCTTCTTCTGTACTTATCTCTTATTCTGTATAACTTATCCTTCTTCTGTATCTCCTTATCTATCTTCTCTTTAGCGTGCCATCTCCTTATGAAGTTTGGCATTCATAAAGGGCAATTTCAACTTTCGTGCAGATAGCTGCTCTAAATAAGGATTTGGTGCTCTACCAAAAACATTGCCACACGTTTTTCTAGCCCCGATATCTAGGGATTTGCTGAGAGATGCTGAAAGTTGAGCTGCCGTCATCTATTGCCATTTGCCACCTAATTATTTATTATTGTGTGGGTCGGTAATTTTTCTTCTCCAGATGCTTCTACGAATTTCTTCATTTCTGGTTTTGTCGCGTAGACACTTCGAACACAGCTCCAAATACAATACGAATAATTTAAATTTCAATTTATCTACTCTTGCTAGTTGTGCTGTATAACAGACATTTTTATGCAAGTCCGCTCACTTTCAAGCTAAATCACCGAGGTGTGAAACAAATTAAGACCTTTTAGCGCAAAAAAAAAACAGCAAAGCCCACAGACTATTAATCATTATCACTCTAATAGCTATCAACAGTTGCACAGATACCCAATAAAAAAAAATATATAAACCATGAGTGTGCGTTCTGAAACCGCTTTAGTGCGCCGCCGAGCGTGTTGGCAGCATTGTTTTCGAATCGGTAACAGCGCCGGTTCCGCCACCGGCGAGCCCGCATTAATTACTGGTAATTGAATTTCGAATTGGAACGATGACATTTGAATTTTGGCGGGATCCGCTCACTCGGTAGTGATGTGCCACAAATAATTCCATCGCCACAATCGGGACCGCCCGCGGCTATGCATAATGCGTTTCAGAATCGACCGACAACATCGAATAGGAACTGTGTGTAATGAGAATTATCTGGATTGCTCCTGTTGTATCGGCAGGCATGAGGATGGTCTCTTTTATTGAACCGTTAATAGCATTCTTTAGCGCGCCCCTCTATTCTTACAGATTATTTTGTATTGTGCGCCCTTTTATGATGAGGAAAATAGTAATCAGTTAGTTTATTGGTTGGATTACTGGCAGAAATGCTTTGGTTAATACAATGGAGTACGATTGGGTTTTTGAAGTGTCTTATTGAGTGTTTTCAGTTAAAATGTATTTGTTAGATAAAAAAAACTACTTTTGTTTTATATTCTGTACCTAAAATATGTATACCTACTTATCATAAAATTACCTACTAGTTTTCATTATTTTAAACGTTATTTATATTTCACTTATATAGATAATTAAGTTATAATAAATATAGGTAGCTGAGCTTTTTATTTTTAAGAGCTTTGACATACCTACTTATTATATTTTTTTTAGAATAAATTAATACTATACAAATTTTTTATCCATAATAAGTAATATTAGAGATAAGAAGCTGTTTTACTAGCCTATTAAAATGAAAATAAGCTAATATACAGAAATATCTATAAATTATTCGAATCGTAAATGATTCAAATCAACGAAAAGATAGGTAGGTAAGTACATTACGATATTATGCATCTGCTTTTAATCGAAATTAATAAAGCCGAGATTACCGATTGGATGCTATAAAACCGTTATTAGTATTGTAATTAGCGGAAAACTCAGCACTTCTCTTAATAGAAATTGCCAACACCGTTCAACGTGAACTACACCCTATATGCTATAATATAGAGTAGGTTTTGAATAGATTCCGATATGTTGACAATGAGTTGATTCTTTCACGTCGTTGCCCCGGTCCCCAGTAGTCGCAGCCACGTGGGACGCCCCGCGGAGACGATGATTGCCGACGAGCGCCGTTTCACGCCGAAGTGGACATCACTAGTTCCAAATTTAAATTTACGTTTTTTTTTAAATCATTGTATTTTATGTTTGAGTGCTAATAAAAGTCACAGATGTCTAAACCTTAAAACAAATAGGTTTTATTTAGCATTTCTTTTTTTAATGTCATTCTATCTTGTCATTATGGGGACACTCTGCTGGAAAAGTGTTAATCTGAAAAGATTACGGTAGTTAATAGACCTATAACCTTCCTATAACTCCCATCGATTTTAATGCAGCATCGCGAAGGAGATATTATAACACACAAGTGTGTGCCCAAATATACAGGTGCACTTTCTAGTTTCTATCACCTCACTCTCATAGTCCAATCCGATATGATCAGTGGTCTTATACATCATTATCTACCATCAGCCCTTTGTGAGGCATGGTACTTTTCAACTTCGGGCTGCTACTGAAAATTTCTTCACAGAAAAAACAATACTTAAATTAAAAATTTACAATCTATGGCTTCGTAACGAGCTAACGAGCCCAAGTTTTGTGTACTAGACCGCGTTATAATTATGCCGCTTTGTGAGCGAATATAAAAAAAAACTTTATTTAGCCGCTTTATATGAGTCAGAGCGCGAGGAAAATTGAATTGAGAGTGCACATACCTTCGCACCCTAATAATCCCCGGCAAACGCCCCAAAAGAAAACCTTTCCGCCACAAGATGTCGCCACAAAGGCTCACTCATCTCTATATAAGCGAGCGCGTCACACCTGCATTCAAAGTGCCTTATTAACAACTTTCTATGTAGTGTGGCTTATCAAGCCTATGCGCAAAAGGCCCGGGTTTTAGAAAAAACTTCAAAGGTGGCCGGGAAATGTTTACAGCCGGGCTTTCGCCTTTTTTCAATGGCAATTAGTTAGCGTTTCCGTCGCGCTTGCTCTTACGCCTTGTGCAATTATGACGTCGAGTAGTTGCGGCGCAAGGAGCCAACTAACGCAGGATGCGGCTTCGTATAATGCATTTTGACGACCTCCCTGGTGAGCGCTGTCTTATAAGTGAGGGGTCCCGGGCTCGATTCCTCGCAGGGGTAATTGGGGAATTTATATTTTCTAAATTGTCTCTGATCTGGTGTGGTGGGAGGCGTAAATAGTTACCATCATACTGACAAAACAATGCCTCCAAGCAATTTTTTGCGTTCCAGTACGATGCCGCGTAGAAACCAATCAGGGATATGGGTTTAATCAAAAACTGCCGTATCTGTTTCCACCTTAGACTGCATAATCACATGCCATCAGGTGAGATTGCAGTCAAAGTCAAGGGCTACCTTGTAGATGAATTAAAACTTAAAACTCAATAAGCCAGATTTATGGTGACATTCACGTTCTACGGACCATACCTTCTCATCACCATCATCATCATTATCAACCCATTACCTACCCACTATAAGGCACGGATCTCCTCTCAAAATGAGAAGGGTTTAGAGCGTGGTCCACCACGCTGACCAAGTTGGTAGACTTCACACGCCTTTGATGACATTATGGAGAACTCTCAGGCATCAGGTCTCCTCACGATGTTTTCCTTCACCGCTAAAGCAATTTATACCTTCTCAATTTCCTAGATACGAGTTCTTCTAATCAAATGCGTTCCATCTTAGGCCACCTCATCAGTTTCTACCAGATGTTATAGAAAGAAAGAGTAGGTACATCTCAAGAAAGAAATAGAAAACAACAATGTAGAGAAATGTAGTTTCTGTATTTAATCTTACCTAACCAGTCGCATTGTTTATGAATACTGACTTTTGGAGTAGCTGCAAAAGACGTGAAAATGAAACAATTTGACTATTGCCATTTTGGCACTGATTGCTAAGAGAAGTTAGGTGAAGGTATTAGAAACTAACGTTAATTGTGAAAAATTTTAGTAAGTAAGGGAGAGTCCGGCAGTACGGGCCGGCATCCAGTACCGGCCAGTTGCTATTTCTAAGATTATATAACAGCTAACGCTGACACCATTAGCTCCATTTAAGTAGTTCACTTTGACAAGTCTATGCCCAAAACGGCGGCGACCTGTCAGCTACCGACTAACTGTCAGTGCAAAGAATTGCGTTGCGCGCGGTGACATTCGTTACACAAGTATTGTACCGGGGGTGATAATTGAATATTATTGGAATATATCGACAATAGTTAATCGTGGTATGTATTTATTATTTATATAGCTACAATAATAATGTTTTAATTGATGCTTTATACGTAACATTTTATAATTGAGCGATCTCGAAATTTTATTTCGCTTCCTCCAGTACGGGCCACGAAATTGTCCGTCAGTACCGGCCACTGGTTGAGTTTATTTTAAATGGTTTAATTTCTTTATAGGTACATAAATATGTTAGATGATGACAGTGGACGTGAAAGGAAGACAAAGAAGCGCACCTGGGAACCTGCCATAATGCATAGAGCCGTGGAAAAGTTTTAAGTAGGCACAGAAATGAATGCGCGTCAGGCTGAGATTCAAAGTACCAAGAATGACTTTAAAGGTAGAATTAAAGCTATTGAAAATTATAAAGAGAAAAATAATAAAGCTTTAAGCCTGCTATGGGTCGTTTCCACGACACATTCTCGCCTGAACACGAAAAAGTGTTGGCAGAACATATTAAGGATTTAGACAATAGGCTAATGCCCATAAGCAAACTTTTAGTAAACTTTTCACGGTTAAAGATAAAGAAGTTAACAAAAAAGGCAAGGATGTTTTGCTATCAGGCAACGATACCGACAAAAAAGACAGGAAAAAGAATGAAAACTAGCTCCTTTTTCAAAGAAAGATTTAGGAAGAAACAATATGCCCTCTGTGCCTCGAATCTCATAAAGAGGATTGCATTCAGTGTGGAAACTGCAAGATTTGGGTGCAAAAGGCTTACGCAAACATTTTGGAACTATTAAACCAATAAAATATGTGATTATTGCCTAGTATAAATGGTATTTGTTTCTGGCCCGTACTGGAGGACAATTTTTTTACTATTAATTTTTAGTGTCTTTAGATTTTATTAATAAATTTGATTCTTTCCAAATATATTGATGTTACATTATTTTTATTTATACATTATGAGTTATTTTACATAAATCAGCAAATATATAACATATTACTTTGGAGATTTTAATTTTATACCAAATAAACCTTAGGGTGGCGGTACTGCCGGACTCTCCCCTAACTACTGGAAATGCATTTAGTTTCTCGTATACTCGGTGGCGCTTGCTTTGAAATAGCAAAGGGATTGATTGTATTATCTCTACAATATAGGCGACATTTAAGCAAATTAAGAAAATAATTATTTTTTAGGAAATTTTTTCTCGATACGTAACTCGCTGAGTAAGCGACCTAAAACCGTCTCTGATACCACACATACGTATATAATTGTAGAGTACTTTCGCACATCCACGTTACTAAAGAGGGTGTCTTAAACTAAAAATATTGATATAAAAACCGAGGCCGCGTTAATTAAGCTTTTCACTCGTTTAAACTTTTCACTTTTAGCCCGAACCCGACATTCGGTTAGTGCTAATTTATTATGCTATTAATTAGCAATGGATGGTTTTGATCGCCCAAGCGAGGTTTTACCTTTTTTTTTTGAAACACTTTGTATTTGTATTGGTCACGTAGTTTATGCTAAAGTTATTAAAAGTTTTCATTCTAGCTGCGTCAAACGGCGGTGGTTGCGTTTGCGTGTTTATTAATTTCGACTTTGTAGTGGTACTTTTTTAAAAGTATTAAAGTGCAAACGTAGCACTCACCTTTTTAATATGAGACCTAGTTAATTATATATTTGCTAAACGTATTTACAACCATATATACATGTGACGGTATGTCATTTTCAATCATTACATTTCACGTTAGTACATAATAATTCAATGTTTTCAATACATAATCTCTATACCTCGTGCCACGAATTGTGACAATAACGGACATTGACCCTACCAGCAAATTTAGAAAATAAAACGGCCTAACTTGAAAATAATCAATTTTGAAAATGAAACATCAATGGATTCGCAACTTCTACATAAAAATAAAAACACACTGAACTTATTAATTTGTTTTTCTTTGTTATTCTGCTTAAAGTATTGACTAATTTACTTATAAAAAATGATGTCTATCACGACAAAAATAATTTATTTTTCATTTTATTTCATGAAAAACAACAACTTATTTCTTCACATAATTGTTTAACTTTAAATAAGTAAATATATAAGCAATATTACAAACTAAATGAATACTTGCAAAATCGTCTTTTAAAATAAACAAAACGTGAGTTGTGACGCTTTGTTTTGGTAATCTAAGGGTTGCAGGTAGGCCAGTGGTGCAAAACATTTGAGCCGCTCGGCTCGCTATTTTCAGTCACTTGGTGGTCACTCGTGTTCGGACCATTCGACTGTGAGTACGTTCTCTTCTGACTCTCGTCAGATTCGTAGCGTTGTTTTGTTGAGTTTGTTTGCTGTTGTGTTATATTTTTAGAATCGTGGATTTCCGGTTCCCGTTCCCGCTCCCTTTTCCAACCTTTATACCTACTATCAAGGAAGTTCACTATAGTAATCTACCTATAGCTGTAGCTATAGATTTCGGGTTTTTAAAAATCTTGTGGGAACTGTGCATTTTTTCAGGATAAAAAGTAGCCTATGTGTTGCCAATGCATGCAACACAGCAAACTATTGCAATAATGTGTTGTGTGAGCGTGATTTACCTAAGAACAGTCAGCGCCCTCTATGGCGTTTTTGGAAGTTTATATCTATTTTAATAATAGGACACAGGAATAGTTTTCCGGGATAAAAAGTAGCCTATGTTTTAAGTCAGGGCATAATCTATCTCCATTCAAAATTTTAGCCAAATCGGTTCAGTCCATTGGTTCATCCAAACATTTGCATTTATAATATTAGTAGGATAGCAGCATTTATTTATTTATAACAGAGCGTTTTAGTATAGTATATTTTAAGATTTTAAACAATTTTAATTCCACTGAGAAAAAAATATTACAATTAATAAAGTGCTAAATAAATTGTAACTTCTAAAATAAATGTTTGCAGCCTCTGGCCGTACGACGGAAAGGTCAATGTCCGTTATTGTCACAATTCGTGGCACAAGGTATAGTTGGAAACCGTGGCTCGTTAGACCCATTACCAAAGCTACCAAGAGTTTTCAGTCAATTTCTTCTTTCTTCTTTTTTCAAAACTTTTTCGAGAAGTACTTAATATCTAAAAGCAATGTAGGTAAGTTTTCGTCGTCATCGTCAACATCTCAACCAAGGATTTTTTTAAAGAATATTATCCATGATGAAAATGCCTAATATTCCCCTTTCCTCTCCAAAAAAAGGTTTGCTATAATCTTAGAAATAAAAACAAAATTAATATTTGGCACCCACGAACTAAAACATATGGTAAAAAATATATATTATGTGAGGGTGCACACTTGTATAATTGTCTGCCTGATACCATCAAAGACTGTAATAATATTAAGAAATTCAAATTAGTAATAAAGTTAAAGTAATAAATAAAGTTAAAATTACATGTTATTAATAAAATTGTATAACTCATCTACAGAATATTAGTACATAGTGCAGTTAAATTGTATTAAAACGTATAAATTATATAAAATTGTATATATACTCAATTAGATTAAATTAGTACTTACCTAATATATAATAGTTTTTAAGAAAAAACTTATACTGTAATATAATGCATGCCTTCTTAAATACTAAATTAGTTACTACATAATCTCATTGTAAGTGAACAGTAATGTTCTTTTTTGAGAAATAAAATCTTTTTCAACACACTTGCTCATAAAGTGGCTCTACGTTCACCACAATTAGGCAGATAATTACTCCTATTATTCAAACTGTGACTTTTGTTTTACTATTATTCACATGTGAATTATAGAGTTTTATTTTTAATTTATTGGTTGAGTTGTTCCTTTGTTCTTAAAAAAGTTTCGATACAAAAAAGATCGTATTCAATAGTACAAATAAATTGATGTACCTTTTGCTTGCTCATTTCATGTAACTTCGTATTTAAATAGATAATTTCAACTTGTACGTGTTTAATAAATAAAACTTTAACTCAAATATAACTTTCGTTTTTTCTGTAATAAAGAAAATTTGAAATTCCCCATATTGTACGTGGCTAAAACCTATCCGCAAAAAGCCAAATAAAACAAACCTCATTCATTCTATAGTCTATGGCCGATTGCCATTATAAGATGCGCGCGCATAGGGAAACTGATTAATTTTTCCCGCCATTGCGAAATGCCATAGAAAACAAACCTCATTCTAATATAGTCTATGGTCGATTGCCATTATAAGATGCGCGCGCATAGGGAAACTGATTAATTTTTCCCGCCATTGCCAAATGCCATAGAAAACAAACCTCATTCTAATATAGTCTATGGCCGATCGTACAGATGCGCGCGCATAGGAAAACTGATTAATTTTTCCCGCCATTGTGAGAAAATTTTCAGAACTCGTTTTCATTGTTGAATTGAACTTACAGTTATTTATTAATAAATTAAAATGTCTACAAGTACTAATTATGAAGAAAATGATTTCTGTTGTACACCGCCCGATATAAGATGTGAAGCTCTTAAAGTTATGGCAAGTTTACTACCTCAAATCACCAAGGAAATATATCTATTTTAGTATTATTTTCTTCACAAGTGTGTTGAAAAACGTCGTATGCTACACGTGTGTATTGATGATTACCGTCCTCGGCTATCTTAAGACCCTCACCTAACGGCTCGGGTCTCAATAGCGCCTCAGCGGTAATCACCAACATTACACACTTATAGCATAATGTACTATAAACCGAAAAGCGTACAGTTTGTGCTAGGAGTGGGTACGACAGTAGCGTAACGGGTGGTGTTAGAACCGTCGACATTTCGATTTTCGATCCAAGCCCGACGACCGTTGCGCTATTGACGCTATAAGATTGCAACAGAATGCGATCTTGCACCGCTTATATCCAGCGGCTGCAGGTGACTCGCCTGAGGTCGATAACCACCTAGTTGTGGGATCTTTCAACGCTTACGTAAAGATAAGCTATTGACAAATTATTATTATAGACATGTATTCTTACTCTATGTGTGCATTTAAAAATAATCAGAAATGAACAATATATTTTGCACAAAATTGTCTTTGGACGAGGCGAATTGCTTATCATACATTCCTCAGGTACTTATATGCTATATTCGTATCATCTATCTAAAATAGAATATGAAATAACCCTTTCTTCGTCAAAGGATATAGACATACTGAATAATATCTAGTAATAATAATACCTGACAATAGGCTGAACATAGCTTGTCACTTGTAGGGACTAGGGAGAGGGACTAAGTACTACGCGCCGTTTTTAATCAGTGCAATCTACCTGTCCTCCAATGAGGGTTCATCCAAGTTGGATGAAAAGTTGGATGATCCAACTGTATGCTTTTCTGGTAGGATAACTACGTTAGCCATTTACAAGTCAACAAAGTTTAAAAATATCAGTACCACCTGCCTATACCTACATTATGGATTGAAATAATTAAAATTTCGTTTGCAAAAGCCTCACTCATAATAGAGAAGCATTAACGAGACTGTATGTTTGTTTTACCCCGCTCTTTCACTTAACAACCGCCACCCGAAAATAGCAAAGAAACAAAATCTCATTAAAATTGTGAGATCTTACCATAAACTAATTGGCAAAGCGCGCATTATCCGGGACGGCTTAAACAGACTTTTTACTGACGAACTTCTAATTAAAGCTTCCACTTCTGAAGCTGAACGCTTATCTAAGCAGACAAAGTGTATTCGCAGGATTCTGTGGCTTGTGTCTTATAGACTTAAAAGGTATTTTTCAATGCTATAATCTGTTTAATTGTTAAGGCATCTAGAGATGTGCCGACAGGTTGTTTCTGCGTTGTCAACAATTAAGTAGGTTGCTGAGTTGGGCCAACTTACTGACCAACGTTGGCAAAAAATTCGGCTGTCAACATGTTCCGAACTAAGTGAGAATAATGCTGCTGTCGGACAGCAACTAGCAACCAAATATTAAAAGAAAGCGATCGTGTTCTTCGTGTTTTATTTGTATTATACCATTTTTAACGCCAGGATCAACCTTGGACGAGTTTCGAGTACGCTTTTGAGTTTTAAACTGTCGTAAATACCTAATTAATATTTTTACCTCACCTACTTGAATTTATTTAAATTCAAAAAGTCTACCAACTAGATATGGATAGTAAATAAATCCGAATCCGAATCTAAAATCAACCATATTTTAAAGTAAATAACGCTAAGTATCAGTTGTCATCCAAAAGGACGCTTCGACTCCACTCTACACTTGTCCCAACGTTAAGTTGGAAGCCGACAAGTTGGTGTGTCTGTAGATGCCAGTAAAGATTATACGTGTGGGCGTGAGGGTTCTTTGGGAGACTTTGAGCTAAGTGAGCCTGCATCGTCGGCTTCGAACAAAGGGCGTGGAAAGGCAATTGATCTTCACAGACGCGATTAGCGTTTAAGGCGTTGACGAGGAAACGCCGAGTGCTGCCTTTTGACTGGTGGCGAGAAATGGGGAATCTGTCTCAATACTTGGCTTTTTTGAAGTGAAACTTCTTATACTGCGTTGGGAAGCCACAATTTGCTTACATTTTTAAAGAGATTTAGCCTTATAGAAGAAAGAGAGAGCCTAAAGAGATTTTATAAAAACGGTTACTAGCATTATTTTTACGTTTAGCTTTTATTCTTCACCGTTCTACCACAGAACAGCTAGAAGACGTGAGCGTTGGCATCCTTTCATGGTTGACGTTCACCTACCAACCTAGACCTCATCAGGCATGATTATCGGCAACTTGACAAGCAATTAATTTACTTGCGAGAATAATTTCAAAAACTTAGCTGATGCCTGCAACTTAGTCCGCGTGTGTAAGATTTTTTAAATTCACCCCTTTAGGGATGGTAGGTCTCTCCTCAGATGCACCTCTACTAGGTACCTATACTGAAGGAATATAAACCAGCAAACTTCAAATCTCTAGGTCCACCGGTTTAAACCGTGTATTTCCTATCAGTCAAGGATGGCGCTGTTTTAAGTTACCCACACCTAAACCGTTACACAATTTTCCAAACAAAAAAATAGTAAGTAAGTAAGTAGGTATGGCCAGGAATCCCTTCAAAGTTCCGATTTAAAAAAAAAGGAGAAGCAAAGTCCAAACAAAAGAGACTACATTTCACAAGAGCGCAAAACTTTCGCAAGTAATTTTTTAGGGTGAATAAAGTTTAGCGAACATTGCGTAAGGCGAGTAACAAATTTCCATTGTCGGAGGAAAACTTACTCGCACCGGTTGGGCAGAACTCCGAAGTTTCGTCTAGGTACCTGTTACTCAACCCAAAACAATAAAAATTACTAACACTGCGTAATTTCCCAATTGTGTGGAAACAAAAAACTTGAAGACTCCCTCAAAAGTTAGTCAGTCAGATGAAAGAAATTACGAAACAGAATTAAAACGCAACAATGAAATATAAACTTCCCGAAATCACGCCAATTGAGAAGAAAAAATTTTCCATTGTTTGGTTTCTCTTAAACAATGCTAATGTAATTTGAATGTTTTTGGGAGCATTTTATTTCTCTTTTCTATTGAAATTTTTCTTCCCGCTAAGTATTAGGTAAGTCATATTAGAATGAGTAAAAATTAATTAGGTATAAGTTCATCGGTTTCACTCAAGCTAGGTATTTAAACTTTATACATCGCATGCATTTCACGCAGTGAAACTGATAGGTTATCCACTGCTTTCTTGTTAAGGCCGCTCTCTTCACGCGCTTCTCCATACAAACGTATTACGCCTATTATTCTAATATTTGTCGCAATAGGTCTAAAATTAAGCCAGATATCAATTTATATCCACAATTTATAACCATTATCTATGCCATAAAATAAAAATATTAGTAAAATTATATTTATTTTGAATGTTATGACGCTTGAAAAATCACTATTTTTGTGCAAATTTTGGGGCAACTTCGTTAAATCACTACATAGTATAAAACAAAGTCGATTTCTCCATCCCTATATCCCTATGTCCCTATGTCCCTTTGTATGCTTAAATCTTTAAAACTACGCAACGGATTTTGATGCGGTTTTTTTTAATAGATAGAGTGGTTCAAGAGGAAGGTTTATATGTATAATAATATCCATTAAATAGTGGAGAAATACTGTTATTTTTGAGGTTTCTAATGTGATGTCGTTAATAATTACATTTTTTCCGCTTACATTGCAAACGCAGGCTGAACCCTACGAGATTTATCAAAATAATGTACTAAGTATTGTACACATTGAAAAGGTCTACAGAAAAGTCCGCGATGGTATATGTCTATCTCTTATGGATATCCCACAATAACATTTTTTTGTCATTTACTCTTTACGACAATTAATGGCTAATTTTCGAAGCGATTTCAACCAATACAGCATTAATCCTTATCTAATTAAATACCTTAAATATATTGTTGATTTAATATAAATCCATATGGCCCTTTACAGCATATGATTTAAATGAATACTTTCGAAGATATTACAGATTTAAAAATTGCGGCGGCGGGAGCGTGCCTATAAGCGCGTCGGTGGCCGCGGTTCTCCCTATATAGCCCAGTTAAAGGAGGAGAATATTATAAAAATACAAGGAAAAATAATTTACGGGCGATATGAGCTCGGGAAAAAAGGGCGGGAGTTTTAAGGGTAAAAAACGGTTTATCTCGATTTCCGGCAAAACTAGAAGTCCCATGGAAAAAAATCAAATAGCAAAGTTGTAGGTAATAAAAAGATCTCCCAATAAAATAATAAATAATATAAAATAATAAAAAGATGTCCCAAATACACTGTAATTTATTTGATTTGAAATATTTAGTTTTTCTCCTTATTTTTGACTTAATATCGACTTAATTCTGACAGCTGTCATTGTCATTTACAGATGAGTTATTTATATGGAGAACAGGGTTAACCACATCTACGAAGTACGATTTTACCCCAAACTACTTTAATTCCCTGTCAACATATAAAGCTCTTAGCCGCTTAATAATATTAATTGTTTCGCCCTAAAATAGATATTGCTAAGAATGGAAACTAGAAAGTGCACACTAACAGCAATAGAAAACAAAAGAAGCACATTGAAAAAATTTATTCAAAAATGGAAGTCGAATGACATTAACACCATGAAGTGTCTGTCAGGCATTTGTCATATCTACATGCAGCAGTTGATTTGTATTTGCATAAGTTATGAATTTTTTATCTTTTTTATGGGAATTGTTTTATCTCTGGTTATCTAACATTATGAAACGTCAGAATTCCACGGAATTAGTAATTCGGGTATATGGTGAGATATAGTAAGTTCATTGTGGAAAATATCGTAAAAAGTCAAGCCGCCTGGGAGCTTTCATGGAAAACGCTGCCTAATCCCTGAGCGGGTAGTACCTACGCATAATATGCTCTACTACCCGTGCGAAGCCGGGGCGGGTCGCTAGTAAACTATATAAGAAACTAGAAAATTGAAAAACGACCGAAGTCTTATCATAGGTTACTTCATAATAATTACAAATGTCTTTAGTTCATGTAAAAAATTGCCAAATATTTGCTAAAATAGGCGAAATACCAAATCTAGATTTGCATCTTTTTACTTTGCCGTTTTTCACTAAAAATCATGATATCTCAAGCAAAATTTATTTATTTAATTAATTTATTATTTATTTATGTATATACTTTTAGTGCTCCTCTTTACTGAAGACGTCTCGCTCTCTAAATGCAGAAATCACTGTTTTAGACTCCACTCACCAACGATTTGTCGATGCCATGGAGAGGGCTCTTAAATAACTAATTTTAATTTTTTGAATTTTTGAGAACGAAAACTACAACGTCCTCAATAAACTTCAATATGTATGCTGTTATAAAAATTGCCAAATACGATTACATGAATACGCAATCAAAAACCTTTTGTCCATTAAATACATGAATTCCTCTCGATGTGCTGGCTACAAAGCCGAAATTTCATAGGAATTAACCAAAGAATTAACATTGACCAGCAGCACGCGGCCACCTATAATGGCTAACGTGCCAATTCACAATTGAAAATTTATCGTTTATAAAAACATCAGCGTCGTGTTTAGTTAGAATAGACACGTCAATAGTAAAGAGCATCATTTGGCAGCGTACAGCTTGAAGCGCTACAAAATTTACTTCACCGTTAATTTAAATCAAACAAACTTTAACATTGCAGTATTAAAGCTCAAAATCATCGAAAACAGCTTTAATAGAAGTTTGTGTACGGTTGTAACATCTGATTTATGATGCAGCGGACACCCAACAACAAAACTCGTATCAATAGAACAAGAAACACAAATGAATGTAAGCTACAATACACTTGTAATTGTTTAGACAAAAGCCTTAAATACGAAGTTATTGTAGTAACTAATAAACTGTTTACACACTGAACTCTATTTTAATGTAACTGTAGTAAAGTTTAAATTTCAAATCACCAACATCATTGGAAATGTCTGGAGCGAAGCATCATCCTTTACCGTCAAAGCTCTCGCCGCTCTCACTATGGTTAATTTTTATGACATCTTAATACAATGGGAAGGCATTAAGCGAAAAGAGACGTACCATAGAATCTGTTTTAACTATAATTGTTCGTACCTTAACTGTTGTTTTAGGAGCCTTCGGTAAATTTCGCCTATTATGCGCCTTCTCTTACGGTCACGCTTTAAGTACCTACATTGCGACTGGCCATAACTAAAGCCATAACTACATTATTTGCTATATTGTTCTTAAACAAGGCATGTTTGGGGACATCTCATTCTTTAACGTCATTTAATGATTTAACTGTATTTCATTGTTCACGGCAAAAGTCGAACAGTTGGAAACACCGCAAGGCTATTCCTTGTTTACTGATCGATAGACAATTTTCAATTCTATTTTCTGTTATTAAGATACATATTGATTTTACACTTATAGATACGTCCCGTGGATTCGGGACCGCAATAATGAAAACATTTCCGAAAACTATTGTTGCTGTTACACCTAATTGTCGAAAATTAGGATGCATGACAAATTTTTTTAGGAAAAAATACACTAAAGGCAATAATCATTGCTTGTTACAATTTCATGCCAAAAAAACTTTTCTCAAACCTTTTTACTTACTTCATCAAATAAGAAAACTTTTTTCGTTTGATCTGCAAAAAAATTACCTATTACTTTTAAACTAATGTAAAAAAGAAATTTAATTCAGAGGTAGGTCTATCTACTTATTTAGAAAAGATCAGTAGTAACGTATGTAAGTACCTAATTACTGGTTAGGTATGTACCTACCACGTCATCCGTTGTCCTAGAATCTAGGACCTAGATGAACGACAAACGCGACGCGACACAATGCGACCCGACGCGACGCGATACGACTCCATAGTAAATGACAAAAACATAAGCAACAACGTACCTAGTACCTACGCCACGTGAAGGCTACCCGTTGTCCTAGACGGGTAAGGGAAAAAACAGGAAAATATGCACCGCTGTAACCACTATGAAATTAACGGTAAGTTATGTAATTACGAGATCAAAATGTATGAGTATATAAATACGTATTTTCCAAAATGAATACCGTTGGGAATCAAACGAAACAATTTACTTTGGTTTTTCAAATTTCTCTGCAGATCATTCTTGATAACAATCAAATAAAAATCCAAATAAGTTACCGAAATCACAATTAGGTATTTTAATGACAAACTCAAGCAATGACAATCAGAATAGTTTAAAGTTAAACCAATCATAACTTCGAGAGCCTCAGTTCGTTTTTACAAAACTGCCCGTCGATTCGAGTCGGGGATTGAGAGAAATAATAAAAAAAAAACAATCAATTAGGCGACCTGTCACCGGCAGTGAGGGAGAAAGTTTGACAAGATCTTTCGATAATGCCTCAATGGTTCGCTGGCTATTGATTCCGAGCAGATATTTAAGAAAAACATGTTTACTATGATCCCACTTCTTTTCTATATTTATCAAATATTACGTATTATGTAAGTGTTAAGGAATATTTGGGAGGTTATAGAGCACGCAATGTTTTTGAGAGATCTCTACATAATATTATGCCTAAGTAGGTACCTACGTAGTTTCTATGCTTTCATCTATTTAAATACCATATATTTTTTTAATAAATATTTACAGAAAAACGAATATCAAGCCTCAAACTTGGTAAGTCTAAGTATACTTTTGCTAATAATAAGATTTAGCTAGCAGACTTTATTACCGTTCCATTGTATCTCCAAAAAGATGGGATATTTTCCTCCGATCCCACAAAAAACTAATCAAACAAAATCCCTAAGTAGACATAACATATCTAACAATCTGAATTCACACCCTAATCTGGCGTACTAATTGCGTAAAAAGGCACCCCCGGCTTGATACGGAACAAACAGACAAACACACAAAGGACAGATTAGGGAAGATCTCGATCGTATTTAAGATAAATAAGTATTTTTGCTAAGTATACGAGCGGCTTTAGATTGTGTGATAAGGGGGCAGCTGGCGGGCTGGGAGGGGCTACATGCTGACAATTTACTCGTATCTATTTCACATTTTTATATCTACCAATATACTAAGAAGTTATATTATAACAATCATGTAGATATGATTATAATCATCACCTAAACTGTTAGTAGATATTATGACGATTATTCTAACTACATATTAATTTACTATTATTTCATCATAATAATCATAATTCCTCAACCACTAGACGTCCACTACTGGACATAGGTCTCTTAAAAGGGATCGCCATAGAACATCATCTTGTGGCGCTTGTATCCAGCAGCTACCATCTGTAATAGTAGAAGGTATATACGTATGTACGTATTGCGTTTTATTCTACGCTTCAATCTATTTAACTCATTTGGTAACGATCTCCTAAATTACTAAAACTAAGATGTAATCCCTGATTCAGGAAATCGATAATGCAACCACTTAGCGCGAGCATACTGGAATATTTGACTTCGGAAAGTTCCTCGTTATTCTTTGAACTAATATTTATATCTATTACCAAAGTTTTATTTTGATGAAAAACTTATCTGACAAAGATTACGAAGACGTGCACTTAATGAATTTAAACTTAATGACGCTTGTGCCCCATATAAATGAGACTATATGTAACCGCAACCAGTTTGAAAATTAATATATACTGGATGTGGATATTTTCTGATTAAGCATAAAAAAACTACTATTACTATTACTACTGGATTACTAAAATTCGAATATGATAGTAAGTGGCATACATACCGGCTGCAATATTCACCTAAAACTCCCAGCGCTATATAACCACAACTTTATCCTTTGAAAAAACAGAACATATTTTCTGTGGTTTTGTCTCTACGCTTTGATTGCAATACTGTCCTATGAAATAACGAGCAATTGGAAATCTATAAATGCGTAAGATATCTAAAATTTTCTTTACACAATCGATAGACGTCCACGGCTGGACATAGGAGTCTTGTAGGTACTTCCACACGTCACGGCCTTGTATCGCTTTTAACTTGCGGCTCCGTGCGACTCGTCTGCTGCTGTCAGAAAAATAGAATAGAAGCATCGAACTATTACGCTTAGAATGGAAGTTTCTAACAAATTTCCGCTCGAAACGTAAGCTATAAACCAACCCATGTGTGCCCTGTAATTACATTTGCCGACACGCACACAAGCGCATGAGTACCTTGAGCAATGACGCGACGATAGCCTTTTAGGCTTGCTAAAAACGGCTTATCGCCGCGTCGACGACTGCCTTTCTTTACCTATTTATTCTAAGAATAGAAGAGTTTTTTTATTCAAATAATAAACTTTTACAAGTACATACTTTCGAATCGTCAATGGAACCTACCTACATCATCACGTCATCATCACACCATCGTCAATACCAACCGGTTAAATTACGGACAAGTGCAAGGTTAAACTATGCAAAGGTGCTTAGTAAAAATATGACGCAGCTACTTATATATAAAATCATAATAATTAAACTATTCAATCAAACGATACATACATCCGTCTTTGTCACGCTCATACATCCGTCCCGCTCGGTACATTCGCGCTCACATTAGGGTACACGTATAAGCTGCTTATTGTATTTTTATAGTTATTTGGATCGCACACGGTTTATTTGAGGATTATCCTACATGAATACAAAATGGCCGCATTGTGTTGCGATGTACACAGCTGATGTTTCCGAAAACAATGGCCGTTCGCGAACCGCCCCGGTAAACGCTTTTGATCGTTTTTCATTTTTTAATAACTTGTAGGTGTCAAGCAGTACACCTGAAAGAAGACGTAGCGCTCTGGCATACTATAAAAGTTCTGGCATTCCTTGCGAGGAGTGCAATTCAAAAGAATAAGCTTTTTGATGGTTCGAATGCTATGTTCAAAGGGTCCTACCATACTTACCCGATCGACGTCGATCTACTTCATCAAATAGATCTGCTTGATTGCTAGATATTAATTTATCCACTCACCACCAATCCGCTGTCGATCGATGGAAGATCGATTGTTTAATCGACCGTTATCAACTGTTTCACGCAGATCGATAACGTGCTTCAAAGGGATGTGTAATTTTTTTTTTTTTTTTTTTTAAATATACACACATACACACACACGGTCGGCTGTTCCTAAAGTAGGCAACTTAATGCCTGTGCTATAGGTAACGACCGACTGACATACATATTTACATATATTACACATTTAATAAATGTATAAATACATAATACATACTTATATACTTACATAAATACACCCAGACTCGGGACGGGAATCGAACCCGCGACCCGGGAGAGGTAGGCAGGGTCACTGCCAACCGCGCCAACGAGCCAGTATTATCCATAGGACTTGTATTATCCATAAAAGACTAAAAGTGAAGCATGTTGTACAAATTTAACTCGCACATACTATCGAATTGCGCAATATTGCAGTCATTGCAGATAGTAGAGCAATCGGCGTTTTAAATTTTTGTCACTAAATCAGCATATTGCGTGTTCTTACGCAGTGTATTCTTAACATTAAGTAGGAAGTATTCCATACGTATTCTGAAAATGTAACACAAAAAAGAAAAACATCAACATGCTCACAGATAGACAGACAATGATACAATGATACCAACATTTTTGGACCCATTGGTCCTGTACTTTGGCAGAGATGGATGTCGTAGCTTCTCCCCACCGAAAAAAAGAGCGATGGTATTTGCTTGTAGGTAAATATTGCGATGTTAATTTCGATTATATTTATTATTCATGACTGTTTGTTTTATAATGTAGCACACGCTATTGTTTGTTCTGTGAGTTATTTATTAAGCAGAATATGTATGCGTATTAATGTTTTTGTTGCCTGTGGTAGTGGTTTTTATTCTACCTGCAGAAATATACCAGTTATGAGTAGGTAAAAACTTAGTTAAACTTAGTTAAACTTAGGTAAACAACGTGTAAACAATTTTCAATCTGGTAACTACAGTAGGTATGTATATCCAGACCTAAGTTAAATTAAATATGTCAATGGAACCGAACTTAGAATGGGTGTCTGATTGCGCTGATTTCTATATTTTTAAACCAAAATAATATTAAGTAGGTACATTTTAGTAATTTGTAGGCATGTAAAAATACAATATTTGTAATCAAATATCCCGAAACCAATGGCGAAATATTTCCAATCATCCATCCATTCACGTATTGTCAATAAAATAATACAGAATACCCTTTCACACAAATTCCAAGCCATAAATGCCACCAGCATGACAATGCCAAATTAAATGTAAACCCGCACATAAAAACTATAAAAAACCTTGCGCAGGATACAAATAGAAAGATTCTCTTTACACGCATTCATCTATAGACAATTGGTGACATAAATCATAGAGTTGACAAGAAAATGCATCAATACAGCAATAAAAATCAAGCATAAAAAATTTAATTCCATACAGTTATGTACTTTATTGTATAAGCAATAAGGATGTCGCAAAATATTGTTATATACAAAAATAATTTTGTCAAACGATGCATCCAACGCCCCACCGCTTAAAAACGACTCGATACGAGTTTCGCGCGTAAATTATGGGACAACCCTAAACAATGAAAGAAAAAAGCATCATTCGCTAATGGATTTTGTTCTCAAAAATTAATTTGGGGTAGGTACTCGACAGAACTTGTGTACGCACCCAATCAGTTGCAACCCTAATGTTAGGGTTGAGCACGTTTCCGTTTTTAATGTCTAAAGTAATTATTTTAGTTAAACTTACGAGTAATTTTATTTGCTTGTCGTCGTTACTATAGATGTAAAAATACCGGAATAATACGTATTATTCCAAATTTTGCGGTATTATTCCTCAAATATACCGTATTATGCGGAATAATACTCGCCTACAAAAATGCAAGAAGTGTGTTTTACATATCTTCATTATGGGCAATTTTTGGTCATCTGACGTCATATTTTGTTTTAATTAGGTAGTTTATAGAAAATCAATAAAAAGTACCTACCCACATTACCTACTACACAGAAACTTAAGTATGTAGGTATAACTACCAATATTTATCTATTCTTACTAATAAATAAAATTGAAGTGTCTGTCTGTAATTTCGAAATAACTACCTCATATTAAGCTCATATGGTTATTTGAACTGTACCTTAACTGAAGCACACGGTTTTTAAATTTTGCCGGGGGACAAGGGTGGCGACACCACAAACTTGAGGTTAAGCTTCTATTGACTCCCCACAAATGTCCCAAAAATAAAATTGCGTCCTCTAATAAATGCAAAGCTCATACATGTAACATTTCAATGGACTAATATAGGTAGGTATATTGTTTGAAATCAATGAAAAAAATGTTTATTTACATATTAAATTGATCTACTCGCTAAATATATCAATATCAGTATATATCACACATTTAAAAAACCCTTACATACTTTATCCGGTACTCGGTAAAATCAAGAAAATGAAAAACATAGTCATCAAAACCAACTGTATTATACCGGAATTTTTGGAATTTTACAGAATTATACCGGATTTTTCGTATTATTCCGATTGGTATTATTCGTATTATTCCAGCCTTACATCTATAGTCGTTACCTATGCTACAGAGGAAAAACGGAACCTATGCGTAGTGATATACCTAATTATAATTAGAAAAACCTAAAACGAAATTAAATAGTACTTACTTACCTAAGTAATCGATTTCCAAAGAACGGAACGTAGCTTATGAAGGCTTTAGATATTATAGTTTTGATTACTGATAATATAGATTTTGTAGATATAGGTTTTAGGTTTCAGTAGGTACATGTATAGGTCACGCTAAAAAACAACGATTTTTTAACTTTAGCAAATGTGGCAATTTGATACTGATAAAAAAATATTTACAAGTTATTTTAGAACATGTTGGCTTTGGCAACATCATCTTTTACTAGAATAGTTTCAAATATAAAAATAAGTATACTTACTTATATGTTAGAAAAAGTCAAATTGTATAACCCTAACTTTCACTTAGGGGCGACAGAACCCAGATCTCCGTTACAGGGTGAAGTGGCATTGTTTAAACCCTTTAAACTTTTTAATTTATTAACCCAAGGGTTGCCAGTCGTAAAAATTACTTTTATTGTCTGTAACGACGTCTCAGCCTACGTGATAACAATTTCTTATAATTCATTTCAATAAATAGTTACAATAACAACCACTTTTAAGTGATCCTTCGTGTCAAACAGTTGTACGTCTTTGGGGACTTTTAATGCTGGTCTTTTTATTAAATGCGTATTAAGAACCACTTTTAGTTGGCCCTCCGAGTGGGACTTTTTGAAAGAATATGAGGTTCTTTAATACTGGGTAATGAGTAGTAAAAAAATCCACGTGTGGTAACACTGAGTCAAGTGGCATTTGTCGTTTATGTGCTGCTAAAGGTTGAAGCAATGAGCCAAACTTGTTTATTTCGATTAAAAGTGATTTAGTGTATGGGAATACTTTCTAGTTACCGGTGTGTGGACCTAAACAATGCAAGTTGACGTCGTAAATTTTAACTTTTATTAGAGTAAAGGTTATCTTTATTGTTACAGGTTTATGAGGGATCACCTACGCTACGTCGACTAACCTAAAGAGAGTGAATGTAAATATAAAAAATACTGAACCTTTAAAAAGTTTTCTTTATCCCCATATTTTCCAAACAGGCTGAATTTCATTTAAAATTCTTTATGTCACTTGGTGTTTCTGGTGTAGGTGCTACATAATAAGTTAATAATTGAATTTGATTTATAATAGTTTTCGAGAAAGTCTGAAGCACACTAAGTTTGCCACTATGGTTATCGCCCGTAAAGCTGAAAAATCAATGGCATTAAACTAAATTAAATTTAAAGGTATACAATACTGCTATTTCTTTCGCACTATTCCTTACGGGATAAGAAAGAAGTATTTTAGCTTTTAGACCACTCAATTTATCTTTTCATACTTTTAAGTTTTCCGGACATAAAAAGTTTTCAGGATGCAAACCACGCCTCTGCTATAAATTGCTCTATGAGTTATAACCGTTTGAACCGTGAAAAGGTAACAGTCAGACAGACACACTTTTGCATTTATACTATCAGTATGGATATGGATTTAACTGAAGAAATGAGTGCCCATAAATAAAAGCAGGCTCTCAAAAGATCGAATCAAGCCAACCCTTCACTGGGTAACAATCTATAACTTCTCTGAACTTGGGTATTGTAAGCGGCAACTTTGGTAAACTGAATTTCACTTGGTATTCAAACGCGGTTTTCTTGTAAGGGGAAAAACATTATCAAAATCGCGACAGCACTCCACGGAGGCCGCGTGTGTTGATTCTATCAGAGATCTACTTGAAAATCTCAGTAAGCGCGGTAAGGTGTGTACATTAGATATGATATGGAAAATCAATTATTTATTAAGAAAAAATGGACTAGACTTAGATATAGGCAATGGAAATTTCTGACGCGCGTTCATGATCAATGATCACCTACGTGGTTTTTTATAGACTCCGTCATAGAATATTAATATTTTATTAATAATATAATTTTTCTGTCAGATTACATTTTTATTGCGACGAGACGACCTCAAAATTTGGCAGAATATATTTTTATATCCCCAATAGGTATTTATTATCAGAAAAACACCGCATGGCCACTTTATTTAGGTAGGTACTCTAAGAGAATACTAGATAAAAACATATACCGTGTAAAAACAATATTGAGGCTCACCGCTCATAAACTTATTACTAATGTTCGGTTTTAATTTTGTCTTGAGTTTAAGTAGAGTCGAGTACGCTCTTAGATCTCACTCTTAGGGCCCCAGCTTTTAGCGCCCACCGATTCAATTATGTTCTCTTAGATAAGGGTTGGTCTTCGCTACAGTCGGAGCGTAGAGCGGAGATCAATTTTTAATCTAATCTAATGTTCTAGTATCTAATTCGAAGTCAGCAACGAAAGTGCGACGGTCCCAAACGTAAATTTCTGTAGGAGAAAAGGTCAGACTTTTGTTGGGAATATTTTTTATTCTGATGTTGGGCAAAACCTTTCCCCATTCACACGTATCCGCAATAATGGAATTCATTAATATTCGCTTTATCTATTGATGTATGTTGCGGACATTGCACGAATAATATGTGTCTCTTGGACACGGCTTCTGTGTCCAGAGAATAACACAACAGGTGGCGATGTATGTACGAGTACATGTATGTACAGACAGACAATTTTTTTTTATTCAAGTACAAGTTAGCCCTTGACTGCGATCTCACCTGATAGTAAGTGATGATGCAGTCTAAGATGGAAGCGGGGTAAATTGGAAGAGGTATGCATACCTCTGATCGGTTTACACGGCATCGTACCGGAACGCTAAATCGCTTGGCGGCACGGCTTTGTCGGTAGGGTGGTAACCAGCAACGGCTGAAGCCTCCTATCAGACCAGACCAGAGACAATTTAGAAATTATAAAATCCCAAATTGCCCCTGCCGGGAATAGAACTCGGGACCTCCCACTTGTAAGACCACAGTGCTCACCACTGCGCCAGGGAGGTCGTCAGATAATGACATAGTGACAGAGCTGCAGCAGTAGTTTTATCTGTCTTTGGTATTTAGATAGTAGGTACGAGTAGGTATCTTTACCTTAACTTGATGTGCCACTAAAAAGCCACTCTTTTCATGTCATTTACAATTATTTGCAGGTGCGCCTTTCTATGTACGTAGGTACCTATGTGGCAGAAATTATCTGCAATAATAGGATATTAAACAAGTACCTACTCTTGCAGGTCAGCGTATTCTAAAAAAGTATTTTTGACGTGGTAAAGTCTTATAAATCGATGTAAGGTATACTTGATCCTAGTCGATAAACGCACATTGTCACATTGTCACATTCCGCCTAGCCGAGCGTGCAAGCAAGAGCGCGGAACAAGCGATAGAGATGTTTGTTTTCTTATGTTTCAATGTTTTCTTACATGACGTTGTCATGTAGAATTGAGGCTGTCAGCGCAAAAATGGCCTAAACCTGAGACAGTTAGTATTAGTTAGTGCAGCGGGTTAGAACATCATTGCTCAAATAAAAGACGAAAATAATTAAATACAAAAATGGATTTTGTTACGCCATCTATTACATAACAGGATAACTATAAATAAATAAATAAAAAATAAAAAAGCCTTTATTATTCCTTATCTTAAACTAAGTTATTTACAATTTTTTAACAACCATTACCTACATATTATTAGCAATAAATTTGTTAGTATTTTTTAATTAGTATACGTGAGCGTATGAACTGTATGTGTGTGTGTGTGTGTGTGTGTGTGTGTCTATGTGTGTGTGTGTGTGTGTGTGTGTGTGTGTTCATATCTGAGTGTGTGCTTGTGTGTATGTGGATGCGAGTTTTTGTGAGTGTGAAATTGAGTTGTGTAACTTTAGTATGTTAGTAAATGTTAGTATATTTTATTTATTCTTGTTTTTCTTTGTTAGATAAGGACCCCTCTTGGGTATAGGCCTCCTCCAGGTGGTGCCAATTCTGTCTGTCTTTGGCACTATCAAGCCAATTTTTCCCCGCTATTCGTACAATGTCATTGGACCAGCGCGTCTTCGGTCTACCTATTTTTCTTTTGCGTGCCGGGCCTGGCCAAGTGTTAATTTTCCTTGTCCATCTTTCGTCTGTCAGTCTCGATACATGTCCAGCCCATTTCCACTTAAGCTTCAGGGCATGGTTCAAGGCGTCTGTTAGCTTTGTCTTTTTTCTTATCTCTTCGCTTCTCACTTTGTGTATTCTTCGTAGATTAAGTATGCTTCTTTCCATCGCCCTCTGACAAGTTACTATTTTCCTTTTTATATTCTTTGTATAGATCCATGTTTGGCTGGCGTAGGTAAGGCATGGCAGGATGCATGTATCTAAGACAGTTTTTTTAAGGTGTAGTGGGTAAGCCCCTTTCATTATTTCCTTATGTGCCCAGTACTTGTTCCAACTGATGTTTATTCTTCTGTCCACTTCCTCTTCTGCACTCGTCAAGCTAAAAGAGACTTGTTTTCCGAGATACAGATATGAGCATACGTATTCTAATGCAACGTTGTTCAAAAGTATTTTATTTTGTGAACTGTTTGTCATAATCTTGGTTTTGCTAATATTCATTTCTAACCCTACTTTCCTACTTTCTCTATCTAGGCCACTTATCATTCTTTCTAGCTTCCTACTGTGGTCTGCGAAGAGTGCAATGTCATCTGCAAACCTTAGGTGACTAAGATATTTGCCGGATATGTTGATGCCTTCGTTTGTCCAGTCCAGATTGCAGATTATATTTTCTAGGACAGCAATAAAAAGTTTTGGAGATATTGGATCTCCTTGTCTGACCCCTCTTGATATGTTTAGGTATTTCTTTTCCGCGGAATTCTAGTTTCACTTTGCTTTTGCTTTTCATGTATATGTTTTTCAATATGTTTATATATTTTTTGTTTACTTTACATTTATTTAGCGCCTTCCAGATAGAATTATGAGATATGCTGTCAAATGCATTTGACAGCATATCTCAGGATAACTATAGTTAGGCCATTTTTAGGCAAAGAATTATCATCTTTGTAATCAATCTTTAGGTCTATAAGTAAAAACTTAAAAAAATGTGGGTTAGGCCGCTTATGCGCTGACGGCCTCAATTATCGTCCGTAAACCAACTTTACTACTAGATTGACAACGATATTGTCTATTAGCTATTTAGAAGAGGAGTACATAAAGTTACTTATTTCTGTTCTCCATCAAGAATTAAGTCATTCATACATTACGACCCTTTGGTTCGAGAACAAGTAGGTAATACAAATTAACATAAAAACCACATCGTTATCACCTGCGCCTCCAGTTTTCCAGAGTTTTCCCGCGAGACGGCCCATATTTTCAATTCTACCGTTTCTACCCGATTATAACGAAAAACCTTAGTTCGATATAAAAGCTCGACAACCGCTCTAGCTTGACACCTGAACTTCCAAGAGTTGATTTAAAATCGACGTTATATAAATGCGATAAGGTGGTCGGTGAATGTTTATAGGTGTCTAAATAAAATGGTGGTACCCAAAGTCGATATTTTATTCGAGCTTGTTAAATCTCATTGTAGTTTAGAGATTTCTACTTGTTATTCCTTATGGAATAAAGGTTTATTTTGTTTGAATGCACTGAGTCTCAGTGTTAATATTATAATGTATGTAAGTGCTTTCTCGTTGTATGGGAGATGCATGAAAGGACTTTTGTCAGGGCACGTGATTATGCGAGTAAAATATACCTATTTATTTGGACTCAATATTTATAAGTACTCAAAAATATATTTATAAGGCCTGAGGAATGAAAGCGAAATTTCAGGACTCAGGTGCTGGAATTCTTCAAGGCTCTGGCCTACGTACCTACCTACCTATTTAAATCCACTTTTAATAATTCTACAAATCTGCTACTTACTTACTTTTTATTTATTACGAGCGGATACCCGCGACTTCGTTCGCGTGGATATTGATTTTAATAATCCCGTGGGAATCATTTTGTTTTTCCTAAGCTCCTTTGAGCTTATACCTTGCTAAAAACTGTAAAAAGTTCACTGGCGGATGTTTACATTTTGATGTACCTAAACATCCGCCAGTGAACTTTTTACAGTTTTTAGCAAAGTCCCATCAAAATCGGTCCAGCCTTTCAGAGATTAGCCAGTAGTCTATAAAGTATCTACTTTCTAACAAAAAAAGAATGAATAAAATCGGACCACCCGTTAACGACTTACAGCTATGTACACATTTTGCCTTTCATCCCTTCTCCCAAGGGAACCGTGCTCAATGCCGAGTTTCATTTCAATCCATTCAGTAGTTTTTACGTGATGCGCGCACAAACATACAGACAAACAGACAAACAGACAAACAGATAAACAGACAAACAGACAAACAGACAAAAATTTCAAAAATACCTTTTTTACGTTCTATTACTTATCCCTAACATCCCCCAGTTATTATTTTGCAAAAATCTTCAATGTACAGATACGGCAATTCTACGATTTTATTATATGTATAGATTATTAATAGCAGATCCGGTAGGCAGACATTGTTTTGCCACATACCTGTCTAGAAAGATTGGCGTAACAGCGCCACCTATCGATTCATACGCTAAGAACCATCCCGGTGACCCAATAGGTATGTCGGTACGAAGAAGAATCATCAAAATCGGTCAAGCCAATTTGGAGCAGAAGAACGACGAACACAACGTTACGTATCGGACACAACATTACGTATCGGAGCTGTAAAAATATAAAAAGAGATGAATAAATAACGATAATTTCACGAATAAAATATAATCAATCGTGTTCAATTGCTCTAGTCTAGAGACTAACTTAACTCAATATTTAACATCTGCTGGCTCTGTTAATTCTTTACCTAGGATTAACTAAAGTTGCAGTAAATTGCACAAGTAAACTTGTCATATTGGTCAGTACGCACCTTGGCCACAAGAGTAGATATCCCTACAGAGAGAAAGCTTCATACAAGCGGCCCGCTGTATGGAGCCGATGATGCTAAATTCACATTTACTCGAGCGTCGTCGGGACCTATTAGATTTTGTAGATTAGTTTATAGGAAGAATAAAAGGTTAAGCCCGGCCTCACACAGCCGGAATGAACGCCAGAATTCAGAAACGGAATTCCGTTTCTGAATTCCGGTACTGTGTGAGGCAATGCACCGGAATTCAGATTCTGAATTTGTCGATTGATCAGTAGTAACGTATTCTCGGTTCAGGCGAACGTCTTTGAATATGGAAGAGCGATTGATACTCATCGCGCTTCTTTTTCATTTTTATAATAAAAAGAAATACAAACGACTACACTGGATTCATCCAATTAATGTAAACAGATTAAGGGAGAGCCAGTACCATATTACGGCGAGAAAATTGCGTCAGTATCCTGATAGATTCTTCGATTACTACAGGATGTCAATAGTATCATTTGATGAATTACTACATTTGGTGAGGAATAAAATTACAAAGAGAGATACACATATGAGAAAAGCTATATCTGCTGAAGAGAGACTCACTATTACCTTAAGGTAAGATTACGCTTATTTATAATTTATGTACCCCTTTTATAGAATACTAGCTTTTGCCCGCGGTATTAGGTTTTTCAAAAATCCACGAGAACCCTTTCTTTTTCTGTAATAAAATAGTAGCCTATGTCACTCTCCAAGTCCTCAACTAAAATCTAAATAAGACTAATACTAATAAATCTATAATATAATAAAACTGTAACAGATCCAATTCTGTACATTGAAGATATTTTGAAAATTTTTATTGGAGGGCATTCTATAATCGATTCTGAAACCAAAACTGCAATTTTTTTCATTTTTGTCTGTCTGTCTGTCTGTCTGTCTGTATCTTGGCCGCGCATCACGCCGAAACTACTGAATGGATTTGAATGAAACTTGGTACGATTTGAGTTTATATTCCGAGGTAGGACATAGGATACTTTTTATCCTGAAATTCAGCACGGTTCCCTTGGGAGAGGGGATGAAAGTTAAAACGCTTATTTAGCTGTAATTCATTAACGCGTTGTCCGATTTCACTCATTCTTTTTTTGTTAGAAAGATAGTACTTTATATATTGTTCCGTAAATATTTCAAGGTCATAGGTTTTTTATTTCAGAAGTGACAGACATTACAACCCTCAGTATTGGGTTCAAATAACTTGGGACCCGGATCTTTGAACGTACGGCTTATTTTAAACTGGTGTGCGCTTAAATTTATGTTTTTCGGTCTGTATATTTGTCCCAACTAATCTCTAAAACGGCTGGATCGATTTTAACGGAACTTTCAATGGCAGATAGGTGATGTTATAAGGAGTAACTTAGGCTACATTTAGTTTAGGTACATAAAATAATTATGGGATCCGATCCGACCCTATATAAAACCTATAAACACGCGAACGAAGTCGCAGGGGTCAGCTAGTACTATACAGTGTGTCCGGGATCGAATTAGCGATATTTTAGGGACATATTCTACAACTCATTACCTCTCTGAAAATACCACTTATTAGGGCCTGCCCCCCTCCCCCTCCCAGGGACAGCCATTTCAATTTGGTGTGCGTTTTTGTGGGTATGTGCGCACAAAAAATGTAATAACTCGAAAGTCTGCTGATGCACAGGTCTTCAAATGACCTTATTCGATTGGATACAATATTCTCCATCACTAAATACCAAACAATACAATAAAATGTTAAAATAACTCAACCAAAAATGCTTCGGAAAAAAATTATTTTTTCAAAAATATTGAAAACTACAAGTTTTTGCTGCATTTTGCAAAAACGAGGTCGTTAAGATTACATTGTTAAGTATTAAATCGACAGTTTTTGAGATAAGCAACAAAACGACATAAAAATTTTTACTGTAAGTTATTTACTTTTGGAGATATTATTGTTTAAACATAACTTAACCGCGAGCGCGTAAGTTCTTACGTTATTCGAATGTGGGTTTCCATCGCATACCTCGGGCGATCAGGTAATAATAATATTGTTTTTGATTAGTCAGCGAATGAGGTTAAAACTAAGGATCGGACCCCTACTTCAACTGATTAAAAATTCGTATAAAAAATTGAAATATATGAAATTTTATTTTGTTGTTCCTGGCGAGGAGGCGTTATGATCGCTACTTAAGTTATTACTCATTTTTGTTTGTGATTCAGGTTTGTGATGTTTGCTAAGTTTAAAGACATGCCTACTCGGTATTATTATAGCCATAAGAGAGCATTTAGATGTCAACTATTCGCCTTGGATCGGACGTGGCAGCAATTCAATGGAATGGCCACCTCATTCTCCAGACTTTACACCTTTGGACTTCTTTTTATGAGGACCTATGAAGCAGAAGGTCTTTTATATGGTACCAAATACCAGAAAAGAATTATTGGAGACGATCTTGTCCGTTGCAGATAAAATAAGTTGTATTTGGACATGATCCAACGATCCTCCCAACATGAAGCAACTAGCTAACAGAAGAGAGATGGTAATTTCGGTTTGTGGCGGAAATAACCTAGTTTTTAGGATATCTTTAGAGTTATTGAGTTATTGAGTTTATAACTAACAAAAATTAAATTATAAAGTTAAGATTTTTTTACCTTATTTGCAGTAAAAAAATGATGAATCTTAAATTTGGGTTCAATACTCGTAATTCATGCTTGGGGACGAAGTACTTACAATTACCAATATCTCCAGAAGCAAGTAACTTACAGTCAAATTTTTTATGTCGTTTTGTTGCTTATCTCAAAAGCTGTTGATTTAATACTTAATAATGTGGTCTTAATGACCTCGTTTTTGCAAAAGGCAGCAAAAACTTGTAGTTTTCAATATTTTTGAAAAAATATTTTTTTTCCGAAGCATTTTTGATCGAGTTATTTTAACATTTTATTCTATTGTTTGGTATTTAATGATGGAGAATATTGTATCCAATCGAATAAGGTCATTTGAAGACCTGTGCATCAGCAGACTTTTGAGTTATTACATTTTTTGTGCGCACATACCCACAAAAACGCACACCAAATTGAAATGGCTGTCCCTGGGAGGGGGAGGGGGGCAGGCCCTAATAAGTGGTATTTTCAGAGAGGTAATGAGTTGTAGAATATGTCCCTAAAATATCGCTAATTCGATCCCGGACACACTGTATATATTTAAACTACTTTTACCTTCCAAATTTTAAAGTTAATAATAACAATAATTAAAACTTTCCCATACAAACATTTCCGGAATTCCGTTTCTGAATTCCGGCGTCCATTCCGTCTGTGTGAGGCCGGCCTTATAATGTTTCCCCTTTCAGCGGTGGGGAAAGCGTCTATAGCTGCACGCTCTCATCTTCATATAGACGATTTTTATTACTTCGGCTTGTGGAAATCGGCTGATTATATTTTTTTGTTATTTTTGCATCATTTCCTTCAAAATAAAAAAAATTCAACTACCCTCGAGATTCAAGAATGTCAAGATAACGTTTTTTTGTTTGCAGCTTTGTAACGCTCCCGTTACGTTACTCTCATACGTTATGTTCAAATAGTCTGACTTTCTAAATATAATTTTTTAGCACTTAATTAACCCACCATTCCATAATCTGACGCGCGGCTCTAGGGCTTATATATGGTAGAGGGTACTCAGCAGAATGCAAGATGCCTCCCTTATGTTAATCTGATGCGCTCGAGTAAATCTAAAAATCCCCTCTTGGGCTCCCCTACTAGTAGGTACACTCACACGTCATGAGTTCTCACATAGGCTTCACGAACGCTCCGCGTCTGATGCCTCACGCCTTTTGTATGGCAAAAGTGCATTATGTGTGAGTGTACCTACAGCGGGCCGCATGAATGTATGAAGCTCCCTCTCTGTAGGGACATATCTACTCATGTGCCTTGACTATGCGCACGCGGCTATTGTAGGGCTAATTGTTGTCGCTCCATAAGAGGGTAGCACCTGCGCGGGGCCACAATAGTTTCCCTGGATTATGGAATTCCGAACGCAGCTTGCTAGTTGAGACATTACTTTGTTGAAAACTAGCTGAAGTTCGCGCCTTCGTTAGCGTGGATTTGGGTTTAAAACCGACTTTAAAAAAGGAGGTTATCAATTTGATGGTATGCATGTAATATTATTGGTACTGCAAAATATTCACATATCTATAATAATATAAAGTAGCTTGTCCTGACTGACTGACTGACTGATCATCAACGCACAGCCACACACTGAAGCTAGAAACTTGAAATTTTCACAGCAGCTTCTTTTTATGCCGTAGGCGCACACTAAGAAAGGATTATTGCTAATTCCACCCCTAAGAGGGTTAAATAGGGGATGAAAGTTAGTATGAAAGTCCGTCATTTTTCAAGTTATATCCATGAGAATTGATATTTAGGTTTTCGGTTAAAAATAAAGAGTTACGTATTTAAGTAAATTTGGAAAAATCACCCCCAAGTGGGTCAAATGGTGGATGAAAGTTTGTATGAAAGTCCGTCATTTTTAATGTTCTATGAATGAAAATCGGTATTTGTATTATCGGTTAAAAACAAGTTTCTGGAATTTTGGAAATTCCACCTCCAAGTGGGTTAAATAGGGGATGAGATATTATGTATGAATCCACGCGGGCGAAGTCGCGAGCATCAGCTAGTGATCTATAAGGGCTTCCGAACAAATATACAAAATTTCATGTTTGTATGTATGTATGTGTGTTTCTCCGCGGATTTCTTCGAACTATACATAGATCCTTAGCTCTGTTGCGCCGTGATTGAAGGACAAACCAACTAACAAACATAGGTACTTTGGCATTTACCTATAAGGTGAAGTAAGGAAGTAGGGATTTGGTGATGCCTGCTATTGGCAATGTGTTTCTACATTGTCTATGTACCATCGACAAGACAGCGTGTTTCATTTTGGTATCGCTCATTCTTTTAATATTGAAGTCGAATAGAACTGAAGACTAGTAACGCAATACGAAATTTAACAAGTAGCAGAGGTTATACTTAATAATTGTTAAATCACGTATGTAAGTGGGTACCTAACATGATAATGAGTTGCGCAAAGTATTGTTACAGAATAAATTCTAGGTAGGAAGCTATTGAAATGAACATAATATTGAGACAGGTAGCTATAGAATAACGGTAAGTATTATATTATTACAACATAACTGTATTTATTTTCACATAAATAGAGATCAATAACTACACAATACAGTCAAACACCACCTTTTAGATAATACTATGTCCTTAACAAAAGGAATTGTTTTAAGTAGATGCGTATTTTATAAACGTTTTGAAAAAGAATTCGTCACAGTGGACAACCGACATTATGCACATTATGCATTCCCTCAGAACACCACAAAGGGGAACACTTAAAACACTAAAAATCACAAACAACAATACGTGCCCTTATTCATACGGGGCTTGGCTTGGGGCTTTACAATCTGAATTCCGGCTAAATTCCCGTCGAGACGGCCGCAGTGTCGCCAAATGCGTGAAATTACCCAACAATGAGGCAGTAATGATCCTTTACGGGTGGAAATATATAAAAATAAATCCATAATGCCGCACCGTGCAAAGATGTTTAAAGTAGTCTGCTATGCGATTGTGAGCTTAGTGAACGGGAAAACATTCTGCAACAATATTTATAATAAAGCTCTGTTGCAACTTTCAACTAAGAAGAATTAGGTACGTGGACACAAACGCAAAAGAAAACTTCATACATTTATTCTTTAGTAACGCAATAATAAAAATACATCTGTCACAACAATAACGCGCACTGATATTTTAATAATTATATTAAGAAAATTTATAAAATTTATATATTTTCTTTCTTTTTTTTTAATTTAAAAATTAAAAAAAAAGAAAGAAAGTTATTTTCATTGAAAATTTTAGTTACTTAGCACAGAGTGATTTAAAAAATATGCATTTTATGCATCAAGCACAGTTTCATTTCGTTGCTCTAATTTTCTTGGCTTAGCAGAATGTTTTGCCTTTATTGCGTTATCTTATTTAATTAAAAAAAGAAAAACAAGGTTGAGATCTCATAAAACGCATATAGGTAAAGTCTTAATAATAGGTACCTACTCCACCAAAACGGATTATTTAGCTTACCCAGTACCCACTTAGACCCTTCAAATACAATCCTCAGGGTAATCAGGTAATGAGGGCTAATCTCAATGGTGTTTTTGAACGTTTCTATTGAAGACAATACACAAAACTTAATAGTAGAAATATTTTTTCAAGGTTGCGGTGCCAGTCTATCATTATTCATTAGAGATAGAGAGTATCCATGGGGGGTTTAACCGATTGTTTTGTTATATTCAGGATACGATTGAATGTATGTAGCCCTCTGTTTGGAAATAAATTTACAATCTATTGTTGGATACAATGTGGTAGCTTCTGCTTAGACGCAGTTTGATTTTGTGGCAAATCTCATTTTACACGAGGCGTCCTTGCAGATCATTCTTTACAAAAAAATATTGTAATTTAGGAGAGTAATTTAATGAGACAAATCTTCTTTTCCTTCGTTTTCATAGTAAGCTCTTGGTATGTGATCAGGGTCTTTGTAACCAGATTTTACAATAGTCATACCTTTTTTTTAAAAGTTGTGATAGCCTAGTGGTTAGGACGACCGACTTCTAAGCGGAGGTCGTGGGTTCGATCCCGGGCACGCACCTCTAACTTTTCGAAGTTATGTGCGTTTTAAGTATTTAAATATCACTTGCTTTAACGGTGAAGGAAAACATCGTGAGGAAACCTGCATGCCTGAGAGTTCTCCATAACGTTCTCAAAGGTGTGTGAAGTCTGCCAATCCGCTTGGCCAGCGTGGTAGACTATGGCCAAAACCCTTCTCACTCTGAGAGGAGACCTGTGCTCTGTAGTGAGCTGGTAATGGGTTGATCATGATGATGATGATGATACCATTTTTAATCACACATATTATATCAGTAGGTACCTACAACTTTATGACTTACTTACTACTAATAGTAGTCTACTATTATACTATTTTACCTATTTAATTAAATCATACTTCTTATTTTATACAGTAAATGCCTTTTTGGAGTAAAATTGAATAGTTTTGCTGAAGTTGTTTTTGTTTTGATTCGTGTTTTAAGATCAATTAGTTATTATTGTGAGTTCTTTGGAAGCCCAAAGTTCGTCGATATATTGTTTATTTATTAATAGTTTTTACAAACGACAATTTGGGCCCAATTTCATGCTAATGGGTATGATTTCCTTAAATGGTAATCTCATTCAAATTCTCTTGAATTTATGACCTGTAAAATTATTTAAAAAAAAATTTAGGTAAAATTGTATCTCCTGTTTCTTGTTTTTTTTCTCTATTCAACCGAGGATAGTTTTGGTATCCTATTGTGTTGTGTGTGCATGTGTGTGCGTGCTGGCGTCGCCCAGTCTGCGCCGCGTGATCTCTCCGGAATGCAGTCCTGTCAGTATCGTAAAACTAACACGTAACTTTGAATTTTTTGATCCATCTTCAATAACTATCTATATATAGAACTTTCGATTACGATCTATCATTTTATACTGTAGCTCTATGTAGAATAAGCCACTTAGAAGTTTGCATTTAGAAACTAGAATAGTTAGAAACCTTTACATATTTAAGTTTTCTTTCTTTATTATTATGATTTAAGATACGTTTTTAAACTGTATAATTATTATTTGGTTATTTTTTTTAAATTTTTTTTCCTACTTCTACTAAATAATAATTATGGTCAAGATCGTCCAACTACTTTCCGATACGAGTTTCAACACAGTAAATATCCCATCATTGGACGAAGTATTACCGTTTATCTTAACAACCGCAAAATATTCCCTGATACAAGTCCTCCTAAATACAAGTTATGGCACACACGAATGCACCATGTAATTTTCTCCCGTTTATAGATACTTGAATTTACATAAAATAACAATGAATTCAGACATCTCCTGACTATTCACGTTACTATGAAAACAATTTTATGCCTGCTTCTTAACGCTGAATAGGCTGCGATCATCCCACACGTTTCAAAGAGTCAAATAACATTATTATACTGTACCATACTTATCAACTATTTTCTTCTCTCTTAAGTTTCCTATCTTCCATAGGATTTTCAACTCTACTATCCCAAAAATAAGGAAATTAGAGTACTTTTGTCGTGGTAACGTTAAGGTTGTATATTAAAGTGTATTTTTAAGTCGCTTTGTCGCTTGATCAACATTCAAAGGACCACAATGCCCAATGTGCTTTTTATAAGGACCGGGCTTTATAAAACATCCTGCCACAGAAATACCAATTGTAATCAACATCGGTGACTCGGTAGACTTAAAATTAATATTTTACTCATTGATATAATATACTCATACTAGAGAATGCCCGCGGCTTCGCTCGCGTGAATTTCGGTTTTGCACAAATCCCGAGAGAATCGCGGATTTCCGGTTCCCGCTCCCTTTTCCAACCTTTATACCTGCTATCAAGGAAGTTCGCTATAGTAATCTACCTATAGCTGTAGTTATATATTTCGGGTTTTTCAAAATCCCGTGGGAACTATGCATTTTTTCAGGATAAAAAGTAGCCTATGTTTTAAGCCTCCATTTAAAATTTCAGCCAAATCGGTTCAGTAGTTGCGGCGTGATTGAGTAACAAACATCCAAACATCCATCCACACTTTCACATTTATAATTTAATAATATGTTACTATATATATAAATATGTTACAATATATATATATATATATATATATTATAATATAGTAACATTTAATACATTATTAAGTAGTTAGGTATACTGAGAACCGAGAAAGTGACTCGCATGAAAGAGTGGTCGAATAATTTTTTTAGGTTTCCGTATCTAAAGGGTAATTCGGAGCCCTATAACAGTGTCACTCTGCTTTCTATCTGTCTGTCTGTTCCTCCGTCCTTACGTTACGTACCTGTAGTTCATAGATATAATGAGTTTAAGTCTGGAAATTATGATGTTTGGTGTAAAATGTTAAACGAAAAATGAATAATCATAAATTAAACTCCCAAAAATACTTTTTAAAGGACAACTTAGTACCTACTTAAGTATGTTGGAATTACAACATGGAGTTTTAGGATTTTTACACAAAGGGTTCTTAATTCGTCAGAGGAGGGTCGGAAAAATAAATAAGCGGCAATCATTGATATATAGTACTATTGGTCTAGGATCCCACCTTAGAAATTTCTACCCTCATCTGTTATTTAAACGAATTATATGTCAAATGAAAGATTATTTTATTCTTAATCGAACCGTATTTGGTTGCCTGGTCAAAAGTGGTGCTAAATCATGGTTGCCTGGATTTTAAGATATAAAATGTTCGGTGCGAGTGTTGAAAGTGACAGAAAAGTGTTGCGCGCGCAATTTCATTTGACAGACAAAGATGCAGTGAGGCAGGCGTGCACTCGGCAGGTGCTTAGTCTATACATAGATTAAAACCATAGACTTTCTGTGCCTGTCCATTAAAGATATTTACAAAAAAATAAGTGAGTGACGTAAGGGATAAGTAATAAAACGTAAAAAAGCTGTTTTTGAAAATTTTGTCTGTTTGTCTGTATGTTTGTGCATGTATTACGCAAAAACTATTGAATGGATTGAAATGAAACTTGGCATGATTTAAGTTCATACTACATAATAGCATATAGGATACTTCTTATCCCGAAATTCAGCACAGTTCCCTTGGAAGAGGGGATGAAAGTCAAAATGTGTATTTTGACTTTAATCCTCTCTCCCAAGGGAACTCTGCTGAATTTCGGGATAAAAGGTATCCTATATGCTATTATGTAGTATGAACTTAAATCATGCCAAGTTTCATTTCAATCCATTCAGTAGTTTTTGCGTAATACATGCACAAACATACAGACAAACAGACAAAATTTTCAAAAACAGCTTTTTTACGTTTTATTACTTATCCCTTACGTCACTCACTTATTTTTTTGTAAATATCTTTAATGGACAGGCACAGAAAGTCTATGGTTTTAATCTATGTATAGACTAAGCACCTGCCGAGTGCACGCCTGCCTCACTGCATCTTTGTCTGTCAAATGAAATTGCGCGCGCAACACTTTTCTGTCACTTTCAACACTCGCACCGAACATTTTATATCTTAAAATCCAGGCAACCATGATTTAGCACCACTTTTGACCAGGCAACCAAATACGGTTCGATTAAGAATAAAATAATCTTTCATTTGACATATAATTCGTTTAAATAACAGATGAGGGTAGAAATTTCTAAGGTGGGATCTCCTACTATATAAGTCAGTGGCGGCAATAGAAAAAATATATTGGTCACTTAAAAAATGCGTTGGTGCTTTTTAAAAGACATTAGTTAGGTATGTTGAAATTTCGCAACGAAATGACAATTGTAAAAGTTAAGTTTGTTCTAAGTATAAAAAATGATAGTATCAGTTACCATAGCCAGACCATATTATCTCTTTGTCAAACCAATGTCTCAGGCCATATTATTGTCACTTTGTTTCCTTCACAAAGCGCAATAAACGTCTTCGAATAAGTAAAACTTTGGTGTGATACAAGATCTTTACCAAAAATATTTTTAACTACTCATCAAACAGTCTGTTTATATAAAATAGACAAAGAGTTGGTTAACTTTTTATTTTATTTAATTTTTTACCAAAAAAATAATATTAATATTATTCTGATACGATTTAGTAAAAAACATTAGTCCATTTTCCAAACCATTTTGAACAAGGCGTTCTTCAATTATTATTTTTCATGCGGATGTTGGAATATTTAAGTACTACAATGTGTTCAGTTAAAAAAATACACTTCAAAAATTAATATTCCGTCTCTTACACTACAAAAATAATCAAAACAAAAATCAAAAGTTTCGTTCCATAGACGCTAGAGCATCTTACATTTTCAGAGGCTGTCATAAAGGTGCGTTTCCATTGTTTTGAAAATAAATTCGATTGTCATGCGACTATCGTTTTCATCTCACGACTGCGTCACAATCGCGTTTGGATCGCCGCAAAATATTTACGAAAAGTGACATAAAGGTGCGGCCGGCGCGACGATGATGCGGTATAAACTTTTGATCTCGTTAGAGTGGCGTTTTATTAGAACAACAATCCGATTATAATAATCTCTAATGCTTGCTCTTGATACGTTTTATGTGTTGTGAATCTTTCGCATTCGACGCGCGGTTTTCAGTATTGCGAATCGATAAAATTTTAGATGATTAATATTGCTAAAAAATGGAAATTAAACTAAACCGGTGATATTGTCGCTACGAAAACTAAATGGACGCGATGTCAAGTAAGTCACTAGGGGCCTACACACATGCATGCACAACAGCATGCACAGCACATCGTGTTCTGTGACGATCTTTATATGAGACCAATGTCCAGCGGTGGACATCTATCGGTTGAGACAACGAAGATAGCAAATTCTTTCAATCCATTAATGTATTCGCCTGTTGCGAAGGTTTCTTCTCTCATTAGTGTTCAAGTTACTGTGGTTCAAGGCTCAGTTTAAACATCACTTGGCATTGACTGAAACAAACATTAAAGAAGTCTACCTAGTATTGGCGATCAAGATCGCTGTCAGTAGTCTGTATATGCAAACGGCACCTTAACATATCTGTGATAAGAAAATAACATTTAAGATTCACTTATTGTTCCCAATGCGGCTTTTAAGATGCGGCTGATAACGGTGATGTTGACAAAGGAGCACGGCGGGGCACGCTTTGTCATAATTTAGGGATCCGCGGACGAATTTTAATAGTAGATTGACCCATTACATGTAATAAATATATCCGTTGGTATGATGTTGAGTCTATATCTCCTTAAGTTTATAACTTCATTTCATTGTATAATGGCTGAGGTCATGTGGATGTAGGGAGGACAGGGGCCCGCCTGCATGATTATGGTTATGGCTCTCTATATGGCTCTCTATGCGATGGCTCTCTATAAGTTCGAAACAACAGGTATACTCCTGAATACATTCACCTACATCACGTCAAGCTTCACGGACAGATGTTGTTCAAGTGCAGAACTATGCCCAGTAACACATGAACAAGGCTCCAAATTGGTGCCAGTTTAAACTAGAAACTAGTACACAATTTAATGGCTGGGCGCCACCAATATACACGGCAGCCTCGCGAATCATTTTCTTGTGTGGCAGAGTATGCCTCGGTCTTAGACTCCTGCCTATCGTATTCCTAGCGTATCACACAGTTGAAATCGATTCAAGGTAACCACAAACTTCAGTCATTATCGAGTAATTTCTCGATGATGACGTAGTTCGTATTGATTTTCCCAAGGTCAAGTTTTGCAGCACTCGAATAATTTTAACTTTGCTACTTGCCGCTTGGAGCGCTGGCTGTAGATGTATGGAGAAGCTTGCACTCGAATACTCGAAGAAGTATACTACCATATCGTAGACTAATGGTACAGATGACAGGCGTATTATGGTTATCTATTAAAATATTCACAGGTTTAGAATGTGCCGAACCAATGCGGAGAATTAAGATTCCCTCTTCGAAGCACAAAATGTGAACATTGTCTTAGCTGCGACTCCATTACAGAGTGACGAGTAATAATTTATAATAAATCACACTACCCGCCGTATCATAATAAATTACTGCATGATTTATTAATATGAATCAGTCTGTGTTTAGTGTGATTCATGTGTCCTTCTGTAGGTAATCTGGTTAGTTGACATCTTTATTTCGAAAATTTTAAACTGAACTCTACGAAAAGTTTCAGAAAGTATAGAAGAATATAAACAGGAAAATTTATTATTAAGTATACTAAGATGAAGAGGAAAACTTCATTGCGCAATCGAAAGTAAGAAACACCTACCTATCTAATAGAAGGCTGCATGATATTCAGTAAGGGCATGTGTGTGTGTAAATGAAGATTATTTCTCTATCACCAAAAATTAAGTTCGTAGATGTGTATAGTATGTAAAAGGAATAGTTCGTTCCATGGTTTATTAATAAACTTTACAATAAAGTAAATAAATGTATAACAGGTAGTTAGGTAAATCGTAAATTAAATAATAAAAGAATAATATGTAGTTTTATATTATAGAGCAACATTGTTTCTACCAGTGACAGTAATTACGAGCAATAAATAAATAAAGGTATCCTTCCAGAAACCGTATAATCCCCAGGAAAACCGCAGATCATCCTAATATCGGAATAGCCCATAATTAGATACTAAAAATATCCAGCCAATATTTTAGTGTCATATAATTTATGTGGTATGTCCGAATCGCTTTTATGACAAGCGTAAATATACCTCGCATCTTTGCTGAGATAACCAGAAAACGGTCATGTCATTCTCTTTTTAATCGGACCACGTAGTCAAAGAGAAAAAGGTTAACTGGGTACTTGACAGCATTCAAAAAATGTAAAAGTCTGCACCTCCAAAATCTCTCAGTAGAAGTCAAAGTCTTCTGACTTATGAACGAAGAAACTGTTGACATACAGCTCCGATACATGATCGCTAACTTGGGCTTGGAAAAAGCTCACAGAGCTTTTTTTACTCTCCGTCAACAATATGCTTGGTGTTTCTCTAGGTAATCTGTCGTAAGTAAAATGTCATAGCTCAAGAGTCGCAAAGCTGAAGTGGCAATATAAGGGGCACAAAGTTCGAAGAACCGATGGCCATTTGGATCCCAAGGTGCTGGTGCAAGGTGGTGATACAAGGAGCGAAAAACTGCGAAATTCCCCAAAAGGACCCTATGTCCAGCTGTAGACATCAGAATGCAACGTTCTCACTTAATGATAGCTTCAGTAAAGATGGGCGCAGTTGGGTTGTAATTTTCGAAATTTATCTTAACCTTTGCCCCAAAATAATACCAGTTACGGTGTTTCTGTTTTCCAGTGTCGATAAGGAATGTACGAGGACGTTATGGATCTGGTTCTAACTAGTTTTTTGCAATAAATTCTGCGTTCTCGCACGTTAGCCTATTCGTTATGATTACTTATTCTTTGTAAGAATATTATATAACTGTTCAAAGTGTCGAGTTTAAATTAAAAGGTAACGCCGCGTCACATTAGCGATTATTTCATTTTGCAACTTTTTGTCTCAAAGCTTCTCTAAGTGTAAAGTTGTGAAGTCTGAATTCTGAAATGAACATCGCGCGACGGCAGTGTCTGACGCAGCTCCTACAAGTTGGAATACATGGGAACTGTGTGAAAGAGTTCACACTGCAGAGCGTGCGTGGGAGCCGCGCTCCTGCAGTCGCACACAGTTGACGTGCGCTGCTGAATGAAATGCGTCACGGTACCTACTGTTTGTTATAAGGTGTGTGCTTTCTATTAAAAATATAAATCTCTACTTATCTATAAAATATACTGTCATAAGTATTATCTTAAATTCTTGAAAAGAGTCTCAAATGATATTATAATACAATTATTTTATTTACGTTCATCTTAAGAAACATTAAAATATTATTAAACCATTTTTTTATTAGGGTTCCGTACCCAAAGGGTAAAAACGGAGCCCTATTAATGTCACTCGGCTGTCTGTCCGTCTGTCCGCCGGTCACAGGTCTCTAGCTCGCAGACGAAATGAGTTACAAACTTGAAATTTTGATATTTGGTGTAAAACGTTGACCCAAAATCAAATATTGAATTAAAAATTGAATTAAATTATTTTTCAGGGGGGCTCCCATACATGAGAAAGGAGCCGGAAAAAAAAATGTTTTTCTTACCCTAGCTTGTGGGGTATCATTGTTTAGAGCTCATTGAGTAGAGTACGAATATATATTTTTTTAATTTTTTGCTTAAAAAGTAAGGAAATGGGGGGTCATCAAAATTGTCAGTTTTAGACCATTTTTGTGACGGGGGCTATCTAAAAAACTAAACTAGTTAGGAATATGATATTTCGGTATATTATGTACTATATGCTCTACTAGATTTTGCCCGCGGCTTCGCCCGCGTGAATTTCGGTTTTTCACAAATCATTCGATTTGTGAAATTCCGAAATTCGTGGATTTCCGGCTCCCGTTCCCGCTCCCTTTTCCAAACTTTATACCTACTTTCAAGGAAGTTTGCTATAGTAATCTACCTATAGCTGTAGATATATATTTCGTTTTTATCAAAATCCCGTGCGAACTGTAGATTTTTCCAGGATAAAAAGTGCATACGCATACAGATGCATGCAACTATTGTAATAATGTGCTATGTGAGCGTGATTTACCTAAGAACAGTCAACGCCATCTATCGCGTTTTTGGAAGTCTATATCTATTTAAGTCCCACAGGAATACTTTTCCGGGATAAAAAGTAGCCTATGTTTTAAGTCAGGGCATAAGCTATCTCCATTCAAAATTTCAGCCAAATCGGTTCAGTAGTTGCGGCGTGATTGAGTAACAAACATCCAAACATACAAACATCTAAACATCCAAACATCCAAACATCCACACTTTCACATTTATAATATTAGTAGGATATAGTAGGATTAGTAGGATTGGTATTGTGATTATGTGTGATAGCTTCTGCCCGCAGCTTCGCTCGCGTGAATTTCGGTTTTGAACAAATCCCGAGGGAATCGTTGATTCCCGGTTCCCGTTCCCGCTCCCTTTTCCAACCTTTATACTTTCTATCAAGGAAGTTCGCTATAATAATCTACCTATAGCTGTAGATGTAGACTTCGGGGTTTTCAAAATCCCATGGGAACTGTGCATTTTTTCCAGGATAAAAAGTAGCCTATGTGTTGCCAATGCATGCAACACAGCAAACTATTGCAATAATGTGTTATGTGAACGTGATTTACCTAAGAACAGTCAGCGCCCTCTATGGCGTTTTTGGAAGATTATATCTATTTTAGTCCCACAGGAATACTTTTCCGGGATAAAAAGTAGCCTATGTTTTAAGTCAGGGCATAAGCTATCTCCATTCAAAATTTCAGCCAAATCGGTTCAGTAGTTGCGGCGTGATTGAGTAACAAACATCCAAACATACAAACATCTAAACATCCAAACATCCAAACATCCACACTTTCACATTTATAATATTAGTAGGATTTGTACAACAAATACTGAAAACAACGATTCATAAAATAGTTTATAAGCTGTGACCAAAACAAACGAACTTATTTTGCGTTTTTCTTTCACGGTTTCTTGCGATGTCTAACTCGGAAATTAAATATTTCTTAGACCCAAAATATTATATTGTTCATAATTATGTACGGAACCCTGAAAGAGCGAGGCCCGACTCGCACTTGGCTGATTTTTTAAGAATGTTTTGTTTTTGTTGATTCCAGACATGAACTTAAATACAGAAGTGTATGAAACTGCACATAACTTGGTAATAAAGTTTCATAAACCACTACTTATTATTTAACTAAATTATGACTAAGTGCATACGTTTGATTAATATATTTCTCATAAAAACAAATTACCTGTCGTTATTTAAAATTACTTTCATAGGTTAATTTCTGTCGATCGACAATGGACATATCGTTATGTCGCTCGTTTGGCCTAAACCTAAGGCCGGGCCCGCAAAGCGAAATTGATTCGCGCCATTTTTAACCCCCGACGCAAAAACGACGGGATGTTATAAGTTTGACGTATCTGTGTGTGTGTGTGTGTGTGTGTGTGTCTGTCTGTTCCCCTGTAGCGCTCAAACGGGTGGACCGATTTGAATGCGGTTTTTTTGTTTGAAAGGTGAATTAGTCGAGAGCTATGTTTGATGAAAATCGATCCAAGATGGCCGCCGCTACAAAATGGCGGATTACATATTTTTTCACAACTCCCTTAATATGGGTATCAAATGAAAGGGCTTAACTAGTAGAATAGCACTATGCAAATCCAAGATTGCTGCCGCCACAAAATAGCAAATGTCGGGGGTTTATTAAATTTTTAATTTAAACTTGTTATTTGCTCGGTTTATTTTCCGTATTTTAATATATTATTATCTTTTTCGCGAATTTTAAATAGCAAGTGCGTTCAACTTCATACATTTCCATATGTCACAGAATTCTGCGAAAAAAATCGCGTGAATAAATTTCGCAGTGCAGGCTAGGCCTTAAGCTTAGTTCGTCTAATAATCTATATTTTATTACAACAAACTAATTTACAATCTATGAAATTATTGTTAATTTATTTCAAACAGTTATAATAAATCATTAATAATAATATTTTTAAATAATAATGAATATTAATAGAGATGAGACGTTTTTATTTATTTTCTTTATTTACTAATTTAATTGAGAATGTTTATATTACAAATTCGCCTTGGTTAAGAGATTAATTTTGATTAGAACACATTTCCAGTGTATCTGGGTCGCAGGTTCCAATTCTATTATTTACAGTTAGATCACTCAAAAAAGTTACATCGTGTTCGAATACTAATTTGTACTATTGACGAGCAAATGCCAATCAGATATTTAAAACAAAAAAAACTCATTTTGTCTAAAGCAACCCTGTCTGTCTATTTCCTACCTTTTTCCGTGTCAACCGCAGAACTAATTTTTGCGAGATAGGTTTCCATCCCGGAGGCTACTTTTTATCCCGGAAAATCAGTCCAAATACCTACTCGCGCAGCAAGTGTTAGGTACATAGGATACATGGGATAAGAACTAAAAGCAGAATAGGTATAGATGCGAGGATGTCCAGAATCATCCTAACTGATAGCACGAAGGTCACATAAAGGTAACAAAAAAGGCATCTAATAGCAAAAGAAAGGCGTGTAAAGAGCTATAAAGGCTGTATAAAAGGAACGCGGCGAGCTAACGGCCAGTGCTAATTGGAACAAGAAAGGGGGGTCGCGGGGGCCGTAAATATCCGTAGGCGATGATCGTGATTTGGATCCTTAATTAAAAAGCGTTTATGATGTTGTAAACGTTTCTAAGAGGCTCTCAGAGCTAGGAATAATATTAGAAGCGTCAAGTTTTTTGACCTGGCGATGACGCAGTCTGTGTCTTGGTCGGGGCTAGTCTTTGGAACGGCTGAAACGATTTTGCCGGGACTTTCACAGGCAGGTAAACGATTATAAAAGGAGTCATCTATACTACTTTTTAACACACAGAGGGACTATTTAGGGTTAATATTTTAATTAATTTAATCTTTGGAACGACTGAAACGATTTTGACGGGACTTTCGCAGTGAGTTTCACAGTAAGATTATGAAAGGCGTCATCTATGCTGCTTTTTAACACACACAGGGACTATTTAGGGTTCCCGATTAAAAATTAAAAAAAAATGCTTTTAGGGACAATACGCAAGTTAATAGGTACCTGCTTACTTTTGAACCATGACTAAAATTGGTATCACCCTTAACACGTAGGTACCTTAATACTTATCCCGAGTAATCAGAGGGTAATAATATAGGGGATTTATTTTTCGCCAGCCACTTTATTTAGATTTCCATGTCTACATCGCGCAGCCGGTAGCTCGTCATTAGGGGCCGCAGCAGACTTACGACACCGCCTAATTGGCGCCATATATCATCCGTCCGTCCGTCTGTTTTATTGCCAGTGCCGCACCACAGTAGCACCAATAAACTTGTGAAACGTGAATTTGTTATTCCCACTATGCGGTGTTGTAAATGGTGTTCCATTCGTTTGTTATTGGTTTATATATACCCACTATGCTATATTTCGTGCTAATTCTGTTGTGCACAATATCTGATCTCAACTCAATTTACAGCTCTAAATGTAATACTATCCTTTTTCCGCAAAGATGCATTGTGAAAAGAATACCATTATTTAAAAATCTGTCAATTTAGTTTCGCTTGGGATTTTTGTGCAACAGAATTACTACTAGTACCTACCTTTGTTTGTTCTGATAATTATACAAGTCGTTTTGATAAGCCCATTCTAATATGATAAATACGAAAGTTACTCTGTCTGTCTGTTTGTCTGAACTCTGACCTTGAGGAAAATTGGCACGAAGATACTCTGTAAAAAAACTGGTATAAAGTGCTCTATAAAACATGGTATGTTACTCTTTCCATCTACCTATTAGGTAGAGATCCGTGCAGACATACATACGTCCTGACAGACAGACAAACGGACAAACAGACAGCAGAGTGACAGTAACATCCTCCATTTTGTTCCTTCTATACGAAACATGCCTTGGACACTCCGCGAGTCCGCATTCGATACAGTGAATACGGTAAAAAGTTTAAGCTGGCAGCACATTCAAAACAACACGATTCTTTTGCCACAACGACTTATTTTGTGATAGCATCGCTTTCAAATTAACATTCCATGTAAGTATACCGACTTATTAACTGTTCGTCCAAATATATTAATTGTCTTACGAATCAATCATAATACCAAGGGTCTGTTTCACCACCTTCTGATAAGTGTTAGCTTATTCACAACTTTTGTCTCTGTCACTTGACACAAAGTAAGAAAGTGACAAAACTTACGTTCAGGCTATCCGACACTTATCAGACGGTGGTGAAACAGGCCCTTAATGTACTTAATTAAAGCGTACTGTCTCTCTGAGGTGTACCGTTCATCCAGGGGACAGTACGCTGGCACGGTAAGGCCGGTAGCACACTACCGGTAATGTGTTCCCCGAGGCACAATGACTTATTATGAGATAGCATCGCTTTCAATTAACATTCCGTCTCAGTAGGTGCATGCCACACTCGTCTGTGTATTTATGTTCTTTGTAGATTAATTTTCAATTGATTTTTTAAATTTAGTTGGTAGGCATGGAGGGAGGTTCGGTGATAATCGTACATAAATTATACATAATAATGTTAAAGCGTTATTTTTAATCTTTTCACGCCAGTCACTAAATAGATGAGCTTTGATATGGACTGCAGTGGATACGCCAGGTCACCTGTGCTAATGGAATATAGACTTCTTGGTTGACTTTTTCGTAAATAAAATGTAGCCTATGTCACCCGGACCATAACAACGAACCAATAGACACCTCATTCATCAAAATCGGTCCAGTAGTTTAGGCGCTACAGTGGTACACACAGAAACTCTACATACATACATTCATACATACATACATACATACATACATACATACATACATACATACATACATACATACATACATACATACATACATTCATACATACATAGACTGCTAAAATCATAACCCTTTCTTTTGGCTTTTTCAAAGCCAAAAGAAAGGGTTATCAAAAAAGTTGAAAATAAAAGCCGTTCGTGGACCATTCCACGTCTCACTCGGTGCAGCCACCGTGTAAATGTCAAAATGCCAGTTTTGTACGAGTCGGTTTGTGAGGCGTGAGAAATTGGACTCGCACGGGTTTTTTGTTCTACGCGTTGGACTTCTTGTATGGCGGGTGATCAATGTAGGTAGGTAGGTACTTTGTACGAAAGTGTTCCTGCACCCAGCAAACCAAAAGAGAGACGGAACACCGTGGGGTTTTAGTTGGTCAAGTCCAACATAACCACCGTGCTTCCCCGGGCACGGTGGTATCCATGACGGATTTCCCCACGTAAAAAAAAAAAAAAAAAAACAAAAAAAAAAAAAAAAAAAAAAGAAGATAGGTAGGTACTTGTGGCACGCATATTAAATGGATCCTCCTCTTCTTCTTGTAGTGCCGTCTCCTATAACCCCCGGCACGTAAGTCGAACGTTGACCTTCAACGCGCAGCGTCGTGCGATTGAGCGGGACACAGTACGATTGGAGAGCTAATCAGCGCTTACGAGGGATCCGCGAGAGCTAATCAGTGCTTACGAACGATCCCCACGCGCTCTCCACGACCCCCTCACACCCCGAGATACCTCATTTTCGACTTCTGCGCATTGAAGGTCAACGTTCTTTATTTGCCGTGACTTGTATTGGAGGTTGACAACCATTAGGGCTATTTGTACTTTGGATGCTGCACGGAACAGAGATCGGGTACTTTTCTCGTACCATTGGCGTCAATTCTTCAGCCTGGACGGTTCTTCTACGGCCAGGTGGTCTTCTTCCGGCTATTTTCCCCTGAATTATGAGCTGCAGGTCATATTTGGCATTTCTCATTATATGGCCAAAGTACTCTAGCTTCCGCACTTTTATAGTCTTTATGATTTCTAGGTCTGACAATTCGATTTGAAACTGTGCGCTTATAATAAGACTATCGTTTTACCACAATTTCAACTCGAAAATATCTATACCTAATGATGCTGGATACAAACGGCACAAGATCGTTGCAAGAGCAGTGTCTATTGCTTGAGACTTGAGACGAACAAACGAATGGGTGTGAGCTTTTTCTTGCAGGTGACTAGTGAAACATCTGTACGCACCACGTTCACTGCGGGCCAAAATTTACAGAACTTTCAGCTGGTGCGGTTGAGGTCGATTTAGGAAACCTGGAACTCTATTTCAGTGCGGTTGACGCTTTTTCGGCCTCGTGCTGAATGGTTTGATAAATATGTCATAATTTGACTAGGAACGTGACATGCTGTTCAGATTTGTGCTAAAATCATTTATGTGTTCATGTTTTAACTAAAACTAGCTTCGCCTGGGGTTCTGACCCTTGGTTTAAGAGAAAATACCGAAAATATTGACGAGGTTGCTTTAGGTCCCGCACCGCACCTAATTTGGGTTGCACTAGTGACGGGAATAAATTTGTCTGGTATAATATCGATGAATGTCGAAGTCAATGTTATGAATGATTTTCATGAACTTTAGTATGCAGGGGCTTTTGGAGGCATCATTAGAATACAAAGGTAAATTTTGCCACTATCTATTATAAGGTTATAATAGCTCAGGTGAGAAATCGGGCGGTTCTGAAACCAAAACACCCCAGTTCGAGTCCAGATGATTATTTTTTTCCTTTTTTTCATAATTAAAACTGGAATGATAAAAATGTACGTACTTGTTTATATACGTACTTGGTTATAAGTACTTGTTTCTAATAAAATGCTTAACTAATTGCAATCATGATTTTTTAATTAAATAACCAGTTCACATTTTCTATTATTATGTCCGTAAGATCAAAAAAAAATATTCATATTTTATCAGTAAGTAAGTTCTATTGTTCTTTACATCTATACATTGACATTGGGAGTTGTGAAAAAATATGTAATCCGCCATTTTGTAGCAGCGGCCATCTTGGATCGATTTTCGTCAAACATAGCTAACAACACTCTCGACTAATTCACCTTTCAAAAAAAAACCGCATTCAAATCGGTTCACCCGTTACAGGGGAACCGACAGACACACACACACACACACACAGACATACACACACACAGACACACTCACACTCACACACAGACACACACACACACAGACACACACACACAGACAAACACACACACTCACACTCACACACACACACACACACACACACACACACACACACACACACACGTCAAACTTATAACACCTCCTCGTTTTTGCGTCGGGGGTTAAAAACAAAGACAGATAGATGCATCACAATCCGAACTCTTAGACCAATCATGCCTCTCTATCGCTTGTTCCGCGTTCTCCGACAATACTCACGGTTTTTCGTGCTTGCAGCCGGCGTTCATCGATTTACAAAACGTTGTCACGTCAACAAGTTAACTTACTTAAACACGTTAAAAAGTCAACTTATACCCGAGGAAGCACTGAACACATAATAAAATGTATTTCGAAGTCATGATGTGGGCTCAGAATATCAACGCCTGCTTAAAACGCGTGCTCCGGTATCGACTATGGTCGCGGCACTAACATTGACTGAATCACTCCCGCGCCGTCTGCTCCCTGTACCGCACGAGGACTAAATCAGCGTCGTCCCGCACTGAATTAAATAATTTTCAACTCAGTGCGTACGACGCTTATTTTGATCTCGTGCTATTTTTTTATACCAACGAGTCGGGGCTTTGAAGACATAAAGAAAACTATATTTGTCTTTGTCATACGTCTTACGGTTGATCGTAGACAGCTCCCGCACAGGCGAGAAAACACGAGTTTTGCGCGCCGCACCAGACGAAAGTCTACTGCGAGGCCGATATCGATCTCGCCCGCAGTGAACGTGTTAAATAAAAACAGATTGATTCTCTGGTCACAATTGGATGCGAAACTCCAAACTATAGACGACATTTTGGCAATGGCATATTTTTTTTCATAGGTAAGTAACAGACAGAATACCGCACAAACGTTGTCAAAATTAAGTAGGTACAAAAAATAGTAACAAATGACTGCTATTGTATAATTAATGCAGTCATAAATTAGGAAAACACATAAATAAAAAAACCACATAGAGATGTCGCTACGGTTGCGTCCTTTATTAATCAAAATTTGAATATCGAATTCCTGCACAAATTAAATTAAAGCAAAGAATTGGCTTTTATGGAACTTGGACCACTGAATTCGTCGACGAATTTATTTCACCACTGAAATTCAATATTATCACTCTTATTTAAATTAAAATAAAGGTCAATTCTCGGTAGAATGATCGCAAATAAAGCGTTGTAAATGTAGGTGTCAGCGGACCAGTGTTTATTTTGTTTTTAAACCTAATAAGAGATTTATTTCCCGCTGTGACACAAGCTTAAGTCCTGACACCTGAGCGTCTGAGAAATAATTGCTGAGATATTTTTAATACGACCTCGAAGTGCGGTGCGGTCCTCATATCGTAAACAAAAGGCCAATTAAATTCAATTAAAAGAGTCAATTTAAAAGTAAAAATAAAGCTTATAAAATTGACATAGTAACTACATAATTATATGATGTGATCTTATTTCAGTGGTAACTTATAAATGCAGCAGTCAAAGCTCGCAGCTAGTTGTCATCTTAACGTTTAAATTAGGTAGTTAGTTAATAGTTAGTAAATAATATAATTCTCCGCTGAAAATACACAAGGTCGCCATTCCAAAACTATGTGCCCCGCCACTTCAGATTCACGACTTGTTGATCCCGACTAGGCGACAACATCAGACGAGTCGCAGGGAATCACTGGACACAATAAGGTGCTAGATCGTGGCATGTGAAACTCCATGCAAGAGACCTATGTCCAGCCTGTCCAGGTGAAGACAAAGGGTCATTTCACACTCGCTAGAGGACGAGACAAGTGCTGTTCGAACGGTCTTCCGCTTTACTTTAGTGCGACTTTAAACATTGCTCCGCCATTTGAACCGGCGAACAACAAAAGGGTCGTAAAGCACATGGGTCCCGAGTCCAGGACGAGCCCGGATGCGAGGGCGACATGATAAACCCCTTTTTGAGTGTTAATGCCGTGACAAATGCCGAATTTATGCGACTGTGGTGGCAGCGCGCCCCGCTGCGCGCATACTGCCTTGAGGATGCTCTACACTGGACTATACAATAAATTACGTAATTAAAAAAACTAAAAACCCGACTGCGTAAAACAAACTAGTTCTGGTAACTGAAAAGCAAAAAACAAGCTTTGTACTTTATAAACTAGAATTTGATAAGATCATAAACATAATTAATGTTAGAAAATGTATGGCATGCGGGGGCGAACTAATAGTCCTGAGTAGTTGGCTAAGTAATGCCCCCGCCTGCCATACATTTTCTAACATTAACTATGTTTATGATCTTATCAAATTCTAGTTTATAAAGTACAAAGCTTGTTTTTTGCTTTTCAGTTACCAGAACTAGTTTGTTTTACGCAGTCGGGTTTTTAGTTTTTTTAATTACGTAATTTATTTCTTGGTTTTTAGTGCAAAACTATGAAAAATTTTTAGATGCATATTTTTACAAGAGACAGGCCTGTGTCACTCCGCGTGTAGGTGATAGCGCGTTTAAGACCACTATTAGCGCCATCTGTTGAACACTAGAAACTTTAATAAGGTCCTTCATAATATTTGTATTGTATTATTTTAGTGTTTGGCGAATTAAGGTTAAATTATTAGTGTTACAATAATTGATGGGAAGGGGGGAGGTGTAGGGGGGATTATGTGGAATGTAGTAGAGTGGAGTGGGAAGGGATCTTAAATAAATTACCACCAATTTACTCACAGTATAGTTGTTATTTATTTTGTTTTCTATGATTTGTCACTCCAAACTGATAACAAACACATAGATTGTATATATTTTCGTATTTGCCTTTTAAAGCCCTTTATTTTGATACCCCACTCGAGGGTCTTGAGGAAAAAAATTTTTTTCAGCTCGCACATTAAAGTGCATAAAATCCGCCATTTTGAAATTTTATTAATTTTATGTACCCATTAACATTTGTGCTGTTAAGACAAATCTAATGACGTATCATTTATCAAAATAAGTTGAGTCGTTGAGTAGTTACGAACTGACATAGGAAACGGTCATTTTCTGTGATTTATCACTCCAACTTATTTTCAAATATATAATTGTATATGTCGGAGCGAAGACGTTTTCAGCCTCAATTGGCAGTGTCAAGAAAGACAAGATTAAATAATTCGTCTCAGTCAAACTACTCAAATCATGAATTAAACATCACTTTGTCAACCAAGTTGTAAATACCCTCAACAACTCTGTAAATTAACGGCAGCGCCGCCTTGTAGTGTAAACAATCAAGCATGACGTAATTACGTCATTCCCCCACCAACCTTTTATTATAAAAGGAAGGGCACAAGCGTGCAGCGACACATTCCGATTCGGGCTCTCGCCGAATACACAGCTCTGTTCATACGATGAGCCATGTCATAGTTTAGTACGACGTAAGTCATGTAGACTAGATTGGTTGGCGATGGCTCGGTTACAAGGGGTGGTGGAGACCGATAGGTAGGTTAGGGTAGTTCCTTAGTGCCTCAGTTAAACAAGAGGCGTCCCAAATAGTCCGGTACCCTTGTTATACCTACAGAAAGGTATTCCAATCTACCCTCATGAATAACAATGACTTCCAGTGACGTCTCTGGCTTCTCCTACCGTCACTAGTTTAATTACTGTCACCATGAAGTCATCGTAATAATCAAGGGAATAACGTCAGCAATGCTGACGTCATCATTTTTTAAAACTCTTTGGAGCCACGCGCTCCGTCATCAGAAGTGGGATCGAGCACCGTTCCATCAGCTCGATCTCCAGATATGCCCCAGTAAAACAACGTTGGCACCAAACCTCAAAATGAAGTGCCTATTAATCTATGGGTGAGGTTCCGCCCCAGATTTTCATCTTCAAAACCTTGTGCATAGCACTACTCCATTGTCCAAATCCACGAGTTTATTCAGGAGTTTATCCACGAGTTTATCCACGAAACCCTCCGAGACCCTATGGAAACCATAGCACTACTCATTCTTCCAAACCCACGAATAAATACACGAGTTTATCTAAGAGTTTATCCACGAGTTCATCTAAGAGACTCTCCGAGACCATATGAAACCATAGCACTACTCCTTCCTCCAAACCCACGAGTAAATACACGAGAATCCACAAATTTATCTACGAGACCCTCCGAGATTATTTGCACGACTCCTTCCTCCAAACCCACGAGTTTATCCACGAGTTTATTTACGAAAACCTACGAGAATCTCCGAGAACTTACGAGAACCTACGATAATCTCCGAGAACTTCCGAGAAAACATTACTTTGACTGACTTTATGACTGTAACTTTACGAGAATTTTCGACAATCTCCGAGAACCTTCGAGAAAACATTACTTTGACTTTGACTTTATGATTGTGACTACGAGAATCTTCGAGACTCTCCGAGAACCTACGAGAATCTACGAGAATCTACGAGAATCTCCGAGAATCTCCGAGAACCTACGAGAATCTCCGAGAACCGTCGAAAAATCATTACTTTGACTTTATGACTGACTTTACGAGAATCTTCGAGAACCTACGAGAACCTCCGAGAACCTTCGAGAAAACATTACTTTGACTGACTTTATGACTGTAACTTAACGAGAATTTTCGACAATCTCCGAGATTCTTCGAGAAAACATTACTTTGACTTTGACTTTATGATTGTGACTATACGAGAATCTTCGAGACTCTCCGAGAATCTACGAGAAATCTACGAGAAATCTACGAGAAATCTACGAGAAATCTACGAGAAATCTACGAGAAATCTACGAGAAATCTACGAGAAATCTACGAGAAATCTACGAGAAATCTACGAGAAATCCACGAGAAATCCACGAGATCTACGTGTTAACGTAGGTTAACACGTAGACCTCACAATTGTCCACGAGACATTACTAAATCCTTAAAGACCAAAACATGAAAGATGTGCTGGTCCATTAGAAACATGACTGAGCATCATTAGATGCTTACAGATGCCAAGCTCAAAGAAATTTCTTTGTTTCAGAATTAACATCAAATCCTCAGGCTGGTGCAGAGCGCGCACCGCCTATCAGAATGGCCGTGTCGGAGCGAAGACGTTTTCAGCCTCAATTGGCAGTGTCAAGAAAGACAATATTAAATAATTCGTCTCAGTCAAACTACTCAAATCATGAATTAAACATCACTTTGTCAACCAAGTTGTAAATACCCTCAACAACTCTGTAAATTAACGGCAGCGCCGCCTTGTAGTGTAAACAATCAAGCATGACGTAATTACGTCATTCCCCCACCAACCTTTTATTATAAAAGGAAGGGCACAAGCGTGCAGCGACACATTCCGATTCGGGCTCTCGCCGAATACACAGCTCTGTTCATACGATGAGCCATGTCATAGTTTAGTACGACGTAAGTCATGTAGACTAGATTGGTTGGCGATGGCTCGGTTACAAGGGGTGGTGGAGACCGATAGGTAGGTTAGGGTAGTTCCTTAGTGCCTCAGTTAAACAAGAGGCGTCCCAAATAGTCCGGTACCCTTGTTATACCTACAGAAAGGTATTCCAATCTACCCTCATGAATAACAATGACTTCCAGTGACGTCTCTGGCTTCTCCTACCGTCACTAGTTTAATTACTGTCACCATGAAGTCATCGTAATAATCAAGGGAATAACGTCAGCAATGCTGACGTCATCATTTTTTAAAACTCTTTGGAGCCACGCGCTCCGTCATATACATTTTTGTATTTGCCTTTTAAATCCCTTCATTTTGATACCCCACTCGAGGGTCTTGAAGAAAAAATTTTTTTTCAGCTCGCACATTAAAGCGCATAAAATCCGCCATTTTAATTTTTTTAAAAATTTAGGTACCCTATAACACTCGCGTCATAAAGACAAATCTAATGACATATCATTTATCAAAATCCGTTGAGCCGTTGATTAGTTACACGCGGACATAGGAATGGACATACATACACACAGGTGAAACACATAACCCAGTCGGGTAATAAAAAGGCTTTAGGTTCAAACTTAGAACGATGTAGGCAATATATTCATAGCAACTTTTTTTTGACACGATAACGTCTTATAAATCAGTGAAAGCCGGCTGCCCGCACGAAAAAGCATGACTCATTGTCACGTTCCGCCTGAACCGAGAGCGCGGAACAAGCGATAGAGAGGCACAATCGACCTAAGTGTTCGACTTGTGACGCATCTATCTCTCTTGTTTCTTTTTTATTCTTGTATGTATTTTTTGACGTTATAACGTAAAATTATCGTCCGTAAATCAACTTTACAGACAACCAATTTTTTGGGTTTGTGTTTACTACATACATTCCTATTATCTGCTAGAGCATCATGGAGGGGTTTGGGCGACATGAGGGGCTAGAAGCTCTGCCAGATGAATGTTAAGCTGTAGGGCTCAAAAAGATCGGTGGCAATGTCCTTCAAAGGGCATATCTCGTATATTATATAACATGTTCCTTGAGGAATAGGTCTTAACTTTCATAAGAATTAACTTCATCTTAAGCGGCGTTTCTTTGTCTATGTAAACAAAAATGATGTAGCATAAAAAAAAATAAGTGGAAAGTTTGCAGTTTCAATGCACTTACGTCAACTGCAGTAGAAATACTTTATCACAAAGAAATAACCTAAATAATAGTGTCTTTTACTCATCTGCATTGGAAACTACTTATGTTTAGTTTGATATTTTCATAAACTAAATGACAAGTAAATCTAGATTTGACTTCAGAAATACCTACTCTTATTATAGTATCTTAAGTTAAACTACTTATGTACAGTAGGTAATAGTACAAGCAAATAAGTCACTGTTCACCCATTCGCAATGTAATAATTCTAGTTTCTTCTTCTTGAACTTCTTTTCTTGAATGTAAATCTTAGAATTAGGTCAAGATCGTGAAGTTGTACATTAATTTCAAGAATTGACCTATAAACTTGACTTATAAATTTATATATATAGACTATTTATTATATATAAATAGACTTAGGTATAAAGAATTTTTTTATATATATAAAAAATATTTATATATATATATATTTTTATATAATATATATAAAAAATATTTATATATATATAAATAGACTTATAAAGAACATTATTGACTAGTCTAATGTACATGCTCCTTAACAATATAATAACATGGAGTAGGTATATATTTAACTTGCCGACCCTACAATGACGCGGTTCGGGTCATTTTTAAGGTAGACAAGGACATATTCGCGGTTTGTTTTAAATGATGCTCATCCTATTTGTTTTCTTTAAGCGTAAACCGGTAGTCTTTTATATCTCGTAAAATATAATACTAAAATAAGATCGACTCGTAGAAAAGGAGAAAGTACAAAATTCAACAAGAGATACAGTTCGTAAACTAAAACCCAAATGCGAATAGTAATTTAATTTAATGTAAAATAATAATTTAGTGTGCAGAAAGCGCGGGACAAGCAACTAGTTGCGCCATCTATTATGTGTATCCGAACCTAACTAATAGCCGTTTAGCCGCTCGGACATCGCTTCTCGATTTTTTTCGCATATAAAATGTAGCCTATGTCACCCGGACCTTAACAAAGAATTAATTGACACCTCATTCATCAAAATAGGCCCAGCAGTTTAGACGCTATACGGTGGAACACACAGAATCTCATACATAAATCGGACACAAACATTCATAGGTATACAATACATAGACTGCTAAAAGGACCCTTTCTTTTAGCTTTATCGTAGTCGGGTAAAAATGTAAAAGATTTTACGTTCAAATCGCACTCGGTAGATGTAGATATGCTGGGTTAGACATGATGATCATGGTTAAATAACATAAAGCTTCTACAAATTTTCCATTTTTAAAAATAGGTAGGATATCTCCATTAATATTAACAGGAAGGAATAGCGCAAAATATCTCATAGAGAAATGCCGACACTTATAATAATTGCACCAAAAACGGAAATCCCAAAATATCATAACGTCCTATAACTATTATAAAATTCAATAATTCTCCTCTTGTATGCGATGCGCATGAGTTGATCCACGCAAAGGTACCGAAAGATCTATAGATCATTGTAAGAAATCAATAATAATCGCAAACGAGGTAAACTATCGATTATTACCATTCTCATGTCATAAGTGTTTTTATTTTTTACCTACTTTTTGCTTTTAAAGCATCCTTGTCTCACGCTGAATTGTATGCTATGTAACTGGACATAAGATCGGAATTAGTCTGTAGCGCTATTTTTCTAAATCATTAAGCATCGTTCACATGCGCGGGTCATTTAATTCCGCCCCATTTACCGCATCGGATCGCAAGTTTGCACAACGATTGTACACAATTGGCTCTTTTACTCGAAATGATAGTTTTTTTCTCTCTCTCCATTTTAACGCGTCTTTCTACCATTGTTCGGGCGATATAATGTTACAGTATTGATGTTTTGTTTATTCGCGCGGAAATTTGATCAGTGTGCACATGGCCTTAATAGTTGCGATTGTTAATAAATCATACATTTAAATCGATTGTTGATATTAATTTATGGAATAAAGCTTTATTTTCGCAAACCATTTGTGCAATGTTTTGTTCATCGTGTTAGTTCTTAGTACCAGTACCAATTAATTAATTATTTTTGGGTAGTTTTTTATAATAAAAATACATAAAATACATAGTGTTATGCGTACCTACCTACTTAAATATGTCATACCTAATGCTCTAAAAGTGTGGTCATGAAAAAAGCATATTATACAATTGAAGATTATATAAATGATAAAAAAGCATGGATTTAATTTATTCGCTTTATACGCTATTATAACTTGAGGAGTATTCGATTATTGGTGTTCAATTCGATGCTTTAATCATGGGTAGCCTAAGTATGTCACGCTCTCTTTAAACATTTCTGTGCTGGTGTCGTGTGGTGCGGGTTGTTACGTTCCCTCAAATATGGTTGAGCGAAGCAATGGCTGGATCATGCGTCATGCTCGTGAACGGGTGCCGCCGTCGGAAATGGGGCTACTTTTGTCTGCCCTTCTTAACGTGTAGAATTGTAAGCACCATTCCGAACCAGTGGTAGATTCATTTGTCGATTCAAAAGCACTTGTAAAAGTTTATCTGAATAAAAAATATTTCTTAGACTTGCCTTTACACAAGTTTAAGAACTTTATTAAAAGTATGCTCATAAAAAAAGCTTATTATACAATTGAAGATTATATAAACGATAAAAAAGCTTGGATTTAACTCGTTCCAGCAATGCGCGAGACGGCATTTCAATCATGTACATTAATAATAATAATTGTTATAATGTTATTTTTAAAAAAGAGCAACCGCCGAGTTTCTTGCAGGTTCTTCTCGGCTGGAACTGCATTCCGAACCTGTGGTAGACTCAATCGGCGATTCAAAAGTACTTGTAAAAGTTTATTTGAATAAAAAACTTTTCTATTCTATTCTATTCTATTCATGCATATTTATATAAAATTATACATATTATAGGTATTTTTACCAAACGTGGTTTTTTTACATCGATGCTAACGGCCAATTTTGATGTTTGCAATACATTGCAATGCAAACAATAAAAACAAAACACAATTTTATTTCAAGACAGTTCAAGTTTTCTCCCCAAAAGTTTACTATTTTTGAAGTTACCTAGTACCTACCTACTAAGTAATGATTTAACTCGTCTTTACAACTAGTAGCAGCAAAATATATTAAAAAAAACACAAAAATTTTAATTACTATAAGAAAAAACTGTATTCACAAGTGAGCGGTCTATTAAGAAATCACAAAGAGTCGTTTTATCTGATACCATCACTAAATTCCTTATTAATCAAGAGGAATGCGCGGCACATCGTAAAATATAAAAAGTAACATATTGTATCGGACAAATAAAAACAAAATGGCGTTAAGTCGACTGAGGGATCCCCGTTCAGAGTTTTAGACAGATTTGATTTCGTAGACACGTACCTTTATCTATTTTTTTTTTAATTTGTATTTTTCAGAATAGGAAGTATTTAAATAAATAAACCTACCTATGGTCCGTTTCAATAGAGTTGAGCTAAAATGTAAACCAACACATAACACCTTTTTGCTAAAAAAACTACAGAATGGATTGAAATGAAACTTGGCATGATATAAGTTTATACCTACTACAAACTTAAATCGTGCCAAGTTTCATTTCTATCCATTCTGTAGTTTTTTAGCAAAAAGGTGTGTTAGTTTACATTTTAGCTCAACTCTATTGAAACGGACTATACTTAATAATACACTACCTAGCCTATGTCCGTCCCCGGGATGTAAGCTAACTCTGTACCAAATTTCTTCAAAATCGGTTAAACTGTTGGGCAGTGAAAAGCTAGCAGACAGACAGACGGACACACTTCCGCATTTATAATAACATAATGGATAGGATATAATGAAACATGTCACTTTTATTATGCACAAAGAAATAAGTTCAACTTCTTAATGACGCAAACTCACTTAATTTCATGAATCAAGGAATCATTTGAACAACTTGAGGTGTAACTTACAAGGTATTATTAATAGACCTTATAGTTTAAGCCAACTTAATAAAATCAATACAACTCGAAGCCCTAAAGCCTCGCCTACTTACTGCAGCTAACAAAGGCAAATTCTTTTAAGGCTTGATTATAATAAAATGTTTATCCTCCGTCAAAGGCGGTGATCCCTTAGAGGCGCGGGCGTCGGTGTGTCTGCTTGCACCGATCACACAAACTGGTTCCGTAGGGATGCGCCTGCTGCATGGTTTTCGAAAATAAAATCAGAGTCGAAAATTTTCGATGGGACGGCAATGCGACACGACTGGAAAGAAATGCTTGATTGAGGGCTTTACGTGCTTTCCGAGGTATGGTGGCAAACTTCGAGCTGCTACGAATAATTTATTGATAGAAAAATCAGATACCTTTTTTTGTCCCGACCCGGGGTTGAAACCCAAACATGATCCGCAGCTAAACAAGCAAGTTATTAAACAAATTAGGCGTGTTTCATGTACCTAAATTACCTATACCTATGTTTAATTAAAAACTGAAACTGGGAAAAATGACCAGGTTTACTTGGGCAAGGTAGAGTTGCTTGCTGGTTCTTATTAGTAGGAACGGCATTCCGAACCAGTGGTAGATTCAATTGACCGTTCAAAAGTACTTGTAAAAGTTTATTTTCATAAAAACTTTTCTCTTCTATCTATTCTATTCTAATCTACTTGACCAGTCGAAGGGCTAGAGTCTAGTCTTCTTGAGTCCATCTCAGAGTCAGGTTAGGTTAGGGCTTTGTCCGCTATGCTTCTGCTACAGTTGGAGCTTCTTTTAGGTACTACACGGAAATACGCAATCCTACTACCTAACTCAACTGTAACAATTATCTCCAAAGATTACCTAGGGCCTAGGCAAACCTAGGTTCGCCCGTGCTTTGCTTTCGACTGTAGCGAACTTTATAAACGAAGCAATCGAATCGTTTTCAATGGAGTCGAATGCGCCTTGTATGTCTACATCACTAGTTCTAATACTCTATACAGTATTCAATTCTGATGCGCTATGAGCGGTTTTCTATTGATGTTTTTTTTTCATAACAGAGGTATTTGGGCCGGCTGTCAGTGTATAAATGTTTGGAAGGAAATGAATAACAATTTCGGATTGTAGAGTTAGGTGAAACTTCATCCAGTTAGAATTTTAATAAGTTATTTATTCTGAATGCATTTTGAGAGACTATTTAAGATACATCGTCTTAAACTTAATCTAAATAATGTATTTTTATATTTATTGTTACTTATCCATTTGCCCATTAGTCCACGTGCAATTGAGACTCTTCAAAATTCTCATTGTTTGCGACAGCACTTAACAAAGAATTGCTCGTACCAAATTACGAATTAATTGAAGTCATTTAAGTATTCAAATAAAATGTTTACAGATATATAATGTAAGTATAAAAGATTGTTTTACAGTTTAAAACAAGCTATGTTTTAGGAAAAATTAAACCAACTTCAGTAATAAAAAAAAATAATAAAAAAAAGCCTTTTATTCATCCTTAATAATTACAAGATAAGTACTTCATTCCATGCATTATTTTAGTAACATTAATTGACAAATATAATAGAGAATTTGGAATAAGAAATAATATTTGAGAAAGCAAATGTCATTAATTTATAATTACATAGTTATGAAATTAAATTAAATTAAATTAAATTAAATGATTAAATATGTTTTTAACTTTTACAATGATAATGATTTCTAAATAGGTAATGTCATTCTTTTATTTTTTATTTTTAAGGATCTCTCTTTGAGTAAAGGCCTCCTCCAGATTTTTCCAAGTCTTCCTGTCTAGAGCCTATTTTGTCCAATTGATTCCGGCTATTTCTTTAATTTCACTGTCCCAGCTTTCTAGTGGTCTGCCTCTTTTCCGTTTTCCAACCGGTCCACTCCATTCTGTTACTGTTTTTGTCCATCTCTTATCATCATAGCGGGTTACACGCCCAGCCCATTTCCATTTTAATTTCATAGAATGTTCTAGGACATCAATAGCTTTGGTTTTTTTTCTTAAAGTTGTGTTTCTCGTTTTGTGTACTCTACGCAGACCAAGAATGCTCCTCTCCGTTGCTCTCTGAGTGGTTTGGATCTTATTTTTATTTTTTGACCTGATAACCTGATGGAACCTGCTAAGTTATTACCCTTCCAAAAAAAAGTAAAATTTTTCAAATCGATCTAGGCGTCTTTGATTAGGTAATAGGGGAACATACATAAAAAAAATCCGACGAATTTATAACCTCCTCCTTTTTTTGAAATCGGTTAATAATAAATATCAAGTTTGTTGACTTTTAATTTTTTGATAACAAATAACTCAAAAAACACTAATTTTTTATTTTTATTTTCTAGAAATATTACACACTAGGTAGATCGATTGAAAAAATCACTAATTAGAAAACGAAACACCTGCCATAAACTGTTTATTGTTGCCAGTGTTAACCTCGAAAAAAGATTCAACTAAAGATTACATTGATAAATTGAATGGATTAAAAGAAATCAATTAACTAACCAATTATTGTTTGATTGATTTCTTAAACTATTTGCCTTTTGATGAAATACTCAGTATTTGATGAATGTGCAAGTAAATAAATATAAGAGAAAAAAACTTAACAATTCTACAAGGTCATTACGGGTATTGTAATTAAAATATTAACATTAAAGGTATTTATATACCTAAATGATAAATAATAATTTAACTATATATATATAATTCTTTTAGGCCGACACAAAAAAAAATGTACAGTAAGTAAAGTTTAAATGTTCGGGATCTCTTTGATATTCTTTATATTCTCAATAATTAAATTAAAAAACCAATCTCAATTAATTAGTCTGTAGCACTGACTTTGAAGAATATGATCATTAGGGCTGAAGCCAAATAGGCTTCCAGGATTAGTACCCACTTCGTTTAATAAATGCCCAAAGCTTTTACAAGATAAAAGTTCAATCCCAAAAGAGCTACAACCCAGAGCCGTAAAACCGGTTAAAAAGGGAGAAAAGATCAATTAAGTATAAAACTGTTTATGCACTCTAGAAACAAAATGTTGTAGGCGTATAACATGTTGTTGACTCTACATCGTTTGAGAGTGATGAAACAATTTCCAAACACCGCCGATACAAACCAAACAAATGACAGAGTAATTATATACACTGAACGCGAACAAACGATTGAGGTCGACGGTTCATCTGAGACACTCTAACCGTCAAATTTAAATAACGAATCTTTCATCGCCACCTGTACAAAATAACCCGTTGCGTGTGATACAATACTTATTTGAAAGCAGTAGAATCTATTTTTGAGTACGTCAGTGTAACTGGTAACGCGGTAGAACCAACTACCCTCTTACATGCAACGTAACACTTATTGATATAACAATAAAAGTTATTATAGCGTAGGATGGTTGAGATTTTAAGGTTGTGGAGCTACCGAGATCTTTAAAAAGTTAGACCATTAAAATGTAATGAGTGGCCGAAGAAGTGGTCCTTATATCACCACGTGCCAATCACCAAATACGACCACAAAGAAACTAACTACCGTTCGATGTAGCACAATGGATAGAAATAATTGTACAATTAATGTCGTAGAATGTAAGTAATGACACTTGAAACAGTCCAAAGTAATTGGAAGTCAAGATTTTTTTATTGTTGTTCAAAAGAAATCTTAGTTTTTGAGTGCGCTTAATAATTGCTACTTCGTTACAGTCAAGATGTTGTAAAAATTGACGTACAAATATAATAATTACTGTCCGACCATGTTATATTGGCGCCTAAAGATTTTTTTGCCAAAAAAATACATCAATACAATTCGCTACTCATTATAAAATACTAAGAAATGATTCTAAAATATCTAAGTATGCAGTAAAAGAATACAGAGGATTCAAAAGTTAAATCAATATTTTTCAACTGTTAATTTTGCAAAAGAGTTTGTCATTACAATACTTTAAAGGCGTAGTCACTAACTAACACATAAGAGCCATCGCCAAATAGAGGCAAAGGATTCTATTACTGCGTAAAGAAGTGGCACACATTCATCCATCAATCGGTCGCCGGCACCGTAGAAGTACGACTAGCAGTATAACATATAGCGTTGTATTTTTCTGCCAATTTTCTAATAGCGTTATCCTTGCCAGTAGTAATTTCGTGCATAAAGTGTCAGGGATGTGATAGAGGCATGGTTCTCCATTATTTATTTCTCAAAATTCTCCCATGACTTTAGCTTACAATCTTTGATGATTTTTTACTACGTGGCGATCTCTGAATCGGCGAACGCAACGCATTTTTCGATACTGAAAATGAGTTCGAGAAGTCTCGGCAAGACTCGGTCATATCGATCGCATCGGAGGATCTGATAATGTCAGCAAAAAACAGCGCTGACGTGACCTCTGCTCACGCATTTTTGCTGATGCTACTTCACGCACTGTCAGTACTTCTTATGCGCCCCCTTACGGCTCTTGATTCCGGCAGATCTTGCGTCTAATTTACTGTTTAGACTAAGCTATAATTAACATGATAACGTCCACATACTAAAGCACGAAGCTAAAAAAAAGTGTGTGTGCCTATTTCCTCCACCTTCTATTCACACAAATCAATGGTGGATTATAAATCAAAGGCAACAATAGTGTTTTGCAAAATGGAAATTAAATTTCAATTGAAGTATTCTTTGTTATCTGACCACAATCCGTAAGACAAGGGATGCTAATTCTATAAAAGCAAGGGGTCATATTTATAATACAAAACAATATCAACATTTTAAAAGATATTCAACAATTTTGAACTCTATATTGATAGTAATAAGATGCATGGGATATGTAGTGTATTTGTTGCTAAATAAATCCGACATATCGCATGAGTTAATTTTTCCATTCTGTTGCGTTTTCACTATTGTGTCATATCACGTGGTGTCATTTCCGAGGGTGTCAATGTGAAGGATTTTCTCACGATAATAAGCGTATTCTTTGTCTATTTAAATGTAGAAATAACCTAAAGTAATCCTATTCACAAACAAATCCTCCATAGGAACATAGGTATTATATTTTTTTTCTTCTATCTCCTTGCACTGGTATATATATTTGCACACTTTCATCCAAAGCCATAAACTTGATGTCTGGGACGAAACTGTTGCGTAGAACTAAGTTGCTCGTATTTGTGTCAAATTTTTAATCCCTATCAAAAATTTCTCATTTGATCAGATTTGATCTCAATTCTTAGACCAGTTGATCACATACTTCAATTTTTTTCTTCCATCAGCTTTATGAAAGAAAGCTATATTTTCTTACATTCTCTCAATATTGAAATGGACAATCAATCAATCATCATTCTAATAAATATAAAGATTTACAATTTAACACAGTAACAGAAGAACAGTTAAGCACAACGAACTACATGAATTGGCGCATTACTTTACCAAAAACACAATTGCTCATTGAAAAGTACACGTTGTTAGCTAAAGAATCTACCAATAGGAAGCACCATTGATGGAGCAAACACAAAAAAGCACGCATCCAAAGAAATGTGGCCAAACCAGAAATATTACGCCCAAGAATCGACACGCTGATAATTGGTGGTGTTTGAATAACAGGAGCCATTCACCAACATACAGAAGCCGAAAGAGAGATTTAAAAATACAAACCTTAGAAATTTCATCTTCACTTGTCTCCGCAAACAAAGCTTTGCGTTTCAAGTGGGCGAACCGACCACGTTGACAATGGCCAGGTTACTCGGAAACCAAATATTATCACGCGCAGCTTGACTCGAACCCGTGGAAACATTGACAACAATGGACAGAATAAATGGACTATCGGACCTTGGTGTGTTTGCCTCTCATTCATAGACGATCTAATGATGATAATTACGTTACTCACTTTTCCAAATAGTCGGGATGCTTGATAAAATCGATTCGGGCATATTCCACTAACCCTTTCACTTTCATTAGCCCTTATCAAAATTTAAACAGACTAATTTTGCGAATATAAAACTTGAAATAACAAGTGGTGATAGTCTAATGGTTGAGATTTGACTTCCCTTTCGGGGGGACCCAGTTTGATCGCGGTGAAGGAAAATATCGAAATTTGCATGCCTGAGAGTTCTCCATAATGTTTCCAAAGGTCTGTGAAGTCTACCAATCCGTACTTGGTCAGCGTGGTGAACTAAACAGTGTACCTTTCTCATTCTGAGTGGAGACCTGTGTACTGTAGTGAATCGGTAATGGGTTAATCATGACGATTATGCACCTTGAGAAAACTTGGCAGTTAGCAGAATCTTCTATAGAACATACAAGACTGAGCCACTTTAGATTACACTATTTCCTGAATTAACCCAAAGCGAATCTGACCAGGAATATTCCTGTTCTGCGGCAGAGAGGGCATCGAACAGGAAGGGCTGTATTTTTACTACGCAAGAGTCTCGCTAACAGCTGTTTAGACTTGCAGATTATTTTCAAGGGAAACGAGTCGCCCGGAGCAACGCGAACGTTCGTTAGCACGGGCCGAAACAACTCCAGGTTTGCGGATTCCTCTTCACCTTATTGTTCCGAGTACAATTCGTCTACAACAATGGTGTCATTGTCGTAAAAATAGCCGATAGGTTCGAAAATGACTGGTTATGAAATTCCATTATGATCGGCTTTTTGTTGAACGTATATCCTCGGGGAGTTCGAGACAGGGCCCACAATGCCACCGTGAAACTTATTCATAAACGTTGTGATACCAATGGGTAATATAAAAATGTGTGAGAGTATGGCCGGCACGTTTATGACTTATCTTGGACTAGTCCCGGACACTATGGTTGATGTATTTTCACATTTAAAAAAAAAATACGCGATGAATTGCGAACCTCCTAACTTTTGGAAGTTGAATGAAAATGAATTGAACTAAAAAGACATATTTAAAGTAACTTACTACAAGTGCTTTACTTGCTCGCTTGTAATATTGAGAAAAGGACAGTCCCACTTTTTGAACAGGTCAATTACTTACTACTTACTTACGAGAGTTACCCTTGAGCGCTCCCAATCGCGCTCCAAACAAACAAAGCTAAACGGGCTCAAAGATTTACGTGAAACTTTGAAACTGCATATTTTTACGAAAATCTGACAATAAAACAATAGACTAACTATACACTACACAACAATATTTCATTGACTATGATTAGTTAGGTAATAATAGGTACTCAATAACACTTCGTGTGTATCAAACGTGCTAGGGATAAACTTCTCTTTAAATGCAGTTAGTAAAATTAGTAATAGTCAATGATATTATCCTACTTAATATTATAAATGTGAAAGTGTGGATGTTTGGATGTTTGGATGTTTAGATGTTTGGATGTTTGTTACTCAATCACGCCGCAACTACTGAACCGTTTTGGCTGAAATTTTGAATGGAGATAGCTTATGCCCTGACTTAAAACATAGGCTACTTTTAATCCCGGAAAAGTATTCCTGTGGGACTGAAATAGATATAATCTTCCAAAAACGCCATAGAGGGCGCTGACTGTTCTTAGGTAAATCACGTTCGCATAACACATTATTGCAATAGTTTGCTGTGTTGCATGCATTGGCAACACATAGGCTACTTTTTATCCTGGAAAAAATGCACAGTTCCCATGGGATTTTGAAAACCCCGAAGTCTATATCTACAGCTATAGGTAGATTATTATAACGAACTTCCTTGATAGAAAGTATAAAGGTTGGAAAAGGGAGCGGGAACGGGAACTGGGAATCAACGATTCCCTCGGGATTTGTTCAAAACCGAAATTCACGCGAGCGAAGCTGCGGGCAGAAGCTATCACACATAATCACAATACCAATCCTACTAATCCTACTATCCTACTATATAATATTAAAAATGTGAAAGTGTGGATGTTTGGATGTTTAGATGTTTGGATGTTTGGATGTTTGTTACTCAATCACGCCGCAACTACTGAACCGATTTGGCTGAAATTTTGAATGGAGATAGCTTAAAGGTTGGAAAAGGGAGCGGGAACGGGAACCGGGAAACAACGATTCCCTCGGGATTTGTTCAAAACCGAAATTCACGCGAGCGAAGCTGCGGGCAGAAGCTATCACACATAATCACAATACCAATCCTACTAATCCTACTATCCTACTAACATTATAAATGTGAAAGTGTGGATGTTTGGATGTTTAGATGTTTGTATGTTTGGATGTTTGTTACTCAATCACGCCGCAACTACTGAACCGTTTTGGCTGAAATTTTGAATAGAGATAGCTTATGCCTTCACTTAAAACATAGGGTACTTTTTATCCCGGAAAAGTATTCCTGTGGGACTAAAATAGATATAATCTTCCAAAAACGCCATAGAGGGCGCTGACTGTTCTTAGGTAAATCACGTTCGCATAACACATTATTGCAATAGGTTGCTGTGTTGCATGCATTGGCAACACATAGGCTACTTTTTATCCTGGAAAAAATGCACAGTTCCCATGGGATTTTGAAAACCCCGAAGTCTATATCTACAGCTATAGGTAGATTATTATAGCAAACTTCCTTGATAGAAAGTATAAAGGTTGGAAAAGGGAGCGGGAACGGGAACTGGGAATCAACGATTCCCTCGGGATTTGTTCAAAACCGAAATTCACGCGAGCGAAGCTGCGGGCAGAAGCTATCACACATAATCACAATACCAATCCTACTAATCCTACTATCCTACTATATAATATTAAAAATGTGAAAGTGTGGATGTTTGGATGTTTAGATGTTTGGATGTTTGGATGTTTGTTACTCAATCACGCCGCAACTACTGAACCGATTTGGCTGAAATTTTGAATGGAGATAGCTTATGCCCTGACTTAAAACATAGGCTACTTTTATCCCGGAAAAGTATTCCTGTGGGACTAAAATAGATATAATCTTCCAAAAACGCCATAGAGGGCGCTGACTGTTCTTAGGTAAATCACGTTCGCATAACACATTATTGCAATAGGTTGCTGTGTTGCATGCATTGGCAACACATAGGCTACTTTTTATCCTGGAAAAAATGCACAGTTCCCATGGGATTTTGAAAAACCCGAAGTCTATATCTACAGCTATATGTAGATTATTATAGCGAACTTCCTTGATAGAAAGTATAAAGGTTGGAAAAGGGAGCGGGAACGGGAACCGGGAATCAACGATTCCCTCGGGATTTGTTCAAAACCGAAATTCACGCGAGCGAAGCTGCGGGCAGAAGCTATCACACATAATCACAATACCAATTCTACTAATCCTACTATAATATTATAAATGTGAAAGTGTGGATGTTTGGATGTTTAGATGTTGGGATGTTTGTTACTCAATCACGCCGCAACTACTGAACCGATTTGGCTGAAATTTTGAATGGAGATAGCTTATGCCCTGACTTAGGCTACTTTTATCCCGGAAAAGTATTCCTGTGGGACTAAAATAGATATAGACTTCCAAAAACGCGATAGATGGCGTTGACTGTTCTTAGGTAAATCACGCTCACATAGCACATTATTACAATAGTTGCATGCATCTGTATGCGTATGCACTTTTTATCCTGGAAAAATCTACAGTTCCCACGGGATTTTGATAAAAACGAAATATATATCTACAGCTATAGGTAGATTACTATAGCAAACTTCCTTGAAAGTAGGTATAAAGTTTGGAAAAGGGAGCGGGAACGGGAGCCGGAAATCCACGATTCCCTTGGGATTTGTGAAAAACTGAAATTCACGCGGGCGAAGCCGCGGGCAGAATCTAGTTTTCAAATAACGTTTTCATCGCGTTCTCAAAGGTGTGTGAAGTCTGCCAATCCGCTTGGCCAGCGTGGTAGACTATGGCCAAAACCCTTCTCACTCTGAGAGGAGACCCGTGCTCTATAGTGAGCCGGTAATGGGTTGATCATGATGATGATGAATGATATTATAATATATTTTTTAATAATACTTGTATAAGCTGTCCTTATTTTATTTTTCAGATGGTGATCCTACATGATGTAAGTAAGCTTTGGATGACAAGGACGGCACATCGCGACCTTGGATTACACAATTCGGGGATTAGATACTTGAATTGGAAAGATTTTGCGTTCATTGTTAACTTAATTGGTAATACGTCGTACAAAGACAACTGGTTATAACGTAGTAGGTACCTACCTCCAGGTTTTGCAAACTTTTTCGATGAACTTTATAACGGATAAGACTGAAGAATATTTTCATAAAAATAAACTAAACAAACAATAATGAATAAGTATAAGTTATAAATAGATACATTATTTTACAAATTTTTTTTTGAATGATGATGCCATTAGTTAAATTGCATAGTGAGCAGGAGTGCCTGCATCTTATGCCTGGAGGCTGTTATCTGTGATATCTCGAAGAACCGACAGACGTTCAGCTACCGAGGTGCTCGAATGGTGACCCCTCGCCGGGAAATGGTGACCCCTCTGAGCGTTGCAAGACCCCCCGCTAGAGTAGATGAACGATCTCAAAGATAACGCTGAATGCAAACGGTACAAGATTATCTTCTGTGGTGAGGCTTGCAAAAGACGAAAATACATAAATAAGTCTTCTGGTTAAGTTGAACAGACGATGACAGAACTTAACGCTTACTCTAATGTTAAATACCCTGAAAGACTTTAGTTATAACCATGTTATAACATTATTAGTTGACTGGTATTAAGTCTGTACTATTAAGTATTCTGTGGTAGGTATAGTTAGGCTTTTTGGTACGGATCGTTAACAACGGATCGTTAACAACGAATTAACTTTGTATTTAAAACCAAAGAATGCATCTGATTTAACAGCGCATTTTTCATAACAATAAAAGTTGATGCGCGACAAATATAATTGATCGGAATAGGTTCCTTAGAGGCCGGGCAGCCATTGTACGCCGTAAAAGGTAAGATAAAAGAAAGAAAAAAAGATAAAAAAGATCTCGTTTTTACTGTTTGAACAAAGCGTGTCACCGCCAGCCATGTTGGCTGTCCACCCAATCGCTGGAATCGAATTCGAAACGAGAATTCTTTAAATATTTAGTTTTGTTTTAGTGTTTTTTTAATACTTACTTACGGATTCTTTGTTTTTACCAGTTCTATTAATATTTTTGTGCCTAGTTAGATGAGTTTGGTGATAGCTTATTCTTTTTATTTTTCGAAAGTTTCTTCTCAATTTTGCCCGCTTGATTAATTTTTTTTTAATTTGCCAGTAATATCTTCTCGACGGAATTTCAACCATGGCGTACAATCTTCACGGAGACCAGCCTACTATGGAGGAGATTTTAAAGTGCACAAGTACGGGTGCACTCTGTTTCCCCACTCTCATAGTCCGACGGGACAACAATCTGACACGACTAGAGAGAGATCAGACGCAGGACCAACGACTTTGTCGTTTGACGGATATGCTCACATCCTGTAGGTAGGTAGGTACTCGTTTTAGTTAGAGCAGAGTGCTTAGTCTCAGTTTGGAGCGCTCCAAAACTTTTTAGTATACTATAAGTATACTATTGATCGAATCACCATGACTTCAGAGTAAAATGGACCTAAAATAAGAGTCTTTGGGTTCATTTTGGTCTGAAGTCATTTGTGATTCGATCAATAGTATACTTCTAGTATACTGTTAGTTTTAGAGCGCTTCAAACTTAGACTAAGCACTCTGATGTCAACAAGATAATTCGAAAATCAAAATAAGAGAGCATGTTATTGTTAAAATGGTACCTAATAGATTTCGAGAATATCTAGACGCGCGGCAGCGCGTCAAGGGCAAGTTCAGGCCGTGACGCATGCAGTGTGTTATTTACACGAACCATTTCGAGCTGTTTTGACCCCCCTCATAACTCTGGTTCGCGGGGTAGTAATCTTACGAAATTTGAAATATAAATTAAGCTCGTGGATGTGATGATAAATTGAAAGTTTCAAATTTTTAAGTTGAACCGTTTCTGAGATGCAGAGGTTTGAAAATCGCATAAAACAAGACCTACTCACTGACTCATCAAAATTATGACGCACTTCCCGTGTATGTGGAATGTTGAAAGGTAAGAAGATGAGTCTTAGTGTGTATATGAAGGAAAAAATCGAAAAATGTCCAAAAGTTGCATCAGACACTGACCAATTCAAAGATATATAAAAATCTGTCTGTTCCCACATCACACAAAAAATACTGAACAAATTTTCATTTTGTTTTAATAAATGTATTTCACTTTATTTGAAGCTATATTTAATTCTTGTTTCATCGAAATTGGTGCACTATTTAGGGAGATGTGACTTTTTAAGTTTTCTAGCAAGGGGTCAATCTTACTGGTCTTTAGTTCTAATAATTAAAGTAGGTAGGTAAGTAAAGTAGGTAATATGATAATACGCAAGAGGTAGGCGATATACCTAACACAATATTATATCCATACTTCCATACTAATATTATAAATGAGAAAGTGTGTCTGTCTGTCTATTAGCTTTTTACGGCTCAACAGTTTAACCGATTTGGTTGAAAGGTACAGAGTTAGCTTATATCCCGGAAGCGAACAAAGGGTACTTTTTATCCCGGAAAAGCAAAGAGTTCCTGTGTAATTTAAAAAAAATCTAAATCCACGCGGACGAAGTCGCGGGCATCATCTATTACGTTACCTATATATTACTTGCATATTTCGTTGGTTAAACTGATGGACTGTGAAAATGTAACAATCAGACAGACAGGTAGACACACTTTCTCATTTTTAACCAACTTCAAACAAAAAGAAGGTACGACATTTAATTCTTACCCTACCACAATGGGTCTACTGGAAATATGAATTCCCCTTGGATATACTGATGGGTCAAGCCGGTTGGTCAACGGGGCATACACCAAATAATCCCTTAAAACGCACATGACTCCCGAAAAGTTAGAGATGCGTACCCGGTATCGAACCTCCGGCCTCCCGACAAGAAGGCCGACTTTCGAGCCACGAGGCCATCACCACTTCATTATGCTTATTGATTTAACTTAATTACTTGAAAAAAGGAGTGAGATCCCAAACAAAAACATTTCATGTGAATAATAAGGGCAAGTTCCTATCAAAAAGTTTCGGCCATTAAAAGTACTGATATCAAAAATTATGGCCAAGTCCTTTACTAGGCTGGATAAATGGAACCATACAGTATTTATTAGAAGGTGTATATTCGGCTACCTTCAAGCTGTTATCGCATTCCTAGGGATCCTGTTAAAATATCTTTAAATAATTAATTTATGTCTTAATAATAACACCGCAATTTTTGAAGCTCATTTGGGATTGTCAATAGTTTTCTTGTTTTCAGCTTGACATCATTTTTTACTTTGTTTAATTTAAAAAATGTTGCCAAGTTGAAAACAAGAAAACTATTTACAATCCCAAATGAGCTTCAAAAATTGCGGTGTTATTATTAAGACATAAATTAATTATTTAAAGATATTTTAACAGGATCCCTAGGAATGCGATAACAGCTTGAAGGTAGCCGAATATACACCTTCTAATAAATACTGTATGGTTCCATTTATCCAGCCTAGTAAAGGACTTGGCCATAATTTTTGATATCAGTACTTTTAATGGCCGAAACTTTTTGATAGGAACTTGCCCTTATTATTCACATGAAATGTTTTTGTTTGGGATATAATCAACGTTATACATACAAAGCATATAATTTTAATTATGGAAAACTTAGATTAAAAAAATAAAGATATTTAAGTAGCCTATGCTACGTTGCGTTGGGTTATTTAGGAATGTGTAATGTTAACACATTATTCTAAAAAAAAACGATAAAGCAATCGACTCCAGATTAGAAATACTAATACAGAAAAGTCTCACAGTAGCTTACGAGCCTAAAATAACACAATCCTTTGTGGAAGATATTGGATTCAAAGATTGCGTGCGAGGACCTATTGTGACAATTTTTTTTAACCTTTTCTGTATATTTTTTGTGTTTACTTATTTTAGTGTTCCGTATAAAAAAATATTGAAACAGGGCAAATATTTTTTTTTAACTCGTTAAACGGCTCCTATAATAACATACTAATAGGCATCTAGGTCTCATGTAGGGACTTAAAAACTTCTTGTGTGTTGCAGTCTTGCGCCGTTTGTATCCAATGCAATGCATAATATAATATCTGTCATCTGTCCTCCTATAGCTAGGCTACTACTAAATATTCTGTACTTCTACTGTCTATCGGTTCTTTGAAATAATAATATGTGCGCGATTTCAGATTATGTTTATGACTCTGATTCTTCTGCTGATCTTCTTTCTGATTTTAGATTAGATCGATATTATTTGGTGATGGAAAACCGACCATTCTCTCTCCAGCCCCGCAAATTGACCCAAGCCTTCATATGAGGCCCATAGTTAGCGATCTTTCGAATAATTTACTTTAAGATCTGAAACATATCGGATCGGTTCAACCCTTAGTTGAACACAGACACACACACATAAGACAAGAAGAAGATAATATGCCGAAGCTTCCCGAATGCTGCCCAGTTCAATTAGATTTTGCAATTGTGTTTTTTTATTATCTTATTATTTTTTTGGGGCTTTTATCCAATATGGACCACCATGGACCACCATGGACCACCATCGTAACCTAAATTACATGAATCTTCTGTTTTGGAGTGTAACAGACACAACTGAATAGTGATGTAATTACTACTTATGAAGATACAGTTGTGTTTTGGATACTTTATTTTTATTCAACAGTGAATAGTATTATAGAGCAAAATAAAGTGTATTTTTGTTATTAACCGTTTGGTTGGACTAAATGAAGAAGATACGGAACACTATTTTGGCAAAGTTCAGAATCACGGCTGACTCGTATTTTTTGTAATCGATGTGATACGTTGACGGATCTCCTTTGTGAATGGGTATTATTTTTTCGATTTTGACACCTGAATCTTGTCCCTTTCGAGTGTAAGGCTGATCAATTTGGTCCATTGTGCCGTGTCGGGTTAGATATCCCGGATGTGAGCATTTTTAACTCTACCTATTGTTGATAATGTATACCCATCTATGTTTATAAAACGCTTGGCATCATATTGTACAACATAGATCCATACCAGTATAATAAATATCAAAGTAGCTCTATCTATATGTCTATTACCTTTCTCGGCTCAACTGCAGAAAGTCTCGATGTATCTCATTTATGATAACTTGCATCCTCTAAACGGACATAAGCTACTTTTTATCCCGAAAAATCAAAAAGTTCCCACGTGATTTCTAGAAAACCTACCGTTGAGCGGATTTTGAAGAGCTTTGGCACAGAACTTAGCTTGTATACTGGAGATACACACAAACATGCTACTTTTTATTCCGGAAAAACAAAGAGTCCGCACGAGATTATTGAAAACCTACTGCTGAACGGATCCTGATGAGCTATAGTACTGAGATAGTTCGTGTCCTGGAGAGGGACACAGGCTGCTTTTCATCCCGGAAAATCAAAGAGTTCCTATGGGGCTTGAAATCTCTAATCAATGCGGACTAAGTTGCCGGGCATCAGCTAGTTTTATGTAAAATTAATTGTTTTTCTAGGAATTATGTATATCTACTGAATAGTATGTACCTAACATAACTATAATTATTATAGGAGATGTTTTAAATTAAACTCTTTCGAGTATATTTTGATAACCTTTATTTGATCCTCTAAAAGTTCTGTAGCAAAAGTTTTTTATTGATTACAAAGTCACTTTCTTTCTTTTTTTAGTTTAAAAATTTCTCACAATCTTTGATTATTACAACGTAATGATTAAATCTAAATGGGTGTGTCAACGTTCCCGGAGATTCCCCGCCCATCTTTTTATACATAAGGTAAGAGTACGCAATTCCGTCAGTGTCCCAGTACCCGATAACTCATCAGTTTTTTAATTTTTAAAATTTCTACGAATACTAAATAAAATTTATTTGAATGGAAATACATTCTGGGTAATATTTTTTACAATTCTAATGACAAAATTGATCAAAAAGTTTAATGGCGTTGAAACTATACAACAACAAAAGTGACCAGTCCGAAAATATTTAGAAAATTCAAAGTTCAGTCACTGAACTACGTTACCACCACATCATCTTGGTTTGGTTCTCATGCAGCTGCGTATAAAAATACGGTAAAAGTGTTAATTTACTAAAATATTTGAGTAAATAGTCTATCGATATAACTTTTAAATTGCGGTGAATCTGAACGAAATATAATTATTTTTGCATGTTACATCTATTGGTACTCACAAATCCCTACTTGACCCAGAATCCGTTATTTTTATGACGGATTTTGGTACACGCATCAACCCGATGATATCCGTTGTACCTAAACCCGTTATTACATCTCTATTGCGTTGAAATAGGTCTCATTTTCCCTTAAAACTTTTTCGTTTTTCTGTACGATTTCTATATTATTGATAAATAAGATGGATATTACAGGCCCGTGATTATAAGGTCATCAGAGCTTATATTACTGCGATATTAATTCTAAAAAAGTGTATATTTGTGTATGCAATAATGCAAATAGTTGTTTAAATATATTAGACTAGCTGATGCCCGCGAGTTAATCCGCGTGGATTTAGGTTTATAAAAATCCCAAGGGAACTAACATGAGTTACTTTCCTTGGGATTTTTATTTGAATAACTATAAGATGCCCATGGCTTCGCCCGTGTGAATTTTGGTTTTTAAAAATCCCGTGGGAAGTTTTGATTTTCCAGGACAAAAAGTAGCCTATCTGTAGTAAACCCGTCCCAAAATGGAAAAATGCCGCGGGATTCCCACGATTTAGGAGTGCAATTCTTTATAGCATCAGGGTTGAGGAGTTGGATATGTATTCGACTTCATTCAACGTTATAGTCTTTAATTGATAGGTACCTCAAATATCAATTTAAATAACCGACAGTGTCTAAATCTCATTAGTTATGGGGGTTAGGTCCCCTACAACATCAGGATTGAGGAGTTGGAATCCAAATTTTTTATGGGACAGTGTCACAAAGGTCTTCTATCGATTAAAAAAAATTACGCAGATCAGTTTATAAATCTCGGAGATATCGTTGTGTCATAGGTAGAACAACACAACTACTCCTTTTTTGAAAGTCGGTTAAAAAGTAGCTTATGTTACTCCTTGATTAATTTTCTGCTTGTCTATGAAAGTCCCGTCAAAATCGGTTCAGCCGTTCCAAAGATTAGACCGTTCAAACAGACAGACAAAAATTTTAAAAACGTGTGATTCAGTTATGGTACAGTTCAAAAATCCATATGAGCTTAGAAGTAGTTATTTCGAAATTAAAGACAGACACTTCAATTTTATTTATTAGTATCTAAGTATAGACTAGAGGATGTTCGCGTGGATTTAGGTTTTAAATCAAATAAATAAAATTTGCGAAGAATTGGAACGACACTCAGTAAAGAACGAAACCAAAGACCTCTTTCAAAAAGCCAAATACCTGACAAGAATTCGGACTGTTAAAACATGCGCAGTGAAAGATGAACGAGGAGCGTTACTTACAGAAACAAGTCAAGTTCTAGAGCGATGGAGGCGATACTGCTCAGCACTATACGATAACCAGACTCCAGATGCATTACCCATAAGTTGGAACATGGATGAACAAGTAGCTAACGTTCTTACGTCAGAGATAGAACTGACAACAAGGACATTAAAGCTTGACAAGTCTCCGGGAAAAGATGCCATCCCGGCGGAACTCATAAATAACCTTGGCTCAGAAGGCATTGACATAATGACGAAAATCCGTAACGTGGTTTGGACTACAGGACATTGGCTTGCGGATTGGACCGAATCAGTTTTTATACCGTTACATAAAAAAGGCTCCACCACTAAATGCAGTAACTATAGAACTATCGCCCTAATATCGCACGCCACTAAGATTCTGTTACATGTGATCAATCAGCGCCTAAAAAGTTATCTTGATCGCCAGATACCTGAAGAACAAGCCGGATTTATTAAACCTTTCCTTTAATCAAGGACAAGAGAGCAAATCCTCAATATCAGGCAGATTATAGAAAAGAGTAGGGAGTTCAATAGTCCTGTAGTACTGTGCTTCATTGATTACAGCAAGGCTTTTGACTGTGTAATGTGGAGCAAGTTATGGATGGTACTGTCAGAAATGGGAGTGCCACAACATCTTGTTGGTCTTATCCTGAATTTATACTGCAACAACCGCTTATTTGTAAGGATTGACACCGAATGTTCTAATGTGTTTCCTACCAAGAAAGGCGTACGACAGGGTTGTATCCTCTCACCCATGTTGTTTAACATTTACGGCGAGTACATAATTCGCAAAACAATGGAGAACAGGGAGAAAGGATTTATAATAGAGGGAAAAAGAATATGCAACCTCCGGTATGCCGACCATACAGTGCTCGTTACCACCACCATGGACGACATGAAGGAACTCTTACAAAAAATAGAAGCAGAAAGTATGGATTTGGGTCTGACCATCAACAGGAGTAAGACCAAGTTGATGATAGTTGACCGCGCCGGTAAACTATCCAATACTAATATAATTCCATCTGTGGATGTTGTGGAGAATTACATCTACCTTGGATCCCAAATCTGCAGTGATGGCAGTTGTGTGCCAGAGATAAAGAGACGCATTGCAATGGCGAAAAATGCCATGACAAGATTAATTGGAATATGGAAGAATAAAGGCATATCGCATAAAATCAAGAGCCGCCTCGTTCAGGCCTTAATTATCCCAATTTTCATGTATGGAGTCGAAACATGGACCATCAAAGCAAGAAAGGCAAAGACTAGATGCGTTCGAAATGTGGTGCTGGAGGCGGATGCTGCGGATTCCGTGGACTGCCAAGCGCACAAACGTGCCCATTCTTTCACAACTCGGAATCACTGCTCGGCTTTTTTCCATATGCTACCCACGATTGCTCTCATATTTCGGCCACATCATTCGGCGTGGGGACGACAGCCTAGAAAAGTTAATAGTGACAGGCAACACGGAGGGCAAAAGAGCGAGAGGCCACTCACCAACTAGGTGGTCCGACCAGCTGAAAGAATCAAGCAGGTGTAGATTCTATCACTCTGTTAAAATGGCCACCAACAGAAGCCGGTGGAAACAATTAATCCATACGAGGGCAGTATTCCAGGACCACAATCTTCAGCAATGAAGGAACGACCGGAGAGAGAGTATGCGTTTGCACTTTTTATCCTGGAAAAATCCACAGTTCCCATGGGATTTTGAAAAAACCGCAATCTATAGATACAGCTATAGGTAGATTACTATAGCAAACTTCCTTGAAAGTTGGTATAAAGATTGGAAAAGGGAGCAGGAACGGGAACCGGAAATCCACGATTCCCTCGGGATTTGTGAAAAACCGAAATTCACGCGAGCGGAGCCGCAGGCAGGAGCTAGTAGAGAATAACAAGTATTGAAAAGCGTACCTTTTATAATAATATGTCTCAAATAATATATTTCATTTCTTTATAATATTATGTCTTCTTTTTCGATAAAAAGTAGGTATAAACCCATTTTTTTACTGCGAGCTCTACGTATTTTAGATTTGTATGTACGTATTTTAGATTTGTAATAATGATTTTTATGAACCTTAGCGTCAAGCAATAGAGTCAAATTCGCGGTAAAAGTTAACGGATTCCGGGACATAATAACGTTTACTAGTACAAATCTGCCGACTACTGGTACAATCGGCCCTTTTCCACATTTTTTTGTATTATTACGTATTATCTTTTATTTTAATTTGAAATAAACTAATAGCACTAAAACTAGAATAAATTACCTATCTAGTCATATAATTCTCATTACTGTAAGTTTACGAACTTCAACATAGCAATCATGCAAAGTTAGCGAAGTTCAAAACTTAACGGATATTGGGACGTTTGCCTTACCTTACTTTATTGTGAAATATTTTGGATATGGCAACACTGTCACAGCATGACACAAAAAATTGCAGGAGGTGCTATGTGAATTGGGATAACAATTTTCTTTAGTCCTTTACAGAATTGCAATCACTTTGCATAGATGATAATGTAGATCTTTGTGGAAAGGTATGAAAAATTTGGTCCTGTAATTGCGACAGCGATGGAAGAAAATGGTTAGATAACTACATAATAGACAAAAGGCTCATGTTCTGGCTTTAATTTTTTAAATTCTTCCCAGTTTTGGTATCAAATCGAAACAAAATTTGTAAAAATTACTTTTTAAAACGACGGACGATGTTGTTAGATAAGTAATTAGGTAACAATTTATGACCAAGTTATTGGATAGATCATTACATCTCACAACTTTTTGCGGTATAAGAACTGCGTTGCGAGAAGCATTTTTGTACATGTTAATGTTATGTTTTTGATTGGATATATTTTTAACCCCCGACGCAAAAACGACGGGGTGTTATAAGTTTGACGTGTCTGTGTGTGTGTGTGTGTGTGTGTGTGTGTGTGTGTGTGTGTGTGTGTGTGTGTGTGTGTGTGTGTGTGTCTGTCTGTTCCCCTCTGGAGCTCAAACGCGTGGACCGATTTGAATGCGGTTTTTTTTGTTTGAAAGGTGAATTAGTCGAGAGTGTTGTTAGCTATGTTTGATGAAAATCGATCCAAGATGGCCGCCGCTACAAAATGGCAGATTACATAATTTTTTCACAACTCCCTTAATATGGGTATCAAATGAAAGGGCTTGACTAGTAGAATAGCATTATGCAAATCCAAGATGGCCGCCGCCACAAAATGGCGAATGTCGGGGGTTTTTTAAATTTCTAATTTATACTTGTTCCGACAAATTTTTATAACAATTTGATAGAAAATGGCATCAAAAGACCTATAGGTAAATAGGTGAAATCGATGCCGATTGCAATTACAATTCCACCGAGGTCTACAGTCTATGAGATTCTGGTATGGCGAAGGGGTGTTTAAAGGGGAAGAAAGCACCCCGCAGGCAAAGCCGTGTAAATAACATTGTTACACGTTATTAAATGAATTAGAATTCAATTTATCGTTATAATTATATTTATTTTCAAGTGTTTAGTGTAAGTGGCTCAACATTTTATGCATAGTTAAGCAATTTTTTTGGATACATTATCTTTTGTAAAGATTTTTTATGTACCTATTGTAGAGATGAGTTACCACGTAGTCATGACTGTCTATTAGATATTAGGACACTACTGATGGCCAAAAGTTCAGTACTAAGTCGTATTGACATTCAATAATAAATTAATATAAGTAGGTAAATAGGTACAGACTCACTTAGGTATATAAAATCAAATTGGGTAGGTATGTACTTACTAGCTGTAGGTATATGTACGGTATGAGAATCAGACTTCAGCTAACACATGAATTTCGTAAGAATCTGAACCACGATTTCCTCATGGATTTAAATTTTTAAAATCCCTGGGGAACTCTTTGATTTCCGGGGATCACAATTGTTATTAAAGCTTGGAATACATGAGAAATGAGTAATTAAAATAAAAGTTTTCACACTTACCCCTTTAAAGTTATAGGATAGAAATACTTTAAAAATTACCGAACGTAATAATTAGTTTCAATCTTAACCCGAGTTCCCATTTAACCCCACAGTACCTCCTTCCCGGCAGGAGTCTGGAATGTACCTTGAGAAAAGTCCTCATGCGCCAGCGCAGGGCGGGACCCACGCGGCGCCCGCCCTCCCACCGCTCTACAGGTATTCGAGATTTTCACACGTATAGCATTCCGTTACTTTATAACTTGACTTGCTTCATAGGGTAAATAGTCAAGCTCGTGCTGTGTTGCCCGCCTACCGTACTACAAGAATGTCACTAAAGTTAAAGTCGCACGATAGTTGGGTACTAAATTATAATTATAGCTTAGATTCGATTAGGAGACTGAGAATTGGTCACACGAGAAAAAATTTTGTTTGGTGAATACGCTTTTTGTTGGAGCTAAATTGAATGTTCAAATTCTGTAGCATTTTAGCTTAATTTTTTTGGGGACCTTGCCTCGTACGAAAAGGTCTCCTACCAATATGTGAAGAATATATGTGAAGGTTTCCTCCTCATCATCATCATGTTGTATCATATTCAAACTGAAGCGCAAGGACAAAATTGTTCCGATGTTTTACGTTGGGTCTAGTCACACACTACGTTACTACTCGGATTCAAACCCATAACGTTTATTGATCAACACATACTAACAACTAAACCGCCACGGCTTAAAATAGGACATAATGCAATGAAAAATTACCATTTAAAAGCACCGTCAAACAAGCAACGTCATCTTAACTTGTATGAAAGCGTAATCCTCACACCAGAGTCACCTACTAAATCATACATTCCCATACAAGACGACTCCAAAAGCACAGTGGCCACTTAAAATATACACCCCAAGATAATAAAAAGACATTTTAGTCATAAAATTACCATAAGGCATAATTAGGGCTATTATAAGATAGTTTGCATGGTGGGCAGAGGTTTTTATTCGGGATTCCATAGACAAATAGATGTGGATGAATACAGGAGTGCCCTAGTAGTGCCCTAGGAGCGGACAATACGCCGTGTTTACATTGTATATGAATGTATAATTAATAAAGATATATTGCTTGGAGCATGAGAAAATAGCCACGGTTGAGAATACATTTTGAAACACTTACAATTTTATTTTATTAAATTTTTAAAGAAAAATTTAAATATATAATTTTTGTCTTTATATTTCTTTAAAATGCAAAAAATGGGGAAATCAACATTATCTATCGTGTTTCCTATTATTTTTCTGTTGACCTAAGTATTTATTCCAAAAACCAAAACATTGTAATTTTTTTGCTAGGCATACGTATCAAAAAATGTACGAATGTTTTTTTTAAAGGAGATTATAAAGCTATAATCATTTGGTTAATCTGTATTTTTTACTGATGTGATAACGTCTTATAAATCGTTGAACACCGGCTGCACGCATGAAAATTGTCACGTTCCGCCAATTTACGCAAACAGCGCTAATCCTCGTGCTTCATGAAATAAATATGCATATCTCTGTAAACGCCATAGGACAACAACGATCCAAATAAAAAATCAATAACCCGCAATTCTCCGAGTGGACGGCAATCGAATAAACAAGAATAAAGTGTCAACAAATCGCGCCTCGCACTGAGTTACAATGGCCATTAACCTGATACGTCACACCTTCACGCCTCCGCATACCGCGACCACGACGAGTTATGTCACATGAGTAGATATCCCTACAGAGAGGAAGCTTCATACAAGCGGCCCGCTGTAAGTAGGTACACTCACACGTCATGAGCTTTCACCAACGGTTCACGGACGCTCCGAGTCTGACGCCACCGGCTCAGTTGTATGACAAACGTGTGCTATCTGTTCACGCCTCCGCCCGCCGCGACCACGACGCCCTGACTTATGTCACATGAGTAGATATCCCTATAGAAAGCAAGCTTCATACAAGCGGCCCGCTGTAGGTAGGTACACTCATACGTCATGGGCTCTCAACAATGGTTCACGAACGATCCGAGTCTAACGCCACCGGCTCAGTTGTATGGCAAACGTGTGCTACGTGTTCACGCCTCCGCATGCCGTGAACACGACGCCCTGACTTATGTCACATGAGTAGATATCCCTATAGAAAGCAAGCTTCATACAAGCGGCCCGCCGCGCTGTAGGTAGGTACACTCATACGTCATGAGCTCTCAACAATGGTTCACGAACGCTCCGAGTCTAACGCCACCGGCTCAGTTGTATGGCAAACGTGTGCTACGTGTTCACGCCTCCGCATGCCGTGAACACGACGCCCTGACTTATATCACATGCGTAGATATCCCTATAGAGAGGAAGCTTCAAACAAGCGGCCCGCTGTAGGTACACTCACATAAGCTCTCACCAACGGTTCACGAACTCTCTGCGTTATTACGCCACCGATTCAATTGTATGGCAAACGTGCGCTATGTATAAACCTACAGCGGGCCGCTTGTATGAAGCTTCCTCTCTGTAGGGATATCTACTCATGTGCTTATGTGCTCCACAATGCACTATCAATTACAACTGTAATTTATCATTGATTTGTTTAAATCTATACATATAATAAAATCGTAGAATTGCCGTGTCTGTACATTGAAGATTTTTGCAAAATAATAACTGGGGGATGTTATGGATAAGTAATAGAACGTAAAAAAGCTATTTTTGAAATTTTTGTCTGTTTGTCTGTTTATCTGTTTGTCTGTTTGTCTGTATGTTTGTGCGCGCATCACGTAAAAACTACTGAATGGATTGAAATGAAACTCGGCATGATTTAAGTTCATACTATGGAGTAACATATAGGATACCTTTTATCCCGAAATTCAGCACGGTTCCCTTGGGAGAGGGGATGAAAGGCAAAATGTGTACTTAGCTGTAATTCGTTAACGGGTGGTCCGATTTCATTCATTCTTTTTTTGTTAGAAAGTAGATACTTTAAAGACTACTGGCTAATCTCTGAAAGGCTGGACCGATTTTGATGGGACTTTTACTGGCGGATGTTTACATTTTGATGTACATAAACATCCGCCAGTGAACTTTTTACAGTTTTTAGCAAGGTATAATCTCAAAGGAGCTTAGGAAAAACAAAATGATTCCCACGGGATTATTAAAATCAATATCCACGCGAACGAAGTCGCGGGTATCCGCTCGTAAATAATAATTGTAATAATTCCTCATAGAATTGAATAATGTAAAGGCGCCTCTACACGTTGGCCAACATGATGGCAGATAATATGTTGGAAGGTGTTGGGCGAGGAGTTTGTGTTCGCGTCCACACGTTGGAAGGTCATTCAGTATGCTCCGGGGCTCCGGGCCAACCTGCGGGCCAACTTGCGGGCCACCGTTCCAATACCTTCCAACTCCCGCTCTACACGTTGGGCCAACATATTGGGCCACATGATGGGCCAGCATGTTGGCGAACGTGTGGATGAGCAGTAAGGTCGAAATTCGGATGGGAGTATCTAGGTAGATACTCCCATCCGAATTTCGACCGCGGAATCTTAACGGAAGCGGCAACTATAGCTGGTCTAGTCTAGATATAGGTCTCTTAGGGACTTACACACGTCATGCTCTTGTGCCGGTAGTACCCAGCGGCTCTCTGTGACTCTTCTGATGCCATCGGTCCACCCGGTGTAGGGGGGGCTCTGGTACTGGTCAAGTATGCAGGAGATAATATAGAACACAAGTGTGTGCATAAACACAGGTGAATCCTGTTCCCTCACTCTCATAGTACGATGGAATGGCAATTCGTCACGACCGGAAGGAAAGACAAGAAAGACAACGTTGTAAGAAAGATGAGAAGTCGCTGGTCGCTCGTACTAAAGGCAGATACCGTCTAATTGCACTCTCACTCAAATCTCTCATTATTTATACCACATTTATACCTGGCGTGACGTCACAATATTTTCGCGCCTTCGCATAGAGGCACCAAGCGCGACGAATCGCGACGACATCCTGACTTATGTTCCACACAATGGGCTATCAATTGCGTTTGCGAGATTATTGATTTGTGTAGACTGGTACCTAAGCTTTTAAAGGTGAATAAAATAATTCTTTGAATAGCAGATATACTTAACCCGCCAACCTGCATTGGAGCAGCGTGGCTAGTCTAAGCTCTAAATACCTCTCTCCTATGAGAGAGGAGGCCTGTGCCTCGCAGTGGGACGTTAAAAGGCTGTAGTGGTGTTGGTGGTGGATATATACTCTTATAAGACAATTCTTTTCAAAAATACGACTTCAAACGCCATTACAAAGTGTAAAGATAATTTTTGTTTGCATATATTATTCAGCATCAGGACTGAAGAGCTAGGACCCAGAATTCAATGATATAGTCTATGCTTAGTACATGGAAAATGAATTAATAAAGAACATTTCCACAATTTCCATAGTTCAGGTGGGCAGCATCAGTCCTGCAGCATCAGGACTGAGAAGCTAAGACCTACTTGATACCTAAAATAAGAATTTTTAAAGGATATTTCCCCAATCTCAATAGTTTAGGTGGGCAGTACCCCTGCATCATTAGGATTGAGGATTTTCTACACGGCATCGTACCGGAACGCTATATCGCTTGGCGGCATGGCTTGACCGGTAGGGTGGTAACTAGCCACGGCTGAAGCCTCCCACCAGACCAGACCAGAGACAATTTAGAAATTATAAAATCCCGAATTGCCCCTGCCGGGAATTGAACCACTTATCCACAGAGCTCACCACTGCGCCAGGGAGGTCGTCAAAATTGGGTAATTTACAATGTGATGCATATCTCGCAAACTCCCAAGTGATTCACTTTCAGTAAGTTTTCCGTTTACCTAATCGACTAACGAATTCCAAGAGAAGTTGCCAAGGAATTATGTCGTAGTAGAACATGGTACAACTATAAATACTTGTGTATCGGAGCCGTGTGACCGGGCCGCGGATTTAGTTTATAAATAACGCACAAATGAGGCTCGTTGGTGGAGGCAGCTAATCCTGATTTACGATGGTACCTGGGGCGCTTGCGTGGTACCATACCTACCATACGGGGACGTTCATATTGATTCACAAAAAGAAAACAACGTCGCCACTAAAGACAGGCAGTGGTGGACCGGTATGTTCTATGTAATAAAAGGGAAAAAGCATAAAAACTTATTCGTTCTCGATTCCCTACAGATGTCTTCAATCCAATAGTCGAGGGCGTAGAGTTCTGAGATCACAGTTCTACTGGTACTTCAAACAAGGACAAGTATAAATTAAAAATTTAAAAAACCCCCGACATTTGCCATTTTGTGGTGGCGGCCATCATGGATTTTCATATTGCTATTCTACTAGTCAAGCCCTTGATACCCATATTGAGGGAGTTGTGAAAAAATATGTAATCCACCATTTTGTGGCGGCGGCCATCTTGGATCGATTTTCATCAAACATATAGCTAAGAACACTCCCGACTATTCCACCTTTCAAACAAAAAAAACCGCATTCAAATCGGTTCACCTGTGCGCTACGGGGGAACAGACAGACAGACACACACACACACACACACACACACATACAGACACAGACACGTCAAACTTATAACACCCCGTCGTTTTTGCTTCGGGGGTTAATAAAAGGGAAAAGGCATAAAAACTTATTCGTTCTCGATGTCTTCAATCCCACAGCAAACGGTGTAGAGTTCTGATATCAGAGTTCTACTGGCACTTCAGGCAAGGGTAAATACAATATCATAAAACCCAGTTAACCCTCAATACATCTGATAATACAATAATGTGCTGGACAGTGTCATACAAAATGACAGTTCTTTTTTGTGCCGATTCAAAGAGTCCCACTGGCGTAGGTACTGGGAAATATAATTGACATTTCCCACTAAAACTGATCACAATTCACATTAGTTCCCATTAGTTCTAGTTTCAAGTACCTTCACATACGCGTCTCATAAGGAACAGCGCCAAAATAGTCATACTCTATTTATAAAACTTGAATCTGTTAACTCTATTAGGTATAGGATTTCGATGTTAAGTCTCCTATGACTTCTGGAGGCTGTGGGAAAATGATATATCTGCTTTTTGTTAAAATATTTACATTTATGTAGCCAACACCTTACAGCTATAAGCTCGAGTTGATACAGAATTAAATTTCAATTTGTAAAGGTGTGTGTACATTAACGGAGAATGCGCGCGAGTGCATGATGTCGGCGGTCGAGTGTCGCTTGATATATGACGAGAGGTAAATTAATGTCGACACTGGGAATATTATTGATACAATTTATGAAATATCCATACTAGTTGATATAAGGTTCATATACCATCTTGTCTTTATAATGTCTTTCTGTTATCTTTTCAATTTCCGCTGAGCCGATCTTGACATTTTGGCACCATAACCTTAGAAGGTGTTACTTTGGTATGTTTGTTACATCTATACTAATAAATAAAATTGAAGTGTCTGTCTGTAATATCGAAATAACTACCTCATATTAAGCTCATATGGTTATTTGAACGGTACCATAACCGAATCACACGTTTTTAAAATTTTTGTCTGTCTGTCTGTCTGTCTGTCTGTCTGTCTGTCTGTCTGTCTGTTTGAACGGGCTAATCTTCGGAACGGCTGAACCGATTTTGACGGGACTTTCACATACAAGTAGAGAATTAACCAGGGAGTAACATAGGCTACTTTTTTAACCGACTTTCAAAAAAGGAGGAGTTGTGTTTTTCTACCTATGTACACCGATATCTCCGAGATTTCTGAACCGATTTGCGTAATTTTTTTTTAATCGATAGAGAAATATTGCGAAACTGTCCTACAAAAAACTTGGAACTGTCGGTTATTTAAATAGATATTGGGGGTACCAATTAAAGACTTTATCGTTGAATGAACTCGAGTAGGTACATATTCAACTCCTCAACCCTGATGCTGTAAGGAATTGCATTCCGAAATCGTGGGGATCCCACGGAATTTTTCCATTTTGGTGACGGGTTACTACAGATAGGCTACTTTTTGTTCTGGAAAATCAAAAGTTCCCACGGGATTTTTAAAAACCTAAATCCACACGGGCGAAGCCGTGGGCATCATCTAGTAGGTAATATATAGCTTGCACCATGGGGAAGAACATAACATGTTTTATATCCTGGAAAATCGATTTCCAATATAAAATTATCAAGCGTCAAATTTCGTCATCATTTAACACTCGTTTATATATTTTTTGTGATTGTCTTAAAATCACAGTCGGTTGTGTTTAATAAAAGAAAAGTCAAAAAACACGTAACTTTAACAAATTAACTTCAATGACGCGTATTTTAAATGAAATTCGAAAATGCAGAGAGAGCACAAGCCCCGGGGGAAAAATTTTACAAACAATGAAAAACATATGGCGGTACAATAGTAACAAAAACTTATTATTATTCATTGTGCTCGCAAATTGTACTACAAGCTATTATCTGCTGATTTACATGCTTTAAGGTATAGGCGGGGAGCGATTTTATTTCCTTTCTATCCGCATTTCTGTTAGTTGCGTTCACTTTAATCACATGCATAATCCCTTCCAATTTGATGTAACAACATTGTGTAACTAATTTGAAAAACCGTCAATTCCGTCAGTTAAACCAACCGTCATTTTAGAATTTTCCATTTTTAACCCCCGACGCAAAAACGACGGGGTGTTATAAGTTTGACGTGTGTGTGTGTGTGTGTGTGTGTGTGTGTGTGTGTGTGTGTGTGTGTGTGTGTGTGTGTGTGTGTGTGTGTGTGTGTGTGTGTGTGTGTGTGTGTGTGTGTGTGTGTGTGTGTGTGTGTGTGTGTGTGTGTGTGTGTGTGTGTGTGTGTGTGTGTGTGTGTGTGTGTGTGTGTGTGTGTGTGTGTGTGTGTGTGTGTGTGTGTGTGTGTGTGTGTGTGTGTGTGTGTGTGTGTGTGTGTGTGTGTGTGTGTGTGTGTGTGTGTGTGTGTGTGTGTGTGTGTGTGTGTGTGTGTGTGTGTGTGTGTGTGTGTGTGTGTGTGTGTGTGTGTGTGTGTGTGTGTGTGTGTGTGTGTGTGTGTGTGTGTGTGTGTGTGTGTGTGTGTGTGTGTGTGTGTGTGTGTGTGTGTGTGTGTGTGTGTGTGTGTGTGTGTGTGTGTGTGTGTGTGTGTGTGTGTGTGTGTGTGTGTGTGTGTGTGTGTGTGTGTGTGTGTGTGTGTGTGTGTGTGTCTGTGTCTGTGTCTGTGTGTGTGTCTGTGTGTGTGTGTGTGTGTGTCTGTGTCTGTGTGTGTGTGTGTGTGTGTGTGTGTGTGTGTGTGTGTGTGTGTGTGTGTGTGTGTGTGTGTGTGTGTGTGTGTGTGTGTGTGTGTGTGTGTGTGTGTGTGTGTGTGTGTGTGTGTGTGTGTGTGTGTGTGTGTGTGTGTGTGTGTGTGTGTGTGTGTGTGTGTGTGTGTGTGTGTGTGTGTGTGTGTGTGTGTGTGTGTGTGTGTGTGTGTGTGTGTGTGTGTGTGTGTGTGTGTGTGTGTGTGTGTGTGTGTGTGTGTGTGTGTGTGTGTGTGTGTGTGTGTGTGTGTGTGTGTGTGTGTGTGTGTGTGTGTGTGTGTGTGTGTGTGTGTGTGTGTGTGTGTGTGTGTGTGTGTGTGTGTGTGTGTGTGTGTGTGTGTGTGTGTGTGTGTGTGTGTGTGTGTGTGTGTGTGTGTGTGTGTGTGTGTGTGTGTGTGTGTGTGTGTGTGTGTGTGTGTGTGTGTGTGTGTGTGTGTGTGTGTGTGTGTGTGTGTGTGTGTGTGTGTGTGTGTGTGTGTGTGTGTGTGTGTGTGTGTGTGTGTGTGTGTGTGTATGTCTGTCTGTGCCCTTGTGGCGCTCGAACGGGTGAACTGATTTGAATGCGGTTTTTTCTGTTTGAAAGGTGAATTAGTCGCTGCCGCCTTCCGTCGCTACAAAATGGCGGATTACATATTTCTTCACAACTCACTTTATATGGGTATCAAATGAAAGGGCTTGACTAGTAGAATAGGCAATAGCATTATTGCAAATCCAAGATGGCCGCCGCCACAAAATGGCGAATGTAGGGGGTTTTTTTAATTTTTAATTTATACTTGTCGATATTCTTAGCGTCTTTTACGCATTAAGGTCTATGTGACAGTTTTTGGTGCGGGTATATGATAATAACATGAGGCCGAGTTTTGCTATACCTTTTGACGACCTCCCTGGCGCAGTGGTGACCGCTGTGGTCTTATAAGTGAGATGTCCCGGGTTCGATTCCTGGCAGGGGCCAGCCAAGTTGTAGCCAAGTTACTCCTTATAACATTGAAAGTTCCATTAAAATCGATCCAGCCGTTTCGGAGATTAGCTGGAACAATAATAGACAGACCAACAAACATAAATTTAAACGCACACCAGTTTAAAATAAGCCGTACGTTCAAAGATCCGGGTCCCAAGTTATTTGAACCCAATACTCAGGGTTGTAATGTCTGTCATTTCTGACCTACAAAACTTATGACCTTGAAATATTTACGGGACAATACTTAAAGTACTACCTTTCTAACAAAAAAAGAATGAGTTAAATCGAAGAACGCGTTGATGAATTATAGCTAAATACACATTTTAACTTTCTTCCCCTCTCCCAAGGGAACCGTGCTGAATTTCGGGATAAAAAGTATCCTATGTCCTACCTCGGAGTATAAACTCAAATCGTACCAAGTTTCATTTGAATCCGTTCAGTAGTTTCGGCGTGATGCGCGGCCAAGATACAGACAGACAGACAGACAGACAGACAGACAGACAGACAGACAGACAGACAGACAAAAATGAAAAAAATTGCAGTTTTGGCTTCAGTATCGATTATATAGTGCCCTCCAATAAAAAAATTCAAAATATCTTCAATGTACAGAATTGGATCTGTTACAGTCTTATTATATTATAGATAGATAAGAGTAATTTTGTTATAAAAAGCAATAAAATTCTGGAAACTCGTGACCAACAACCACAACAATTTAACTTTTGATTAATCGCTCCGCCTATGACTTGAGACCTATTCCTGAACTACCCTGAAGCGATACACATGGCTTTTTGAAAACGAATAATGAGTTTTTTACAGACAAAGAAAAATAATGCATTTTTAATACAACACAATGTCGATGTGAAGTCAAAAGTGGTTAAAAATACTGCAGTATTTTTTATTTGTCAATTTTACTAGAACAAGTGGTAGATTTTATTACTAACGGCTAGGATTTTTTATGATAAAATCAAGGTTAAAATTACTAAAAAATATGTAGATAAAAAATGTCATTTTTTATCAGTTTCTATTTAAGTATACTTAATTAATGATTATAAATTTCTAAGAATAAAAAAATCTAACACTTATTATACCGTGGTTGATTTCTCGAAATTACTAAACCAATTTTGATGAAGTTCGAAAGGAGCTACAGAAAAAATGATTTTCAGTATTTATTAGCATGGCATGGCAGTTACTTACTATACCTGTAAGTGTAATTTAGAAGCTACTTTCTGTTTTTATACGAGTAAGTAAGTGATCACTGAACATCGATATCCATAGAGATGCCATGATAAGTTCTAAAAAAACCCTCTCGTTTTGTAAAATTATAGGTATTTATGTTTACACAAACAAACAGACTCAATATAAATGGCCGTCATCACGTATTTACAGGAGAAATTGCTTCATTCACGTACGAACACGCGCCTTTCTTTCAGAGCTGGACAAAGGAACAGATAATATATTTTTGTTCCCAATACCGTACCTACGTGGTCATTGTGACGGCTGGCCCCACTGTGCGCTTTTGCGCATGTCTGCCCCCGTTTTGCGCCGCTGTTCAGTCGATTCGCTCGAATTATGCCATTGTGGTGTGACAAGTAGTTTCGGAAAATATACCACCCTGTAGCTGGTACTAATTTAGACAGGGCCGGACACTGAAAATTAAAAAGTAACTTATTAGTTAGCTTTTAATTTTCTCCCTGCACAATTTTTGACGTGATAACGTCTTATAAATCGATGAACACCGGCTGCACGCACGGAAAAGTGTCACGTTCTGCTTGAGACGAGCGTGAGCACGGAACAAGCGATTGAGAAGCAAGATCGGCCTATATATGTGTTCTATAATGTTTTCTTGTGACGTTATTACGTAAAATTGTCACGACTTTACAGACAACCAATTTATTTTTTGCGTTTCTTAAGTTAGTGTGGGAAATATTCAAATAATTGTCACATATGATCATACATTTCATGGAGTTAGACTAAAAATTAATACAATAGTACGACACTTAGTTGGTATTTGTAAAGCCTCATTTTTGAACTGAATATTTATATCGAAAGCTAACAACCAGAAAACATAATTTGAATTCATCGCAATTAACCCCAACTTAATAAAGAGAAACATACGAGACAGGGACAGGTGCATCTAAAATTATTGATCGTAAATTAGTAGATAACATTTTGAAGTATGACGCAGTCAAATGAAGATTTACTTTCACAACGCATTAAAATTTTTGTATGTGTAGTAGTAGTTAACTGTTAAGTCCGGCCCCGTGCAACAAGGTGCAACCCGTTGCAAAAAGCCAGAAATTGTCCAAAAATTTCTAAACGTGATCACGTCATTGTCCACGCACACCCGCCACAATGGACACAAAGCCCATCCTTAGCTCTCCTTTTATTCAACACAATCGTACTTTACTTACTAACAATTCCTACCAACTCAACTCTAAAACATCACACATACAAATACACACCAATTCAAAAATCAATCTTGTTAGAACGATAAAAGAGTCTAGATTAGTTGTAACATTTTTTGGCGGATATGACATTTTTAAAGTCAAGGTGCAAATGACATTTCACATGTTTGCCATAGTGTCATTGTTAGATACACCCATTGTAGCGATTGTTGGCAACTATTGTTGCTGGATCAATGCGAAACATTTTAATATTATGAAATTATAAACGTCTTCCGCGCGTATCGATCTTGGAACATAGGATACGTGGAGACGCTTTCACTGCTACTTGTATCGAGATTGCGAATTACCAACCGTCCGCCAACTTTTCATATGCAATATAGTTATAAAGCAGCACATCAAACTAAACTATAAAGAAATAACCCGAAAACTAGAAGGTCTAAGGAGAACTTGGCGAGTAAGTTCAATTCCTAAGATAAAACTAAGATCTACACGACGCCAAGCAGTTTTCATAGGACCCTATATCTACAACAAATTAAATAAATCTCTAAGTATCTTTAATAAAACTAAAGCCGCAACTAAAAAAACCATCATAAAGTATTTAATGACCCTAGATTATGAACAAACAGAAAATTTACTTACTATCTTAGACTAATGCAAAAATTCAAACCTGTCAACTAATACTCATAATCACACACTCACATACACGTACCTATTCGCACACCCACTCACTTCATTATTACACACACACACATACAACACATACACATGAACATTCATTCATTAACACATTGATACATACACACATATCTATTGTCATATTAATTAAACAATATGAACAACACACTACACGGTTACACATTTCTTACATAAACATAATATACATACCACAAACACCTACTCACACATACATGCATATTCACACATTAACACACTCATGCACACACACATATTGTATTATTATATGAGTATAACTCATTTTTTATAAATAGAATAGCACTTTAAACAGTAACAGTTATACGCTACTTTTACACAAATGCAAATTACGATGAATTATTAAACACAACACAAATTCATACGTTTACATACTATTACTATAATAATCATATTAAGAGACATAGTTAATTAATAAGTATATAAAATAGCTCTTTAAGCAGTAACAGTAAACAGAAACCTTCTGGTGTACAAATTAATGTATATTTTAACAATTAGAAAAATATCCATCTAAGTATATATAGTATACATAAGTGCGCTCAAAGTTTGTATCACTTGGGCACTTCTTGCAAATTGCACTTTATATCAATGTATGAGTTTGCATAGTCAGAACGTCATCGGCCGGGGCCGCATCAAAATATCGCGTGCCCGCTTTTAAAAGCGGGTAGGTTGGCGTTTTATTATATTATTCTAAATGGTTTTATTAGTTTTTGGAGTCTACGAGTGAGAAGTACATAGTGAAAAGTAGTGTAATATAATATAATAACCGATTAACTTATAAGCCGCAAACCGCATCGTGAATGGAAATGACATCCTAGATACAGGTAATCTAGTTAGGAGTCAGATCTATCACCCACGCAAACGGCCAAGTTATAACTTTCGAGTTTTTCTGGTTATGTTTAGATTAAGTAGGAAACTACCTATTCTAAAAATATTGTGTGGTTTTGTTACAAATTTTTGTGGAAATAAATAAACTTACTTACTTACTTACTTAGGTACTTACTTACTGCGAAATTTCACAATGAAATAACTAATTCATTTATTAAAACAAGTATAAATTAAAAATTTGAAAAACCCCCGACATTCGCCATTTTGTAGCGGCGGCCATTTTGGATTTGAATAGTGCTATTCTACTAGTCAAGCCCTATCATTTGATACCCATATTAAGGGAGTTGTTAAAAAATATGTAATCTGCCATTTTGTAGCGGCGGCCATCTTGGATCGATTTTCATCAAACATAGCTAACAACACACTCGACTAGTTCACCTTTTAAATAAAAAAACCACATTGGATTCGGTCCACTCGTTTGAGCGCTACAGGGGAACAGACACACACACACACACACACGGACACGTCAAACTTATAACACCCCGTCGTTTTGCGTCGGGGGTTAAAAACAACTAATTCATTTAAAATAGGGATGCTAGGCGCAATGATTAATGATTCTTCTTCTTCTTCTTTCTTATTTCTCAAAAATCAGTAAGCGTAAATAGATTTTCCTGAAATAAATCTACTTTTTCCTCATAGAATGCTAACCAAGCGATTTAGCGTTCCAGTACGATGCCGTGTAGAAACCGATCAGGGGTATACATACTTCTTCCAAGTTAGCCCGCTTCCATCTTAGACTGCATCATCACTTACCATCAGGTGGGATTGCAGTCAAAGGCTAACTTGAAGTTGCATAAAAAAAAAACTTAAGCATTCTATCCAATACATATATTTTTTTAGTCAATTTTGTCAAAATAAATAAATATAAATTAAAAATATCGTCTCCATATCTCCCCTGTTCCACCTACTCGCACGATTTATCGGCATGCTGGTTGTACTGTATGGCTGTCTCCACATACTCTTTATTTGTGTGAAACACTGGCGCGGCACGACGCATCCGGCCTGTAACGCACAATTCCTGCAATTTTGGTGTTTCGTATCATGACACCTTTCTGATTGTGTCACACGATATTGTCACTATTCAGGAGAATATTTTGGAAAAAAGATATTGTTTTTTTATACTTTACCGATACGTAATAAAAACAAATTGTCAATTTTATGAAAGTACACACAATATTTACCTATAATTAATTACCATCTGACCTAAAGAGTGCTAATTTTTTTTTGCAGTGAATCAATAATTATTGATTCACTGCAAAAAAGAAAATAACAATTATTGTGCATTCTCAATAATTTTTCTTCGTTTACATTCGAACATTTAACAAGCAATACTTTACATAAGTATTGCTTGTTAACCTACCTATTGTTAATGTACCTATAATAGGTAATAGCATGATCTCACGCATGACCAGCTACTGAAGAGTGAAGAGAGTCCTTTTAAGAATAAATTATATAAACCTAAGTAATCAATGTTACAGGGCTAATTGTTAATTTTTAATTTTATCGGTAATATTTTGTTTGTGATTAAACATCTGCATTATCAAGTGCTTTTCGTAACATGTGTCACCTACTGAATTAAGTATCTACGCCTTTTTCAAAAACACCTTTACTTACACCTTTATAAAGGATTGTCACATCCGGTCAAATTCATAGATTTTGCACAATTGAGTCGTTTCACGTCCATCAGCCGGAAGTGGTATTTGTATGGTAGGTACATTCGATGTTTCACACTGAATGAATTAGTAGTAAATTGCAATAAATTAAATAAAAGAGCTTGAAGTGTTGTGTGACACAATAATATATTATTTGGTCGGATCCGTAATAAATTCAATACAAGAGTTATCTAATACACAATGATGGTGTACTTCAGCTTAACTATTCAATCTTTTCTACTAATTCTTTTGTAAAATATCTTCATGGACAAAGTCGTGTGTAACGGTAAGTTGGGGATTTTTTAAAGAATATACGAGTACAGTAGTTAGCAGCGACCGAGTCCGATTACCGGTACGTACGTACCTCTAATTTTTCGGAGTTACGTGCATTTTAAGTAATTAAATATCACTTGCTTTAACGGTGAAGGAAAACATCGTGAGGTAACTCGCATGCCTGTAAGTTCTTCATAATGTTGTTCTCAAAGGCGTGTGAATTCTACCAATCCACACTTGACCAGCGTGGTGGATTACGGTCTAACCCTTTCTTATTCTGAGAGGAGACCCGTGCCCTGTAGTGATCCAAGAATGGATTGATCATGACGAAAAGGTACCTACAGTAACTGAATGAAGCTATTTCACTAAAATTAAACAAAGAAATCCACAGAAACAAGATAATATAATATACAGTAATATACCCACCAAATTGATAGTATAAACAAGACAATACATATCCACAGCTTCTTAAAATAGACTGTCCATTTGAGTGACCAAAACCGGCATCCGCTACCGAATTAAAGACACAAAAGCATAGAAAGCAATACAGATTCTGATCCCTACTAGAAATCCAGGCTCAGATTCATTCACAAATATTTACAACAGAGGAATTAGTTGTAACTGCCAACCATAGTAAAAACACCACCCTTATGGACTTTGATATAAGAGTCTAAATACATACAGAACTTGATGGTACAGTACTTTGAAATGCCGCTTTCATTGATGGTACACTTCATTGTGAGCTGGTAGTTGTTAATCCTAACTTTGTCGGTTCATTCATAAATAGTTAAGTATTAAGTAAGCACTTATTTTTCGAATGATCTTTTAGTTTCCAGGAAATGAATGTATTATAATTGTATAGGAATAAGGCCTAACACAATTTATTATGAGAATTGAAGAGCTATTTTCTATTCCCAACAATCAAAGGCACCACCCTCTTATGAAAGAGAAAGCACTGCCCCATTCAACAAGTGTAATACATTTACAAAATTCACTCAGACAAAACAATGCCAAATTCATTCAAATAGCAATGATATGAAATAGATGAAAGAAAACAGCTTTCATCGAAGAATGCTTTATGATTGTTTTGTTAAAGCTCGGTTTAAGTTTAAAAATCCTAGGAGCCTAATCGGAACTGAAGATAAAAACTAAAAACTGGCCATGAATTGAGGAACAAAATACAAATCTCATCTAAATTTAGTACGCATATCTTGGAGATATAAGATACAAATAATTGTTGTTTAACATAGAAATACTATAGACATCATTTTGTATTTACCTACACCTAATAATACAGTAAGAACGGAAATAAAAACTATTGTATACTGTGTACCTTCACTAGAAATAAGAAAGCCGCGGTCGTCTCAGACATAGAGGCACCGTAACACATTGTTATAAGCCATTTCATTAACATCCCCCAGATTTCCCTTTGTTACCTTTTTCTCCGTACCCGTTCAGGGATAAACAGTTGATTGTTGTGTGAAAACGTCTTAAGTGGGATTAAGATCCTCAACGGATGAATGGAATCCATTGATGCTACCGTCTTCAACTTCGGTCAGCAGATGTTATACCGTGTTAATCAGTAGCTTAATATCTTTGTATTTGTAGATGGTACCTAGACTGTTAGCTTTGTATCATTTAAGTATCCCTGACATTGCAGCAGCAATTTGTCTTATAGCTCATAGCTTGCCTCTAGTACTTAGATACAAATCAAATCCAAAAACGAGTTGGATAACCAAACTTATTTAGCAGATATGCTGGACGTCGTCCTGACACCGAGAGTCAAATATTGGATTTGTCAAGATGCCAGAGTACATTTTTTATTTGGGTTCGCAATTTCAATACGTCCACAAAGTGATCTCTGCAGTACACACATCCTTGTGCAGAATTTCTTTGAAATTTTTACTCGATAGAGATGGGTACATAGACCCATCTATATCTCAATAATTCATATTGTACACGAGACATTCTTCGCATGATCAACATCTATTCCAATGATCTCATCAAGCGTGTAATCCTCCGTCGCACGATAAAACTAATTGATTAAACCCCCCCCAACAATCGCACACACGGCGATCACAATGCGGCCGGGAATCGAACTCGGATTATCTGCAGCCCGCTGCGTCCAATTGTACCGTGAGAGCGATTTTATTCTCAAAAATTTGCATGTGCATATGTGCAAAATCTAGATTTTACGCAGACGCAAGTCGCAGAAAGAGAGAGAATACTTCTGGAAGTATCCTCTGTTTTGTACTCTTCCAGGTAAGCCCGCTTCCATCTTGATTCGGGAGGTTGTTCCGTGGTGCGGGATGATGATTTGCATTCTCTGATGGGGAGACAGTACCCCGTTCATCATTCATTTTTGCGATGAACGATGCCACCTAACACCGTGGCAAAGTGCCTGTGAACAATGAACGGTCGGTGTTTAGACGGTTCATTTTCGATGACTCATCGATGAAGCTTCTACAATGAAAGCAAAAATTCTAAAAAATGAACTGTGTAATTTGGGCTTTACATTACCTCTCCTATCACTCAACTGTCAACCCTACCACACCGCGCCTACCTCAGAAACCGTAGACGGAAAAATGTTCAGGAACATTCACGGCAGCCCTTATGGCTTTATAGAAAGATCTTTTGGGAGATCAATAAAACGTTATACATATTTTATTGATATTTTTATATTTTTTACACCCATGAATTCTTTTAATATCAATATTTACAGAGCAAACTAAAAGAAAGCGTTGTCAATACTCATCCATTGATGAGCATTGACAACAATGCACATGGAATATAAAAAATCATCCAATGACAGCCGTGATTGGTGCTTTGGCTGGAAAGTCGAGACAAACCACTCCTCTCTGCATCCTGAAGTACCCTTGTTCTCCGAAGTCTGCACCCCAAGAGTTCTTCACCAGCCAGTAGGAGAGACCGCTTTCGCTATCTGAAAATATTAATTTTCGTCTATTGAAATTTTAACAACTTCGACAGGGAATCTGACACGAGAATCTAGCTGGGCTGGCTAGCGTTTGCACAACTACTCGATTTGTCGATACCGTAAAGCTAAAAGACCAGAGTATCACACACCGTATGTGTGATATGTATAATGACGGAAACTTAGATGTTGACGGTGACAGTTGGCTACGTCCACAAATTAAAAGTTATATCGCTATGTTAAGTCACGAGTGTTTCTCTCATGGATAATACCGAAACAAAGAATGTATCAAAGAATAAGCTGAAGTGACAATGTTCAGGTCATATCTGTCGCAGAACCGACGGCCGACGGAGCAAGTGTGCTCTGCAGCGGAGACCGCATACTGGTAAGCGCAGTATAGGATGAATTCCATTCCGCTGAAACTGCCAATATCCGGATAAATGATGCTTCAAGTTATCTGAAGAGTACAGTACATTTTTTACAGTTACGACCATTTAGGATTTAGCAGACACACCCAGTAGAACAAGATCCCAGTGCGATCTGACATAACTTATTTTCGGAAAGATGAAACCTTTGGCTCTCAGTAGTGTCTCATTTGCTTTGAATAACTGCGTAATTGTGGAGTTCGTAATTGGGGTACTTATGGAAAATAAGTTATGTCAGATCGCACTGGGATCTAGGTCTACAGTCATATTTGTCAATGCTTGTCAAAGCCATGAGCAATACCTGGAGGCCTACTACAATCTTTAATCTAACGATCCAATTCCGATGCTATTCAATATCGGCGCTTAAAATAAATCGCATTGAATTCGTACCATGAAGTATCTTTTTGTTTCTTTATTTTTATACTACTTAGGTTTTTGTTTCGTTCATGACGTCATGACGTCTATTAGTCGGATAAAAGAGTTCATGGTACGAAATAGTGATTCAGTTCAGTTTAGGTCTTTAATTGAGTCGCGATTATAGTTGATGGTAGACCCACTGTTTCTTGTTTTGTTGCTAAAACTCTCATTGGCCGCTCGTGCATTCATATTATGAAGAAGATAAATTGAATATATTAATTGGGAATATTTACCCACTCCATAACCAACAAGAAGAACAGGATGATTAGGATAATAATTTTGGCAATCTTTTCCGTTCAACACTCCGCTTTTGTAGTGGTGTAAAGGTGTTGCATCAACAACTAAAAATTGAACATACATTGATTTTTGCAGTAAATATAATACATGGTATAATAAACGTTACTGAAAACGTAGCGCTATACTTAAATAATTATTATTGTTACCTAAATACAATCTAATACCAATAACCATTTGTCTAATACTTTTAGTACTAATGGTTTTGTGTTAAGTATTTTTCAAACTCGGGGTCGCCGCGGCGACATCAGGTGTTTACCCGCCGTTCGTTGATCTCTAGCGTTAGCTGATTGCATTATATTGCGGAATTTTATAAAATATAGGATAGGATATTTTTTTTCGCATTTTATTTTTGGTATTTAATCAGTTTTTAGGGAACAGTGCAAGTTTAATAAAAATCAGTTCAGTAGTTTTCGAGATATTGATACGGTGTCTATCTCAAAAACTAAACTACGAGTGTGTTTGGGATTTGGAATTTCGAAGAACCTTTGGTGCCTGACTCGCGCTTGTCCAGTTAATTTTATATTTCATATTTTGTTTCATAATATGAAAGACGTACGTACGTAAACGGTGAGTGTCCTAAGTGTATACCCACACTAAATATATACACAGTGTATACACACTTTTGTATACACAGTTTGTATACACACACAAACACACACACACACACATAAACAATGTATGCAGAGATATTAAACATAAAAAAATCCGTTGTCTTTTTCATGAAGAATATGATTCACTGCTAATTGGTATTTGAATTCTTCCTATATGAAAGTTAACTTAAATTACAGATAGAAAGTGGTCCAATTGCAACCAATTGTGCAGCTATATCCTCCTCGCTGCGGTTTATATGCTGGTAGCTCGTAACATTGACTGCTACTTTTTCAGGGTCATACATACAGTCATTCTCCGAGGCGTTATAAGGATAGCTTTCAGATAGCATAGGGCCTTCGTCCATTAAATACCTAAAAAAATAACGGATTATATTATTATAGGTATAGTGTTACGTTGTGAATTTCCGGCTTGGAGTCTTCCGAACATAAAAAGTCATAGTTTAAAAAAATTTAAGTTCCTCATCGAATGAGGCATCTTTGAATAGGTATTTTGCGGTAAATTATTGCTTGAACAGTATTTCGAAAAAAATATTACCGTTTACGAAATAATGAGTGTCAAATCTATATATAATTCGATTTTAACATTTATCAATTTGACATTGTGGCCGATTCTGTTGTACACAATCTCTAAATCTAAACTAAAATGACAGGTCTAAATTTATTCCTATCTCTTTCACAGTGCTCACTGCGGAAAAAGATAGCAATAGATTTAGATCTGTCACTTTAGTTTAGTTTAGAGAATTGTGTACAACAGAATCGGCCACATTGTATACCTATCTAGTTTTATCTTTTAAATCCATTTCTGTCTAAAATTTGCACACTATTAATTTAGTTGAATGTATGGCCTCTTATAACTAGTAGACAATATTGTTTCATAACATCATACCTACTTATACAACATTCTGGCAAATAAATTATTATTTATTGATAACTAGATGATGCCCACGGCTTCGCCCGTGTGGATTTAGGTTTTTAAAAATCTCGTGGGAACTTTTGATTTTCCAGAACAAAAAGTAACCTATCTGTAGTAACCCGTCCCCAAAATGAAAAAATTCCGTGGGATCCCTACGATTTCGGAATGCAATTCCTTACAGCATCAGGGTTGAGGGGTTGGATGTGTACCTACTCGAGTTCATTCAACGATAGTCTTTAATTGGTATCCCCAATATCAATTTAAATAACCGACAGTTCCTAAATCCCATTAGTTTTGGGGATCAGTTCCCCTGCAGCATCAGGATTGAGGAGTTGGAATCCAAATTTTTTGTAGGACAGTGTGGCAATGTTTCTCTATCGATTAAAAAAAACTACCTACGCAAATCGGTTCAGAAATCTCGGAGATATCGGTGTACATAGGTAGAAAAACACAACTCCTCCTTTTTTAAAAGTCGGTTAAAAAAGTAGCCTATGTTACTCCCTGGTTAATTCTCTACTTGTGTGTGAAAGTCCCGTCAAAATCGGTTCAGCCGTTCCGAAGATTAGCCCGTTCAAACAGACAGACAGACAGACAAAAATTTTAAAAACGTGTGATTCGGTTATGGTACCGTTCAAATAACCATATGAGCTTAATATGAGGTAGTTATTTCGAAATTACAGACAGACACTTCAATTTTATTTATTAGGTATAGAAGTATAGATAATTATCTTGCATGAAATGACTGAAATAAATGTAAGTAAGTATCTTACCTAATGACGATTTGTGGTACTCCTCCTAGACATCCTCCCTCGAAAACATTACAATCTATCACTTGTTGTGCAGACAGATCTATTAGATTGCCAGTTTTGATAGCGAATAAACCTTCTATGTTACCTGAAAGTAAATAAAGATTCATATTATATATGTATGTTTTACCTAAGATAATATTGTAATTATATTTTACAATGAAAACGTTTACATTAATTTTTTTACATTCAAACATTGGCCAGTTACTTATTTTCACTATTTATTGTCTATGACGTAGGTATCATCACACTATAATATTATAAAAGCGAAAGTTTGTGTGTATGTATGTGTGTATGTGTCTACGTGTGTATGTTTGTTACTCTTTAACGCCGCAAATACTGAACCGATTTGGCTGAAATTTGGAATACACATAGATTATACTTCGGAATAACATAGGCTACTTTTTATCCTGGAAAAATCCACCTGCGGGATTAAAAAAAAAAGAAATTTGCTACAGCAATCTACAGCCAAAGCTATATGTAGATTACTATAGCAAACTTCCTTGAAAGTGCGTACCTAAGTATATAAAGGTTGGAAAAGGGAGCGGGAACGGGTTTCGGAAATCCACGATTCCTTCGGGATTTTTGAAAAACCTATATTCACGCAGGCGAAGCCGCAAGCAAAAGCTAGACGTTATAAATAAAAATATAGATTAAAAAAAAGAAAATTAAAAAAAGAAAATTAAATTAATACATTAAAAAGTGAATAAGGTTACAAGCTCTGTGGAACAAGAATCAAGTTTCACAGACAGACCTCTTATAAAAAATCCTGTTACAAATCCCCGCTTCCATCATAGACTTACCATCGAGTGATATCATAGTCAAGGGTAGACTTGTAAATGAATAAAAACACCAAGTACGTGTCGAGCCACGCGCAGTGTAGGGTTCCGTAGTTATAGGTCGCGAATGCAGACTTAGTGCTTTGTGTTTGATTCTATAAATACTACTTAGTACCTCAATACGTAGTCTGCTAATCTGCTCTTTTATGACGGGTTTCATAGTAAATTTTTACCTGTGTTCAAACAATATAGTACGGCAGCCCTGGAACAAATTGTTTAGTGATACAAGCTGAATTTTCATGAGTAGGTTCGGTTCGACGAGACGAACAAGTTTTTTATTTAGGAAAATTCTCGATGGAGGTAGCTGCTCGAGTGGGGAGGTGTTGAAAATTTCGATTCGCTCGGGTGGGAAATCGTTCCACTAAATTTGTAGGATTACATGATCATTTTATTATACAACTATCTATTAAGCTGCATACAAAAAATCAGTTATTTATAAATCATTTTTAATCATTTTTATAACCTCATTATTTGGAAATATTCAGAGTGGAGGACGCTGTAAAGTAAGTATTATTAATAACCAGCTGATTTTTTGTATGCAGCCTAGTAAATACTTGTATAATAAAATAGTTATATTATAGTCCTACAAATTTAGTGGAACGATTTCCCACCCGAGCGAATCGAAATTTTAAACACCTCTCCACTCGAGTAGCTACCTCCATCGAGAATTTTCATAGATAAAAAAATTGTTCGTCTCGTCGAAACGAAACTACTCACGAAAATTCAGCTCGTTACTAATCACTAAAAAAATTGTTCCAGGGCTGCTGTACTAATAGGCTTGACAAATGTTACGTAGTCGGCTCATCATTGCTATTAAGTACCTACTTTACTTACGGCCTGTTTCACCACCTTCTGAGTGTTGGATAACATAAACGTAAGTTTTGTCACTTTCTTACTTTATGTCAAATACCTAACAAAGACAAAGTTTTAGATAGCTATCTGATACTTATCAGAAAGTAGGGAAACAGGCCCTTAGTGTTTTATCTACATACTTAACAACAATTTCCTGGATTCCTGTCTCTTACCCAAAGCACTAAAAGCGTAAGCAGAATTACACGGGCCTTGATCCTTGACGCTGGTGACCACGTTCTTGTCACGCCAGTCAAAGTTTGTCGGTATTTCAACAACTTCATTTCTACTTTTGATCTCAGGAGTAATAGCCCCGTGGATTTCTAAATATTCAGAGGATTCAGTTTTAAATGGCGTTTGCATTTTTAGGAATTCTTCGGGCGTCAAATCGGTGAATTTGTTTACACCTAGAACGTAATAAAACAGTGTTAAATTAGCGTAAAGTAGCGTAGCGTAAAATATTAATAGATTAGCGTAAATCATCAAATTTTTTTATGATTGTAATCAAATTTTTCAGTTCGCATTTTATCAATATTTTGTACAAAGATGCATACGCATTTTTATATTTAAAATGTGTACAAGTAAGTATATGGTTCTTGATTTTAAAAGATAGAGGATGAACGTCAATGTTCATAAATGTGCTAAACCAAACAGCATTTAGCTGTTTACTTAATACTAAAAGTATCTAAGTGTCATCCTCGAAGTTTGTGCATTCAAGCAAATTCAAAAGTGTAGACTCTACACTGTAGACAAATCGTTGACTATTATAAATATTTATATCTGCATGGATATACTACCGAGTGATTCCTTGATCATAGAAGGATTATCACCAATATCCAACTTATATCTTTAAATAACATAAAATGGGTACCAATTAAAATTGCAGAACTCGCTACTTATTTTCAATATGTAGCAAGTTCGATTTAGAAAAGGAACTATTCAAGTAACTAACATGAAATTAATTAAAACAAAAATTTTTGTTGGTTAATATTGATCATTTCATCATCATCATCATGATCAACCCATTACCGGCTCACTACAGAGCACGGGTCTCCTCTCAGAGTGAGAAGGGTTTTGGCCATAGTCTACCACGCTGGCCAAGCGGATTGGCAGACATCACACACCTTTGAGAACGTTATGGAGAACTCTCAGGCATGCAGGTTTCCTCACGATGTTTTCCTTCACCGTTAAAGCAAGTGATATTTAAATACTTAAAACGCACATAACTCCGAAAAGTTAGAGGTGCGTGCCCGGGATCGAACCCACGACCTCCGATTAGAAGTCGGTCGTCCTAACCACTAGGCTATCACAGCTTGTTGTTGATCATTTGTACTTACCAAACTCAGTATATTCATTTTTAGCATTCAACTGGTTGATTTCTTCCAAGTTCTTCAAGAATATCTCGTATCTCATGGCTTTTTCTTCGTCGCTACTATATACCTTGTTATGGGCTTCGATAAAATCTTCAAATAGCTGTGGTCCTTCACTCAAACTATAAAAAGGGACTTTCGTAGCCGAAGCAATAGCAGTTACATATAGTAGAACTAACACAATCATTTTTATAATCAATTACAGTTATAGATTCAAAAATGATTTTAGTATTTTTAATTTAATATTGGTATTTTACTTATAATACGTACAATTTGTGAACTATTTCTAATATCGCAAGGCTATATATTATGTGCGTTATCAGCATATTTTATTTTATTAGTTGTTAACATTCATTACATTGTTGCGTGTAAAAGTTTATTGTAAAATTTTAAAATCGCATATTTTCTTGTATCTATGTGATTTGCGTCAGTATTTCTTTCAATTTGTCCCAGGTGTCTACAAAATACCTGTTCAAATAAAAAAAATTACTTGTTCGAAGTCGGGTTTTTTTTAATTAATTTGAATTTTAATGTAAGTATATACCAATTATTTATTCACAATCCACAGGATCGAGGAGTTTGGACCTGGTATATAATGATGTAGCCTTTCATAGTCTTGGTACCTGCACTATGAAATCGCTCTCAAGAGATCCTAAATCCCCACGAATTAGGAGCGCAGTACCCTGCAGTATCAGAATTGATCTGGATCTGATAGTTCAATCACGTAGTCTGGGTACCTACAGTACAAATGACAATTGACAGTTCCTAAATCTGCATTGAGTAAAAATCAGTTTCATCATTTCATTTTATGCCGTATCTAATAACCTAATTGATTTCACCGCAACGAGATATGACCAGCTCTTGGATCTCCGGGAGACCCATGAGTCTTTTTACCCGACTACGGCAAAGCCAAAAGGAATGGTACGGCAGCCCTGGAACAAAATTTTTAGTGATTAATAACAAGCTGAATTTTCGTGAGCAGGTTCGTTTCGACGAGACGAACAACTTTTTTTATATATGAAAATTCTCGATGGAGGTAGCTACTCGAGTGGGGAGGTGTTAAAAATTTCGATTCACTCGGGTGGGAAATCGTTCCACTAAATTTGTAGGACTGTATGGCCATTTAATTATACAAGTATTTATTAGGCTGCATACAAAAAATCAGCTGGTTATTAATAATACTTACTCTACAGCGTCCTCCACTCCGAATATTTCCAAATAATGAGGTTATAAAAATGATTAAACATTATTAATAGCAAGCTGATTTTTTGTATGCAGCTTAGTAAATACTTGTATAATGAAATGGCTACATAGTCCTACAAATTTAGTGGAACGATTTCCCACCCGAGCGAATCGAAATTTTTAACACCTCCCTACTCGATTAGCTACCTCCAACGAGAATTTTCATAGATAAAAAAGTTGTTCATCTCGTCGAAACGAACCTGCGTCCTGCTCACGAAAATTCAGCTTGTTATTAGTCACTAAAATTTTTGTTACAGGGCTGCCGTACTAGAAGGGTTATGATTTTAGCAGTCTATGTATGTATGTATGTATGTGGTCAATTTTACTATGAGATTCTGTGTGTACCACCGTAGCGCCTAAACTCCTGGACCGATTTTGATGAATGAGGTGTCTATGGGTGTCTATTGATTCTTTGTTATGGTCCGGGTGACATAGGCTACATTTTATTTACGAAAAAAGGCAAGAAGTGACCTTCGCGCGGCTTTCTAGATTACTAAATTAGTAATTCCGATAGACATAACAGATGGCGCCACTAGTTGCTTGCCCCGCGTTTTCGCACAACAATTTATTATCAAATTATTGCGTAGTCAGGTTTTAGTTAACGAACTTTATACTTGTTGATAATTCTGCAAGAAATGCTCGAGGTCATGAGTCCTACGGTATTAGCATGGTTCATCACGACTGTCTCAATGTTTTTGTATCCTGTTTTAAAATAAATCTACGAATGTATGGATTTCTTCTGGTTTAAATTTGATTAAAGTTTCTTTAAAGTCAGAAATGTATTGTAAATCTACAACCGTTGTTCTAGACGTCATGTGATCCATTAGAATTTGATCATTTATTACTTTTTATAATATAGGTAGGTACCTACTTTGCTCAAAAACTGCACTTTCAGTTGTAGTACCTAAACATGGCTTCAAAGTTAATTTTAGTTCGCATGCGTTCGATTCTGTAAGTTTACCAGCAAGAAGTTACACTGTGATACAAGAGCGGTATGCAAGTTTTTACAAATCTGTGCCTCCTGTGACAGGTGATACAAGTCAAAAATCACCATTTTACAGGAGAGCAAAAACAAGATTAAAAAAATTCTAGCTCGCGATCTAATTGGGCTAGGTTAAGCTTGAGTGCTTTCTTTTGTAGATAAAAACATTCACTTTCACTGTGTATTTAAATTTTTGCGGTAAATATTATAGTTTTAAAGTAATTCTTGAAAAACCTGTGAGTTGTACCTTTTTTAATTTCTAATCAATGCTAAAATTACGTGATAAATGATACAAGTACAGTTAAATTACGTTACACCTATATAATTCTGTGCCTCCTGTGACAGGTGATACAAGTCAAAAATCACCATTTTACAGGAGAGCAAAAACAAGATTAAAAAAATTCTAGTTCGCGATCTAATTGGGCTAGGTTAAACTTGAGTGCTTTCTTTTGTAGATAAAAACATTCACTTTCACCGTGTATTTAAATTTTTGCGGTAAATATTATAGTTTTAAAGTAATTCTTGAAAAACCTGTGAGTTGTACCTTTTTTAATTTCTAATCGATGCTAAAATTACGTGATAAATGATACAAGTACAGTTAAATTACGTTACACCTATATATTGTCTTCGTGTAAATTGATATACATAAAGTAAAAATATCTAATAACTCATTAGAATATATTCCCAACCCAATGGTGCTCAAACAAAGGATAAATGTAATATCTCAAAGATGAGATTTTTTTACTTATTAGTCCCCTATTTAAACAATTTAGCTGAATTGTATCAGTTTGCTAAAATTTTGGTCTTCTGAAAAATGTGTTAAATAATACAACTCAAGTTATACCCCTCACTAAAATGCATTTTTATGGTGAAAATAAATACAAGTTTTACAAAAATAAATCAACGTTTGTGAAACTTCTTCTAAACCAATAATTCACTAATAAAATACTAGCTGATGCCTACAACTTCATTTCGGGTGTATTCTTAGAAGTATCTTATATCGATTTCCAGGATGTAAACTGCAAAAAGATAAAGGTTTTTATCTTCAATATGATGGACTCCCACACAAAGATTTAACCCCTATTTCAATCCCTTCAAGCCTTTATTTCGCAACAAAAGATAACTTATGTTGGTCTCCAAAGTCTAATTTATCTCTGTTCCAAATTTCATCAAAATCGGTTTTGCGGTTTAGGCGTGAAAGCATAATATACAGATAGACAGAGTTACATTCGCATTTATAATATTAGTATGGATTATGTCCTTACATATTATTATGAAACTGGCGTTTTATCGAACTGGCTACTATGATCTCATATATCTTGGCGTATTCCAAATTTAAATTTATTTCAAAAGTGGTTTATGTATTTGTTTTTTTAATCTAGTGATTCAATTGTTTTCGCTCAATTTGATTTTTCTTTGACATCGATCTGTTCAAAAAATGGAAAACTTATCGCATTATTTACGAATACGAGTTCCACAGTGGCACCAGTACTGCAAAAACAATTCGAAGGATTAATGATGAGTATGGGGAAACCCTAACTGTAAAAGAAAGCATGGTATGATTTTTGTTCCAACGTTTTTGTTCTGGAAATTTTGACCTAAAAACAAACCCCGTGGACGGCTGGAAACCCTAGTTGACAATGAAGAATTAAAGATGATTGTGGTAGCGGATCTATCGCAAACTATGTTAGAGTTAGTGGCCTAGGCTTCGGTGTGAGTGATATAATAATATTAATTCACTTAAAACAAATTTGAAAAGTGAAAAACTCGAGAAATAGGTACCTACCGCATGAATTGAGTGGAGCACACTAACAAACTCGCATTAAGTGCTGCGTTACATTACTCAATTGTCACAATAACGACAAAATTTTGAATCGTATTGTTATCAGTGATGAAAAATGGTGTATGACAGTCGGAAATGCTCATCACAGTGGTTGAATCCAAGAAAACTGGCGAAACCCAACTGGTGAAACTGTCCCAAACGAAAGTTGACTCAGAAAAAAACTGCTGGTGTGTGTTTGGTGGACCAGTGCTGGTATCATACACTATGGCTTCCTAAGATCTGGCCAGACAATAAAGATAGATCAACAATTTCAAACCATGATGGAAACGTCAGCAGTTAAACAACCGAAACTGGTCATTTCTCTTGCCCAATGCTGTTAACTTAGACCAACGCTAGACCTCATACTTCACAACAGACAGTCGCTAAATTAAAGGTGCTGCGATTGAAATATCTCCAACACCCATCACTCTCCCCGGGAGTTTGCTTCAACAGATTACTACTTTTTTCGGAATTTAGTCAATTTCTTGCAAGGAAAACAATTCAATAACAAAGTCCTAATATTTAAACTCTGTAAAACTCATGATCGCGCTCCTGAATAAAGCATAGCAAAACAGATATTACTTCTTATCGGTTGAAACAGTAATCTTGAAGTGGTAGGCTATTGGTACTGTCTTTATTGTAATCGTAATAGCGTAAGCTTTACCTCGTTTCAAACAATCCATAGTCTTGTATTCATCATCTTTGAATTCATTTTGTGTAAGAAAAACGGGGAATATTTTCTTTGGTATGCAAAACGGATCGAACATCACACCACATCAACTTTCCAATGCAAGAGTAAGAAATTGCTTGAAAACATGTTGAATCACAAGTCATTTAGATAACAGTACCTACCTAAACTTTGCTATTTTGTTTGAAGCTGTACGCACTAGTTGGTACCAATCTCTTTGCAAGTGAATAACCATACTCATGTGCTTCTTCTTACGCTCAATTAACGCATGGTTGGTGTCAATCTCCATAAGAGTATGACTTGACGATTTCACTTGTATCATTTAGCACGTCTCCTTCTTCATAAATTTTTTCTAGATTTGGTTTGAATTTTAGATACAATTCAATTTATATTCGTTTACACAGATAATGTTGATTTGTACACAATGATGCAAGTCGAGATGTATCACTGATCACAAATTAGGCATAAATTTAGATTGTGATTATTAGGTATATGTATAAATGTACCCTAATCAGTTTTGAAAAAAATCTGTTCAAAATGATATAACTCTAATTATATCAATATTCACGATAAATATACTAAAAATAAAATGTGAAAATTAATATAATCGCACTTATACCACGAAGCACGAAAAATAATGCATGCAGAAAATTACTTATTGAGGTTACAACTTGAAATATATCTATATGCACGATATTTTTGCAAAAATGCTGCCACTTATATCACTTTGCACAAAATTATCTCCGAAACTATAATAGTTAGAAGAACGTGGGTTAGACCAAAAAAAAGCTAATTTTTTTCTGATCATTTCTATGTAAAAATCTCAAAAAGGGTACAACTCGACTTAGATCACTCATCACAGGAGGCACAGATATTGTCTTCGTGTAAATTGATATACATAAAGTAAAAATATCTAATAACTCATTAGAATATATTCCCAACCCAATGGTGCTCAAACAAAGGATAAATGTAATATCTCAAAGATGAGATTTTTTTACTTATCAGTCCCCTATTTTAACAATTTAGCTGAATTGTATCAGTTTGCTAAAATTTTGGTCTTCTGAAAAATGTGTTAAATAATACAACTCAAGTTATACCCCTCACTAAAATGCATTTTATGGTGCAAATAAATACAAGTTTTACAAAAATAAATCAACGTTTGTGAAACTTCTTCTAAACCAATAATTCACTAATAAAATACTAGCTGATGCCCACAACTTCATTTCGGGTATATTCTTAGAAGTATCTTATATCGATTTCCAGGATGTAAACTGCAAAAATATAAAGGTTTTTATCTTCAATATGATGGACTCCCACACAAAGATTTAACCCCTATTTCAACCCCTTCAAGCCTTTATTTTGCAACAAATGATAACTTATGTTGGTCTCCAAAGTCTAATTTATCTCTGTTCCAAATTTCATCAAAATCGGTTTTGCGGTTTAGGCGTGAAAGCATAATATACAGAGTTACATTCGCATTTATAATATTAGTATGGAGTAAGTCCTTACATATTATGAAACTGGCGTTTTATTGAACTGGCTACTATGATCTCATATATCTTGGCGTATTCCATATTTAAATTTATTTCAAAATTTGTTTTTTGAATCTAGTGATTCATTTGTTTTCGCTCAATTTGATTTTTCTTTGACATCGATCTGTTCAAAAAATGGAAAACTTATCGCATTATTTACGAATACGAGTTCCACAGTGGCACCAGTACTGCAAAAACAATTCGAAGGATTAATGATGAGTATGGGGAAACCCTTACTGTAAAAGAAAGCATGGTACGATTTTTGTTCCAACGTTTTTGTTCTGGAAATTTGGACCTAAAAACAAACCCCGTGGACGGCTGGAAACCCTAGTTGACAATGAAGAAATAAAGATGATTGTGGTAGCGGATCTATCGCAAACTATGTTAGAGTTAGTGGCAGGCTTCGGTGTGAGTGATATAATAATATTAATTCACTTAATACAAATTTGAAAAGTGAAAAACTCGAGAAATAGGTACCAACCGCATGAATTGAGTGGAGCACACTAACAAACACGCATTAAATGCTGCGTTACATTACTCAATTGTCACAATAACGACGGAATTTTGAATCGTATTGTTATCAGTGAGGATAATGGTGTACGACAGTCGGAAATGCTCATCACAGTGGTTGAATCCAAGAGAACTGGCGAAACCCAACTGGTGAAACTGTCCCAAACGAAAGTTGACTCAGAAAAAACTACTGGTGTGTGTTTGGTGGACCAGTGCTGGTATCATACACTATGGTTTCCTAAGATCTGGCCAGACAATAAAGATAGATCAACAATTTCAATCCATGATGGAAACGTCACCAGTTAAACAACCGAAACTGGTCATTTCTCTTGCCCAATGCTGTTAACTTAGACCAACGCTAGACCTCATACTTTACAACAGACAGTCGCTAAATTAAAGGTGCTGCGATTGAAATATCTCCAACACCCATCACTCTCCCCGGGAGTTTGCTTCAACAGATTACTACTTTTTTCGGAATTTAGTCAATTTCTTGCAAGGAAAACAATTCAATAACAAAGTCCTAATATTTTAAATTTCTGTAAAACTCATGATCGTGCTCCTGAATAAAGCATAGCAAAACAGATATTACTTTTTATCGGTTGAAACAGTAATCTTTAAGTGGTAGGCTATTGGTACTGTCTTTATTGTAATCGTAATAGCGTAGGCTTTACCTCGTTTCAAACAATCCATAGTCTTGTATTCATCATCCTTGAATTCATTTTGTGTAAGAAAAACAGGGAATATTTTCTTTGGTATGCAAAACAGATCGAACATCACACCACATCAACTTTCCAATGCAAGAATAAGAAATTGCTTGAAAACATGTTGAATCACAAGTCATTTAGATAACAGTACCTACCTAAACTTTGCTGTTTTGTTTGAAGCTGTACGCACTAGTTGGTACCAATCTCTTTGCAAGTGAATAACCATACTCATGTGCTTCTTCTTACGCTCAATTAACGCATGGTTGGTGTCAATCTCCATAAGAGTATGACTTGACGATTTCACTTGTATCATTTAGCACGTCTCCTTCTTCATACATTTTTTCTAGATTTGGTTTGAGTTTTAGATACAATTCAATTTATATTCGTTTACACAGATAATGTTGATTTGTACACAATGATGCAAGTCGAGATGTATCACTGATCACAAATTAAGCATAAATTTAGATTGTGATTATTAGGTATATGTATAATTGTACCTTAATCAGTTTTGAAAAAAATCTGTTCAAAGTGATATAACTCTAATTATATCAATATTCACCATAAATATACTAAAAATAAAATGTGAAAATTAATATAATTGCACTTATACCACGAAGCACGAAAAATAATGCATGCAGAAAATTACTTATTGAGGTTACAACTTGAAATATATCTATATGCACGATATTTTTGCAAAAATGCTGCCACTTATATCACTTTGCACAAAATTATCTCCGAAACTATAATAGTTAGAAGAACGTGGGTTAGACCAAAAAAAAGCTAATTTTTTTCTGATCATTTCTATGTAAAAATCTTAAAAAGGGTACAACTCGACTTAGATCACTCATCACAGGAGGCACAGAAATTATTTGTAAGTATGTAATGTATATGTAAGCCCTATATAACTTACATTTCCATTAACTGAGGGAACATTGCAAGTTTCATTGATAACAGTTCAGTAATTACAAGATAATATAGATACCTTTCCATTTTCGAATAGTACATTATGATGCACAGGTGTTAAGGTATTACAAAATTGTGCCGATACGATGGTAGCCTGAGCTGAAACATAGTAATCGGGGACCAACTCTCATTTTGTTGTAGGTAAGTAGGTATAAGTTATATTATTTTACAAAATTTTGATATTCCTACCCCAAATAAAAAACACTTTTTTTCATTCTTCCTCATTGCTGAGATTCGTGAGTCTTTCCATGAATCCCATTATGGTAGGGGTTTTTTTGGGATAATAAAATAAGATATACATATATTATGCTCATGTTATACTTATTTATTTATTTAACGACATCAGATAATGAGAAAGTGTAACATAATATTATTATAGCAAAGCAACTGAAATCATAGACGAAACATTGATTATACATTCTGATAAATTGATTCTGTCATCAACTTCGTTATCATCCAATGACACCCGTGATTGGTTGATTTTGTGGAAAGCCAAGACAAACCACTCCTCTCTGCATTCTGAAGTACCCTTGTTCTCCGAAGTCCGCACCCCAAGAGTTCTTCGCCAGCCAGTACGAGAGACCGCTTGCGCTATCTGAAAATGTTAATTTCTATTGAAGTTTTAACAACGGAAACGTGGTAATTTTTTTATTTTTTTATTCATCGACAATTTAGGCCTTCACCGCGACCTCACCTGACGTTTGGTTGACTGTTGGCTACGTCCACATATTAACAGTCGCCGCACATTAGGTCACTAGTGGCGACGACTAATGGCCGGCCACGAGTCACGTAAGAGATTTTTCGTACATTTTATATGGTACCACCGCACACTGAGCGCTCGAGTGGCCGCGTTTGAGCCACAAGAATATGTATGAAAAATCTCTTCCGCGACTTGTATCGGCCACGAGTCGTCGCCACTAGTGTCCCATTGTGCGGCGGCTGTAAAAGTTACTCAACGCGGGAGTGTGCTGTTGTCTGTCTGTCTGTCTGTCCGTCCGCCCGTCTGTCCGTCCGTCTGTCCGTCACCAGGCTGTATCTTATGAACTGTGATAGTTAGACGGTGGAAATTTTCACAGATGACGTAGGTATTTCTGTTGCCAACAACAAATACTAAAAAATAGAATAAAATAAATATTTAAGGGGGCTCCCATACAACAAACCTGATTTTTCGCCGTTTTTATAGATAATGGTACTGAACCCTCGTGCGCGAGTCCGACTCGCACTTGGCCGGTTTTTTACATTTCCGGCCGTTTAGGTTTAGCACACCCAGTCGTAATCGTCAAAGCCATGATCAATAACTATTTCTCATTTTTAACCCCCGACGCAAAAACGACGGGGTGTTATAAGAGTGACACACAGACATGTGTGTGTGTGTGTGTGTGTGTGTGTGTGTGTGTGTGTGTGTGTGTGTGTGTGTGTGTTCCCCTGTGGCGCTCAAACGGGTGGACCGATTTGAATGCGGATTTTTTGTTTGAAAGGTGAATTAGTCGAGAGTGTTGTTAGCTATGTTTGATAAAAATCGGTCCAAGATGGCTGCCGCTACAAAATGGCGGATTACATATTTTATCACAACCCCCGCAATATGGGTATCAAATGAAAGGGCTTGACTAGTAGAATAACACTATGCAAATCCAAGATGGCCGCCACCACAAAATGGCGAATGTCGGGGGTTTTTTAAATTTCTAATTTATACTTGTGTTGCTAAAACTCGCATTGGCAGCTCGTGCATGAATCAAGAAAATAAATTGAAAAATATTTACCAACTCCATAACCAACAAGAAGTACAGGGTAAACAGAATTAATGTATTGGCAATCTTTTCCGTTCAGGACTCCGCTTTTGTAGTGGTGTAAAGGTGTCGGATCGACAGCTGAAAATTGAACATACATTAATTTTTTTTTCTAAATACAATACATGGTATAAGGGGAACTTTACCGAAAAGTGAAAACGTAGCACTATAATTTGTTGTAGGTACTACTAAACACAAACTACTTACTTACTACCTAAACACAATCCAATACCAATAACTATTTGTGGTTTAGTGTTAAGTATTTTTCAAACCGGCAATGTAGAGCGTGCATAACTCGGGGTCACCGCGGTGATAACTTTTTACCCACCGTCCGTTGACCTCCAACTTTATAGCTGATTGCATTACATTGCGAACTTTAAAAATACAGGAAATATTTTAAAATTATTTCGCGTTTCTTTTTTTGTAGTATACCTTGTAAGTAATCATCACTTTTATTACCGGTCCTTTATACCTGTGATATGACCCAGACCCTGGACTAGAGTGGACAGAACCTTCAGAAATGAAGAAAACGACCGAGAAGAAGATACCTGTGATGTCGTTGTGTGGTAATTGAGATACTTAGTTGAAGAGGTGTATCCCTAGTTGAACTGTTAAAGTACCTATATCATCCAATTATGCTGTCATCCTATTCGGTGACTGGATGGGTGATCAATTTGACCTCTTTGGGTTTGAAGTGTTGGGCACGTAGGTACCCAAAAGGAAAACCTGAACCCAATTAATTAACCAACTTTGAAAATGGAGGCTATAATCAATTTGACACATATAATAATTATGTTTACGTATTATTGGAACCGCAATATATTCACTGAAGATCATCTATTAGGCTTCCAAACAAATATATACAATTTTATAGGTGTATGTATGTTTATCTGCGGATTTCTCCAAAACTATTAATCGGATTGTAACCACTCTTCTTTTATAGGTTTACATTTACTTCATCTAGGGAACAGTGCAGTGCAAATCTATCGAAGTCATCAAAATCAGTTCGTAATAGATTTAAGATACGGACTGTTAAGTTTGTAGTGCAGTCGTTGGTTGAGATTGGCCGCCATGGCCGAAATTCGGTCGGGAGAACATTATTATTATTATATGACAAGTATAAATTAAAAATTAAAAAACCCCCGACATTCGTCATTTTGTGGCGGCGGCCATTTGGATTTGCAAGTGTTATTCTACTATTCAAGCCCTTTGATTTCAATCAATTCAAGCATTCAAGCAATCAATTCAAGCATTTGATACCCATATTAAGGGAGTTGTGAAAAAATATGTAATCCACCATTTTGTAGCAGCGGCCATCTTGGATCGATTTTCATCAAACATAGCTAACAACACTCTCGACTAATTCACCTTTCAAACAAAAAAAACCGCATTCAAATCGGTTCACCCGTTTGAGCGCTACAGGGGAACAGACAGACACACACACACACACAGACACGTCAAACTTATAACACCCCGTCGTTTTTGCGTCGGGGGTTAAAAATTAACTTAAATTACCGATAGAGAGTGGCCCAATTGCAACCAATTGTTTAGCTATTTCATCCTCGCCGCCCCTTATATAGTGGTAGTCCGTAACATTGACTGCTACTTTTTCAGGATCATACATGCAGTCGTTTTCCGAAGCGTTGTAAGGATAGCTTTCAGATGACATAGGGCCTTCGTCCATTAAATACCTAAAAAACATAATATGATTATTAAACCAACGTAACGTTATTAATATTAACGTTATCATTATTAACGTTAGCTTTGACTAAATAAAGAGTGCTAAATCGGTGATTTTACGTGAGTTTTTTTTTTTGTAATAAATACTCACACATACACACACGGTCGTCTGTTCCTAAAGGAGGCAACTTAATGCCTGTGTTATAGGAACAACCGACTGATAGACATATTTACATATATATATTATATATATTTTAATAAATGTATAAATACGTATATACATACATATATACATATACACCCAGACTCGGGGCGGAAATCGAACCCGCGACCCGCGAACGGAAGGCAGGGTCACTGCCAACCGCTCCTGCCAACCAACTCCTGTGTACCTCATAAGCTACAGTCGACTAATGCGTACCTATAGCTGCGTAATTTCTAAAACTTGAAAGAAACATGTAATATAGAGTTTACATAATACATACTCTTCATATATATCTCATACAGACTTCCATCCCGTATTTAACCAGCTTAGGGCTAGTTTTTCCAAACCTTAAACACGTAACTCTTTATTTTTAACCAACAACACAAATACCAATTTTCATTGATAAAACTTGAAAAATGAAAGACTTTCATGAAACTTTCGTGCGTGAGTCCGACTCGCACTTGGCCAGTTTTTTTTTTCATGTATTCATTAGTCCAAATTTTTTTTTTAATTTTGACCAAGAAACTAAACGAATAATGTGAAGAACGTACAGTAAGTCGTCATGCAGTAGCTCGGACGATGTCGCGCTGTCGCTCACTCTCAGAGTGCTTAGTCTAAGATCGGAGCACTCGAAAACGAACTCGAAAACTATTGATCGATTTCAGAGTAAAATAGACCTAAAATGGCTTGTATTAAGGTTTGAGTTCGCCAATACATTCAGCATTCGAACACAACGAGCGCCCCAAGCAGAAATGTTGTAAAATACATATTCGAACTATGGAATTACGACTTTAAAATACGAGTATTTGAGTTCATTTTGCTCTGAATTCACTTGTGATTCAATCAATAGTTTTCGAGTTCGTTTTCGAGTGCTCCGATCTTAGACTAAGCACTCAGTTCTCTAACGAACTAAGGATCAGCCGATCTGGGTTCTAGGTTGCGTAGTTCACATAAAGGACCTAGTTCTAGGAACTAGTTCGTTCGCGAACTACACAAGACTACTTACCAGTAGGTGAACATGGACACTTCTCCTCCGCCACATCCCCCGCCGCCAACATCACAGTCCACCAGTTGCTGTGCAGACAGATCTATCAGTTTGCCAGTTTTGATAGCAAATAAACTTTCTAAGTTACCTAAAAGTAATTCATGTTTCGTATTAAGTAAATATATTTTACAATGAGAACGTTTATATTTTGGCCAGTTATTTTCACATATGTTAATGTACCTAATCTATAGTAAGTACCTAATATAATTATTCTACTAGTCAAGCCCTTTCATTTGATACCCATATTGAGGGAGTTGTGAAAAATATGTAATCCGCCAATTTGTGGCAGGGGCCATCTTGGACAAATTTTCATCAAACATAGCTAAGAACACTCCCGACTAATTCACCTTTAAAACAAAAAAAAGCCGCATTCAAATCGGTTCACCCGTTTGAGCGCTACGGTGCCGCAGACAGACACACACAGACACGTCAAACTTATAACATCCCGTCGTTTATGCGTCGGGGGCTCAAAATAGGTAACCTCGCACCAGAAAATGCAGCATTGGCAGACCCTTCACTAGGTGGACCGACGACATCAAAAGAGTCACAGTAAACCGCTGGATACAAGCGGCACAAGAGACCTATGTCCATTGTCCAGTTGTGGACGTCTATCGGTAGCTATTCTGCAGATGTGGTGCTGGAGGCGAATGCTGGGAGTCTTATTTACCTTTCCACCAACGTCTCTATACTCCAAGAACTCGGCATTAAACACCGTCTTTCAACATAAGTACAGAGTCGCATATTAAAGTTCTTTGAACACGTCTCCTGGCGTGAGGGTGACTCCATTGAGCGCCTTGTCGTGCAGGCCAAAGTAGAGAGCACCAGAGGGCGAGAAAGGTCGCTCATGCGATGGACCGACCAAATCAAATCAGCTGTGGGCGGTCCCTAGTACGAGTGCACCAGGCTGCCGGCCAGCAGGGAGACGTGGCGAACACTCGTGAGGTATGTGCCTCAAGACTGTTCACCACATCTGCCCTTAAAGACGTCACTTCTGTATGACCACGACCTCTCTGTCAAGAGTGTAACGAAGAAGAAGAAGATCGGTTGATGACACGATGACAACGACTTTACCAGTTCCCTGGATCTTACCCGCAATAGTAAAAGCGTATGGTGCATTGCACTGGCCTTGATCCTTGACGCTAGTAACCACGTTCTTGTCACGCCAGTCAAAGTTTGTCGGTATTTCTAGAACTTCATTTCTACTTTTAATCGCAGGAGTAATAGCCCTGCGGCTTTTTAAATATTCAGAGGGAGTGCTAAAGGCCATTTGTCTTTTTAAGAATTCTTCGAGCGTCAAATCGGTGAATTTGTTTACACCTAGAACGTAATAAAACAGTATTAAATTAGCTAGTAGTAGATTAGCACAAATCATAAAAAAAATTTATGATTGCAATAAAATTTTTCGATTCGCATTTTATCAACTGAAAGCTATTTTGTAAAAATATGCATACGAATTTTTATATTTAAAATGTGCAAAAGTATGGCTTTTGATTTTAAAAGATAAAGGATGAAAAATGAAGATGATGGAAGGACATCAATGCGCATACTTTGTGCTTAAAATCATCCAGATAAATGGGAATTAATGCTGATAAATGTGATTTAAGGTTAAATCTCCAAGTGTCACCATCGGAGTTTATGCATTCAAGCTTTGAATGTTTAGACTCTATACTGTAGACTGTAGACAAGTCGTTGAATATAAATATTTATAAAAAAACCTTTGTTGCTTAATATCAGTTGTGCTTACCAAACTCAGTATATTCATTTTCAGCATTCAACATGTTGATTTCTTCCAAGTTCTTCAAAAATATCTCGTATCTCATGGCTTTTTCTTCGTCGCTGCTATACACCTTGTTATGGGCTTTAATAAAATCTTCAAAATACTTTGATCCTTCATTCGAACTATAAAAAGGGGCTTTCGTAGCTGAAGCAATAGCAGTTACATAATATAATAGAACTAACACAATCATTTTTATGATCAGTTACTCAGGTTTGAGATTCAGGTTTGATTTTAGTGTTTTCAATTTTATAATGGTATTTTATTTTAGTAGCTTACGCCCTGGGATTTATTTACTTTACAATTATTTATGATCCACTTTCAAATCGCAGACTATTTATATTATGTACGTTATCAGCATTTGTTTTATAGCTAGTTATTAGCATTCTAAAATCTTTAACATGGAATACATTTTTGCGTGTGAAAGAAAATGTTTTACATTGCATATTTTTTTATGTATGTCATTACGATTATCTTGATTTCTGTATTACAGTAATGTATAAATGTTTGACAGTATTTCTGTTAGTTTTTCTTTTATTACTTTATATCCCTTAATAACAGTATCGATTTATTAATTTTTTGCATTTTTGATGCTTTTAGAATATATTACACCCGAAATGTATAGGCGAAATTCGATATTATAATTTTCATGAGAGAAAAGCTCATAATTGGCAGTCCTACTTGTCTAAAAACGAAAACCTTACCTATCATATTATTATAATTTCTAGGTTTTAGTTTCATTTATCTTTCCGTGAGATCCCTTAAAATATCCTTTAGAATAATGAGCCCCATTATCATAAAAACTAAAAAAACTAAAATTTCAATATGTGCCTTTACTTTTAAGGATGTGATATTATGTAATTAGCACTGACACTGTATTAGGGACACTGACAGGCTGATAGCTCGACATAAATTACAACCTACAAATATACATACAACTGTGAGACATGGTATACAAGATGCTGGCAGCTTGCCCCTTTGGACACCCAAACTGATTCTGTTGTCAAGGTAGAGTCAGCTCCTTGATTCCCGTTAGACTTGATGGTCCTTTTCCTTACTTAAAGGAACAAATGGAGCCCTATTTATATCTATTTACGTCTCCCGGCGTGAGGGTGACTCCATCGAGCGACTTGTCGTACAGGGCAAAGTAGAGGGCACCAGAGGGCGAGAAAGGTCGCCCGTGCGATGGACCTCTGCGTATGATGTTAGTGGTGCGCCGACAAAGTTGTATCTCGGATGGAGACGTAGATCTCGTTGTAGAATTGGCGAAGGTGGGTAAAGATTCTCAGGGACAAAGATCCCTACCTAATCATGGCCTCCGACCAACCCCTTTTATCCGTCCAGCGCCACCATAAGGCCACATAATAGGGTAAACCAAATATCACAATAATTAACCACACCAATATTGGAAACAAACTAACATGGTAACGACAAAGATAACAGTAACTTCACAATTAAGAGATGTTGACAGAGCGTTAGCCGTCCAGCGCCACCGCGCTGCTCCGTCTAGGTCGTAGCGCAGCGGAGACCAATATTAATTTAATGCTGTGGGGATTTAGGAACTGTCGATTCTGGATTCATATTGTAGGTTCGAACTTCCAAGTATTGACTTCTTAATTGAACTCCGTGTTACAACTTCTCAATCCTGATGCAGTATCATTACCTGAAAGTCCTGTAATCCTCAGTCGTGGATATCTGTCACTTAATATTATGTGCCTACTGACTAGCATTTATCATTTAACTCCAAGCCATTTAATGGCAAAGTTTATTCATTTTACATATTTTAAACTTTAATTAAAAAGCTTGAAATAAGAATTATTATTTTCCAAAAACCGGTTTCACGCTTTAGTTTCGTCGTTCTTTTTCGCTCGCGCGACTTACGTAGGTACGTAAAAACAATTTTTTTTAAACTAAACTTTACTTACTGGCATTTGAAGTCGTTTATTTAAAAGGAGTTTTATTTGCTGACAAGCGGACACCCGCGACTTCGTTCGCATGGATATTGATTTTAAAAATCCCGTGGGAATCATTTTATTTTTCTTAAGCTCCTTTGAGCTCATACCTTGCTAAAAACTGTAAAAGTTCACTGACGGATGTTTAGGTAGATCAAAATGTAAACATCGGCCAGTGAAATTCCCATCAAAATCGATCCAGCCTTTCAGAGATTAATCGGTAATCTTTAGCTTTCTTTAACTTTTTCTGTATCTACTTTCTAACAAAAAAAGAATGAATGAAATCGGACCACGCGTTAATGAATTACAGCTAAGTACACATTTTGACTTTCATCCCCTCTCCCAAGGGAACGGTGCTGAATTTCGGAAAAAGTATCCTATATGTTACTCCGTAGTATGAACTTTAAATCGTACCAAGTTTCATTTCAATCCATTCAGGAGTTTATGCGTGATGCGCGCACAAACATACAGACAAACAGACAAAAATAGCTTTTTTACGTTATATTACTTATCCCTAACATCCCTCAGTTATTATTTTGCAAAAATCTTTAATGTACAGATACGGCAAGTCTACGATTTTATTATATGTATAGAAGAAGATGATTTAGATTTTTATAGATGAATTTTTATTCAAGGATTTGAATATAAATAACATTGTTTTGCGTTTTTGTAAAGATGTTTAATAATAATAATAATAAATATAATAATAAATATTCACACATACAAACACGGTCGTCTGTTCCTAAAGTAGGCAACTTAATGCCTGTGTTATAGGTAACAACCGACTGATATACATATTTACATATATATATATATAGATATATATTTTTTTATTAAATATATAATATAGTATATACGTAATACATACTTATTTACTTACATAAATACACCCAGACTCAGGGCGGGAATCGAACCCGCAACCCCGGAGCGGAAAGCAGGGTCACTGCCAACCGCGCCAACGGGTCAGTCGATGTGTCTTCTATTCAGAAAATATTCGAATAATAGACCGGTCAAATTAGTCTAAAAAATAGGGGTGAGGTTACAATAATTCCCACCTGGCTGAAAATTGGTAGGATTGTTCAAAACACTATTATAAATGAAATGTGAAAAGTCCTCATCGATCCGACACCTGGAAAAAAATTTACTCCTGGACACGCACAGTTGACTCACACTTGGCTGAAAATTCGTAGGATTATTTGAAACACTATTATAAATGAAATGTGAAAAGTCCTCATCCATCCGACACCTGGAAAAAAAATTACTCGGGGTCAAAGGTCACAAAAACGGCTTTTTCATGATTTTCAGCAAAACGGTAAGTTTTATCATAAAATTAGCTTACACAAAATTGTAGATCAGATTATTATCTTTAAAAAATGTCTAAATACTTTTTTTCTTAAAAGCCACCGTTTTTGAGATATAACGATTCAAAAAGTTAAGTGTCGAAATAAAAATGAGGGACTGGATTTCTTTCTACCCGAAATTCTGATATTTCCAATATTTTATGTGTGTTATTTAGTATAATATAATGTTATTTAGTATGTAACTTATATGTGTAAGTTATGTATAACTTAAATAATAAATTTTTTCCAGGTGTCGGATCGATGAGGACTTTTTACATTTCATTTATTATAGTGTTTCAAACAATCCTACAATTTTTCAGCCAAGTGTGAATAAACTGTGCGTGTCCAGGAGTAAATCTTTTTCCAGGTGTCGGTACGATGAGGACTTTTCACATTTCATTTATAATAGTGTTTTGAACAATCCTATCAATTTTCAGCCAGGTGGGAATTATTGTAGCCTTGAAAGTCTAAATTGACTGGGCTAAAAGTGTCACACAATCATACTAGGTAAGCAAATAGAGATAGACACAAAAATAGATATTCTAGGATTTCACTAAAACATATATTTTCTATTTATTATTATATTATCAATAATTGATACTGATTATCATTAAATGATAGCCGTGACTGGTGACGTTAAGGTGACGCCGAGACAATTCACTCCTCTCTGCATCCTGAAGTAACCTTTTTCTCCGAAGCCCGTACCCCAAGAGTTCTTCACCAACCAGTACGAGATTCCGCTTGCGCTATCTGAAAATATAATTATTTTTGATCTATTGTAGTATGTAGAATGAAACTGGGCTGGCTGGACATTTGCAAAACCACGTCAGATCTTCGATTCATCGATATTGCAACATTTAAAGACCAAGGTATAGGTATCGCCAAACAAATATTCGTCCCTGAGCTTCGTGCGAGAGCGCGCTCGCGCAGGTTTGCGCTAGCTCCGTCCCTTTCTGAGAATAAAAAAAATCAAAATTTATGTACAAATCAACTGCCGCATGTAGATATAGACCGCAAACTTAAGTGCGCCACGGATCGAGGTACGTTGTGTGTTTACCGCAGATTTATGCGTAATTATTGATCAGATTGTCACAATTTTTTTATTGGTTAACATTTACTTCAACTTAGGGAACAGTGCAAGTTTCATCAAAATGTGACAGCTCATCCAGTCGTACCTACTCAAAAATCAAGATCAAAATTTATTAGCCATCTGGCGCTGGCGCGTACCTATTTATTTTCATCTTTGTCTTACTTTTGGCATGGCATACTTAACTAACTAGATCTTTGTCAAAGCCATGGGCAATACTATATTTCGTATTTTGTGTCAGTGTTCGATGACCGTAGGTGAACTTGCATTGGTTGCTCGTACATTAAAAATGACAAGTATAAATTAAAAAACCCCTGACCAACCCCCGACATACACCATTTTGTGGTGGCGGCCATCTCGGATTTGCATAGTACTATTTTAGTAGTCAAGCCATTTTGATACCCATATTGTGGGGGTTGTGAAAAATATATAATCCGCCATTTTGTAGGGGCGGCCATCTTGGACTTCGATCTTCATCAAACATAGCTGAGAATACTTCCGAGTAATTCACCTTTCAAACAAAAAAAACCGCATTCAAATCGGCTCACCCGTTTGAGCGCTACAGTGGAACAGACAGATACACACAGACAAACACACATAGGCATGTCAAACTTAAAACACCTCGTGGTTACCACCGCGTCGGGAGTTAAAAATAGGAATTGAAAAACACTGACCCACTCCATAACCAACAAGAAGAACTGCGTGATTGAGTCCTAGGTATAGGCAATCATCTCCGGACAACACACCGCTTTTGTAGCTTTTCAAAGGTGTCGCATCGATAGCTAAAAATTTAACATACAATATATTTTTATTCACTGAATCCATTAATTTATTACTGTGTTCCGTCGTCGTGTTGTAGTTTTCAATTCCCGGGTTCAATTCTCGGGTCGGGCAAATAATTGTAAGGTATTGGGTTTTTCTGCCAAGAAATTCTCAGTGCCAGCCCGGAGTTGGTAGTTGGCGGTGTTTCACCCATGTGCCTCGGAGAGCACGTTAAGCAGTCGGTCCCGGTTATTATCACTATCATGTGACAAAAGTCGTTAAAGCCCACCAACCCGCATTGGAGCAGTGTGGTTGGTCTAAGCTCTAAATCCCTCTCTCCTACGAGAGAGGAGGCCTGTGCCCAGCAGTGGGACGTTAAATGGTGTAGTGGTGGAGTGGTGGTTGTAGTTTAGGGTGATATGACTAGGATTGCCGATATGTATATTTTTCATCTATCTACAAGTTAGCTCTTGACTGCGACCTCACCTGATAGAAAGTGACGATGCAGTTTAAAGTGCAAACGGGCTAACCTGGAAGAATAATGGCAGTTTTTATTAAACTCATAACCCTGATCGGTGTCGGTATCGGTAGCCTAGCCCTCAGACGACCTCCCTGGCGCAGTGGTCAGCGCTGTGGTTTTTTTTTTTTATATAGGAATAGCGGGCAACAGAGCAAGCGGGTCACTTGATGTTAAGTGATTACCGCCGCCCATGAACATTAGCAGCACCTGAGGAACCACTAATGCGTTGCCGGCTTTTGAGGAAGGGGACTGGCTCTTCAGCTCGGCTACCGGAACACACGGATGCTTTGCGGCAGATTACGGCTGAAGTGTGGTCGCTAGCCAGGCGGATTCGGGGTAGAATCCTACCACAAAGCCGTGATACCATCTAGATTACGTTGTGTGGTATCAGGCACAACGACCCGTAGAGGGGACTGAGAGCGTCAGGGCCTCGTTAGCATACTGGCAGGGTGCACCGCGCGCAGGTGAGGTTGACTTTGGCCACATAGGTGGAATTTGGGCCACTTACACCCCAAAATTTTTTTTATATTAACCCGGGACCTCCCACTTATAAAACCCAAGGTTTTGTAAGTGGGAGGCCCCGGGTTCGATTCCCGGCAGGGGCAATTTGGGATTTTATAATTTCTAAATTTTCTCTGGTCTGGTCTGGTGGGAGGCTTAAGCCGTGGCTGGTTACCACCCTACCGGCAAAGCCGTGCCGCCAAACGATTTAGCGTTCCGGTACGATGTAGGTGTAGAAACCGATCAGGGGTATACATACCTCATCCAAGTTAGCCCGCTTCCATCTTAGACTGCATCATCACTTACCATCAGGTGAGATTGCAGTCAAGAGCTAACTTGCAGTTGAATAAAAAAAAGCCTCCCGCTAACTTCACTCACAGAATGAAATAATGTTGCTAACAAAACAAACTGTGTTATGTAGGAATTTTGCTAATATGAGTTTAACCAATATGAAATCCAAAGGGAACAGAATTTTGAGGCCGCCATGGCCGCCGGCTTTAACGGGGTCTATCATGTCATATTGTAAGTAGGTAAGTAAATACACATCATTAAAAAATCTACTGTACGTGTGTTCGTAATTCGTTTCCTCCTGAACGAATTGACAGATTTTGATGCATTTTTTTCACTTATGGGGTCATCTGAATGGTTCTTTCAAGTTATAGTTGGAGCCAATAGTTATTATGGACATCAAGATTTGCTAAACTGTAGCATAAAGAGTCGCATAAATAACTATGTTTTTTAGCAGTTGAATATTATGGTTTTCTGCTCATTGGTATCTACGAGTAAATTCCTCCTAAGTACCTATATGAAAATTAACTTAAATTACCGATAGAAAGTGGTCCAATTGCAACCAATTGTGCAGCTATGTCATTCTCAGTGCTTGCATTTATAACTTTGTAGTCAGTTACGTTGACTGCTACATCTGCAGCTTGGTATTTGCAGGTGCTATTTTGAGCGTCGTAAGGGTATCTTTGCAATGTCATGGCGCCTTCAGACATTAAATACCTAAAAAAATATATATGGTTATTATGTGTTATGTAAGCAACGATAGTTGAAGTATCCGTCAGCAGTGCACCATTGAGAAGAACCATCAAAATATATTTTTCATATTTTTGTTATAACAAATTTATCTTACTGTATGGCTCCCTGTGGAATCCCTCCACCACACCCGTTATCAAATGTATCACAATCCACCAATTGCTGTTCAGACAGATCTATAAGATTACCAGTTTTGATAGCGTTAATACTTTCCACGTTACCTGAAATAAATGCAAAGAGAAATTATATTTTGGCAATCTGTCTAGCGTACGCCCTTTCTTTATATGTTTGTGATAGATCTAATTTTAAGTCATATATTGAATATCTTTTACAGTGTAAACTAAAGGGCAACCCTTTTAGTAAGATGGTTCCTGACGTAAAGGTGAGATGCGGGCGCCTGTTACCGATGACATTTAGCACAGAAATAAGCTTGCATCCCAGAGATAAACAGACATATCCTGGAAAATATTCCAGTCACATGGGAAAAACTTAATTGCAGATGTCAGGCTGTCAGCTAGTTTCGAAAGCCATCACGTCTCTTACCAACAGCACTAAAAGCCCAACAAGATCCGCATGCTCCTTGATCCTTGACACTTGTAACTACGTTCTTGTCGCGCCAGTCAAAGCTTGACGGTATTCCTAAAACTTTATTATATTTATATTTGCTCTCTGGAGTAACAGCTTTGCCGCTTCCTAAATATTCAGAGGGAGCTTTAAAACATGTTTGTCTTGCTAAAAATTCCTGATGTGTCAAATCGGTGAACTGGTTTACACCTGGAACGTAATAAAACAATTAAAATAGTATGTTTTAGTTTGCTAATTGCTATTTGCATCACTCATGTGCTGGGTTTTCGCCCAGGATAATAAGGGGTTTATCTGCAAGTAACTCAGTGCGGGAATCTTTTTTCTTGTTTAAAAAAAAATAAAAAAAATGTTTTTCGACAACAGCTCAAAAATTACATTTTTCATTCTATGGAACTACCTAATCCTGATCTCAACAATTTTTTGAAGTCGGCGCCAAATGACGTCATTCAAGTCGAAAATGTGCCCCCCGGGTCCCAGACTCACCCTCCGCGACTATTATGGTTCACCGCGCTCGCATTCAAAAGAGGATATTCTGATTTTACTTACACGAATTGAATGTGGTTTGGCGCCGACTCCAAAAAATTATATATCATTTGAGTTAGGTAGTTTAATCGTCAATCTAAATGAATAAAAAATTATTTTAAACTTTTTAGTTCGATTCGTTTGAAGTCGGTTCATTTTTCTTTGAAAAAAATTATTTTATGCTTTTTAGTGATTTGTTTTCTTTATATTAGGTAATAATAATAATATAAATGAGAACTATGTAAAATAGATTATGACCTATATATTATTAATTATTATTAAATATCCTGTGACATATACATTTTATGTGTCATACTATAGATGAGTGGTTTTATTATGTTCTAACCCAACCTAACCTAACTTCTGATCTATACAAGACTAGTTTGTATGCGTACAACTCTTGTATAATTTGGATAGACCGTAATTTACAATCTATACGCAACTAATTTCACACCCTTGCGGTTTGGCTTTGTATAGAATGAAAATACACGTAACCATGCACAAACTCCAAGGAATCACTCTATATGCAACTGTACTGACTTCGGCCCAAAACTTTTTGCAAAAGGTCAATGTTACGTAGGCGTAGCAGAGTGAAGTCTTCGGACAGAATAGCTATATCAGACTTCAGCAATAGGTCTGGTAATCTCAGAGAACATATTAGTGACATATGTGTACATTTATGCTAATAACTTCGTACGTAAGAATGATAACTCGATGTGTTATATACTTAAACCTTCTTGAAAGTATGTAGATAACGATAGTGAAACAATTATCAAAATCGGTTCATTAGTTGCGGAGATAATCGCGAACATACTTACATACATACATACATACATACATACGGGTCGAATACAGAACCTCCTTTTTTTGAAGTCGGTTAAAAATGGTTTTGCACTTTATACATATCTTGTACTTACCAAACTCAGTATGTTCATTTTTAGCATTCAACATGTAGATTTCTTCCAAGTTCTTTAAAAATATCTCGCATCTCATGGCTTTTTCTTCGTCGCTACTATAAACCTTATTATGAGCATCAATAAAATCTTCAAATAGCTGTGGTCCTTCTCTCAGACTATAAGGAAGAGCTTCTTTAGCTAAAACAGTAGCAGTTAGATACAATAAAACTAACACAATCATTTTTACTACTTTTATAAATTAAGGTTTGATTTTAGTATGTATTTTATTTTATTATTATTAATTAAATATTGCTATTTTATATTATTAGTTACACCGTTGGACTTATTGTCCTAACAGTGTATACACTACTTTCAAAATCGCCAGGCTATATATTTATATGTATAAGTTATCAGCAATTATTTAATAGTTATTAGCATTCTTAAATCTTTAACATTGATTACATTGTTGTGTGTGAAAGAAAATGTTTTAAACCGCATATTTTCTTATATCTATTTCATTATTTGATTATATTACATACAAAACATTATAATATATTACATACAAAACAATTTGGTTTTACAAGGGGTCGCTCAACAACAACAACAACAACAACGCTGGTGTTGAGTTAATACAGAATATATTTGAAGCCTGGGAGGAGTCACGTGATGCACTTGGAGTTTTTTGTGACTTGTCCAAGGCTTTTGATTGTGTTGATCATGAAACATTGGTCAGAAAACTACACCATTATCTGTGCCATTATGGAATTAAGGGCGCAGCACTGGATTTAATGAGTTCTTACCTAAATGATAGAACACAAAAAGTAGATGTGAACGGAAAGCGGTCTGCCGGGTCAGTTGTAGAAATAGGAGTTCCACAGGGTTCCATTCTCGGGCCCTTTCTATTCCTTATTTATATTTATGACCTTCCTTATCTTGCTAAGGATAGTCACGGGATAGTATTGTTTGCTGATGATACATCACTTTTGTTTAAAACTAATCGATACAAAAGAATTCCTGACGAAGTAAACAATTCTCTCACAAAAGAGGTACAGTGGTTTGAAGCTAATAACTTATTACTTAATGGGAAAAAAACAAAGTGTGTTAATTCACTTTACCCAATGTTAAACAAGTTGAAACCACTGTACAGCTTAATAATGAGGAATTAGATCTAGTGGATACGGCTGTTTTCCTGGGGATAACGTTAGATGCTAAACTCCAATGGGGCCCTCATGTAAAGAATTTATCGAACAGACTTAGTTCTGCTGCATATGCGGTTAAAAAGATTCACCAACTAACTGATATTGAAACTGCGAGGTTAGTTTATTTTAGTTACTTTCACAGAATTATGTCATATGGCATACTATTATGGGGTAATGCTGCTGATATTAATTCCATTTTTCGTGCTGCAGAAGAGGGCTGTTCGTGCCATATATAATATGGGACCCAGAGAGTCACTGAGAAATAAGTTCAAGGAATTTAAAATTATGACAGTTTATAACCAATATATTTTTGAAAATTTAATATTATGTGCACAAAAATATCGATAAATTTAAGAAAAAAAGTGACTGTCATAACATTAATCTTAGAAATAAAGATAAACTTGTGTTGCCCACTACTAGGCTGCGGAAAGTTCCCGTGTGGGGTTGCTGGTCCCCCATCGGGTGCGTCCCCCCGGTGGCGGATGGGGGAACGCCTCCCAGATATGGGAGGTACCGGGGAAACCCGGCGCGGACCAAAACCAGCAGGGGGTTGCCGCTTGGAGGATCCTGGTACTTCTCTGTTCATCAGAGTGGACTGTGGAGACTCCGGGCGGCGACAATTGGGGGGGGAGGCTTTCGGGCCGTGAGGAAGAAAACCTCGTTAAAAAATTACAGGAGGGGGTGGAAACGCCCTGCGCGGCGGGTCCGCTGGTCTTTTTGGTCCCCCGGTGGAGGGTCTGCCGGCGCCGGCTGGGTCGCGGATGATTGCGCAAGTGTACCCGTAACCCAGCCACCAGGCGACACGGAGGAACATCGCTGGGTTTTAGTGGGTATTCTGGCCATCGGCCTGCTTGAGTCCCACACTATCTTCCGGAAGCATTGCAGTCCGCTGTAGGGCTTCCGGAGGGTGTGCGTAAATGCATTTCCCAGCGTCAAAAAAAAAATAAAAAAAAAAAAAAAAAAGGCTGCGGAAAGTTGGAAAATCATTTGTTGGTACTTCTGTACTTTTTTATAATATGTTGCCAGAGAACATTTTGGATATGTCTCTCAATAAGTTCAAGGGTTTTATTAAACGCAAATTAGTTGAAAAATCTTACTATAGCTTAAAAGATTTTTTTTATGACAAAAATCCATGGACATAAATTGCTCTAAAAGCCAACAGTTCAAATCATTTTTATGGCTATCCCATATTGTAAGATGGTGATAATAAAAAAAAAAAAAACCCGGCTGAGTTTGTTGTGGGCTCTTCTCAGATCAGGGCGCGTTTGGAAGCCTCGTAGATTTAGTTTTAAGTTTCCGTAAGTAATTATCACCATTGCCTGTTCCTAAATTGACGTTCAAAAAGTGTACAGTGTACCAATTTTGAATAAAGTTTATTTGATTTGATTTGATTGAATTGTGTATTTACTAGAGGATGCTCGCGACTTCATCCGCGTGGAGTTAGGTTTTTAAAAATTTTGCGGTAATTCTTTGTTTTTCCTAAGGTCCTTTGAGCTCATACTGTTAAAAGTCGCACATTAAAATGAAACTACAGTAATGAGTATTAATTTTTTTAATAGCTCTTTCCCATCACTAAAGTTTTCCCAATGAAAGTCCCATCAAAATCGGTTCAGCATTTTGGAGACAGCCAAACACAAATTTCAATGCACCCTAGATGATAATCCGGACGTTCAAACGTTCCTGTGCAATCCGGGTTCCAAGTTATATGGAATACTAATACGGTTGTGATGACTGTAATTTCTGAGTTTTAAGGGGGTAAAATGGGGGTAGAAAGTTTGTATGATAGTCCTATGTTTTTAAAGTTACAGACCTGAAAATCGGTATTTAGATTACTAACTTTAAATAATAAAAACTTATATATTTTATTCCAAAAAATCTTCCCTTAAAGATAGTAAAATAGGGGTTGAAAGTTTTAATGGGAAGTTTTAATTATAATATTATTGTTATTATCAACTTGAGATTTGGATGGTAGGTTCATTCCAGGGCTTAAATATGAACCTAGAAAAGATTTCAGGTAAATCCTCCCCTAAGGGGGTAAAATGGGGGTAGGAAGGTTATATGAAAGTTCTGTTTTTGAAGTTACAGATATGAAAATATGCATTTAGATTATAATATAAATTTCAAATAATACAAACGTCTATAAGTTAGTTTGGAAAATCTCCCCTTAAGGGTGGTAAAATAGGGGATGAAAGTTTTTATGTGAAGTTTTAATTATTTTTATTATTAACTTGAAATTTGGAAGGTAGGTTCTTTCTAGGTTGTAGATATCAGCCTAGAAAATATTTTACGAAATTCCTCCCTTATGGGGGCAAAATGGGGGTAGTCTCTTCTTAATAGTGGTAAAACAGAGGATGGAGGTTTGTACAGGGAAGTTTGAATTACTGTTATTATTAACATAAAATTTGTAAGTTAGGTTCTTTCGAGGGGGTAGGCATCAGCTAAGTAAAAAATTGACGAAAATCCACCCCAAAGGGGGTAAAATGGTTTACTTATATCACGACATCAGTTTATGAACTTAAATATAGTAAAACAGGGATCCTGTAGTCTATACTAATTAATTATTATCGGACATAACTACATATTGACGTAATTTTTTGCAGTTGCATTTTTTTTAGTTGAAGAACTAACTAACTAACTTAGTTAGCAACTGAAAATAGTTGCCAACTAATTAGTTTGATATACATTGCTGCTTTACTGTGGGAAATATAAAGTGTTTTCATAATTTTACACAGTAAAGCAGCAATATATATCGCACTAATTCGTTGGCAACTATTTTCAGTTGCTAACTAAGTTACAGAATAACACCCCTGGAGTGTGACAGACTACTATTTTATCCCGGGAAAACAAAGGCTTCCCGTGAGACTTTTGAAAAATCTAATACCGCGGATGAAGTCGCGGGCAACAGCTAGTATAGTTATAAGTAACATTTTAATTTGGGAATAATCTAGTTATGCGTTCCATTTAAAAAAATCCTATCCCAAATAAAGGATTTTTTTTTTATTTTTTTCTTTCTCATTAGTGAGTGTCGTGAGTATTTCCATTATCCATAGTATAGTAGAGGTTTCCTTGGGATATTAAAAAAAATATCAATGCATCGCATATTTAGTTCATATCGTCACTGGAAAGGCAAATTTACTTAACCGCCAAATTGGGCATATTGAGTTATATACATATTCGGAATCAGCGAATTTTTCTGCATCGATCTATCTAGGTAACATTGCAATCGGATTACTTTTGTGGCGCTTCAGTAACCCGTAAAAACGAGGGAATTCTTTTGTTTTGATTACTGAAACGACACATTTTTTGGTCTTTTTTATACTATTGTCGCATAAGTCATATTAACTTACTATATAAATATGAAAATTTCAATTAAAGTAAGTATGTCTTTCTGCCGTCTGGAAAACCATGTTGTTTAAGAAATTTTGGTTTAAATAAATTGCAATACAGCGTGGCGTTTAAGTAATTTAGCCTGACTGTTATTGAACAGTTTGCGGGCTATAAACATTTTTGCCCTGCAGTAAAATTTTTGTAAAAGTCACGAATGTATTTTTTCCTATTCGCCCAAATATAATTCTACATCTCTTAAGTAAATATACTGACAATAATATTGATGTCGTTGTGGAATAAGTATCGACGCGACAGTTCAAAATCGTAAGTGAACGCGCCCAGGCAGGTGCTCGCAGGCGGTTAAGTCAGTCGGCTCGACAGATATTTTTGGAGCCGCTGCTGCTGCTACGTGAGAATATTAGTGTGAAAATATGTAAATAATATATTTATTTCATTGATTAATTATATTAAAATAATAATCCCCTAATAATAAATATCCCTACTAGCCTCCCCTAAGGGGGTAAAATGGGGGTAGAAAGTTTGTATGAAAGTCCTATGTTTTTAAAGTTACAGACCTGAAAATCTGTTATTTTTAAATATATAAGTTATTCTGGAAAATCTGCCATTTAGGGTGGTAAAATAGGGGATGACAGTTTTAAGGTAAGTTTTAATTATTGTTATTATTAACTTGTAAGGAAGGGAGGCTCTTTCAAGGGCGTAAGTATCAGTCTCTCAGATATCTCGGAAATAGTAATGAGAAAATTCACCTCTAAGGGGGTAAAATGGGGGTTCGAAGGTTACATGAAAATCCTATTTTTTAAAGATACATGAAAATTGACATATAAGTTACTAGCGATTGCCCGCGAATTTGCCCACGTACAATTTCTGATTTCCTATGAGATTATGTTTTCCCGCTGTAGAGAGGCGTATTGAAATCCCAAATACTGATTTTCATGAATCTCTGTTGAAAAATTACGGATTTTAATACAAACTTTCATCCCGTCGTTCTTTGGGGGTGTAAATTCTGAAAATCCTGAAATAACAGTTAATTTATCTTTAACGGAAAACTTCCATATCAATTTTCATTTTCTCATTTTTATTTTCAAACTATCATTCAAATATATTCATGGATGGATGGAAAATTAACGCGAAAAATTATGGACCCTAATACTAAACTTCATCCCCTGTTTAACCCACTTGGGGTTGGATTTCTTTAAAACCTGAGACACGTAATTCTTTATTTAAAAGTCTAAATCGGAATCGAACGTCTAAATACGAATTTACATGGAAATAACTTGAAAAATGAAGGACTTTCATATAAATTTATATCCCCTGTTTCACTCCCTTAAGAGTTGAATATTAAAAAATCCTTTCTTAGCGGATGCTTACGTCACAATAGCTAGTTATCTGTATGCCAAATTTCAGCTCAATCTGTCCAGTGCGTTGTTTGTGCGTGTTGATAGATCAGTTAGTCAGTCCGTCAGTCAGCTTTTCCTTTTATATATTTAGAAGAAGATTAGTTGACGTAATAAATAATGGACTCTCATACAAAACTTCATCCCCTATTAAACCCACTTGGGGGTGGTATTTCTTAAAAACCTGAGACATGTAAGTCTTTATTTGAAAGTTTAAATCCAAATCGAATGTCTAAAGACGATTATTCATGGAAATAACTTGAAAAATGAAGGACCTTCATACAAATTCCCATCCCCTATTTCACCTCCTTAGGGGTTGAAAATTAAAAAAAATCTCTCCTTAGTGGATGCTTACGTCACAATTATAGCTATCTGTATGCCAAATTTCAGCTCGGTCCGTCCAGTGGTTTGAATTGTACGTTGATAGATCAGTCAGTCAGTAAGTCACCTTTTTCTTTTATATATTTAGATTTATATTATATTTAAATAATAAAAACCTATATAAGTTATTTTGGAAAATCTTCCCTTAAGGGTGGTAAAATAGGGGATGAAAGTTTTTATGGGAAGCTTTAATTATTTTTATTATTCTGCCATTGAAAAACGATTAAATGGTGTTATGATTTGGACATCACAGTGGAGTACAATTTTCACTCTGGCTAGGAAGTCACCGAAACCCGACAAATTTCCTGGAAGTATTTTTCTGCAGTTATATCCCATTTATTAGAATCAGTATACTTAAGAACCTCTACTTCATAGGGTTTCTTAAGTAGACCTATACTGATTTTAATAAATGGGATATACTTAATTGAAGATAAATACTTCAAGGAAATTTGAAAAGAAGGTTTGTTGGGTAAAATAAGCAAACTAAGCACTTTTACATTTTAAAAATCAACAGAATATAATATTATAGCTTATGTGAATCCAGATGCAAAAAATGAAAAAATTGAAATACTTAACGAAAAAAATTCCACCATCCAACTGAGACCAAGTTACAAAGCGCTGCTGTCAGTATGTATATAAAAATAAATAGGTATCTGGATCTCAACAAATTGTGTACCAACAAAGTCATACTAGTCATTATAGTTTCATGAAGAGTACAAAAAATTTACCTATACTAATTATTACTATTCAAGACTATTTCATTGATACAGATGTAGAGGACGAAGAAACAGCCGAATAATAGGTTAACATTCATCATCTATGTTATTGTTTTTTATTATCTGAAAGACGATTTTGGGGGTTACTGTTCCTTCCACAGAACACTTATTACACCAATACATTAAGTATAATATACAGTAGTAAAATTTTTGTGTTTTCACCGTAGAAAACTAGTTAAGTTGAATTTATTAAGTTGTGTAAAAATACAATTATTCTCAAAAGTAAGAGCCATGATTAAGATTCATAAACAATAATTATGATTCTATTAGGTGGATTATAATTAATGTTCAAATTAAAAGTTACTTTGATAATTTCTGTATATTGTATGTGTATTTTATTTGAATAACTGCAACTACGTAGTAAATAAGTTGGTACGTAGGTAGATACTTGCATGCAAGGCGCATGTTTAACCTGTGTTGGGATTTAGCTTAGAAAAAGAGCACTTATTTGGAACTCTAATGCTAGAGATTTCAAGTATAGGTTCTAACTGCCTCATTTCAATTATATTAGAGACTTCAGTATGATAGATAGGCATCTTTTTGAATCAATAATTATGGTCTTCAGGTTTTCTTAATGTAGATGTTCATTGTAATTAATCTCTTACGTAGTTTATCCTTATTATGATTACAATAAACTAGACATATGAAAATGGAAATGTATCCTGGAAGTATTTATAGTTCACCAGCATACTAGTTTAGTGATATTAAAAGAAATTTTGTCGTGCTTCTATGTCTTTATGTTATGTCTTATAAGCAAGTTTAATTTACAATTTTTTTTAACTTAACCACGTTACAGTAAATTTGACTCACTTTGCAATGAGGTACTTTTTACTTAACCGCCACTTATTTCCTGAATTAGCAGATATAGTAATCTACAGCATATGAATAAAAATAAAGCTATGAAAACGTTTTACGTATCAAGTTGTTTGATTAAAATCAGATGATAAATAAAAAAGTTATGAATTTTTTTGTTAAAAAAAAAACTTTAAATGGCTTTTTCTCGAAATGCCGTTTTGGCGGTTAAGTAAAATAGCCTTTCCAGTGACGATATCATAATTATTTATTTATTTTACTCTTCATCAAATTATCACATACAAGCGAAAGTGTCACACAATCATACTAGGTAAGCAAATAGAGATAGACACAAAAATAGATATTCTAGGATTTCACTAAAACATATATTTTCTATTTATTATTATATTATCAATAAATAATAATTGATACTGATTATCATTAAATGATAGCCGTGACTGGTGACATTAAGGTGACGCCGAGACAATTCACTCCTCTCTGCATCCTGAAGTAACCATTTTCTCCGAAGCCCGTACCCCAAGAGTTCTTCACCAACCAGTACGAGATACCGCTTGCGCTATCTGAAAATATAATTATTTTTGATCTATTGTAGTACCTATGTAGAATGAAACTGGGCTGGCTGGACATTTGCAAAACCACGTCAGATCTTCGATTCATCGATATCGCAACATTTAAAGACCAAGGTATAAGTATCGCCAAACAAATATTCGTGCCTGAGCTTCATGCGAGAGCGAACTCGCGCAGGTTCGTGCTAGCTCCGTCCCATTCTGTCCGCCCACTAATACCTCAAATATGCTATTGCGACGCGCCTTGCGGCTATATTCAGAGGCCAATATTTGTTTGGCGATGCCTATACCACGAGTGTGTACTATATGTAATATTGTATGGGACGTAAACGTGGACGCTGACGATTGACCGCAAACTATAAATAGTCTTTCAGCTCGCCACGGATCGAGGTACGATATGCGTTTACCGCGGATTTATCCGTAATTAATTATTGACCGGATTTTTTTTATTGGTTTACATTTACTTCAACTTGGGAACAGTGCAAGTTTCATCAAAATGTGATGACCCACCCATTCGTACATCTACCTAGTACCTACTCAAAAATCAAAATCAAAATCGCCATCTGGCGATGGCGCGTACTTTATTTTCATCTTTGTCTTACTTGGGGCATGGCTACAAATCAATAGCCGCTGAAATTCAAGAATACATTGTGCGCCAGGTGTCTCAGTGGGAGAGATTTAAGTGCTTTACTTACAACATCTACGGTATGGTACTCGATGATTATAATTATTATTTATATTAATTACACATAGATCTCAGAAATTATTGTTTATCCTACAGCCAGTTGTGCACTTGTACATACGTGGCAATTTTAATAAAAAGTTGTGTAAACAACAGAATAATAAAAATTAAAAAACCCCCGACACACCATTTTGTGGTGGCGGCCATCTTGGACTGATTTTCATCACACATAGCTAACAACACTCCCAACAAATTCACCTTAAAAAAAACCGCATTCAAATCGGTTCACCCGTTTGAGCGCTACGGTGTAACAGACAGATACACATAGACACGTCAAACTTAAAACACCTTGTGGTTTTAGCGTCGGGAGTTAAAAATAGGAATTGAAAAACACTGACCCACTCCATAACCAACAAGAAGAACAGCGTGATTGAGTCCTAGATATAGGCAATCATCTCCGGACAACACACCGCTTTTGTAGTTTTTCAAAGGTATCGCATCGATAACTAAAAATTTAACATACAATATATTTATATTCACTGAATACATTAATTTATTCCTGTGTTCCGTCGTCGTGTTGTGGATTGGCGATATGTATATTTTTTATCTATCTACAAGTTAGCTCTTGACTGCGACCTCACCTGATAGTAAGTGATGATGCAGTTTAAAGTGCAAATGGGCTAACCTGGAAGAAGTATAGCAGTTTTTATTAAACTCATAACCCTGATCGGTGTCGGTATCGGTAGCCTCCCGCTAACTTCACTCACAGAATGAAATAATGTTGCCAACAAAACAAACTGTGTTACATAGGGATTTGCTAATATGAGTTTAACCAATATGAAATTCAAAGGGAACAGAATTTTGAGGCCGCCATCTTTAACGGGGTCTATCATGTCATATTGTAAGTAGGTAAGTAAATATACACATCATAAAAAAATCTACTGTGTGTAAATCGTAATTCGTTTCCTCCTAAACGAATTCACAGATTTTGGTGCATTTGTTCACTTATGGGGTCATCTGAATGTTTCTTTCAAGATATAGTTGGATCCAATAGATGTCCATACATCAAGATTTGCTAAACTGTAGCATAAAGAGTCGCATAAATAACTATGTTTTTTAGCAGTTGAATATTATAGTTTTGTGCTCATTGGTATCTACGAGTAAATTCCTCCTAAGTACTAAACTATATGAAAATTATCTTAAATTACCGATAGAGAGTGGTCCAATTGCAACCAATTGTGCAGCTATATCATTCTCAGTGCTTGCATTTAAAACATTGTAGTTAGTTATGTTGACTGCTACATCTGCAGCTTGGTATTTGCAGGTGCTATTTTGAGCGTCGTAAGGGTAACTTTTCAATGTCATGGCGCCTTCAGACATTAAATACCCAAAAATATATATATGGTTATTATGTGTTATGTTAGCAACGATAGTTGAAATATTAACCGTTCTATTAGCCCCGAGTACTCCGTCAGCAGTGCACCATTGAGAAGAACCATGAAAATATATTTTTCATATTTTAGTTATAACAAATTTAACTTACTGTATGGCTCTCTGTGGAAACCCTCCACCACACCCGTTATCATATGTATCACAATCCACTAATTGCTGTTCAGACAGATCTATAAGATTACCAGTTTTGATAGCGTTAATACTTTCCACGTTACCTGAAAGTAAATGCAAAGGGAAATTATATTTTGGCAATCTGTCTAGCGTACGCCCTTTCTTTATATGTTTGTGATAGATCTAATTTTAAGTCATCATCATCATCATCATGATCAACCCATTACCGGCTCACTACAGAGCACGGGTCTCCTCTCAGAGTGAGAAGGGTTTTGGCCATAGTCTACCACGCTGGCCAAGCGGATTGGCAGACTTCACACACCTTTGAGAACGTTATGGAGAACTCTCAGGCGTGCAGGTTTCCTCACGATGTTTTCCTTCACCGTTAAAGCAAGTGATATTTAAATACTTAAAACGCACATAACTCCGAAAAGTTAGAGGTGCGTGCCCGGGATCGAACCCACGACCTCCGATTAGAAGTCGGTCGTCCTAACCACTAGGCTATCACAGCTTTTAAGTCATATTGAATATATTTTACAGTGTAAACTAAAGGGCAACCCTTTTAGTAAGATGGTTCCTGACGTAAAGGTGAGATGCGGGCGCCTGTTATCGATGACATTTAGCACAGAAATAGGCTTGCATCCCAGAGATAGACGGACATATCCGGGAAAATATTCCAGTCACACGGGAAAAACTTAATTGCAGATGTCAGGCTGTCAGCTAGTTTTGAAAGGCATCACGTCTCTTACCAACAGCACTAAAAGCCCAACAAGATCCGCACGCTCCTTGATCCTTGACACTTGTAACCACGTTCTTGTCGCGCCAGTCAAAGCTTGACGGTATTCCTACAACTTTATTATATTTATATTTGCTCTCTGGAGTAACAGCTTTGCCGCTTCCTAAATATTCAGAGGGAGCTTTAAAACACGTTTGTCTTGCTAGAAATTCCTGATGTGTCAAATCGGTGAACTGGTTTACACCTGAAACGTAATAAAACAATTAAAATAGTATGTTTTAGTTTGATATTTGCGTCACATGTGTTGGGTTTTCGCCCAGGATAATAAGGGTTTTATTTTCAACTATCTCAGTGCGGGAATCTTATTTTTTGTTTAAAAAAATTCATAAAAAAATGTTTTTCGACAACAGCCCAATAATTACATTTTTCATTCGACGGAACTACCTAATCCTGATCTCAAAATGCTAATGGTTTCGCACTTTCAATGGCTGGACATCATGTATCATAGGGACCTCCACACGCTGCAGCGGTCTTGTGCAGTTTACATCCACTTCCTCTGACGTTTTATGTCATATGTCCACTTAGTGCACACTGCACTTTTCGATACGAGGTTGACATTTATGCTACTTAGGACTGCAGTGTCTATAGGTTTTGCGAACTACATGCCACGCCCACTGCAATTTCAGCTTCGTAACCCGTTGAACATTTCAGTGACTTTTGTTTTTCAATGCTACTAGCTCGCCAATCAGTACTTAAGCAGCGTAGCGGGTATAAACTCTAAACCCGTCTGTGCTACAAGAGAGACAGTCTGCTCCCAGGAAAAGTGGTAATTCTTCAATGACTTTTCACAAACCAGGAAATAGATTATTACCAATATTTTCATCCTAAAAAATTGCAGAACTTATTCCTTGTTTTCCATGGAAAATATAGTAGTGTGGTGCGCAATTTTCAATTTGAACCATTTAAGTAATTAACAAGGAAATAATTAAATCAAAAATATTTTTTTGCCTTTAATATTGATCTTGAACTTACCAAACTCAGTATGTTCATTTTTAGCATTCAGCAAGTTGATTTCTTCCAAGTTCTTCAAAAATATCTCGTATCTCATGGCTTTTTCTTCGTCGCTACTATAAACCATGTTATGAGCATCAATAAAATCTTCAAATAGCTGTGGTCCTTCTCTCAGACTATAAGGAAGAGTTTCTTTAGCTAGAACAGTAGCCGTTAGATACAATAAAACTAACACAATCATTTTTACTACTTTTATAAATTAAAGTTTGATTTTAAAATGATAAAGATAAAGTTGTATTTAAAATTAAATATTGCTATTTTTTTATATTATTAGTTACACCGTTGGACTTATTGTCCTAACAGTGTATACACTACTTTCGAAATCGCCAGGCTATATATTTATATACGTTATCAGCAATTATTTAATAGTTATTAGCATTCTTACATTGATTATATTGTTGTGCGTAAAAGAAAATGTTTTAAACCGCATAACTTCTTGTATCTATTTCATTATTTTCTTGAATTATGTATTTACTAGAGGATGCCCGCGACTTCGTCCGCGTGGAGTTAGGTTTTTAAAAATCTTGCGGTAATTCTTTGTTTTTCCTAAGCTCCTTTGAGCTCATACTGTTAAAAGTCGCACATTAAAGTGGAAATACAATAATGAGTATTAATTTTTTTAAAAGCTCTTTCCCATTTCTAAAGTTTTCCCAATGAAAGTCCCATCAAAATCGGTTTAACATTTTGGAGACAGACAAACACAAATTTTAGTGCACCCCAGATGATAATCCGAACGTTCAAACGTTCCTGTGCAATCCGGGTTCCAAGTTATATGGATTACTGAGGGTTGTGCTGACTGTAATTTCTGAATTACAAAACTGACCTTGAAATATTTACGAAACAATCTTTAAAGTATTGTCTTTCTAACAAAAAAAGAATGAATGAAATCAATCTACTCGTTAATGAATTACAATTACAACTATGTACACGTTTAACTCTTATCCCCTCTCCCAAGGGAACCGTGCTGAATTTCAGGATGAAAAGTATCCTATAGGTATATTACTCCATAGTATGAACTTAAATCATGCTAAGTTTCATTTCAATCCATTTAGTAGTTTTTACGTAATGCGCGCACTAACATACAGATAAACAGACACAATTTTCAAAAATAGCTTTTTAAGTTCTATTACTTATCCCTAACGTCTCCCAATTATTATTTTGCAAAAATATTTAATGTACAGATGCGGCAAGTCTACGATTTTATTATATGTATAGAATATAGATAAAGAAGAATATATTATTATATTCATTGTTATAACTTATATCTTCTTCTATATTAGTCAGTATTTCCGTTACTTTGTCTATTATTACTTTATATCCCTTAATAACAGTATCGATTTGACCAATTTTTTGCGTCTTTGATGCTTTTAGAATATATTATATTCTAGGCACATATCAAAATTTGAGGTATTTTAATTTTTATAAGAGAAAGGCTCATAAAATTAATTTCATTCAAATTTCATTTATACTCATATTATGATAATTTCAAGGTTTTAGTTTCTTTTATCTTTTCGTGAGATCTGCCCTGTAAACTTGCCAATAATAATGAGCCCTTCTATCATAAAAACTAAAATTTCGATATGTGCCTTTACTTCATTACGGGTGTGATTATTATGTAATTATCAATTACGGACCCTGATAGCTAAAAATAAAATACAGTCTACAAAACAGCTGTGAAACATGGTGTACTACAAGATGCTGGTAGCTTGCTCCTTTGGACACCCAAACTGATTCTGTTGCCAAGGTAGAGTCAGATCCCGGAAGACTCGATGTCCCTTTTAGAGATTTCTTATCTAAAGGTATAAACGAAGCCCTATTTATGTAACTCAGCGTATGATGTTGGGCGCCGACAAAGTTGTAAAGCCATTTTTGGTACAGGGTCTATCTCGGAAACTAAATTAGTTAGGAATTTGACAGTCCTAAATGTTATATTTATAAAAAAAGAAAAATTAGGAAAATAAATTATTTGTGTCTTTATTTTATAAACAATAGATTAACGACTTTAGATGATAACTCATCATCATCATCATGATCAACCCATTACCGGCTCACTATAGAGCACGGGTCTCCTCTCAGAGTGAGAAGGGTTTTGGCCATAGTCTACCACGCTGGCCAAGCGGATTGGCAGACTTCACACACCTTTGAGAACGTTATGGAGAACTCTCAGGCGTGCAGGTTTCCTCACGATGTTTTCCTTCACCGTTAAAGCAAGCGATATTTAAATACTTAAAACGCACATAACTCCGAAAAGTTAGAGGTGCGTGCCCGGAATCGAACCCACGACCTCCGATTAGAAGTCGGTCGTCCTAACCACTAGGCTATCACAGCTTCGACAGATGATAACTCATAGATGATTAATTATTATAATTATGTATTAGGTATGTAAAAACTGACAAAATATTTGATATCGGAGTTTATCTTTTGAACCCAAAATCAGCCATTTGGGAGATCAAAATCTCTTAGAATATATTTTTTTTCAGTGTTTCATGACATACCTACCTAACATTCTTCTTCTTCTTGGTCGTTCTCTTTATTACTGAAGGTCGTGTCTTTGAAAGTCCCGCGTTGCATTTTTTGTATGTACTTACCTACTTACTGGTGTTTGTAGTCGGTTTATAAAAAGGAGTTTTATTTTCGATTTAGATTTTCATTGATTTTTTTTCAAAGATTTGTTTTGCGTTTTTGTAAAAATGTGTCTTCTAGTCGGAAAATATTCGAATAATAAGAATACACTGTAAAAACGAAAATTCGAATATTCGAACTCTCATCTAGTTATAAAGGAGAATGCCCAAAAATCTATGGGCGTGTAACCCAGTCGTTTACAAGCGTGTTGTATGCAGCATTTATTGCAGGTTTATTCCTGATAACCAAACACACCATTTTAATACCTCTAGGACTTGTAGTTTTAAATAAATCTAAGTTTAAGTTTGAAAATGATTCTAGGTTATGTGTAGTTTATAATTGTTAAAGTAGTAAGGAAAGCCGTGTATCTTTCCTGCCGATTTGAACTATTTGTTTGGCGCGCACTATACTTAACATACCTGTCCAACGATATCCAATACAAAAACAATAAACCAAATTAATATTGGTCTCCGCTGTGCTACAATAAACATTCAAAATGTAAACAGAGTAGACGTCACTAGCGTCACACACAAATAAAACAATGACATGTCACATTGACATTGACATCTTGAAATAAGTTTCGTTACACAAAATCAAAAAGGTTGTAGTTATATTATATTCCATTGCACAAAAAAATATTAATTATTACTTATTTACTTTAAGCATATATTGTACGATTTACAACAAATAACAAATAAAATAATGTATTTAAATAATTAATATCCGTTCTATTTTAAATGAAATTATTTTTTTAAAAATAACAAACCTCTTTTTATTTGGGCATGTACCTATGCGTGGAATGTAATGCAAATGGCCGTCAGACTTAAACGGGAAGTTGAAAAGACGATTTAATTCCTTTTTTATTACATTTTTTTATCGTGAAGTGTAGCATTAATAATTATTAATTTTCAAATTGTCATATATTCGTAAGATAATTTTTAATAAATTACATTTTGTGTAAATGTTTGGGTCAGGGGTGGACATTCTCCTTTATAAGTAACATGTTACTTTGGGAATCATCCAGTTATGAGTTACATTTTACAAAAATCTTATATTCCTATCCCAAATAAAAAAATCTTTCTCTTTCTTTCTTTCTTTCTCATTACTGAGTGTCGTGAGTATTTCCATTAATCATACTATGGTAGGGGTTTTCTAGGGATAATAAAAAATATCTATGCATAATGCATAATATTATGTTCATAATTATTTATTTATTTAACTCTTCATCAAGTTATACAAGCGAAAGTGTCACACAATAGGTAATAGTAGGTAAATAAATAGACAAAGTTATTTTAAGATTAAACTAAAACATCTTTCTATATGTTATTAATTGATTCTGATTCTCAATTTCGTTATCATTAAATGACAGCCGTGACTGGTGGATTCTCGGTAATGCCGAGACAATTTACTCCTCTCTGCATCCTGAAGTAGCCTTGTTCTTCGACGACCGTACCCCAAGAGTTCTTCACTAACCAGTATGAGAGACCGCTTGCGCTATCTGAAAATATTATTTTTTATCTATTGAGATTTCTTCGCCAGTAGAAGTTGGACAGGCTAGAAATTCACACAAGAGATAAAGTTCTTATACTAAAATCTGACTGCTCTTAAGGCCTGTTCCACCACTTTAGATATAAGACAGTGTCGGATAGCTTACTCACAACTTTTGTCACAACTTTTGTCACAACCGATAGAGGTTAAATAGGGGATGAAAGTTTGTATGAAAGTCTGTCATTTCTCAAGTTATATCCATGAAAATCTGAGTAGAATAAAAAAGGTACTATCGGTTAAACATAAGGAAGATTTCTATGGATCCACGTGGACGAAGTCACGAGTATCAGCTAGTATAAAATAATAATTTAGTGTGCAGAAAGCGCGGGGCAAGCAGCTAGTGGCGCCATCTGTTATGTCTATCTGAAACTAATATACCTATTATTCAAGTTTTTCCTCGCGTAGGTCACTTCTAGATTTTTTTTCGTATATAAAATGTAGCCTATACAAAGAAATAAAATAACAAAGAATTCATTGACGCATCGTCGATGGAAAGATAAATAATTAATTGAAAAACACTGACCCACTCCATAACCAACAAGAAGAACAGCGTGATTGATTTGTTGGTGTTGGCAACCATCTCCGGTCAACACACCGCTTTTGTAATGTAGCAATTTCGACGCATCGATAGCTAAAAATTGAACATAATATACAATATTTTATTCACTGAATACATAAACTATTATTATTAGATATAGCTATGTTCCATCGTCGTATGTTAGTTGGGTTACTGGACAACTCGACCGCAATAAAATCGACCGAATGAGTTGGAGGATGGCATGGGTTGTTGCCAGCCAGACCATTTATGTATCTTTTATTTTTGGCGTGATAACGTCTTATAAATCAATGAACGCTGGCCGCACGCACGAAAAAGCAACCTAGCCGAGCGTGCAGCGAGACCGCAGAACAAGCGATACAGGCAATGTTTTCTTATGACTTTATCACGTATAATTATCGTCCGTAAACCGATTTTACAGACAACTTTCTTTTATTCATCTACAATTACTTAGCTCTTGACTGCGATCTCAACTAATGGTAAGTGACGATGCAGTCTAAGGTGGAAGCGGGCTACACGCACGAAATAGTGTCACGTTCCGTTGAGACGAGCGTGCATGCGAGAGCGCGGCACAGCGATAGAGAGACACGATCGGCCAGTGTTATAAAACTTGAGAGGTGTCAAGAACGGAGTTCCATCCGGGTTATATTGTATAAAGTTATTATTTTTTATTATTTATTGTGTACAAAAAACAATAAAAAATAATAACTTTATACAAAAAAATAATCGTCGCGACACCACACTGTTCAATGCGAAATAGAAAGACGAAACGAAAATAACTCTGGCTTGCTTTCTATAGAGAGAGAGAGAGAGAGAGAGAGAGAGAGACAGAGAAACACGCGCACGCCGCACGGCTTACAACTATAGCAAAAAGTGTCTTTACAACTTTTGGTCTTAATTTTTTCCGTCTAGCCCCCTTTCGCAACGCGCGGTAAGGAACTTCGTTCCAATAATATTTATAGAACACATAATAATATGTAAGCATAGGTATCTTGTTGTTTTATGACGTTATCACATAAAATTATCGTCCGTGAAACGACTTTACAGACAACCAATTTTTTGCTAAACTAGTATCCAGCATAAATAACTAGATATGTCTTTTTCGCAGTTGAATATTATGGTCTTCTGCTTATTGGTATTTGAATTCTTCCTATATGAAAATAAACTTAAATTACCGATAGAGAGTGGTCCAATTGCAACCAATTGTGCAGCTATGTCATCTTCATTGCCATTTATAACTTTGTAGCTAGTCACGTTGACTGCTACATCTGCGGCTTGGTAGTCGCACTGGCCCTGAAAGCCGTCGTAAGGGTAGCTTTGCAATGTCATAGCGCCTTGAGACATTAGATACCTAAAAATATACATATTTATGCATTAGCAAATGTTATGTTAGCAACTATAACTGTATTGTTAACCGTTCTACCATCCTCGATTACTCCGTCAGCAGTGCACAATTGCAGAGAAGAACTATCAGTATAGGTACATTTTTCATATTTTTGTTAGGAAGTTTTTTAATTGCACCTCTTAAATACACAAAGTATAATAAATATATACTGACTTGCACACTAAATTGTACAGTCTTACAACGAAAGTTTTTTACTTAGGGTCCAAGAGCGAGCGAAGCGAGCTCGGAACTTGCAGCACCCTGACTCGGATAGTTTAGAAGGGGAAAATAAATAACAACGAACCATCCCATTCGATGCAATTTATTTTTAAACCACCCAGAAAAACTGCATTTGGTAACATCTATGTAGCAAATTAGCGATTTACTATTATTAGATTTACTATTAAATAATAGATAATCTCTCAAATAAAATTGCTTAATTCATTAAACAGTATGTTAAATTTGATTTAGTTAGTGTGCAATCCAGTATTTTTGGCGCTAATTTCGAATATTTTGTTTAAAATTTTGGGATTTATAGGTGTAAAATTAAATACCCTTTTTGTTATAACAAAATTATCTTACTGTATGGCATTCTGTGGAAGCCCTCCATTACACCCGTAATCTTTCGTATCACAATCCACCACTTGCTGTTCAGACAGATCTATGAGATTTCCAGTTTTGATAGCGTTAATACTTTCCACGTTACCTGAGAGTAATAAAGTGACGTAAGGTAAAGTCTCCTTATTCCGTGGTATTCTAAAATTGGCACCCAATTCCGAGGTATATAGAAAAACAGCGTTTTCTACCGATCACCAAGCTATTTTTTACTGCAACATATCTTAATTAATTGATAGTTTATCATTCCATAGATAAATGACGTATTGTTGGTTTTATATGTATATGTTTTAAAATAACCGGCAAGTTTTACACTAGCAGCCGGCCCGAACGCATGTTTCATACATTTTGGACCTCGTGCACGAAATACCTACATTTTTTTTAAATAGTGTTTATCCGTTAATTTTGAGCTTTATTTGTTTTTATTTAGATTTGAATATTTGAAGGACTATATTTTCAATCGAAAACAATCAACTTTTGTGAATATTTGTAAATAAATTAAGGTGAAAATAGGTTTTGAAAATACCTCGGCGTTAGGTGCCAAATATTTTAGCCGGTTCCTAACGCCGTGGTATACCGCGGAATTGCGATTTCATAGACTTCATAACTTTTTCAATTTTTAGAGTCGTTTTATGTTAAATACTTCTTGTTTCGGTTTTGAATATTTAAATAGGCAATAAGGTTACAGAGTCCTAATTACGAGGTACACTTTGGCGTCTCAATCACTAACTATACCGTGTCAAAGTTTACCTATTTAGGTAATTTATTGATAGATTGTATGGGAAAGCTAAAGAAAATTTATTTAAAAGAAAATTAAATTTATACATATTTCAATGCAATTTTGTGAGAGTTTTGTATATATTTACGAAGATAATCTAATTAAGCTTTAAATTATTTGTTTATTATGGAAAAATCTTTTCTTTTTTAACACTCGGAATTAGGAAACGTGTTTTTTGTTACAAAACTCAATTCCGTGGTATTACCTCGGAATAAGGTTCTATGAGCCCCTAATTACGTGGTATGGATAGAAATACTACCTCGGAATAAGATTCTATGAGCCTCTAATTATGTGGTATGTACAGAAATAAAATACAGGATGCTCACAATATTTAAGTATGGTTTCAGTTACACCAAGTATCATTCGCGTTCAGTCACGCAAACATTCATATTCTAAAACGTTTATCTTATTATTGCTCGTGCTGATTCATTCACTGACTCACTCATTGATCACCCCTCCTGTAAAATTTTGTATTAAAAATTTTTTTTCACTAATGATTCCGTATAGAAGACAAAAATTCATTCGGAACAAAAATATGGAGAGAGCTGATGATTGAGGATTTCGGAGACGGGTGAAGAGCACGCTTAAGGTATTGAAGATAGGAGGGGGGTGCTTGAGCAAATGTCATTCAAAACGTCATCCAATTGGCAGTGAGCTGAAAAAATTCAAAATGGCGAAAAAAAGATGGCCGCCATACAAATTTCGTCGGTGTCTACCTCGGAGGGTAAAAAAAATGGAAGAGTGGTTTCCTAGCAACAGATGATCAGGATCCAAAGGTCTATTCGATGAATAGAAAAAAACCCAAAATGGTGGAATTTATTTTTCCATAGAAAATGTATGGCGAATATTGAAGAGACTACAAGTTGTAAACTATGCAAGGCTTTGATGTGGTTTTTTGGAGAAATCTCAAAAAAAATATGGGAAGATATGATGATTGAGGGTTCGGAAGATGGCTGAGGAGCCCGGGCAGGGTATTGTAGATAGGTGGGAGGTGCTCAAGCAAAAATTACTTGAAACCTCATCCAGTTGGCACTGAACTGAAAAAAACCCCAAAATGGCAGATTCAAAATGGCAGCTATACTAATTTCGTCGATGTCTCGTACTAAGTATAAAAGATGGAAGAGTATTTTCTGGGCAAAATATGATCAAGACCTTTTAGGTTTTGATTTATTTTCTATCCATTTAGTCAAATCAAGATGTCAGGATTTATTTTTCCGTACAAATTGTTTTTTTCATTGATGGTTTCATATAGAAGACAAAAAATCATGCGAAGGAAAAATATTGAGACAGCTGATGATTGAGGATTTAGGAGACGGATGAGGAGCACGGCCAGTGCACCTATTGAAGATTGGTGGGTGGTGCTCAAACAAATATCACTCGAAACATCATCCGATTGGCAGCGAGCTAAAAAAAACGATTGTACAAATGTAAAATTAGTTTTTTTTTTTAAATCTCATCCTTACAAATTATTCGGAGCAAAAATACGGCGAGTGATGATGATCGAAGGTTTGAAAGATGGGTGAGGGGCACAGCCAGGGGCACATTCTCGATAGATTGTATATATATTATATATATACAGTAGTACAATATTATACAGTAGTAATACAGAGTACAATATTATACTGCCAGGCGCCAGCCCTCCGGTCACCCGTGAACTCCACGAGACGGGATGACAGGCCCTTAAAAAAGGACCTAGCATCCTCGCGCATGGGTTCGTAACCCATGGTCTCCTCCCCAAAAGGCACAAATATGAAATTATTTTCTATATTTTCATATTTGCGCCTCTTGGCCCTTTCCGCCTTAGTGGCTGCCGCTCCGGCCGCCACGGAGGTCACTTATATGTGAGACAGTGCCAGTGTATCACGTGGCATCCCATCCAAGCTACCTCATTTGCTTTCATGGAACAAGAGTCACACCGTCATACCTAAACCTGTCATGTTATCAAATCTAAGATTTTTGTCGAACAGCTGATTGCTAACCTAGTGCGTACAGAGGCCTTATGCCGACTTTGTACATTGGGGGAACGATGATAGAAATTCGAGTATCGAAACACATTGACTAACATGACTTGAGAGTGAAATGCAACTAAACTGGCTGGTTTTAAGGTTTGAGTCCGCCAATATATTCAGCCATTCGTCTACGCCCCAAGCAGAAATTTTTAAAATAAATATTCGAAGTACCCTACTACATTATGACTTTAAAATCTTATTTGACTGTAAGAGCATTAGGGTTAATTTTGCTCTGATATTATAGTTTTTCGATATTCAAATCTAGTACCGTTTTCGAAGTGTGCAAGCTCGAACTAACCATACAGGTCGATAACTTACATTCGTACGCACCGCCTTGAATTTATTGAGGCTCGCGGTACTGTCAAAGGAAGTAAAGGCCACGCGACTTCAAGGCCACTATTTGACTCCTATTAAGTTTTGATCATCTTTTGCTAAAAAAAAACCACTCTTCCATCTTTTATACTTAGTGAGATAATCATCGACGAAATTTGTATCCACCATTTTGGGTTTTTCTTCAGCTCAGTGCCAATGGGATGAGGTTTTGAGTAATTTTCGTTTGAGCACCTCCCACCTATCTACAATACCCTGCCCGGGCTGCTCAACCGTCTTCCAAACCCTCAATCATCATGTCTTCCCATATTTTTCTTTGAGAGTTCTCCAAAGAACCGCATCAAAGGCCTGCATTGTTCACAACTTCTCTCTCTCAATATTCGCCATACATTTTCTATGGAAAAATAAATTCCGCTATTTTGATTTTTTTTTCTATTTATCCAATAAACCATCGGATCCTGATCATCTTTTGGAAACCACTCTTCTATCTTTTATACCTTCCGAGATGGAGACCGACGAAATTTGTATGGCGGCCATCTTATTTTCGCCATTTTGAATTTTTTTTCAGCTCACTGCCAATTGGATGACGTTTCGACTGACATTTGCTCGAGCACCCGCCACCTATCTTCAATACCTTAAGCGTGCCCAAGCGTCTCTAAAATCCTCAATCATCAGCTCTCTCCATATTTTTGTTCTGAATGAATTTTTATCCTCTATACGAAACCATTTGTGAAAAAAATAAGTTTCATACAAAATTTTACAGGAGAGGTGATCAATGAGTGAGTCAGTGAATGAATCAGCACGAGCAATAATAAGATAAACGTTTTAGAATATGAATGTTTTCGTGACTGAACGCGAATGATACTTGGTGTAACTGAAACCATACTGAAATATTGTGAGCATCCTGTATAATAATATACATATATTAATATTTTACACACAAACATAGTTAAACAATTACATACGTATCGAATTGATTTTGAAATCTATTAATAAATACAGTTCATTTTTGAACACCATGTAGAATTCATTCTACTCGTTTCCCTTTGTATTCTGTACCCTCGGAATTAGGAGCCATTTGCCTCGGAATTAGGATTTTTACCTCGGAATTGGAGCATTCGGACTTTCTTCATATTTAATTTAATTTTACATTTAAATCAAGTTGTAATTGTTGTCCTTTTAGGATATTTCAAGAGTTAAATAAATAACGCTTCTGATAAAAATAGCCAGTTCTTCAGAAAGGTGTAGTAAATGCTTAATTTTTGACGTTCTTTCGAGTTTTTATGAAAATACCACGGAATAAGGGGACTTTACCTTATTACATTTAAAATTTACGTTCAGATATTGGGCAATTAATTATGGCAATTAGTCTAGCGTATGCTTCTCCTTCCTATATAATATGTTTGTGATAGATCTCATTTTAAATCATATTAAATAACTGTTATAGTTCGAACTAAAGGGCTACCGTTTTAATGAGAATGTTCCTGAGGTAAAGGCGAGATGCGGGAGTCTATATAACCTTTTCATAGTTTAACCGCTAAACTGTATTTAGCACAGAAATGAGCTTGCATACCAGGGACGAACAGACATATTCTGAATATTTTTTTTTCAAATAAAAAAGACCGCCAACCGACTTTAATCGATTTGAACTAGAAACTTCAACTTCAGCAACAGGTCTGGCAATCTCAGAAAACATAGTGACATATGTGAACATTTATGCTTATAACTTCGTACATAAGAATGATAACTCCATGTGTTATACTTTAAAACCTTCCGAAAAGTAGTATGTAGATTACGATAGTGATAAATCATTATCAAAATCGTTCATTTGTTGTGAAGATAAAGGCGAACATACATACATACATACTATGTACTTACATACATACATACTTACATACATACATATGGGTCAAATACAGAACCTCCTTTTTTTGAAGTTGGTTAAAAATAATTTAGTCCCATGGGAAAAACTTAATTGCAGATCTATCAGGCTGTCAGCTAGTTTCGAATAAGATTTCAGGTCTCTTACCAATAGCACTAAAAGCCCAACAAGATCCGCACGCTCTTTGATCCTTGACACTTGTAACCACGTTCTTGTCGCGCCAGTCAAAGCTTGAAGGTATTCCTACAACTTTATTATATTTATATTTGCTCTCTGGAGTAACAGTTTTACCGCTGCCTAAATATTCAGAGGGAGCTTTAAAACACGTTTGTCTTGCTAGAAATTCTTGACGTGTCAAATCGGTGAACTGGTTTACACCTGGAACGTAATAAAACAATTAAAATAGTATGTTTTAGTTTGCTATTTGCTATTTGTATCACTCATGTGCTGGGTTTTCGCCCAGACTACTTAATAAGGGTTTTATTTGCAAGTAGGTAACTCAGTGCGGGAATCTTTTTTCTTGTTTTAAAAAAAATAAAAAAATGTTTTTCGACAACAGCTCAAAAATTACATTTTTCATTCTATGGAACTACCTAATCCTGATCTCAAAATGCTATTGGTTTTGCACTTTATATACTATATCTTGTACTTACCAAACTCAGTATGTTCATTTTTAGCATTCAACATGTAGATTTCTTCCAAGTTCTTCAAAAATATCTCGTATCTCATGGCTTTTTCTTCATCGCTACTATAAACCTTGTTATGAGCATGAATAAAATCTTCAAATAGCTGAGGTCCTTCTCTCAGACTATAAGGAAGAGTTTCTTTAGCTAGAACAGTAGCAGTTAGATACAATAAAACTAACACAATCATTTTTACTACTTTTATAAATTAAGGTTTGATTTTAGTATGTATTAAAAATTAAATATTGCTATTTTATATTATTAGTTACACCGTTGGACTTATTGTCCTAACAGTGTATACACTACTTTCAAAATCGCCAGGCTATATATTATTTATATACATACGTTATCAGCAATTATTTAATAGTTATTAGCATTCTTATATCTTTAACATTGATTACATTGTTGTGCGTAAAAGAAAATGTTTTAAACCGCATAACTTCTTATATCTATTTCATTTCTTGAATTGTGTATTTACTAGAGGATGCCCGCGGCTTCGTCCGCGTAGAGTTAGGTTTGCGGTTTATCTTGCGGTAATTCTTTGTTTTTCCTAAGCTCCTTTGAGCTCATACTGTTAAAAGTCGCGCATTAAAATGGAACTACAGTAATGAGTATTAATTTTTTAATAGCTCTTTCCCATCACTAAAGTTTTTCCAATGAAAGTCCCATCAAAATCGGTTCAGCATTTTGGAGACGCACAAACACAAATTTTAATGCACCCTAGATGATAATTCGGACGTTCAAACGTTCCTGTGCAATCCGGGGTCCAAGTTATATGGAATACTGAGGGTTGTGATTACTGTAATTTCTGAATCACAAAACTGATGACCTTGAAATAGTTACGGAACAATTTCTAAAGTATTTTCTTTCTAACAAAAAAGAATGAATGAAATCAAACTACTCGTTAATGAATTACAACTATGTACACGTTTAAATTTTATCCCCTTTCTCAAGGGAATCGTGCTGAATTTCGGGATGAAAAGTATCCTATATATTACTCCGTAGTATGAACTGAAATAATGCCAAGTTTCATTTCAATCCATCTAGTAGTTTTTACGTGATGCGCGCACAAACATACAGACAAACAGACACAATTTTCAAAAATAGCTTTTTACGTTCTATTACTTATCCCTAACGTCTCCCAGTTAATTATTATTTTGCAAAAATATTTAATGTAGGTACAGATGCAGCAAGTTTTTATTATATGTACGATTTTATTATATGTATAGAATATAGATATAGAAGAAGAAGATATCGATACCAGAAATTTCAATTGTCGTAAAGGACAGGCCTGTCCATGTCCTTTACGACAATTGAAACTAGTATCGATATAACAATGAATATATATTCATTGTTATATCTTCTTCTATATTAGTCAGTATTTCCGTTACTTTGTCTAAGTATTATTACTTTATGTCCCTTAATAACAGTATTGATTTGACCAATTTTTTTGTGTCTTTGATGCTTTTAGAATATACACAGGCACATATCAAAATTTGAGGTTTTTTAATTTTTATAAGAGAAAGGCTCATAAAATTCATTTCATTTAAATTTCATTTATATCTACTCATATTATGATAATTTCTAGGTTTTAGTTTCTTTTATCTTTCCGTGAGATCTGCCCTGTAAACTTGTCAATAATAAGGAGCCCTTCTATCATAAAAACTAAAATTTCAATATGTGCCTTTACTTCATTACGGGTGTGATATTATGTAATTATCAATTACGGACACTGACAGCTAAAAATAAAATACAACCTATAAATATACACTTTTGGACGCCCAAACTGATTATGTTGCCAAGGTAGAGTCAGATCCCGGTAGACTCGATGTCCCTTTTAGAGATTCCTTATCTAAAGGGATAAACTAAGCCCTAATTATGTAACTCAGCGTATGATGTTGGGCGCCGACAAAGTTGTAAAGCCATTTTTGGTACGGGATCTATCTCGAAAACTAAATTAGTTAGGAATTTGGCAGTCCTAAATTTTATACCTATTTATAAAAAAAAAATTAGGAAAATAAATTATTTGTGTCTTTATTTTTAAAACAATAGATTGACGGCTTTAGATGATAACTCATAGATGATTAATTATAATTATGTATTAGGTATGTAAAAACTGACAAAATATTTTATATTGGAGTTAAGCTTTTGAACCCAAAATCAGCCATTTCGGAGATCACAATCTCTTAGAGTATATTTTTTTCAGTGTTTCATGACATATACCTACCTAACATAGCTCATTTATATTTTTTGTCATTTCAGTCATGCACAGAATTTTTTTTAAATTGTTTTTAAAGATTTTATTTTAATTGCATTATGCCGATTTCACTGTGATAATTTCTGATTACACTGATTTGTGTAATTTTTTTAATCGATAGAGGAAGTTTGCGAAATGGTCCATTAAAAATTTCTGGTTCAAAGGCTTCAATTTTGATGCTGCAGCAATCTTGATCCACCTAAACTGTGGGGATTTAGGAACTGTCGATTGTGGATACATATTGTACGTTCCATATATTCTTCGTAGAACTTCATGTCACAACTTCTCAATCCTAATACTGAAAGATCCTGCAATCCTCAGCCGTGGAGATCCGTGAATTCATATTTTATGTGCCTACCTACTCCAGAAGTGCTAACATGCGACGCACGAGAAAATTATCTCTACACTTTTTCTCGACGAATACAATAGAATTTGACGAGAAAAAGTGTAGAGATAATTTTCTCGTGTGTCGCATGTTAGCCCTGCTGGCCATTTAACGGCAAAGTTTATATTCATTTTTAACCCCCGACGCAAAAACGACGGGGTGTTATAAGTTTGACGTGTCTGTGTGTGTGTGTGTGTGTGTGTGTGTGTGTGTGTGTGTGTGTGTGTGTCTCTGTTCCCCTGTAGCGCTCGAACGGGTGAACCGATTTGAATGCGTTTTTTTTGTTTGAAAGGTGAATGAGTCGAGAGTGTTGTTAGCTATGTTTGATTGATAAAAATCGAACCAAGATGGCCGCAGCTACAAAATGGCGGATTATATATTATTTCACAACTCCCTTAATATGGGTATAAAAGCCCCTTAATAAGGGCCCTTAATAAGGGCTTGACTAGTAGAATAGCACTGTGCAAATCCAATATGGCCACCGCCACAAAATGGCGAATGTCGGGGGTTTTTTACATTTTTTTATACTTGTATATTGAAACTTTCACTAAAAAGCTTGAAAGCTTGCTTCTCTTTCGCTCGCACGACTGTTGAAGTCGCGAAACGTACAAGCAATATTTTTTTTAATTTTTGGTAGGTATCTATCTACTTACTGGCGTTTGAAGTCGGTTTATTAAAAGGAGTTTTATTTTCGACTAGATGATGCCCACGGCTTCGCCCGTGTGTATTTAGGTTTGTAAAAATCTCGTGGGAACTTTGATTTTCCAGAACAAAAAGTAGCCTATCTGTAGTAAGTAGTAACCCGTCCACAAAACGGAAAAATTCCGTAGGATCCTTACGATTTCGGAATGCAATTCCTTACATCATCAGGGTTGAGGAGTTGGACATGTACCTACTCGAGGTCATTCAACAATAAAGTCTTTAATTGGTATCCCCAAAATCAATTTAAATAACCGACAGTGCCTAAATCCCATTAGTTTTGGGGATCAGATCCCCTACAGCATAAGGGTTGAGGAGTTGGAATCCAAATTTTTTGTAGGACAGTGTCGCAATGTTTCTCTATCGATTAAAAAAAAAATTACGCAAATCGGTTCTGAAATCTCGGAGATATCGGTGTACATAGGTAGAAAAACACAACTCCTCCTTTTTTGAAAGTCGGTTAAAAAAGTAGCCTATGTCACTCCCTGGTTAATTATCTGCTTGTATGTGAAAGTCCCGTCAAAATCGGTTCAGCCGTTCCAAAGATTAGCCCGTTCAAACAGACAGACAGACAGACAGACAGACAGACAGACAGACAGACAGACAGACAAAAATTTTAAAAACGTGTGATTCGGTTATAGTATCGTTCAAATAACCATATGAGCTTAATATGAGGTAGTTATTTCGATATTACAGACAGACACTTCAATTTTATTTATTAGTATAGATTTAGATTTTCATTGATTTTTTCAAGGATTTGTTTTACGTTTTTGTAAAAATGTGTCTTCTAGTCGGAAAATATTCGAATAATTAGAATATACTGTAAAAACAAACGAATATTCGAATTTCTAGAATCATCAATTATTTATTTGCAAGCCCTAACAGAAACAAAATGATGCGGAGTTATGTTGGAAAGACTATTTTGGTAATCAATTCTCATCTAGTTTATAAGTAATATTTTACTTTGGAAATCATCTAGTTATGAGTTATAATTTACAAAAATCTTATATTCCTACCCCAAATAAAAAAATCTTTCTCTTTCGTTCTTTTTTTCTCATTAAGTACTGAGTGTCGCGTCGTGAGTATTTCTTAATCATACTATGGTAGGGGTTTTCTGGGGATAAATAGTAAAAAATCTATATATGCATAATGCATATTAATGATACTATATAGCAAGGGATTCTCTTCGGATAGTAAAAAAATATCTATGCATAATGCATATTATGTTCTTATCATAATTATTTATTTTTTTAACTCTTCATCATGTTATACAACTCAAAGTGTTACACAATAGTAGTAGGTAAACAAATAGAGATAGACACACAGATATATATTTTAGAAGTTCACTAAAACATAACTGTATGTTATCGATTAATTCTGATTCTCAATTTGGTTATCATTAAATGACAGCCGTGACTGGTGGATTATCGGTAATGCCGAGACAATTCACTCCTCTCTGCATCCTGAAGTAGCCTTGTTCTTCGAGGCCCGTACCCCAAGAGTTCTTCACCAACCAGTATGAGAGACCGCTTGCGCTATCTGAAAATATTATTTTTTATCTATTGAGACTTCTTCGCCAGTAGAAACTGGGCAGGCTAGAAAGCACAAGAGATAAAGTTGGTAAACTAAAACCCGACTACTCTTAAGGCCTATTCCACCACTTTCTGATAAGTGTCGGATACCTTACTCACAACTTTTGTCTTTGTCACTGACTTAAAGTAAGTTAAGTTTAGGCTATCCGACACTTATCAGAAGGTGGTGAAACAGGCCCAGCTTGTCCTGACTGCCTGACTGATCATCAACGCACAGCCAAAACCACTGAAGCTAGAAACTTTAATTTTTTACAGTAGCTTCCTTTTACGACGTAGGCGTACACTAAGAAAGGATTATAAAATTCCACCCCAAAGGGGGTTAAATACGGGATGAAAGTTTGTATAAAAGTCTGTCATTTTTCAAGTTACATCCATGACAATTGGTATTTGGGCTTTCGATAAAAAATGAAGAATATACATTTCAGGATTTTTGGAAATTCTTCCTCCAAGTGGGTAAAATATGGGATGAAAGTTTGTATAAAAGTCCGTCATTTTTAAAGTTATATCAATAAAAATCGGATATGTACTGTCGGTTCAAAATAAAAAATTACATGTTTCAGGAATTTGGGCAATTACACCCCCAAGTGGGTAAAATAAGGGATGAGATTTGTATGAATCCACGCGGGCGAAGTCGCGAGCATCAGCTAGTATAAAATAATAATTTAGTGTGCAGAAAGCGCGGGGCAAGCACCTAGTGGCGCCATCTGTTATGTCCATCCGAAAATAATTTATTATTCCGGTTTTGCCTCGCGATTTTTTCGTATATAAAATGTAGCCTATGTCACCCGGACCACAACAAAGAATTAATTGACGTATCATTGATGGAAAGATAGAGAATTGAAAATCACTGACCCACTCCATAACCAACAAGAAGAACTGCGTGATCGATTTGTCGGTCTTGACAACCATCTCCGGTCAACACACCGCTTTTGTAATATTGCAATCTCGACGCATCGATGGCTAAAAATTGAAAATACAATATTTTATTCACTGAATACATTAATTTTATTTATTACTAGATGATGCCCACGGCTTCGCCCGTGTGGATTTAGGTTTTTAAAAATCCCGTGGGAACTTTTGATTTTCAGAACAAAAAGTAGCTTATCTGTAGAAACCCGTCCCCAAAACGGAAAAATCCCGTGGGATCCCCACGATTTCGGAATACAATTCCTTACAGCATCAGGGTTGAGGAGTTGGATATGTACCTACTCGAGTTCATTCAACGATAAAGTCTTTAATTGGTACCCCCAATATCAATTTAAATAACCGAAAGGTTCTAAAACCCATTCGTTTTGGGGATTAGGTCCCCTACAGCATCAGGATTGAGGAGTTGGAATCCAAATTTTTTATAGAACAGGGTCACAATGTTTCTCTATCGATTAAAAAAAAAATTACGCAAATCGGTTCAGAAATCTCGGAGATATCGGTGTACATAGGTAGAAAAACACAACTCCTCCTTTTTTGAAAGTCGGTTAAAAAAGTAGCCTATGTTACTCCCTGGTTAATTCTCTACTTGTATGTGAAGGTCCCGTCAAAATCGGTTCAGCCGTTCCGAAGATTAGCCCGTTCAAACAGACAGACAGACAGACAGACAGACAGACAAAAATTTTAAAAACGTGTGATTCGGTTATGGTAGCGTTCAAATAACCATATGAGCGTAATATGAGGTAGTTATTTCGATATTACAGACAGACACTTCAATTTTATTTATTAGTATAGATTGCTGTGATCCCTCGTCGAGTGGTAGTTGAGGATGGCATGGGTGGTTGCCAACCATACCGTTTATGTATTTTTTATTTTTGACGTGATAATGTGGCTAATTCTGTTGTACACAATCTCTAAACCTAAACTAAATTGACAGGTTTAAAAATAGTGCTATCCCTTTCAGCAGGGAGGATTGTGAAAGAGACAGGAATATATTTAGACCTGTCATTTTAGTTTAGATTTAGAGATTGTGTACTACAGAATCGCCCACAATGTCTTATAAATCAATGAACGCCGGCCGCATGCACGAAAAAGCATGACTCATTGTCACGTACCGCCTAGCCGAGCGTGCAACTAGACCGCGGAACAAGCGGTACAGGCAAAGTTTTCTTATGACGTTATCACGTAAAATTATCGTCCGTAAATCGACTTTACAGATAACCAATTTTTTTTATTCATCTACTCTTAGCTCTTGACTGCGATCTCAACTAATGGTAAGTGACGATGCAGTAAGTGGAAGCGGGCTACACGCACGAAAAAGAGTCACGTTCCGCCTATGCCGAGCGTGCAAGCGAGAGCACGAAACAGCGATAGAGAGGCACGATCGGCCTGTATAATATTATATGTGTTATACATATATAATGTTTATAGAATACAATATATAAGCCATGTAGGCATATTTTGTTGTTTTTATGACGTTATCACGTAAAAATATCGTCCATAAAACCACTTTACAGACAACCAATTTTTTGCTAAACTAGTAGCATAAATAATGTCTTTTTCGCAGTTCAATATTATGGTATTCTGCTTATTCGTATTTGAATACTTCCTATATTGGTCTAAGATCCCGCTATACAACGACCTTCACCGAGATGTTTATTTGATGAAACGTATTTTATATTTAATTTAACATGTCAATAAATATATTGCATATGGGTTGCCTAACAAATTTCAGTCCAGGATATGATTAATTAGTAAATAAAAAATAACATAATAGTAAAAAAAAATTTTTTAACATTTCACCGGTTTGGTTATATATATTAGACAAATTCTATACCAATCGAAAGTATGATGCCCATAGAATATGCAAACGTTAGATTGCTTATTCTTTTCCGGTCACAACTCTCGGGTAGCCAGGTGTAAACAGGTAAATCGATACTATAGCATTTTGCACCGGTCTGATTATTGAATTAAAATTAAATTAAAATAAAGATGATTTCATTATGAATTTGTCTAATAAATAATCAAACCAGTGAAATGTTAAAATTTTTTTTTTCAATTATTAATTAATCATATTATCCTGGACTGAAATTTGTTAGGCAACCCATATGCAATATATTTATTGACGTATTAAATAAAATATAAAATATGTTTCATCAAATGAGCATCTCGGTGAAGGTCGTTGTATAGCGGGATCCTATACTATATGAAAATAAACTTAAATTACTTATAGAGAGTGGTCCAATTGCAACCAATTGTGCTGCTATGTCATCCTCATTGCCATTTATAACTTTGTAGCTAGTCACGTTGACTGCTACATCTGCGGCTTGGTAGTCGCACTGGCCCTGTTGGGCGTCGTAAGGGTAGCTTTGCAATGTCATGGCGCCTTGAGACATTAAATACCTAAAAATATACATATTTACTGTTAGCAAATGTTATGTTAGCAAAAATAACTGAATTGTTAACCGCTCTAGCATCCTCGACTACTCCGTCAGCAGTGCACAATTGCAGAGATTCTCTGACAGTATTTATAAGACTTAATAGAAATATTTAATAGCCATTATATCGATACCAGAAATTTCAATTGTCGTAAAGGACAGACCTGTCCATGTCCTTTACGACAATTGAAATTTCTGGTATCGATATGTTACCTACATATAATGGCTATTAAATACCTTGTGCGAGGAGCTCATTTATTGATGTTACGACAATACACTTTTAGGGAGTTTTTTAATTGCACCTCTAAAATACACAAAGTATAACAAATATTTGACTTGCACACTAAATTATACAGTCTTACAACGGAATTTCTTACTTAGGGTCGAAGAGCAAGCGAAGCGAGCTCGGGACTTGCGGCACCCCGACTCGGATAGGTTAGATTAGAAGGGGAAAAGTAATATTCGGTCATTCGGATCAAACCCGACCACACTAAAATTAAAACAGAATGGAAAGTACTTATTCAGGTTTAATTTATATGTTTTTATTGACTCGGCTGCTGGTTATATGCCGTATGCCGCTGATCCTTCTGGGCTTGAGTCAATCTGTGGGGTATTTGGTGTTGATTCTCCTTATCTCAAGTTTTTTTGTGATAATTTTATAACAAGTGGGTCTAGGTATTCCTGTCCGAGGCGAAAGCGATGTGATAGACCAAGCTCTAGATTCACGGAAAGCGTCTTTCATAATTTACACGCGCTCCTCAGTTTCGGGTCCAAATTTATCGTCACTTCCGCGATACTCCGTAACGTCAAAACTCCCAACTGGGAAACGTTGGTACCACTGTTTCACAGTCGTTTGAGAGAGCGCGCTGGAAGTCATTACCCTGACTAATCTTCAATGGGCTACGGCGGCTGTGAGTCCTTGCAGAAACATAAACTTTACTATTTGACGCTGCGCAACGACATCAACCGAGTTACGTCGTTCTAAATTTGTATTTGAAGCCCTAATAATAGCAATCAGTGCAAATTCTAAAGCACAACTGACCACACTACTAGCTTACAAGAAATTGTTGCACAATAACAGTTAATAGTTTATCATCATCATCATGATCAACCCATTACCGGCTCACTACAGTGCACGGGTATCCTCTCAGAGTGAGAAGGGTTTTGGCCATTGTCTACCACGCTGGCCAAGCGGATTGGCAGACTTCACACACCTTTGAGAACGTTATGGAGAACTCTCAAGCATGCAGGTTTCCCCACGATGTTTTCCTTCATCATTAAAGCAAGTGATATTTAAATACTTAAAACGCACATAACTCCGAAAAGTTAAAGGTGCGTGCCCCGGGATCGAACCCACAACCTCCGGTTAGAAGTCGGTCGTCCTAACCACTAGGCTATCACAGCTTTTTAGTTAAAGTTAATAGTTGCGCAGTCGAAATTTTAATGTGGTCGGGTTTGAACCGAACGACCGAATATTTCTTTTTAAACCACCCAGAAAAACTCCATTTGGTAACATCTATTTAGTGATTTACTATTATTAGATTTACTATTAAATAATAGATAATCTATCAAACAGTTTTACTTAATCCATTAAATAGTATGTTAAATTTGATTTAGTTAGTGTGCTTTAGTGTGCATTCAAGTATTTTGGTACTACTTTCGAATATTTTGTTATCAGACAGGGGATTTTTGTTATAACAAAATGATCTTACTGTATGGCATACTGTGGAAACCCTCCATTACACCCGTAATCTTTCGTATCACAATCCACCACTTGCTGTTCAGACAGATCTATGAGATTTCCAGTTTTGATAGCGTTAATACTTTCCACGTTACCTGAGAGTAATAAAGTGACGTGAGTATTACATTTACAATTTAGGTTCAGATATTGGGCAATCATATTATGGCAATCAGTCTAGCGTACGCTTCTCTTTCGTATATAATATGCTTGTGATAGAATATGAATAACTAAACATATTGAATAAATGTTATAGTTTGAACTAAAGGGCTACCTACCATTTTAGTGAGAATATTCAGGAGGTAAAGGCGAGATGCGGGAGTAATATTATATTTTTATAGTCTAACCGCTAAATCGATGACATTTAGCACAGAAATAAGCTTCCATACCTGGGACGGACATATTCTGAATAATTTTTTCAAAGAAAAAAGAACCGACTTCAATCGATTCGAACTAAAAAGTTCAACTTCAGCAATAGGTCTGGCAATCTCAGAGAACAGTTATAGTGACATGTGTACATTTATGCCAAAGAGAACTTGATAATTAATCTGAGATTTATGCTTATAACTTCGTACATAAGAATGATAACTCGATGTGTTATACATTAAAACCTTCCTGAAAATATGTAGATTACGATAGTGACAAAATCATTAAAATCGGTTCATTAGTTGCGGAAATAATCGCAAACGTACATACATACTTATAGACATACTTACATACATACATAGGGATCGAATACAGAACCTCCTTTTTTTGAAGTCGGTTATAAATGTTTTAGTCCCATGGGAAAAACTTAATAGCAGATATCAGGCTGTCAGCTAGTTTCGAATAAGATTTCACGTTTCTTACCAACAGCACTAAAAGCCCAACAAGATCCGCACCCTCCTTGATTCTTGACACTTGTAACCACGTTCTTGTCGCGCCAGTCAAAGCTTGACGGTATTCCTACAACTTTATTATATTTATATTTGCTCTCTGGAGTAACAGTTTTACCACTTCCTAAATATTCAGAGGGAATTTTAACACACGTTTGTTGTTTTCGGAATTCTTGGGGCGTCAAATCGGTGAATTGGTTTACACCTGGAATGTAATAAAACAGAATTTAAATAGTATGTAGTAAGTAGAATTGCTATTTGCATCACACATGCTGGGTCTTTGCCCAGGATGATAAGGGTTCGATCTGAAACTAACTCAGTAAAGGGAAACTTTTTTCTATATATTATTATTTTAGGACCAACGTATTGTATACAAAGAAAAAAAATCAAAAAAAAATGTTTTTCGACAAAAGTCCAAAAATTACATTTTGCATTTTATGGAACTACCTAATCCTGATCACAAAGTGCTAATGTTTTTGCACATCCTGATGCTGGGCATCATGTATCATAGGGACCCTCCACAAGCTGCGGTCTTTCGTAATAAAAAATAGAATTAACTAAAATTTGTTTGCCCCTAATATTAATCTTGTTATTAATTTGTTAATATTAATATTAATTTGTTAATACCAAACTCAGTATATTCGTGTTTAGCATTCATCTGGTTGATTTTTTCCAAGTTCTTCAAAAATATCTCGTATCTCATGACTTTTTCTTTGTCACTACTGTACATCTTGTTATGAGCATTAATAAAATCTTCAAATAGCTGTGGCCCTTCTCTCAGACTATAAGGAAGAGTTTCCTTAGCTAAAACAATACCAGTTAGACACAATAGAACTAACACAATCATTTTTACGATCAACTACTTTTATAAATACACGTTTGATTTTAGTTTTTAAATTAAATATTGCTATTTTATATAATTAGCTAACACCGTTAGACTTATTGTCCTAACAATGTATCTTCTTTCAACATCGGCAGGCTATATATTTATATACGTTATCGGCATTTGCTTTATTACGTATTAGCATTCCAAAATCTTTAACATTGTGCTGTGGAAAATAAAAATTTTACGTCGCATATTTTCTGATACGATTATCTATGAGAAAAAGGGGACCACAAACCAAAGAGTACAAAGTCATTTTATACCGTAATTATAATAATCGTTATAATCATATTCATCCCATTACAGGTCACGGGTCTCCTCTCAGAATGAGAAGGGTTTAAGCCGTAGTCCACTACGCTGGCCAAGTGCTGATTGGTAGACTTCATACATCTTTTAGAACATTATTGAGAACTCTCAGGTGTGCAGGTTTCCTAACGAGGTTTTTCTCTTTCTGCTAACAGTCTTTCTTTTTGAATGTATTCTTAGTTATAATATGTGATTTTAAAAATCATTTTAATCTATTAAAACCAACGAACATACATACTTACCTTCTTCTTTCATTTCTTCGTCTTTTAGAGGTTATTGCAATATTCATTAGAACTTATTACAATACAGTCCTCCATTATTTGCGAGATCCGGCCTCAAGAATCGGCTTGATATTTCCATTAAATTTCAATTTCCAAACTCATCACGTCACAATGCGACCTCACACAATGGCCTGTCCGTCTGTATTTGATATTGAAGTAACTGTTTCTGTGTATGCAGTTTATTGTCAAAGAATGTGCTAGTACTTTTGGCTATCAAATGATTCGTTACCACTTTCGTAGACCACACAGTTAGATATTACCAATCAATCTATATACTAATATAAAGTAGCTTGTCCTGACTGACTGACAATCAACGCACAGCCTAAACTACTGAAGCTAGAAACTTGAAATTTTCACAGTAGCTTCCTTTTGTGACGTAGGCGCACACTAAGAAAGGAATATTGCGAATTCCACCCCTAAGGGGGTTAAATAGGGGATGAAAGTTTGTATGAAAGTCCGTCATTTTTCAAGTTATATCCATGAAAATTGATAATTAAGTTTTCGGTTAAAAATAAAGAGTTACGAGTTTAAGAAATTTTTGAAAAAATAGCCCTAAGTGGGTTAAATGGTGGATGAAAATTTGTATGAAAGTCGGTCATTTTTAAAGTTATATCAATGAAAATCGGTATTTGTACTGTCGGTTAAAAATAAAGAATTACGTGTTTCAGGAATTTTCGAAATTCCACCCCCAAGTGAGATTTATAAGAATCCAAGCGGGCGAAGTCGCTGGCATCTGCTAGTTTATGAATAAAATTAAAGATTCGTATGCAAAATTAGTTTTTTACTTTTCTTAATCATAGAATGATGCAATCTAAGATAGCAAATATCCGAATTGTATCAGTGAATCGACCCACTCTAAAAATAAATTGGATATACCAATTACCTACTACTAATAAAAATTTGCAGAAAGTAATAGCGAACGGATGAATGATTGAAGAAGAGACACAGTAAGCAGAAAATATTTATTCTTTGTGCAAATTCCAAATTTATCCAAGTATTCAATAAAAAAATATCAGATTTCATACGAAAATCCCTCGAGAGATTTTTTAAACATACATAGGACATTGACTGTCTTCATGATACTCGGCAAATTCGATTTGATAAGGACCAATTAGTAAGAGCTTCATTCGTTCTACAAAACAGAAGGTAAATGTGGTTACATCTACATGCAAATTTCACGGCGGCTCACCGAGATTCACGTCTACAAACTTTTCTAAGAACACCATTGTCATTAGGTTTCATTGACGCGTTTTTTCAAACCGCCCGCCTCCGCATTGTATTCGAGGTGTTGGATATAAATTTCCTCATACAATTTTTTCCCTTTCAACAATGAAGTGTCATTGTTCGTGTTTGTATTTTAATATCGTTGAACACACGTCGGGATAGATAAATAATGCGTGGCGTTTTTCGGCCATTTGTTAAGATGAATGGACGCCATCGCCGGTTCCATAACGTCTACGATATTAATGCGAGCCTCCATTCATGCTGCTTTTTCAGCTGGGTTGAGAATGCGTACGCATTCGTCATATCACGGTGACGGTTTGGAGTTTTTAGGCTTTTGGGATATTTTGATGTTTTTTTTTTTTACAAAAGGGAAGTATTAATTGACAAATTGAAGGTTTTATTGTTGACGATATAATTTTGTGTTGGATACTCTAGCTGAAATATATTGAAGTTACATTTACCTCCGAATTTACTATTTCCGAAAAAATATTTCCGTAGAAATATTTCTTACATGTTTTCCTTTAAAGAGGAATGGATATTAAACATTAATTATAATACAAGGAATGTCATAAATCTTATCAAGTTATTCGTTGTTCAGACATCTAGAGCTATTTTCATAAAATATTTACATAAAATACAAAAAATGTCTGCAATGAAAATAGTTATTCATTTCTTTTGGGTACATAAAGTGAATTACTTAATTGAAAAAGTCAATTTTTACCTGTAAAGATAGGGAGTTCTTTTTTTATACTTTTAAATGACGAGATCGATTTTTGCCTTTCACTAGGAAATTGATGTTTCGTGAAAATAACCATTTTGGACTTGAATGCCGGCTGTGGTTTGACTTCAAAAATTGTAAATTCAATTTAATTTACCTTTAAAGCATAATAATTATTTTATTTTCAAAAACAGCTTTTGCAGAAAATTTGCATTGTTTGTGCATATGAGACGTGGAAACCATGCGTGCCAAATGGTTAGTATAAAACTCATCACTATCTATCAACGAACGAACTGGTGTTGTTATCCTACCTACCTACCTACTTACTCACTGAGATGAATAGAGTAGTGAGATCAGCGATCTCTATGCACTAGTGAGTTACTTTTATCCGTGGTAAAATCTTATCTCTCACCTTATTTTTAGTTACATCGGAACATTTTTGAGGGCAAATTACTCAACTCACAAATATGCCGGCTACTAAATTATTCAAGGCTCCTATGACAGTGTTTATCGCTTGTTTCTATCTACCTCACCCCCTTTGATCGAGGCGTTCGACCGTGACGAACCAAAGCAAACGGCCCGCGGTCGAAAACCTCCAACACGTTTTTTTCCTCCCGTCTCCTTCTAATTCTATAATGAACGACAAAGACATAATGAACCCCGCTCTACCTTCACTTTCTATTACTATACGAGTAAACGAGATAGATGAAGGGATAAAACTGGTTAGAATTAGAATATTCAATGTTATACACGAGCATTGTTAAGATGTGGGTGACTTTTGTAAGGGAATTGTTATTTGTTAGCAGGTTTCGAGGATTGAGGAAGAAGACGGTACAACAATGTGCAACCAGAATTTTGTAGTCGGACTCTTTGAAGATAATCATCTACTGGTGTGGATTTAGTTTTAAATGTTTTTTTTTTGACCCGCAAGAGTTGAATCATGAATGACGAGGGAAAATTTTGACGTGAAGTTTAATTTTTAGGGTTCCGTACCCGAAGGGTAAAAAACGGAGCCCTATTAATGTCACTCGGCTGTCTGTCTGTCTGTCTGTCTGTCTGTCTGTCCGTCTGTCCACCGGTATATGTATATACTGTTAGATATACTATTAGACTACATCCTATTAGAGAACATAACAAATCTTAAAATTTTAAACTCTCGCAATAATTTTTTTTCATCTTACTTTTTTCACAACAAAATTTTTAAATTACGAACCTCGATATGTATCACCCCATTATACATTTGCAATACATTGCAAACTTTAAAAAAAAATTTTTTTTTTCGCGTATTTTTTTTTCGTGTTATCTTGTCAGTAATCATCACTACTATTACCTGTCTTCGTTTTCGATAGCGGTCGCCTTACACCCTTTCATCATCATCATGATCAACCCATTACCGGCTCACTACAGAGCACGGGTCTCCTCTCAGAGTGAGAAGGGTTTTGGCCATAGTCTACCACGCGGGCCAAGCGGATTGGCAGACTTCACACACCTTTGAGAACGTTATGGAGAACTCTCAGGCATGCGGATTTCCTCACGATTAAAGCAAGTGATATTTAAATACTTAAAACGCACATAACTCCGAAAAGTTAGAGGTGCGTGCCCGGGATCGAACCCACGACCTCCGATAAGAAGTCGGTCGTCCTAACCACTAGGCTATCACAGCTTTTTTTACACCCTTTATTTGAAAGATATCGATAATATAAAAGCAAAACTACCTATATACGGATGCTCGAGTTTAGGTATAAGCTGTGGACTCTAAATATCGATATTTATAAAGTCAATTCGCAAATAAAACCCACAGTCACGCAAGAAGTTCAACGACGCTCGCTCAATGGCTGCATCAAAGCTAAACAGCAGAAGTGCTCTCGAGCACCATTCCGCATTCTTTTGATCCCTTTTTGCAGGAGCATATAAAGTATTTTTGGAACAAACCGGACCCCTCTGTGTGAGGACACTCGACTATTTTCCGTCTCGGTGTCTTTGGTGGCCGGCCAGGTCAGTTCAAAGGGACGTTTGAGGTATGATAATGTCCGTGTGATTCGGTTCTTTTTAACCGAATTAAAAAAAGGAGATTATCAATTCGAGATATTATTGGGTCTGCAATATATTAACATTATGATAATCTATTAGGGCTTCTAAACAAATATAGGTACCTACAAAATGTTACACGTGTATAGTATGTATGTTGAAAATTATTTATTTCATGTGGGTACTAAGGCCAACTTGTGACTTCTCTCTTGAATCTTTTGACAAGTCAGAACCCTACCACCGGTTCGGAAAGCGGATTCTGTCGAGAAAAGCCTGCAAGAAATTTAGCAGTTGCTCTTTTCAAAACACAAATCACAATAAAAGTAGGTACCTATCCGTCAAAGTTAAGTAGTGGATACTTTTAGCTATATCAATGTAACAAATTATAAACTTATACAATATCTTGTTTGCAGCTGAATGCTAAGCTGATCGCAACAACGCAACTTGGTCATCAAGAAATTCTTTGACATGAAGGCTCAGTTACTGTTTGATATTATTTTTTGCGTTGCCTCGTATTATGTCGCATTCTCGAGTTTGTTTTTCGCTTTGGACAACTGGTAGCTTGTAGATGAATAAAAAAAGTGAAGATTCATTAAATAGATAAATAATCGTTAAATATTTTCTGTGGTGACATCAATTGTAACTACCTACTCGTAATGAGTGCAAGAGTGTGTAGTGCAAACAAACCCATATGTCAGGTCATACAAGTCACCACGTCCCTTATGTTTGGATAATTTGATTACGGCTGGTCCCACTGTGTCCGTTGTGGTGAAATTAATGGTGGTGTTCTGATTGTTTTGTGTACACCTTTACTACAGAATAACCTGTTTATATTATTTTGGTAGAGTTACAGGTGTTTATATTTTTATTTGACGTGATAACACCTTATAAATCGATGAACGCCGGCTGCACGCATGAAAAGCATGACTCATCGTCACGTTCCGCCTGAGCCGAGCGTGCAAGCGAGAGCTCGGAACAAGCGATAGAGAGGCACGATCGGTCTAATATATGTGTTATGTGATGTTTTCTTTTGACGTTATCACTTAAAATTGTCGTAAACCGACTTTACAGACAATCATTTTTTTTTTCAATCTACGGATGTAGTTATCTCATCAGACATCATCATCATCATTATCAACCCATTAGTTACCAGCATATTGTAGAGCACAAGTCTTCTCTCAGAATGAGAAGGGTTTAGGCCGTAGACCACAACGCTGGCCAAGTGTAGATTGATAGATTTCACACGCCTTTGAGAACTCTGTGGGGATAACTCTCAGGCATGCAGAACCTCACGATGTTTTCCTTCACCATTAAAGTGATTGCTTGAAACGCACATAGCTCCAAAAAATTGAGATGTGCCGGGGATCGAACTACATAGGTCCCCCCGAGGTCGCAGCCTTAACCATTAGACTATCTAGCTATACATATTCACCGACAATCTAATGATGGCAGGGATTTGACCCCTGTTTTCGAACTAAATAATCTTTTCCTCCATCCCAAGTGCCGACCGGTTATACCTACCTTCGTATGTTGAACGATAAATAAACAACAAAACCACACATAGGAGAGTCCCATACAAAAATTGAAAAGTCACCGCGCCGTGTTCCCACGTAGCCGGGAGCCCTGCCCGGGAATGGAACCCGCGACCCACTCGCGTTAATAAAACCCTCAATAAAGGAGTCCGATCGCCGGACGATGCGCGGGCGCAGGTGGTAGCGGTCTGTGGAAAATCCGTAGATTAATCAAATTTTGTTACTTCTTTTTTAACCCTCGACGAAAAAACAACGGGGTGTTATAAGTTTGACGTGTCTGTGTGTGTGTGTGTGTTTGTGTGTGTGTGTGTGTGTGTGTGTGTGTGTGTGTGAGTGTGTGTGTGTGTGTGTGTGTGTGTCTGTCTGTTCCCCTGTGGCGCTCACACGGGTGGACCGATTTGAATGCGGTTTTTTTTTTGTTTGAAAGGTGAATTAGTCTAGAGTGTTGTTAGCTATGTTTAATGAAAATCGGACCAAGATGGCCGCCGCTACAAAATGGCGGATTACATATTTTATCACAACGCCCTCAATATGGGTATCAAATGAAAGGGCTTGACTAGTAGAATAGCACTATGCAAATCCAAAATGGCCGCCACCACAAAATGGCGAATGTCAGGGGTTTTTTAAATTTTTTATTTATACTTGTTGTAGCTGTATTTTAGACTAGCTGATGTCCGCGATGTCGGCTGCATAGATCTAGTTTTTTTAATCCAGTAGGTAGTGTGTGAAATACCTACTCTTTGACTTCGTGGGATGCAAGTTGTCTTTGTGCTAATTTTGTCAAGATCTATTGCATATAGGTTATTGGTACATTCACTATTCTGGGATAAAATCCTTAATCACTTGTTGTATAGCCTCTAATTGTGAAAGTCCTTATGTCCTTTAGGTGATAAGTAAATGAGAGTCATAAAAGAGACAGCTATTTTAAAATCCTCTGCCAAATATTTTGGCAACTCTTTTTAGTATGGGTCTACGTTGTACAGGTCTCAATGAAAAATCTCATGTTTCCCAGAACAGCAGTTTGAGCTGTACGTTGCTGCCTACTAACTTCTATTACAGATACCTGAATTTATAAGTTACTATTGAGGTAATAAATGTCTGTGTTTCATTATTTTCGTCTTTATTTTATCATGATCATCATTGGCACTACAGACTTTTGTGGGTTCGGGCCTGCTCAAGAAGATTTCTCCACCGATCTTTATCCTTAGCGTTCGTTTTCCAGTTCCTTAGATCCGCTTGGCGTCTTGGTTCACTCCATCTATCCATCGAAGGCTTGGCCGACCAATGCTTCTGCGTCCATCTGCGTGTGAGGCCATTAATTTTTCTGGTGGGCGATGCTCATCCATTCACTCCACATGTCCAGCCCATTGCAATCTTGCGATTTCAATGTGCCGGACAACATTTGGCTTGTTGAAAATATTATAAAGCTCGAAGTTATACCTAATGCGCCACATCCCATTAACCTGTACTGCACCGTAGATTAATCTCAGAACCCTTCTTTCGAATATAATAATTCATCTTTATTTACGGGATTATTACCTACTCGGCATGGGTTCTGTAAATCTTTTAGAAAAGAGTAAAAACAATGCATCTAATACTTTCCCATGGACTGCCACCCACTTTAATACACGATATATTCGAGAAATATCATTCCTCGCGGGTAAGAGTATAAAAAAATCAAAAAGGCAATAAAAATATAACCCTCATCTTACGATAACACTTCATAATGACGTGGCCGGCGCGGGCGGCCAGAACAAACAGAACCGTGCGCGCGCCATCTTTTTTACTGTTTCATTCAAATGGTGGAGAAATTATCTCTGTCCCATTCTTACGTGTACATTTTCGGGGTTTTAGAAGGAGACGGAGAAAGGATCTGGTACCTGGCCGGTGATCCTTTTTCCGTTGCTAGAGGTGCCGTGATGTCTGACGCGGCCAGACAGAAAGGCACCACGTATGGTATTTAAAATATGTGAATAGATTTTAGATTAATAATAATATTAAGTATTGTGTAATGGATAATGGATGCTTAAAAAAGTTATATAGTTGAGCCCAAAAAAGTAAGGCCTGAAAGTTTGCGTTGCGATAATAATCGGGAAATATTTTATGTAAGAATCCATAAATAATATCTAAATGTAATAATCCTATCATTTTCATTCTAGTATTAATTTCCAATTATTATTACTTAGGTATGAGAATAAGTTCTTATGGGTCCACTTATTTAACTACAAATATTTCCATTCACGCTCGCTACACTGACTGCGTTTTTATTTATTTTGTTATTATTTCCTTCTATTAACTACCTATGTAAATTGTAAAGTACCTGACAAGAAAATTGTAACTCGGTTATTTCTATTTGTTTTAAGTGAGTATAGTAGTTCTCGACTGGAGCCCAAATTCATCCACATGGATTTCATATTTCTCGACTCTAGTATCATAAGGTCGGATGTATGCATCCGACCAAACTCACTTTTTTACAGAAAAGTGATGAGCATCTTGTCCTCTTTCTGCCAAGCTGACCCCTGTATTTCTATCTCTTTTCGTTGGAAAGATACACATCAGCATAATGTCGGATCTGGAGACAATCTTCAAATGCCGGGAACCATAATTATGTTTTTTGACTTACTTATTTATGCATCAAAGCATTTTAAAAAAAAAGTTGTGTATTTTGAAATCTACTATTATGCTACTAAATTAATTAATTTGTTATAGTAGGCGTTACTGTACTTCCGCATATCTGCTTCTAAAGTTTACATTGATTTTGGTGTGTAAAATGACAACCGACCTTATGCTTTGAAATTTTTGTTTTATTTTTTGAGCTGTGAATCATTTTACAACTTTTTGCTTGTAATATAAATGATTTTACCATAAAATTCATGTAAGTAACTTAAAATAACACTTTATGTTTCCGATCACATCAAAGTTTATGTGCTCTATGGGTAAGAGATACGCCTATTCCGCGAAATCTTCGCAAGGAGTTCCGCGCTCTCTTTCTATCTAGCGCGCGGTTATCTATACTAGAGTGAGAGACACCTATGGCCCGCCGCCCGCACCGTGTCGGTTGTTGTCAAAATGTATTTGAATTTGAATTAGTTCCGTGCGGATTTCCGAGTCACAAGTGTTACGTGTTTATGTTTAAAATACAAAAAAATAACTGTAAACTCCTATTGTTGTGTGTATTAATTGTATTTACAAGCAGTGATGGAGGTTAAAAACAAAGTAAGTAAAATTTAATTACCTAGTTATGAAGTTACTTGTTTTTTGGTTTTCATCAGCCTACTCGTAAATCCTGTACATATTAAATATTAATCTTAATGTTACAGCAAACGGTGCCATTGTATGAGGAACTTTTAGCAAAACGTAAAAGGCTTTCTGAACTCCGAAACTACAAATTGATGCAATTACGCAATCAAAACAGTAAAGAAGGTAAGACAACTTAGTATACGTATTACTAATGACCATGATTGATGATTACCCATTGATTACCAATTTGGTGTCTAATAAAGCTCCTAAATAGATGAATTGTGTTTCATTTCTTATCTACCATTTCGACCTTTTACCTGAATATCGCTTATAGTCCAGTAACTTTAGTAATCCGACCTTGCGTTAAATCGGGTAGTTCTGATTTTTTGCAGACTTATTTATGATGTTGGCCCAATGATTAATCTAAGTTTGTGACCTCGAGCGACGAACGCAACTTTGTCAAAAATCGAAAAGACCGCGAACATTTCGCATTTTTTCAGATTTTGGCGATTATAACTCAAAAGGACTAGTTCTTGACACTACCTTTTCAGGGCGTTTTTAAAGTACAATAAAATTGCTACAATTTAAGACCAGAACCAGCTCTGTAGGTACATTACTTACTGAAATGCTTGCGACTTCACTTGCGTGAATTCTTAATCTCGTACAAACTTTCATCTCCCATTGTACCAACTTAGGGGTAGTTTTTCCAAAATTCGTTCAACATATAATTTTTAATTTTTAACCGAAAATCTAAATACCAATTTTCATGGATATAACTCGATAAATGACGAAAACGAGACGGGGTCTCATTTAAATTTTCATCCCCTACTTAACCCACTTGCGGATAGAATTTTCAAAAATCCTGAAATTCATATTTTTTATTTTTTATCGAAACCCCAAATTCCAATTTTCATGGATGTAACTTGATAAATGACAGACTTTCATACAAACTTTCGTCCTCTATTTAACCCTTTTAGGAGTAGAATTTCTAAATATCCTTTCTTAATGTGCGCCTAAATCATAAAAGGAAACTATTGTGAAAATTTCAAGCTCCTAGCTTTCAGTTGTTAATGTTGTGCGTTGATGATCAGTTAGTCAGGACAAGCTTCTTGAAGCTAGAAACTTGAAATTTTCACAGTAGCTTCCTTTTATAATATAGGCGTACACTAGGAAATGATTATTGGAAATTCCACCACTAAGGGGGTTAAATAGGGGATGAAAGTTTGTATGAAAGTCTGTCATTTTTCAAGTTACATCCATGAAAATTGGTATTTGGGCTTTCGATAAAAAATAAAAAATATGAATTTCAGGATTTTTGAAAATTCTATCCGCAAGTGGGTTTAGTAGGGGATGAAAGTTTAAATGAGACCGAGTCACGTTTTCGTCATTTATCAAGTTACATCCATGAAAATTGGTATTTAGATTTTCGGTTAAAAATTAAGAATTACGTGTTGAAGGAATTTTGGAAAACTACTCCCAAATTGGTACAATGGGAGATGGAAGATTGTATGAGATTAAGAATTCACGCGAGTGAAGTCGCGAGCATCTCAGTAAGTAATGTACCTACAGAGCTGGTTCTGGTTTTAAATTGTAGCAATTTTATTCTACTTTAAAAACACCCTGAAAAGGTAGTGTCAAGAACTAGTCCTTTTGGGTTATAATTGCCAAAATCTGAAAACAATCTGAAATTTTCGCGGTTTTTTCGATTTTTGACAAAGTTGCGTTCGTCGCTGGAGGTCACAAACTTGGATTATTCATTAAGCAAACATCATAAACAAGTCTGTAAAAAATCAGAACTACCCGATTTAACGCAAGGTACCCCATACTAGCAAATCCTAAAGTTACTGAACTATTATGTATAATCAGTTAAGACGCATTATGAAATATTAATAGATCAGACTTTTATTTTAACAACTCAAACTACTCAAAATTTTGATGCATAAGTCTAGATAATAAGATAAATTTTAACAGTAGTAGTGAAAATTGCGGGCATAAAGTCGGTTTATAACTTATGCATAAAGAATTTGGGAATTTTGACGAATATTACCAGCATACAGTCGCATATCGTCAATTTTGAAGAAATTATGAGTTTATATTTTTTTTATTAATGATAAAGTATTTCTAGTAATGGTTAATAATAGGTACAGTTAAGTGTTAAATATTACAAAAACAACTAAAAGTGTATCTCTAGTAGTTTAGAAATTATGACCCGATTTCCCTAGCATTTTTGTTTTGGCTCTCCTGAAAAGTAGCAAAAATCGACATCCGACCTTATGATACTAGAGTCGAGATTTTAGGGTACAAAGTAACTTAGATCACTAATGCATCTTAAGGACGGTGCCCCGTTCATCGTTCATTTTTGCGGTGAACGATGCACAATACGATATTTACTATGGCAAAGTGCCTGTGAACGATGAACGGTCGGTGTTTAGACGGTTCATTTTCAATGATTCATCGATGAAGCCTCGAAAATGAAAGCAAAAATCTCGAAAAATGAACCGCGTCTAATTTGGCCTTTACATTTGCCTGTGAAATCAGAGTCAATCAGACAGGCGATAGAAAGATATACAAAAAGTTAGACAAAAATGTGTCGTAAGGGAACTTATATATTTATTTAGATATTTACGGTTATCATGGTCCACCGGAAAACGAAATGGCTCAGACTCTATTAAAATATTTTACGAAGAGACTTGGAACCTAGTTTCACATTAGCATCGAGATTAAATGTAAAATGTTGCCAATAAATGCAAAAATACATTTATTGGCAACTGTCGGGAAGGCCCTTCCTTTCCCTAATTCTGCTTCGCGTTATTAAGTCGTTGAGAGCCCCTATGGGCCCTTAGAGGGTTTACAATAATGAGTAAGTGATAACGAGTGGAAAGGAATGCCCCCCGAGTTAATTTATATCTGATGGAGTCATACCTTCGTAATATGCTGCGACGCGAGTCTGACTCCAGCCGGTCTCCTCGCGTCTTCCGCTCCCCCTTCTCCATCTTGCTCTAGCTCCTCGGCGACCTGCATAAGTAAGTTAACCATGACATCACTGTATGATGCCCCTAGTTCTAGAGAGAGTGATTATGTTATATTTCTTAGACGTGCGGTAGGCCATCCCACACCATCCCAATGACCCCGAGCCATGTTTCCCTGGGAAACCCGTAGGGGTACCCGGAGGGATTACGATATACGACCCCCGGCGCACCTTCCGGTAACCTCCTTTGCAGCGCTCAAACACTTATGAGCCCTACTAAGGGTAGAAGATCCCTCGTTGCAGCCAGTACTTAGTCCTTGACCACTTCCTAGCTGATCTAATACGCCCGCCAGGTCAAAGGCATGGTGAGGAGGACCTCCGTTTAAACTTTGGTTGGCCAACCACATCGAGAATAAATTCCCTATCACTGATCTAGATACTTAGCGTCCAGGCACTTAACGTCTAGATACTTAGCTTAAGTTATTCGCCATCCGCTCGGTGCTCGAAGAGATGAGTCTGCCAGACTTCGCCTCTGCTTGCATGTTGTTCTCAGGAAGAGATGGTCGTGCGTTGGCAGCGCTATTTAAATACCACTCGTGAATAACGGAAATAAGACTTGATGTGACTTTATAAATTCCATTTAAGCAAACCACGATATACTAACATATAAATACGCGCGCACGGTACGGGATCCGAGCGGATTACATCGATACACGTTCAAAATGGGAATACCGTTCAGCCACCTTGTCGCGCCCCAATTCAAATGTACTATAGCGAATGAAAAATGACTGATTCGTAATAGCCACAGACTATAGAGCATAGAGCGAACTTCGAGCGAGCTCTGCTAAATCACAGATAACATTACATTCATAAACTAAACACTGACCTTAGAGCAGTACGGCTAACTTTGCTCTTGTGCATTTCGCGAACGCATACGCGCTTCGCGACACACCCGGCCGGAACAAAAATTTATGACAGGCATAGTAAGTTACTCGTCCACTCTTTGATCTTCTCAAGAGCCTTCGTGGCAGCAACTCTCCTCGACCTAGTTCGCGGACATTCATCCTCCTTTCCATGGTTCCCTTCTAACTCTGCTCTCTCTGTACCAACAACATTTTCTGCAGACTCTCTGATTCCCTGATCCACTACTTCGACCTCTACGTCGTCTTGAACGGGTTCCTCTGTATGCATGGATGGTAAATTCTCTTCCTGATCCAACTCGTCTAAGACAACCGTGAGCTTATTTCCATTTTCCTTCAAAGATTCGCTTCCAGTTACAGGAGCCCGTTCGCTAGACTTCTTTCCTCCCATGAATCTCTCTTCAACCTCTACCTCTGATTCTTGGGCTTCAAGCGGGTATAAATGAGCTATTGACCTCGTAAATTCCTTGCCTCCAACTTTCACTATGGCCACTCTACATAAGCCATCACCTCCCCTTTTCAACGAAACGATTTTACCGACTCTCCAGGTTTCTCTATTTTTATTTTCCCCTTTTATCTGAACTATTTGTCCTACTGCTGGAGATAGTTTTGAGGTGACGCGTGGTTCTTTATGCGAGTGGTTATACCTTTCTCGAAGACTAAGCAAATATCTGTTTACGAACATTTCTTTGAACTCTTTTAAGATACTAAGACCTCTTTTCCAACTTTTTATAAGATCAACTTTAATCGACGTACCCCTTTCTAGGCAATTTTCCACTGACTCTTCTATAGTAATGCAACTTCCAGGAGTAAGAAAATCAACTGGTTTCAGAATTATGTCCAATTCCGAATCTACACATGTGAGTGGTCGCGAATTCAGCACTGTTTCAATTTCTTTGATGACCGTAGCTAACTGGCTATCGGAGAGCATGTGTTTTGCTAACGTACGCTTCATACAATTTTTAATTATTCCCATAAGTCGTTCGTAGAATCCGCCAAACCATGGCGCCAATTGCGGAATAAATTTCCATTGAATTTTGTTGTCAATACAATATCGTTTTGCGAGAATCTCTGCTATAAGTTTGAAATGTGTCGCATTATCTGATGTAATGAGTTTTGGAATCTTTCTACTTGCTATCATCCTTCTCAATGCTAATAACCCTTCCTCGGCTGTAAGATCTTGCACTAGTTCCAAATGAACAGCTCTCACCGCTAAACAAGTAAATAGACAAATCCATCTTTTTTGGCCATTCTTGACGAGCACTGGACCCATATAGTCTATCCCGATAAAAGTAAACGGTTTGCTGTAGCCTACTCTTTCTGCAGGTAGCGGTGGGGTAATTGGCAACTTAAACGGACCACCTCCGTGTTTAACACACCTTGGACATTTTTTCAATACTTTCTGCACTTGTGATTTGCCTCGCGGTATCCAGTACGACTGTCTGATGAGACTAAGTGTGTGATTTACCCCTACATGGTAATTATCACTGTGGACCTTCTTTATTAAGTTATTTGTAAAATCACATTCCTTAGGAATCAGTATTGGATATCGTTTGTCAAATGACAGATCTGCATTCTGAAGACGTCCTTTGCAACGTAGCAGTCCATCCACGTCTTTAAATAACTTGAGATTGCGACTTAAATCAGTTTCTTTCCCAGCTACTTCATGGGCAAAATGTTCTGCTTGGAGCTTCTTTATTTTTTCCGTAATACAAAGCGGTTCATTGTGACTATTACTGTTAACTTCTGCTAAATTGTCCTCTGCTTCCCGATTACTATCGCTTCTTCTGGAAGTATTCGGTAGAACCTCCCGCGCCGAGAGAAAAAAAGATTGCGTCTTATCTTTCATAGAGAACGTCCGATTGCTGGATTCCGATAAGAACTGAGGACCTTTAAGCCACCTTTCTTTGTCTTCGTTGGAACTCGTTGGTTTGGTCGCAACATCCGCCGGGTTTAATTCTGAGGGAACATACTTAATCACGAGTTCTTTATTACTTTTTATTTCCTCAACTCTTCTAGCCACGAACGGTGGTAGTAGTTTGTTAGATTGACACCACTCTATGACGATTTGGCTGTCGGTCCATAACGTTTGAAATCCTATTTTCATGTAAAATGCTTTTAAAACGGTTTTAATAAGCCTGCAACCGATAAGAACTCCTAATAACTCTAATCGTGGAATTTTTAAGTGTTGTTGATCCTTTATAGGGACTAATCTTGTTTTGCCGATAACAAAACTTCTTTTTGAACCATATGTTACATATACGACAGCAGCATATGCTTTGAGGGATGCGTCTGTAAAACAATGCAAATGATACTCTTCGCTTCTTACATTTTTTAAATAGCATCTTGATATCGATATTTTTCTAATAGTCTCCAATTCTTTCCTTATTTCCAACCATTCAACTTGGTTTTCTTTTGAAAGTGTTGTATCCCATTTGACTTTGGTCTGCCAAAGCTTTTGGAGAAATAGTTTTGCTGACAAAAGTTGCGGTACTGCTAATCCACAAGGATCGTATACCGACGCTATTACTTTTAAAACTTCACGCTTAGAATTCGCTTCTGTATTTATCTTGAATCTTAGGTGCAGAGTATCCTTCTTTAAATCCCATTCTAAACCCAAGATTTTCACTACTTTATCTTTAACACCATCGGGTATCTTTTCTAAGAACTGTCTCGAATTTGAACTCCAATCTCTAATGTTCATCGATATTCGTTGGAAAGTACTTTTCACTTCTTCATATAACTGTATTGCTTCATCTTGCGTTTGAACTCCGGTTACTAAATTATCTACATAGATATCCTTTGCAATTAATTGTAGGTGTTCATTTCCTTTACAAAGATGATGTTTAATTGTCGCATTTAGTAGAAATGGACTAGATATAACTCCAAAGGGTACTCTACAAAATCGTAAACATACTATGTTTTCTTTACTCGGTGGTTTCTGAATATCTTTCAACCAAATAAATCTAGTTACATCACGATCTTGTTCATGTAATCCTATCTGGAGGAATGCTTTCTCTACATCTGCTGACAAAGCAATATTATGTCTTCGAAATCTAATCAATATGCACGTCAAATCTTCTAACATCAACGGACCACAATAGAGACATTCATTTAAACTTTTATTACCTTTAACTTTCGATGAGGCATCATAAACGATTCTAATGGGTTTGCCCCTTTGAGCGACGCAGTGATGTGGCAAATAGTGTACTGGATGATTTACCTGTTCTTTATTTGATACTACTTCGACTATTCCCTTTGATACTTGTTCCTGTATAGCATTATTATAAGATTTGAGAGTTTCCTCATCTAAGCGCTTGATTAAATTTACTAAGCGACCAAATGCCAATCCATAATTAGATGTTAACGTTGGAGGATATTCATTCCATGGCCAGCTAACATAATATCTATCGTTAATTAATTTGGTAGTTTCATTAAATTTCCTAATAGCTTCTTCCTCTCTAGTAATTTTAGGTGAATCAGTTATACCGATCGACTCAAGCTCCCAAAGGAAAGCTATACTTCCTTGATCTAAAGGCATGTCAGGTTTGTTCAGTCCGAAATCTATCTCTGCTTGGAAATATGTAACAACCGACATATGTTCACTCTCTATCTCCTCATACGGAACCTGACCCGACAGTATCCATCCAAACTCGGAATCTACTAGATATAAATCCTCTTTTATTTTAATTCTCCTTGAACGAACAAATAAATAATAATAATCACACCCAATAAGAATATCAACTTGATTTGTTAACGATCCATCATCTGCAAGTTCTAATTTATTTTTCCACTTATTAAGTTCTTCGCTGTAGGGTACTCCCTGTGAAATCACTGGTACGATATTTACATAAATAATTTTCTTATCCTTAGATTTAGTTTCTAACTCTAGTCGAACAACTGGACTATTGAATTCTTGCGGATTCCTGGAACCAAAGGTATAAACTGATAAGCTTTCTTCCTTCTCTATTGATAAATTTAATTCTTTCGCTATCCGTTGGGTGATGTAAGACCTCTGAGATCCTGTATCGAATAGTATACGGCATCGTGTTCGACTAGACTCAACTCCTTCTCTCCTGACGGCTACTACAGCTGTCTGAAGAACCGTATGTCATCTTCTATCTACCGCTGAGACAGCTGCGAGTTCAGTTGTGGATGAGAATTTCTTTGGGCACAGAGCCCTGTGATGTTGACCCCGTTTTTTACAATGATAACAAGCTCTAATATCTTGACATTTCGAAATAAGATGGCCTCCTCGGAGACACCCGTAGCACTTATTTTTGATTACCTCTTTCCGCTCATTAGCGGTCTTATATTTTTCGCATCGGTCACTGAAGTGATCTCCATTACAGAATGTACAGAATGGTTTTATTCTTTTCCTCGGTACCTCATCTTCCGTCCTATTTCTTCTTTTAAAGGTTGTGTTTCGTGTCTGTCCTTCGGTATCCTTTCTTGGTAGAAAGCATCTCTTCTTCAGATTTTGAGGTTCTACTCTTCTGGGTCGTGTACTCCATTCATTTCTTCTATCATCATTTCTATATGGTGTCCTTTCCGTCCTGTGTGGACTATACTTTCGTTTGTTCTGAGTGATGTGTAACGCTTCCACGGTGTAATTTTCCGTTGCCTGTGTACTACTTATATGGGTAATTCGGTTAGCGTCCTCTCTGGCCGTGATTAGTTTCTCTAATTCTGCTCTTATCTCATTCACAGATTCGTCTTTAATTTTCAGTTTTAGTTCGTAAATGAGGTCTTCCGGAAATTTACTAAAAATGAGATGGCGTAGGTGATTATGGTTTACATCTTCACCTAGTGATTCTAAAACTCTTAGATGTTTTTCTATTTCATTGAGTGCTTTCCTACACGATGTTATTGTTGAATCCGATGTTGCCACTCTTGATAATGCCGAGTAATGCGCATCTATTAAATGGGAGTCTTTCCCGTATCTTTCCTTCAAAGTATTAATAGCGATGCTATAATTTTTATTTGTAGTGTCGAGGCCCTCAATAGCTTTCTTCGCTTCTCCTTTCAACGAAGCCTTAAGATACAACAGCTTATCTACGTCTGCTATATTTCTGTTGTGGATGTTCGATTGGAATTGATCCCAAAATTGGTGCCAGCTCAATATATCCCCATCAAATTCCGGTAAGTTTAATTTAGGTAAGCGGCACGATGTTGTCGTCTCCGCTGCTTTACTTACTGCTGAAGTATTGGTGTTGTTCTGAAATAATCTCAATTTGACTTCTAACTCCGCCAGAATTTCTTCTGCCTTAAGTTGGATCTCGCTAATCTCGCTTATCTCATCAACCGCTGGAACATTGACCATCCGAAAATAATTTGTTAAATCGCTATTGAACCTCGTCAAGAGACTTCGTAATTTAGTCTTAAGTACTTCCGCATTAAAGATCAAGTCAGTATTCAGAGAGCCGAGATCTGAAGTTTGATTTGAGAGAGTTTGTATTTGAGTAGCCAGAAGCTTTAGACGTGTTAGTAATAGTTCATCCATGATGAATCCTCTGTAACAGATGTTTGACTTGCATAGGCATTGCTCTCTTATGAAGAGAGAAAGAGAAAGAGAAAAAAAAATTAAAATCAAAATTAAAATTAAAAAATTCTAAATATAAGTATTTTATAATAATTTATGCGATTATTCACTTTTGATTTTATAGGTAAATACCATATTTTATAGTCGCGTACCTTATTGTCCTTGTCTATGATATGTTTACTTTGAGGTTGAAGCACACTCTATGAATGCCATGAAGTGTACCCGTTCCACTTAGCAACCGCTGTATCTGAATTTCATTAAAAAAAATAAAAATCTTGTTCAATCTCTTATACTATCTTCCAAAGATATAAGTCTGGACTAACCCTTTGTTAAAATCTCAAAACAAAAAATTATTTCAAATTATTCAATTATTTAATTCACTCGACATGTAAGTAACCTACTCCTGTACTATGAATCCATATATTTAATTAATCATTTATTTTTGTATATATGAGGGGAATAGGCCCCTTAATATACAAGTCAAAACATCAAGACACCTGTTGGGGTATATGAACAAACAAATATGAATGATTCTCTCTTTGGGTTCGTTTGAAAAAGGTTGTTATTCGCTTCGCAAACACTACACTCAATTCTATCGCTCAATTTCTAATTTTAATTCTCTTAAACTTCTGCCATTATGTCTAGGATATCAATCTACTGTCTACGTTTATTGTTTAGATTCAAATCGTATCAAGATACCAATTAAAAGTAAAATCTGGGCGAGTAGTAAAGTAAAATTCTCTTACTAGTCTCTATATACATGCTTATTCAGAATCAAACTCAGTACTGATCCAAAATAACAAAAATAATTCACTTATCCTCATAATTAATTAGAATTCATCATTCACTGCCTTTTCCAAAGGTAGACTTGTATATTCACCACTATATTTCATCAATTTATTCAAGTCAAACAAAATTATCAACTTAGCTAGCTATATTCACTGATAAGGTCACTGACCCTAGGTATAGGTATGTACAAAGATTGGCATATAAAGTATAGACATAGGGACTTGGAAAGTTCCTTAAGGTTCCCCCCTTCACTTCTCTACTAAATAACTAGGTATACCTATATTCCTTTCCAAGGTTTATAATTTCACAAAAATAATAACCTAAGCTTTCATGCTACAGAAAATTGTCCACATTCAGTATACTTGTAAATGAAACGTTAACCCTTTAATTAGGTCTAGTATAGCTAATTAAATCTTAAAATCTTTAAACAATCACTCTCAGAGTTAGATACTATTAATAAGAAGGGTCTAATATTTGAAACTTTGTCTACTTACTACAGAAAACAGTGGAACTTACCCCTTTGGCTCAGAGGTTGTTAACTAAATATTGGGAGAATTATGTCACTCCTATTATCAATGCAGCCTTTGTTTCCCTTCTGAAAGTAATTAGACACTATGTAGAAACTATAAATTCCTCTTTAAGGTCTGAATTTATTCACTACATTTCACTTAAATTTACGAAGCTCACTTAATATTTTCACATATTATAAAGATCGGATAAATACCTATTGTCGAATTGTTTATTGTTAAATTAGCTTTACGAGGTATCGTTTCACTTTGCCTTCACTTTTAGACTTCGAATTATTCCATCTACATTTAATATTTAATTTCGTTGCACAGAGAAAAATTTCACGTTGTATTTTAAAGTTCCGCCATCTTTAAGTGTTACCCTTGAAATTATGGCGCTGCGAACTTTTTCTGTATCCGGTTTTAATTGTACGTCGTAACTATTGGAATATCACCTTTAAATAAATAACAATTAAAATTAATATTATTCACCAAACTTATATCCAAAATTAATAAAATTAGTTCGAAGTTCGCTCATACTTATTGGATATTATCTTTGGCAACTCTGGCCCTTTCGTCTTTATCAAGTTGGTACTAACCCGTTATTCTGTTGAAAAAAAAAGACCACGTCCGCTCTTGAAAATTCGTATCATAGTATACACCATAGAGTTGCGCGGGCAATTTGACCTCTCTACACTAACTTGTAAAAATCAATGCTGCCAACGTACCTTTTGCCGTTTTCCCTCGCTTTTAAAGTTGAAACTGCGACCATGTGCCGCCTCGCGGCGAACAGCGTAACCTCGTACGGCTAAATGCTACAAAAAGGCGCACACCCTACCCACTATGTTTTTCACATAAAAATTTGTTGAATTTCTCTATAGGTAGGTAGCAACAATCTTTATAGCCTGGCACCTTGTTTCACACATTTAAAATAAAGATACTTCGACGCCATCTTTTACACAATTTGGGGAGCGGAAACGACTTGGTATTTTTAAATCTGGTATGACTCCACGTGCTGAAAGTCCCAGTCTCTTTTACTAATCTCTATACAATCCACCATTATCGGATTCTTTTACAAAATCACAACACGACTCCACCATATCGGGTTTTTTTTTTTTTTTTTTTTACAAAATCACAGCACGACTCCACCATGTCGGGAAGGCCCTTCCTTTCCCTAATTCTGCTTCGCGTTATTAAGTCGTTGAGAGCCCCTATGGGCCCTTAGAGGGTTTACAATAATGAGTAAGTGATAACGAGTGGAAAGGAATGCCCCCCGAGTTAATTTATATCTGATGGAGTCATACCTTCGTAATATGCTGCGACGCGAGTCTGACTCCAGCCGGTCTCCTCGCGTCTTCCGCTCCCCCTTCTCCATCTTGCTCTAGCTCCTCGGCGACCTGCATAAGTAAGTTAACCATGACATCACTGTATGATGCCCCTAGTTCTAGAGAGAGTGATTATGTTATATTTCTTAAACGTGCGGTAGGCCATCCCACACCATCCCAATGACCCCGAGCCATGTTTCCCTGGGAAACCCGTAGGGGTACCCGGAGGGATTACGATATACGACCCCCGGCGCACCTTCCGGTAACCTCCTTTGCAGCGCTCAAACACTTATGAGCCCTACTAAGGGTAGAAGATCCCTCGTTGCAGCCAGTACTTAGTCCTTGACCACTTCCTAGCTGATCTAATACGCCCGCCAGGTCAAAGGCATGGTGAGGAGGACCTCCGTTTAAACTTTGGTTGGCCAACCACATCGAGAATAAATTCCCTATCACTGATCTAGATACTTAGCGTCCAGGCACTTAACGTCTAGATACTTAGCTTAAGTTATTCGCCATCCGCTCGGTGCTCGAAGAGATGAGTCTGCCAGACTTCGCCTCTGCTTGCATGTTGTTCTCAGGAAGAGATGGTCGTGCGTTGGCAGCGCTATTTAAATACCACTCGTGAATAACGGAAATAAGACTTGATGTGACTTTATAAATTCCATTTAAGCAAACCACGATATACTAACATATAAATACGCGCGCACGGTACGGGATCCGAGCGGATTACATCGATACACGTTCAAAATGGGAATACCGTTCAGCCACCTTGTCGCGCCCCAATTCAAATGTACTATAGCGAATGAAAAATGACTGATTCGTAATAGCCACAGACTATAGAGCATAGAGCGAACTTCGAGCGAACTCTGCTAAATCACAGATAACATTACATTCATAAACTAAACACTGACCTTAGAGCAGTACGGCTAACTTTGCTCTTGTGCATTTCGCGAACGCATACGCGCTTCGCGACAGCAACATTGCATAAATTTTCAAAATTGCGTCATTAATTCCACTTTCCGCCACCGGGTCAGATATGTTTGTAGGACTATACAATCGATCATTAATCAATGACATTGTCTCTACAAAACAAACTTCTTGTATACAATAGCAATGAGTCGTTACACAATAAATCTTTTGTCGCACAAGCAGGGGCTCAACTGTGGCTCACAGGGTGACCTAGCGAAACATAGACCCGTCCTTTGATTTATCTAGCCACCGAGACCGGACGCGGACCGCGGACCGGACTGGACGAGTCGGCAGGACAAAGACAGGTTAGGGTGGACATCATTTTCGTCATTACTTTAAAATAAAGGACGTAACTTGTATTAAAAGGAGGTTGTGTGAATTTGACGTCACTTTCGGAATTGAGCCAATACCGAAAGTGATGTCAAATTCACGCACAAATTTTTACATGACTATGCGACAGCAAAGACATAGTTATGTTTTTCACGTGTCAGATATCTGGGTATATATTTATGTATGTATGCTTCATACCCTCTCGAAGCATCCTAATGTTCCTAATCCTAAACTTTGAATGGGTTTGATGACATTGAGGTCTATCGAATCTATTGAATAGTCCACAAACCATGCGATGGTTAGGACAAGGATAGGCTACGTTTCTAGACTATTTTACAGCCATAAGTAGGTACCGTTTAAGAATTAGATAATTTAAAAGCTGTGTATGCAGGATCTCAACATAATTATTATTTTCTTGTTGGTTCTTATGCATTCGGGTTATTGTTTTTTTTTTTAATAACTTTTATGTTTTCGCTTGATTGCAAAATCAATGACTATCGATACTATAGTATCAAATGGTATGGTATCATATTATGGTAATCAAATGGTAAGTATATATCAAACCTATCAATCGAAAGCGACATTTTAATAATTAGATAGGAATAATCTTGATATTACTGATATGAATTCCCATTGCATGGGAACCCTACACGAACCGCTCCAGCCCCTTGTCACCTGCTAAATCAACGTTAATCTCCACTGACCGCAGTTCCCATAAAAAGAGATTTAAAACACGGCCCATAAATAAAGTTTACCTTATTATTTATTATTGTCACATTGTATGAAGCAATTTAATTAGACACGGTTTGTTCGACGCCTTTTTACATATACTGTGGGGTGTAAGCACCAATGTTGGACGTATTCTTGGCTGTTGCTTTACGACGCAATCAAACTTTACTTGTCAAAATAGCGCGTAATGCTTCTCATCTTGTTATGAAAATGTAGTGTCTGCTATTTGCTATGTAACTACCTATGTAGGCATAAAGGGAAACGGGCACTTTGGAATCCATACCTACGGCGGACACGAAATCAAATACGGCAATGATCTACAATGACAAAAATCGCATTGTTGTGGGCCTTGTGAATCACGAAAAAATTGAAAAACTTTGGTAATATGAAAATTCTTAGTATAATAGACAGTGCACTGTGTAGATATGTATAATATGTTACAGCCAAAGTAATAAATCAGGATATTATGTATACTATCCAGCTGTTATACATAATATCAACGCAATTTGGATAAAGTAATAATTGATACAGAATTAATCAAATTATCTAGCTATTTTATATAATATTCAGTTATTTTACATAATATCTTGGAAGACTTGGATAAAGTAATAAAACAAAGGCTTATGTTTAACTGATCACCAGATATTGCAAAATATAACGTCAAATAAACAGTTTATACCACCAAAAAACATACTGTCCGTCTGTGTGTGTGAGTGTGAGTGTGTGTGTAAGTGAGTGTGTGTGCGAGTGTGTGTGTGTGTGTGTGTGTGTGTGTTTGTGCGAGTGTGTGTGTGTGAGTGTGTGTGAGTATGTGTGTGTGAGTGTGTGTGTGTATGTGTGTGTGTGTGTGTGTGTGTGTGTGTGTGTGTGTGTGTGTGTGAGTGTGTGTGTGAGAGTGTGTGTGTGTGATTGTGTGTGTGTGTGTGTAAGTGTGTGTGTGAGAGCGTGTGTGTGAGTGTGTATGTGAGTGTGTGTGTGTGTGTATGAGTGTGTGTGTGTGTGTGTGTGTGTGTGTGTGTGTGTGTGCGTGCGTGTGTGTGTGTGTGAGTGTGCTACTTTTTATCCTGTGAAAATCCACGGGATTTTGAAAATCGAAATCTATAGCTACAGTTATTATAGATAGTTTTCTATAGCAAACTTCCTTGATAATAGGTATAAAGGTTGGAATAGGGAGCGGGAACGGGAACGGGAACCAGAAATTCACAATTCCCTCGGGATTTGTAAAAAGCCGAAAAAAAGCTAGTTAATAATACTTATTTAGGTGAGGTAAGTACTTATCTCCTAAGGTGTCTCCTGAGAAATTACAACAGCTATAATGTTTCTATCGGCTCTTGGCGCGGTCTAGCATCAGGAATTTTAGGCTAGGTTAGGTTAGGTTAGGATACGGTAGGTTAGATTTTGAGATCTCGTTGATCACACCACACTATAAAGGAATGAGATACAGGAGGGGAAGCAAGTCGGGCCGTATTTATCATTTTGACCAACGTTGACCTGCTGTTATGAATAATGTCTGGTTTGACATGATATTATGAATAAAATCTGGACAATTTAGATATTATTTATAATAGCCTGTCATTATGTATAATAGCTAATTAATTACTTTGACTGTAACATATATAACGTTAATATCGACAGAAATAGAACGGAGTGCCGACTTTTGGAACGGGGGCCGAACCGGCGTGGATTTAAGTTTTTAAAAATCCCTTGGGAATTCAATGATTTTCCGAGATAAAAAGTATGTGTTATGTGTTAATTCAGGGTATAATCTATCTCCAAAAAAAAATTTTAGCCAAATCGGTTCAGTAGTTGCAGCGTTCAAGAGTAACAAACATACTCACATACACATACCTATACATACATACAAACTTTCGCCTTTATAATATTAGTGTGATTAAGGCAATTGATAGCAGAAGAAACTAACTCATTGGTTCGCATGTTAGAAGTTGATCTTCTCTTTCAAGTGCCTTAAATTTGAAAACTAGTAATCTTTCTTATAAGGAAAAATCTTATTGGTATGAATATACCTACAAGTAATTATGATTGAAAATTCTTATTTCTTTTAAATAACCTGCGACAAACCGCAGACATCTATCTACATCTACATAATATACAAATAAATTAAACTGATTCCAAATACTTAACTGCTTAATAAGCTCATATGATTATTTAAATTATAGACTAACCCAAATAGACGTTTCTAAAATTTTTGTCTGTCTGTGTAGGTATAGGTAGGTTTATTTACGAGTACGAGAATCTTCGGATAGCTCCTCTCCTAATATTTTTAAGATTTAATAAATAAATAAATCTTACACATGTAACACACACGGTCGTCTGATCCTAAAGTAGGCAACCTGTGTTATAGGTAACAGCCGACTGGTAGACATATTTACATATAAATACTTATATATATTTAATAAATTTACACACGTGCATAGTATATACTTATACACTTACATAAATACGCCCAGACTCGGGGCGGGAATCGAACCCGCGACCCCGGAGCGGAAGGCAGGGTCACCGCCAACCATGCCAACGGATCAGTCTTTAAGAACTGTCGATTGTGAATAAATAATTCATAATTCCATATTGTAAGTACTTACTTCATAATTCCATGTCGTAGGTACCTACATAAAAAAAAAATTAACAAAAAAATAATATATCATTACATAGTATAAAACAAAGTCGCTTTCTCTGTCCCTATTTCCCTATGTATGCTTAAATCTTTAAAACTACGCAACGGATTTTGGTGCGGTTTTTTTTAATAGATAGAGTGATTCGAGAGGAAGGTTTATAAGTAGAAAAATTGGACCCGGTAGGTGGCGCTAATAGCGGGCAGGACGACGTCTGCCGGGTCCGCTAGTTAAGTAATAAAACATGTAACGTTTCTTTACATTTTATTTCTCGGTCGTCGATAGAGTCACATCAACTAATGTTTTTTCGCCCTCTTGCTAATATCTTCCACACAATTTGTTATATTTGACACAGAGTTACGCCCACTTTCCCCTAATATTAGTGTAAATCTTATCCATTAAGGGCAATAAAAATCACCCTTTGACTCCAGCATCCCGTCTTTGTCTGAACGATAATGACAGAAAGAGACAAAACATTAACCCTATGAAAACTAAATAAAGATATGACGTGGTTATTGCAAATTTATTCTAAGCTCTTCCGTCTCTTTTGTGTAACATTGAAGAAGCTCCCATTTATTTATTTGCTTGAAATATTATCTACTTATTTGCTAATTATGGAAATTTGTAGTCTTTTGCATCCATACAATAAGCACATGTGTTAGGATTGTGGCCCCTTTTAAAGTGCTAGATATATCAAAAATTGTACATGTCACCTAAAACATGTTAGGACCAAAAACTTCTTGTATCTCATAGTGTATAAGGGGACCGCAGTCAAATACTTATAGTCCGGCAGCCCTGGAACAAATTTTTTAGTGATTAATTAATAACAAGCTGAATTTTCGTGAGTAGGTTCGTTTCGACGAGACAACCATAGGTAATAATAATTTTTAATCATTTTTATAACCTCATTATTTGGAAATATTTGGAGTGGAGGACACTATAGAATATTATTATAATAACTAGCTGATTTCTTGTATGCAGCCTAGTAAATACCTATTTGTGTAATGAAATGGCCATATAGTCCTACAAAAGTGAAACGATTTCCTACCCGAGTGGATCGAAATGTTTAACACCTGCGCACTCGAGTAACTACCTCCATCGAGAATTTTCATAGATAAAAAACTTGGTCGTCTCTTCGAAACGAACCTACTTACGAAAATTCAGCTTGTTATTTATCACTAAAAAATTTGTTCCAGGGCTGCCGGACTAATACAATGATAAAATTTCATTTCATCAATTAAATACCTTAACTTGCTTTTCTGTTTTTGCTAAAACATCGATTTAGCAAAAGATCAAAGTTTACACGTTAAAAGCACTAAATTATTTTCCTCACGCAACCGAGCAAGTTTCAAGCAGATTATGTTATTAAAATAATATGAATATTAGGTATATGAATATAAAAGCGGGTTTTTAAAACAATTCTCAACGAAATTCTTTAATATTATTCACCTTTCGCTCGTTAAACGTTTAGCTGTTGTGGATATTAATTTATTTAAATCCCAATAACTAGTAAAATAGGTTGCTTGGTAGGTTGCTTTATTAGAAATATTTATTAGCTTTTGGCCGATTTACATATCGAATATCGATCCCCGATAATTATTTATCTGATCTATGTGAGAAAAAAATCATAGACAGAAGCTCTTTGAATATAATATTATTAAACACTAGCTATATAATACCATACCCGCGACTTCGTCCGTAGGTACTCCGATTTTTTTTAAACCGTGGGGACTCTTCGTTATCCGGGAACCTAACTGCTACTTATCTCATCTGATATTTTTTTATACTGGTACTACTAATCCAAAAATTTTTTTAAAATATAAATTAAAAAATGTATCTACGTAACACACAATTAACTAGGTTGTCAAACTAATTCCTAACAATATTAATAACTAATTTCTTTTAACTAGGTATAATTCTTATCAATTTATTTAACTTAAGGCCTGTTTCACCACCTTCTGATAAGTGTCGGATAACCTAAACGTAAGTTTTTTCACTTTTTAGGGTTCCGTAGTAAACAAGGAACCCTTATAGTTTCACCATGTCCGTCCGTCTGTCCGTCTGTCCATCCGTCCTCGGTTAATCTCAGAGACTATTAGTGCTAGAAATCCGTAATTTGGCATGAGTATAAATATTAATCACGCCGACAAAGTGGTGAAATAAAATTTTGATAAATATTTTTTTTAGGGTAGCTCCCCTACATGTAAAGTGGGGATGAATATTTTTTTTCTCGTCTACCCCATAGTGTGGGGTATCGTTGAATAGGTCTTTTAAAAATACTGTGGGTGTGGGAACATCATTTTTCGATTTCTAGATCCGTTTGTAAAATATGATGTTTTAAAGTGCAAATTTTTATTAGAGTCAAGTGTCCCCCCCCTCTATCAGCCAAATGGCAGTATATAGGTGAAATATCTGGCGGAAATAAAACAATGTATTCGCAATTCACTATAACGTTTAATCCTCGGTAACTGACGCGCACACAAACTAGACCGTCTCACGGAGTTCCACCGACTACCCGCATTATATTTTATGTGTTCATACATTACACCTCCCGACTTATTGACTAACTTATTCTAACTTTCAGCTTATTCTAATTTATTAACAATATTTTATTCTAACACTAGTTTTACACTTACACATATATTTCTTAGCCTATACTTTATTCTATAATCAATTATTTCTACACATTAGAATTGAGGTTGAAATCTAACAACAGGTTTCCTAATTCGTTTGGGACGGTACCCTGACGGTGTGACAACCTCGGGTGGAGAAGCAACTCTTTGAGTAAAATCCTGAATGCCAGTGCCATTTTCCTCCCCCACAATTTCTGCCTCCGGACTAATGGGACTTTCCCCCTCAGTCGAGGCTTCTCCTGCCGTGGCTATCGACGAGGGTGCGACGACATCCTCATCCTGAGACGTACTCGTACTTCGATTATCGCTCGGACACAGAACATCGGACATGCGCGACCTGCGCCTAATTTGATCGACGTGCCTACGTAACATGCGATCGTTCCCCGTATCGACGAGGTATCGGCGCGATCCTTCATTCGCAGTTACAGTACCTTTTGACCATTTTTCCCGTGCGCCATATTCACGTGCCCAAACTAATTCTCCGGGTGTTAGTACTCGCGAATTTCCGCCTGCCAACGTTGTTTGTCGATCCTGAGCCTCACGTACACGCTCCTCTCGCGCGCGTTCAGTACGCAGTAAATCTAAACGCGAACGCAGGGAGCGGCGTTGTAACACGGTGGCTGGGCTTTCTCCCGTAGTGCAGTGAACGCTGTTTCTATACGCCATTAAAAATGCTTGCAGTGCTGCATCCAAATCGATATTATCTCTTTGTGCCTTCTTTATAGCGCGCTTACATAATTTGACTGCGTTTTCTGCAGCTCCGTTAGACGACGGGTGACATGCCGGTGAAAAGGCCTGGCGTATACCATTATTCGCTAAAAAATCTTTAAATTCAACGCTGGTAAAAGGTGGGCCCTGATCGGAGACGACTTCTAATGGTAACCCGAATCTTGCAAAAGTTTGTCTTAATACTTTTATAACATTCGACGCGTTTGTCCTAGTCATTTCGAAAATTTCAAGCCATTTCGATGTTGAATCAATAAGTACCAAAAACATTTTGCCGTTTAAAGGGCCTAAAAAATCAATGTGTAACCTCGACCACGGTTGCGGGTGATAAGGCCAGGGCTGTGGTGGGGCCCGCGGCGGCGCCGACGCCTCCATGCAACACGTTTCGCACTGCTTGCAAGTGGCCTCCACGTCCGCATCAATGTTAGGCCACCAAACGTAACTGCGCGCCGTCGCTTTTGTTTTTACAATGCCCATGTGGCCGACGTGTAGTTGTTTTAAAATGGTTTCCTGCAGACACTGAGGAACGACTAACCTATACCCCCACATAATACACCCCCGCTCGCAATACAACTCGTTGCGTCGTAAATAATAAGGCTTTATTTCCTCATCCGAACAATTAGCAGGCCAACCCGATTGTATATACGACATAACTCTACTTAGCAACCTATCTTTACCTGTGTTTTTCTTAATGTCCTCATGAGTGACCGGTAAAAAATTTTCTACGAAATTCACGTACGTAACTTCACTCACCGTCTTACGGTTGTCACTACTCTGTGATGGCAGTCGGGACAGGGCATCTGCACAGTTTTTACCGGAAGCGATATATTCTATATCATAATTATAGCCTGACAACAGCACCGCCCATCTCTGTAAGCGCGAAGCTGCCATAACGGGAATGCCTACTTTATTTCCCAAAATGTAGGTCAACGGCTTATGATCCGTTCTAAGCGTAAACTTCCTACCGTACAAATACTGGTGAAATTTTCTTATACCGAACACAATAGCGAGCGCTTCCCTGTCTATCTGCGCATATGCCCGCTCCGCCGCCGACAATGAACGCGAGGCGTACGCGACGGGCCTCTCGCCCTGCGCCGTCACTTGTGAGATGACCGCTCCCACTCCGACACTACTCGCATCGGCCGTTAGGATAAGCGGCAACCCGACGGAATAGTGCACTAGAACGTCGCTCGACATCAACTTATTTTTAATAATAGTGAAAGCTTGTTGACATTCTTTATTCCATCTAAACGCTACACCTACCCTCAAAAGATTATAAAGAGGCGCTAATATAGTGCTTACATTCTTTATAAACTTGGAATAGTACATTATCATTCCGATGAATGCTCTCAGCTCCGAGACATTCGTCGGCGCGGGAGTCTTAACGATGGCCTTGACCTTATCCGGGCAGGTATGCACGCCCGCTTTGCTGATAACGTGACCTAAATAATTTATTGAATCCGCAAAGAAACTACATTTCTCTTTTTTTACGCGCAAACCGTTCGACTGTAGCCGTTCGAACACTTTATGTAAATTACTCAAGTGCTCCCTATTATTCGACCCCGTGATTATGATATCGTCCAAGAAGACACCTACTTGGGGAAGGTCCGCGAATAATGCTTCTAATTTTTTTTTAAATATACCCGGGCTCGACGATAGCCCGAATACCAACCTATTGTACCGGAATAACCCCTTGTGCGTATTTATTACCGTGCATTGTCTCGAACGCTCGTCTAGTTCGAACTGTGAATATGCCTGCGAAAGATCAATTTTACTGAAACGCTCTCCTCCGTCCAGACGCGTCAGCAAGTCTTCTACTCGCGGCAGGGGGTAACGATCGACCTCGATGACCTTGTTCAACGTTAACTTATAATCGGCGCATATCCGAATGTTACCGTCCTTTTTGACGACCGGCACGATTGGCGTCGCCCAGTCGGAGCGCTCGACGGGAGTGAGGATGCCGTCGCGCGTCAGCTGCTCGAGCGCGCGCTCCACCGGCTCGCGTAGCGCGTACGCCAGCGGCCGCGCGCGCATGAACACCGGCGCCGCGTCCGGCCGCAGGTGGATGCTCACCGCGCCGCCAGTGAACCGTCCCAACCCGTCCGCGAACACATCACAGTATCTGGAACTGAATTCGGAAAAGTTAAATTCGTATCCTTCTATACTATTACAACTATACACCGGCAATTGGATCGCTAGCTCAATGATCCACTGCCTACCCAATAACAACGTTTTTCCGTTTTCTATAACGTACAGATCTAAATATTTACATTTGTCTCGATATTTTACAGACGGACGAATAACCCCCATGGGGTAAATCACTTCGCCCGTGTAATACCTTAAAGCTATGTTACAGCGGTGAAGTTCCAAATTTTTAAATTTTTGCAAATATAATTCGTAACTGACACATGAAACCGCACTACCCGTGTCGCATTCCATCTTCAGAATATGATCGTTAACGTTGAGCGTAATTAAAATAGGTTTGCAACGTTCTATCGATATCTGATTCATGTCAACAATTACCTCTTCACTTTCGTCGCTGTCCGGTTCCATATCGCCCATTACCTCCGTCGCAGCCTCGTTGTAGTGGGTCATGAACCCGCAGACGCGAGCCAGATGGCCGCGCCTGTTACAGACCCTACAGACGAATCGGGTATAGCGGCAACCAGCTGTCCTGTGCGAGTCGCTACCGCACGCGCCGCACGCGCCGTACGCGCCGTACGCGCCGTACGCGCCGCTCAGCCGAGACATTTCCCCCCGACTGGCCGCAACCGATGCTCTCGCCGCTGTCGGTGCCGACATTTCACCTCCACTGGTGCGCTGCCTACGACCGCGTTCTCGAGTCTTCTGTTCACGAGCTCGATCGCCGACACTCTTGCCGCGCCACGCTCCCGCCATGGCCTGGCAATCCGCCGTGACACCTCCGCTGCTCCCCGGCGCGGCTCCTGCGGCCGGCCGGTTCTCCACCAACGCGGCATCCTTCTCGGCCGCCTCCATGCTGCTAGCCAGTTGGTACGCTTTAGCGAAATTTATATTAACTTCCGCGAACAATCTTTGCCGTATAGTTTCGCTTGTCAGGCCACAAACTAACTGGTCGCGAAGACTTTCCTCCAGCCAGGTGCCGAACTCGCATGTTTTCGACATCTTCTTTAAGTCTGCGACGTATTGCGATATGGACTCCCCTGTCTTCTGCACGCGACGTCGAAACTTAAATCTTTCCGCTAACACACTTGGTTTTGGTTGCAAATGGTTACCGAGTATAATATCCGTTAATTCTTTAAACGTCTTCTCGATGGGTTTGTCCGGCGTACACAAATTCACCAACAACTCGTAGCAATTCGCTCCTACGACTGTAATTAACGTCGGCACTTGCAATTCGGGTGAAATATTATTCACAACGAAATACTGTTCAAGGCGTTCTACATATAACCGCCAGTTATCACTTTCGACTTTAAACTCCGCGATTTTACCAATCGACATATTAAATACGAAATATTAAATACTACACAACGTGGATAAGTCTTTAAATTGATCCTCGTCGCCACTGAAATATCTGGCGGAAATAAAACAATGTATTCGCAATTCACTATAACGTTTAATCCTCGGTAACTGACGCGCACACAAACTAGACCGTCTCACGGAGTTCCACCGACTACCCGCATTATATTTTATGTGTTCATACATTACAATAGGAACTTGAAAAAATTCACAGCAGTAGGGTATATAATCAATTTTAAAGGAAAACTATCACGGCTAAGTAGGGTTCACAGGTTAAGGAGTTATATCTGTTTTTCGAGGATTGTGACTACGGAACCCTACAATGCGCGTGGCCCGCCACGCACTTGGCCGGTTTTTTACTTTATGTCAAGTGACAAAGACAAAAGTTGTGAATAAGCTATCCACAACTTATCAGAAGGTGGTGAAACAGGCTCTAACACTGGTAAAACTGGGGCTACAAAAGCGTAAATAAGAATAATGTATTTTTTTAGCATAAAACAAAAAAAATAGATTTTATTTTATTTCTCAAATACCAAGGAACAATTGCGAAATTAACAACAAATAACTATTGTGTTTTTTAAATCCAAAGTTCTCAAGACAGTTCAATAAAAAGTATTCCCTTTTCAACCCTTGTCTAATCTACAATGGTACCCCAATCGAACCGATATTAAATTTAAAACCCTTTTAAATACAATTGAATGATATTTATTGCGTTTTTTTTCTTTTTTTGCAATCGATTCGCATTCGCCGTGTAATGCTCTAGATACAAGGACAATGGTTGAGAAAAAATTAAAAAATAACATAAGAAGCGTTGAGGGTGCGAGATGGGTAACTTGAGGTCATACTCACACCCCTGTACTTCCTGTTTGAAGTTACAGGGTTGGCAACGTTGAATTTCTAGTAAGTATCTACCTCAAATCTAGGTCTTCACTTACAATTAAAGAAAAAAAAACTATTTTTATTTAAATAAGCTGTTTTCATTTATAAATTCAAAAATAATATTTATTGATGTATTGTGATGTATGTTGAGATGATGATGCTAAGTATGTAGTTCACTATCACACTATTGATCCTTAATATTCGTCTGTATTAACGAAATCGACGCCTTCTCATTTCAATCTAATTAGGTAAATACCTTCTTAATATTATTATTTGACAATTATTTTATTACCTGTTTATGGTCTTACATAAAACGATTAATATCTAGATTATTATTATTTTTTCTGCGATTTAAATAATAAATGAATTCATTCATTCATTGATTTCATTCATCAATTCATTTGTAAAAATTAATGATAATAAATTAATTCATGAATTATCATCTTTTAAAATTTATTTATAAATTTTTTTCGGAAACTAATTTATTGGGCCTCACAATCCTCAAATGAGTGGTTTTACACCTCTACTCCCAAGTCGAATAAAATAAACAGAATAATTTTAATTGAGTTTTTGGCAGCCCTACGACACAGAATCCTAAGAACAGTGTGACAGGTCACGGGGCACGTCGCGTCGCGTTCCGTGAGAACGTCAACTGGGCAGCTGACGACTGGCGACAGACGCAGAAACGCGAAACGAGCCGATGACAGCGATGACAAATAAATAAAAAAAAATAATACCCGAGTTTTAGTGCACTGTTCGATGTATTGCAATTTATTGTCTAATATTTGATTCCTATGTCGAAACTATTAGATACCACTGTTTTTGAGTTTAATTCTCGATGAAGTTACGAGCCCCAAGGTAATAAGCTAGCATTAGCTATATATTTCGTTAATCAAGTGAAAGTAAATGTATCGATCTATAAAGATTTTTAATATTTGTGAACGCTAGTCTCTCGCTAGTTAAACTAATATTACAGTTACAAAAACCGAAATCTATAGCTACAGCTATAGGTAGATTACTATAGGAAACATCCTTGAAAGTAGGTATAAAGGTTGGATTTTGGAAAATAGAGCCGGACCGGGAACCGGAAATCCACGATTCCCTCGGGATTTTTTGAAAAATCGAAATTCACGCGGGCGAAGCCGCAGGCAGAAGCTAACAGTAGTCTAATAATAACCTGAACTACTCGAAACTTACGAAAAAAAACGCGGGAATCATCCAGTACCTATTCCATAAAAAGGACATCCTTATGATCGAATAACTATAGGATTTCTGTGACGTCTCCAAGAAACCATGAATGAAGCACACGCCTGGTCTTAGCACCATTGTGTCAGGGACTATTTAAACTGTTTCATTTGACCGCCACCCGCTACTTCCGTTCACGCCATTATACTGATCTTCAGGGTTGCCACTTTACTTTGATTGGCATCAAAAGTAATGCTAGTAGCCACATTACCTACTTTGTTTGGCATAAAAAATGGACATACAGACGGACAGATGACAAGAGAGTGATCTTATAAGGGTATCTTTTTAGGGTTCCGTACCCAAAGGATAAAAACGGGACCCTATTACTAAGACTCCGCTGCCGTCCGTCCGTCCGTCTGCCTGTCTGTATGTTCGTCTGTCACCAGGCTGTATCTCATGAACCGTGATAACTAATTAGCTAGACAGTTGAAATTTTCAGAGATGATGTATTTCTATTGCCGCTAAACTACAAATATTTACTAAAAAACAGAATAAAATAAATATTTAAGGGGGCTCCCATACAACAGACATGATTTTTTTGGCATTTTTACATTTTTATAGATATCTACTTAATGGTATTTGGTACGGAGCCCCTCGTGCGCAAGGTTTCGGCCCTGAATTTTTTGTACTTTACCGAGACTTTACCTTAGATCGAAGAATTTATTGAACATCTTGTGGCAACCCTACTAATCGTATACAATGAAGTTTCTCGTAAACTAACCACCTAAGCCTTTTTACATGAAATCGGACTACGATTATAGAACTTTTTACACTCAAAAATGCACTTTAAAATGACAGCAATAAAGTTGCAAACGGAATGCCTCAGTTTACACAAAAGCTTAGATTTTCATGTCCAGTGCATTGCGTATTGTGGTAAATCACTAATCTGTGGTGTTGTTGGCTCCGTAATAAAGTGCCGGCAGAATTCATATTATTGGCTGAGTATTGGCAATATTCAGCTCTATTTCGTACTTCGGATGAATGGCGATGTCGGTCGGTTACTTTATTAATATCATACAGATGTTTACGATTTTTCTACGGCATAATATCACGCTAATATTATAAAGGCGAAAGTTTGTGTGTGTGTGTGTGTGTGTGTATGTTTGTCACTCTTTAACGCCGCAACTACTGAACCGATTCGGCTGAATTTTTGATTGGAAATAGATTATAATACCCTGACCTACCTACTTTTAATCCTGAAAAAATCCACAGTTCCCACGAGATTTTGATAAAACCGAAATCTATAGATACAGCTGTAGATAGATTACTATAGCAAACTTTCTTGAAAGTAGGTATAAAGGGAGTGGGAACGGGAACCGGAAATCCACGATTCCCTTGGGATTTGTGAAAAACTGAAACTCACGTGGGCAGAAGCTAGCAAGTGATAATATAAGCACAGTAGGTATATTATAATACTAGCTTTTGCCCGCGGCTTCGCCCGCGTGAATTTCGGTTTTTCACAAATCCTGAGGGATAAGTAGATTTCTGGTTCCCGTTCCCGCTCCCTTTTCCAACCTTTATACTTACTTAGGGAATTTTTTATCTCCATTCAAAATTGCAGCCAAATCTGTTCAGTAGTTTTGACTGGCCCGTTCGTTGGCGCGGTTGGCAGTGACCCTGCCTTCGACATACATACGACTAAAACAAACTAAAGAAATAAAAAACATCATAACCCCTAATAAAAACAAAATCTCCGATTCAAAATAAAAATTACGAAAACGCACGCAACAAACGCAGTACACATCCGCACGCATTAGCTCCCTCGTTCGAAATGGAGATTGGAATTGGATTGGAGCATGCACCCTCTTCACCGCACCCGCCCGCCGCGCGGCGGCGTACCGCCGCACCGCGTACGCGGCCGTCGCGCGCAGCGAAAATACCTATCTGGGCGTTTTTTAACATACTTAGGTACTTACCGATTTCAACACAACTCCTTTTTTGAAAGTCGGTAAAAAAGTAGCCTATGTTACTCCTTGGTTAATCCTCTACTTGTCTGTGAAAGTCCCGTCAAAATCGGTTCAGCCGTTCCGAAGATTAGCCCGTTCAAACAGACAGACAAACAGACAAAAATTTTAAAAACGTGTGATTCGGTTATGGTATCGTTCAAATAACCATTTATGAGTTTAATATGTGGTAGTTATTTCGAAATTACAGACAGACACTTCAATTTTATTTATTAGTATAGATTCAGTGGTTAAGACTTCGGCTTCCCTATCGGGGAACCGATTTCTATTCCCGGCACGTAGGTACTAGGTGCTATTTAACTTCGACTTTTAATTCGATGCAGTAAACTGACGTTTCATTATGTCATTTTGTAAAATAATGTTGTCTACCTAATTTCCATAGTGATGTGATAGGTTCATTTCATTTCATTTATAAATAAATAAAATATAAAATCGTTGCATAATAAGATCTTAAAATAATTGTACCTATACATATTATAATAAGTACCTAGGAACAATCTACTTCCAACAGGCACACACTATTTTTACAGTTTTACAGACTACAATTTCATAAAGTTTAAAGGTTACATAATTAGGAAGTTCTAATCATTTATAAGGCTAAACCATGTTATAAGACGGTGATAATAAAATATTAAAAAAACCCGGCTGAGTTTGTTGTGGGCTCTTCTCAGACCAGGGCGCGTTTGGAACCCTCGTAGTTTTTGTTTTAAGTTTTCGCAAGTAATTATCACCATTACCTGAATGTTCTTAAATTGACGTTCAAAAAGTGTAGGTACAGTACCAATTATCTATCTATAATATAATAAAACTGTAACAAATCCAATTCTGTACATTGAAGATATTTTGAAAATTTTTATTGGAGGGCACTCTATAATCGATACTGAAGCTAAAACTGCAATTTTTTTCATTTTTGTCAGTCTGTCTGTCTGTCTGTCTGTCTGTCTGTCTGTCTGTATCTTGGCCGCGCATCACGCCGAAACTACTGAATGGATTCAAATGAAACTTGGTACGATTTGAGTTTATACTCCAAGGTAGGTTATAGGATACTTTTTATCCCGAAATTCAGCACGGTTCCCTTGGGAGAGGGGATGAAAGTTGAAACGTGTATTTAGCTGTAATTCATTAACGCGTTGTTCGATTTTACTCATTCTTTTTTTGTTAGAAAGATAGTACTTTATATATTGTTCCATAAATATTTCAAGGTCATAGGTTTTTTAGTTCAGAATTGACAGGCATTTATTGGGTTCAAATAACTTGGGACCCGGATCTTTGAACGTACGGCTTATTTTAAACTGGTGCGCGTTTACGTTTATGTTTGTTGGTCTGTCTATTTGTTCCAGCTAATCTCCGAAACGGCTGGATCGATTTTAATGGAACTTTCAATGGCAGATAGGATGGCAGATGTTATAAGGAGTAACTTAGGCTACATTTAGTTTAGGTAGGTACATACAGGGCCGGATTAACCCTATCGGGGCCCCTAGGCAATGCAATTCTCAGGGCCCCTTTCCTTTTTACATTTGTATTACTTCCTCCATTGAAAATTTTCTCAAAAAAAAAAAAAATTGTTAGATGAAGCTTTTTTTTTTCTTGTTGCGTGGCCCGCATCGACTAGGGCCGCCATCGACTAGGCACTCACGGGGCCCCCGTGGGCCCCTAGTTGGTGCGGGGCCCCTAGGCAGTTGCCTAATCCGCCTTATGGATAATCCGGCCCTGGGTACATAAAAGAATTATGGGATCCGATCCTATATAAAACCTATAAACACGCGAACGAAGTCGCGGGGGTCAGCTAGTTTTGAATAAAGTTTATTTGACTTTGACTTCGACTTTAATCAAAGTTTAAATTTTGCAATCATCATGATCAACCCATTACCGGCTCACTACACAGCACGGGTCTCCTCTCAGAGTGAGAAGGGTTTTGGCCATAGTCTACCACGCTGGCCAAGCGGATTGGCAGACTTCACACACCTTTGAGAACGTTATGGAGAACTCTCAGGCATACAGGTTTCCTCACGATGTTTTCCTTCACCGTTAAAGCAAGTGATATTTAAATACTTAAAACGCACATAACTCCGAAAAGTTAGAGGTGCGTGCCCGGGATCGAACCCACGACCTCCGATTAGAAGTCGGTCGTCCTAACCACTAGGCTATCACAGCGTTGTAATAAGTAATTTTGCAATAAGTAATTAAAATATTGAATAGGTGTGACATAGCTCTTCAGGTATTGATAAGAGTTCAATGGTGTACACATTCTATTTCATTAAAATCATACCTACTAGTGATGTTACTGTATCGCATATCGATAATCCTCTCGAAACTTGAAAGGATCCAACCAACATGGGATTTCGCTAATAAAACGGTTTTCATCATTTCAAATTGGTAAATAAAACCGCAATCTAAAGGGAAGTGCCTCAACAAAGTTACTTTTACACAGATAAATAATTTTGTTATTTCAAAGTGACAATGTTAACCGCACTGAACCTTCTTTAAAAAAAAACTTAAATCTGCATTTCGAATCTGATTGTTATCTTCGTTAATACTCTTTTAAATACAACCAGATTTTTTTTAATATCCGGACCGAACTGACCACACGAAACTTATTGTGTGGAATTTTAAACTTTATTCTCTTGGTATATAGAATTTATTTTAGTATCCGATTTTGTGTGCAAGATGCAGTACGTTAATGATACAATGTTTATTGTCAAAGCGAAAGTGTGATTTTGTCCTACGATAGCGTTTAATTTTTTTTTTTAATGAAGACTTACTTAGTATAAATAGCACTTCCCATGCAGTTAAGTGGTTTTCAATACCGCCTTTATATCCATTGAATATTTACATCTGGTCCGATTAAAGGGACATAGGTACATTGGTATGGAATTATAACTGTAAAACGCGTGTGAATATAATTGCATGTAAAGATTCTAAAGGAGAGTCTAGGTATGTTATTTATTGTGGTTTAAGCTTACTGAGTTGGTTTAACTTCGTTACTCCTTATTGAAACATATCAGCAGATGCACAGTCCTTAATCCACATTGTGAACACTCGGTGTCGTAGTAATCTCGTTTCAACATATAGACGTCCACCACTAGACGTACTTATGTCTTTTGCAAGGATGGCCACAGAACACAATCTTGTGCCGCTTATAACCAGCAGCTGCTTGACATCGTCCATCCATTTAAGTAATAGGGCGTCTACACACTACGTCGCACCTCTAACTTTTCGGAGTTATGTGCGTTTCAAAATAAATAATAAGTATCACTTGCTTTAACGGTGAAGGAAAACATATCGTGAGGAAACCTGCACGCCCGCGCCCGTTAAAAGCCGTACCAATCCACACTCGGCCAGCGTGCTGGACTACAACCTAAACCCTTGTCACTCTGAGAGGAGACCCGTGCCCTGTAGTGGACTGGTAATAGGTTGATGATGATTCTTCTTCTTCTTCTCGTGCCTCTCCACTATTGGAGGTTAGCCGTCATCTCGTTATATAACTTCCTATCGTTCGCCAAACGGAAAAGTTGTGCTACGTTGGCTATCCCAGTCCATTCTTGGATGTTTCTAAGCCACGACTTTCTTCTTCTACCGACGCTTCTCTTTCCCTCAATTTTGCCCATCGTGATAATCTGAAGGAGACGGTACCGATCATGTCTGAGTACATGCTCCAGATAACTTGATGATGATGATGATGATAAAATGGGTGGACTTCATATTTTATTCATAATGCGTAGTAGATATAAGATTTAACCGTGAATGGTGAGTAAAACTTTTGTCACTCTGAGAGGAGACCCGTGCCCTGTAGTGGACCGGCTATGGGTTGATAATGATAATGATGATGATAACATGGATGGACTTTTCTTCATAATCCGTATTAGATATAAGATTTTACCCTGAATTAGAGTACAACTTTTAAAGGAGCTATAAAAACCTTTGCGGTTTTAATAAACCAAATTCTTTTTCTGGAATACCAGTAGCGAATACAAAGTAAACACCAGAGGAAAAGTTCTCCAAACAGGAATTAAATTGAAAAGGAGCGCCTATTGACACATGATTCAATGATTCAGTGATTCAATGATTCAATGATTGCAGTTCTCCGGTTTCCACTGAGACCACTTACTTCTGGCGGATTTAACTCCAATGGCCACCGGTCTGAATGGCGTCCCGATGATATCATTGCACCTAAACAAATAAACATCGGCTAAATTAATGCCAATTCATTTTCAACTTTATCACCGAGCAGTAGAGTCTGATTAAAGAGGGTTTATTGAATTTAAAAAGTGATAAGGTTTCATTATTTCCACCTTCACAGTGGGATTAATTTTTGGTCTAAATTATAAGCGAAAGCAGTCTATAAATTTATATAGACATTTGAAAATGTCACATAATAAATGGACTCGGCTTACGATCTTAAACGTAGAATAAATATTTTCTGTCAATGCATAAACAATTCACCCAACTTCAATAAACTCTAATGTCATATTTTGTTACCCAGGTACAATCTGAGCGTTGAATTCACGTTACACGTACGTCGAGTCAAAGATCAATACTTAACAAGAGTTGGAAAATTAACATTAGGTACACTAAATTGACCATAAAAGGTTCACCATTCGAATTAAAACTTTCGTTTAATTTTTATTTATACGCTTTCGATAACTGAAAAAAGCTTCCTACTTAGATTCTTTTTTGAGCAACACCACTTTTTACATACCTATTACATACCTATAGGAATATTTATATGGTGGATATTTATTATATACAAACGTACAGGGATAAATAATATACGCTTGTAAAAATAAAAGCAAATCGCTTTCATCTTGCACCCCATAATTTTTGCAAGCACCATCCCGAAACCCCACAATCAGACACGTTAAATGATCAACCGAGATTAAGCGACGGATCTTACGCTCTATCGACAGTCAAAAGGCAATTTAATTTAAAGGGGGGGCCCCACAATGGGGGATATGAATAAAATTGTGACGCAAAAACTCCGAAGGTTTTGTCTATTGACGTGGTTATTTGGTAATTGAATTAGCGATTCGGTCGAGTGTGAATCGCCTTGCTGGTAGTGATGTTGTAAGTAACTGAAGTTTAAGATGATCGAAGGATGTTTTTGATGCTGATGCTAATTTTAAATTTTAAAAAAGAATAATTATAAATAGGATCGTTCAAATCAAAAAGTTCAAATGAAGCAAAAACGAACCTAATTTCGATTTAAGAAGTAATATATACCTATTAGTGCCTAAATTGGGTTTTTTAGGTTTCCATTGCTTTGTTCTTAACTTCCTACCCAAATAAAAACCCAATGTTATAGGTACTTATATGTAGAGTATTGATAAGCACAATTGAGTAGTTATAAGTACAATTTGGTTACAATGCCGTGAAGAAGATACTTAAATAAAGATAGAAAAAAACACTTACCTGCTTAAATAACTTCTACAATTTATGTCATCCGTCACCGGTCAATAGTACATCTTTCACTTTTTTCTTCTCCACTGCCATGTTTGTGTCACTCATCATTATAAATCATTTAATTTAAGATATTCCAAGTTCAATTGCTTCTAAGCTGTTTTGCCTAAATTTAATTCCTACAGACTTGTAAAGAAGTAAACACCAAAAATTTTATTTCTTCTTAAGCTGGATCACTTACCGTCCAGTTAGATTGTAGTCAAGCGCAGTTCTGTCATAAACAAATATAGAGGATTAAAAAAAACATTAAATCATATAAAAAAATAAGGATGATTTTTTTTAATTATGCATGTAAATTATAGGTTCTGTAAACAAGACTAAACCAAATTAGAAGTAAGTACTTGATAAAATCAATCGATACCGAAGCAGATTATGCATCAATCGCAGCCCACTCGACGCCACTGCCACTCGCCATTGCGTTCGACAATCGACATCGATGATCGCGAGCGCGCGGCACTAACGTGGGAAGAGCAAACACGTGGTTGCTTGACAGAGTGCTTTGTTTGGCTACATTAGTTAGGACTTGTAGCAAAAATATATTTACGTAGGCAGCACCCAAAACTTCCGTACCTAGGTAGGTATACCTAAGGTAAGTTAATTATTTGATTTTGAGATACCTATTCAATTATTTATTAATTATTATAATATAGGTAGGTACCTACCTATTAGTCAATTAGTCATGTTGCTAGTTGCTACCCTACATAGTTATCTACTAAGAATTAAGATTTGTAGGAGAGTTTTTAAAATCGCAATCACAAACACTAGCGTAGGCCTACCTAATGCAATAGTTACCTATTTAAATATCCATAAATCAGAAGCAAATCATGTAGGCACAGTTTACATAGAGAGAAGTGACTATGTAATTTACAAATATTTACTTAGTAGTTAGTAGGTATCTATAATACCTATTACCTACTTACTTATAAATTATTAAAAGAAAAAATGTGAATAAGTAAGTATTTGCATGCGCTATAAATACCGAACAATCTGACTTCACAGCATAGTACAAACTACAAATTGTACTATGCTTCACAGTTACTACGATTTGGAGACAAAACTATTAATTTCACTTCACTAGCTTATGGCGGATTTACGCCCAGTAATACAATAGCGAACAATCAAAAAGTGTATCGATTTATATTTATCAAAATCATATCGATTTGCATTAAAATGCCTATCTGTAACGGATTTGGCTGGTGCACAATGCGGGACAAATTCGGAAATCGATTCGTCAGCTCTATTACCATATTTTTGGTTGCGAATAGATTCTTTTTCGGTGCATTTGTTCACCAATTTATGCTAATATTTTACTTTTTTTATTGGCTGTTTTATTGCTTTAAAAATGTGACAATAGTAACGCTTTATCGAATAAATTACGCTGCCGTGTCAGTAAATGAGCAATATAATAGTAGGCTAGTAGATGAAGCTTTACATAGGTTTGTAAATTCCAAGTTCTTATTAGATTACACCTATCTACCAAAATAGCACTCAAAATACAATTTTACTATCACCATCCATCACTAGAACAGCCCTCGTCCCACAGCTGGACACAGGCCTTCTTTTTAAGAGCTTAGATCCACCACCTACCTATTCCAACATGGGTTGGCGAGCTAATTTTGTTACATTGCAATACAAATGTGTTTGGTGCGTTGTGGTGGTAGATAGGTAAGTACATACCGAAAGTTCGAAACCTATATCGAAAGTTGAAACCACTAATGCAGATTCGTTTACTATAAATCTACATACAAATTATGCCACGAAATACCATCAGTGTCAATAGCAAAATAAGTACATGAAGAAAAGGAGTTTGACTACGTATGGATCGAGTGAATACTTTGGTACTTAAAATAACTCAACAGTTGAGTAAGTTGTGCTTAGGCAATATAGTAAGATTTGTATACCTATATCATCTAAAACTATTTGAGCAAGGTCACGGTCATAAGGTGTGAAATGTATTCAAACATTCAGTAGCAATAAATACAAGCTAACTACTGTTAAAAATTGATACGGTTCAGTTGAGTCAAGTGTAGTCTCTTTAAATGGAGCTAATTTATTTATGCTTATCACTTTATCAATACGCGAATTTGTAACGGTTTGTTAAATTCAGTTGTTAATGCTACAATCGCATTTGAATCACACTGGCAGAGAAATAAAATTGTACCTGCGTACACATGTCACGAAATCTACATACGCAAAGCCTGTATAGTGCGCAGCGTTTTAAAATTAAAATCGGTTTGTCCGCGTCCCCATATGCAAAAATCATTTAGCAACATTTAAATTTCTTTTATTCGGGCACATGTATATTGCGTCGCGAATCGATGAATAGATATTTTTTATCGGCGATAAAATATGGTGCAGCAGTTAATTTGCGTATGGCGCATTGTAGACCGCATTGTGACGTCGGAAACACCTTCCACCGTTTGGGGCGCGACCCAGTGCCCTCGTGTCACCAACAACCGACATTTCACATAACGTCACATTTTACAATTCAATTATCGAACACGATTGTGCCATTCATGAACATTTTTTAAACGGCCTTGCATTTTTCGGCGGTGGTCATGTAAATTTTTTCCGCTCATTTCAATCTGAAAAGACACATTTCGGTATGAATTTCGTTTTTTCGTATCGATAACCGATTTGCATGTTTCGCATTGTCATGTTATTGGATCATATTTTGGATGATAGACGTATGATAATTTTTCTTGAAGAATTTCATTGTATGTTCAACGGTTAGCAGTGTAGAGTCGAAGGTGACTTCGTTCCCCATTCTTGCGATACGTGGATCAATACTTGAATGTTATTCTTTAATCTAGTTTCCGTTATGCTGTCTATTGATGTGAAAAATTCTTCAACATTCCTTTGTAAGCGACGCCTCTTGACCTCATATTGTAACCGTCTTTGATATGTCAGACATTGCAATGTTATTTTATTCATCTTGCATGTCGTGTGAAAACGATATCCTTACGAATGCAAATTGAGCCTTCTATAATATTCAGAAATCGGAATTGATATTATGGTGATTTTAATTTAAAAAATTAAATATATAGTTAGTTATGTGATATAAAAGTTAGTAGATACCTTTCTAAGTGAGTTTGATGAGAAATAAGAAGACAATAAAAACTAATACACATCTTTTTAACTAATTTAAATTGAGAGTTTTAAAGTATAATCTTGTGATCTAAAGCTAAAAGCGCTATCACTTTCATTCATTTAATATTCACTATTATTCATAAAAACGTACTTTCTTACGAGTAGATATAATTACGATTTTTATAATCAGCTGCTGCCTTAGTCTTCTAGTTTTTAGAAACGATGATGAAAGATGACAGTAAACCCGCATTATAAGTGCTGAATCGATTCGTAGGAGCCCCTGAATATATCTAAATATCTTCAAGCAGATAAACTGAGACTGTGGAGTGAAAATAATTCCTTCTTAAGAGCTACAGAGAACAATGCAGATAGGTACTTAGAGTTACTGAGGAAATTTAGGGCGACGACTTATAAAATACCCCAATGATAATAAGTTAAGGATTCTCTGACTAGACATAGCTTAGCACGTAATATTATACAGATGTTTACGATTTTTCTACGGCATAATATCACACTAATATTATTATAAATGCGAAAGTGTGTCTGTCTGTTTGTCTGTCTGTCTGCTAGCTTTTCACGGCCCAACAGTGTAACCGATTTTGATGAAATTTGGTACAGAGGTAGCTTACATCCTGGGAAAGGACATAGGCTACTTTTTATCGCAGAAAAATAACCTGTAGATATCTACTTAAGTACGTAAATGTGTTTGAAGGTAATAAAAATATCCTTTCAGTTTTCAGGTGTAGAAATAGGTAACATAAATACAAGTTATAAACTAAACTCCATAATATCATTAAAGCTATAGAAAACAAAGGATGATTTACGAAGTAACTATAAAATATTAATGTTGCATTATTTTTATTTATCCAGGACTTGAAACAAAACATTCAGCGTACAACAAAGCGCGGAGACCACGCCGCGCAATGCGCGCAACCAATTTGCATTGTGACTCGGCTGGTAAACGCTTAAATTCTTATTTTGAATTCCGAACAGTTGGTCTCCTTCTGCATAATAACATCCGTAAGGCAATGGCAGTTGCTTGACCAATGGCAGCCCTCAGTTCGTTCTCGTGGGCGTATTGCGGCGCTCCGATTGGCGGAGCAACGCCGGTTTATCACTCGATTTGTAAGCAGCGCCGTCACCGCAGTCGCGCCGCACGAATGTCGATTGTCGCCATTGTGGCGAGCGGCGTACGTACGACGGTCGTACTGATTCGCGATACGCGTTTTTATCGATAACAATAATATAAATGGGCTCACAACTAGTTGTTATGAATTAAACTAATAGAACAATGGTACAGTTTAGTTTGTTTCGAGTTTAACGAAGTGTAGTTGGTAGTTTTAGTAGTTTTCGTGTGAAGTGCAAGCGGACTTGTTAAACTTTTGAGTAACGTGTGCTGGAAGCTCTCAAAACGGATCTAGAGTTGCACCAACGCGCCAGCGGCCACTTGATGAGGTAAAGTACTCGAAAACAAGAACTATTAACAGTTACGAGTGTTTTTTTAGACATCTACCCATTATTCACGCCCCGCGCTTTAATTCCTTTGCGAGTCAATGAACCTGTAAGTACCTAACTACCTAGTTACCTCTTGAATGAGCTTTGAGGTTTTTTGGTTCGAGTGATAGACCGTATGCTTTATTTTATCTTGTTTCGATATTGTATACTTATAGATATCTTTGGTAGGTAGGTACTTACATTGGTACCTAGGTCCTCAAAAAATCTAAAAAAAGACGTAAGGTAAGTAGGTAGGTACCTAGGTAACTACCTAAGTAGTTAAAAGGCGATTTCTTCAATCTTATTAGATTAACTTAGGTGAGAAGTTACTTTATATGTAATCTTATTAGAAACGAATATTAGTTATACTGACGTACGTATCTATACCAACCTAAGTATACTTATAATAATATGTACTTATGTATCTGCTTATCTAGTTATAGGTAGTTAGTATACCTAGTAGGTATGTAGGTATGTCATCAACCCATAGTACCTATGTTACCATTTACCAACAGTAAATGGTCGCCAACGAATTAGTTCGATATATACCTATTGCTGTTTTAATGTGTGAAATGAAATCACTGTTTATATTTTCACACAGTAAAGCAGCAATGTATATCGAACTATTCGCTGGCTATAATTTTCAGTTGGTAACTAATTTAGAGAATAGCCCACCAACTAAGTTAGAGAATAGTCACCAACTGAAAATGGTTGCTAACGAATTAGTTCGATATAAGTACATTGCTGCTTTATTGTGTGAAAATATAAACAGTGATTTCATTTCATACATTACAAGTGTAAATTGAAAATTTAAAAAACCCCCGACATTCGCCATTTAGTGGCGGCGGCCATCTTGAATTTGCAATAGTGCTATTCTACTAGTCAAGCCCTTTCATTTGATACCCATATCAAGGGAGTTGTGAAAAAATATATCATCCGCCATTTTGTAGCGGCGGCCATCTTGGACCGATTTTCATCAAACATAGCTAAGAACACTCTCGACTAATTCACCTTTCAAACAAAAAAAACCGCACTCAAATCGGTCCACCCGTTTGAGCGCCACAGGGGAACAGACAGACACACACACACACACACACACACACACACACACACACACACACAGACACGTCAAACTTATAACACCCCGTCGTTTTTGCGTCGGGGGTTAAAAACAGCAATGTAGGTAGGTAGGTATATCGAATTAATTCGTTAGCAACTACTTTCAGTTGGTAACTAAGTTAGAGAATAGCCCCACAGGTCGGCATCAGACGAGGCGCACGGACAAGGATGATACCTACCCACATAGGTACCTACACACATACCCCATGCAATCCACACAATGGTTTATGGTAGGGTGGATGCTCCCTAGGCCGGCACCCCCCATAAGTCGGACTTCGTTATATTTCTGTCGATATTATCGTTTTGGTGCCATTTAGTCGCAAAAAGCGGGTATTAAAAATTGATTCAAAAAGTCAAAAGCATGAAGTAGGTATTAGAAGAAAAAAACATTGTACCTACTGATATTGCTTCGTTTGACACGTCTACGAATTTTTAAACATGACACGTCGCTTAAAGTGCCGACTTATAGAACATTCACCCTACCTATCCGCGAGTCTCATCGCGAACCGCAAACTCGCACACGCTCTGCACACGCAGATTTGTCCGCGGACAAATCCGGCGGATTGGTGCGCCCGTGAATGGTAGGCATTATAGACCGAGCCACTCTCACTTACCTATCCGATTTTGTTCCGCATTTGTCCCTTTAAATCTACGGATTACCTTCATCAAATTGACTTCGAATTCTGCACAAACTCAGGCGGGCCGCGCCTTTATAGAGCCAATTAAGTGAGATGCCTAATGAAGGCACAATCGCTGCAATATTTATAGACCCTCCATAAAGCCCTTTATATTTTTACACATTTACAATAGCGGTGAGGCTTTGATGCGCCGAGCGACGGGGTACAAATTTATAGTCGGGTCGAATTTACCCTGAATGCAGACCTATTATAGGTCTGCATTCAGGGTAAATTCGACCCGACTAATAGGATACCTACCAATTTGTTAGTCCATATAGTTAGTTCTATATTAATATCTATTATAAATGCGAAAATAATTTAATTTTTAACCGACTTTAAAAAAAGAGCGTCTGATAAAGAAAAGCGTTATGCGTAGTGCTATCGTTCAAATAATCATACGTACGTACCTACGTAAGTATTTATAAAGATATTAATGAGATGCAGCAGTAGGTAAAGTGCAGTGTACGAAATCACAGACAGAAACTTCTGTTTTATATTTTTTTGGTAAAATTAAACCTACTTGAAGTAGGTTTAATTTTACCAAAAAAATATACGATAAAATTTGAAGAGTTCCCTCGATTTCCCCAGGATCCCATGATCAGTTCCCGATCTGATGACAATGAACAAAAGAAGAATTTTTCCAAATCGGCCCAGGCGTCTTTGAGTGTCTAATCGGGGAACATACATTTAAAAAAAATCCGAGGAATTGAAAACTTTTTTTTTGAAGTCGGTTAATAAATGAGCATAACTCGTAATAATAATTTCTTGGATTTCTCGCCACAGCTTATAAAATACCCACAGATTATAATCTACATAATGATGGTCAATTAGATGAGACTTACGAGTAGGTATTTTGGTCTAATTAGGCCACACCGGAAATAACTAGTGAAGGCTTCACTGATTAGTTTGAGCTGAGGTGAGCTGTCAACATTTTGATACGGTTAGATTATTAGCTTTAACGTGCCACTGCTGGGCGCAAGCCTCTTCAGTCTTCTCTTAGGTATAGGAAAGAAGGATTTAGAGCTTAGACCCGTCACGCTGCTCCAATGCTGCCTGGCGTTGTTGATAGTGATACCTAATATCCGGCACCGAGGGTTAACGTGCTCTCCGAGACACGGGGGTGTCTCCAAAACACCGCCAACTGCCAACCCCGGCCTGACACTGAGAATTTCTTGTCAGAAAAACCCAAAACCAGAATCGAACTCAGGACCTCGTGGTCCGCCGTCGAACATGCTAACCGCCGGACCAACGAGGTGGTAAATAAGGTTTTTAAATAGGTAACTTAATTAGAAGATCACTGTACATACTTACTCCGTATAAATTATAAGATTTAAACGCTCTAAATGAGGCCCAGTTTTTCAAACGCCATTCAAATTAACAGATAGCTAAATAAGCCAAGAGTTTTAACACGTAATAAATTTTGTACCGCGTTTAAGAAACGATAATCATCGTATTATGATTGAATAACCGTCATTTATGAATTAAATTTTTTGACATTACTTAATTAACAAATAGTTTGTTTTCGAATCGTGCCTACTTGTGATCGATGTGATCAGATTCGAATGATCTGATTGATCACTTAAGTCTTAAATCAACAGTTAATTGGTTGATTCACTGATTTTGTTATTGAGCAGCGTTTCGGAAAATGTGATGACAAGGATGACACGTTTAAAAAAGAAAGTAATAGAGAAAATTCATAAAGTAGTTTGTAAACTGTAGCCAAAACAAACGCACATTTTTTGGGTTTATCTTTCACGGTTTTTTGCGACGTCTAACTCGAAAATTTAATATTTCGTAATTAGTACGGAACTTTAAAAGAGCGAGGCCCGACTTGCACTTGGCCAATTTTTTGATGAAAGCTTCTAGGCAGCTTGACTTTTTCCGACATTTTCAACAATTATCGTCATATTTTACGAGGGTACACCTAAACCTTCCTCATGAATCACTCTGTTTATTGGTGAACACTGCATGAAAATCCGTTCAATAGTTTTTGAGTTTATCGCGAACAGACAGACATACGCGGCGGGCGACTTTATTTTATAATTTGTAGTGATGTAGGCACCTAGTTAAATAGTGAAGGAAAGACGGGTATGGTTTGTATAGTTTGCTTTTGCCTTTTGTTGACATCTAGCGGCTCTCATAAGAGCTATACTAAGACTATGCCGCCTTTGTGCCCGCCGACATACTCGCACAGACATCTTGCCGGCAGCGTATATGGTTATACACATTTGCTCATCGAATTATCGACTCGGCTTGATTTCACTTGAATAGGTCGATTTGAACTTAACAGTTAGTTAAGTATGCTGTTCTCATGATGTGTTACTTGTCAATTCTTTTTACAGCCAATCAGTCAAACTTGGAAAGGTTAAAGAATAAAACAACAAAACTTACAATGTGACGTCTATATTGTCAACTAGAAACTGATGAGTCTAGGGAACAGATCCGATTCTTTCGGTTCTGAATTTACATAATTTACGTAATGTATTGTATGATGATATGAAAATGCCAAATACCTATAGCAACAACTCTAATTTTAGTAATGATTTTGATGTTATGTTATCCCACCAAAACACACTGCTATTATGATAGCAGTGTGTTTTGGTGGGCAAGTTTAACCTTGACGGCTACTTAACATTAACCGCTTGACGTGTAACTGGCAGTAAGCCTGAGTAGCACCAAACTTGTGTTGCATAGGTAGGTATGTAGTATATATCCGTACCTCCATGGTTTGTGGTTTAAGATGAAATATTGGTACAAAGCTAAAGAACTCTGTCTTTTTCAACCCAATATCACTATTTTTTGGTAGTTTAAAATCTTAACCCTGACTACCTGACTACCATAATATTGATATTGCTTGACAGAAACATCGTGTTTGTTGAGGCTTGGATGACTCAACACCTGAAAGAATGGCGTACAAATGAGTAGGCCTAGATATTATATCCAAATAATATCGTCACACCACGACACAACTACATTCTCAATCTACCTATTCGGAAACCCGCTAACAAACCGCGGTATATCACTGGTCACCATAAAGAAAACGATGATGTCCCCTCTAACAGATGCGAATGAGATAAATCAATAGTGGTAAAAAATTACGAATGTTTCGAATGCGCGCGGTATTTCCGACGTGGTAATTGGTTAGACAAAGCACCAGCGGCGTCTCGCCTCTTAACGCATAGGTACAGTAGCTTGTTTAAATTTCATGGACTCGTCTGACATGGCGGGGCACTTTTGGACGTTTTGCTTTCTTTCGGTTCATACTGACAGCGACCAGTTGTAATAAAGTAATCTTACATTTTGGTTTTGACTATACTCGTAACTCCGGAAGGTTATCTACTGGAAGGAGGAGATTTTCGAAACCGAACTAGGTACAAAATGCATTTTCTAGCAAGTCGATTTTTGAAGTCGGAGAATAGAATACCGACTAGATTACTAGAAGTACAAAAGCAAATATTGATCGATTAAAGGTGAGTAGCAAGGTAAGGTAAAGTTTAAGGTTAAAGAACACCAAATAAAAAGCAAAGTGGGTTGCGCAAGTCAGTATTTATATATTCATAGTTTAGTTTGGATTAAAAAACGGATCCTGACGTGCTATTCAATGTAGTTCTTTTTTCGTAGGTCTAACTTTAACCGTGCTTTAACCCTAACCTTACCTTAACCGCATGGTGTGCAACCCAACCTCAGTTTTAACTTATTCAGATAATGTTGCTGTTGCCAGATGCATACTATAAGTACATAGTTAGTTAATAAATCTTTTAATCTAATTAATTAACTTTTTTTTTTTGTTAGAAAGGAAATACTTTAAAAATTGTTCCGTAAATATTTCAAGGTCATCGATTTTATAGTTCAGAACGTACAGCCATCACAACCCTCAGTATTACATATAACTTGGAACCCGGATTGTACAGGAATCTTTGAACTTCCGGATTACCCCAGTTAAAATTTGTGTTTGTCTGTCACCGAAATGATGGACCGATTTTGATAGGACTTTCAATCTGAAAACTTTAGTGATGAGACAGAGCTATTAAAAAATTAATACTCATTACTGTAGTTCCATTTTAATGCGCGACTTTTAACAGTATGAGCTCAAAGGAGCTTAGGAAAAATAAAGAGTTCCCGCGGGATTTTTAAAAACCTTAATCCTCGCGGACGAAGTCGCGGGCATCGTCTAGTAGATAATCTTTGATACTTCTACAGAAACTTGAAAATAGTTATTTTTTGAACTTACGTCACTCAATTAAGTATTTGAAGAGCGCTTCACGGACTACTGTGAAATCGTTACGTGCCTTGTTTCTTGTGGAGCGAACTTGTTGGATAAGTATAGAGAGGAGTCTTTGAGAATGATTAACACGGTTTTGTTAGCTTCAGTCGTTAGGGTACCGTGTGCAGTGGAACCATCCCGTAAACCATCACTATAGCCTTTTTAATGTCCCACTACGGGGCACAGGCCTCCTCTAGGAGAAAGGGATTTAGAGTTTAGACCCGCCACGCCGCTCCAATGCGGGTCTGGGATGTTGTTTTTGCCCAATAACATCCCGTAAACATTTCATCTTGTAACTTGTTGTTGTAACTTGTAAAAGTTCAAAGTGAACTTTACTCATGTTTCTCATTTTAATTTTTGCTTTATTCTGCCCACTTTTTTAAGACAATTTAGCATTTTTATCAAGACCAAGTGTTATTTTGTGTGTTGCTTCGATTCTGTTATTCACTCTAAATTGCCTCTTTCAAATGGATCTCTAAAATTCTTATTAGTTACGAGTTGGTATTCAATTTAACATTTTCGTAGTTTTTTTAACATTTTCACACATTGGAAATTCAAATAAGATTTTCCTATTGAGATTGTTAACTTTATTTTTTCAACATTGTTAACTTTATTTATTTAACAGTAATCGGAATAACTATATGGAAATTCATTGAGGGTGTTTAATTAATTCATCATATCTCATTCAAAATACCTATTATATTAAAGTTTCGGAGTTATTGAGGGACAAACCAATAAAGGGATAGTTTTCACACGTGCTACGGAATCTGGGACACATAACACAACCTCGTCCTCCATTCCATATATTCCAAAAATAGAGTTAGGGACGAAATCGCGCAGGAGGCAGGTGACAAATATTGACATATTCCGTGGACAAACAGGGCCTTTTTGACCCAAATACATTATTCCCGGAAAAGTAAGACGGGGAGTCGAACAAGGAACGGAAATATGTGGTAAGTACTTACATGAAACGTCACAAAAAAGCTGACGGGCTGTTTGTTAATCCGTGATTAAGTCTAATAAGAAAGGGGAACGTTGGGGACTTGGGACATATGAAACGACCTTTTGAGTAAGTAATTATGGAGTGCGTACTTTTGTGAATGAATAGTTAATACGTTGAATAATTTAATAGTAATTTTCTATGTTAACAATATAGTTATGTTTTTTTGGATGTCAAAGATAAATGGATCTTCTGGATCAAAGGGGTTAGAAGTTTTACTAGTAGTAGAAGTATTCTAGACAGCCGACTTTGAGCTGTCTATATAGTATAAGAAATGAATTGCTTTCTTGATTAAACTTATACTCCAGTAACTTTAAGGTTTGCTAGTATATAGTACCTACCTTGCGTTAAATCGCTCTGATTTTTTGCAGACTTGTTTATGATGTTTACCTAATGAATAATCCAAGTTTGTGACCTCGAGCGATGAACGCAACTTTGTCAAAAATCGAAAAAACCGCGAAAATTTTGGCTTTTTTCAGATTGTGGCGATTATAACCCAAAAGGACTAGTTCTTGACACTACCTTTTCAGGGCGTTTTTAAATTAGAATAAAATTGCTACAATTTAAGACCAGAACCAGCTCTGTAGATACATTACTTACTGAGATCCTCGCGACTTCACTCGCGTGAATTCTTAATCTCACACAAACTTCCATCTCCCATTGTACCAACTTGGAAGTAGTTTTCCAAAATTCTTTCAACACGTAATTCTTAATTTTTAACCAAAAATCTAAATACCAATTTCCATGGATATAACTTGATAAATGACGAAAACTTGACGTGGTCCCACTTGCGGATAGATTTTCAAAAATCCTGAAATTCATATTTTTTTATTATTTATCCATTCATGCAGCCCAAATACCAATTTTTATGGATGTAACTTGTAAAATGACAGACTTTCATACAAACTTTCATCCCCTATTTAATCCCCTTAGGGATAGAATTTCCAATAATCCTTTCCTAATGGACGCTTATATCATAAAAAGGAAACTACTGTGAAAACATAATTACACACACACAAACTTTCGTCTTTACTATATTAGTGTGATAACTACATGGACTCAAGTGATGTACCTATAGATACACTAAAGTATTCCCAATTAGTTTCGAACCCGTCATGTTCTTAATTATGAGCCTTTTTGAACAGAATTTGTGACCTACTATTAAATAATAATTACCTAATACATATTCGTACCTAGTTTAGAATTATTTTGGTTATGAATGGTTTCTGGTCTAAATCAATTTTCCCATTTGGCTTCAGTAGCGTAATGAAAGTTAATTACAGAAATGCCAATTTGTTGGTAGCTACGTTGTTATTTAGATTTTAGGGAGAGGTTCGATGCGGTTTTCGATTGAGTTTTAACAAGGATTACTTAGTTACGATATGCTTAGTTTATGTAACATTAGTTAACTTAAATGTGGTGAACTAATTGAGATTAGACGTTTGAGCGATGTGTGAGTAACATCCTAGGCTATTTCGACCGAGTATGATTAGAATGGTTTATCCCTATTTCATTTAGTATAGGTAAATCGGTACCACCGACATTTGATTCGTAGGTACCTACTAAGAAGTCATGAGTTTTAATTGGATCTTTTTTTTATCTTTGATAAGTACTTAAATCTATCTTCTATCTATCTTCTTCTATAGGTAGGTACATATAATAAAATCGTAGAATTGCCGTATCTGTACATTAAAGATTTTTGCAAAATAATAACTGGGGCGTGTTAGGGGACATAAAAAAGCTATTTTTGAAATTTTTGTCTGTTTGTCTGTTTATCTGTTTGTCTGTATGTTTGTGCGCGCATCACGCAAAAACTACTGAATGGATTGAAGTGAAACTTGGCACGATTTAAGTTCATACTATGGAGTAACATATAGGATACTTTTTATCCCGAAATTCAGCACGGTTCCCTTGGGAGAGGGGATGAAAGTTAAAATGTGTATTTAGCTGTAATTCATTAACGCGTGGTCTAATTTCATTCATTCTTTTTTTGTTAGAAAGGAAATACTTTAAAGATTACCGGCTTATCTCTGAAAAGCTAGATCGATTTTGATGGGACTTTCTCTGGCGGATGTTTACATTTTAATCTATCTAAACATCCACCAGTGAAATTTTAACAGTTTTTAGCAAGGTTGAGCTCAAGCTCTGAGCTTAGGAAAAACAAAATGATTCCCACGGGATTTTCAAAAACCAATATCCACGCGAACGAAGTTGCGGGTTTCCGCTTGTATTAAAATATAGATAAGTATAACAAAAAATAATTAAAATAATATTTACACAAAATATACACCGTCTAAATGATCGTTCACTTGGTACTTGGTGATCTATTGGACACTGGCGCTATTGCCTCTTTGTATTGACAGACTAAGCCTTTGGGCAAAATACGAGCCAGTTGGGTTAGTTTTAATTTGTCCTTAAAAAATAGGTATGTTAAAATTCCAAATTATTTATTTCATGTAGGGCAACCTGTTGTGGCTACGATAACTTATGATAAGTCAAGAGTCAAAACTCTACCATCGGTTCGTAAAGTAGGTTCTTCTGAAAAGAGTCGCCAAGAATCTCAGCAGTTGCTCTTTTCAAGTGTTATATTACATACATATGTTATCAAAGCAACTTACGAGTATCTATATACCTATGTACATCATCTTGTGGGCGGAATTCAAAGGCCACTGATTCTTTGCAGCTTTCTTTGCAGTCATTAAGAAATTCACAAATATTTTGTAATTATCCTCAGCCAATATATGCATCCACTGTTGGACGTGGGGCTAACGTGCTATATCTAGGCTTTTCGGCTCGGTTAACCACAATCCGAACATCCGTAGCTTAGCACAAAAACTCCTTTGATGTGTCAAATACATAGAGATAATAATAATAATATAGAGTTGCCCTAATGTCGTATAGAACATAGTGGATCGGAAAATAGCTCAAGCTTATCAAAATTTTCATAAGTGTGTAAGAGACAACATTACATTTTTGACATAATAATAAAACAGTTTGAGGCAGAGTGAAAACTAAAGATGGCCTCCCTAAAATGTATACATGAACACTTACACACGCACAACTTGAGAGATCACAATTAACACGCGCCATTTTATATTTTCGGATTGTGCATGTATGATACCTAATCTAAGCGTGTGTGAGTGTATTTTTGACACGTTTTTAAAGTAGGTATCGCTGCTCCATTATTATTATTATCTCTATGGTCAAATATTACGAGGTGATATTAGGTACTTACTTAATATTATGTATCTACTTAGTATCTACAAACTTACCTAAAATAGTATCGGAATAAAATTACATATATAGTAAATTTTTTCAATGTACACAGTATTCCCTCTGAAACCTCGTATACTTACAATCAAAATAAACAGCAATATTATGACAAATGTATTAAAAAAATTTAAATTGCCCTTTTCACTCAATTAGGTTACACTTTAATGTCCCCGAACCCGAAATCTGAAGACTCGAGGCTTACTTACAGGAATTAGAATAAGACTCTTCAGCAGGTAAGTCATTAAAAGGGGAATTTGGCCAATCAGAAACAAGTATTACTGTGTAGGGTGCCCATGTGGAGCGTTCAGTTAACTAAACTACGATACATTTATTTTATTGATTGACACACTTTATGTACCTATCCTACTAACAAGTACTTATTGTAAATGCGAAAGTGTGTTTGTTTGTTACCAACCCGACCCGCTGCTGCTCCAATGCGGGTTTGCGGACTCGGCCGAGGCACGGCGTTGAAATGTCGGTGGGTATTGTTTCCCGGCTCCGGCACGGTCCGGCCCCGACACGTTGTAACTTGAACATATGCGCCCGGGCGCCCGCAGAGCAGACAACGTCAAATCTTAGTGAAGTGAGCAGCTCAACAGAAAAATGGACGATGAAAAATTATATATTAGAATATGTGCGCAAGTACCCTGTGATTTACGATATGAGTCATCCTAAGTATTTAGATAACAAATAAAAAAAATTATAGACATTCTAAAAATCCCTCTCTCCTATGAGAGAGGAGGCCTGTACCCAGCAGTGGGACGTTAAAAGGCTGTAGTAGTGGTGGTGGTGGTGGTTTGTTTGTTGGGTTTGTCTTCATTCACGCCGCAACAGATCTACAGATTGAGGAGATTTGCATGGGTGGGATCTTTAATAAACCTAATCCAGCTCAGGCGAAGTCCCGGGAAAAAGCTAGTTAGTAAACATTAATTTTTATGATAATCCATGGCTGAATTTAAGTTCCACCGAAAAATATACATACTTAATGTAATAAGAAAGTTTTTCTTCATGTACGTGTATGTTGTACAAAACCTATTGTAGTGTAGGATCTAGTTATCTACCACTTACTTAGTTTTAATAACGTGAGAAGTAAAAAAAGCACCCTACCCAATTTTACATCTATAAAAAATGCCGTCAAAGCGACATCTTACTCTTTAGGTACAGGTGCTTATTTTTTTTTCATGGAAAATATTCTTTATCTCTATTTTTTCTAATAATGGCCACCCTATGCCGTGTCATAAGCAGCCAATTTGTAAAGAGCCCTCTTTATAATGCGTATGATATTAATATTTTCCACTTTTATGATCACAGTAATTGTCGCTCAAATATTAAAACTTGCAATTGTTGGGATGCACGTGGTGTTATACAGGGGGTCCCTGTTACAATACCATGTAAGTAAAGATGCCTATATTAGGTATTGTTAATCATTTTAAATGATATGAATAGATTCTAGTCATACGGTAGCAGGTTTTAAGTATTAAGTGACAATATAAAGGGTGTTAAAAAAAAGGAATACATTTTTGTAGGTCTCTCAGATCACAGCGCATTTAGAACCATCGTAGTTTGTGAGTCTGTAGGCGACAATGTGCGCCCTGTACTTTTTAGGGTTCCATACCCAAAGGATAAAAATGGAATCCTATTAATGTCACTCTGCTGTCTGTCTGTCTGTCTGTCTGTCCGCCGGTCTCAGGTCTCTAGCTCGCAGACGAAATGAGTTACAAACCTGAAATTTTGGTATTTTGTTGTAGAACGTTGACCCAAAATCAAATATTTAATTAGAAATTGAATTAAATTATTTTTCAGGGGAGCTACCATACATGAGAAAGGAGCTGGAAAAAAAAATTCTGACCCTAACTTGTGGGGTATCATTGTTTAGAACTCATTAAATAGAGTAAGACTATATATTTTTTTAATTTTTTACTCAAAAATAAGGAAATGGGGGGCCATCAAAGTTGTCAGTTTTAGACCATTTTTGTGACGGGGGCTATCTCAAAAACTAAACTAGTTCGGAATATGCTATTTTGGTATATTATGTACCATATGCTTTATTTAAACAACAAATACTGGAAACAACGATTCATAAAATAGTTTATAAGCTGTGACCCAAAACAAACGAACATTTTTTGGGTTTTTCTTTCACGGTTTGTTGCGTTGTCTAGCTCGAAAATTAAATATTTCTTAGAGCCAAAATATTATATTGTTCATAATTAAGTATGTACAGAACCCTAAAAGGGCGAGGCCCAACTCGCACTTGGCTGATTTTTATTTTAAACTTAATAGGTGCACATAATGTAGGACATTACTGTATAAGTATGTCAACTAATAAAAATCGGAAATATTCTAGCTAGGTACAATTATGTACTAAGTACTTCATTTATATAATTAATCTAACTAGTCAGCAAACCTTTTTCAAGTTCGCCGAAATGTTCGCTGTTCGGTTCGGTGAAATGTTCAAGTCTGGACGCACCTTAAGACCAAACTAGTATTGCCTATGCCGAACTTTTTCTTGGTCGTTCTCTTCATTACTGAAGGCCAAACTAGTTCTCCCAAAATTGGGAATCAAGTAGGTACTTTCAATATCGCCTATAAACGAAATCTGAACAGCCCGACTCCAAGCAGTTTTGTCTGTCCTACCTTCAATGTTTTTGTAATGCGAGAAGCCATGAATGATGTTGATAATTAATATTGTAACGAAGATTATGTTTTAAATTAAAGAAACTTAAAGCTATTTGTTGACATAGGTAGATAATATTACTATAATAACTAAAGCTAAAAATAACATGTACCTACCTACCTACCTATTATTACTTATTAAAATAGATAGGTGTTTTGTCATTCTCACAGTTAAAATTCTTATAAAATATACCAAGTACCTTTCTACTAACATATTTTATCTAATAGTCCTAGGTAGGTTACCTACTAACCAGGTACATAGGTATCTATTATTCTTTATTTCCTTATTTACACCACAAAACTGCGACTCATACACTGCTGTGGCTGCCTTCAAATTGTCCATTATAACCATGTAATTAAATCCATAGCAAAATAATTAATTGAATTAAAAAGTGTACGAACGCAGGGTTCAATGTCAGCGCCAACAACTCAATGCTTTCGAAATACTAGCCCAAGAGCCCACGACGGCCAGACCTTCGTTATTTTATAAAAGCTGAAATTTTCTCTGTGTATTGTCTGTTGTCCCAACACGGGGAGGAACGATCAGCGACTATGAAGTTTCTTCACATGCCATCGAACATTATTCAAAACTCTATCTGTCTCTGAAAAGCCTCTGAGTTCTGCTGAAAAGTTGGAGAAACAATTTTTTGAACCCACGACCAAATACCTGTCCCAATGAAAATGAAAATACCTAATGTTTGAAAACATTACGAAATTGCCAGTGAAGTTGTCAAGGTCCTCGTTAAGCAATACGCCAACAATATCGGCTCGCTTAAGTTTTCATATTAAAACGTGACACCCGAGTTAAGTTAATCTATAAATCGTGGAGATGTGAAATATGTATGTTTGCCCGTCCATACTAAACTAGGCATCGTATCATTTAATAATAATAATAATGTTTTTATTGAAGGCAAAATACCCAGTATAGATACAGAACAAGTACAATGATATTAAAATATAAATATTAAATAAAGATAAAAAATAAAATAAAATATAGATACATAAAACTTATAAACTATCTGGGAAGGTTAAAAAACTCTTCCCAGGCGTCTTGGTCAAGGCACCTTATTTTCTATTTTTATTTTGATGCACAGATAGCCAATATGTAAAAATATTGCTAGGCATCCCGTCACAAACCGTTTGGAGAATGCGGTTCTGAGATTTGCGGAGTCTATCCCAGAAGGAAGCAACTCTTTTTCTCATAACAGCATAGAAATCAGGCACCCTCGATTCGGCAAACATACCCGAGGCACTGCAGTATCTAGGCAATCCCATCAATATGCGAAAAGCATCATTGTACTGCACGCGTATTGCCGTGTATGACTTTTTGAGAAATTTCGTCCAAAGTTGACAGGTGTAGAAGCACTGGCAATACGCGTTAAACAGTACAATCTTGACGGGATTGCTGCATTTGCCAAATCTTCGAGCTAACATGTTGCAACGAATCGAGAGTGCCCTCCTCTCTCTTTCAATATCACAGTCATCCTTCAGGTGCTCTGTGAGAACATGTCCCAAGTATTTAAACTTTGTTACAACCCGAACCGCTGAGCCGTCCAATGAAACCTCAGGTACCCTCTCCGGACCTTTGCCCGCTCGAAATACCAACATTTCTGACTTATTAACGTTATATTTCAGCCCGTGAGCATTGGCATAATGCTCACAGACTGAAAGCAACTTTCTGAGTCCATTGATAGACGGGCTGAGAACCACCATGTCATCTGCATAACTGAGACTGTTAAAACACGTGTTACCGATATGACATCCAATTTTTGTGGTTCTCAACTCCTCTATCAAATCATTTACATACAAATTAAAAAGATCCGGAGAGGTGATACCGCCTTGACGTACTCCGCAGTCTAATTTATAGGAATTAGACGTCGCGTCGCCCCATTTAACACTGTTTATTTGGTTTCCGTACCAGTATCTCAAGAGATCCACCACGTCTTTTGGAACATGAGATCGATACAATTTCGCCCAGAGAATATCATAATTCACCAGGTCGAAAGCTTGGCTCAAGTCCAAAAAGCATGCGTATACTGATGTTTCTCGACTTGTATAGTAGTCTACGGCATACTTTAAACTAAGAATTGCTGAATCTGTCGAGAGACCAGGACGGAAACCAAATTGCGCGTCATCAATCACAATGTTCTTCAGCAGATCGGGTTGCAACAACCGTTCCAAAATTTTGCCGACAGATTATAGATATAGATAAATGACAGATTTACCTCAAAACTCATGTCACGTTAACTAAACTCACGTTAACTTGCAAAGTTAACTTAAGGGCTTGTCATAATAAATCATTTCCTGGCAACAGTACGATGCGGGTTGCAACTGTCCTGAAAATAGATTTTCCTTTTCTTTCCAGTGCCGCTGGTGCGATGTGCGACCGGTCGGGCTATGGCGGCACGATGGCCCACTTCCCCATGGGCCACATGTCGGCCATGGGGGCCATCGGCACCATGGGCGCCATATCCGCGATGAACGGACAGTCGCACCAGAAGAAATCACAGGAGGAGCACATAAAAAGGCCCATGAACGCGTTCATGGTGTGGTCCAGATTGCAGAGGCGGAAGATCGCTCAGGATAACCCTAAAATGCACAATTCGGAAATATCTAAAAGATTAGGTAAGTCAGTTGTTAAAATTTGGAAATTTGGAATTTTTATATGTTGAATAGAGTAGGCGTTACTTTGCGGAATTCCATGATATTATATGTACAATGAACACAAAATTACTTTGCTATAATCCGCTAACGATAGACGATCTCAAGCGAGTCGCTGGCAGCCGCTGGAATCAGGCGGCACAAGATCGTGTGCTGTGGCGATCCTTGCAAGAGACCTATGTCCAGCAGTGAACATCTATTGGTTGAAACGAAGGAATCCGCTAACAGTGACTTGTAGGTACAACACCACACAAATTCACCACAAAAACTCGACGATCGTTTCGCTCCGACACCGGAGCATCTTCAGGAGATGTCTACTTCACAACGGACGATTGCAGAGTCGTCCGTTTGACACAAAAGACTTTCATTTAATCAAAGAATCATTTAATTTTCATCAAAGATTTATTCAAATAAACTTTTACAAGTGATTTCGAATCCTTAATTGAATCTACCACTGGTTCGGAATGCCGTGATGTGAAAATATTTCCAACTAGCGGTTCGCCCCGGCTTCGCCCGTGGTACATACCTATGTAGCCTATAGCACTCAAGGATCACGTATTATCCAACAGTGAAAGAATTTTTGAAATCGGTCCAGTAGTTCCTGAGATTAGCGCGTTCAAACAAACAAACTCTTCCGCTTTATTATATTAGTATAGATAGATCTGATTGTAAAGAGCCTATAATAATTGATTAACCCTATTCTGAGTATTAATTTTCAATAAGTATCAAAATCCTATTCGGAGCCTTCAATAATTGATCCTTTTGGAGTTGAGCGTATTCATAAATTGGTTTAAGTAATTTAATTTGATAATATTACCTACCGTCTGTTTTCATATAACCCTATAGATAGATTCAGGGTTGTCAATTTTTTAATCAATTCACTTTTGTAATACTAAAAATTCTAGGTAGGTATATTCTACAAGTACGATACTTCGTGATGCCTAGAGCTTTTATAATCTTGCTTATGAATCGTAAAGATTTTTGCAACGCACCTCGATACGAAAAGCCGCAGTCTAATGTCCGAACTATAGGAAGAACTAGGTAAATGCAGTTCGACTCAAATAATAATCGGAGCGGTCTATAGGTAGAAACAGTAATGTGTATTATAATCTTACTATTTTAAGTAAGAAGTATAATATTTAAAAAATCTACATGAATATTTTTATAATACAAACTTAAATATACACTTATGTATTACCTACTAATTTTCTTAAAGTATTTTTGCAGAGACCTATCTATGCTATGTATTGAATACATTGAATGATCAAAAGAAGTTGGCAACCCTACATAGAGAGGTTTCATTTACATTGCAAATTGATCATTTACATCTCACCTTTGTCACGAGAAGGCTCTTAGAATATCGCCAATTCAATCCACTCCAACAATAGTGGGATATGTTAACGACGAATAGTGTTATGTAGACCCAGAGACGGCCATAAGATGTCTTGTAGACCGAATACAAAGAAACATAATGTAAGAAACAAAATATAAATCGTTAATAACTAGCTAAAGCTGTGATAGCCTAGAGGTTAGGACAACCGACTTCTAATCGGAGGTCGTGGGTTCGATCCCGGGGCACGCACCTCTAACTTTTCGGAGTTATGTGCGTTTTAAGTATTTAAATATCACTCACTAGCTTTAACGGTGAAGGAAAACATCGTGAGGAAACCTGCATGCCTGAGAGTTCTCCATAACGTTCTCAAAGGTGTGTGAAGTCTGCCAATCCGCTTGGCCAGCGTGGTAGACTATGGCCAAAACCCTTCTCACTCTGAGAGGAGACCCGTGCTCTGTAGTGAGCCAGTAATGGGTTGATCATGATGATGATGATGATGAACTAGCTAAACCCAGCTACGCTACGCTGTGGTAAATAGCTCGCAAAAATTGAAATTTTCTGTTTCCGTGAGAACTTCAGAATAAAAAGTATATTATAAAAGCACTCTTCTATTAAAATGCTACGTTATATTAGGTAAACTAGCGGACCCGGCAAACGACGTCCTATACCCGGTGACATACCGACATCAGCGCTCTACCGAGACCCGGTAGGTTAACTGTACTTACCCGATAATTGTGTTTTCAAACCATCCAGGAACCCATTGAAATATACACACACACAATTTCATCCAAACGGTTCCAGCCGTTTTACTTTTGGGTTAAAATGAAATAGATTAATATGTAACTATTAGAGAGATTAACATAGAAAACTATTAGATTAACATAGAGATAAATTATACATTTAATATTAAGTCAGAATATAAAACTAACTGTTTTTATTCGAATGTAGAGATTAAGCTGAGTTATTGTTCGTTCTATTAGATCTTAGCTTATGACACTAAAGTACCAAGGGAATTTAAGGCTAGATTCATTTATAATTTAAGTCTTTACTTTTTTCTTCCGTTTATTCCTATTAGATATTTGTGTCGTATTATTTTGTCTCTTCAACTAAGTAGTTACCTACTTATTTTAATTCGATCTCAATTCTTCGATCCTTCTTTTATTTCTTCGACTATTTTAGGACGAAAGCTTCACAACGTTAGTAAATAAACATGAATTTAAATACGTTTCAGTTATGGTGCCTCATCGATAAATGAAACCAATAATGAACCATCTCATTCCGGCTTTATTAAACTTTTCATGGTGTGAGAAGTTTATACTGGCCATAGTCTACTGTATGATTAAATAACCACAAGTATTCCACCATATTGTTAACTCAATGCACGAGTTCAACAGAATCTATACAAACTGACCTTCACCGCTGTTCCGCTGATGTTCGAGCTTAATTTGGCAATATTTCCAGCTCGCCCCGGCGAACAAAAATATCATAATGAAAACCTGTAGACGCACACAATTGACAAATGTCTTCTACAAAACGTGGCCACAGAATGCGGCGCGGTAAAAAAATTGCTCACCGTAAAAAAAGGAACGCGCAATCAACCGGCAGAAGCCTCGCAGCGGGGTACCGGCCACCGAATTAATCAACGGCCAAAAGTAAGCAAAATCCAGTCCTCTAACAGAGAATTTAAAAATGTTCAGAAAAGGGGAGACGCGAACGGAAGAGTATGGAAAAATAAAACCAACCGCGGCCGCCATTCTGGCAGTGACGGCGAGAGGAAACACGGTGTTCTATTTTTCTATCCTTTTTTAACACTAACCGCTCTTATGTAGGGTTCGGGAGGTTTGGAATACCTAAATTTTCATAGTCTAAAATCTTTTATATCTAGCATGCAAAGCTAGCATTTTTAAATCTCAAACAGTTGTTACTAACGATGGTTCACGAAAATTTTATCGACCTATCTGGCACAACTGTTTAAATACGACAAGTATTTATTCAAACAAAAGGCCTGAGTATAATTTCCAGTTGTAGTGATCTGTAATTAAGTTTATGTTAGTTTCTAAATAAGATCGTTTTCCAGAACTCGCTTAGTTTTGGTTATAGTTATAATGTAAAGTCGTACCTCCAAGTTAGGACTACAGATTTGTATTATTTACTTATAGTTTTCTACCATAAAAAATCGACAGATACAAAAAGGCCAACTTCTGCACAAACAACTGGACTGAACCGAATGGTTTGAAACCTGAACTGAAAGTAATAAACCTTTTCAATATCATCTAAAACAAAAAGAAAATTAAGATATAGGTGTTATAAGCACAAAAAAAGGGAAGATAGGAAACATTATTTATTGTTTAACAAAATATTGAGATCCTGTATTAATCAAGCCCAAAAAAAATTAAATAAAAAATTTATCACAACATCGTCTAACAAGTGTAAAGCCACCTGGACAGTCATAAAAGGATGCAATAATAATTTCTTTGATCAAATACGAGGTCTGGAAGAGTTAATACACAACAATGTCAGCATCAAAAATCCTACTGATATTGCAAAAACATTTAATAAAGTATTCATTGACTCTTCAAATAAATCTAAACTTTTAAACTATAATAAAATGACTTTAAAAAGAAATCAGGTGAATAAAACTATTTTTTTGGAACCGTGTAACATACAAGAGATAAAATCTATTATAAGATCACTAAAAAATACAAATTCGGTCGGTTTGGATGGTTTACATACTAAAGTATTAAAGGCTACAGCTGAGGAAATATCACCTATTTTATGTTTTTTAATAAATTTATCCTTCACAAGTGGCACATTTCCCTCAAGTCTAACCACGTCAATAGTAAAGCCCCTTCACAAGAGAGGTTGTTTAACTGAAATTAATAATTATCGTCCAATTTCACTAGTCCCAATTCTTTCAAAAATTTTTGAAAGGGCAATGTACAAGCGCATTAACAGCTTCTTGATGAAACATAAAATTATTAGAAGTGAACAGAATGGATTTCAAAAGCAGAAATCGACTACTTTGGCAGTATTTATGTTAATAAAGAACGTAATTTCATTAATTGACAAAGGCAGTCCCGCATGTGCTATTTTCTGTGATATGACCAAGGCTTTTGACTACGTTTCACATGACTTATTATTGAAAAAATGCGAACATTATGGATTACGAGGGCTATGCTATGATTGGTTAAAATGTTATTTGAAAGATAGGAAGCAAATAGTAGAAATATCAAAATTAAATGAAAAAAATGCGCTAACAAAATTTAGTTCAGAGGTAGAGATAAATTCATTTGGTGTGCCGCAAGGCAGTGTCCTTGGGCCGCTTCTATTTTTGATTTACATCAATGACCTTCCCGATTGTACTAAACATAAATGCATCATGTTTGCAGATGATGTCTCTATTATTGTGCCATGTGTGAAAAATAATGACAACTCTTCTGAAATAAATAAAGCTCTAAACGACGTACACGAATGGCTTATAAGTAATAACTTATGTTTAAACCTAAAAAAAACTAAATACATGATTTTGAGAAACAGAAAAATGACATTTATAAATAATAAGGTGACATGTGCTGGTGAAAACATAGAACGAATATCTACGATTTGTTTTTTGGGTATGATTTTGGATGAATTTTGTGCTTGGGGTCCTAATATTGACAACTTGTGCAACAAAATCAATAAATTTGTCTTTGCTTTACGTAGAATATCTAAAATTGCTGACCGAAGCACGGCTCTTTCGGCATATCATGGCTATGTTGTTTCCAATATTCGGTACGGAGTTTTAATTTGGGGTAATGCTTCCGAAATGAATAGAGTCTTTTTAATTCAGAAAAAGTGTATACGGGCAATTTGTAACAAAGATCCAATGCAATCATGTAAGCCACTTTTTAAAACTCTGAAATTATTAACATTACCATGTATATATATCTACGAAGTGGCGTGTTTCGTAAAGAAATTCAAAAATGAATATTTTCAAACACGTCAAAATGTTGTATCATTTAATGCCAGATATCCGAACAAAATTTACTATCCACAGTGTAGGACAGCTCTGACCTCAAAAAGTTGTTTTTATATGATGATTAAAATTTATAATAAGCTACCCTCTATAATAAAAGATTTACCATTTACAAGATTTAAAACAAAACTGCATAACTGGTTGGTTGACAAATGTTTTTACTCTGTAAAAGAGTTCCTTAATGAATAAATTAAAATTATTATAAAAATTGTATGACTTCTGTAGCATAAGAATTAGACTAATTTTGTATTTTATTCACAACTGTAAAATCTAATTATTGCACGCCATTATAATTATGGCTGATTGTAACATGCAAACAAAACTTTGTAACACCTACCATGTACATACTTACAATCATGCAATAAAATCTATTCTATTCTATTCTAATAAAAAAATACCCGGAATAGAGCATAATCCTTTTTCCAAATTGATATCAATTTACAAGCAATTATTTATTCAATGACACATTCCACTATCCTCAGGAGTAGCAAGAGTTCTAGAGCATTTTATCCACGCTAAAAGCTTTTCGGAAAAACGCGGAGCGTTATGAAACACTGTGCTCTTTCCAACTGTAGTTGGAACGAGGGTATTGTGCTTCTTTAACGAACGGAGCTGGGGCGACAGCGCTTGTATTGTCCCGTTCAAACAGCGCATGTTTTATGCATACAATGTCTTTTGGATTCTGAATAGGGACGTTTGTTGGCAGAAATTACTTGTTTCGTCGCTCTGCAGGGATGAGTTGTGCTAAAAATTCTGCCCTAAATACAGTATTTGTAATGTATGACGGACTTCTATTCATATACTTGTATGTATATTAATTACATCAATACTTTCTACCTTGTAATCAATTTTATATTTTCAACTCTATGTATGAATGTATGAGGTATGAACTCAACAAAAGAATTGGCTTAGTATCGTTAATGCTTCAAAGTGATTCTAAGTTGTTGAAGGCAGTTAATAAAGCATAATTCTTAAAGGTTGCATCTATCTTGAGTAAGATATGGCACTAAAGAACAAGAAGAAGCTAATTATCCCTAAAAAGGAAGATGTAAGGAGATACCTGAGAACTTCGCCATGCAAATGTGGAAAGAATGAGCCTCTTCTAGTAACTGCGTCCAGTTAAGAAAAGAACAAACGAGCTGCTTAGATTCACAAAGATGCCAAAAGAAGCAGATTATAATGCTTCAGCAGAAAGATCTAATTTGCACTCTTCAAGTTGCCGCTTGACATCAACGATTAAAATTTAGCACTTGACTGTGATCTTATCTGACGCTACAGCTTTGCATAGATATCGTTCAAACATTAGCAACGCAACAAAAATGTTCATGCCCTTTAATTTGCACGATTCCAATCAATCAAGAGTAGTTAAGGGTAGGTATGTTTTCAACAAACTGGCTGTCATAGATATTACTGTACAAAGCGCGTACAGGCACAACAATGGCCCACATTGTTGGGTACCTGTCGATAATCAAGAGAGCGGGTGTATTATTGCGCAGGGCTCATTGTTTATTGGCATTAATAAATCGACGCACAAAACGAACGTTTTGTTTACGAAAACCAATCGAAATGTCGCCCGACAAATGTCGATGCGCTCCACAAAGGTATCGTACTACAATGCTGGCGTATCTTTTTACCAGAGCTCGCGTCACACGACGGGAAAGTTTCTCCAACTCCTTCAACAACTCGAATATATTTACGTGTCAGCGAACAGCACGGATGTTAGGATCGATAACGTCAAAATCTTGCAATAGTCTTGTTGTTAAAAATCTAGTTTCACTTTGAATTTCCTCGTACTCTATGCGCTACACGAATCTTAGTTCACTGTGAAACTTATGGATTACTAACGAACAGAATTGCGTTTAGTTTTCGTTGTAACTTTTTACACTAAATTCTAAATATTTGTTTCAATGAATGTAATTGTTTTGTTTTTGACGTAATAACGTCTTAAAAGTTGATGAAGCGCACGCACGGAAAAGCATAATTCATACGTCACGTACCGCGTGCATGCTCATGAGTGTTCGGCTTGTGACGCATCTATCTCTCTTTGTTTTGTCAACGTTACGTGGTAACGTCATTAACGTTACCACGTAAAATTCTCGTCCGTAAATCGACTTTACAGACAACCAATGTTTTTTACAAGCTTTCTCATTTGTTTTTCATTGGCTTCCTCAAACCTCTAAAATTTCATCTCTCATGTGTTTGGAAAAAAGTATAGGTGTATTATTTATTTTTACAGTTGTCTTTAACGTTCCCTTCAGTATGAACAAGTTTTAGGATAATTTGCTCATTATATTGTGTGTAGATAAATTATATTCTAATAGTTCACAGTGCGCCACAGCCGTGTGTCTCGTGTTTGTTTTCACTGCTGTCTGTTGCATTTACAACGTTCCCTACAATCCCGCCAACTGTTAGGGGCGTTGCTCGTACGCGTAGTTAATATTAATTAAGACGGGGCCGCCATTGTAGTGTTGTAATTGCTTTTCGTTTATCGACACCGCGTCAACCCTTACGTGTAAGCGGTGAGACGTTCTCTTTGATTACACCTATTAGGTATTCTGCCAGTGTTTCATGTGCTGATACTGTTAATGACTTCTGTCACGTACTCGCAAATTGTGAAACTAACTTCCATCCGCTTATTTCCTCAAAACATCGTCACACCTCAAAATAGACGTCCACTGCTGGGCATAAGTCTCTTGCAAGGATCGACACAGAACACGACTCGCTTCATGAAAACGAAAACTCAAAACATCAATATGAAGCTGCCCATGGGTAGTGTAAGCGAATTCTTTAGAATGCAGTATTGTATAGATATAATTCCACTGTTACTGCAGATGTTCATGGACGGCGATGGTCACTGAACATCTGACCAGCCTGCTCATTTTATCGCTATTAATATATAAAAAAGTTTCTTCTTCGTCAACGGATAGACGTGTCAACAGCTGGACATACATCTCTTGTAGCGACTTCCACCACACGCCTTAGTAAAAAGTTTATAAAAAAATTCTTGCTCGTCTTTTACAATTTTTCTTGTTAAGTTCTTCATAACTATTCTTATTGTCATTGTTATTTTAAGTCACTTAGTTTGCCGTTATGGTGTAAAAATTCGGAATTCTAAGAATATTGTAACAGTTTATGTTTAGGCAAAAAACTAGCTTTCTTGTCAAGCGAAGATCGAAGTAAAAGAAATGGAATTTGAAAGTTTTCATTTCTTAAATCCAAATCCAATCTGTTAATTATTTTGAGTAGGTATTTGTGAAAAAATTGTCGGCCAAAAGAGAACTAAGGATTAATTATTTGAATAGGAAAGTTTTCAGTTTCGAAATTTTTCACAAAGGTAAATTTTAATTTTGATAAATCGATGCTCCCTTCATTATAATTTTCTAATGTATTTATCAAATTATCCACGCCCCACTCGACGGGAGCCACATAACATATGTCGCTTTCAAATTCCAATTTACAACGATTTTCCTCGCCCGCCTTTATATAACCGACTTTTTACTCTGGACTCTTTTTTGTGTCTCCTTTTTTGTTTCAAATGCTCGCACCGCTTTTTTGTGCGGCAGATGCAGTAATTAAACCACGGTGGCTTCAGTATCTAACGCCATTGGCCATTATCCAGCACGCTGTAAAGGCATGTCCAATAGCGGGCCTCCGTTTATAATCGTATAAAGAACCCCGTGGTCGTTTTTCAAAATGTCTAATTTTTTCCTCAAAGAACAGTGTGTACCCGGCACAAATAACTGAGCTTTGTGTGTAAGGAATCTATTAAAAGTACACTATAGCGACTGTTCTGATAGAATGAGTGTTTTGTGCGGCCGGAACGGGAGCTGTTTTCAAAATAAATGAGCTTTTATTTCGGTAACTGATACCGAATCGATTTATAATAGATTTTTTTTGTCTTCGCCGTTTCTTTAGGTATCGGTGAATAGATGGACGGATTTAGATTAGTTCGAAGTGCTTCGTTAAAATGTGATTCGCGTAGTGATTTTTATCTTTTAAGTGTTTACAGATGGGTTAGTGGTTTATCTTTTAATTTAGTCTCTAGTTGGTAGCTGCTGCGCTAGTTCAGTTGAAGAGACAGAAACGGTTAAGTCACCTGCTTGACGAGGTCATTCAAAAAAGTCGTAAACCTTGATGCGCTTAAAAATTTTTGAACCTTATAATTATCTTGATGCAGATTTACTACATTATCATTTAAAAAGTATCTCAAAAATGTCCTCCAAATTTTCATTTAAGTACCTACGCTATATTTTTGCTCCATAGCACTAAACACATTAAACTGACTCCTTAGTTCACTGACGCTGAAAATATTTTCTAGATCCTAGATTAAATATTTGAATGGCCTAGAATCTAGGCCATTCAAATAAGTACCCACTTGCATAATTAGTACTAATTTTGATGATTCAAAACTCGTAATTCTTTATTTGCATAAAAGTCTACAATATCATTCTAGAGTGTTTCACTCTACATAACATGCAAAATTAGGAGTAAAATTCACATGACTTCAAATTAAAAAAATGTCTATTGTTTAGAATTATGATCTTAATATTATGATGATCATTCAAAGAAAAGTTTGCTATAAATAACGTCTGAATTTCTTTGTAAAAATTCAATTTAGTTTAATAACGTAAAATTCAGACACACCAAACCGACATTAAATTCGCTGACGCCCAAAAATATGTAAAAACAAAAAAGAAAAACAAAACAAAAAACATGTAGCATTCGTCCATCATTCATCCAATGCTGCGGAGGCACAATGGGTTGTAGTAATTAAACAAGGGCACACAACGCCCCTTTCAGCGCCAACAAGGAAACAACAGTATTTTTGTAGCCGTGCCCCTGACAGCCTGCGTCGGCGTGATAAGCCTCCACTCCCTACCTACCTTCAAGTTATGTACTTACCTACGAGCAAGTACGTGGTAGGTACGTATGTATCGTCGTTTTGGTGTCTGCTATGGATTCAAATTATCTTTTTATTTTCAGCTTTCGGTTGGTTTGTAAAGTGAATTTACGTTAAGCCAACTCTTTGTTGGAGGGTAATCAATATAATAATTGTGAATCGCTTCTTTAAGAGCGAATTCGAATTCTTTTCTTTTAATTTTTTTTAATAGATTTGCCAAGTGTTTTTACGCTACGTCTTAATTTTCAATTGGGTATGGTAAAAAATACTTTCGTCGATAAAGACACACCCGAAAATATCTAAGTTCTGGTGCTCTTCTATAATTGTTATTGAATTCACAATTATTGGCTAACCTGGTGCTATTGCAAAAAAAAAAACAGTTGTTAATGCAGTCAATATCCGAGAAGTAGGGTGATAGGGGCGGGAAATAAACATTTGCGTTTTCTTTGTTTTTCCACTGAGGTGGTACACTGTAGAGTTTTAAAAGATTTCTGCAATTTAACCCTTGAAATTATGTTTCCTTTCACCTCATAATCAAAATGTACATAATCAAAATCAACTTACTTCGTTGTTGCAACAAATGTTTTGACTACTACTAAAGTTTCCATGTTTGTGTATTTTTAGCATCTCATTCATCTTCTCACCAATCCATTTCAAAAACTAAAACTTCTTGTCACACTTTTTTCAGTTTAATCACAATAAGTAGGTACTTAACTTTCTTTTTAAACTTCAAAATATCAGTGAGCACCTACCGATTTTGAACCTGGAAACAGTCCTCATAGCAAATCAAATATTAGTTCACAACAGTCGAATTCAAATTTACAGAACCCATCATTACTAATGCAAACCATTCGGCCGCCCCTCTCGAAGACACCCGAAAAAAAATCTATTAAGATTTAATAAAATCATGACCTAAATAACGTCTTACCATTTCAATTTTCCGGACGAAAGGGTGGGTTCCTTCGTCTTTGTCGCCTCCCCCTACCGCCCCCCCACCCATTGTCGCACGGCACACAAGCTTTCAGCGTAATGAAGAGCATTTTCGTCCGATTCCGAGCACAATGGCCGTTTTAATACAACGCAGAGAGGAAACTCCTTTGTCGCACTCCGCATTGTGACGAACGGGAGTGTGTTACATGCGCTGTTGTTTTTTGTCTCGCGTTTTTGTTTTTACGATTGTCGTCGACAAAGGTACGTAATGTAAAACGCCCTGTTCTCCCAGATTCGCTGATGGCGTGTACCTACACGATGTTTTGTCTCTAAGTCTCTACGTATTCGTGTCGCACTGTAGTTCTTTATATAATTTGTTATCACACATCTACAGCATCTTCTTCTCCTTCATTCTGGGCAGGTATCCGCACATAAACCGTGAAGGTCTGTTGTGCGTCCATCTACAGCATATACAATAAATGAGGAGCAGTGGGTCTACCATCAACTATAATCGCGACTCAATTAAAGACCTAAACTGAACTGAATCGCTATTTCGTACCATGAACTCTTTTATCCGACCAATAGATGTCATGATGTCATGACGTCATGACGTCTATTATAGACGATATTATAGACGAAACAAAAATCTAGTATAAAAATATAGAAACAAAAAGATACTTCATGGTACGAATTCAATGCGATTTATTTTAGGCACCGATATTGAATAGCATCGGAATTGGATCGTTAGATTAAATATTGTAGTAGGCCATCTGGTGAACAAAACGGCATAATTACAGCTCTGGTCAAAATACTTTTTTTTAAATCTCGGTGGTTTTTAGTCTGCTGCTGAATCTTCAACTTATTTTTACCGAAAACGGTCTAAAACTACATCAAAATTGCATCCAAAGTTCGTTAACTTCGAACAAGTCATAACACCTTTGAATATGTTTTTTGCTTCTCCTGTAAAATTTTATGTAAATAGACACACTGGCATGCTTTACGGCCGGAGGAACTTGCCGGCCGCGCTGCCGCGCGTCTAGATTTTATGTAATTATGCCGTTTTGTTCGCCAGTTCCTCAAATGATAATATCTTGGAGTTATACTAGCTGAGACAAATGAGAATACGTTATAATATTCTCTTTTGTTTTAGTTTTGAGTTTTTGTTTTTACGATTGTCATCGACAAAGTAGTGTAAAGTTCTGTTCCTAGCTTTGCTAATGGTAATGAACGTATGTATATGCACGATGTTTTTCTCTACGTAATTTTGTGTTAAATACGTCTTCTTGGTACCTTAAGTCAATTTTTTGCAGCACACATTAACCACCTTAAGTGTACCTTTTAATCGTTCATTAGCCAAATGAAAAGCTTTAAAACCAAAAGAATCCCCCACATTGTTTGCAGATGGTAACCGATTAAAATCAATTGTTAGTGAACGATAAAAGTAAGTAAGGAAGTTTTTTAACATTAACAAATCTATTCTACCAATGATCACATTTAGGATCTCACTTAACCGTTATTATTTTGGTAAGATTTTTCGTTTGATTGGTAGGTACTTAGCTTTCTAATCGTGGTTAAAGTGTTGATTTAATGCGAACGATGTTAGTTTATTGTTAGCAACGCTTTCGTCTGGACATGTTACAACTAAATGAAGTCTGACAACCATCATGGACAGCAACATGTTGATTTTTGTGTATAGTGATTTTGTTCGACAACCATTAATCACAAAATACTTAATAGTACTTACCTACAAGGTACAGAAGATCCACTCCGTAAAATCATTTAAAATAACGACTCTTGTAACGACATTATAAAGTGCTATTCAGGTTGCAGTAGCGGTAACTGCCTCCCGTTATATTATCTAGTCTAGTGTTTGCCTATCTATCACGTAGCTCCTATTTCTATCGCGTAACTCTTATCCCTTCCTACTACGTAAGGGTTATGGAATGAGCCCGATCAACCGGAGCGCGCTAGGTACTTGTAGCGCATTGTAGGTAATGCGGAGTGCGTCTGGCCTGCCATTATACTTGATCATAGTAATTTAAAATCTGAGATGTAAAAGGCGAACCTGGAAGAAGTACCTACTGTACGGCACCATTAGGTTAACAAGTATAAATTAAACCGACAAATTCACCCGTTTGATCGCTACGGGGGAACAGACAGACAGACAGACAGACACACACACACACTCACACACACAGACACGTCAAACTTATAACACCCCGTCGTTTTTGCGTCGGGGGTTAAAAACACTTGATATCGATCATAAAACACGGAAAAAATGTGTCGATTGACGATGAAGTTACGATTAAAGACTGAAAAACCGTATTAGCAGGAGATAATAATTTCTAAATCAAAAAGCGACCACTACTTACAGAGATACTCTTTTTCATCCGCAACTTAAACCATTGACAAGAATAACTAGACCATGAAGAAAAAAAGATAAATGAATTTGAAGCCAATTTTTGCAATAAGTTCAGATGAAAATTCGTAAATAAATAAATGCCTAGTGGATAAACATAACCTTCTAGCCGCAGCTTAAACCATTGACAACAATAAGTAAGTAGATTATAAAGAGAAAAAAACTGAAGAATTTGAAGCGGATTTTACACTAAGTTGCAAATCATGAAATTGGAAAACAGGTACCTATGTGCTGTAGGACTATTTAATTTATACTTGTAATAATCGCTTATTCAAACATGTCCTAATTTCAGAGATATTGTATAATTTTTATTGAATTGATTCAGTTGACTTCATCATAACTAATACATGTTGAAAAGAGGAAGTCGCAGGGTAGGTACGTATTGTTCTCTTATATACACATTTCTTTACTACATTGTTTCTGTATGCGATCGTTATTCAATGTTGCCATTGTTTCTCCTCGGGGCGGGATGTAGGAAATAATTATTGTAGAGTGGCAACACTCGACGCACGTGCCGCGTTAATTGTTAATTAAATTAAAAATTATACTCCGCCCGACTGGGATTGAGAGTAGCCATTTTGTAAAGTCAAATAGGTCGACTTGTTTCACATACGAAGTTGGTTAAAAAGTGGTACACTCAAATTATAAGGAATAACTGATTAGAATAGCTTCATACAAAGATAGTTCGTAGCAGAAGTCAGCAGAACTTGGTACCACTTATCAAGTGTTTGGGCAATTTTATTGAGCGCCTTCTTTCTAATTAAGACCACCTTTTCTATTATTCCTTTTTCAGTTTAAAATCCGTAACTCAATTCGATTTTTACACGCCAATTTCCAAAGTATTAGATACCATGGCGCCTTTCTACCCCAATTTTCATAATAAGGACCAACCCATTTTGAGACTTTTGAATCAATTTCTTTGTAAAGTTTCACAAAAATTGGATTTTAATTTAGCCACGAAGAATGCGCCTTTGTGCAAAATAACCATTTTCGAACACTGCATCATTGTAATCTCTGAAATACAACGACAAACCGTTCTTGAAGAAGCATGTCCCGAAAAGGAAATTACAAAGAGTTTTCATATCGTATCTTCGACCACGAGCCTCGTTTGACGTAACATATAATAGACGGCGAGTACACGATCCTTATCATCCCTACAAAAGGCAACAGTACGCTCCCCGAAGTATCGACAATAATGAGGAACCGGGAAAAACTTCTGTAGCGGAATGAAAAGCGCAAATTCGTCATTAGGCGGCGCTTTCCGCCATTGTTGTGCCCGTCCCGCTCCCGCGCGAGAGAATTCGGGTGCGCCAGACAGGGATGAGAGATGGTCCTGCGACCGGATTGTTCCTTTCTATGTTGGCGACATTGTTTTCGCTTTTATACCCCGCTGAATCAGGATTGTCTTGTCTGTTTCAATGGCCGGTGGCGCCCCTCCACGGTATCGATGCGATGAATACAGCCTTCTATAAATGGGGGGAGACAAAGGGTTGGTTGGTCTCTTTGAATCGAGTTGGGAGACAGGTCGTTCGTGCTTTCGATTATATTGTATCGATCAAAGGCTTTGTTTGCGCAATGAAGGATGGTTAGAGCAAATTACTTTTCTCTTTTTGTCCCTGTGTCATATAATAGTGGGACGGATGTTTTGTTGTATCTATTCATATCCAAAACCTTTTGTTTTGTAAAAGAGGTTTTTTTTCTTCACTATTCTTTCTGTCGCCAATTTATAAATTAGAAAGTACTTAAATAGAAAGTCAGTAAGATAATAATTCTTATTTAGGTAGTACATACCTGAAACAATTTTTTTTGCAGCGCAATTAGGTATATCTAGGTATCTTCAGTTATAGTACTAAGTTTCAAATTATCTAATGCCTATTTAAATGCTAATTTAAAGGCTTTATTGACCATAACAATGTTAAGCTATATTATATTTCAACTTCTTATAACGTTGGGTTTAAAATTTTTTCTCTTTAAGCAACACGTCTTCCAGATTTCTAATATGTCTGTCATTCGATCAACACTAACACATTGGAAGTCCTGTGCATTCTTGTGATTGTCATATGGATCACATTACCTTTAATTCAACTGTTTTGTTAAAGAACATTTTGTATGATTCATCCAACAGGTGCGGAATGGAAACTCCTGACTGAAGACGAGAAAAGGCCGTTCATCGACGAGGCGAAGAGGCTGCGGGCGATGCACATGAAGGAACACCCCGACTACAAGTACCGGCCGCGGAGGAAACCGAAGACCCTGAGGAAGGAGGGCTACCCTTACTCGATACCGTACCCCAGTGTGCCTATGGACGCTTTGAGAGCTGGTCAGTACCTTACCTAGTACCTTCAGGAGTGTCCATACCCCTACTCGATACCGTACCCCAGTGTGCCTATGGACGCTTTGAGAGCTGGTCAGTACCTTACCTAGTATCTTCAGGAGTGTCCATACCCCTACTCGATACCGTACCCCAGTATGCCTATGGACGCTTTGAGAGCTGGTCAGTACCTTACCTAGTACCTTCAGGAGTTTCCATACCCCTACTCGATACCGTACCCCAGTGGGCCTATGGACGCTTTGAGAGCTGGTCAGTACCTTACCTAGTATCTTCAGGAATGTCCATACCCCTACTCGATACCGTACCCCAGTGTGCCTATGGACGCTTTGGGAGCTGGTCAGTACCTTACCTAGTAGCTACAGGAGTGTCCATACCCCTACTCGATACCGTACCCCAGTGTGCCTATGGACGCTTTGAGAGCTGGTCAGTACCTTACCTAGTACCTTCAGGAGTGTCCATACCCCTACTCGATACCGTACCCCAGTGTGCCTATGGACGCTTTGGGAGCTGGTCAGTACCTTACCTAGTAGCTACAGGAGTTTCCATACCCCTACTCGATACCGTACCCCAGTGGGCCTATGGACGCTTTGAGAGCTGGTCAGTACCTTACCTAGTATCTTCAGGAATGTCCATACCCCTACTCGATACCGTACCCCAGTGTGCCTATGGACGCTTTGGGAGCTGGTCAGTACCTTACCTAGTAGCTACAGGAGTGTCCATACCCCTACTCGATACCGTACCCCAGTGTGCCTATGGACGCTTTGAGAGCTGGTCAGTACCTTACCTAGTACCTTCAGGAGTGTCCATACCCCTACTCGATACCGTACCCCAGTGTGCCTATGGACGCTTTGAGAGCTGGTCAGTACCTTACCTAGTAGCTTCAGGAGTGTCCATAGTATACCCCTACTCGATACCGTACCCCAGTGTGCCTATGGACGCTTTGAGAGCTGGTCAGTACCTTACCTAGTACCTTCAGGAGTGTCCATACCCCTACTCGATACCGTACCCCAGTGTGCCTATGGACGCTTTGAGAGCTGGTCAGTACCTTACCTAGTAGCTTCAGGAGTCTTCAGTAACGAACGACGAATTCTGCGCAGGCATTATAAGGCGTACCTTCAAGAATTTCCAGTAGGTAACGACAAAGTCTGCAGAGGCGTTACGTGGCAAGAGGTTTTTCTGTTGCCGTTTAAGTATTTATTCATTATAGACACACGCTTGACCACAATCACACCTGTTGGAAAGTGGATGATGTGGCCTACGATGTTACGCGTTTGCCTAGAAGATGCCTATTCACTCTTGTTTTAAACATATGCATATTTCACGTGGATATTATGACATACTAGCTGATGCCCGCATCTTTGTCCGCGTGGATTTATATAAATCTCATACAAACTTTCAAGCTCTATTTAACCCCTTTAGGAGTTGAATTTTCAAAAATCCTTTTTTAGCGGATGCCTACGTCACAATAGCTATCTGTATGCCAATTTTCAGCCCGATCTGTCCAGTGGTTTAAGCTGTGCGTTGATAGATCAGTCAGTCAGTCAATCTGACTGATCCCTGTTATATATTTAGATTATGTTTCACCATGACATCCATCAGTAAATATGATCATGTGATGCAGCCTCAGGTGATCAACAAATATGATGATCACGGTCTACGAGATATCTACTCGTGTTTCCTTACGGGAAACTATTAAATTTTGCCTTTCGCTAACGATCTTGAAAATGAGAATTGGACTCTACAATCTATAATATAATAAAACTGTAACAGATCCAATTCTGTACATTGAATATATTTTGAAAATTTTTATTGGAGGGCACTCTATAATCGATACTGAAGCCAAAACTGTAATTTTTTTCATTTTTGTCTGTCTGTCTGTCTGTCTGTCTGTCTGTCTGTCTGTCTGTCTGTATCTTGGCCGCGCATCACGCCGAAACTACTGAACGGATTCGAATGAAACTTGGTTCGATTTGAGTTTATACTCCGAGGTAGGACATAGGATACTTTTTATCCCGAAATTCAGCACGGTTCCCTTGGGAGAGGGCAGTGGCGTATTTGAAGATTCTGCGCCCCGGGCCTGTTATTTGCCGCCCCATAAATTAACGGAAATTAAAATATCTATTTATCTATCTATCTATACTAATATAAAGAGGCTTGTCCTGACTGACTGACTGACTGACTGACTGACTGACTGATCATCAACGCACAGCCTAAACCACTGAAGCTAGAAACTTGAAATTTTCACAGTAGCTTTCTTTTACAACGTAGGCGCACACTAAGAAAGGATTATTACGAATTCTACACCTAAGGGGCTTAAATAGGGGATGAATATTTGTATGAAAGTCCGTCATTTTCAAGTTATATCAATGAAAATTTATATTTGTACTGTCGGTTAAAAATAAAGAATTACGTGTTTCAGAATTTTTGGAAATTCCACCCCCAAGTGAGTAAAATAGGGGATGGGATTGGTATGAATCCACGCGTGCGAAGTCGCGAGCATCAGCTAGTTTAATCGTAAAATAAAATCCAGCAGTTTGTTGATGTGAGTTGCGAATGATGATAATTGATGAAAAAATTAAACAAAAAATTGTTAATTAAAAAAACTATGATTTTTTAACCCAAAAAAAATGTACGTTTATTTTGGTCAGAGCTTACAAACTACTTTATGAATCGTTATTCTGAGTATTTGTTGTTTAAATACAGTACCTATATGGTACATAATATACCGAAATTTCATATTCCTAACTGGTTTAGTTTTTGAGATAGCCCCCGTCACAAAAATGGTCTAAAACTGACAATTTTGATGAAAATGTTTTAAGAAAAAAATATATATATTCGTAGTTTACTTGATGAGCTCTAAACAATGATACCAGCTAGGGTATGAAAAATTTTTTTTTTCCGGCTCTTTTTTCATGTATTGGAACCCCCCTGAAAAATAATATACCAAAATTTCAGGTGTGTAACTCATTTCATCTACGAGCTAGAGACCTGTGACCGGTGGTTGTTGTTATTGTTGTTCGATATGAAAAGTAGTATTTTAACTCAGGGAAAGTTCTCCCCTTCTTGTTAAACAATCTACTATTTGCATTTGATAGCTCAATTCTAGGGGAATGTTATAGGCTATTCAGCATCATGGTGTCACGAGATTTTTAATAAACTTAAATTCACGCGAACGAAGTCACGAACATCTGCTAGTATTATATAAAATTATCGTTACTTAAAATGGAACTACAGTAATGAGTATTAATTTTTTAATAGCTCTTCCCATCACTAAAGTTTCCCCAATGAAAGTCCCATCAAAATCAGTCCAGCATTTCGGAGACAGACAAACACAAAGTTTAATGTACCCCAGATGATAATCCGGACGTTCAAAGGTTCCTGTACCATCCGGGTTCTAAGTTATATGGAATACTGAGGGTTGTGATGGCTATAATTTCAAAAGTACAAAACTGATGACCTTGAAATATTTACGAAACAATCTCTTAAGTATTTTCTTTCTAAAAAAAAAAGAATGAATGAAATCGAATCACACGTTAACGATTTACAGCTAAGTATTGAATAGAAGCAGGCGTTACTTTGCGGAAATCCATAATATATGATGAAAAGTCAAAATTGGGGTTTGGGGTCCGCTTGGTTGCTTATTTTTCCTGCTTATTTAACAGCAGGAAGGCTGACAGGGCATAGCACATGCTGCTTGTTGTACCATACAAATTTGACTGTGTAATGTTCGGCGGTCAGAAGGGGTCTGAATGACAACAGCAGAGTGACGTTGTTTGAAGTTTTATTTAAAACACAATAATTATTATAAAATCACAAAATGTCTTACTCTTAACTGCACGGAACTTCGTAGGAACTCAGTAGGAACTTGGCAGGAACTGAGTAGGAACTGCGTAGGAACTCAGTAGGAACTCAGTAAATTGTCGAGTGTAGGGCATTATAAACGAATACAATGTAAACACACATTTGGGAAAAGCAAACAAACAGTTCCGTGGACTCTGACACTCGTTAATAAAATTAGTTGTTATTAGTAATTTGTTATTCGTAATTTCTAATTATGTTTACCGTTGTACATTCAGCTACAAAATATTATATAAAATAATAAGTACAATCGGTTACAAAATCATGTAAAATACACGAACATTACAATCCTCCCCCTTTAAGAAAATAAACGCAGTTTATTTTAAAACAATATTAAAATTGAATAATTTCAAAACATTTCGATATAAAGCATATAATATACTTAACATAGGAACATTTTCTTAATTTCAAATCAATAAAACATTAAAGTAACATACAAACTGAAATACAAAATCTTAAACTAACTATTTCTTATTATTCTTAATTAATTTATCTTTAATTGAGCAATTCTTGCACTACGTCTTAAAGGTACATCTGAGGTAGTTGATGTAGAAGGCATTTCTTCAAGTTCGACATCTCTATCTCTATCATTGTTTACTTTTACGGTTACACAGTTTGTAATTCTTGCACAACAAGTTCTAGTATCTTCTAATGCTAATAATCTATCATTTCTATTACAAAAGAAATGTCTTCTCCATAAATATTTAGCTAAACGATAAAGTACATAAATAGAAATCATTTTTAAAATAGAAAAGAATATATAAGCAAAATAAACATTGTTAACAACTTTATCAAAAACAGTTTCATTTTCCATTTTATCTATTATGTCATTAATTTTATCTATTTTATGACTCGCTAAATTCAAACTTTCTAAATCTAGTTTTTCGTGAATTTTTAATGGTATAAAATTTATTTTAGTTATATTCTTATTTTTCAACTTTTTACAACATTCGTCTGATACAATATCTATTGGTGGTAAAACTGAATTATAATTACTTTCTAAGCCTAATGTTTGAGTTTGTAACATGATATTAGTAGTATATAATTTACAACTGTCTGAAATTTTAATTATACCAGTATTGATTAATTCGATATCAACAGGTTCTTTATTCTTACAGTTCAACGTACCAATGGTTTTTCTAGGTATAACAAATAACCAATGATTATTATGATGTAATTTATACCACTGTTCTGTTGGTATATAGCCTACTCTTGTATCACATTCACCAGGCAATTTTGTATTGCCGTACATCAATTCGGTTTCACATGTTTTACTTGTATGTACAGAATATAAGGCAGTTTCTAACTTACATATATATTTATCATTATTTTTAAGCATTTTACATTGATTTAAATTTTCTAAACTAGTATAATGAATTTTATTATTTGATATTAAAAAATATTTAAAATTAGGTAAAACAAATATAAATGTATTATCACTACTTTTAATGGGAACAGGAAGAACATGATATAAATCATAACTTACTTGAGTGATTAAAGGTGTCTTAATTACAAACACAAGTTTTTCATTTGCTACGTATGACACTAAATTTGCTAATGATAATAATTCTGGAATATCTTTTTCATTTAGTTCTAGAGGATATTTCGTTTGTGATGGCAAATATGATAAAGTTTTTCTTAATTCTGCTCCGTATTGTTCTGGAGTAATGATAACTGGATGAATGGCATTATTCTTCGCGAACAAAATTGCATTAATAATAGTCGAGATTTCATTGTTTACTTCGGTAGTAATTAAAGTCAATAATGACATATGTTCATCGATATCTTGTTTCATTTTAATACTAAATATTTTATCTCCTATTTCTTTAGTATAATTCGACAGTAAATTTAGATTTTCATTAAATATTTTTTCGTTATTATTTAAATCTGTTATGCTTGTGTTAAAATTAGAAATCGTTGATTTAACGATGTTGGATTGAGATTTCAGTAAGTTCAAAACTTCGTGTTCATTTTTATCTAAATGTTCAATTGCATCGTTATATTTTTTCGCGTCATCGGCATCTAAAGTACCAAAAAGAACTTTAAAAAATACTTCCAACTCCATCTATGTATGACCGTTTTGATCTATGGTTATGAAAACCTGTTAACTCCCTAAGAATATTTTCTTGAATATTTAATTGAGGAATTATTTGTTCTAAAATCATAAGTGATGTTTGACACAACGAAAACTTTGTAAAAGTTTCATGATTACAAAGGTCTTTGGTTCCAATATAGGTATTATGAATTAAATTTATTTTTCTATGTATATCAGCTATATCTAAATATGTTATTAAATTCCATTCACTATCAAAATGATTAACTTTTCCTAAATTTTCAAAGTAAATACCACCCTTATCTATTACACTAATACTATATAATTTATCGCTACTTATTACGTACGGTATCCATGTCAGGAATACGAAAACACGAATCAGGTTCATTCTGAAACAAACGCATGTTTCAGTCTATTAGTATGTACTTTCAGTTTTCTGTTCCTCATATTAATTGTAACATTAGTTGAAGAATTGACTTCAATAATTTTGTAAGGTCCTAACCAATAAGGTGATAATTTACGAGTTTTTCCTGATTTAATTGTTTCGTTGCTTAAATAAACTAAATCTCCTACTTTAAATTCTATGTCTTTACATTTCTTATCATATATCTGTTTATTATACTCCTTTGAACTTATCAATTTATTTCTAGCTATTTCTCTTGATTTTCGTAATTTTAAAATAAGATCGTCTAAATATGTATCGTAAAAATATTTAAATTCAGGTTCTTTTGTGATAGAACTAGGTAAATTCGCTTTAAAACCAAATATTAATTCAAATGGTGTGAACTGAGTTGATGTATGAACACTCGTATTATATGAGAACATAGCAAAATCAATCCATTTGTCCCAATTAGTTTGATCTTCATTAACATAATGTTTAAGATAATCTGCTAATGTCGAGTGACTTCTTTCTAACGCTCCATTAGACTGTGGATGATAAGCACTCGTATTTATCTTTTTTATTTTGAACAATTTTGAAATTTCTTTTATTAAATTTGAGGTAAAGTCGGCACCTTGGTCCGTTAAAAGAGTTTCAGGAATCCCAAATTTGCAAATAAAATTACGGACAAAACAATCTGCAATTGTTTCAGCATCGTGCTTAGGTAATGGATAAGCCTGAGAATATTTTGTTAAATCATCTTGTAATGTTAATATATATTTATTTCCATTTTCTGACAAAGGTAGTGGACCTACTATATCAAGAGAAACTTTTTGAAATGCTTCTGTAGAAGTAGAAGTAATTTCCATTGGTTTTTTATTTCTCTTCCTATTTATTTTATTCTTTTGGCATGATTCGCAATTTTTTATAAAGTTTTTTATATCTTTTTTCATTGTATCCCATTTATAATTTGCTTTAATTTTCTTATAAGTTTTATGAAATCCTGTATGACCTGAAATAACATTTGAATGATTTTCTTCTAAAATAGATGGTATATCCTCCCTCTTTGGCGTTTGAACCTTCCCGTGAAAAACATTTATTGATATTTCTGTATCTTTAAATACATACCTAATCATAGTTCTTATTTTATGCCATTTTAGATGAAAATTACAAAAAGCAGTGAAATTGATTTCCTTTATATTTTCTTGTAATAGTGTATATTTTAAATTCTTTAGACATTCGAATATATTTTCATACGTCACGTTATCCCAGTAATTAATTCTTGGAAAAGTGAAATATACTTTATGACCACTATCTACTATACTTAAGACATCATATTGAGTTGGGTTTTTGGACTTTAATTCATTGATATTAGATTCATATTCCAGTAACACCTTATCATTCTCGACGTCTAAGTCGACTGATGTGAAAATTACTTTATTTACATTATTCGGAAGCTTATCATTATGTTCTTCGAGTTTATTAAATAAAATTGGTTTTCTTTCCATTTCTTTCAAAAATGATGAATAACTTTCTCCATTTTTTGTAACACTATGAATTTTAATATCTTCACCCATTTCTATTTTTTCTGGTTTGATTCTACTTAATGCATCAGCATTTTGGTTTAACTTTCCTTGTTTATAAACTATTTCATAGTCGTATTCTTCCAATAAAAGTCTCCACCTAACTAACCTAGAACCTGGATCCTTAACATTCATTAACCAAGTTAATGGTTTGTGATCAGTTATAATTTTAAACTTGCGTCCATACAAATAAGGTCTAAAATGCCTTACAGACCACACGATTGCTAACAATTCCTTTTCTGTTGTTGAATAATTTATTTCACTTTTATTTAAAATTCTACTTGCGTATGCGATTGGAAGATCATTGGAGCCTGTACCCTGTGATAAAACACTACCTATTGCATAATTACTAGCATCTGTTGTTAAATTAAAAGTTTGAGAAAAATCTGGGTATTGTAATATAGGCTCTTCACATAACTTTGCCTTTAATGTTTCGAAAGAATATTGTTGTAAGCTTGTCCAAATAAAAGGTTCATCCTTCTTCAAAAGTTTAGTTAGAGGTTGACTAAGTTTACTAAAATTATCGATAAATCTACGATAATAACCAGCTAGTCCTAAAAAACTTTTAATATCTTTTGAATTCTTCGGTATAGGATAATTCTTCACTGATTCTATTTTCTTTGGGTCTGGTTTTACTCCTTCTTGGGTTATTAAATGCCCTAAATACATGACTTCCGTTTTCAAAAATTCGCACTTATCTGGTTGCAATTTTAAGTTATGTTGCGATAATCGTTCAAAAACTTCTTTTAATTTCTTATTATGATCTTGTAATGAGTTTCCATAAACAACAATATCATCAAGGTATACGAAACATTTTATACCTTGTAAACCGACTAAAACATTATTCATCAGTCTCTGAAAAGTTGCCGGTGCATTTTTCAATCCAAACGGCATCCTAGTATATTCGTAATGTCCTAAGGGAACACTAAACGCTGTTTTAGGCTGATCTTGTGGACTCATTTTTATTTGATGGAATCCCGACGCTAAATCTAGGGTCGTAAAATATTTACTATGACCTAACTGATCTAATATATCACTTATTTGTGGTAGTGGATAGACATCACCTACACTTATTTCATTTAATTTCCTAAAATCGATCACAAGTCGCCATTTCTTTTTACCTGACGCATCCATTTTCTTAGGAACCATCCATACTGGTGAATTCCATGGACTATTAGATGGCTGAATTATTCCATCTTTTAACTTTATTTTCTTGTCTTCACATATCAATGTATTCCTTTCTAATGACGTTATTTTTATCAAAGTGACTTCTGCTCCTGTGTCTATTAGGAACCTATTTTTATTCTCCAATATATTCGACGACTCTAATTTTACGTATGACGAAATACGCGTATCAATAATTCTTATTCGGCCTGAATCTACTTTGTAGTCCTCGGGTCGGCCGCGGGCCTCGGACCATCGGAGTTTAAATTCCTATTTTCACTATTTTTATGATTCATTTGTCTATTATTATTCCGATTGTAATTATTCCAGTTATGGTTCGTACGATTGGCTTGTGAAGATTGGTTTTGACTACGATTATAATGATGATTTTGATTATTATGGTAAGTTCGATTACTATTATTTGAATTGAGTTTATTCCAGCAATCTTTAGCTATGTGCCCTTTCTTTTGACAATTAAAACAAGTAGGTATATTATTGTTTAAATTATTTGTTTGTAGATGCCTAACCATAGGTTGATTCCTACATTGATGAGCTAGGTGATTAAATTTATTACAGTTCGTACATTTTTTTATTCCCGTGTTATTATTATATTTAAAACTCATTTCGTGCCTAGATTTAATTTCTTGTTCTTCAGAAATTGCAATGGAAACTGCATCTTCGAAAGTTAGGGGTTTTTGTGATTTTAATAAAATGTGAAGTTGTGGTAGAAGACCACTAATAAAAATATTTAACGCTTGGTTTTTTAACAATTCTATATTCGCTTCCCGGGCTTCTTTTGTTAATTTTGGATTTAACGATTTTATTAATTTTATTAAACAATTCTCTACTCGACTGGAATATTTTAAAACTGGTTCATTAAGATTTTGTCTACACGAATTTAATTCTAGTTGCCACTGTGCAAACGTTCGTTTTTCCGAATAGTTTTCTAATAAATGTTCTTTTAAATTTTCCCAAGATGGAAATGTTCTATTTAATAAGGTAGATCTTATATTACCTTCGATTTTGGATAAAACTACCGAGACAAATGCCAATTTATAAATAGGATTTAAAAGATTATACGCGTTGTTACAGTTATCGATGAAAACATGTAAATTTGATTTATCACCGTCATACTTATTTATCATACGCTCTGCGAGAGCTATATCAATTAATCCACTAGAAACTTTACTTTCCTCTGAAGTCATTTTGTATAATATTCAAAATAATCCTTAAAATTCACTCAAATAACTTATTATTAATTTCTATTAATCTTAAATTCTTTGTAAAATCTTTATAATTAAAACACAAATATATTCTCTATAAAACTCCTATAAAATTATTTCAATCCCTATAACACAACATTCAAAACGCATAATACAACATAAAAAAAAAAATAAGATAACAAAATATTATACACAATATAACAACGATGATACGACTCACTTGGATTTCGTAGTTATGTATATTGCGGAGTTCCTTGTCCGATCTGCTTGGTCCCGTTGTCGTAGAGTAGCGGTGCACGTGGTAGCGCGAACGCTGCCGGAGATTAACTGGCAACAGGCCAGTGCAGTAGTGGTACTGGCTCACACCAGCGAAGAACCACACCACGCCGTGTGCTCGCTCTTGATATCTTCAGACTCCTCTAAGCTTTCTCCAGAACGTTTTCTTAACGTCTTCCAGAGATCCGCCGTCCAAACGTTTCGCCAGGAAACAAGGACTCTAATATTCCAAAAGTCCTTTTGTGATCCCACTTCTGACACCAAAAATGTAATGTTCGGCGGTCAGAAGGGGTCTGAATGACAACAGCAGAGTGACGTTGTTTGAAGTTTTATTTAAAACACAATAATTATTATAAAATCACAAAATGTCTTACTCTTAACTGCACGGAACTTCGTAGGAACTCAGTAGGAACTTGGCAGGAACTGAGTAGGAACTGCGTAGGAACTCAGTAGGAACTCAGTAAATTGTCGAGTGTAGGGCATTATAAACGAATACAATGTAAACACACATTTGGGAAAAGCAAACAAACAGTTCCGTGGACTCTGACACTCGTTAATAAAATTAGTTGTTATTAGTAATTTGTTATTCGTAATTTCTAATTATGTTTACCGTTGTACATTCAGCTACAAAATATTATATAAAATAATAAGTACAATCGGTTACAAAATCATGTAAAATACACGAACATTACAACTGTTTTGCGGATCATAGCAAAATAATTTTGACTTTTCATCATATATTACAGCTAAGTACACATTTTGACTTTCATCTCCTCTCCCAATGGAACCGTGCTGAATTTCGGGATAAAAAGTATCCTATATGTTACTCCGTAGTATGAACTTAAGTAAATCATGTCAAGTTTCATTTCAATCCATTCAGTAGTTTTTGCGTGATGCGCGCACAAACATACAGACAAACAGACAAAGAGACAAAAATTTCAAAAACAGCTTTTTACGTTCCATTACTTATCCCTAACACGTCCCAGTTATTATTTTGCAAAAATCTTTAATGTACCTACAGATACGGCAAGTGTACGATATGTATAGATTTTTTGGACCTAATTTTTTATTTTTTTTTTATGATTTGACATTAACAAATACATACAACCCTTTTTCACCCTTCAGTACCAACCCCTTTTTATCAAATTGACTTACTTACTCCTCCACCGTAATCTCTGCTAGGTCATTGAACCTAGTCGAACTTATCGGTTCGCCCGTATTTTTATTGAAAAAGCTGTCAATTTTAGCTGTTTGTTCGACAAGCTTTTCTTCCTTGTTTTTTTTTCTAAAGCTTTTCTTCTGTAAGCGTGGCTGCTTAGTTTTCCTTTCGTAGAATCCATGTCTGAATTTAGTAACACTAACAGTAAATTTAGTCAGCTCCAAGTTAATAACTGCTAGCTACAAACTGCTTGATACGTTAAGATAATTTATATGTAAACACTAGCGGTCCGCCCCGGCTTCGCCCGTGGTACATATATAGCCTATAGCACTCAAGGATCATGTACATATCCAATGATGAAAGAATTTTTGAAATCGGTCCAGTAGTTCCTGAGATTAGCGCTTTCAAACAAACAAACTCTTCCGCTTTATTATATAGACTAGATGATGCCCACGGCTTCGCCCGTGTGGATTTAGGTTTTTAAAAATCCCGTGGGAACTTTTGATTTTCCAGAACAAAAAGTAGCTTATCTGTAGAAACCCGTCCCCAAAACGGAAAAATCCCGTGGGATCCCCACGACTTCGGAATACAATTCCTTACAGCATCAGGGTTGAGGAGTTGGATATGTACCTACTCGAGTTCATTCAACGATAAAGTTTTTAATTGGTACCCCCAATAGCAATTTAAATAACCGAAAGTTTCTAAAACCCATTAGTTTTGGGGATTAGGTCCCCTACAGCATCAGGATTGAGGAGTTGGAATCCAAATTTTTTATAGAACAGGGTCGCAATGTTTCTCTATCGATTAAAAAAAAAATTACGCAAATCGGTTCAGAAATCTCGGAGATATCGGTGTACATAGGTAGAAAAACACAACTCCTCCTTTTTTGAAAGTCGGTTAAAAAAGTAGCCTATGTTACTCCCTGGTTAATTCTCTACTTGTATGTGAAGGTCCCGTCAAAATCGGTTCAGCCGTTCCGAAGATTAGCCCGTTCAAACAGACAGACAGACAGACAGACAGACAAAAATTTTAAAAACGTGTGATTCGGTTATGGTAGCTTTCAAATAACCATATGAGCTTAATATGAGGTAGTTATTTCGATATTACAGACAGACACTTCAATTTTATTTATTAGTATAGAAAAGTATAGATTAACTCATAGGTACCTAAGTATTCAAAGTCTAAAACAAAACTTTATAATTTGATGCATTGATTAAAGACAAGTCATCAACTGAAGCACGATCTGCATTATGCTTTCTTTATGCATCACTCTCGCCGCCGCCTGCGCCGCCCCGTGCCCCTTCATTTATCTCCTGAGATGGGTTATGAACCGAACGGTTTTCGACACGTGCAAATCCCGAATAGCCCCGAAGCCCCGAGCTCCAGAGTCGCGCTCGGGATGTACGTCGTAGTGCGACATGTGGTCCGACCTGGCGACGGACATACTGCCGCCGTCCGCCCCCCGCCGCGCCGGTCAGTTATACAATAGCCCCGGTCTTGCAGATGTCCAACTTACAACAAACAATGAGTTGTCCTTTTTGTTAATTAGGTAGGTTTTTACTTTCAATTTCTTGAGGCATATTTTATAGTCAAAGCTGAGCTTGCACCGCCCCTCGCACCCTGCCGCCCCGGGCCATGGCCCTTTTGGCCCTAGGGTAAATACGCCACTGGGAGAGGGGATGAAATTTAAAACGTGTATTTAGCTGTAATTCATTAACGCGTTGTTCGATTTCACTCATTCTTTTTTTGTTAGAAAGGTAGTACTTTATATATTGTCCCGTAAATATTTCAAGGTCATAGGTTTTTTAGTTCAGAAATGACAGACATTACAACCCTGAGTATTGGGTTCAAATAACTTGGGACCCGGATCTTTGAACGTACGGCTTATTTTAAACTGGTGTGCGTTTAAATTTATGTTCGTTGGTCTGTCTATTTGTTCCAGCTAATCTCCGAAACGGCTGGATCGATTTTAATGGAACTTTCAATGTTATAAGGAGTAACTTGGCTACATTTAGTTTAGGTACATAAAAGAATTATGGGATCCGATCCGATCCTATATAAAAATCTATATCCACGCGAACGAAGTTGCGGGGGTCAGCTAGTGTCCAATATAATCCAATTATTGAATACAACATATTATATACATACACAATAACACAGCTGCGGTATAATGAACTTGTATTGTAGCCGCCAATAATTAAGGGAGAGTCCGGCAGTACGGGCCGGCATCCAGTACGGGCCAGTTGCTATTTCTAAGATTCTATAACAGCTAACGCTGACACCATTAGCTCCATTTAAGTAGTTCACTTTGACAAGTCTATGCCCAAAACGGGGGCGACCTGTCAGCTACCGACTAACTGCCAGTGCAAAGAATTGCGTTGCGCGCGGTGACGTTCGTTACACAAGTATTGTACCGGGGGTGATATTTGAATATTATTGGAATATATCGACAATAGTTAATCATCGTATGTATTTATTATTTATATAGCTACAATAATAATGTTTTAATTGATGCTTTATACGTAACATTTTATAATTGAGCGATCTCGAAATTTTATTTCGCTTCCTCCAGTACGGGCCACGAAATTGTCCGTCAGTACGGGCCACTGGTTGAGTTTATTTTAAATGGTTTAATTTCTTTATAGGTACATAAATATGTTAGATGATGACAGTGGACGTGAAAGGAAGACAAAGAAGCGCACCTGGGAACCTGCCATAATGCATAGAGCCGTGGAAAAGTTTTAAGTAGGCACAGAAATGAATGCGCGTCAGGCTGAGATTCAAAGTACCAAGAATGACTTTAAATGTAGAATTAAAGCTATTGAAAATTATAAAGAGAAAAATAATAAAGCTTTAAGCCTGCTATGGGTCGTTTCCACGACACATTCTCGCCTGAACACGAAAAAGTGTTGGCAGAACATATTAAGGATTTAGACAATAGGCTACTGCCCATAAGCAAACTTTTAGTAAACTTTTCACGGTTAAAGATAAAGAAGGTAACAAAAAAGGCAAGGATGTTTTGCTATCAGGCAACGATACCGACAAAAAAGTCAGGAAAAAGAACGAAAACTAGCTCCTTTTTCAAAGAAAGATTTAGGAAGAAACAATATGCCCTCTGTGCCTCGAATCTCATAAAGAGGATTGGATTCAGTGTGGAAACTGCAAGATTTGGGTGCAAAAGGCTTACGCAAACATTTTGGAACTATTAAACCAATAAAATATGTGATTATTGCCTAGTATAAATGGTATTTGTTTCTGACCGGTACTGGAGGACAATTTTTTTACTATTAATTTTTAGTGTCTTTAGATTTTATTAATAAATTTGATTCTTTCTAAATATATTGATGTTACATTATTTCTATTTATACATTATGAGTTATTTTACATAAATCAGCAAATATCTAACATATTACTTTGGAGATTTTAATTTTATACCAAATAAACCTTAGGGTGGCGGTACTGCCGGACTCTCCCCTACATAGCATTTTATGTCACAAAGTGTGGCGACGATTTACTGTCAATTTTACTCAAAGTTTTACCCAAATCAGTTTCGCCAATCAAACATATTAGTGACATAATATGAGTACCTACCTACATTTATGCGTGTAACTTCGTACATCATAATATGAATGATAATGATGAAATGATATAATTATATGTATGTTACATACTAAAACATTCCTGAAAGTAAATAGATTATGATAGTGAAAAAATCATCAAAATTGGCTCATTGGTTTTTACAATATATACTTATTACCTATTACCTATTGTATAAATACATACGTACATACGGGTCAAATACAGAACCTCCTTTTTTAAATCGGTTAAAAATGTGAAAGCTTACAATTAAATCTATTATATAAATACATACGTACATACGGGTCAAATACAGAACCCCTTTTTCTGAATCGGTTTAAATGTGAAAGTTCACCTTACAATATAAAAGCAAGGTAGGCGGTGTCTTTTTGTCTCTATGAAATGTTGTATTGTATAAACTGTCATAATTATCAACGCCAAGTTAGCGCATCTTATCTGTACTGCGTTATCCATTACAATCAGTTGCGATTGTGGTCGACTGGTCAACGGCGAGAGGAAAAAACTAAACGTTCGTTCACCTTTCCTTAAGTTGAACTTAACCTTTGTCAAGTCTCATTTCTTTAAACGTAAACTTTAAACACCGCCGTAGGTACATACTAGTCGATTAGAAAGGGACCGTTTTATTATTCCATATAACATGTGGGCAAATGTTGTACCTCATGAAAAAAAAATTATAGGAGAAAATAATATAGAGCAAGAGCCCACGACGGCCAGACCTTCGTTATTTTATAAAAGTTGAAAGTGTATTGCCCTCAATATAGGGAGGAACGATCCGCGACTATGAAGTATATCATGGTAGCTTTGGGAGATAACCTAGGTATTAGAATTGTAAAAAATCTTACGTCGTACGTCGTACGTATACTTAAAGTCTATTTTTTTTTTCTTCGGAATAGTAGATATTAGAAATCATGTTATGCTTTGCCAGACATTTAGTGTCGTGGCAATCCCTTGCCAGACACCTTTGAACTTTTAAACTTGACAGTTGTCAGGTATTTCGATACATACCTAATTACCTAGGTACACGAATCGGCCGAAAAATCTCATTTCCGATGTTAACGACAATGACGAAACTTAACCTTAAAATAAAATGTGCCGCGACATCCAAGGAGACAATGTTTATTCCTCGTAACGTTGACTTTACATGTCGCAAGTAATAGATCTGCTTTGTATTAGCATAGCCGTTGTATTATTGGACTTTTCTATGCGAACAGAGCGTAGATATCACGAGCCTATTAGTGAAATACAAGAGGTCTGACCGAAAGAAATACATCTTTTATATCAATAATAATAATAAGGTTCGGTTACAATGGGTGCTTTTTTTATACATCGTCACCAATTCATAGTTTAGGAGTCACGGAAAAAAGTCGTGACCGCGCACGCTCTTTTTGTCGGGGCGAGTGACCGGGACGCTTTCTTTAAATGGTCACCCACTTTGGTACTTGAAATAGTTGAGTTTCCGTTAAATAGTAAATAGAATAAATAGATATTGAAAAAATATCTTTTTGTACCTTACTTAAGTACCTATCTCATAGAATTTTGTACTCGCGGTTTCGGTACCGTCAGTACGTTTTTTTTTTCATATCTTTATTCTGTGGCATATATGTATAAGGTTGTAAGTATATATTAATTATTATGTACGTATTCAGAAGCTAAACTTTGAACTATCTTTGTGCAAAATTTCATCAGAATCAGTACCTACGGTCGAGCCAGTCCATGTAAATAAATCTTGTCCACAATTCACTAGTCTAGTTCATTGCAAATTATGCATAACTCATGGAAAAGCTAGAAATAAGCGTTGGACAAAGGGCTCTTGTAGGGACCTCTACATGTCGCGGTCTTGTGCCATTTGTATCCAACGGATCCTTGCGATAGTAATACAATCATTAACAATTTGTGCAAACCACAAATTGTGCCCCTAAAAATACAGATTTTATTGCCGCAGAATACAAATTTTGTGCGGCAAAATACAGACAAAAACATCCTCATTATAACTCTACTACTCAATTAAGTCAGTCTTACTTAAAAATATAAAAGTAATATAACAAAAAACTCTTTGCAATTTTCTCAAAGACTGCATTTAACCCCTAAACGCTTCGGCGACAAAGAGGACTTGCATCTAAAAGATTGTACCTACCCTCCCGCGCACAAAGGGACCCGAATATGAAAAGCGTTCGAAAATGGAACGTGTATAGTTTAAACCTCGCGGACTGCTTTTGACAGTTGACAGTTTTCACTGTCAAACGGAGGCGACAATCGAACTAACCCTTAGTTTGGGGTGCGTCAATATCGCTCCTCGCGGGGTTACTCGCGATTATGTTCATTGAAAGATGCTTTTTAAAGGGATGTTATTGAATTTTGAAAGGGATGTGTTGCGGTCGAGTATTGTTGGTGGGCTTTGGTGGGCATTGCGTGTGTCTAATCATTCGAGCGGCTTCAATATTGTTTTCTAAGAATATTTTTATTTCATAAATTATCTACCAGAGCCTTTACGATGGAAAAAGGAAATAATTACATACAGCATACTTTTTCTGTTCTATTCTATTCTATACAGCGCAAATCAGGTGACTGTACTCTAGGTACCTGTGGGCCTGAAAAAAATATAATTTACCAGTTTACCAGGATGTAAATTATAATTCCACCAATTTTACATTTCATATAAAGTTCGTACTACGCAACGAACTACGTCCGAGTTCGTAATGCTTTCACTGTTAAAAAGTTACGAGATCTCTAGTAGAGTCAAGCTCATAGCTGGGCTTCCATTTGTGAAATATAGCCCACGGAGCCTGTCCAAAGTCCATAGTATACATAAGTGCTCTTGACTTTACCACAGTTATAACAATAATTAACAAATAACTGTACCTATAGTAAGCCCTACTACTATATCATGGTAAAAAAGTATGGCTGCCCGTGTTCTGTAGTTGCCCCATTTGAATTATGAAAACAATAATATTATCTTGATAACTGTATTCACAAATAGGTATAGAATTAGAACTCTATATCTACTTTGTTTGTATTTGAGTTGAGTTTGTATTTTTGAGAATTTTAGATGGCGGGCCCAGTAGTACATACCTACTTACGTACTACTGGGCCCGCCATCTAAAATTCTTGCTTGTTTAAACATCATAAATACAATGAACCTCAAAATATACCGTTACCTATTATAAAATTCCTACTGTAAAATTACTTCAACGACGAATTTCCTTAAAACGTTTAAAACCATCGAACTCCGTAAAACCATATAACAGTCCAACTCGCCCCACTTTTAATTTCCACCATAAATTCGCGGCGCTAATTAAGCTAAAAGCCATTGCGCGCGGTTTGTCGCGGCCCTTAGTTAAGGGTCGCGCACACGTGTCAGCCCCGCCCACGGTTGCACCGCAGGGACGAGCTCGCAACGCCTTGTACTGTACAAACTAATTTGTTTCGAGGAAGACATTTATTAGCTTTATTAGCATTCCATGTGAGTTTTGCGTCACTTACCTATACCTATTAATGCAAGTACCTACGTTGCACTGACTGCCTATTGATTGAAGCAATTTGACGACAGTCTGTTTTCCTTAGTTGTCTTAAATGGTAAACAAATCGCAAAAATCTCGAAAAAACGCATAAGTAACGCTCTTTCCCCGGCGCTTCAGACGTTCTTGTATTATGCGCGTCTTATGCGCCGTGCACAACGCGTCACTTACGCGTTTCTGTGAGAGTGGATATGTTTACCTTTTAAGACAAGTAAGGGAAAACAGACTTTATTTGGCGCTATTTCGGCGCTATTTTGGAACTGATTGCTAAAGTGAGTGTGTATTGGAAAATGTCAAATTTTGTTCCCTGATATGTGAAATTGATTCCCACTGGCGATTGGGACCATATTTTTCTTAGTTTTCTAGTGAGAAAGCCGATGTAAACACGTCGTACGATGCTGCAGTGTGCTTTTGAAAGTTGTAAAATACAAACGCATAAGGTTTGAAGAAGTTGAAGGAAAATGTAATTTAGTTTCCGCAACATTGATTAACCTAGTAGGTACCTATTTAATTTAAAAATTTAAAGGTTTAGTTAGCGGGTTAGCAAAACCAAACACGCCGTATGTTTGTTAATCTTTTCCTGTACTCAAAATTCGTCATCAGAGTGAGAAATGAATACATTCTGATTAAAATTTTTATAGTAACCTACTTGGGGATAGATTTATTGCACGTCTGTTTTGATCGAAATTGCATAATATTATGGCGACTATGGCGGTGAAAACTGTCAATTTCGGTCAAACTACCCTCCTTGATCGCGCGGTGGGCGGGGATGGAGTGTGTCGCGACCCCGCTCGTCGGCGCGTGCCCTCCGCGTGTGTCGCGACCCTTTAAGTAGTACTTAGTGCACGCATTGATTTTTAACCCGCGACGCAACGACGGTGTGTTATAAGTTTGACGTGTCTGTGTGTGTGTGTGTGTGTGTGTGTGTGTGTGTGTCTGTCTGTCTGTCTGTCTGTCTGTCTGTCTGTTCCCGTGTGGCGTTCAAACGGGTGGACCGATTTGAATGCGGTTTTTTTGTTTGAAAGGTGAATTAGTCGAGAGTGTTGTTAGCTATGTTTGATGAAAATCGGTCCAAGATGGCCGCCGCTACAAAATGGCGGATCACATATTTTTTCACAACTCCCTTAATATGGGTATCAAATGAAAGGGCTTGACTAATAGAATAGCACTATTGTAAATCCAAGATGGCCACCGCCACAAAATGGCGAATGTCGGGGGTTTTTAAATTTTTAATTTATACTTGTTAACATTGCTTCAAAACTAACTAGCTGATGCCTGCGACTTTGTCCGCGTGGAGTTAGGGTTTTAGTTTCGATGCCGCGGGAACTCTTCGTTTTTCCGAGATAAAAAGTCGCCTATGTCATTCTCCAAAGTCCTCATCTACTTTATACCCGTGAAAAAATATTGCAAATGCGAAAGTGTGTGCGTATTTAATTAAATAATACTTAATAATTTAATTAAATACACCTATACTGCCTACACTGCCTACAGACCAACGGTCTAGTGGTTAGCATATTCGACTGCAGATCACGAGGTCCCGGGTTCGATTTCCGGGTCGGGTAAATAATTGTAAGGTTACTTTCTGTCAACAAATTCTCAGTACCAGCCCGGAGTTGGCGGTAGTTGGCGGTGTTGCACCCCCGTGCCTCGGTCGGTCAGTCGGTCCCGGTTATTATCACTATCGTGTGACACAGTCATTAAAGCCCGCCAACCCGCATTGGAGCAGCGTAGCGGGTCTAAGTTCTAAATCCCTCTCTCTTATGAGAGAGGAGGCCTGTGCCCAGTAGTGGGACGTTAATAAGGCTGTAGTGGTGGTGGTGGTTATAAAACGTTAACGCATGTACCACGGCTGGTGGCAAGTGGGTAGGTAGGTACATAATTGAGTATGTTATACCTATTATTATTATCAATTTCATATTGACAAGATTCTCTTTTCAATAAAAACAGCTTTGTTCCGCTTCGTTTCTACTACCTATAATGTGACCATAATAACAGCCTGTTGCTATTGTAGCGGGTATTACGCAGGTATTATTGTAACAGCTGAGCAAATAATGTTAAATGCGTATCTTTTGTTGCGACACACTAAACAAATTACTACAAGGCACTCGAAATTGTTGAAGAATATAATTATATTAGCGGATCCGGCAGACGTTGTTCTGCTCGGTGACATACAGACATCAGCGCCACCTACAGGGTCGAATTGTATTTTCAAACCATCCAAGAACCCATTGAAATATACACACAAAATTTCATTCAAATCGGTCCGATCGTTTAGGAGTTAGATGACAAAAACACGTGCCTACAGAAGAATTATATATTATATTAAGATTTCCGGGAGAAAGAGGTCGAATGACGAATTCAACTCGGCTGGGCAGCGTTCGGGAAGCTGCGAAATGTTTTCTCATCCAAAATTCATGCGTGTCTCTGAACGAAAGTCTTTGTACAGCGCGCGTGTTATTGATGACTTATGGATCCGAAACATGGTCGCTAACTATGGGTTTTATAAGAAGGCTCAGGGTCTCCCAACGGGCGGGTGAAGATAGAAATCGAATCGGACACGAGAGCATATTCTGCGAGAGAACCAGAGTTACCGCTATAGATCATGGAGTCACGAAACTGAAGTGACAATGGGCAGGGCATATAGCTTGAGGAACCGATAGACATTGTAGTTTCAAGGTACAAGTCACGGCAAATAAGTCGAGCGTTGACCTTCAATGCGCAGAAGTCGAAAATGAGGTATCTCGGGTGGTGAGGGGGTCGCGGGGAGGGCGTGGGGATCATTCGTAAGCACTGATTAGCTCTCGCGGATCCCTCGTAAGCGCTGATTGGCTCTCCAATCGTATTGTGTCCCGTTCACTCGTACGACGCTGCGTGCACTTGAAGGTCAGCGCTCGACTTACGTGCCGCGGGTTATACTTAAATGCGACTCCATACTGGCAAAGGCAGACGTTGCGTGACCCCTCAAAACAGTACCTACAAATGAACCCCTTAAAACCTCTCAAATGAACACAGTGATATATTCACATGCTTATTCGGAAGCACTTGTACCTAAAAGTTTATTTGAACAAAAAATTGGTTGTCTGTAGAAGCAGTAGAAGTCGGTTAACGGACGATAACTTTACGTGATAACGTCATAAGAAAACAAAGAGATATAGATGCGACACAAGCCGAACGCTTAGGCCGATCGTGCCTTCTCCATTGCTTGTTCCGCGCTCTCGCTTGCACGCGGTACGTGGCAATGAGTCATGCTTTTTCGTGCGTGTAGCCGGCGTTCACAGATTTATAAGACGTTATCACGTCAAAAACTTTTCTATTCTATTTTACTTCGTTTCTTTTCGACTGTACCTACTAAACTCTATTAAGTACAACTCTATTTTGTTCTCTAGCAGGTATTCTATTCTAACGGACTACGCATAAACTTATCGTAATTTAATATTATTAAATAGGTATAAATTATGCAAATTATTAATTCCATTCAACCAAATAAACGAATATTAATAATGAATTGACATAATATAAAGGCCACAGTGATATTATTCCTTCGTCCATTGTCTCGAAATAACTGGCAAAGTATTATAAAGAATGGCGCACCTTAAATAAATCAACAATTATTATTAACTTCGAATTCGTATATCTGTTCTTTATTGACATAGCCTTATTGTTAATATGGTATTGTTTCAGTTTTGTAAATATTTAACAATTGCGTGTGTTCCGAAAGTTGAAAATAAATAAAAATCGTCAATTATTATTTACCTATTTTATCTACCTAAGTACCGTAGTATTGTAGTAACTATTAAACGGGTGAACCGATTTGAATGCGGTTTTTTATAGTTAGATTTATCTCGACGACACGTCGTAGTGATCAAGGTTCTGACGTTTGAGGCAGGAGGATATTTGGACGTCAGGTTTTCCCACAGGTCGGGGGTTATTAAAATTTTGAAAAACAGTTATTAGTTTTAAGTTTAGACTAGAAGAGGTAAATAAGCTAAACCCAAATTCCTGTTATTCTATTAAACGTGAATTTTCTACATAATTATCTATGTATAATAGTCTAAAGTCGTAACACAATACCAGTGGTGTAGGGCTCAAGGGCCCTACATTATCCTTCACTACTGGGGGGTTATTCTGTAACTTAGTTAGCAACTGAAAATAGTTGCCAACGAATTAGTTCGATATACATTGCTGCGTTACTGTGTAAAATTATGAAAACACTTTATATTTCCCACAGAAAAGCAGCAATGTATATCAAACTAATTCGTTGGCAACTATTTTCAGTTGCTAACTAAGTTACAGAATAACCCAGCAGGTATTGGTTGGTTGGTAATAATTAGTGATCAAAATTAGATTTTACAAATAACCCATTCATATGAACGTAGTAAGTGATACATAAACAACGACAGTGGTTGATGATCACAAAATGAGACAAATTACATATAAATAGATACGTAAAATACATACTAAGTATAATTTACCTTTACTAAAATAATTTTGACTGACCCGTTGGCGCGGTTAGCAGTAACCCTGCCTTCCGCTCCGGGGTCGCGGGTTCGATTCCCGCCCCGAGTCTGGGTGTATGTAAGTATATAAGTATAATATGTATTTATACATTTACCAAATATATATATATATAAATATAATGTAGTATGTATGTAAATATGTCTATCAGTCGGCTGTTACCTATAACACAGGCATTAAGTTGCCTACTTTAGGAACAGTCGACCGTGTGTGTATGTGTGAATATTTATTTATTTATTTAATTACATGTACTGCAGATTACCGTTCTAACCACTAGGCTGTGATAGCCTAGTGGTTAGAACGACCGACTTCTAATCGGAGGTCGTGGGTTCGATCCCGGGGCACGCACCTCTAACTTTTCGGAGTTATGTGCGTTTTAAGTATTTAAATATCACTTGCTTTATCGGTGAAGGAAAACATCGTGAGGAAACCTGCATGCCTGAGAGTTCTCCATAACGTTCTCAAAGGTGTGTGAAGTCTGCCAATCCGCTTGGCCAGCGTGGTAGACTATGGCCAAACCCTTCTCACTCTGAGAGGAGACCCGTGCTCTGTAGTGAGCCGGTAATGGGTTGATCATGATGATGACTGCAGATTAATTACAAATGTATATCAGTAAATACCTCTGCAAAGTTACCAAACCAGTCTTGGAGATTCCAAATTGAAGGTTAGGTGAGAAACGTAGATATGAAAACGTATACCTGGGTCAAAGTTTTTTATATAATGGTAGAGTATGAATTGCTCATAATGAAGCCAAACCCAAAATTATAGTCGTATTGCGTGCGGTGTGTAATGATAATACTATTACATTTCCCACTTCAGTAGAAATAACTCAATAACGGCGAGTGAAAGTGTTAATTGCTCAAGTTGCTCTAGTATCAGGTATACTAGAGCAACTTGAGCATAAACACTTTCATTAAGTTTTCATAAACAACATAAAGTTTTCTGCGATTTACCCGGGTTCGATTCCCGGCAGGGGCAATTTGGGATTTTATAATTTCTAAATTGTCTCTGGTCTGGTCTGGTGGGAGGCTTCAGCCGTGGCTGGTTAGAATTATACGGGCAAAAGCCGTGCCGCAAAGCGATTTAGCGTTCCGGTACGAGCCGTGTAGAAATCGATCAGGGGTATGCACTATGCCTCTTCCAAGTTAACCCGCTTCAATCTTGGACTGCACCGTCACTTACCATCACGTGAGATTGCAGTCAAGGGCTAACTTGAAATTGAATAAAAAAACGGCAAGCGCAGACAGGGGTTAGCTTATTTTTGTTGTACGTAAAATCTGCCATCTAAAACTGAACAGCCTGACGCTCTCTTATACGATCTTGATCGATCGACGATCTCTAATAGAGATCTGTATTTCTATGAACAAAACCAGAAGAAAATGCTCTGAAATATTTCTTCTCCTTACATTTTTTGAGGTACCTACCCACTATTAAATCGGTGCTTTTTTATTTTATTTTTTTAAAGTCTGAACTGTCTTCATCAATATTTTCAAGAATATCCATACTAAGTCAAGTTCTTTTCCTAAATCACGACCATAATCCAATAAATCGCCGAATCATGATTAGCATATTATACCAATACCAGCAGTTTGTAACTGAACGGAAGTGACCAATCGCGTGCGCCGCCGGAAGCCCCACCCCGCGCCGATCAACTTCCGGTCACGTGACATCATTTACATGACAGTCGTTCGCGAGACGTCGACGACGGAGGGCGCATGTATCGTTAGCTGGGAAATTACTCTTATTTTTTGTCCTTGCTTCATTTTTCATGCTTCTCATGGGTATTATTTAAGTATGTCTAAATGGCTATAGAAGGGCTGAAAAATTAGTAAATAACTAATAGGTTGTACAACGCACAGGAAAGAGTTTTCTAACGGTCTATGTCTTGTCTCTAATGTGATGTCTTACGCTCTAAGTACTTCTTGCTAACAAACAGTTTTAATATAGAAAACTTGCATGCTATTGTTTTACATTATTTCTTAATTTAACTTACATAAGTTTTTGTAATCACCTTTCTTCCAGATCCACGCGTTTGTAACCTACATCAATTTACTTAAGAGTTACGTTTTCACGTTAATGTTAGGAGTAAACACGTCGCGATTCAATTAAGGATTCGTATTGTACAATCTGCCGCTGGATACAAGCGGCACAAGACCGTGACATGTGGAAGTCCCTTCAAGAGACCTATGTCCAGCAGTGGACGTCGATCGGTTGATAACGACGACGACGACAACGACTGTACAATCTTTATTTTACCTTCCAAAAACACTAGGTTTGTTAAGTCCGATTCACAAGTAAGTAAGCGTTGCCAATCAATCACTTTAGCCATGGATTGTTAGCTGCGACCCTGTAGATAGGTAGGTACACAAAATTGGGGTGAATTTTTAGTATGATGTTGCGAAAATTGTGGTGCGTCATTTTGAAGAGAATCGACCCGAAGAAGGAGAACCTTCTCCGCTGAGAAGGTGATGAGATGGTGGTGTGATATGAAGGTGGCTAAATCATATGATTTACATGATTATTACGATTTTTCAATAGTTATCGTTCGTTCGTTCGTTTCAACCAATGGACGTCCACTGCTGGACATAGGTCTCTTGCAAGGATCGCCACAGCACACGATCTTGTGCCGCCTGATTCCAGCGGCTACCAGCGACTCGCTTGAGATCGTCTGTCCATCGAGTGGGGGGTCTACCTACGCTTCGTTTGCTGGTGCGAGGTCGCCATTCAAGCACCTTGGGACCCCAACGTCCATCGGTTCTTCGTGCAATGTGCCCCGCCCATTGCCACTTCAGCTTCGCGACTCGATGAGCTATGTCGGTGACTCTGGTTCTCCTGCGGATCTCCTCATTTCTGATTTGATCCCGCAGGGATACTCCGAGCATAGCTCTCTCCATCGCCCGCTGAGTGACCCTGAGCCTTCTTATGAGGCCCATTGTTAGCGACCATGTCTCAGATCCGTAAGTCATCACTGGCAACACGCACTGTTCGAAGACTTTCGTCTTCAGACACTGAGGGATATTGGACGAAAAGACATCTCGAAGTTTCCCGAACGCTGCCCAGCCGAGTTGGATTCGGCGGTTGATCTCTTTCTCAAAATTGGACCTACCTAGCTGGACCGTGTGTCCCAGGTATATGTACTCGTCTACAATTTCGAGTGCTGAGTTCTCAACAATTACCGGGTGGAGCGGAACATGAGCATTAGACATGATCTTCGTCTTACTCATGTTCATTTTTAGGCCCACCTGTTGAGAAACTCTGCTGAGATCATTGAGCATTGTATTGAGGTCTCCCAGAGTCTCTGCCATCACGACTATATCATCGGCAAACCGTAGGTGAGTGATGTACTCGCCGTTTATGTTGATGCCAAGTCCGCTCCAGTCCAGAAGCTTAAAGACGTCTTCCAACGCAGCGGTAAATAGCTTCGGGGAGATAACATCTCCCTGACGCACTCCTCGCTGCAATTGGATTGGCCTCGTAGTCTGGTCCTGTATACGAACTGACATAGTGGCGTTTTCGTACAAACACTTCAGCGCTTGGATGTACCGATAGTCGATCCGGCATCTCTGCAGTGATCTCAATACAGCCCAAGTTTCCACCGAATCAAAGGCTTTCTCATAGTCCACAAACGCTAAGCAAAGTGGCCGGTTATACTCTTCGGTCTTCTGTATAACCTGCCGCAGCGTATGAATGTGGTCTATGGTACTGAAGCCTTTTCGGAACCCGGCTTGTTCGGGAGGCTGGAAGTCGTCGAACCTACGAGCGAGACGATTCGTAATGACTCTTGAGAACAACTTATAGACATGGCTCAGCAGCGAGATGGGTCTATAATTCTTCAGCAGGGTATTATCGCCCTTTTTGAAGAAAAGAACCACCACGCTTCTGTGCCATGCCTCTGGCGTTATGCCCTTGTCGATGACGGAATTGAACAATCGCTGAAAGACTTTAAGAACCGGTTTTCCACCTGCTTTCAGGAGTTCTGCTGTGATTCCGTCATCACCTGGCGCCTTGTTGTCCTTAAGTTGTTTGAGAGCCATACTAATCTCGTATAGGCTGACGTCCGGGATATCTTCGGTATAGTGTCGGGTCAATTTGGCTCTGGGATCTTTAGCCAAATCTTCAACAGGCTTCTGTGTTGACGTGTACAGCTGTCCGTAGAACTTCTCGACCTCTCTCAAAATCTCAGGTTTAGACGAAATGAGACTACCGCTGTCGGTCTTCAGTCGCGTCAGCTGGCTATGACCGATAGACAGATCTCTCGCGAAGACTTTTGAGCCTTTGTTTCTCTCGATCGTATCTTTAATACATTCTGTATTATAGTTACGTAAGTCGCGTGTTTGCGCTTTGGAGATCTGCCTATTAATCTGCCGGTAAGCAGACGCATCTGCTGAAGACTGCAGTCTCATTTCATGTCTCTGTTCCATGAGACTGAGAGTATGGTCTGAGAATTTTTTGGTTCTATTTCTACGGTGGGTCTTAAAGAACCTAGACCCAACCGCATGGACAGTTTCCACCAGCCTGTTGTTCAGTTCGTCCACAGAATCGCAATCTGCCAGGCAAGCGAATCGGTTTTGCAATGCGAGTTGGAAGCTCTCGGGGTTCTGGATATGGGCACGAGAAGGTCGGAGCGTTGACTTCATCAGTCTGGCCCTTTCAAGCTTTATGTTGAGATTCAATGTGCCTCTTACCATACGGTGATCGCTGCCGGTTTTTACCCTGTTGATCACAGAGACATCATTGAATACATGCCGTTTGGTAGACATGATGAAGTCAATCTCATTTCTCGTAGAACCATCGGGACTCATCCAGGTCCACTTCCTGTGTGGCCGCTTCTCGAAGAAAGAGTTCATCATATAGAGGCCTTCTTTCTCCATGAAGTCGGCCAACATTTGGCCCCTATGGTTCCGTCGCCCATAGCCAAATTGTCCCACTTTCAACTCTTCACCGCTTTGCTTACCCAGCCTTGCGTTGAAATCCCCCATCACAACATTGTAGTAGGTATTAGAGGCATGCATGGCTTTTGATATATCCTCATACATGACCTCTACCTCCTCGTCGGGATGTGTCGATGTCGGTGCGTAGACCTGTATGACCTTCAGCGAATACCGTTTGGTTATTCTGAGTATAAGGTACGCTACCCTGCTCGACACACTTTCGACTTGCACAATGTTGTTAACGAGGGACCTGTGGACGATGAACCCAACACCACCCTGGGATTGTTGATCACCCTCCCGGTAGTAGAACAAGTTGCCGGATTTAAGGATTATCGAGTCCTCCCCCTCTCTTCGGACTTCAGATAACCCTATGACACCCCAATTCAACTTGCTCAATAGTTATAAAAAATCATAATTAACAAATTAATAAACTTTTACGAAAATTTATCGCAGGATCTTATGAAGTATAATTATATATCAGAAGGGCTCCACGAAGTTTAAAATTTCAGATTACCCTATGACACCCCAATTCAACTTGCTCAATAGTTATAAAAAATCATAATTAACAAATTAATAAACTTTTACGAAAATTTATCGCAGGATCTTATGAAGTATAATTATATATCAGAAGGGCTCCACGAAGTTTAAAATTTTTAGGCCAACTATTTATACCTTTCATTACATTGTTTATGCCATCGGAAATTGGGGACAAATTTGTTAGTTTACAATTGAATAACTTATTGAAAAATGGTGATTAAACTTTTTTTTCTTCAGGGCTCGATGCTTTCAAGTGTTAAAAAGATACTAGAATTTTTTCAAATTTTTAAAATCACATTTTATGTTATAAAAAAATTATTTTCATTGCTGTAGGCTCGCGCGCGCTTGCCGTAAACGCCGCGCGAAGCCCCATTTTCAACGTCAAATTAAAGTTATAAATAATGGAGATAGTTTCGGAAGTTGAGACTTTTTTAACGATTTCCTCCTCTTTAACGAGCTTTTTTCAAACTTGCTTAAATATAAATATTTTTCGAGTTATTAACATAAAACGAAATATAATTTTTTTTTTCATCTTATATTTTGTTAATAACAAGTGTAATTTTTTACCTGCACCAAACTCCTTCAAAAACATTTTTCTAGAGGTGATTCCGAATCCAATGAGCTATCGCTCATATTTTTAGAACCTTTATCTCTATTTTTCAAGTTTTCGAACTTGTTTACCAGTCTAGCACACTAAATAGCAAAAGTAGGAAGCGCTTGATATTTAAATAAATTACTATCTGATGCCCGTGACTTTGTCTGTGTGGGTTATAAGGTTTGTTAATAATCTCGTGGGAGGTCTTTGATTTTCTGGGATGAAGAGTGACCTAGTCCACTCCATGTAAAATCCTCTACCTGCCTGTAAATGTCCCGTCAAAATAGGTTCAACCGTCCCTAATATTGACACAGATAGACAAAAATTAAAAAGCGTGTGGTTGGTTCAAATAATCTTAATAGTTTTAGCTTAAGAAAAAGCAGTTAGGTACTTAGAAATCACAGACAGGCGCTACTAATTAAATTTATTTTTGTGGATTAATTTTATCAATTTAACTATTTCCGGACACGAACAAAACCATTAAGAATTGTCACATCCGCCAATTCACAAGTAATTCGCAGTAGTGTTGCTAATGGATTAATTTCATCAAGCTTTAACCACGGTTAGTTAATTGCGACTTCGTACACAAGTGTGGGTGCATCTTGATGATTTGTTACGTCTTTACGAGTCTTTGTATAACTCGGATTTGTGGTGTGTGAAATCTAATTAACTTTAATTTAATTTCACAGACATTTAATTTAATCGCATTGTAGTTAATAGTGAATGTCGTGTACCTTATTAAAACTTAACAATTAAATAAATTATACTTAACACGTAAAGTTTTTGAACTAAGCGCGTAGGAAGATTAGTGCCTTTTGGATACATTTCGACGGTCCCTACGTACAATCCCGTAAGTGGTAGATCCGTGATTTGCATGTTTTGTTTTCGTGACCTTCAGGACACCCTATATTATCGTTTAGTTTAATAAAAAAAAATTTAAGTTGGCAAATTCAACTATAAATCCACACACGACATTTCCCATAACTACAAAATTTACTTAAATTTCCGAAGTAGAACAGCAGTAGTGGTAATTCAGTAATTTTACGTTGGACAATCAATCGTAACCCCGAGCGTCACACACACAACTGGCACTTACGGGCCATTGAGCTCGTGCTGGCCTAGAAGAGACGGTCGTGTTATAAAAAATAGAGATTCCGTTATAACTCGTACAGGTAAACGAAATAAACTAATTTCGGAGTATTCCAACGTAACTATTCGTATATGGTAGTTACGTTATGTTACATCGGAAAATTGAAATGCAAGTTGCAGGAAGTGGTAAATAAGTAACTTTACGCTGGAAAATAAAAACAGATTTAATACATAACTACTACTTACGACATTTTACTTCGGTAATGTTATTTCAATCTCGTAAATAATTAACAGTTATGTCATTTTTTTAAACGAGTAATGTTTTTTTAACCGTCTTTATAAATAAGGAGGTTTTCGATTCGACACGTATGTATGTAATATAATAAAAATTGTAATATATTCACATATTACGATAATCTATTAGGGCTTCCAAACAAATAAATATAATTTTATAGCTGTGTGTGTGTATGTATTTTTGTCCGTGCATTTCTCCAAAATTATTGATCAAATTTTGACTATTTTTTTTTATAGGCTAACCTGTACTTCAACTTAAGAAACACTCAGAGTTTTAACAAAATTTATTCATTACTTTTGAAGATATGCGTACCTTTCTTTTTCAGTTATTCTTTAATTCTGTAAGCTTCTTACAGCACCGCGTAGAAGGGAATCTACTGATGTTAGTAAACACAAGACAATATAATTGAAGTCGTCGCTTTATTTCGTAAAAATGGAGATTCTACCCTGGATTTAATGCATGACGATACCCGTTTTCGCTTTTCCAATGTAACTGATCTCTCCAATTCAATGATTATAGAAGTATTCAAATCATCGCAGCCAACAATAATTATTTCTTCCATGTTAAGCTCGACTTCAGCTTTACGACCTAACACAGACGACAAGGTTCTTAAAAGTATAATTAATTATCCAGATATATTATATTCGACGACTTCTAACCTCGCAAACAGGCTGGATTCCGAAAAGGCTTTAGTAGCATAGACCACATGCATACACTGTGGCAGTTTCATAAGACCGAAGAGTATAACTAGCCACTTTGATTTGGTGGAAACGTGGGCTGTTTAAGATTACTACAGAGGTATCGGATCGGCTATCGTATATCTAAGTGCTGAAGTGTTTGTACGAAAACACCACCATATTGTCAGTCCATAATATGCAGGATCAGACTACAAGACCAATCCGATTGCAGCGAGAAGTACGATAGGGAGACGTAATCTCTTCGAAGGTCTTTTACTGCTACTAGTTGCATTGGAGGACGTCTTTAAGCTTCTGAATTAAACCGAACTTGACATTACATTAACGGTCAGTACATCACTCACGTACTGATATAGTTGTTATGGCAAATACTCCGGAAGACTTTAATACAATGCTCAACGACCTAAGCAGGGTTTCTCGATAGGTGGGCCAGTATCGTATTGTATTGTAGAGATCTGGAACACACAGTCAGGATAGATAGATATGTTAAATTTCTAGAAAGAGGTCAACCGTCGAATCAAACTCGGATGGGCAGCGTTCGGAAAGCTTTGCGATGTCTTCTCGTCCAAAATATCTCAGTGCCTGAAGCCGTGAAGACCAAAGTCTTCGAACAGTGCGTCTTGCTAGTGATAACATACGGCTCCGAGACATAGTCACTAACTATGAGCCTCAAAAAAAGCTCAGTCACTGATAGAGCGATGGAGTTTTTCTACGCTATCAAATTAGAAATGAGGAGATCCGTAGAAGAACTAGAGTCACCGACATAGTATAGCGAAACTGAAGTGGCAATGGGCGGGGTACATAGTTTGGAGAACTGATAGACGTTGAGGTCCCAAGGTGCTCAGGCAACCTCACACCGGAAAGCGCAGTGTTGACAGACTCCCCACTAGGTGGATCGACGACATCAGAAGAGTCGCAGAGAACTGCTGGATACAAGCGGCCCAAGACCACGGCGTGACGTTTGGAAGTCCCTACAAGTTACCTATCCAGCAGTGGACGTCTACTGGTTGATGACGACGTCGACGACGAGTTATAATAAAGTTACATAGGCTGTTGCGCAATATTATATAAGAGAAATTTCCCGACTCATGGTCTTTTAGTAAAGTTGTATTCAACACTTAAACACTAACAACATATTTTTATACCATGCACCCCCACGTACAATTTCATAAATGGCAATTACGACTTTGCTTAATTTTAATACTACCACGTAAAAGTCAGTAAGTACCACATAAGTTATTTGCAATAGAGATGAATCCCACGTATAAGAACATAAGTGACAAATAATACACTAAACGTTATTTTTATAACATATTTTTTAATTTTTTATAAAGTATTTCACATATTAAAACTTCATACCAAATTTCATGACGCAGCATTTAGTAGATCATGAAATACACGTGTTTGAAACTTTAAAACGCTCTCCTGAAAAATTTGTGTTTTGTAATTAGGGGATTGTACGAAGGGACCGTCGATTTTCAGTAAAACTTATTCTACGTGGGTCATTCAATAATTAAAGAGACAAATGGCTATAGCTCAAAAACGGTTTATTTCAATCTTTCAAAATTAAGGCTATTTTTCAACATAATCATCCTCCACAGTTATGCACTTGTCCCATCTTTCTTGCAGCTTCCTAATTCCCTTGGCGAAGAATTCTTTCGATTTACCCCGAAGTCACTTTTGCACCGCTTCCTTAATTTCCTCATTGTTAGCAAATCTTTTCCCACGTAGGGAGTCTTTGAGTGGAATTTTTCTGAATGACATTGTGAACAGTTCCAACACTTACTTGAACTTCCTCAGCTATAATTTCAACAGTAATTCTTCTGTTATCACGAATAAGTCCGTCAATCCTCGATTCGTTCGTTCGTTCGTTTCAACCAATGGACGTCCACTGCTGGACATAGGTCTCTTGCAAGGATCGCCACAGCACACGATCTTGTGCCGCCTGATTCCAGCGGCTACCAGCGACTCGCTTGAGATCGTCTGTCCATCGAGTGGGGGGTCTACCTACGCTTCGTTTGCTGGTGCGAGGTCGCCATTCAAGCACCTTGGGACCCCAACGTCCATCGGTTCTTCGTGCAATGTGCCCCGCCCATTGCCACTTCAGCTTCGCGACTCGATGAGCTATGTCGGTGACTCTGGTTCTCCTGCGGATCTCCTCATTTCTGATTTGATCCCGCAGGGATACTCCGAGCATAGCTCTCTCCATCGCCCGCTGAGTGACCCTGAGCCTTCTTATGAGGCTCATTGTTAGCGACCATGTCTCAGATCCGTAAGTCATCACTGGCAACACGCACTGTTCGAAGACTTTCGTCTTCAGACACTGAGGGATATTGGACGAAAAGACATCTCGAAGTTTCCCGAACGCTGCCCAGCCGAGTTGGATTCGGGGGTTGATCTCTTTCTCAAAATTGGACCTACCTAGCTGGACCGTGTGTCCCAGGTATATGTACTCGTCTACAATTTCGAGTGCTGAGTTCTCAACAATTACCGGGTGGAGCGGAACATGAGCATTAGACATGATCTTCGTCTTACTCATGTTCATTTTTAGGCCCACCTGTTGAGAAACTCTGCTGAGATCATTGAGCATTGTATTGAGGTCTCCCAGAGTCTCTGCCATCACGACTATATCATCGGCAAACCGTAGGTGAGTGATGTACTCGCCGTTTATGTTGATGCCAAGTCCGCTCCAGTCCAGAAGCTTAAAGACGTCTTCCAACGCAGCGGTAAATAGCTTCGGGGAGATAACATCTCCCTGACGCACTCCTCGCTGCAATTGGATTGGCCTCGTAGTCTGGTCCTGTATACGAACTGACATAGTGGCGTTTTCGTACAAACACTTCAGCGCTTGGATGTACCGATAGTCGATCCGGCATCTCTGCAGTGATCTCAATACAGCCCAAGTTTCCACCGAATCAAAGGCTTTCTCATAGTCCACAAACGCTAAGCAAAGTGGCCGGTTATACTCTTCGGTCTTCTGTATAACCTGCCGCAGCGTATGAATGTGGTCTATGGTACTGAAGCCTTTTCGGAACCCGGCTTGTTCGGGAGGCTGGAAGTCGTCGAACCTACGAGCGAGACGATTCGTAATGACTCTTGAGAACAACTTATAGACATGGCTCAGCAGCGAGATGGGTCTATAATTCTTCAGCAGGGTATTATCTCCTCCTCGATTCCTACGAGAGAAACTTCCACTGGACGTCCACATCGGGGTTCATCACCTAGACTTGTTCGGCCACTTTTAAACCGATCATCCCACTTGTAAAAATTCGCACGGTTCATACAACTTTTACCGTACTGTATCAACATTCCAGAAAAAAATTCACTTGGTTTTACACTTTCTGCGAATAAAAATCTAATGAGTGAGCGCTGCTCTTCTAAGGTGCAATCTTCTAGTGGACTTGCCATGGCGAATTGAAAATTTTGAGGTTATGATGACATAAAATGACGAAACAGCTGATCAGAGCATATCCCAAGGTTTCCAACTAACACCCCTGAAAAGATTGAACACATTCATTGAATAGTTTTAAAATTATAGAATTTGTCTCTTTACTTATTGAATGACGTAATAGATGAATTCACTGTCGACGACATCATCTCGATCACAGACTTATTATATAGAGTAGATCGGTGATCATCACAGTTTACTAAGAATTCACGCGTTTCAAAATAAACAATTACTTAGTAGGTACTAGGTATGACATACATACGTATGATATTATAGAAAAATGTACCTCCTTTAGTGCGATTTATTTCTGAACTTAAGTGTTTAAATAGCGCAAAATGGCACTTTCATAGTTTTTTGTGTGCACTAAAAAAATTACGTCGAAATCTCGGTGCTTACTGAGTGTGATTTTGTAAAATTGTACACAACTGTGCATCAATTTGGCACGCGTTTTCATTCCACTTCGCCATTCTATTCTTAAATTTCTATGGTCTCGAGACTTCCACCACTACTACTTCCACACTTAAAGTTTACCTTTTGTAACGGTTTAAAAAAGCTTGTAAAATTCGCGGCGGACCTAGTGCAATAAGTTCCATATGAAATCAATGTCCCACGATGACAGGCCAGGAACTAATATCCATTGAAACCTCACTAATGCAAAAGGCCAGGCCGGGCAAAGGCGGCTATTGCTTGAACGAAAATAGCATATTCCATTTCCGATTCCAGTAGCAACAATGTCAACAAAAAAACGCAAATTAATTCACCCAAGAAAGGGTTAAATTTACTATGAACGATGCCGCAAAAATGCCACATCAAAGGCCTTTGCTGATTTTAATTAAACGGCACGAGACTTAGGCATAGGCCAAGAGCCGGCGGCAACCAATCCGGCAGACCTCTTACGTAACTCAGTGGACATATAATTTTACGCTATGCTAAGTGTCCACCAAATAACTGTGTTACGGCATCCAAATGCTATCATTAACGTTGCCTATCACAGATTCAGTGCTTATAAACGTTAGCAACATCATCTCAGTTGTTCACTAAAGTGACCCAATAACAAATAATATAAAGGGTTGAACACTCATTTGTAGGACACAACGAATTTGAACATGTCAGCTGAGATAGAAAAATAAACCAATCTTAGAATTATGCATTCGTCGAAATTCGTCGACGATATAACAAAGAGAGCCTCACTAGAAAAATAAAACCTCGCAATGTTGCGGAAAAATTAAGAAAGTAAAAGGTTGTAGATAAGGTTTATGCGATTTATATTGAATGGAAATTACGTATACGGTCTATGTCTTAGTGTGTAAAAACTCTTTCCTTTGCTGAAAATGGGAATGATGGAATTCATTGGAATGGGAATGATTCACGAACACTTTTACTGTGGGCTCTTCAAGTATAATAAAAACGAGACGACTGTTTTAACTTTGAAAAGTTACCGGCGTGTTGCACGTGTAAAGGAAAAAGTTTTAGTCACTTTTAGTTGTTAAGAGTTTTTTTACGCAACTTTTCAAAGTCTCAACCCTGTTTTAGATTAACGCTAGGGTTATTTCCTTGGCAACAAATACGCTTTTATGCTTCATAAACAGCCTTTGTGAACAATAAGCAGCAACTTTTTACATTAAAAAGTGTAATTTTTTGTACCTATTGGACTGTTTTTTTCTTGATAAATGTCACAGAGCAAAATATGAACTAGGCTACTTTGCTACCTACACATTCGTGGTATCCTGTAAGATGTGCTATTATTATACTACCTAAACATAATCCAATACAAATAACCGTTTGTCATATTATACTCGTAGTATTAGTGGTTTTGTATTTAGTATTTATCAAACCGGCAGTGTAAAGAGTGCAAAACTCGGAGCATTGACCTCACGAGCGGCGGTCGGCCCTCGACAACTTTAGATATATAGGCATCAGCTGATTGCAATACATTGCGAACTTTAAAAAATACAGAAAATACTTTAATTTTTTTCGCATTTTTTTTTGTGGTATTTTTCTTGTCAGTAATCATCGCTACTATTATAGTCTGTTCGTTTTCTTACGGTCACCTTTGATCGCGCCGCCTCGGCACGCGCGGCGTCTTGTCAAAGGGACCGCCTGCGACTTCAAAAGATGCCGCGTGGGGTGTACAGGTACAAGGGGTTTTGGCGGTTTATACTTACTCATATTTTTATATTAAAATTCTCTTTCCTTTTTATATTTTTTATATTCGTATTTTATTACAATATAACCATAAACATAAAATATAATATTATCATGAACACGGGTCTTCTCTCAAAATGAGAAGGATTTTAACCATAGTCTACCACGCTGGCCAAGTGTGGATTGGCAGACTATTCGGAGATTCTGTTAGAATAGAAAAAAAATTACAAACAGAAAAAAAGTAATAAAAATAAAAGCAGAATACTAAGAGCACCTGCGCCTGTACCGACACTAAGTTACCGAACGAACTATACCCGTCTTCGTTTCCGAAATCGGTCACCTTACACCCGTTCTAAGTTCCCAAATACGCCTTAAACCTTTCAGCGAGCGTAGTCCATCTATCGGATAACAAATCACCTGAGCCGATAAAAACACCTGACGTGGCGCTGAATGACCACTTTTCCGTGAAATTTAACACATTGAAATCGCTAGAGCGGACGAGGGTGGTACACAAAATCCCTTTTCGGGCGCCAGACCGTTTTCTGGATCGATCCCCGCTGCCCGTATGCACAATACCTGCTCTATATTTACGTATTAATATATTATGTTGGTAGGAAGCTTGTCATTATGCGTTGAATGGACGCCCGGCGAAAATGGATGCATTGTGATCGCGCCTTAGGGTGGACGTATGAAATTACACTTTGTACCGTTTTTTTCCTGTACTCTATTTTTTCTTCTTCTTTTGGGGAGTTTATATTTACATTTAGATAAGTATCGATTTATTTTTTGGCGACTTTAATGTAACAACTAACAGCTAATGAATTCTTCCATTGCCACTTCAATTAAGTAACTCCTGCGGGTTTTCGTAGAGATCCGATCAGGGCCCTAATTCTTTAATTCGACGTCTTTGATAGAACGGCGTCTTTGACGATACAAAATGGATGTCGTGCATGGATACAACTTGAATGACAGAATCGAGGGGATGGAGTTACCTACTCAATATCATTTCCAAGGACCCCGAAACTGAAAACCAGCGTTTTTTTATAACGGCTCGAACTCAGCTTTATTTTCTTAGAATATAGTAGGTACTTAAAACCTAGGTAGAATATGATGAAATGTCAAAATAATTTTGTTATAATCCGCAAAACAGTCAAATTTGTATGGTTCAACATGCAGCACGTGATATGACCTGTCAGCCCTCCTGCTGTTAAATATGCAGGAAAAACAAGCAACCAAGTGAACACCAAGCACCACCAACATGTAACACCACACAAATCCACCACCAAAACAAACTCGATCATCGTTTCATCTACATTCTACAGCGATCGTTCGATCAACCTAGGTAGAATGTTTCGTGCCAATGAAAGGGCCCTCCGCCCTGACTCATAAGTATATACGGTTTAAATTAATGTGCACAAAATGAAACAGCTAGAGTGAATAAATATAAACTGTAAAAACTGCTACGCTTCGGCTCTTCTCTAAATATTCCATTGGTGGGCGTTGCGGTCTATATCACCTATATTAATTTCCCTATTTTCCTACAATACAATTTTGACATCTATTTACACTCATCGAAACACGGGTTCGTTATTTCCAAAAGTGCCCCTGTCGTTCTTAAAAAAATATATTTATTTGAAAATGACACCTGACATAAATTTGTGTGTTGGTGGAAATTAATAAAACTCTTGAAAAAGTTCCGCGGGAGAAAATCCATCGTTATTCACGCCAATACCAGGCGAAGACATCAGAGTTACGGAGATGACAACGAATTTAATTATAAATATAATAAAAAAAATCTCCATCGTCCCTTCCTAGAGCAAAGTTATAACCTCGGCTCTGGTGGATTTGCTATGCGAATTTGAACTCTAATTTCTAAGCAATACGGTGCTCGTACTGTCATTTGATGTGGGAAATATTTGGTTCACAATATATTGTACAATCCGATTGACGTCACTACAATGAGGGTGTCTCATAGATATTTTTTTTATTTAAAATTGGAATCTTGCGGGAACTGAGAAGACATGGAGTGTTTGATTACGTGTGTTCGGATTAATGACGTCACGATTACTGTCATTGGTTATAAATAATGAATAATGATGCGTTCGAAATTTAAAAACATGTAGGTAAATTTTTCGTGGGAAAAATCTTAGATTAATACTAAAGTTAATGTATCTAATAAGCAAATTCTGTTATAAATTTTTTAATTAAATTATTGGCTGCTAAGCTTATTGAAAATTAATTTTATCAAGCGAATATCCGGTTGATTATAGAATATTCTGAGTTTGAAGTTTTAAATCATTAGGTTTTCATTTTTATAAAAAAAGTTTTAATTTTTATTATAATTGGAGTTGTATCAAGAACGGAAATTCAAGAAATGCTAATTATTGCTTATATCATGGTTTCAATAAGTTGTATTAGATAATAATTTATGAACAGCAATAAATTGCATGTATCATTATTAAATTCAAATTTTTCGAACGTTTCAAATTAATAAAATCCGTTATCTGTGCACTTGATTGTGTATTAGTTATCTGTATTAAATAGAACGCGTTCGATATTCGAATTTCATAACAGTTCTGAATAGTAATTCAAAGTTGGAATTCACAGCTTCACACCTCGATGCAAGTGGCCGCTTTAATGGACATAGTCTAGAGTAGACCTCCGTCCATTGAGTTTGGCTAGGGTGACCATCCGTCTTAATTTCTTAGCATTTTCCCAGAACCTTGACTAATCGATTCTTGGGGTTTCCAGAACCTGGGTTTATTAATTTTATCGTATTCTTACTTAAACCACTTATTATTTCAATAATTAAAATAATGAGTTATTACATAATTTTAGTCAATATCGAGAAAGACAGCTAAACGTTAGCATTGTGCTTGTCGCATCGACATATAGCTGTGAAAATTGGCGCTATTTATTGAAAATTGTGGTTCTTGCACTTATTTGATTTTGCTTGTATTTTAATTTCATTATCATTATCATTATCAACCCATTACCGGCCCACTACAGCACACGGGTCTCCTCTCAGAATGAGAAGGGTAAGTATATGTAGGTCTTAGTCCACCAAGCGCTGGCCAAGTGCGAATTTGTAGACTTCACACACTTTTGAGAACATTATGGAAAATTCTCAGGCGTGCAGGAAATTTTAATTTCAATTCATAAAGACATTATAGAATAGAATAGAAAAGTTTTTTATTCAAATAAACTTTTACAAGTACTTTCATGAAGTTTTTCCTATAACTTTTACTTTTGTAGAAATAATTGAATATTTATTCCATTGTTTGTATTTCATTTGGCTTATAATTCACCAAAAAAGGTACGTTATGTCCCGTTTTTAATAATTTCGATATATCTACTAACCAGAAGTCCAGCACAACATTCATAATGGCGAGCCGGGAACTCCGATTTGAGCACCAATTAATTATTTCATTGTTGTGTGAATAATCCCGCCGGCCCTCGAGTGCTATTAACCGACGCCGGTCAGTTCCTTAGCGCTGAGGTGTTTATTAATACGCCTTAGTTTGGGGTTAGTTGCGTACATTGCTCGGGATGAAATATCGTTCTGAACACAAATACACTGAGAACTGGTGTTCAATTTGGCTATAGTTCCACATTATTTCTTTCCTAATAAATCCCCTATGGCTATGAAGTTTGAAGATCTATTAACTAACGCCGATACAGTCAGTTCCTTAGCGCGGAGGTGTTTATTAAATACGCCTTAGTTTGGGGTTACTTGCGTACATTGCTCGGGATGAAATATCGTTCTGAACACAAGTACACTGAGAACTGGGGATCAATTTGGTTAAAATTTTACATTGCTTCCTAATAAATCTTCTGATCCTGGAGATCTTATTAATCAACTAGATGATGCCCACGGCTTCGCCCGTGTGGTTTGTAAAAATCTCGTGGGAACTTTGATTTTCCAGAACAATAAATTACGTAATTAAAAAAACTAAAAACCCGACTGCGTAAAACAAACTAGTTCTGGTAACTGAAAAGCAAAAAACAAGCTTTGTACTTTATAAACTAGAATTTGATAAGATCATAAACATAATTAATGTTAGAAAATGTATGGCATGCGGGGGCGAACTAATAGTCCTGAGTAGTTGGCTAAGTAATGCCCCCGCCTGCCATACATTTTCTAACATTAATTATGTTTATGATCTTATCAAATTCTAGTTTATAAAGTACAAAGCTTGTTTTTTGCTTTTCAGTTACCAGAACTAGTTTGTTTTACGCAGTCGGGTTTTTAGTTTTTTTAATTACGTAATTTATTTCTTGGTTTTTAGTGCAAAACTATGAAAAATTTTTAGATGCATATTTTTACAAGAGACAGGCCTGTGTCACTCCGCGTGTAGGTAATAGCGCGTTTAAGACGACTATTAGCGCCATCTGTTGAACACTAGAAACTTTAATAAGGTCCTTCATAATATTATTGTATTATTTTAGTGTTTGGCGATATAAGGTTAAATTATTAGTGTTACAATAATTGATGGGAAGGGGGGAGGTGTAGGGGGGATTATGTGGAATGTGGTAGAGTGGAGTGGGAAGGGATCTTAAATAAATTACCACCAATTTACTCACAGTGTAGTTGTTATTTATTTTGTTTTCTATGATTTGTCACTCCAAACTGATTACAAACACATAGATTGTATATATTTTCGTATTTGCCTTTTAAAGCCCTTTATTTTGATACCCCACTCGAGGGTCTTGAGGAAAAAAATTTTTTTCAGCTCGCACATTAAAGTGCATAAAATCCGCCATTTTGAATTTTTATTAATTTTATGTACCCAGTAACATTTGCGCTGTTAAGACAAATCTAATGACGTATCATTTATCAAAATAAGTTGAGTCGTTGAGTAGTTACGAACTGACATAGGAAACGGTGATTTTCTGTGATTTATCACTCCAACTTATTTTCAAATATATAATTGTATACATTTTTGTATTTGCCTTTTAAATCCCTTCATTTTGATACCCCACTCGAGGGTCTTGAAGAAAAAAATTTTTTTCAGCTCGCACATTAAAGCGCATAAAGTCCGCCATTTTAATTTTTTTTAAAATTTAGGTACCCTATAACACTCGCGTCATGAAGACAAATCTAATGACGTATCATTTATCAAAATCCGTTGAGCCGTTTATTAGTTACACGCGGACATAGGAATGGACATACATACACACAGGTGAAACACATAACCCAGTCGGGTAACCAGTCGGGTAAAAAGTAGCCTATCTGTAGTAAGTAGTAACCCGTCCACAAAACGGAAAAATTCCGTGAGATCCTTACGATTTCGGAATGCAATTCCTTACAGCATCAGGGTTGAGGAGTTGGACATGTACCTACTCGAGGTCATTCAACAATTAAGTCTTTAATTGGTATCCCCAATATCAATTTAAATAACCGACAGTGCCTAAATCCCATTAGTGTTGGGGATCAGATCCCCTACAGCATCAGGATTGAGGAGTTGGAATCCAAATTTTTTGTAGGACAGTGTCGCAATGTTTCTCTATCGATTAAAAAAAAAATTACGCAAATCGGTTCAGAAATCTCGAAGATATCGGTGTACATAGGTAGAAAAACACAACTCCTCCTTTTTGAAAGTCGGTTAAAAAAGTAGCCTATGTTACTCCCTGGTTGATTCTCTACTTGTATGTGAAAGTCCCGTCAAAATCGGTTCAGCCGTTCCAAAGATTAGCCCGTTCAAACAGACAGACAGACAGACAGACAGACAGACAGACAGACAGACAGACAGACAGACAGACAGACAGACAAAAATTTTAAAAACGTGTGATTCGGTTATAGTATCGTTCAAATAACCATATTAGCTTAATATGAGGTAGTTATTTCGATATTACAGACAGACACTTCAATTTTATTTATTAGTATAGATGACAACGCGGTCAGTTCCTTGGCGTTGAGATTTTTATTAAACACACCTTAGTTTGGGATTACTTGCGTACATTGCTCGGGATGAAATATCGTTTGTGAAGTTAATACTCAGAGCTGGTGATGAATTATTATAATAATTCTTAGTTGTTTGAATAAATCTATTGTCCCTAGACATCTAACTGACCTGACGCGGTTACTTCTTCGCTGAGGTTTTTATTTTTTCAATCTCCAGATTTTTATATTTCAGGAACACTCTTGCGGTAGTGTTAACCGCTTTTTATCGTCTTTCAATATCCGTGTTTGGTACATCACCAAAAATACTTCTTTAGGCACTTGTCTCACCGCCGGCGAGGAAGCGACTAACTATAGGCTATTTTCTCGCTCAAGAAATGTACAATAGTTAAACAATCCGTGTAAACAAAAAAGATGCGTATATTAATAGTTGATCGCTGACTGTTTACACTGCTAGCGAGCAATCGTTCCACTAGTTTGTCGCTGAGCGACAAGAGCTATCAAAGATAATAGTCGCTCAGCGATACTAGCTCAGAGATGCTAAATTGGTCAGAACTCACGCCGAGAGACCAAACAACCGCAGGACTGCTGCTGCAAGCGAGTGGCGCGAGTAATCGCCCGCTTCTACTCGCTTCTAGCCCTGCAACAAAACTATCGGAACTACACACGCGCTTCCCGCTGCTCGTCAACTCGTTTATAGTTTCTAGCTATACTCGCTTCTCGGTCATCGTCACTGGTGGGACAAGTGCCTAATCTTTGCCGTTGTGTTATTGTTTAAAGTGAAAAGTTTCATCATCATCATCATGATCAACCCATTACCGGATCACTACAGAGCACAGGTCTCCTCTCAGAGTGAGAAAGGTTTTGGCCATAGTCTACCACGCTGGTCAAGCGGATTGGCAGACTTCACACACCTTTGAGAACGTTATGGAGAACTCTCAGGTGTGCAGGTTTCCTCACGATGTTTTCCTTCACCGTTAAAGCAAGTGATATTTAAATACTTAAAACGCACATAACTCCGAAAAGTTAGATGTGCGTGCCACGGGATCGAACCCACGACCTCCGATTAGAAGTCGGTTGTCCTAACCACTAGGCTATCACGGCTTTCATCACAGCAGAAAAGTTTGTAAAAATGACATTTGTTTCCAGGCATGGCCGGCGGCGGGATGACGCAAGCGATGGGCGGCTACTACGGCGCCGCGTACGGGCCACTCGGCGCCAGCATGGCTGCCGCGGCGGCCGCGGCGGCGCAGCAGAACGCTATATCGGCGGCACTACAGCCTAATGCACAGGTGATTACATTCTGAATAGTAATTCAAACTTGGAATTCATAGCTTGACATCTCGGTGCAAGTGGGTGGCCGCCTTAATGTACACAGTCTAGAATAGACCTCCGTCCATTGAGTTCGACTAAGGTGACCCATCCTGATTTCTTAGGATTTTCCCAGAGCTTTCACTACAGCCTAATGCACAGGTAAAGTAAAAAATACGAGTATAAAGTGATAGCTGAAGCGTTTATTCAAAGCGCCGCAACGAAAGTACTGCGAACTAAAGACATTGCCCAATACAATTTATGATAATTCACATTAGTTCCGGGTATGTACACTCTGTTTTGTGAACGAGCAGCGCTAAAATGTCGATATTCAAGTTGATATACTATTTTGACGTCGCCTATCATAATATAGCCAATGCAACGAACCTGTATTAAAAATCAGCCAAGTGCGAGTCGGGCCTCGCTCTTTCAGGGTTCCGTACATAATTATGAATAATATAATATTTTGGGTCTAAGAAATATTTAATTTCCGAGCTAGACATCGCAACAAACCGTGAAAGAAAAACCCAAAAAAATGTTCGTTTATTTTGGTCACAGCTTATAAACTATTTAATAAATCGTTGTTTTCAGTATTTGTTGTTTAAATAGAGCATATAGTACATAATATACTGAAATATCATATTCCCAACTAGTTTAGTTTTTGAGATAGCCCCCGTCACAAAAATGGTCTAAAACTGACAACTTTGATGGCCTCCCATTCCCTTATTTTTTTGAGATAAAAATTAAAAAAATATATATTTGTACTCTACTTAATGAGCTCTAAACAATGATACCCCACAAGCTAGGGTAAAGAAAAAAATTTTTTTTCCGGCTCCTTTTTCATGTATGGGAGCCCCCCTGAAAAATAATTTAATTCAATTTCTAATTCAATATTTGATTTTGGGTTAACGCTTTACACTAAATACCAAAATTTCAGGTTTGTAACTCATTTCGTCTGCGAGCTAGATACCTGTGACCGGCGGACAGACGGACAGACGGACAGACAGACAGACAGACAGACAGACAGACAGACAGACAGACAGCCGAGTGACATTAATAGGGCTCCGTTTTTTACCCTTCGGGTACAGAACCCTAAAAAAGGTCACTGCGAAAAATGGACTCAACTCCAGTAATGAGAAGCGGTGCATCTTGTCATTCTGCAAATTGGAGCTGAACGTGGTTTTACTGTCATTAATATCTTTATTAATGATGCAACTCTTACCGTAGCATAGTAAGAGTAAAAGAGACAGAGAAAAAAATAGATACATATATTCCGGGAAAACCTCTTAAGAGTTGAAAATATTTTTTTCTGGAATATCTTATAGAGATTTTAGTGCACGATGATAATATTCTCCAAAATGCCCTTGAACTTCCTTGAAATTCCTCTTTACTCGTATTTATCAGACACAATTTTTTTTACAGATCTTTACAGATCCTTCAAACAAGCGAAACCCAAAAGTATACAAGTATAAATTGAAAATTTAAAAAAAACCCCGCCATTTGCCATTTTGTGGCGGCGGCCATCTTGGATTTGCATAATACTATTCTACTAGTCAAGCCCTTTCATTTGATACCCATAATTAAGGGAGTTGTGAAAAAATAGGTAATCCGCCATTGTGTAGCGGCGGCCATTTTGAATCGCTTTTCATCAAACATAGCTAACAACACTCGACTAATTCACGTTTCAAACAAAAAAAAACCGCATTCAAATCGGTCCACCCGTTTGAGCGCCACAGGGGAACAGACAGACACACACACACACAGACACGTCAAACTTATAACACCCCGCCGTTTTTGCGTCGGGGGTTAAAAATGGGTGAAAGCACTTAAAGCGTGTAACAAGCATCTTGAAACCTCTCCATCATCTCAGTAATGACTTAACACTTAACTGACTTAAACTTATCTAATAAATCGTTAACTAACCGAATCACAACCTCCAAAAAAATGGTTGCCGTAATAAGACATGAGCTAAAACATAATTTAAAAAAATCATCACGCATGATCCAGTAAAAGATTTTCAAAATAAGCGCCGCCGTTAAAAATTTAATACGCGTGTAATGAAACGGTGATGAGTTTACTTTAGCGAAACATCATTTTGCATATAAAAAAAGGTCCCAATTCGACACGGTAACTTAATAGGAGGGTGGTACATATTGTGGTTTTGAAAATTTTTGTTTTTGTTATGTTAGAACATCTAACATAAGACAAGTAGATTCAGAGCCAAAAAAGATCGCATAAGCTAGCACGCATATCCGAAACAACAAGTATAAATTGAAAATTTAAAAACCCCCGACATTCGCCATTTTGTGGCGGCGGCCATCTTGGATTTGCATAGTGCTATTCTACTAGTCAAGCCCTTTCATTTGATACCCATATACAGTGTGTCCGGGATCGAATTAGCGATATTTTAGGGACATATTCTACAACTCATTACCTCTCTGAAAATACCACTTATTAGGGCCTGCCCCCCTCCCCCTCCCAGGGACAGCCATTTCAATTTGGTGTGCGTTTTTGTGGGTATGTGCGCACAAAAATGTAATAACTCGAAAGTCTGTTGATGCACAGGTCTTCAAATGACCTTATTCGATTGGATACAATATTCTCCATCATTAAATACCAAACAATAGAATAAAATGTTAAAATAACTCGATCAAAAATGCTTCGGAAAAAAAATATTTTTTCAAAAATATTGAAAACTACAAGTTTTTGCTGCATTTTGCAAAAACGAGGTCATTAAGACCACATTATTAAGTATTAAATCGACAGCTTTTGAGATAAGCAACAAAACGACATAAAAAATTTGACTGTAAGTTACTTACTTCTGGAGATATTGGTAATTGTAAGTACTTCGTCCCCAAGCATGAATTACGAGTATTGAACCCAAATTTAAGATTCATCGTTTTTTTACTGCAAATAAGGTAAAAAAATCTTAACTTTATAATTTAATTTTTGTTAGTTATAAACTCAATAACTCAATAACTCTAAAGATATCCTAAAAACTAGGTTATTTCCGCCACAAACCGAAATTACCATCTCTGTTCTGTTAGCTAGTTGCTTCATGTTGGGAGGATCGTTGGATCATGTCCAAATACAACTTATTTTATCTGCAACGGACAAGATCGTCTCCAATAATTCTTTTCTGGTATTTGGTACCATATAAAAGACCTTCTGCTTCATAGGTCCTCATAAAAAGAAGTCCAAAGGTGTAAGGTCTGGAGAATGAGGTGGCCATTCCATTGAATTGCTGCCACGTCCGATCCAAGGCGAATAGTTGACATCTAAATGCTCTCTTATGGCTATAATAATACCGAGTAGGCATGTCTTTAAACTTAGCAAACATCACAAACCTGAATCACAAACAAAAATGAGTAATAACTTAAGTAGCGATCATAACGCCTCCTCGCCAGGAACAACAAAATAAAATTTCAGATATTTCAATTTTTTATACGAATTTTTAATCAGTTGAAGTAAGGGTCCGATCCTTAGTTTTAACCTCATTCGCTGACTAATCAAAAACAATATTATTATTACCTGATCGCCCGAGGTATGCGATGGAAACCCACATTCGAATAACATAAGAACTTACGCGCTCGCGGTTAAGTTATGTTTAAACAATAATATCTCCAAAAGTAAATAACTTACAGTAAAAAATTTTATGTCGTTTTGTTGCTTATCTCAAAAACTGTCGATTTAATACTTAACAATGTAATCTTAACGACCTCGTTTTTGCAAAATGCAGCAAAAACTTGTAGTTTTCAATATTTTTGAAAAAATATTTTTTTTCCGAAGCATTTTTGGTTGAGTTATTTTAACATTTTATTCTATTGTTTGGTATTTAGTGATGGAGAATATTGTATCCAATCGAATAAGGTCATTTGAAGACCTGTGCATCAGCAGACTTTCGAGTTATTACATTTTTTGTGCGCACATACCCACAAAAACGCACACCAAATTGAAATGGCTATCCCTGGGAGGGGGAGAGGGGCAGGCCCTAATAAGTGGTATTTTCAGAGAGGTAATGAGTTGTAGAATATGTCCCTAAAATATCGCTAATTCGATCCCGGACACACTGTATATTCACACAACTCCCTTAAGTTGTGACAAAATATGTAATCCGCCATTTTGTAGCGGCGGCCATCTTGGACCGATTTTCATCAAACATAGCTAACAACACTCTCGACTAATTCACCTTTCACACAAAAAAAAAACAGCATTCAAATCGGTTCACCCGTTTGAGCGCTACAGGGGAACAGACAGACACACACACACACACACACAAACACAGACACGTCAAACTTATAACACCCCGTCGTTTTTGCGTCGGGGGTTAAAAATGAAAAGGTTCGAACATTTTCATTTTTTCGGATATTTAACATCAAATTATAATAAATGTAGGTACCTAGCAAAAGCAAACGCAAGGGAAACAATACATAGCAAAGTTGAAACTTTGATTTGTTTGAGATCCGACGAGTCAATAAATCCTGCACCAAAATAAATAAATACCTAATTAAAGTATTTTCTACAAAACATTAATATACAGCTACTTAAGTTTCCTTGCGATTAGGTAGATACATCTATTTCTTCAAAATATAATAAGTTGCTAAATATAATTTGTTATTAACCGTTGAAAAGGGTTTTATGAAGTGTCCGATTGTTATAAATATGCCGAATAATCGACACAGTAGGTACAGTGATTATAACAAAAACCCTTCCTCGAATAATTGTATTGTAGGTGTGAAAATAAACAAGAGCTGTCAAACATAAAGATGTAATTTTTCGCGCACCATATAAGAATGCATGAGTTGCCAGTTCATTTAAAATGGCTATATTAAATTGAAGTATTTTTGGTCATTTACTTTTTTTATTGACTTAAAAGGGTGATTCGCCGCACTTGCGATACATACTCATGTAACTTATTAGGTATGTAAGATTTATTTTCTTTAGTTTCGGTTATATTAATTATTTTAATGAGAATAAAATGTATGACAAGTATAAATTAAAAATTTAAAAAACCTCCGACATTCGCCATTTTGTGGCGGCGGCCATCTTGGATTTGCATAGTGCTATTCTACTAGTCAAGCCCTTTCATTTGATACCCATATTAAGGGAGTTGTGACAAAATATGTAATCCGCCATTTTGTAGCGGCGGCCATCTTGGACCGATTTTCATCAAACATAGCTAACAACTCTCTCGACTAATTCACCTTTCACAAAAAAAAACAGCATTCAAATCGGTTCACACACACACACTAACACACACAGACACGTCAAACTTATAACACCCCGTCGTTTTTGCGTCGGGGGTTAAAAATACGCTGAAATGAAAACACCATTGTATATAAAAAAGCGGTGATAGCCTATTGGTTAAGACTTCGGGCTCCCTTTCCGGGGATCGAGTTCGTTCCCTGGTATGCACCTTTAACTTTTCGGTGTTATGTGCCTAAGCATCCGCTAAGAAACAATTTTTTTTGGAAAATTCAACCCCTTAGGGGTTAAATAGAGATTGAAAGTTTGTATGAGATTTATATGAATCCACGCGGACGAAGTCGCGGGTATTATGCTAGTCTGATTACAAGTATTTTGAAGATGATGACATTACATTTCAATTTAAACATATACAAGATATACAAGATGATTCAATAAACGTTAACCCCATCTCGCAACGTCGAGTGGGTACCTATTAGACCCCCTATTACCATTGTTTACAATCGGAAGCGGTGAGACGACTCAAAATAATTAGCGAGGGTACGCGCGGCCCCCTCCCTTCCGATTATAACACCATATTGGCGTGAATATCTGTTAACGGTTAATATGTGAATATTTTGTATAATTTTTTTTTTGAGAAACATCGGGTCTTTTCGAGTCGTGTTCCGGCTTTGGGAAAATTATATAATTTCGTTAATTATATCATTTTGTGGGTCAATGCGTAAATAATACCTAAATATTATGTATCTATCTGTTAGACTACCTTATCTGTCAGATTCTTTAAAATGATTTTTAACCCCCGACGCAAAAACGACGGGGTGTTATAAGTTTGACGTGTCTGTGTGTGTGTGTGTGTGTGTGTGTGTGTGTGTGTGTGTGTGTGTGTGTGTCTGTCTGTTCCCCTGTGGCGCTCAAACGGGTGGACCGATTTGAATGCGGTTTTTTTTGTTTGAAAGGTGGATTAGTCGAGAGTGTTGTTAGCTATGTTTGATGAAAATCGATCCAAGATGGCCGCCGCTACAAAATGGCGGATTACATATTTTTTCACAACTCCCTTAATATGGGTATCAAATGAAAGAGCTTGACTAGTAGAATAGCACTATGCAAATCCAAAATGGCCGCCGCCACAAAATGGCGAATGTCGGGGGTTTTTTAAATTTTCAATTTTAGATTTTACATATCCCCTCCTCTTTAGCGCGGGAGCCCCGGCAGGTGGCTGGGGCGGTTGACAGACGCCTGGGACGTATACAACGGGTTCCCCAGGCGTCCAGCACAGTCAGCAAGAGGGAACAGCCGTGGTGGTTTTTAGTTAGGGTATACCACCATGGGGGGGGGAGTCCCACATAACCCCCGTTCTGCCCAAAGAACGGGGGTAGCTATAAAGCTTTTCCACCACGTCAAAAAAAAAAAAAAGATTATAGTTTACAATCCGAGTAGGTAAGTACTTTCCTACCACCATGAATATCCTTTATTTAAATGATAATACTAAATGCTGCACTCAGAGACATTCATTAAATGAATCTAATGGGACATTAACTAATTAGTAATTATCATCAAATATTTTAATAAGCTGTCAATTAACTATAGTGAAGCGTTAACTGACTCTGAATTAAATTTTGTGCAACTGTATTAAGGAGTTATTTAAATAATCACGACTCTGAGTACATCTGGTAGAAATCTAGAGTTGAGAAGAAAAGGACAGAATATATAGAAACTTAAACAAAAACGAGCTGTATGCAAGTGGACCTAAGTAATAAATCCAATAAAAATTTACAATTCGCAATACCTACTTACAGCACTAAAAGCCCCTTATAAAAAATAAAATAAATGCGAATCAACTAAGAGATTAATCTAACCCTGAACACATTAAAAAAGCTAATACAAATCAATGTTATTCCGACCCTAAACAACTAGGGTTGTCCCTTATTATGGCCCTTAAATAAAAACGTAATCGATTAAAACACTACTGGCGACACGAGCTCGCGCGATTAACTCCCCAGAGGGCGCGCCCTCCGCGAGGAACGCTCCTCGATCTTCCCTCCGACGGTTAATCCTCTGCTGGTGACGTTGATGCGTTAACTACCTCTAAATGAGTATTTTGATCCATAATTTGATATCCGTTTGGGGTACTCTTTATTCGGAATGAAATTAAGAGCTAATATGGTTTACTGCCTAGTGGTTAGACTAGGTAGAAAACCTAAGATTTTGACCTCTCTTTCGGGGGACCGTTCAGTCCCCGGCATGCACCTCAAACTTTTTGAGGTTATGTGCGTTTCAAGCAATTAAATATCACTCGTTTTAAGAGGAAATGTGGTCGAAGAGACTTTTGAAAATTAGGTATTTGAAAAAACTATCATTGTCGCGTTCGACCGTCCCGCGCCTCAAATTCGTGCAATAAGGACAACTGCAAATCCGACTCAATAGCCGTAAGTAAAAAGTCATAATTCGAGGTTTGGCTCTCTAGTGTTTCCTCCTCCAATAATGGACCAATTTAAAAGATATATCGTAAACTAAATACAAAGGATATATACTGTTACCCTAATATGTTTTGCTTTTTTCATTATTAATTGTCGTACATAAGGCGTCTGTTGAAAGCGATCTAAAATAGGCAATTTTGAGCATTTTGTAACGGTTCTAGTGCTTATAAAAATAATGTATCTTCAAAAAGGAAAACATAGGGCCAAAGAAGATGTTGATATTTATTTTATTGGAAAAAATCATTGCTTTAGGATCATAAACTAGGGAGAAAACACGCGAGAGCGTTTGTATGGAGAAAAGAGCAACCACATTTCCTCTTAATAGTGAAGGAAAACGTGAGGAAACCTGCATGCCTGTGAGTTCTCCATAATGTTCTCAAACAAAAGTTTATCAATTCGCACTTGCAAGCGTGGTGAACTACGACCTAAACCCTTCTCATTCTGAAAGGAGATCTTCTAAATTCTGGTCTTATGGGACGCTTCAGCCGAGGCTAGTCACAGTTCTACCGACGAAGCTGTACCGCTAATTAAGTGTTATATAATTTAGAAATAAATTGCCCCGGCCGAGAACCAAACCCAAAAGACTAAGACCACTGCGCTCTGCACCACTGCGTCAGAAAGCTCGTCAAAAACGGTCGGTATAACTATAATAATAGACTAATATGGTATCATTTGATTCGTCCCCTGCCCTCCCGATCCATCAAGATCGTTGTCCCTTCTCAATAGAGTAGGACCGTGGCTCGTCGGGAGTAGCACCTACCTACATACCTACCTACTACCTGTCGGATGAAAACGCACTTTTTCGATTAACGTGTCGAATCACACCCTAAACGCGGTAGAAAACAATATAATCAGCTACCATTCAACGCGTACTATCAACGCTGTTCTGGGGCGCTGACTCAAGACAAGACTGTATTGAGACAAAGTAGGTATTGAAATTGCGACTAAATTCGGAAAATATGATTTCCACTATAGAATTTTCTGTGTCGTGGATACCACTTTCTTCCGTAAAAAATACCTAAAAAATAAAATCAACTTAAACATCAAAATATGCAACTAATTCATGAAAGAATATTAAAAGATAAAGGGATGGCTAACCGAATTTTGATAGTAACTGCCTGATTGCCTATAAATTTAGCCAATCCGTAACTTATAGAACAAGTCGCCTTTGAAATGTCCAAATTATAGGTCGTTTTCTACTGAAGACAGTGGCGAGCATAGGCTGGGAAGTCGGAATGTACCTATGTATGGCATAATTACGTATACGTAAGTATGTACGCTTCAAAATCTATAATATAATAAAACTGTAACAGATCCAATTCTGTACATTGAAGATATTTTGAAAATTTTTATTGGAGGGCACTCTATAATCGATACTGAAGCCAAAACTGCAATTTTTTTCATTTTTGTCTGTCTGTCTGTCTGTCTGTCTGTATCTTGGCCACGCATCACGCCGAAACTACTGAATGGATTCGAATGAAACTTGGTACGATTTGAGTTTATACTCCGAGGTAGGACATAGGATACTTATTATCCCGAAATTCAGCACAGTTCCCTCAGGACAGGGGTTGAAAGTTAAAACGTATATTTAGCTGTAATTCATTAACGCGTCGTTCGATTTCACTCATTCTTTTTTTGTTAGAAAGGTAGTACGTTGTATATTATCCCGTAAATATTTCAAGGTCATAGGTTTTTTAGTTCAGAAATGACAGACATTACAACCCTGTATTGGGTTCAAATAACTTGGGACCCGGATCTTTGAACGTACGGCTTATTTTAAACTGGTGTGCGTTTAAATTTATGTTTGTCGGATGGCTGGATCGATTTTAATGGAACTTTCAATGTTATAAGGAGTAACATAGGCTACATTTAGTTTAGATACACAAAATAATTATGGGATCCGATCTGATCCTATATAAAAACCTATATTTACGCGAACGAAGTTGCGGGGATCAGCTAGTAGCATATAAAGTAGGCCTACTTTGAAATAAAATATATTGCTCATTCCTATATTTTTTTAATAATAGCTTATTTACACAATTTAAGAAATAAATAATAAGTAAACGAAAACATTCCTGAAATACAATAGAATGGATCCCACATTCCTGCTTTTTATCTAACTTAAACCAGAACGCAGATTAGGTGGTTTGCGTCAATTTAGTCTAATGTCTGCGCCACCGACCGATATTAAAAACGGTGATTGTGCATTTTCGCGGGCAGGTATGGAAACGGTTTAACGAACCATTGTGATTTTCGGATTCGATTATCTTGATCGATGATTTATCCGTCCCCGGTTATTGGGCTTTCACGGCTAATGTTCGGCTGTTCCTTGCGTTCTCTAAATGCCAGTTGCAGTTAGCATAGTCGCAGGGAGCCGACAAACAGGCACAAGATCGCGACGTGTGGAAGTCCCTACAATAGACTTATGTCCAGCTGTGGACGCCTATTGGTTGGGGACCACGTAACCCAAATGGCTCTGTACATAGATAACTCAAAGTTATTTTTTGGTGGTCAAAAACTCTATCACTTACGACAGCCAGCTGCAACAGGCAACCAGCAGTGTGGTATTGTTCTAACTATGCTATGGTGATTTTAAATGAAAAAAAAAAAAAAAGAAATGAACAATTTGTAAAATGTCTAGGTGGCCCAAATTTGGTCACCTTGGCAAAACAATCGCTTGGGCTTTAACAACTTCCATTCGAGTGCTTTTTATTCCGTCAAATTATGTTTCTACATGTAAATAATAAAAAGGATTTTGCCAAAACAAAGAATGTTTAAAATTTTCAAAAACTTATTCTTTCTTCTTCTTTCGAAAAATACATTTAGGAAGATCGTCAAGATAAGTTCATGCATAGTGCTCATCCATTTACATAGTGATTCCCATTATATTTTTTCTAAATATTATAGTTGAAGTAAAACCTTTATGTACTCGTATAGTACATAAGATTGTGAATCCCACACGTTATACATACATAGGTACTTACAATATTTTTATGTTGTACATTTTATTACTTACACATTTCTCCTTTTATATTCCGTTTCATTCCTCACTATTGTCCCTTTACGCTGTCGTTTCATTTCATTTCATGAAAATATATCAACCGTTTATATTATACGGTGCGTTTATGCCCACATATACATCATCTCTATTTATAAAGAGGTCCACAGTTTCAACGGCGGGCAAAGATCGAAGTGTCTCGTTTATAACTCAGGTGCAATAAAATAGAGGGCCGCGGGCCGTAAACCCCGCGCTTGATGTCGCCTGTCCCACTAATCCTGATTTAGCACTCTAGCTGTGACCGCCGCGCGTACGTTATACCTTAACGCGCTCTACGCACTGCCGTGGGGGACGGCTAACGTGTTGGCGTTTAGCACACGATGTCCTACAGGAAGGACAATAACATAATATGTCCTATATAAGGAACAATTTAAAAATGTGAACTACTTATTTTACAAAGAAGGGTGTTAGAGAGGTACATAATATTATGAGAGCTGCGTACTGTATTGACAAGTACGAAAGAGTAAGAGTGAGAGTTTTTATTTGAAAAAATGTGGTGCAAATATTAAAGATCTTAAAGCTACGATCATGTTGATCAAAAATAACAGTGAAGTGATACCTATGGCACTGTTGCTGTACTGAATGACGACATTAAAATATGACAATTTTTACAAAGATGGATATTTAAAAGAATCTACTTACATTGTGAACATTCTGTCGTGTGGTATAAACAACTAAAATAATAATGTACACTCGTTTCATATATTAGTACCATTATTAACTAAACTATCACCTTTACTAATACTTTACAGTTTATGAATATTTAGCTTACTTCCCTATAGGAATAAATACATATAAAAACACAACATTAATCATTCGAAAACACACACGCATTTCTCAAAGCAATCAATCATACAAACATCTCTAAAATAATTATACGCCAACTTTAATAAATAAGAATGAAACCGTCAGCAACAAACAATTATTTAAATGCTGTATAAATAAATCATTATTTCCCCCGGCTCTCCGCACATAATGGCAGTGTGTGTCGCGTCAAAGCATATTTTCCTCACACAATATTGTGTACGGCTCACTTCATTAAAAAATTTAAAACTCCGTGCATTATTCGAGACCTTTGTAACGTTTGATTTGTATGTCTGCTTGTATATCGTACAATGCATAAGGCCTCGAGCAGACGCGACGCTTTTAGTAGCGGCGATCGGCGATCACTTCAGAAGCTTGATATAGCGAGTAAACAACAGACTTCACACAATAAATAGGTTGATTTATGTAAGACGTAGTACGTGGCATTTCCGAGCTGTGCCTCGACCTAGGCATTTTATATCAAATTCCTGTGTAAGAAAAAAAAACTGTTGATATTATATTGTCGATAACATTAATACATATCACGGCATAGCAGTTGAAGTTGATTGAAATATCGGTAGTAACTAGTAATGTGCATTTCGTTTCGGAGCCTACATTATTTACAGATTTAAGAGGGTTAAGATTTTATTTTATTTTATATGTGTAATGCGGCGATGGTCATCAGTCGATTTCGATGGCCAAGCAATGTTATCGAAGTCGGTAACTGTCCGACTTTGGTGAATCGGATTAGTTCTTTTCGTTTCCTCCGTCGCGTATTCTAGTCTCGACTATTATCACCAACATTTGATAATAGTTAAACCTAATAAGGTATGCGAGTGGATGCATGTGGGGTCGCACCGTATTATTATCCCAAGAAATTAGTTGATAAATGGAAAGAGGTCACGACCTTCAACAATGTAGAAAACACGACGCAGAGAGGGAATCACCAAAACGAAATACAACTTCGACTCAGTCGCAACAACGGTAATGATAAACAATACCTAAGTGCGTTCGGGTCCTAAGCTACAATTCATTAAAATTTCATATACACCCAAAGTCTATTCAATTTTAAATCCAATTCCTATGTGCGCAAAGTTCTATTTGACAGTTTGATTGTGTTACAAGTGCGGGGGTGTCCGGTGTATATTCAATTTTCGGTAGATCAAGCGTTTCGTAGATAGAATAACAAATAATGTAAGCGGCTTACGAAATTATTGTAGGTGCTAAAATGTTAACGTTTTGACTTTTATAAATGAATTTGATATACTGAACGCTGGACTTGCTTAACGTCGTCGTAGATGTCCACTGCTGGACATAGATTTCTTTTAGGAACTTAATCACGCCGCGGTCTTGTAACGCTTGTAGCGGCTCCTTGCTATTCGTCTGATGTCGTCTGTCCACCTAAAGAGGTCTGCCCACACTGCGCTATCCGGTGTGACATCGCCAGCACCTTGTGACCCTAACGTCTATCGGTTTTTCTAATATTGGCGCTGATTGCTAAGAAAATTGAGAGTGAAGGTAACCGGAACTAATGTGACGTATGATAATTTGTATGGGAAAATGTTACATTTAGTTCCCAGTAGGTACGTTCGGAACGGCGCAATAGGCACAATAATCAGTTCATTTTGTATGCCCATAACCTGTCCAACATCAGATCACATAAGAACATCTGTTTTGTCTGTGTGGTAGGTAAGTGATGTCAGTGGATTTGCTGAGTTGATGTCTTTTCCGAGTTCCATGTGTCCTAATGTTTAACAACTCACACACTTCTTAGAATCCCAAAGATGTGCTATAATTGAATCGTGATATTGGAACCTAAAAACGTGACCGTCAAAATTTTGTTTGTAGAGTCTGTTCAAAAAGAGAATCGGCGTGGGATTTGAGGGTGGCTGCTGTGCTTAATTAACTTTTTTGTTTAGCGGGCGATACAGTACAATACTATAGCGCGTTAGTTCACTGTTTGGCCACGCCGATTCTCTTTTTGAACCTGTGTTTTGAACAGACTCTATCTAATATTTTTGTTGTCTCTCGTCTCTTGTTACTCGAGAAAAACGGTATATTCTTAAGTTTTTAACTGGACATCGCGTAAAAATCGTACAGTTTCCAAAATTAACCTAACTGTACTTGTTTCAGATGGGCTCCACAATGGACATGTCGAAGTACTCCATAGAGGACAAATACAGGAGCTACGGCATGTATCCCGACCCCTCACGCGGCTACCTGGACTCCGCCACGCTATCCAAAGCCTACATGTACATGGACCAGCAACAGCAGAGGTCCTATCCGATGGACATCAGCAAAATGTACTCCGAAGCCTCAGCGGCCATGGTCGGGTTAAGTTCAACTGTCAATTCCGCGTCAAGCTTGTCCCCCCGATCCCCAGCGGAATCCCCAGATACCCAGAAGACCCAAGAGCGCGCCGAGGGCAGCTCCTCCTCCGGGTCAAACCCGTCCCCGTCGCTGCCCTACTACCAGTCGTCCACGGGGCTATTGATGCCCCAATACCCGGGTCAGTATCCCCAAAATCCCCAAGGCGGGCCGGAGTTCCGGAGGCCTTTGACAGTTATATTCTGACCTGATGTTTAGTCCCGCTGAATCTCGGATTGTTTTTTTGTTTTGTTTTGTTATAAATGAATGGAGAAGCTGTAATTTTATTTTTGATTGTTGTAACAAGTTGTGGCCCACCAGCTGACTTGGTGAAATTGTTGTCAATGTTGTAGGTGATTCAGAAAATCTCTGACTTATTGTAAAATATTTAGTAATTTTATTAAAATTGTCTAGCCCATTATAAAGCCTGTTTGAATAAAACCGATTTGAATCTTTGAGCTCGATGTAAGATCTTTATTTATTAACCCCCGACGCAAAAACGACGGGGTGTTATAAGTTTGACGTGTCTGTGTGTGTGTGTGTGTGTGTGTGTGTGTCTGTCTGTTCCCCTGTGGCGCTCAAACGGGTGGACCGATTTGAATGCGGTTTTTTTTGTTTGAAAGGTGATTTAGTCGAGAGTGTTGTTAGCTATATTTGATGAAAATCGGTCCAAGATGGCCGCCGCTACAAAATGGCGGATTACATATTTTTTCACAACTCCCTTAATATGGGTATCAAATGAAAGGGCTTGACTAGTAGAATAGCACTATTGCAAATCCAAGATGGCCGCCACCACAAAATGGCGAATGTCGGGGGTTTTTTAAATTTTCAATTTACACTTGTTGAAGTTTGTTTTGGATGAAAGTACTTAATTATTCGAATCCTTGCTAAGCATGTTTAAAATCAGGCCCGGATCTAGGGGGGGGCAGGCCGGGGCCCGTGCCCCGGGCGGCAGATTCAGAGGGCGGCAAATTCAAATGCTGAGTACAGCATTATCGCAACTTTGCGATGATTGAACGCGCAGTATAGTAGTAAAATAATCTATAGGTCTATGGCGGATTATCCTTAAGGAAAACTAGGCACGTGCCTAGGGGCGCGAGATAAGAAGGGGCGCCAAAATTAATTGAGCAGGTGCAGGAGCAAAGTTAGCACAGGTCTTTCGAAGCTGCAAACTTAGATTAGTATAAATACCTATATCTACACGACTTTTATTGGTCCTAACAACATATTAAAAATCAGAACTAGCCGCTAGTTCAGCCAATCAGGGGCGCCGATAAGGTGCTGCCTAGAGCGCTGTCGACATCTAATCCGCCACTGTATTGGTACATATTTCAAACTATTAGGTACAGGTCATATTTTGTATTACATTGAAAATATTTTGAAGATACTTTTGGATGGCACTGTATAATCGATACGGAACCTAAAACTGTAATTTGTTCATTTTTGTCTGTCTGTCTATAATCTTGGCCACGAATCACGTTGAATCTACTATCTACGCCAGTCAAATCTTACATTAAAATCGCAATCAAATACTACGGGAGGTCGGTGACCAATTGAAAAAGTCATTTTATACCGACTGGAAATTTTAACAATAATAGTTCAGACCTAACCCATCACAGCTCCGAACGTCAGCTGCCGCACCAGTGGTGGAGTTAAGAGTGAGAGCATGTGAAAGTGCTTGAAAATCAAAGCACTCCGAGTGATTTTATCCCGGACAAAAATGGTCTTAAATCATTGTTCCGACCATTTTTGATACAGAAACAATCGTCAGCTGCAGCGCCGAGGGTGGATTATACGTCCGCTACGCGCATGAAGTGCATTAAAATTTTGACGAATAAAGTTATTTTATACCTTATGAAATTTAAGCAGCAGAATTTTCACGCTTTTAAAATAATAAAAAAATCGTCAGCTGCCCTTCTGGTGGGGGAAAGACCGTCAGTCAGCGTGATAAACATTTTTCGCGCTCAGTGCATTTAGCCTAGTAAATCTAGGAAAAACATCCTATAGTTTTAAAAATTAGCCAAATGTATTCTTTGGGCCTTCCTCTTGAATATATCCGAAAACCCCATATGGGGAGTGCGGAACCAGCCGCCATTTTTAATTTTGTCCCTTTTTACGGTTTTTTTCTTATATCACGAAAATCTCTACGAATAGCATTATAATTACTTCCGACAAAAGTTTTAATATACAATTTGCCACAAATGTGGTCTCTTGCATTTTTACTCTAAGTTTATTACTTTAGGAGTTATTGGGTGTTTAAGGGTATTTTAGGTCCCTTTTTCGTTTATTTTGCTCATATCTCGAAAATCTCTATGAATACCATTATAATTACTTCTGACAAAAGTTTTTGTATAAAAATTTCTACAAATTTGATTCCATTCATTTTTACTCTAAGTTCATTACTTTAAGAGCTATAGGGTGTTGAAGTTAATATTTGAGGTACTTTTTTTGGTTTTTTGCTCATATCTCGAAAATCTCTAGGAATAGCACTATAATTACTGCTGACAAGAGTTTTAACATAAAATTTTGTACAAATTTGGTCATGGTCATTTTTACGCTAAGCTTACTACTTTAGGAGATATAGGGTGTTTAAGTTAATATTTGAGGTCCCTTTTTCTGTTGTTTGCTCATATCTCGCAAATCTCTACATATAGCATTATAATTACTTCTGACAAAAGTTTGAATATAAAATTTCCTACAAATTTGGTCCTGTTCATTTTTATGCATTTCAAACAAAAAAACCACATTGCGGTTTTTTTTTGTTAAAAAGGTGAATTAGTCGGAAGTGTTCTTAGCTATGTTTGATGAAAATCGGTCCAAAACAGCCGCTGCCACAAAATGGCGAATGTCGGGGGTTTAATCTATACTATTTTATCTCCCTGTTAACTTAAACACTCTGTAGCTCCTAAAGTAAAAAGCTTAGCGTAAAATAAACAGGACCAAATTTGTAGAAAATTTTACACTTAATCTTTTGTCAGAAGTAATTATAATGCTATTTGTAGAAATTTTCGAGATATGAGCAAAAAACTGAAAAAGGGACCTCAAATATTAACTTAAACACCCTATAACTCCTAAAGTAGTAAGCTTAGCGTAAAAATGACCATGACCAAATTTGTACAAAATTTTATGTTAAAATTCATGTCAGAAGTAATTATAGTGCTATTCCTAGAGATTTTCGAGATATGAGCAAAAAACCAAAAAAAGTACCTCAAATATTAACTTCAACACCCTATAGCTCTTAAAGTAATGAACTTAGAGTAAAAATGAATGAAACCAAATTTGTAGAAAATTTTATACAAAAACTTTTGTCAGAAGTAATTATAATGCTATTCATAGAGATTTTCGAGATATGAGCAAAATAAACGAAAAAGGGACCTAAAATACCCTTAAACACCCAATAGCTCCTAAAGTAATAAACTTAGAGTAAAAATGCAAGAGACCACATTTGTGGCAAATTGTATATTAAAACTTTTGTCAGAAGTAATTATAATGCTATTCGTAGAGATTTTCGTGATATAAGAAAAAAACCGTAAAAAGGGACAAAATTAAAAATGGCGGCTGGTTCGGCACTCCCCATATGGGGTTTTCGGATATATTCAAGAGGAAGGCCCAAAGAATACATTGGGCCAATTTTTAAAACTAGGATGTTTTTCCTAGATTTACTAGGCTAAATGCACTGAGCGCGCAAAATGTTTATCACGCTGACTGACGGTCTTTCCCCCACCAGAAGGGCAGCTGACGATTTTCTTTATCATTTTAAAAGCGTGAAAATTCTGCTGCCTAAATTTCATAAGGTATAAAATAACTTTATTCGTCAAAATTTTAATGCACTTCATGCGCGTAGCGGACGTATAATCCACCCTCGGCGCTGCAGCTGACGATTGTTTCTGTATCAAAAATGATCGGAACAATGATTTAAGACCATTTTTGTCCGGGATAAAATCACTCGGAGTGCTTTGATTTTCAAGCACTTTCACATGCTCTCACTCTTAACTCCACCACTGGTGCGGCAGCTGACGTTCGGAGCTGTGATGGGTTAGGTCTGAACTATTATTGTTAAAATTTCCAGTCGGTATAGAATGACTTTTTCAATTGGTCACCGACCTCCCGTAGTAAAACGGCAAGTTCTGATTTTTTAATATGATGTTAGGACTACTACCAGTAGTCTAAAATCTGATTTTGGAGCTTCGAAAGACCTGTGCTAACTTTGCACGACTCAAAAAACCGCGAAGTTTTTGCACTTTTGGATTTTTCATTTTCAATATAAACCTAAACTATGCGTTTTAAAAAAAAATGATACAATACTTTTTTAAAGTAATCTAAAATTGCTACAATTTAAGTCTAGAACCAGCTCTGAAAATTCAATATTTACTGAGATAGGTACAGTTCTTCAAAACTTGACAATTATTTCCAAAAAAGTTAAATTTTAAGATTTGGTCAATTTTAAACTCCGATATTGGGGAAAATACTCATTTTACAGGTAAAGTTAAATGAAAAAATGTTGTAGTAAATATAATTAACTTCAATTTAAACGACGTCTTTACTTTAGGCCATAAAATTAGTTTAAAGGTTGAGGAGGAAAGAGTATACTTTTTTATATTACATTAATTTCGGGGGGGGGGGGGCAACTACTCGTCTTGTCTTATATGTTTATACCTACTGGTAACCAATACTGGTATATCGAAAATATTGGTGGGGGCGGCATTTTACAGTTTTTGCCCCCCCTCGAAAAAACTGAAGATCCGGGGCTGTTTAAAATGGGCAAAATTGTCTAAAACAAAATTTAAGAAGGACAAAGTCATTCCAAAATTTTTCATACGAATATGAGGTAGGTAAAAGAAAAATCTGCAAATTGAAAATACGGTCTATGTTGGACATGTTATTTTGTCAAGAAATAGTAATCTTTTCAGTAAACCGGAATTTTTAAATTACCTACGACACTTTTTATCTATTAAATTTTTAGTAGAATTTAAGTATTTTTATCGTGTTCCTTTCCTTTGAAAATTATGATGTGAATTTGCAAATCCATTTTATTTTCACGAAATTTCGTGTTCTTTTCTCTGAAGTTCCTTGATTTTTTTTTTGAGTTTTAAAATTAGAGGTTAATTGTAATTTTAGGTAGATAATAATAAAAACATACATTCCGGTTCTTATGTAAATTGTAAATATATAAAATACTCTGCTACTTAGTACTTAAGTAGGTACATAATACATATTATGTAATACTGTGTCCGGTAAAGTCCATGCGAAAATTTAGGGACTTCTAAGATTCATATTCATTCACCTTTAATAAAGCGTACCATACCAGGGACAACAATTTCAATTTTATGTGTTTTTTCCATAAGAAGCGTAGCGAAAAATTTCTAAGTCTATGGTTTTTTCGTATATGCGCAAAAAAAGTATAATAATTTGAAAATCTTCGACTTCATCACGACACAGATTCTCAAATAGTGTTTTATTCGATTGGATTGTATCCAAATTGTCCTCATTAAATTCTTCGGGGTCTTCACATCTAAAATAATGTACAACGTTACAATAACTCGATCAATTACTTTGGAATCAAAAACAAATATGGGATGAAAAAAGGGATGAAAAAATTAGGGGATGGTATATTAAAGGAGTGATGAATTTTAATAGACATTTATTTAATAGACCCTATTTAGCTAACACTGTGCCGGACACACTGCATATAAGTAACATTATTACAAAATGATTAAAAGTTTGTATGACATTCTTTAAAGCTTGAACTGTCTTACGGAATCGTTCTTTTTGATTGGCGATACCGGAAGTCTAAGAAATTTTCGATAATATTATGCATGGTAACTAAACGTGGGCAAAGCCACAGCGTAAGCTAATTTTGATGAAATTCATTCATCCTCAGAATTTAATCTGGGAATACTCGTTCTCAAGGACTTAATTTCTGCCCTCCTCAAGCTATAACGTCGTTAACCAACATTTGGCCAAATCCGATATTTTAACGCTATCTTACTTAGAATTTTTTTCTCTATCGATCAATCTAACCCTTATTTTCCTAGCTACTGTAGTTTTTGATATAGCAATAAGAAGAACGTCGTTACATAACTACCTACTTATAAGTTAACAATACTTAAACGTATTTAACTAACATTGCCAGTCTAAAATGTCTCAAAGCTGTGTTAATTTTCATTTCTATGAGTTTTTTTTTCTTCAATTCCTTAACTAAAATGTCGTTTGTGGATTTTTCTTAGCTTTAATGTCTTTAAAGTCACTTTGTTCATTTTTTAATTTAGCTTTTCTCCAAAATTATGGTGCACTATTCCATAACTTAAATGTCTTTTAACGAAAATGCTATACTAAAATGTCTTTAATGACACATAAACGCGTTATAGTTTAGTGATATTTTGCAAAAAAATATTGTTTCCTAAACTGAAATGACTCTATCCCGCAATACATAACTTAAATGTCTCTTAACTATTCCCGCATCTCGCGGGGCTGTGGCTTATAAATGCTCAATGATTACTGCGAAAAATATCCCGAAAAGAAAGTATCGTACAAACTATAAGGGCAACACTTAAAAACTATAAATTTTGTAATTTTTTTTATGTTTTTTTATAAGTTTTACCCGTCTCGGTATGGGGAATGCGAGATATGCGAGACATGAAACCTGCATAAGAAACAAAAATCACATAACGCCAAACAGCAGATTGTTGCTGTGTTGCGTACTGATTGTGTAGAATGGGCCCAGCATCATGAAAAATATAATCCCACCAGAAACATTTTCACGTAAAATGTTGCCAAGACGAGACCATATGGCTTGCACTGTCTTAAAGTTATTAGACCTCATGTAAAGACAAGCTTCTAGCTCTACACGCCCTAACTCCTAACTTCAAAAACTCTACACCTTAGTCAAAATATGTGGCTTGGCATAGGCAGGTACATTAATAGTGTTTTACGTAGTTTTAGGTGTATATAGTTTGTGAAGTTAGGAGTTAGGGCGTGTAGAGCTAGAAGCTTGTCTTTACATGAGGTCTAATAACTTTAAGACAGTGCGAGCCATATGGTCTCGTCTTGGCAACATTTTACGTGAAAATGTTTTGGTGGGATTTCATTTATTTTTGTAAGTTGTTTAAAATATAACAATATTTTTTATTTAATTATTTTTTTTTCTTTCTTTTTTTGGGTACTTCTTGCATATCAGAGGTTCCTTTTTTCATAGCCCATTCTCTATTTTTGCCGTTTTTCTTTGTTGGTTTACTGTTTATAATAAGTGATAGATCAGGACGATACTTAGCTTTTAGACGATTATATTCGACTATAGCTGACTTTTGTACTTTAATACTACTAAAGTCAATATTTATAAGGTGAATACCTACCTTGCAAATTAGTTTCTTTAGAAAATGCTACATAAGTCTGCCCATAAGAGAACGCGCTTAATTCCATCCCCTAATTTAAATATGGGATGGGAAGTGATTTACTAAAAATCCTGAAATATGTATTTTATTATTTATAAAAGGAGTCCCTGTATCTATCAGTTTTTAGACTGATAGGTATCAAAATTTGTGGAAGTCTCATACAAACTTCCATCTCCTAGTTTAAGGAGTCGGAGAGTAAAAGTTCTAAGTTTTAGAATTTTTTGTTGTTACTATATACTAGCTTATATACGAAATTTAAGCTTTCTAGGATTTCAGAAAGTACCTTAAGAATTTGATGATCATCAGTGACAAAATCGGACTTTTTAGATATCAATAACATCTTAAGAGCTATTCAATTGAAACTTTATAAATGTTTAATAAGTCCACTATTGACATCATATGCCGAGAATTTTGTTTATCTGGTATAATTCAAACCCAAGTTATGAGGATCCAAAAATCGATGACAGCTTTTTATCATTTCCTCCTGCGCCCTAGGGATGTTGCGCATATTCATCTATGGCTGGATAACTTCAGCTCTCACAATAAAAATTGGCTGCTCTATTCGTTATTCATATCGATACCAGAAATTTATGTAACATGATAAACAGCGATTTGATTTGTGCAGAAACATTGACGCTCTACTACAGTTTTGAACCTGGTCAATTTATGAGCTTTGATCAAGTTCTTGCTATGACGAAAAAAGGAAAATTGTATGATTTTATAGATTTTGTAGATGCTGTAGAATCCATCAATCAAGCCAAAGGCAATGTAAAAAAAGACTACTACTAAACAGACTGCAGTTGCTCTTACAATTGTTTTAGTTACCGACACTTTCATTGGAAAACCTCAAATGTATAATAAACTATGCTAACCTAAAACGTCGGTATGGTTGAATCATCTGCAATAAGCCACATTATAGTTTAGCAATACTCCCCAAAAAACGCTACTGTAAACAAATAATTTCTATATTTCTAGACTAAAATGTGTTTAAATGACAAGTGTAACGTTGAATTTAAGTGTAACGTTATTGAGAATTTTAAATATCATAACCTAACCTATAATGTCGTTAAAGTCTTTAGAGTCGTTTTAGTTTAGAAATTATATAATTTTTTAAAGTTTCGTAAAAAGTTAAAAAAATTAAACGCAATCCAAGCCATAAACGTCTCAAAGGGTAACCTAACGACATTTAAGTTATGTAAATACAAACCGTTATTAGAAAAAATGCTAGACTATAAAGCCAAAACTCTCCTGCTTTAATTATTATTTACTCTAGGAGCTTAAAAATACAAATATTCGAAAGTGCTCTATTAGATCTACATTTTCATAGTTTCAAGTTTTGTATACGTTTAGTAATTATCAAATGGCATCATTTCTTAATAAATTCCCACTTTTTCGATCATATCTCGAAACTTGGTTTTGGTAGTTAACGACTTAGCTTTAGGACGGCAGATTTGGCATGTAGATGCAATTTTATTTTTTTTCAATATTTTTTTTTATCGTAAAACGGCTGTGTCATAGTAATTTTTAATCGTTGGTTAAAATCAAAGCTACAACGACTTGATTAGTAAATACTATTATATTCTTATTATTATTGTAAATATTTGTACCTAATAGAATTAATAACTAATAAAGGATTTAAAACTGTGTTAAATTGTCGCTTAGATATAATTTTTTGAAATATATTTTTATTGTAGACTGATTTATCGCTAAAAACTATTAGATCAATCTTTGAATCATTAAATTATGGTTAAAAATTTATTTCTTTAACGTAAAATGTAGAAAGATAACTTAGGCCAAAAGCCGGTGTACGATTTGTTCAGTATATCTATGCTATACATTTCCTTTTTTTTTTAATAATTTGATTTTTGTTTTTATTTTTTGAATATTCTAGAAGATTGGGAATTTTCCTACGATATTAATCATTAGAAACGTGCGAAAGCGTCAGACATTGCATTTATTTAAGATGCCATACTTTAAATTAGTGAAACATAGTGAAAAATAACTTTTTTGTTTTCTTTTTCGAACACTAGGTAGGTACCTATTATCTCTTGTTTTTTTTTGTTTTCTTAATTTATCCCGTGATTTTTCCTCATAAACTAGTTAAAATATTGTTAAGTGTGTAAATTACTTGTACTTAAATTGTTTACGCCCTCATTTCTGACTATTTGATTGCTAAATATATACAGATTAGTAAGCTGTATGCGGGAATGTGACGTGCCCATATCAAGTATGGAGAGTTATTTTCAGGCGTTTAAACAACCCGGCACAACCATACCGACCGCGCATTTGGCTCACAAGAATGCGTCACTGTTTGGATACTGCTCTCTTACACACGCTATTTTAAAGCTATATAACTTGGTGTGTGCGAGCGTGATAGCAATACATTTGTAATAAGCAGTCGTGAAAAGTGACAGCTGATATTTGCTATCAAATGATACAGAAAAAAGGGATGAATACTATTATAGCTATAACGAATATGTACAATGAGACTTAGAAGATATTATTATTGAAAATTACGTAATACATCATTAAATATTTGAAAAACGTCTAAGTTTTTTTTATTTTTCCACCTTTCGCTTTTTGGTGTCTACTCTTGGACTATGTTTTTTATTTCTGGCTAAGCACATAGCTTGCGACGATGATGAATTTTTATCAAAATATGCAGCTTCATAAAAATATGACGCTGGACTCCGCTGGACAAAAAAATGCCTTGTATAACTAATAAACAAGATGTATAAATTAAAAATTAAAAAAACCCCCGACATTCTCTATTTTCAGGTGGCAGCCATCTTGGATTTGCAATAGTGCTATTTTTCTGGTCAAGCCCTTTCATTTGATACCCATATTAAGGGAGTTGTGAAAAAATATGTAGTCCGCTATTCTGTAGCGGCGGCCATCTTGGATCGATTTTCATCAAATATAGCTAACAACACTCTCGACTAATTCAACTTTCAAACAAAAAAAACCGCAGTCAAATCGGTTCACCCGTTTGAGCGCTACAGGGGAACAGACAGACACACACACAGACACGTCAAACTTATAACACCCGTCGTTTTTGCGTCGGGGGTTAAAAAGATCAAGTCTTGCGGTTGAAACGATGCAGATGATATGAACTATAAGTAGTACCTATCATGTACGAATAAGGTGTATTACCTATCCAGGGGCGTAGCTACCGCCGTATATGTCGTATCAATTATACGGGGCCCCCAAGCCACGGGGGCCCCTGACGTGCGTAAGCAAAAATTAACAAAAACTTCCCAAATTTTTGTTTATTTCAGAAATGACAAAAGTAAAAAAATGTTGTCCAAAAAGTTGTCCATAGAGGCAGAATCTTTAGAAAAACTAAAGTCATCATTAGCTATAAATGATTTAATAAATCAGTTTGCCGAAAAAAAGGCAAGGAGAGTATATATTTAATTTGAAATGTTTGTAAAAATTTTAGAAAAAGTGACAGATAAACAATTATGATGAATAAATATTGCTTTTAATTTTATGCAATTTTTTTTTCTTTTGTGAGAAATCCTTACCCTTCATAAGGGCCCCCAAACAAATTTTTATACGGGGCCCCGCCAAGGTACGCTACGCCACTGTACCTATCTCTTCTAAACCGACTCACGCCTCGTAAGTACGATAAGTACCTACCCAGATCTCTGGTTCAGTTCACCCAACCAAGTGCCAATTTGGGCCAATTCGCTAAAGATTCTAAACTGGGCCTGCAGTTTAATACAGTGGAGCGTCTTTAACTCGAACTTCAAGGGAAAGGTTACAAAGGGGTTGTTTCAAATTTATATGGAGCCTGGGCCAGGTATTTGTACAGTGTTTTAAAAGGTTCGGAGTCAAGAAATAGTATATAATTATTTTTCTTTATTTCTCATGAAAAGGTCCTTTTTACGCGGCGCAAGTAGACGAATCCTTGACTTATCGACTATTCGAGATGAGGATGTTTGTCACTCTATAATGCCGTAACTAGTGAACCGATTTGGCTGAAACTTTGAATGGAGATAGATTATGCCCTGACTGAACACATAGCCTACATTTTTATCCTGGAGAAATCCACAGTTCCCGCGAGATTTTGAAAAAACCGAAATCTACAGCTACAGCTAAATGTAAACTACTAACTATAGCAAACTTCCTTGAAAGTAGGTAAAAAGGTTGGGAGCGGGAACGGGAACCGGAAATGCATTTGGGATTGGGATTCCCTCAGGATTTGTGAAAAACCCAAATTCACGCGGGCGAAGCCGTGGGCGAAAACTAGTACTATTACTCCATTTTGAAGTTGGGTAAAAAAGGACGTCTACAGACTAATGAAATACGAATGAATTAGGAAAACCTTTGTCCAGCGGTAGATACAGGCTGTTTCCATTCCTTGAGTTATGAACAATGATCGGAATTGACGGTGCAAATTCTCATGATATCATAATGTGGATAAGCCAATTCACATTTTTTTAATATTTCCCATACTTTTCCTTGGTTTCCTTACTCAGTTTTTCTTAGTACAAAATGAAACAGAGATATCTCTTTGATACCGAACATTAATTATATGAGGTATCAAAATCTTGAAAGACAGTCATATCCATACTATTGATAATAATGTTTCAGGTCGTTGACCCTAAATTGCACAACCTATTCCGATCTTTGGTCGTGAATGATAGGCAGTGGCTGTATGCGAGCAAAGCAGCGTGTATTTATTAGTGCGCAGTTGTTTGCTGTGAAAACAATCGCAGCCTGCATCCGACACCGTTGATTTTATTTATTTTCCTTCGTTTTATCATAATACCGGGGAGTTAGCCTCGTTTTGATACAGGATGATTTTATTCTTACAGTGTAATAAAGTAGGTAAGTAAGTATACACACAGTTTACAAAAGACTTAAAATACCTAATGAAAGTTGATGGAACGGCAACGCTGTAGTTAAGTTAGTAATATTTCACTATATCTACCTATCTAATATTATATCCTAAAATTGGTGTTTAAAAAATCTTGGTTTTTAAATTATTATCAGTCGCTATAATGATGACGCTGTAATGATGCTGTTGGTGTTAACAGTCAATGCTCAATTTGAATGCAATCTAAACGTTCGCTTTGAATATAAATAAATTATTTTCATAAAATAAAATTTTCTATCTAAATATGCCCGAATTACCAAAAAATATATGGTAGGCAATAGAACTAGTAACTAGATGTTAAACCACTGTTTTATGATATTTTGCAGTCAAGTAAATGAGTATTACCGATCTTTAGATAGAGCTGAAACGAATAACGTTGAAAAATGCAGTTTTTTCGACGATTTTTATGTAGAGACTTTCTTGGGTTAATTTTTATAATTGATGTTTTTTTAGATTAAGACTCCATTTCGGAACACGCTGTACAGTCTCACCTACTACAGGAGAGGGTACGCGCTTTGTTTATGTTATTCCACCGTATTTTGCTCACAAAGACAGCCCAGTTGTTTACTTTCTGCCAAATCACTACCCTACTGTTAAAACCAACCTACGCAATGATATCTATCGAATACGCATATTTTATTAAAAAATAAAAGGGGACTGTTGAACCGTAATTTTTGGACTATTTTTTTAAAACAAACCGCAAACGAAAATAGCCTGTAACGTCATTAATATAGAGGAGTAGTGCCGATTATTGAATGCTTGATTGAATTTTGTTATTTTAGCGGTCCTAAAAAGCGGAATGAGTTATAATGACGTTATCAAATACAAGTGTCGTTTATGATCCTAAACTAACGTTGTTGAAATGGGATAATTTTACAACTGGGGGTAGTTGGGTACTTATATTATAATTTTTAATTTAAAAACTGATTGTAGTTTCATAATATTCATAAAATTGTTGTAAGTAGGAAAAATAGTCCAAAAGAAATGCATTGAGTTATCCGTTGATGATAATGTTAATTTTAACGCTGGTGTAATAATGGCTAGTTTATTTGGCTGCCTATCATGAGATCTCAGAACGGCCCAAAAAAGTCGGAAATTCCCAGTACTTCGGTAGCAGCCCTGAGTTGGAAAGTTAACAGCGTGCCGGGCACGTAGAGCCGTCGGTACTGCGCCTGATTTTTCATCCATCGTGTCGAATCGACGTCCCATCGGTGTATGAGAGTGAGGGAATAAGAACACATCTATGTTTGCGCACACATTTATTTTATATCTCCTGGGTAGATAGTTGGTAATTTTTTGTTAAAATGGCCCGACCGAAAGGTCAGGAAAACATTATTATTAGGGCTTGTTTCACCACCTTCTGATAAGTGACGGATAGCCTAAACGTAAGTTTTGTCACTTTCTTACTTTATGTCAAGTGACAAAGACAAAAGATGTGAATAAGCTATCCGACACTTATCAGAAGGCGGTGAAACAGGCCCTTAATCTTATAAAAAGTGTAGGAGATAGGTACCTACTAGATATTACCTACCTACATATGTACTCGTATCTTAGTGTAGAATAATTCCCTCCGTAAAAATAAAATTCTAGATATCTACTTATAGATAATAGTCTTTCTCCCTGTCCTCAACCAGTTAGTGCCATTAGAATTATTAGATACTAGCTGACCCCCGCGACTTCGTTCGCGTGTTTATAGGTTTTATATAGGGTCGGATTGGATCCCATAATTATTTTATGTACCTAAACTAAATGTAGCCTAAGTTCCTCCTTATAACATCACCTATCTGCCATTGAAAGTTCCGTCAAAATCGATCCAGCCGTTTTGGAGATTAGCTGGAACAAATAGACAGATCGACAAACATAAATTTAAACGCACACCAGTTTAAAATAAGCCGTACGTTCAAAGATCCGGGTCCCAAGTTATTTGAACCCAAAAAAAGTCTGTCATTTCTGAACTAAAAAACCTATGACCTTGAAATATTTACGGCACAATACTTAAAGTACTACCTTTCTAACAAAAAAAGAATAAGTTAAATCGAACTACGCGTTAATGAATTACAGCTAAATACACGTTTTAACTTTCTTCCCCTCTCCCAAGGGAACCATGCGGAATTTCGGGATAAAAAGTATCCTATGTCCTACCTCGGAGTATAAACTCAAATCGTACCAAGTTTCATTCGAATCCATTCAGTAGTTTCGGCGTGATGCGCGGCCAAGATACAGACAGACAGACAGACAGACAGACAGACAGAAAGACAGACAGACAGACAAAAATGAAACAAATTGCAGTTTCGGCTTCAGTATCGATTATAAAGTGCCTTCCAATAAAAATTTTTAAAATATCTTCAATGTACAGAATTGGATCTGTTACAGTTTTATTATATTATAGATATAGATAGATATAGATAGATAGATTACCTACCTACGTACACGAATCTTAGTGTAGAATAATTCCCTCCGTAAAAATAAAATTCTAGATATCTACTTATAAGATAATAGTCTTTCTCCCTGTCTTGAACCATTTAGTGCCATTGGAATTATGGAAAATTCACAGAAATTATTGCCTGCATAATCCATATTATGGTTCTTGCATAAGTTTGTTTGTCGACACACTACACGTGTGAATTCTCATGAGCCGCATTGTAATTACTGTTTTCCATGCTCAATAATGACATGAAGTGTTGCGGTATAATGACACAATTAGTGTATGACAGTGTCCGTACATTAAAAGTGCTTACTTTTACTTATAATAGCTTGTGCAATAATAGCCTGTTAACGTTTCCAACGAATAGGTGTCTAACTACATTCTCGCTTGTTCTTTGTTCTCTGTTTTTCTCCAAAAAGTTAACCCTTAACTCCGATTTCACCGGATGGTTAGGTAAGGCAAACGTCCCAATATCCGTCAAGTTTTGAACTTCGCTAACTTTGCATGATTGCTATGTTGAAATTCGTAAACTTACAGTAATGAGAATTATATGACTAGATAGGTAATTTATTCTAGTTTTAGTGTTATTATTTTATTTCAAATTAAAATAAAAGATAATACGTAATAATACAAAAAAATGTGGAAAAGGGCCGATTGTACCAGTAGTCGGCAGATTTGTACTAGTAAACAATATTATGTCCCGGAATCCGTTAACTTTTATCGCGAATTTGAACTCTATTTCTTGACGCTAAGGTTCATAAAAATCATTATTACAAATCTAAAATACGTAGAGCTCGCAGTAAAAAAAATGGGTTTCTACCTACTTTTTATCGAAAAAGAAGACATAAAGAAATGAAATAAGTACTTACCATTAACGTTGTAGTCTAAAATGGGACATGGGAACTGTTCTCCCGGAGTTAAAAATAGCCTGTGTCCATCTCTGCAATACAAGCTATCTGCGAATTTCGTCAAAATAGGCTAACTGGGTTAGGCCGTGAAAATGTATCTATTAAATAACCTATTTACCCATATCTTGATCCTAATATCCAGCAAATAATAAGAGGCCGTTAGGTAGGTATTACCACAAACAGATACTTCAATAATTATATTTATTTACATAGTTCTAATAGGGTATTAATTTATTATACCTACGCCTCTACCTCGTACCAACCTAGTTAAATTTAAGTTACCGCTAAGTATACGCGCGATAAAACAAGCCAAGTTGATTGCACAAGTCGGTAAAGTATTCGTACTTTCATGGTGAAGGTTCACAGTTAAATATGACAAGTATAAATTAAAAATTTAAAAAACCCCCGACATTCGCCATTTTGTAGCGGCGGCCATGTTGGACCGATTTTCATCAAACATAGGTAACAACACTCTCGACTAATTCACCTTTCAAACAAAAAAAAAAACGCATTCAAATACACACACACACACACACACACACACGCACACGCTAACGCACACGCACGCACGCACGCACGCACGCACGCACACACACACACACACACACACAGACACGTCAAACTGATAATAAAAGAGGTTAATAAAATAATACCTTGACCATGCAACACCTTGCGGCTTTTATAACCGCCTGATGTACAATAATTGGCCCTTAGGCATTTATCTATGCAGAAGCTGTTTGCTTAAAAACTAAAAAATTGGTTGTCTAAAAAAGTCGGTTTACGGACGATAATTTTACGTGATAACGTCTTAAGAAAATAAAGAGAGATAGATGCGTCACAAGCCGAACGCTTAGGCCGATCGTGCCTTCCCTACAGCTTGTTCCGCGCTCTCGCTTGCACGCGGTACGTGACAATGAGTTTTACGTGCGTGTAGCCAACGTTCATCGATTTATAAGACGTTATCACGCCAAAAGCTCCAAAATTAAGTCCAAGAACAAAAACCTCTGACCACACTGTTTTCTTTATCGCTCATTTGAATTTGACGTTTGACATGTTAGCTGTCAGAGGCGCACGTGCCGGCGCGTGCGGCGCGCGCTTTAAACTTGTCGGTTTGACAGGACGTGTCAAAAGTGTCAAAAGGTTGTGCAATTGTGGCCAGCGCCGATTGTCGAGCGTAATTCGCCTTTTGTTGTCGCTGATTGAATTTTGTTATGAGGAAAATTTCGTAGTACACTCTACGAAAGCTTAATTGTTTCTTTTAACTAGTAGGTAGGTGAAGTCACAGAATATTAATTAATTTTCAAAGTTTCATTCTGTGGACTACTAGCTAATGCCCGCATGAATTTCATCATCATCATCATCATGATCAACCCAATACCGGCTCACTACAGAGCACGGGTCTCCTCTCAGAGTGAGAAGGGTTTTGGCCATAGTCTACCACGCTGGCCAAGCGGATTGGCACACTTCACACACCTTTGAGAACGTTATGGAGAACTCTCAGGCATGCAGGTTTCCTCACGATGTTTTCCTTCACCGTTAAAGCAAGTGATATTTAAATACTTAAAACGCACATAACTCCGAAAAGTTAGAGGTGCGTGCCCGGGATCGAACCCACGACCTCCGATTAGAAGTCGGTCGTCTTAACCACTAGGCTATCACAGCTTGAATTTGAATGAATTTACCTGGGGTTAACTTAGTTGTGAAGTCGACATCTCCTCATGCTCTGGTGTCGGAGCGAAACGATTGTAGAGTTTATTTGTGTGGTGTTGCGCCTACTTTGTCACTGTTAGCGGATTATAGCAAAGTAATTTAATTTTCATTGTATTTCCGTTTCCAATTATTTGGGGATATTTTAAGTGGCTTTTATTAACTGCCAACTAAACATGAGTTTACTAATAAAAGATAGATATTTCAAAATGACAGACAAACAGTTTAATTTGAATTTGTATAGACATAAAATAAAGTAAGAAGTAAGTAATTAAGAAGTAACAAGTAACCTTATTTTTGTACACATACTCGTATACCGGCATTTTAACAGTTCGATTACTTTTCTGAAGTATATAAGTAGTAGAGTAAAGCAGTTTAAACCCGAACTCTACGTTTTTCTTTTCATAAATGATTTAAACCCTCAACAAAAACTGAAAAGCGTACTGAAACTAACGAAACAGGATTCCAATAAATTATCAATGTCCCAACTTCAACATCGAAGCGGGAAGTTTCGCCCGACTCTGGGAAAAGTAGGAAAACACATAATTTTTCGGCTTGACAGGCGACGTGAGGTGGGTCTAGGGCTGCCAACCGCACGGTACCGGTTGCCCTAGTTTTCAATTAATATTACTCATTTATATTCTAGGCTACCCCGGATCTCAATGTAAAATACCATTTTATTACGGGTAGTTTTAACAATCCATGTTACACTTAATATTATTATATTTATTACACTTAATATTATTAATATTATTATATTAATATATCGACACTTAGCCCAGTGTCGATAATTTTTGAAACAATTATATATTGTGAACTCCATAGACTTTCGTAAGCTTTAAAATGTTTTAAAAGTGTATCTAAATATCATCCAAGAGGTGCTTATTTTTTTAGATTCTGAGCCGGCTGAGTGACTCTGAACCTTTCTTACAAAATCTTTAGGATAGAAACCACGGAACATATCATCACTTACAACAAACACTGTAACTTTAAAACTTGCCTACACAACTATATGGATTGTATAATTTCGAAATTTTTCAAAGTCACAAATTTTCCCGCTGCCAGCCCTAGACCGAGGGCTGTTTATACGAAAAACACGTATTGTTATCAACCCCCGAGGAGTTTAAAGCCCTCGGTTATTTCTTTAAGATTATACCCTCTTCAATCGAGATATTGATTACGGGCGGTGAGTATTGTTTGATTATTGACATCCGCCATTGTCGAGGATGACGCATGTCGGAAAGGAGCACCGAAATTAAAATCAAACTCAAAATATCACTTCGCTCCAAATCACGCTGCTGACATTTTGTCCACTTCTGCTTATACTCGCTTACCTACATATAGGTTATGCTTATAAAAAAACTGATGACGCCACACCTTGATGGACGCAGAAGCATTGGTCGGCAAAGGCTACGATGGATACATGGAGTAAACAAAGACGCCAAGCGAATTGGTAAAGAACGCTAAGGATAGAGATCGGCAGGCCCAGGTCCACATAAGGCTGCGCCTTTGATGATGATGATAATGCTTATGCTGACTTAATGTGCTGTAAATGCGGATACACGTTGTAACTTCATGCAGCTCACCTCCGCAACTGATTCAGTAGGTATGACAATAGCTTAGTCCTGGTCTTCGTTCTAAAATAAGTATAGGATACTCATAATTTCCGGGATGAAAAGAATCCTCTAGAATGTATAGGAATCCGTCCGTCCTCTAGAAAGCAGACTAGCTATGCGACAAGTTTCAGCTCAGTCGGAAGAACGATACACAAACGCTTAAAGGACGAACAAAGGTACAATAAATGTTCGTCTGCAAACAGACAAACAAATTTTAATTTTTATGTATAAAACTTAGGTCCTCATACCTAAGTTTTTGTAACATAAATTTTAAATTACAACATATCATACTCGTATTATATCGCGATGTTATTGTTTGTGCTGCCAGCATGCAGGGTGACAATGATTTGAAGATCCGTCAGAAAAGGGGCGTGATAATAAACATAATTAAAATCCACACCAACACGCGACAGATACGCATCGCTATACATAATAATAAGACTGTCTGTCTGTACTGATGCGATATGAAAGATGACTCCCATTCAACGAACGAAGGGTGTATGGCACTCGCTAATATGTATGAAAACCAGTTTGCGATTGCATTTTAAGAATATTTAGTTTGCAGATAGATAAAGTCATGTTGACACTAGATTCTCTACTTATTTGTTACCAAAAAATTCTCTGTCACATCACATTTCTCGTAAATAATTAGTCACATTTCTCGACGCCATCATAGTGGTTTGTAAAAGTCATAGTCTAAGGCAAGGTGCAGAGAAAAAGACGACGCAGCCGATCAACTAGCTGACTATTCTCTATTCTATTTTCTAACATAGTTACATTGTTACTTTACTGTGTGAAATAATTAAACAGTGATTTCATGTCACTCAGTAAAACAGCAATGTAGGTAAGTATATCGAATTAATTCGGTGGCTTTCACTTTCTGTTGGTAACTAAGTTAGAGAATAGTCCCATAGGTCAAGTTACTCAGTTATTATGACATTGAGAAAAGACGAGACCGTACAAAGTAGAAGGCTATAGTTACCAGTGCCACGAAGGTACTTGACTATGGACACAACCTTCCATTTCCAACTGCGGTCGGCTACTGCAAATTTCTTGACAGAAAACCCGGGGCATCACGATGAACGAGCTAACCACTAGATAAATCTGGCGAAGGTATTAAAATACCTACAGTAAATACTTTGTAGGGTTAAAGATACAAAATTCTAAAATCAAAAACGATTCTCGCGACTACAGCGCGACAGTGGCGACAATGGGTTTCGCGAATTGTTCGCGATATCCGCGTGTGTAAGTATAGCGCGCCATTGTCACTTGTGATATTATTCACTTTGATGTATGACTACATGTACTACTTCAGACCGCGCCATACAGCTACTGGATGAGATACGAACTCCTGTAGTACACACGCCATCTATCATGTGTGACTACATTACTGCGCGACAATGGTGACAACTTTAACTGTGTGTATTAATATGTCATTTAGTAGGGACTGAAAAAGGATGGCAAAACATCCGTCATTTTTCCATCTCATCAAAAATTTACGCACAGTTAACGTTAAATAAAAAGATTACATGAGGCCTTCTGAGGCCACGCACATACATACATTGATCTCCGCTGTGACACCGCAAAATTCCTGAAGCTCTGGCATGGCTTGTTCATTGTATTTCATTCATGTTCTATATTCGAAATAGAAGCAAAAGTATCTGTTCATATGCGGACTATGAATAACTCTTTGTGTACTCAGTTCTGCACTCAGTAAGTTAGTTTTGCGGCGGAGGTATGCTAGGGGGATCGCTGAAATCGCGTGGGAAAGAAACAGATTCATAGTCGAGTCTCTGCGATAAAACAGGCAGTCACCAGTGGTAGATTCATTTGTCGATTCGTAAGCACTTGTAAAGGTCCGAAAGTCGTTTGTGGGAATGGGCGTAATGTTCTATAACAAAATCCCACAAGCAATCTTAGACTTGCCTTTACACAAGTTTAAGAACTCTGTTAAAAGTATGCTCATAAAAAAAGCTTATTATACAATTGAAGATTATATAAACGATAAAAAAGCATGGACTTAGCTCGTTCCAGCAATGCGCGAGACGGCATTTCAATCATGTACATAAATAATTGTTATATTGTTATTTTTAAAAAGAGCAACCGCCGAGTTTCTTACAAGTTCTTCTCGGCTGGAACTGCATTCCGAACCTGTGGTAGATTCAAATTGACGATTCAAAAGTACTTGTAAAAGTTTATTTGAATAAAAAACTTTTCTATTCTATTCTATTCTATTCTAGTCCCTTCTGTCATACAATGGCTAAGTCAACAGTTTCGCTTTATGTTTCGTGGCAGAGGTCTACTGCACAGCAGGGGTAAAAGGTTTCGCTAATTGCTCGCGATGTTCGTACAACAAACTGGTGTTCTCCATTAACATAAAATATTTTATTACTAGCCTCTGCCCGGGGCTTCGCCCGCGTGAATTTCGGTGTTTCACAAATCCCGAAGAAATCGTGGATTTCCGGTTCCCATTCCCTTTTCCAACCATTATACCTACCTATTTTCAAAGAAGTTTACTATAGTAATCTACCTATAGCTGTAGCTATAGATCTCTGTTTTACAAAATCCCGTGATGGGAACTGTGAATTTTTTCAGGATAGCTAGTGTTAATTCAGGGCATAATCTATCTCCATTCAAAATTTCATCCAAATCGTTTCAGTAGTTGCGGCATTAAAGAGTAACAAACATACACACACACACAAACTTTCGCCTTTATAATATTATTGTGATAGTCACTTCCAGTGGATCCATTTCCGTGCATTATATGAACGTGATGAAAGGCGTATGTCATGCCGCTCTGAAAACGTTCGCATCTGTAATGGTGGCTTTGTGCGATTGTGTGTTTATTATACGTAGCTATTGTCTACGCGTCGAGCCGAACTTGCAGAGCATATAGAACAATCGGCATTCATTCAATCGTAGAGAGATACCTAGTAGTTATGGCATACCTTAAAATGAGTACAATAACATACTTACCAACTTAGTGATGATGTATTCCATTGCCGGGTTCGGCAACAGCGACTGGATCTCTGTTAATTGTTTATATTATATGAATAAAGGCTTCGCTCATGTGCCCTGATGTGACTTATGTGCCCTATTTTAGCACTGAATAAACGTGCACAGTGAGGACATGATAGGGTACCATTGACATAATTATAGGTTATATTGGAGGGAGGTCTACTATGGAGTTGGTCACGGTAATTGTCCAGATCAGCCCTCCTTTTATCCTCAAATTCCGTGATGTTCTGCTGAACCAAGTGCCTCCATTCCCCTCGGTTTTCAGCCAGACTCTCCCAACGAAAGGAGTCGATCTTACACCTAGTCATATGCCTCTTTTGCACATCTTTGTATCTAAGGAACTGACCGCCTTGTTTCCGCTTACCGTCCCTAGCTTAGTACTATGTGTATGAATGTCGTTGACCGAAACCGATGATAATTTATTTTTAAATACATTTTATATGAATATCTTGAAGTTGATATACCTACTGACAATTAATGAGCAAAAAGGATTTCAGAAAAATAAATCCATAAACATGGCTATTTATGACCTTCTAAACTAAATTAGGACATGTGTAAACAAAAGAATACCTCTGGCCGAACTGTTCATAGACATGACAAAAGCGGTTGACTGTGTTGAGCATAAAAATTGCACCAATATGAAGTGCGAGGAATAGTTTTCGATCTCTTTGAGAACTATCTTACTTAGAGAACGCAGATTACTCAAATTAGCACAATATGTCCCATAAAGCTTACGGAATAGGTCTATCAATCATCAAATCGTGCAATAAAGTAATCCACAAGGAAACGTTTTGGATCCACTTCTTCTTCTTATGTATATCAACGACATTCCGTCGGCAATATCTCAATCTATAGTCTTCTTTGCTGGTCACTGTACTGTTATTTATGGAGGAAACTTTAGATGTAAACAATATAAAGGAAAAGTACAACATTATTGTTACTATTCGAAAAATCTAGAACTTGTACAATCAAATCCAGTAGTAATAGGTAATACTTGCATAATACATAGCATAGGTACAGAGACTTGGATTTGACTAACAAAGGTCCTCGCGACGCGTCTCAGCCGGGGTGTAGGTACTAGTTACCCTATGACAGGGTGGCCATATCACAATCAATGAAACAAGGATTGCTAATACATCTTATAATACTAACTTAATATACATACTTACTAATAAATTAATTATCATAGAAATACAGACCATAATATTTACAGATAGGTACTTACATATCTTTGTGGTCTGAAAGATTATTAGTAAACCAAATGAAATATTTTCCCTGAAATAACTTTTAAAAAGTAAAAATAAAATAATTTTGTTTTTTATTTTATAAGTAATCCTATTCAATTACATAAAAAGCAGAGGTCAAATATCATTTTAAAGTATAATTTATGATATTGTTCAAATACATAATATCTCTTTTTAGAACTAAAAAGTCATGACTGCATAAAAAAAGCTATCATGAATTTGAACTTTATAATATTAACTGAAGTATGAAACTTGCTTGATATTTACGGTTTCCATACCAATTGAATGTAAACGCAAACATCTAATATCTATGTGTATATGTATATGTATATTATGTATACCTATGTATCTAATGTATCATGTAATTGTATGTAAGTACCTAGGCATGTAGGTACAAATTATTTGAAGCAATGAATTTTTCTGATTTACATAAAATTTTAAGCTTCACACAACTCCACGAATTCCGGAAAAGTCGCGCAAATTTCGCAAAATCATGGTGTTCACAGCCCGGGAGCGGCCGGGGTAGGGCGGGGGAGTCTCTTCACAATGGCCCTGCGTAATAATATAATCGGGGCGACGACGCCACTTGTTATTAATTAAATTTAAAATTTTCATCGCTGTAGGTGCGACTGCGATCGGTGCCTACCTACCCACTGTTTCTTGCGCCATTCAAATGTCATTGTCTGGAATGGCTTTCATGCGTAAACGGCGGCCATTGTGGTGGCGGAGAAAGAAAGGTGAAGTAATTGAAATTGACAATGATGACTGTTAACTTTATACTGGATAGACAGTGGCTTTATAGTTGCTTTATAACGGTTTTTTTTAATTATCTACTTCAACTATTTTCGAAAATCACTGCAGGTGTAAAGTAAATTTTTGTTAAATTAAAGTATGGTCTGGTAATTTAGGTTCATCATCATCATCATGATCAACCCATCGCCGGCCCACTACTGAACACAGGTCTCCTCTCAGAATGAGAAGGGTTTTGGCTGTAGTCAGTCACGCTGGCCCAGTACGGATTGGCAGGCTTCACACACCTTTGAGAACGTTATGGAGAACTCTCAGGCGTGCAGTTTCCTCACGATGTTTTCCTTCACCGTTAACGCAAGTGATATTTAATTGCTTAAAACGCACACAACGCAACGCACGACGACTCCGGAAAGTAGGTGCGTGCCCGGGATCGAACCCCCGGCCTCTAGACTAGAACGCCGACGTTCTAGCCACTAGGCCATCACAACATCGTTACCAATTTAGGTTACTTTCAAATAATGAAAATTAATAATTTCAAAGATTTATAATACTTACTTAGTTATAGTAAAGATACATATCTACTTATAGGATTGGTTTGTATTCCAAATTCCAATAAGATTAAAACAACGTTTGTATAGGGCGCGCTAGAGACAAACTCCTCTAGGATTACGTCAAACAGCGTCATCATTAAATGACAAGATGCTTTAAATAGTCACCGTTGAGTTATCTTAAAACCATCTCATTGACACACAATCGCTGACTCACCGCAAAATGGTCTCCACAAAGAAATCTTAACTACGGGTGCCTAAAACACCAAAAAACCCATGGGAGCCGAAAATTCCTTGCCACCATCTCGTTCTGTTATGAATGACCTTTTTTTTTATTGCACCTCCTTCGTTCGAACGATTAGTTTCATTACAACCTGAGCCAGTTAGCTGCATCGATAACGTAAAAAAAAAATTGTCTATGAATTTTGTATTGAAAAGGTTAAAGTTGAAAATCGAACGCAGAATTTCGGAACTCACCGAAACACAGTGTGTTAACAAAATAATATGTCAATGAATAAAAAAAAATACAAAGTCAAACTAGCCCAAGGGACGCCCGAAGGTGTTTTATAGAGTTACCGATGGGTTTTTTCTCACTTCCTCTCCTTTCATGGATTCATCCTTTTTTTTCTCTGTAACATATTGCGATAATAAATGGTCAGGTGCTATTTATGGGCCCATGATTAGGCATAGAGGCACCGGGTTGCTAGTTTGTTGAATGAGTGCTGCCTATTTACGATCGGCTGCTGTGTTTTTTTTACAGATGATGAGATGAGATCCTCCTATTCATGTAAAAAAAGTAGATGTAGGCTCTAGTACCTATCTCAGCCATTAAAGAATTGCTATTATGACGTAGGTATACTTATGCCTATTATCCTATTTAAATGCTAAAAGATGCGGTTTTCCGCCTCTTGTTAACTTCATTTAGAACTTTCATAATTATTATGTTACTTTTAGCATTATGTACCTAGTACCTACCTATCTACCTGTATGTGAAATTAGCAGAAAGTGTCATAACGAATTATTATAACCGATTAGGTAGAAACTACTTACCTAATCGTTATGAAAAATGTTATGAAAGAGTGTTTTCCACTCGGAAAATGAAATAAACAAATGAAAACAAAAAAACAAAGTGCCTCGCAAGCCATCACGTTTTCAGTAGAGTTTGTTTGTTTATTTCTTATCCCGTCTCGGTTCCGGTTGTTTTAATCAATTGGCAATTAGGCGCGGCGGTATTGTCGCGCTCGTGAAAACTTTGATTGGCCAGGCTCTCAGAATACCGGCCAATTATGCCAATACAACGTGCCAATTATATGGGGTAGGGTCGCCATGGCGCGGGCGTCGCGGCTCTAGAATAATTTATTTTTTATTTATGTATATATTTTTAGTACTCTTCTTTACTGAAGACGTCTCGCTCTCTAAATGCAGAAATCACAAACGATTTGTCGCTCCCATGGAGAGGGCTCTTAATATTAGGAAAAATTTTATTAAGCCCAACTTAAGACGTTAGATTTTTCGAGTTTTTGTTCGAGATTTTTCGAGGTTTGTAAGCTCAATTTCTCTACAAATCCGTGTTCAAAAAGACATGCGATATCCATCACACTAATATTAAGTATAAAGGCAAAAGTTTGTGTGTGTGTATGTGTGTATGTTTGTTACTCTTTAACGACGCAACTTCTGAACCGATTTATCTGAAATTTAGAATAAAAATAGGTTATGCTCTGACTTAGGTAACACATAGGCTATATTTTAACTTTTATCCTATTTATACACATTTCCCACGGGATTTTGAAAAAAACTAAAATATATAACTACAGCTATTACTATAGCAAACTTCCTTGAAAGTAGGTATAAAGGTTGGAAAAGGGAGCGGGAACGGGAACCCTAAATCCACGACTCCCTAGGGATTTGTGAAAAACCGAAATTCACTCAACACTGCACAATCATCAATTAGATACGATATTTTGAAGACTAACTACTTCTGTTTAAAGCCAGATGAATCTAACACCTACAACTTTTTTGTTTTTCAGATATTCTAATGAAAAAAGGGGTATAAAATGGTAACCCTATCAAGTTTTCCAGGCGCCAGCGTCACGGGCAGGCTGTGCTCAGCAATAATTAAACCGCACTGGAGATCTTCTTGGAGAACTCGCTTTTTAATTAATTGGATTGTTCCAGCTATACTCTGTGTTCTGCAATGCGAGTGGTCGCTTGTTTATCGAGCTCCCGATTGTTTTCCTATTCGATTGTAGATCGATTAGGTTTTGCAATTTATTTGAATGATTGACTAATTTTCGTAGTCATCATCATCATCATGATCAACCCAATACCGGCTCACTACAGAGCACGAGTCTCCTCTCAGAGTGAGAAGGGTTTTGGCCATAGTCTACCACGCTGGCCAAGCGGATTGGCAGACTTCACACACCTTTGAGAACGTTATGGAGAACTCTCAGGCATTTTCGTAGTGGTTAATTGTTTTTACAATGATAGGTAGTTGGGCGTTGGGTAGATATATTAGTAGTGCGATTGAGTCGTGCATACCTATCTACTAGCTTTGGTGGTCTAACTTAATCGGTATTATGCGTAAGTAGTGTAATTTTTAACCAATTTCAGAAAAAAATAGGTCATAAATTTGGCACGTATCTACGAGTAGGTAGGTATGTGTAATATTATTGGATTGTGATCATTCTTTTTTATTGGTATACATTTACTTCAACTTAGGAAATAGTGCAAGTTTCATCAAAATTGGTTCAGTAGTTTCTAAGATAATATCGATGTTAAGTGATGTGGTGAAGTCGGTTTAACTTTCAATCTTTTCGATATTTATCATTTGTTATAGCGCCTAAATAGTGCAACTGATCTTAAACGACATTAGGTACGGCAACATTCATGTCATATGAAGTTTACTAGAAAACTAGAAAAAAATAGCCTACAAGTTTTCTAATTTAACGTAGGTAGGTACCTATAGCATGCAGGAACTGGAAACTAGTTTAAAGCACTACAATGTACGGGCAGACGCAGCTCTGAATGTACGTAAATAGTAGGTACAAAGGAGCAATAAAACGACGCAGCCAGACAATGATATCGATCCGGGAACGGAACCGGCGACACCGGCTACCCCACAGGGCTACCCCGCTACCCCGCTGGCACCTACCCTACCCGAGTGGGTAGATAAATACACTACCCGCCATCCAGCGGGTTCGTTACATTCCTACAGTTTAGATACACTGACGATGTAAGTAAAGAGTTGTATATAAGCTGATTATTTTATCTGCTAGCGAATATGTCCGTTGGTAAACGAATATCTCTGAGATGTAACTCCGGCGCCAAACACAGACCAAACATTTGAACAAACACTTTGAAGCTCACCACATTTGAACACAGGTTTTCTTACATGCCAGCACCCAGACAGACTTTGCAAATACGTTCGCTTTATTTTAATTTGTACCTTAAACGCTTTGATGTGCGTTCGAAAAATCGATACCGAATGGCAAAGTGCAAATGTTTGACTTTGAATAAATAAGTAGATACTAGCACCTCTTTGCCGGTAGGGTGGTAACTAGCCACTTTTGAACTCTGAAGCCTCTAACCAGACAAGACCAGAGACAATTCAGAAATTATGAAATCCCAAATTGCCACTGCCGGGAATCGACCCCGGAACCTTCCACTTATAAGACCACAGCGCTCACCGCTGCGCCAGGGAGGTCGTTAATACCACAGATAATATAGATTCATGGTGATTCTCTGAACTCTCTCTCTCTACCGAGAAGAACTCGCAAGACACTCGCCGGTTGCTCTTTTATATAGGTACACTAGCGACCCGCCCCGGCTTCGCACGGGTAGTAGAGCATTTTATGCGTAGGTACTACCCGCTCAGGGATTAGGCAGCGTTTTCGATGAAAGCTCCCAGGCGGCTTTTACGACTTTTTACGATATTTTCCACAATGAACTTACTATATCTCACCTTATACCCGAATTACTAATTCCGTGGAATTCTGACGTTTCATAATGTTACCAGAGATAAAACAATTCCCACAAAAAAGATGATAAATTCAAAACTTATGCAAATACAAATCAACTGCTGCATGTAGATATGACTTTCTAGTTTCCATTCTTAGCAATTTCTATTTTAGGGCGAAACAATTAATATTATTAAGCGGCTTAGAGCTTTGTATGTTGACAGGGAATTAAAGTAGTTTGGGGTAAAATCGTACTTCGTAGATGTTAACCCTGTTCTCCATATAAATAACTCATCTGTAAATGAAAATGACAGCTGTCAGAATTAAGTCGATATTAAGTCAAAAATAAGGAGAAAAACTAAATATTTCAAATCAAATAAATTAGTGTATTTGGGACATAAGAAAGTAAGTTTTCACCAGATTCCGTGAAAAAAAAAATTATTTTAAAAGATAAAAATAAAGAACCAAAAACTTGGTTTTTTGAACTTTTCACATAAATTTTGAGGTTATGTGAAAAAAGTGTAAATATAAAAGTTGTAGATCTTTTTATTACCTACAACTTTGCCATTTAATTTTTTTCCATAGGACTTCTAGTTTTGCCGGAAATCGAGATAAACCGTTTTTTACCCTTAAAACTCCCCCCCTTTTTTCCCGAGCTCAGATCGCCCGTAAATTATTTTTCCTTGTATTTTATAATATTCTCCTCCTTTTCCAATGGGTTTCATCCTACGTACTGTGATTTTTTTTTTGGTTTCAAAAATTATCGACAATGGGCTATAGGGAGAACCGCGGCCGCCGACGCGCTTATAGGCACGCTCCCGCGCCGCCGCAATTTTTAAATCTGTAATATCTTCGAAAGTATTCATTTAAATCATATGCTGTAAAGGACCATATGGATTTATATAAAATCAACAATGCATTTAAGGTATTTAATTAGATAAGGATTAATGCTGTATTGGTTGAAATCGCTTCGAAAATTAGCCATTATTTGTCGTAAAAAGTAAATGACAAAAAAATGTTATTGTGGGATATCCATAAGAGATAGACATATACCATCGCCGACTTTTCTGTAGACCTTTTCAATGTGTACAATACTTAGTACATTATTTTGATAAATCTCGTAGGGTTCAGCCTGCGTTTGCAATGTAAGCGGAAAAAATGTAATTATTTACGACATCACATTAGAAACCTCAAAAATAACAGTATTTCTCCACAATTTAATGGATGTTATTATACATATAAACCTTCCTCTTGAATCACTCTATCTATTAAAAAAAACCGCATCAAAATCCGTTGCGTAGTTTTAAAGATTTAAGCGTACAAAGGGATATAGGGACAGAGAAAACGACTTTGTTTTATACTATGTAGTGATATACGGGATATGCCATCGAATATAGCGATAACCGTAGGTGTAGCCGCTTTAATGCGTAAATCTGCCATTGAAACTCTTTGATCTGCCTTAATTTACGGCCATCCAATGAAATGCCTAATGGCATATTCCGTATATGTGGCCGCGACATTAAGAAGACCCTTGTCTTATAACCAATGAAAGCGATATCTGTAGGCAAAAAACGCGTGTATTTCAGCACAAACCACACCTCTAACCGCGATCCGCCTCGAACAATCGCCCGCACAATGGGGCTCAAAGGAAATGCTCTCGTCCCATTGTACGGAACAATGCGGGCCCCGCCCACAGCCCACGCGGCTTTGTTTCATATAGGTAGATATACTTACAAAACCATCAGCTAGCTATCTCTAAATCTTGAGTTGATCGAAGATCTTTTCAAAGAAGATCTGTGAATCTTCGACATGAATTAGTCCTCATACGGTAGGTTGGTACAACACTAGACTGCCTTGAAAGTGTAGATGCGTCAGCGTCGCAGTGTTAGATTCAATTTTGTTGGTTTCACAGTGTCAGATTCATTTTTGTCGTTGTCACAGTGTCAGATTCATTTTTGTCGGTGTCACAGTGTCAGATTCAATTTCGTCGGTGTCGCAGTGTCAGATTCATTTTGGTCGGTGTCACAGTGTCAGATTCAATTTCATCGGTGTCAGTGTCAGATTCAATTTCATCGGTGTCAGTGTCAGATTCAATTTCATCGGTGTCAGTGTCAGATTCTATTTCGTCGGTGTCAGTGTTAAGATTCAATTTCATCGATGTCGGTGTCAGATTCAATTTGGTCGGTGTCGCACCGGAGAGTTATACTTACTCTAACTTGTGATCATGATCACAAGTTAGAGTATAACTCTCTGACTAATTAACCTACGTACTAAGTCTACTAACTTGACTAACTAAACTAAATACGTTAAGCAATACCTAATATTATGTTATGGAAACATTCGAATCCGGTGTAATCACAGAAATCCTAATAATAAGGCACTAGAAATGCCGTGTACGCATGACCTTCTCGCCGCCGCGCCGTGTTGAGGACGCGGACGCAGAGTAAGCGAACAGATAGGTACAACTATGTGTGAGTGATGTGATTAGTTAATTTATAATTTAAAAATTAATTTGTAAACCGATTAGTCGCCTACTCGGCCCATCTCTAATACTCGTAGATACCTCATACAAAGACACGCGTGAAGATCATACCTACTGACACCGTCTTTGCAGTCCTAGTCAGGCAAACAGAAAAGACCGGCAGTCGCGATCGGCAGTTTATTTCCTACCGATTACTCTATACACTCATCCCATTGTGGGTAACAATGGGGGCCCCGCCCACAACAAAGGCGGCATTGTTTCATGTGGCACGCCGTGGCCCCATTGGTCTAGACGCAGCTCGCTGCGAGCGTCTCGAGTGCGTGACCACCCGCGGCCGCGCTGAAGAATGCGATCGAAAAAATTATCATTCTGTTGTACCTATGTTAGGGTTGGCGCACTTTTTTTATTTTTTTATTATTGAAAAGTAGTCGAAGCTTGCGATTTTGTTACAAGTTGGAAAAAATCCAGGATGAAAAGTATCCAGGAACTATCCCTAGGACGCAAGCTATGTATCTCTAAGCCAAGTTTCAGCTAATAGGTAGGTATATGAAATACATAGTAAAAAAAATATAGTTCAAGTTCTGCTGTGCTGATTTTTTCTTCTTATGAAATTATTCTTCGTCGATCCTCATAAAAAGATTTAGTCAATTTCATAATTTTTTAAGGGCAACTCACGCTTGATTAAAACACTAGGTAGGTAGGTACCTACCTAGATAGACATGCCAAAACTGTTTACACAAAAAAGACCTATGAGTGTTTAGACAAAAAAGTTACGGACATAGGTAGGTAACTTACCTATAGGTTGCTAAAACAGTTTCCTCTATCTCTATGAGATATGGTCTCCGATTACCCCATACGGTCCCAGTTATGAAAATCACACAATGCATACAATTTTTTCTACTAGCATAAAAGCGGAACGCTACCTTAGTAGGTACCTATATTATACCCGTATTACTAATTCCCCGGAATTCTGACGTTTCGTAATGTTACCAGAGATAAAACAATTCCCACAAAAAAGATAAAAAATTCAAAATTTATGCAAATACAAATCAACTGCCGCATGACAGTGAACATGACTTAAGACAAATGCCTGACAGACACCTCATGGTGATAATGTCATTCGACATCCATTTTTGAATAAATTTTTTCAATGTGCTTCTTTTGTTTTCTATTGCTGTTAGTGTGCACTCTCTAGTTTCCATTCTTGGTGTTTTCTATTTTAAGGCAAAACGAGTAATATTATTACTCGGCATATGGTTTTTTATGATGACAGGGAATTAAAGTAGTTTGGGGTAAAATCGTACTTCGTAGATGTTAACCCTGTTCTCCATACCAATAACTCATCTGTAAATGATAATGACAGCTGTCAGAATTCCGGGGAATTAGTAATACAAGTTTAGGTATTATTTTTTCTGATCAGGCTTTACGTAAATTCTAATTTTTTAAATTGGTTCTTTGTTACATGAATGAGGGACAACCCTAGATTGTTATCAATATCATACTCGCTACTTAATTTATTTTGCCAACTTAAAATAAACTCTATTGTAACTGACTATGGTTGTTTTCCCAATGATTACCTACCACGCATATGCCAGATGCTTTTAATCGAGCATGCTAGCCGCTGATCGGAGGTACATTGACAGGAGATATAAATAATGCGGTATAGGTAGCTACCTCCTACCTATTCGAGTGCTCAAGTGCCTTCGATACAGGTATTTTGTAGGATTCTAACGCTGAGCTCCTTGTCGGAATGCAGAAGAACACAAGAACCAACTACCAGCGTAAGATATTAGATACCAATTGCCAGCCCCACTATTCAAGTTACATTCTATTCTCTTTCTATGATCGTGATCGTTATGAACACGGTTTCCCAAAGTTTTTTTTTTATCTTAGCTTATTTTAGTTTAGAAAAAATAATAATGTTGTACTTACCTAGTCATAGTTAGCGTTATTCGTTAACGTCTGCACGGCTGCGTCGCCGACCCTCAAGCAGTTACCACGATTTAAAAGTATTGCATCGCCATCTAGTTTGCGATTTTGAAAATCGAACATACTCTGCACAATAATAAAATTATATAATTAATATAATAAATATAATCTATACTAATATAATAAAGCGGAAGAGTTTGTTTGTTTGTTTGTTTGTTTGTTTATTTGTTTGAACGCGCTAATCTCTGGAAGTACCGATCGGATTTGAAAAATTCTTTTTGCATTTGGCTGTCCAACTTTAGGGGCAGGTTATAGGCTATTTAATATCCCTAAAATCCTCCCCTAAGGGGGTAAAATGGGGGTAGAAAGTTTGTATGAAAGTCCTATGTTTTTAAAGTTACAGACCTGAAAATCGGCATTTAGATTATTAGTTTTAAATAATAAAACTCTGTATATTTTATTTTGAAAAATCTTCCCTTAAGGGTGGTAAAATAGGGGATGAAAGTTTTAATGGGAAGTTTTAATTATAATTTTGCTATTATCAACTTGAAATTTGGAAGGTAGGTTAATTCTAGGGCTTAGATATCAGCCTGGAAAATATTTCACGAAAATCCTCCCCTAATAGAAATAGAAATAGAAATAGAAAAGTTTTTTATTCAAATAAACTTTTACAAGTGCTTTTGAATAGTCAGATGAATCTACCACTGGTTCGGAATGCCGTTCCAACCGAGAAGAACCAGCAAGAAACTCGGCGGTTGCTCTTTTCCAAATTTACAATATCAATATAACAATTTTATGGTAAGTACATGATTGAATTGCCGTCTCGCGCATTGCTGGAACGAGTCAAATCCACGCCTTTTTATCATTTATATAAGTAATCATAATTTTATTCAGATAAACTTTCGGAAGCGTTTACGAATCGACAAATGAATCTACCACAGGTTCGGAATGGTGCTTACAATTCTACACATGTGAAGAAGGGCAGACAAAAGTAGCCCCATTTCCGACGGTGGCACCCGTTCACGAGCATGACGCATGATCCAGCCATTGCTTCGCTCAACCATATTCGAGGGAACGTAACAACCTAAGGGGGTAAAATGGGGGTTGGAAGGTTATGTTTTTGAAGTTACAGATATGAAAATAGGATATGAAATTATAATTTTTAAATGATAAAAACCTGTATAAGTAATTCTGGAAAATCTCCCCTTAAGGGTGGTAAAATAGGGGATGAAAATTTTTATGAAAGTCCTATGTTTTTAAAGTTACAAACCTGAAAATCGGCATTTAGATTATGAGTTTTAAATAATAAAACTCTGTAAATTTTATTTTGAAAAATCTGCTTTTAAGGGTGGTAAAATAGGGGATGAAAGTTTTAATGGGAACTAAAAACGATTGCAGCGCCCTCTGGCGGTCTAACTTGAAGCGATCATAGCGCCCTTTGGCGGCCAAAACTGGAAACTAAAAAACGATCACAGTGCCCTCTGGTGGCCTAAGCCGGAAACTTGAAGCAATAGCAGCACCCCCTAGCAGCCAAAACTGGAAACTAAAAAAAAACGATTGCAGCGCCCTCTAGCGGCTAAAACTGGAAGCTAAAACGATCGCAGCGCCCTCTGGCGGCCAAAACTGGAAACTAAAAACGATCGCAGCGCCCTCTGGCGGCCAAAACTAGAAACTAAAAACGATCTCAGCGCCCACTGGCGGTCTAAGCCGGAAACTTGGAGCAATAGCAGCGCGCTCTAGCAGCCAAAACTGGAAACTACAAAACAATTGGAGCGCCCTCTTGCGGCCAAAACTGGAAATTAAAACGATCACAGTGCCCTCTTGCGGCAAAAACTGGAAACTAAAAAACGATCGCAGCGCCCTCTGGCGGCCAGAAACTTGAAGTGATTGCAGCGCCCTCGTGCGGTCAAAACTGGAAACTAAAAATGATCGCAGCGCCCTCTAGCGGCCTAAGCCGGAAACTCGAAGCGATTGCAGTGCCCTCTTATAGTCAAAACTCTTGCGGCCGGAGCTGGAAACTCGAAGCAATTGCAATGACCTCTGACGGCCGCAGGCGGAATCTCGATACGACAGCTGCGCCCTCTGGTGGCCGAAGGCAATTAAATAAATACTAAATTAATAACTAAATCAATAAATAAATAACTCAATAAATAAATAATGTAAAGCTATTTAGTTATTAAATAATTATCTAAATGTGAAAGTGCGGATATTTGGATGTTAAGATGTTTGGATGTTTGTTACTCTATAACGTCGCAACTACTGAACAGATTTGGCTGAAATTTTGAATGGAGATAATGTCCTGACTTAAAACATAGGCAACTTTTTATCCTGAAAAAATCCACAGTTCCCACGGGATTTTGAAAAAAACCAAATGTACAGCTATAGGTAGATCAATATAGCAAACTACCTTGAAAGTAAGTATAAAGATTGGAAAAGGGAGCGGGAACAGGAACCAGAAATCCACGATTCCTTCAGGATTTGTGAAAAACCGAAATTCACGCGAGCGAAGCCGCGGGCAACAGCTAGTTTACTAATAATTTAAATATTACAAACAACTTTGGGACACCCTGCTCTAAAGCATTAACGATCATAGAAAGAGAATAGATGCGAGTAACTTGGCTACGGAGGCAGGTAGATAGGTAATTAGACCTAACTACATACCTACCTCTGGTACCTGCACCTGGGGGGTTATTCTGTAACTTAGTTAGCAACTGAAAATAGTTGCCAACGAATTAGTTCGATATACATTGCTGCTTTACTGTGTGAAATTATGAAAACACTTTATAATTTCCCAATGTAAAGCAGCAATGTATATCAAATTTATTAGTTGACAACTATTTTCAGTTGGTAACTTAGTTACCAGTGTGCTTAGTCTAAAGCGGAGCACTCGAAAACGAACTCGAAAACTATTGATCGATTTCAGAGTAAAATAGACCTAAAATGGCTTGTATTAAGGTTTGAGTTCGCCAATACATTCAGCATTCGAACAATGCTGAATGTATTGGCGAACTCAAACCTTAATACAAGACATTTTAGGTCTATTTTACTCTGAAATCGATCAATAGTTTTCGAGTTCGTTTTCGAGTGCTCCGCTTTAGACTAAGCACACAGGTAGGTGTAGCTAGTAGCGGCACGATATGAAACGTCTGCTATAAACAAACTGATGTCGCTGCATATGGGGAACTGAGCGGCGTGCGCAGGATTTCAAGTCAGGGTATGCAATAGCGGTGGTCTGTATTGGGTTCGACACCCGATAGATACTATGTAGGTATTTATAGGTGGACCAAGTCGCGGTCATTTGTTAAAAATAAATCTGATAAGTAGGTATAAGTCCCGCAACGTAAGTCGACCGGTGACCTTCAAGTAATTCTATGATAAATATTATTGGTTTATTAATAAGTAAGTATTTTAATTTATAATTAAGAAGGTACGTACTTCGTTCTGGTCATTTTAAAATGTCATTTAATACTTAGGTAGGTACAATCGGAATAAATAGGTAAGTATGTTAGTTAGCCCGCTAATCCGCATTGGAGCAGCGTGGCGGGTCTAAGCTCTAATCCCTCTCTCCTATGAGAGAGGAGGCCACTGCCCAGCAGTGGGACGTTAAAAAGCTGTAATGGTGGTGGTGGTGGTGATGGTAGTTAGTACCTACTTACTATACATTACCATTTTACTACTAATAAAAAAAATTAAGTAAGTAGGTACCTTCGTCACGTTCTCCCGAAAACATCAGTTTTCAAAAAAATAACAATTCCAATCTCTTATTTTGGGATAACTAATCACTATAATATTATTATTATACACTCTACATAATATACTTTCGTACATTAAGTAGGTACATCGCAAATATTAGGGCTTACCTATATTTATTCTAAGCTATTAACACTTTTTGCACGGAAATTTTCACAAGCTTTGAAGCACAGTAATGAAAGTAACAAAAAGATACCTATCTACCTATAAAATGGCGTTCGTAATAATCACTGCTTATTTTAGACGCACACAGCAACAATTTCACTTATAAAACATGTATACAACAAACGCTTCTTCATGTGTGAGTTGCCTTTAATAACAGCACACATACAGCAATTATTAATGTGTGAGTGCGAAAAAAAAGCTGAATTTCTCGGAGCTTCCAATTCCAACCGGCAAACTAGTAGGTATTTATTAAACAACGCCATCTACTAGATTATCATAAAACTTTTACACCAAATACTAATATGGATGCGAACCATCAACTAGATGGCGCTTTGATGAATTTTTGACCATAAATATTTATTTTTTATTTCGAATATTTTTCAATTACTAGACTGATAATAGATTACTAAATGACTAAAATAGGAGTTGTCTAAAGAAGCCTAGGGTATGCTGAGCTTATCAGCATGTAAGAACCGCACGCCACTACCGGAACACGGAACATCATCATCTACCATCTACGGGTTGTCACTTGCAAGAAAAACTGTCACAACTTTTGACCCGACCCGGGAATCGAATCACGGACCTCGTATTTAATCCTCAGTCGAACATAGGTACCTATACCTACCTACTAACCATCGAGGCAGTCACTTAGTAAGTATTTTCACAGTTAAAACTTAAATGTCTAAACATCAATCGTTTAGATAGGTAAAGATCGACCAGAATCTCATGAAAAATAATATTAAACTGGTAAAAAACTACTCGACATAAAACTTTTGTTAATGCAAAAAAGTCAATTTCACAAAAAATTACAGTTATGTACTTTGTTTATCGCTAGGGCAGCTGCAGTGTTGCTAACTTTGGAATTTAATTTCCGTATTTTTTATGAGATTCTGGTTGACCTATACTAGGTACCTATTTATCACTAGGGCAGCCGAGTTAACCTAGTGTTGCTTACTACAAAATTTAATTTTCCTATTTTCCATGAGATTCTGGTCTACCTGTACTACTTACCTACTCTAAATGTAACGAACCCGAGGTCCCGTTCACGTTAGGAGCAAAGTAGAAGACTCTTGAACATAGCAAAATTGGCGAGCCAAGGAGCGACCGCGACGGTTACCGAAGGGGCAAACACATTCGCATGAGTGTTTCCCGACCACGGCAAATTGCCTCTCGACTCGACTCGCTGGCCAACCGGCGGCTGAGGGGCCTAATGATTTTAGCCCGGTTGCCCTTGGAAATGTCTTCTAAGTAGGTAAGAAAGAACCCAAGTAGCTCCATATACCTACCTACATATTAAGTACCTACTACCTACCTACCTGCCTATATCTATATATCTATATATACTAATAAATAAAATTGAAGTGTCTGTCTGTAATATCGAAATAACTACCTCATATTAAGCTCATATGGTTATTTGAACGCTACCATAACCGAATCACACGTTTTTAAAATTTTTGTCTGTCTGTCTGTCTGTCTGTCTGTCTGTCTGTCTGTCTGTCTGTCTGTCTGTCTGTCTGTTTGAACGGGCTAATCTTCGGAACGGCTGAACCGATTTTGACGGGACCTTCACATACAAGTAGAGAATTAACCAGGGAGTAACATAGGCTACTTTTTTAACCGACTTTCAAAAAAGGAGGAGTTGTGTTTTTCTACCTATGTACACCGATATCTCCGAGATTTCTGAACCGATTTGCGTAATTTTTTTTTTTAATCGATAGAGAAACATTGCGACCCTGTTCTATAAAAAAATTGGATTCCAACTCCTCAATCCTGATGCTGTAGGGGACCTAATCCCCAAAACCAATGGGTTTTAGAAACTTTTGGTTATTTAAATTGATATTGGGGGTACCAATTAAAGTACTTTATCGTTGAATGAACTCGAGTAGGTACATATCCAACTCCTCAACCCTGATGCTGTAAGGAATTGTGTTCCGAAATCGTGGGGATCCCACGGGATTTTTCCGTTTTGGGGACGGGTTTCGACAGATAAGCTACTTTTTGTTCTGGAAAATCAAAAGTTTCCACGGGATTTTTAAAAACCTAAATCCACACGGGCGAAGCCGTGGGCATCATCTAGTATTTAATAATTTTTTGGAATTCTCTATGTATTCTGTCTACCTAGGTACTTATACTTACACCTATAACTGTAGGTAGGTATAAAGACTAAAGGCACCTACTTAGTTGGTAGGAGAATATTGTTTAAGAAAATTAAGAAACGGAAAGGATATTATGTTCGGCGAACCGATAGGTAAAGATTGGATTCCCATAACTGCGATCTCGCTCACAAAACTAAATGTTGTCACTTTCAGTCGCACACGGCGCAAGAGCGAGGCGATTTCTAGGCGATGATTTATTGTACAAATCTAAAATAAGTATGTATAACAATGACAAAACTATAAAAAAAAACAGGTAAACCATGAAAAGTTTTCGTATTATCAGAAAATGAATTCAATAATTATTAGTCTAGAAACGGAGTAGTAGCTGTGGTAGTAGGTACCTACATAATTATAACGTTTGTGCACGTTTGTGCCTGGTAACGCCATCTATTGAAACATTGTTAAAGCGCTACGGAAATACAAAAGCACTAGTGGAGAACCACTCTGTAAGTAATGACCATTGTATGGTTCAAAGTCAAACTAGCGTTCTTATTGTAGTTCGGTGAAAACACGTTAGATGTCTCTTTATAGGTTTTTGAAGATTGTCTAAAGTACTATAAACGTTAAAAAAAATTATAGATCATTTTTACCTGCTGTTCTGACTTAAAAAAAGATAGAGATTCTCAACTGAAATAAGATAAATAAGTACAAAAATGCTTTATTTCAGAACTATGGTGAAATGATATTTAAAAGATAAAAAAAGGTTTAAATTTTTAATTTGAACGGACATAAAGGTTTATTTTTACTTATTACGTTTCCATTTCGCACGGGTGGTAAAATAAGTGGTGGTTTAAATAACATTTAATATTACTTACGTAAATATTTAACAAAAACTAAATAGAGCATTGAATAGATGCATAAAAATTGCTATAGGTGGGTAAAACTAAACTTAGTATGACTATAGTAACGGTAAAACGAAGATTTCTTATACTTTTATCAAAAAATCAATAAATATAAGTAATATTCATTATTTTTCATATTTGTAAATGTAGACCGTGTGGCCTAATGGATAAGGCGTCGGACTTCGGATCCGAAGATTGCAGGTTCGAGTCCTGTCACGGTCGCAATCAAACATTCTTTTTTGTTTTTCTTTGTCACATTTGGTGCCAGAAGGGCTAACTCATTTATTGCGTGAAGAATCAGCCAAACCTTACACAATCGCACTTGTTCAGCGCGGAAATGCAGCTGGTTCATGGTACAAACATGGTAACAAGTTAACAAAATTTATGTAACTACAATCTACATAGGTAATAGGTAAAATGTTGTTATTGGTTGTTAACTTGTTACTACCTACTACACTACTACGTGGGCAAGATAGTAAGTAATTTAGTTACAGTAATACATAAGTACTTACTTCTCTACCAAAAAAAAAATTATCAAAAAACTTAAACCTATACGTAGGTACATAAGGCCTAGACCGCACTGCGAAATTTATTCGCGCGAATTTTTTCGCAAAATTCTGTGACATATGGGAATGTATGAAGCTGCACGCACATGCGATTTAAAATTCGCGAGAAAAATATATCAAAATGCGGAATATAAACCGCGCGAATAAAATTCGCGCGAATAAGTTTCGCAGTGCGGCCCCGCTCTTATTATAAATTAAATCGATTCGGTGTCAAAGTCTTTGATTTCAAAATAACTGCCTCATACTCATATAATACCTATAACCTAATACTTAGTTATTACGAATAATCACACTAAGCGTCACGTTTTTTTTTTTTAATTTATACTGTCTGTCTGTTCGTCCGGATAGATCTTTGGAACGACTGAACCGATTTTAATGGAACTTTCACAGACAATATATCGTTATCGTTAGCGGATTATACAAGGAATTATTTTGGCTCCTTTTATGTCAAAAAATCAAGAGTTCCTATGGAATTTATATAAGAATTTTCGTAAGCTTCCGTGGACGAAGTTGAGGGAACCAGCTAGTTTTGATTGGAAGGGTTCCGAAGTAAATTAATAAAATTTTGTATATCAGCGCCATCTATGTTCACGTTCTTGAACTCCGTAGTAATGTTATGACGGTATCGTTTTGTGGTTTTACTTCTCGTGGTAGTTTTCACTGAGGATTACAGATGTCACTCGTTACTAAAAGTAAATTATACATCATCAATTTACTTGAGCGTTTTTGTTGCACAAAAATGCTTCAATGCTTCATGCTATATATTTTTTTTACTATCTAATAATTTTTAGTTTTTTAATTATCTTTTTATATTAATTTATGCACTTACAAAATTGATAACTTTACTACTATTTCGATTAATATTTCGCCAACGTCCATACCATGTTGAATACACCGGTTCTCGTCCGATCACCGAAGTAAAGCAACATCGGGCGTGGTCAGTACTTGGATGGGTGACCGCCTGGGAACACCACGTGATGTTGGCATTTTTATTGTAATCATTAATTTTGTGTGTCAGTACTCAGTCACACTCAGTGCTACCAATAATGACTGACACTTCTTTATTGTTTAAAATAGATAATTATTATTTTGCTTGAACGCTGCGATCTCAATAATCAATAAGTAATAATAATAATTAATCACAAAATATAACAGCGACTGCAAAGAATACTTACTGCATAATAATTTATGTTGTCTACAATAGTTAATTCGAAATAAGTAGGTATCATGGGCTTACTCTGTTTTACACAATCTCTAAACTAAATAAAATGACAGTTTCACAATGGTTCCTGCGGAAAAGGAAAGCATTATTTTTAACTCCCGACACAAAAACGACGGGATGTTAGGTATAAGTTTGTCTGTCTGTTCCTCTGTGGCACTCAAACGGGTGGACCGATTTGAATGCGGTTTTTTTGTTTGAAAGGTGAATTAGTCGAGAGTGTTGTTAGCTATGTTTGATGAAAATCGGTGCAAGATTAATAAAGTACTATTATTTGTTTGGGGAGCCAGGGAAACTAGGTCTTTTAGATTTATAACACACTTTTATTATTCACATAACAAAATTAGGTACATGGCGATACGATCAAGCAAACAAGAGAACCACAGACCAATGACATATATGATAGATAGAACATCTTAACTCACTGACACTGCCACAGACTACCATACATAGCCATAGACATAAGTACTAACATTACATGACAATATTTAACACACCCCTACAATGACTAATTCGACTAGTTACAATAAATTAGTCATTGCTACTAATCTTACATTGATACTTATCTTAGATTACATTCAAATTATTTGTAAAATAAACATGTTTCACAATGCACAAAGGTTTTGTTAATACATCAGATACATTTTTATCAGTTGGTATATAATTAATATGAATATTATAATTCTTTACAGATTCTTTTATAAAATGAAATTTTATATCAATATGCTTGGTTCTTTTACTATTTTCATTACAATTTATCATCTTGATAGCACTCTGATTATCTATAAGCAAATAAGTTTTAATTTCTATAGGATAAAAATTAGTAAGTATACCTTTCAAATATAGTAGTTCAGTCGTTGTCATAGATGCAGCAACATATTCAGCTTCAGCTGATGAAAGAGAAACGGTTGCTTGTTTCTTTGAAAACCATGAAATTAAGTTGTTACAATAAAATATAGCACATCCACTTACGCTTTTTCTGTCTTCCTTGTCACTTGCCCAATCTGCATCACAGTATGCTTTAAGTTCTTTAGCTCCTTCAGATTTTGTATATGTAAGAGATTTATCCATAGTTTGTTTTAAATATCTAAGAATACGCTTACCTGCTTTCCAATGAAATATGGTTGGCCTATCAAGAAACTTACTTAGATATGAGGTAGCAAAAGTTATGTCTGGCCTTGAAGTGGTTGATAAATATGTGAGGCTACCTATTAGCTCTCTATATGGTACATTAGTAATTATTTCTTCATTATCAGATGTTGATATTAAGTCTTTCTCCATAGGTGTTTGTGCTCCTTTGCAGTCTTCCATACCAAATTTATTTAATATTTTCTTTATTAATTTTTCTTGTTTAATTTTAATTGTGTTTCCTTCTCTATGTATTTCCATTCCTAAATATTCTTTCACTTCTCCTAAATATTTTGTGTTAAATTCCTTTTTCAACTTCTCTATTATAATTTCTCCAGAGCCCAATACCAAGATGTCATCTACAAAAATAAGTATCCAAGTTTCTCCATTATAGTAGAGACAAAAATCATATTTAGATTGTTTAAAATCATTATCTAAGAAGAATTTATGTATCTTTTCATTCCAACAACGTGGCGCTTCTTTAAGGCCATATAATGCTTTTCTCAATCTTAATACTTTTCCTTTTTCTGCTTTGATTCCTTCAGGATATTTTATGTATACTTCATTATTGAGTTCACCATTTAAGAATGCTGTCGGAACGTCCAATTGTTTTAAAGGTTTATTTTCTTGTATTGATATACTTAGTAGAAGTCGAACTGTTGCAAGTCTAGCAACTGGAGCATAAACATCATAGACATTTTCTTCTTGAAACCCTTTAGCTACTATTCTAGCTTTCTTCGTTCCATCTGTCTTGCTTCTAAAAACCCATTTTGTGTCAATAGCTTTGTTACCCTCAGGTAATTCTGCTGTTTCCCAAGTATTTAATTTGTTATGTGCCTCGATTTCCTTATCTATTGCAACCTTCCATTCTTCATTTTTTATAGCATCAGTATAACTGCATGGATCTGTTCCAAGTAAAGTATTTAAACAATATGCAATATTACTCTCCATATTCTCAAAGTTTTCTTCGTAATCATTGAGATAAGCTGGTTTCTTTATGTTTCTCTTTGGTCTTGTATTTGGATCTTCTGTTATTGTCTGATTATCTCCATCTGTATTTTCTTTTTCCTTTTCTTCTTCCTGTTTTTCTTCATCTTTTTCTTCTTCTGTATTTTCCCTTATTTCATTCTCCTTATGAAAGTATATATATTTATTTTCCTCTTCTTCTTTTGGATTTGGACTATACACTATATCAGACTCATTGAATTTGACATCACGTGATATTATAATCTCATTTGTATTAGAGTCCCACAAACGATATCCGTTTTGAGAATATCCTACCATACGTGTCTCTCTAGACCTTTCATCAAATTTACCTTGTTTAGGAAGTATTACTGCCCAACTTTTTGATCCAAAACACTTTAGTTTACTCAAATCTGTTTTACCTCTGAAAATTTCCTCAGGCGTTTTAAAATTTATACTTGACGAAGGACATCTATTTAACTGATATGCTGAACAAGTGATCGCTTCACCCCACAAGTGTTTAGGTAATTTTGTTTCTATTAACTGAGTACGAGCATTGTTGTATAACGTTCTGTTCATTCTTTCTGCTACTCCATTACTTTGAGGTGAGTATGGTGTTGTATATTCTATTCTTATACCTTTCTTGTTACAAAATAATTCAAATTTTTTATTTTTCAGTTCACTTCCATTATCACACCTTATTCTTTTAACTTTAACTTCTTTTTCATTTTCCAACTGTCTTATATAATTTACTAGTTTTTCTGTAGCTTCACTCTTGCATTTTAGAAGGTTTACAACTAAAAAATGAGAATAGTCATCAATAATTACCTGATAGTAGAATTCACCATGTATCCCTTCTGTTCTGGCAGGTCCCGAGATGTCAGTATGCAGCAGTTCACCTACGTAGCTGGATCTTGGATGTTGAACCGTTTTAAACTGAAGTCTAGTAGCTTTACCTAGCATGCATGGTTCACAAACTTTTTTACTTACCGGGAGTTTCAATATGTTTAAGCTGTGCCTGTTCACGTGACCTAGTCTCCTGTGCCATAAATTATCATCAGAGTTGCTATCACTCATACACTGTAATGACTTATTTTGAACATTTACATCAGTATATAAAATAAAGAGATTTCCTCGACGTCGTCCAATTACATAAGTTTTTGAATTATTTTTGCATATTTTTACAGTATTATTACAAAAGTTTACCGTGTTATTATTCAACATTTTTTGTACTGATAACAAATTAAAAGCTACATTTTTAACAATAAGTGCCTCTAAAGTTATTTCATGACCATTACACAACAATTTAATAGAACCCTTTTTGTTAGTAGTTATGAACTCGCCATTTGCCACATAAATTTTCACTTCTTTTTCCAATGTTGTAATATTGTCCATAAACTTACTAAATTTTTCTTGTATAAGATGCTCCGTGCATCCAGAGTCAATTACCCATTCAATTTTATAGCTGTTATTATTGTTTGAATTTTCACATACCATATTATATTCCTTTTTGTCTATGCCTGCATAAAACACAAGCTTATCATCCAATGAATGTGAAGTAGAAGTACTCGCTCCTGAAAAGTGTTGACTTCCCCATCCTCGTCTTAGGGGTCTCCTTGAATTATAACCTCGACGACCTCTGGAACGCTGTGACCATCCAGTTGGTTCAGAATGCCACTCCTGTCCACGTCCTTGACTGTAATACATTGCCTTACAATTATTTGCTTTGTGGCCATTTTTATGACATCTAAAGCAAGTAATAAATGCATTTTCATCAGTATTTTCACTGCTTTTTGATGACATTTTTAATTCTTCATCTAGAAGTCTTGCTTTTACATTTTCAAGTTTTAGATCATCCTTGTTTAGTGTCTCTATTGCAGTAATTACAGTTTCATACTTCGGTGGTAGTCCAATTAATAAGTAGCAAATCTTGTCTAGTTCGTTTAATTTTTCATTATTGTTTTCTAAATCCTCTATAATTTTATTAAATTTTTGAAAGTATTGTTCTAATTTTTCATTTTCCAAACATTTCAAACTTAAAAGTTGTCTTCTCAAGTAAATCTTCGAAACCACTGATTTTCTTTGAAAAGTATTCTTTAATTTTTCTATCATTGACTTACTAGTTGCACATTCTTTTATTATATTTAGGTGGGTATCGCTTAGACATGAAATTATTATATTTTTGGCTGTAGCATCGTGTTTGGTAAACGTTTCTGGTTTTTCTTCAGATTCACACTTGTTAATGCAATATAGCACGCCTTTTTCTTCTAAGGCTGCCTTTAATCTAAATAGCCAATTACTAAAATTATCAGCTTTCAAGTTGCTAATTTGTATCGAAGTAATACACGATGACGCCATTTTTTATTTTTCTCACATTTTCTTACCAAAATTATTCTCGAACTTTATTTTTTTATTTGATACTGGCTCACGTATTTTAATTCGCCCATAACCTAATAAAGTACTATTATTTGTTTGGGGAGCCAGGGAAACTAGGTCTTTTAGATTTATAACACACTTTTATTATTCACATAACAAAATTAGGTACATGGCGATACGATCAAGCAAACAAGAGAACCACAGACCAATGACATATATGATAGATAGAACATCTTAACTCACTGACACTGCCACAGACTACCATACATAGCCATAGACATAAGTACTAACATTACATGACAATATTTAACAAAGATGGCCGCCGCTACAAAATGGTGGATTACATATTTTTTCACAACTCCCATAATATGGGTATCAAATGAAAGGGCTTGACTAGTAGAATAGCACTAATGCAAATCCAAGATGGCCGCCGTCACAAAATGGCGAATGTCGGGGGTTTTCTAAATTTTCAATTTATACTAGTTACTTCAAAAAAGGAGGTTATCAATTCGACAGTAGGTAATAGAATAGAATAGAAAAGTTTTTTATTCAAATAAACTTTTACAAGTACTTTTGAATCGTCGATTGAGTCTACCACAGGTTCGGAATGCAGTTCCAGCCGAGAAGAACCTGCAAGAAACTCGGCGGTTGCTCTTTTTTAAAAAATAACATTATAACAATTATTATTATTAACTAGATCATGCCCACGGCTTCGCCCGTGTGGACTTAGGTTTTTAAAAATCCCTTGGGAACTTTTGATTTTCCAGAACAAAAAGTAGCCTATCTATAGTAACCCGTCACCAAAACGGAAAAATTCCGTGAGATCCCCACGATTTCGGAATTCCTTACAGCATCAAGGTTGAGGAGTTGAATATGTACCTACTCAAGTTAATTCAACGATAAAGTCTTTAATTGGTACCCCCAATATCTATTTAAATAACCGAAAGTTCCTAAATCCCATTAGTTTTGGGGATCAGTTCCCCTACAGCATCAGGATTGAGGAGTTGGAATCCAAGTTTTTTGTAGGACAGTGTCGCAATGTTACTCTATCGATTAAAAAAAATTTACGCAAATCGGTTCAGAAATCTCGGAGATATCGGTGTACATAGGTAGAAAAACACAATTCCTCCTTTTTTGAAAGTCGGTTAAAAAAGTAGCCTATGTTACTCCCTGGTTAATTCTCTACTTGTATGTGAAAGTCCCGTCAAAATCGGTTCAGCCGTTCCGAAGATTAGCCCGTTCAAACAGACAGACAGACAGACAGACAGACAGACAGACAGACAGACAGACAGACAAAAATTTTAAAAACGTGTGATTCGGTTATGGTACCGTTCAAATAACCATATGAGCTTAATATGAGGTAGTTATTTCGATATTACAGACAGACACTTCAATTTTATTTATTACTAGATGATGCCCACGGCTTCGCCCGTGTGGATTTAGGTTTTTAAAAATCCCGTAGGAACTTTTGATTTTCCAGAACAAAAAGTAGCTTATCTGTAGAAACCCGTCCTCAAAACGGAAAAATCCCGTGGGATCCCCACGATTTCGGAATACAATTCCTTACAGCATCAGGGTTGAGGAGTTGGATATGTACCTACTCGAGTTCATTCAACGATAAAGTCTTTAATTGGTACCCCCAATATCAATTTAAATAACCGAAAGTTACTAAAACCCATTAGTTTTGGGGATTAGGTCCCCTACAGCATCAGGATTAAGGAGTTGGAATCCAAATTTTTTATAGAACAGGGTCGCAATGTTTCTCTATCGATTAAAAAAAAAATTACGCAAATCGGTTCAGAAATCTCGGAGATATCGGTGTACATAGGTAGAAAAACACAACTCCTCCTTTTTTGAAAGTCGGTTAAAAAAGTAGCCTATGTTACTCCCTGGTTAATTCTCTACTTGTATGTGAAGGTCCCGTCAAAATCGGTACAGCCGTTCCGAAGATTAGCCCGTTCAAACAGACAGACAGACAGACAGACAGACAGACAGACAGACAGACAGACAAAAATTTTAAAAACGTGCGATTCGGTTATGGTAGCGTTCAAATAACCATATGAGCTTAATATGAGGTAGTTATTTCGATATTACAGACAGACACTTCAATTTTATTTATTAGTATAGATTAGTATAGTATAGATGTACATGATTGAAATGCCGTCTCGCGCATTGCTGGAACGAGTTAAATCCAAGCTTTTTTATCGTTTATATAATCTTCAATTGTATAATAAGCTTTTTTTATGAGCATACTTTTAATAGAGTTCTTAAACTTGTGTAAAGGCAAGTCTAAGACATATTTTTTATTCAGATAAACTTTTACAATAGTGCTTTTGAATCGACAAATGAATCTACCACTGGTTCGGAATGGTGCTTACAATTCTACACGGACAAAAGTAGCCCCATTTCCGACGGCGGCACCCGTTCACGAGCATGACGCATGATCCAGCCATTGCTTCGCTCTTAACCATATTTGAGGGAACGTAACAACCCGCACCACACGACACCACCACAGAAATGTTTAAGGAGAGCGTATAATAATATGTAAGTATGTAATAAGAATTATTATTGCAACTGCTAGTACTGTAGCTATGTAGTAACTGTGAAGTCCTTTTTTTAATCTTTTAGATTACCAAAACCTCATAAGAAGGGCCTCATAAGAAGGCTCAGGGTTACGCAGCGGGCGATGAAGAGAGCTATGCTCGGAGTGTCCCTGCGGGATCAAATTAGACATGAGGAGATCCGCAGGAGAACCAGAGTTACCGACATAGCTCATCGAGTCGCGAAGCTGAAGTGGCAATGGGCGGGGCACATTGTTCGAAGAACCAATGGACGTTGGGGTCCCAAGGTGATTGAATGGCGACCTCGCACCAGTAAACGAAGCGTAGGTAGACCCCCCACTCGATGGACAGGACAGACGATCTCAAGCGAATCGCTGGTAGCCGCTGGAATCAGGCGGCACAAGATCGTGTTCTGTGGCGATCCTTGCAAGAGACCTATGTCCAGCAGTGGACGTGTATTGGTTGAAACGACGACGACAACGACGAGATTACCAAAAATAAACATTCTGTGATTGTCTGTTACCATTCCACTGAAACATTCCAACGATCCGTCACCTGTTATTATTCCGGGGCTCGGGTTGAGGCGGCAGGCGCGCAATATGCGCGGTCAGGCCGGTCACCCGGACGGCGGCGGCCGGTCAAAAGGCTCATATCCGGCCGCCGGCCCGGTCGAGCAATGCGGCGTTTTGATCGAAAAATCCCTCATAAATCCCCTCCGAATCCCACCCGGGCTCGCGTTTCCACTGATTTGTCTGATTATGATATTGGGCAACTCTATCTAATTCTAAGGTAGGTAATACTTACCTACCCTACATACTTACATAGGTATAACCTGTCTAAAATGTTTGTTTACACACAATTAGTTTATTGTTAGGTCTGCAATCTCTGTATAGCGGGACGTTTTTGATATATCCTCTATCATTTCATTTATTCCATTCCATCAGTAGTTGTCCATAGCTGGACATAGGTCTTTTCAAAACACGGTCCTCCGCTTCCTCATCCACCGCATTTCCATCCATCCATAACATTTAATATCAAGCAAAAATCTATACTAATATAATAAAGCGAAAGAGTTTGTTTGTTTGTTTGAACGCGCTAATCTCAGGAACTACTGGACCGATTTCAAAAATTCTTTCACCGTTTAGACATGTACGTGATCCCTGAGTGCTATAGGCTATATATTATGTACCACGGGCGAAGCCGGGTCGGACCGCTAGTAATCTATAAAATTGAAGGCTCTATCCTTCACCTCTATCTTTAATTTTGAAATAACTGCCTCTTAGAAGTTAAATATTATTTTTATACTAGGCTCATTATGAGATAAGAATTTGGTACCATCAAGAAGTAGGACATTAGCTGTTTTTTCTGTTCCGTGGGGCGTGGACATTAGATACTACAAATATACAGAAAGAAAGAACCGTGCTTAATTTCGGGATGAAAAGTATCCTATAGGTAATGTTACTCCGTAGTATGAACTGAAATCATGCCAAGTTTCATTTCAATCTATTCAGTAGGTAGTTTCTGCGTGATGCGCGCACACATACAAAAATTTCATAATTTAAAAAAGCTATTTTTTTACGTTCCATTACTTATCCCTAACACCCCCCAGTTATTATTTTGCAAAAATCTTTAATGTAGGTACAGATACGGCAAATCTACGATTTTATTATAATACTAGCTGACCCCCGCAACTTCGTTCGCGTGTTTATAGGATTTATATAGAATCGGATCGGATCCCATAATTATTTTATGTACCCAAACTAAATGTAGCCTAAGTTACTCCTTATAACATCATCTATCTGCCATTGAAAGTTCCGTCAAAATCGATCCAGCCGTTTCGGAAATTAGCTGGAACTAATAGACAGATCGACAAACATAAATTTAAACGCACACCAGTTTAAAATAAGCCGTACGTGCAAAGATCCGGGTCTCAAGTTATTTGAACGCAATAAATGTCTGTCATTTCTGAACTAAAAAACCTATGACCTTGAAATATTTACGGGATAATACTTGAAGTACTACCTTTCGAACAAAAAAAGAATGAGTGAAATCGAACTACCCGTTAATGAATTACAGCTAAATACACGTTTTAACTTTCTTCCCCTCTCCCAAGGGAACCGTGCCGAATTTCGGGATGAAAAGTATCCTATGTCCTACCTCGGAGTATAAACTCAAATCGTACCAAGTTTCATTTGAATCCGTTCAGTAGTTTCGGCGTGATGCGCGGCCAAGATACAGACAGACAGACAGACAGACAGACAGACAGACAGACAGACAGACAGACAGACAGACAGACAAAAATGAAAAAAATTGCAGTTTTGGCTTCAGTATCGATTATAGAGTGCCCTCCAATAAAAATTTTCAAAATAACTTCAATGTACAGAATTGGATCTGTTACAGTTTTATTATATTATAATATAATATTATGTACATAGATAATCGAAAGAAAGCATAAACCAAACGCACGTTCCTTAACTTTTGTGTCATCCTCAAGAACCTTAAAGTATATAAGCCCTATCTGCATTATATTTTTATCTATGGATAGGCATCATCTGACCTGAATGATGATAGTATAGAAATAAAACAAGGACCATTTATTATTGCATCCTCAGCGGAAAAAGATATTCTATGAAACCAACGATCGCAGTAAAAATAACACGTAGGCCGATATCAAGTTGTGTTAGCGTGGAACACGGCGCGGCGGCGTAACGAACAGGGGATAACCCCTAAATATTACACAACTCGGGCACGTAGTGGGCGAAAATTTGCCGCTCTCAGATCAACAAGAGATCTCGCTGAGAATCATCGACGCGAAAAAACATACCGGTCGAGCGCGGCGCGAGTTACAAGCTTAGGGATTTTGAATTATTTTTATTGGTCGGTATAATAGGTGATTTTTTGGATTTATTCTAGAAAATTGGTTAGAAACAAATTTCTCGGCACAAATTTGTTCCAAACACTGAACATTTCATTTTTTTCAGGAAGTTTTTCAGTAGGAAATGGCTATTGATCTTTGTTTAAATTTATTTTTAATTTTGTAGAGAATTACAATTCCAGTGACATTTCCAATCGTCTTTTTTCTGTTAATTATCATGATTTATTCTTAAAAGGATATAATACTAACTTCTGCCCGCGGCTTCACCCGTATGAATTTCGGTTTTTCACGAATCCCGAGGGAATCGTGGATTTCTGGTTCCCGTTCCCGCTTCTTTTTCCAACCTTTATACTTACTTTCAAGAAAGTTTCTAAAGTAATCTACCTATAGCTGTTGCTATAGATTTCGGTTTTTTTCAAAATCCTTTTTTTCTAGGATTTTTCTAGGATAAAAAGTAGTTTCCTATGTGTTAAGTAAAGGCATAATCTATTTCCATTCAAAATTTCAGCCAAATCGGTTCAGTAGTCACAGCGTACACACACACACACACACACACACACACACACACAAAATTTCGCCTTTATAATATTAGTGTGATTTTGATGTTTTGCATCTATTTCACACATTTCCTGATGACAATTCTTCTTCTTCTTCTTCTGACACAAATCTGAGATCCCTGTTTATTTTACCTGTGTTGTAATTTAACCCCTTAAAATTAAAAATTATATAGTAGCTTTAAAGTTTTAACATAAGATTATATCAAGATGATCGACTACCTTTCCAAGGTAGTCGATCATCTTTTTTACCTTTTCATACCTTTAAATAAACTAAAAATCGTATCAGTTCTTATGACTTGGAGCGCTCGCCGTCATTCCTATCACGTCGTCAAAGGTATCCCGGTCAAAAAGTTAACTCGTGCGTTCCGGGCCGACGCAGCGCATGACAACCATCCCTTTGAGAAATCATGGATTTTTTACTTAGGCACCTTCTGCTTGCCGCGCGGCTGGGGAGGGGAGGGGATGCGGTGAGTGATGTTTTCTGCGGCCGGCCTACTTGAGAATTTTAATATTATTGAAGGTTTGCGCCTGAAACTTTTTACAGAACTTGGCTTTTTTACAGAAGTTTTTGCACTTGGATTTATATGCAAGTTCCATGTAACTGCTTTAGTAGTAGCATGTAGTAGGTAACTATACTGGTAACAAGCTTACAAATAAGTAGTGCTTGTTCGGATCGCGGATCACGAGGTCGTGGGTTCGAGTCCTGGGTGAGGCAAAGCAAAGGAAACCTATTGGGGTTGTCTGCCAAAAAATGCTCAGTAGCATTCCGGAAATAGGAATCCCCCGTCAAATTTTTGCGCCTGATCTCTCTCCGTTTGTGTCACATTGGCGTCCCATCGGAATATGAGAGTGAAGGAATAGAGTTTGTACTGGGTTTACGTACACACGTCTTGTGCTCTATAATATTTACTACGTAGAGTTAGTTAGTCTGCGTCTCCACTCAGCTCCTAAAAAAAAAAGAAAACCTTTAGATATTGCATACCAATGGAAAATACATAATATGTATATAATATATCTACTTATCGATTAATTATATGTATAAAAACTAAGTATGTGAAGGCGGCTTTATTGCTGCAAGCAATCTCTTACCGGCAACATTTGGTGAAAAGAATAGTGTTCACAGAGTGGGATAGTGTGAACTGAGTGAAGAGGAAAAATGAGGTCATTAGGTATTTCCTAACATTTACCCAAGGTCCATAATAAAATAAATTGTTACAAGCAAAGATAAATGTTTGGATTACACTAACATAAGGTCGGCATCATTACTTAAGACTCTGAAGATAATCTTGTGCCCTCAATTTAAAAGCCACACAACAAATGAGGGTAGTCGGAATAACTAAGCGCAGTGGTCGGTTCCCCGGCCGAAAAACATCAGTCTCGCTTCGACCGTCGAGAGCGACGGACTCCGAGGTTGGTATTAAAAATTTAAAGCGGAATGTTCGTGAGAATTTATTGCCACTAAAGTTTGTTTATGGTCGGGTATGGCTTTCAGAAGATTAGTTTGCAAATCTCGATCTTAAATATTTCGACTGACCCGATTTTTTAACCCCCGACGCAAAAACGACGGGGTGTTATAAGTTTGACGTGTCTGTGTGTGTGTGTGTGTGTGTGTGTGTGTGTGTGTGTCTGTCTGTTCCCCTGTGGCGCTCAAACGGGTGGACCGATTTGAATGCGGTTTTTTTTGTTTGAAAGGTGAATTAGTCGAGAGTGTTCTTAGCTATGTTTGATGAAAATCGGTCCAAGATGGCCGCCGCTACAAAATGGCGGATGATATATTTTTTCACAACTCCCTTGATATGGGTATCAAATGAAAGGGCTTGACTAGTAGAATAGCACTATTGCAAATTCAAGATGGCCGCCGCCACTAAATGGCGAATGTCGGGGGTTTTTTAAATTTTCAATTTACACTTGTTGGTTTTAGTTACTGTATTTAGACCTATATTTTCATTTAACTGAAAAAAGTGTTAGTAACTTAGTTTAAATATGACTAAAAAAACAAATTTTTAACATAAATTTTCTAAATTAGATTTTATTTCTTTTTAATAATAATAATTATTATTACTTATTTCAGATTATGTTGGCCATCGGTCACCTTTTTATGTTTCTAAATTATAAATTAATTATATTATTTGGTTTTTTGCTATGTATGAATGTGCTATTTGTGTAATAAAATAAATAAAATAAAACGTTGGCCATATCCTTATAATAGCGACTGAAACAATTTAAATAAAACTTTGTAGTGATCCTCATAGTTGAATGCCATGAAACCTTCCTTCAATCCCATAAGGGTAAGGGGTTTTAGAATAAAAATGCGATGGGCTACAAGTACCTTCCGCATTACACAGAGTAAAGTAAATAAATAAAATGATAAATATCTCAACCCAAATATGTCACACACACGGTTCCACTATTTCAAACTAGCTTCTGCCCGCGGCTTAGCCCGCGTGAATTTCGGTTTTTCACAAATCCCGAGGGAATCGTGGATTTTCGGTTCCCGTTCCCGCTCCCTTTTCCAACCTTTATACGTACTTTCAAGATAGTTTGCTATAGTAATCTACCTATAGCTGTAGCTATAGCTTTTTTCATAATCCCGTGGGAACTGTAGATTTTCCAGGATAAAGAGCAGCATAATATGTGTTAAGTCAGGAAATAATCTATCTGCATTCAAAATTTAAGCCAAAATGGTTCAGTAGTTGCGGCGTTAAAGAGTAACAAACATACAAACAAACTTTCGCCTTTAAAATATTAGTGTGGATAGAACAGGATAAAAATGTGGGGCTCTATGGGGGATGTAATATTATTATTCTACTCTTGAAACCGTCTTCCCAATATAATACGAGGCTCAGAACACGGCTGAGGTGTTGACAGTGATAAAACGCTTCACTATAGGTACGTGTACGCAAACAATATTATAATACAATTCCCGAAAGTAACTCCGCGATAGGTATCGTAAAGCACGACGTCTAGGAGTAGACATAGCTCTCTCCGATACAAAAACATTCTTCAACACTGAATACATTATACAAACACGATAAAAAATTATTTCAAACATTAGGATGATATTGAAAATAATTGCTCTAAGTAATAGATCTAATAGTTCTAATAAAAAGTTAAATATGTAGTTAAGTGCCATTGTGAAATTGTGATGATAATATAAAGAATACCTAATTCTTTTCAGACCAGCGTATATTTGAAACCTTCCACCACCACCATCACTACAGCCTTTTAACGTCACACTGCTGGGCACAGGCCTCCTCTCTCATGGGAGAGGGATTTAGAGCTTATACCCGCCACGCTGCTCCAATGCGGGTTGGCGGGCTTTAACGACTATTGTCACATGATAGTGATAATAACCGGGACCGACTGCTTAACGTGCTCTCCGAGGCAAGGGGGTTAAACACCGCCAGCTTCCAACTCCGGGCTGGTACTGAGAATTTCTTGACAGAAAAACCCAATACCTAACAATTATTTGCCCGAGCTGGGAATCGAACCCGGGACCTCGTGGTCTGCAGTCGAATATGCTAAGCACTAGACCTACGAGGCAGCATGTGAAACATTCGTACAGCTTTATTTTTAGCTGTCGTAAACAATTGTTACCATCACCTGACTTCCATATTATGTAAATGTAAAGTCGATTGACGTTCAAAAAGTGTGCAAATTTCAATATAAGTAATCTGAATCTCCTAATAATGATGATGATAAAGAACCAGATCATTATCATACCCTGATGCCTCATTAGATTATTTTTTTGAGAAGTTACGGTACTGTTTATCTCTTATCATATCTTAGAAAAATTTTAATATACCAACAACACAGACTGCAGACAGAAAACAGACTGATAAATTATTATTTGATCCAGTGGTCAGGTTATTTGGCAAAAAACAGCCTTGCGGGTACCGTCTTCCCTGAATTTCTAATTTTCGTAGAAGTAGGTAGGTACCTACCTAGTACCTACCACACGACTATAACAGTTAACTGAAAATGTAATGTTTTTCATGTTACTTTGATATTAGATCTATTGAAAAACAAGACGCGTTCTGTTTGTGCGATGCATAAAATGCGTCCTTTCTATGTTTTTCGCAAGAAAATTACTTCTATTGAATTATTTTATTGAAGGACTAGCGGTCCGCCCCGGCTTCGCCCGTGGTACATATATAGCCTATAGCACTCAAGGATCACGTACATATCCAACGGTGAAAGAATTTTTGAAATCGGTCCAGTAGTTTCCGAGATTACCGCGTTCAAACAAACAAACTATTCCGCTTTATTATATTACTAGCTTTTGCCCGCGGCTTCGCCCGCGTGAATTTCGGTTTTTCACAAATCCTGAGGGATAAGTAGATTTCTGGTTCCCGTTCCCGCTCCCTTTTCCAACCTTTATACTTACTTAGGGAATATTTTATCTCCATTCAAAATTGCAGCCAAATCTGTTCAGTAGTTTTGACTGGCCCGTTGGCGCGGTTGGCAGTGACCCTGCCTTCGACATACATACGACTAAAACAAACTAAAGAAATAAAAAACATCATAACCCCTAATAAAAACAAAATGTCCGATTCAAAATAAAAATTACGAAAACGCACGCAACAAACACAGGACACATCCGCACGCATTAGCTCCCTCGACTTCGAAATGGAGATTGGAATTGGATTGGAGCATGCACCCTCTTTACCGCACCCGCCCGTCGCGCGCAGCGAAAATACCTATCAGGGCGTTTTTTAACATAGGTACTTACCGATTTCAACACAACTCCTTTTTTGAAAGTCGGTTAAAAAAGTAGCCTATGTTACTCCTTGGTTAATCCTCTACTTGTCTGTGAAAGTCCCGTCAAAATCGGTTCAGCCGTTCTGAAGATTAGCCCGTTCAAACAGACAGACAGACAGACAAAAATTTTAAAAACGTGTGATTCGGTTATGGTATCGTTCAAATAACCATATGAGCTTAATATGTGGTAGTTATTTCGAAATTACAGACAGACACTTCAATTTTATTTATTAGTATAGATTTCCACGTTCTCTTTTCCTCTGCTTTGATATTACTCATTGCTGATTGTAGTTACCCTTTCCATTAAGCACGATGGTTGGAGTTTTCTAGGAATAATAATGCAACGGGCTCCCAGATTATTCTGGATACTTACGTTTTGCGTTTATTTATAGCGAGTGGCGTAAGTTATTCGTTGTAGTCGTCTCAATCAATAGATATCCACCGCTGGACATAGGTCTCAAGGCTCGTTACAGAATACGATCTTGTGCCGCTTATATCCAGTGGCTGTCAGCAACCCGCTTGAGATCATCCATCCACCTACGGGGTCTTCCAACGCTGCAATTTCCGGTGCTAAATCGCCAGTTGAACACCTTGTGACACCATTTCTATCGGTTCTTACAGCAATGCGCGCCGCCCATTGCCACTTCAGTGGGTCTACCATCAACTATAATCGCGACTCAATTAGAGACCTAAACTGAACTGAATCGCTATTTCGTACCATGAACTCTTTTATCCGACCAATAGATGACGTCTATTATAGACGATATTATAGACGAAACAAAAACCTAGTATAAAAATATAGAAACAACAAGTGTAAATTGAAAATTTAAAAAACCCCCGACATTCGCCATTTAGTGGCAGCGGTCATCTTGAATTTGCAATAGTGCTATTCTACTAATCAAGCCCTTTCATTTGATACCCATATCAAGGGAGTTGTGAAAAAATATATCATCCGCCATTTTGTAGCGGCGGCCATCTTGGACCGATTTTCATCAAACATAGCTAAGAACACTCTCGACTAATTCACCTTTCAAACAAAAAAAACCGCATTCAAATCGGTCCACCCGTTTGAGCGCCACAGGGGAACAGACAGACACACACACACACACACACACACACACACACACAGACACGTCAAACTTATAACACCCCGTCGTTTTTGCGTCGGGGGTTAAAAAGATACTTCATGGTACGAATTCAATGCGATTTATTTTAGGCACCGATATTGAATAGCATCGGAATTGGATCGTTAGATTAAAGATTGTAGTAGGCCTTCAGTTTCGCAACTCGATGAACTATGTCGGTAACTCTGGTTCTCCTACTCTTCATTTCTCATTTAATACCGCAGGGATTATTCGAGCTCTCTGCATCGCCCTCTGAGTGACCTTCAGCTTATGAGGCGCATAATTAGCGACCGTGTTAGCTTGAGTAAAGAATATAAAACACATTGTGAAGAACTGGGCTTTGTTGTGAGTATTTCACCCTCGCCGTGGTTCAAGATAATGTAGTAGCGTGGAAAATTGTGTGTAATCTGTAGCGCGGCCGTTCCGCGTGAAATACGACCCAGAAGGATCGTAAGAGCAATCGACGCTCGCGATATATACTGTGTTTTTAGGGTTCCGTACCCGAAGGGTAAAAAACGGAGCCCTATTAATGTCACTCGGCTGTCTGTCTGTCTGTCTGCCTGTCTGTCTGTCCGTCTGTCCGCCGGTCACAGGTCTCTAGCTCGCAGACGAAATGAGTTACAAACCTGAAATTTTGGTATTTAGTGTAAAACGTTAACCCAAAATCAAATATTGAATTAGAAATTGAATTAAATTATTTTTCAGGGGGGCTCCCATACATGAAAAAGGAGCCGGAAAAAAAAAATTTTTCTTTACCCTAGCTTGTGGGGTGTCATTGTTTAGAGCTCATTAAGTAGAGTACAAATATATATTTTTTTAATTTTTATCTCAAAAAATAAGGGAATGGGAGGCCATCAAAGTTGTCAGTTTTAGACCATTTTTGTGACGGGGGCTATCTCAAAAACTAAACTAGTTGGGAATATGATATTTCAGTATATTATGTACTATATGCTCTATTTAAACAACAAATACTGAAAACAACGATTTATTAAATAGTTTATAAGCTGTGACCAAAATAAACGAACATTTTTTTGGGTTTTTCTTTCACGGTTTGTTGCGATGTCTAGCTCGGAAATTAAATATTTCTTAGACCCAAAATATTATATTGTTCATAATTATGTACGGAACCCTGAAAGAACGAGGCCCGACTCGCACTTGGCTGATTTTTACATTGATAAGCTTATCGTGCAGATGGTACAATACGACATCAACATTTTTGCGTACAAGCATGGACATTTTATATGCTTAGGGTGAAAAAAATCTTTTAGAAAATTGGATTTTATAGAATTTATCGAAGTGTGCGTGTGTCGCGTGTGTCGTCGTAGTGTCAAACAATTTTTCTGTCAATGTACATATTTAGCCCGCCAACCCGCATTGGAGCAGCGTGGCGGGTCTAAGCTCTAAATCCCGCTCTCCTATTATAAAGGAGGCCTGTGCCCAGCTGTGGGACGTAAAAAGGCTATAGTGGTGGTACATATTTACTTGGCAAGTGGGTTGCAGGCGCACAAAATATTTGGCAGAAAATATTTACCGTTTCTTACGTCAACGTCAGAAAAAGCACGCAATCTGCATAGGTTTGTCCTTGTGTATGTATATAATGCGAATCGATACTGAAAAATGTGATCTCAGCCTCTTAAGTCTTTTATAAGCATAAATGATTAAATTCTCAAATGCAATATTTTAGATTTATTTTGTAGCTATGATGTCAGTGTATTAACAAACTTGTTTGGGCGAAGCATGTTCAAAGTACTGTATCTGCACTGCTGTCTTGATGGAGTTAGTCTGTGGTCGCAGCGCAAAATGGTTAATATTCATGACAGTCTGCGGGCGGCGAGTGAAATTGGTTCACATTTTTTATGTCTACCGAGTACCGACACTCCTTCCCTCCTCCGTCGACAGACAAAAGTCTTTGCTGCTGTACTCTTTTTTATTTAAGATCACCGTCAGAGTTGAGACTTTTTGTCTTGTCGCTTGGTTAGCGATAGATCTGATCCTGTCGCCCACCATATCGACTTATCGATATGACAGAGATAGTAGAGAGAGAGATGTGAGAGAGTAAGAACTCTTGTCAAATACTTACCTTCTATGATTAATTAAATGTGTTAATGTTACCAATTTATTAAGATGTGGAGGAAATATCACCAAGAATTTTCTTACCTATTTAAGAGAAATTCACATTAATATCTGGGAGAAGGAATATGCTCAGTGTATCATTAGAGTTGTGTGATAAATTCCTTAAATCACCCTTCACGTGAGAGATTGAAAGAACACAGATATAATTATTCAATCTTTCCACTCAAAAGATTAATTTGATATAAGCTGTTGATATCATGTACATGATGTATTTTAATCACGCATCATGTCATTAGCACACCCCCGATACTTCATATAAGCGAATCTTCTACTGATGAAGACAACGATATAACAATGCTACTAGGCATACTTCTGCATTGTATGCTAAGTATGTCACGCTCTCTTTAAACATTTCTGTGGTGGTGTCGTGTGGTGCGGGTTGTTACGTTCCCTCAAATATGGTTGAGCGAAGCAATGGCTGGATCATGCGTCATGCTCGTGAACGGGTGCCGCCGTCGGAAATGGGGCTACTTTTGTCTGCCCTTCTTAACGTGTAGAATTGTAAGCACCATTCCGAACCAGTGGTAGATTCATTTGTCGATTCAAAAGCACTTGTAAAAGTTTATCTGAATAAAAAAATATGTCTTAGACTTGCCTTTTCACAAGTTTAAGAACTTTATTAAAAGTATGCTCATAAAAAAAGCTTATTATACAATTGAAGAATATATAAACGATAAAAAAGCTTGGATTTAACTCGTTCCAGCAATGCGCGAGACGGCATTTCAATCATGTACATTAATAATAATAATTGTTATAATGTTATTTTTAAAAAAGAGCAACCGCCGAGTTTCTTGCAGGTTCTTCTCGGCTGGAACTGCATTCCGAACCTGTGGTAGACTCAATCGACGATTCAAAAGCACTTGTAAAAGTTTATTTGAATAAAAAACTTTTCTATTCTATTCTATTCTATTGCGGGCAACGGTGAGCAACGATTGGGAGAGGGGGAGTGAATGTAGCTTCTTTACGTTTACGCAGTCGCTAGTATGATTTTACCCTAAGCTCAAGATGCTTCCTTTAAATTGTGTATACCTCTACTCTTTTGGAGCGACAAATAAGACGTTTTATGTGAATGTATTCCCATACCCAACACACGTGTGTTAACCATTTTCCGTTTGGACTCAGAAATTGAAGTGGACGCTGCTCCAGTAAATTGATTAAATTACAAGCTCTTCTAAAAGAAGGTAAAATAATATTTTGTTTTCCTTGAACATCGTACCTACAAAAATATCCACATATAATATTTTTTTACAATATTTGTCCTTTTTTTTAATTCATTCAAAAGTTAGCCCTTGACTGCGACCTTTAGATGCAATCTAAGATGGAAACGGACTAACTAGCAGTGGGTGTGACATTATAATTAAACTCATAATGTCTCTAATCTATTTCTATGCGGTATCGTACCGGAACGCTAAATAGCTTGGCGACACATCTGGTAACAGATCTGGCTGCAGGTCACAGATAATCTAGATATTATTTTAAATTCCTAAATTATTGTGCTTGTTGAGAATCTAACCCGGGACCTCCCATTTATAGAAATTGTTGGATATTTTTTGGTGTGAACAGTCAACCTACGCCATCTCTAGTTAAGTATACATTTTTTTGCTACTGAAAGGTTCAGCTAAGATAAGCAGATAAGCTTCAGTTGCTCTGACCTGAATAACTATAGGCTTATTGCTTAACTGAGGTGATTTCATAACGAATAAATCTTGCTTGGTCAGAGGCATGACCAAGCACGCAGCTTCCTCAGCAACCGTCTCAGTTATGTAGCGGCCACATATACGGGATATGCCGTCGAATACAGCGATAACCATAGGTGTGGCCGCGCTTTAATGCGTAAATCTGCCATTGAAACTCTTTGATCTGCCAAAATTTACCGCCATCCAATGCCATACCCATTGGCATATTGCATATATGTGGCCGCGACATTATACGGTAGGCCTATGTCCCTGGGTTATAACAGCCACAATCTACTTCTAAAAGCCGTCGCTACCAGACCCTCATAAGAAAGCTCAGAGTCGCTCAGAGAGCGATGGAGAGAGCTATGCTCGGAGTTTCTCTACGCGATCAAATCAGAAATGAGGAGATCCGTAGAAGAACCAAAGTCACCGACATAGCTCAACGGGTTGCGAAACTGAAGTGGCAATGGGCAGGGTACATAGTTCGGAGAACCGATGGACGTTGGGGTCCCAAGGTGCTGGAGTGGCGACCTCGCACCGGGAAGCGCAGTGTTGGTAGACCCCCCACTAGGTGGACCGACGACATCAAACGAGTCGCAGGGAGCCGCTGGATACAAGCGGCACAAGACCGTGGCAAGTGGAAGTCCCTTCAAGAGACCTATGTCCAGCAGTGGACGTCAATCGGTTGACAACGACGACGACGACCAGACCCTAAATGGAACATATTCAAAATTGCCAGACCCCAAATGGAACACATATTTGACATCATTCAAAATACCCCCATTAGCATAGGAATTGGTTATCACCGCGTGACAGATTTGATGGAATTTCCGCTCACTCGCGAGCGCCGTTCACTGACCGGATATTACGGAGCGGCTGACCGAACGGAATGGGTCGTGGCGAATCATTCATTCGTTGATCGTTCAGACACGTACGAGATTGCGCGTTTAGCATGATGATGCGGAAAATGACTTCTCTCGTTATGTATTTGTTTTTTTTCTTCTTGTTATTGCATTTTGATTTCTGTTACGAGTAGGTACGGTGGGTGTTTCCGTTCTTGGGGGAAAATCCATCAATTTGCTACTAAAATCGTCAAAGATGCACGTTTGTCGTCAGATAGCTCCGTAGATAGAAAACACTGAAGTATTGTGAAAATAGAAGCTTTTTCTAATCATTTTTTCGAAAGTAAAAAATAAATGTAGCATTAAAATAAATAGCAACATTGCCCCTTGAATAAAACGGCGATTTCTTCGGATAGAACTAGTTGACGGTAGGTGGATTTAGTTTATTGCGTCATTACATCGAGGCTGCTGTTTAAAAGATAAGATGACTGACATGGACAGACATTTAAGGGTTGATGTTTATCCATATAGCTAAGCTAGCCTCAGATTTCTGAAGGGCAACTTTAGGAGCAGTAAGATAAATGAGAGGAATTTCAGCATCAGTAGGCAGGAGAACCGTGGCTATAAACTGTTCAAAGCCCCGGATTCTATACAGAGTAATAGAAATTGTATCTACCAGGACAGCATATTGCCAACATACAAAAATAATCGAAAGCAATCATAAAATACAAAGCAACGTAAATTAAACTATAATGAAATTGATAATTCTGTGGTGGTATAGAGAGTGCGATTTAGAGCTTAGGCCCAACATACTACTCTAATGTTGGTTGGCGGGCTTTAAGGACTTATTGTCAAATGAAACTACATATTAATAACCGGAACCACGGCTTAACGTGCTCTCGAAGGCACGGGGGTGACAGACCGCCAACTACTTACTCTGGGTTGGCACTAAGAATTTCTTTACAGAAAAAAAAATGTTGTCGGTCCGTAGGTGGCTCTGTTGCGGAGTGATGGGAGGATAAACCATCAAACAAACACACTTTCGCATTTTTAACATTAGTAATGATATTAAGGATCCCACTGCTGCTACCATGTATTAAAAAAGGTTGTGTGATTCAATACCAATTTATTTAATTCAAGTACCCGCAACTTATACACAATCTTATTATAATAATACCACAATAACGATTCATTGGTACCCACACTACCAATACCAATATTGGTATACGAATCCCTGAAAGCAATATTTCTCCTCTATCAATACTACGGATCGGTCTACTTCAGCGGTCGGCCATTAGGCTGGCAACACTGGCCGGCCATAATCTCAGCAGATATATAGAGAAGCGCTATTGGAGGAATGCCCTTTCAGATAAATCAAAGAGGAAAGTTCCGACTTTACGGTTCACTGAGATGGTATCATATTTGGAAATGTTTTCAGTCCCTTTTCGGTTAATGTTTCTTGGAGGATCTTATTATTTGGAGTTACCTATTTTTGAAATGGATAAGTTCTTAGTAAGTACATATATATAATTATTTATTTCCTTGTTTTAAGTTTCAATAAAACCATAATAATTTTTTCAAAATATTAAAAATTATTTCGTTTGCCTTTGAGACCCATACCATAGCTGTATAACATTTTACTTATCTAAGAATTAACTTATGAGTGATATGAACTTAATGCGAAAGCCGTATGAAATTTGGCTCAGTAGATTTTCAGAAAAATGGCAACGTAAAAACGCACAAACACACAATATTTTATGTTATGTACACATATAATATCACGCCGTCCCATAGCGAATACATTGCCATGTATTCCAAGTATAATACTTAGGGAAATTATCTATCTATCTTATATACATATAATAAAATCGTAAAATTGCCGTATCTGTACATTGAAGATTTTTGCAAAATAATAACTGGGGGATGTTAGGGATAAGTAATAGAACGTAAAAAGCTATTTTTGAAATTTTTGTCTGTTTGTCTGTTTATCTGTTTGTCTGTTTGTCTGTTTATCTGTTTGTCTGTTTGTCTGTATGTTTGTGCGCGCATCACGTAAAAACTACTGAATGGATTGAAATGAAGCTCGGCATGATTTAAGTTAATACTATGGAGTAACATATAGGATACTTTTTATCCCGAAATTCAGCACGGTTCCCTTGGGAGAGGGGATGAAAGGCAAAATGTGTACTTAGCTTTAATTCGTTAACGGGTGGTCCGATTTCATTCATTCTTTTTTTGTTAGAAAGTAGATACTTTAAAGACTACTGGCTAATCTCCGAAAGGCTGGACCGATTTTGATGGGACTTTCACTGGCATTTTGATGTACCTAAACATCCGCCAGTGAACTTTAAACAGTTTTTAGCAAGGTTTAAGCTCAAAGGAGCATAGAAAAAACAAAATGATTCCCACGGGATTATTAAAATCAATATCCACGCGAACGAAGTTGCGGGTATCCGCTCGTTTGTAACTAAGTATACAGTTTCGTAGGTAATCAAACTGTCAAAACTCAAAGTTATGCGGGTACATCTTATATAAGGGGCCGAAGTGAAACAATTAACCATCTTAACCTCCCAATTAACACTGCCATTGTGTCATTAGATGTACTCCAGAAGGCTCGTAAGGTTCACAGGCCATTCGGAATGAATTGCGTAATAATTGGAGCCCTTAAAACGATGATTGCCTACGTTCACACAGTTAAAGCTTCGGCGGCGGAAAATCTTGATCATATTTATTATTTTGAGAGCGTTTAATTTTTTTAACGAGTAACAATTTTATCCGTGACCTAATTTTCTTGTAGATAATTAAGCTCACGACATGTTTCATGGGATACTGAAAAAAAAATTGGCTTAAAAATTTGACGGTCCTAGCACCTATAATTAAAGAAAAGTAATTTTTAATGTTACTTAAAGTATTAAAGTAATTTAAACTTAAAGTAATTTTTAATGAAAAAGCTGTGATAGCCGAGTGGTTAGGACGAAAAAAGCTGTGATAGCCGAGTGGTTAGGACGACCGACTTCTAATCGGAGGTCGTGGGTTCGATCCCATGTGGTTATGTGCGTATTTAAATATCACTTGCTTTAACGGTGAAGGAAAACATCGTGAGGAAACCTGCATGCCTGAGAGTTCTCCATAACGTTCTCAAAGGTGTGTGAAGTCTGCCAAAGACTATGGCCAAAACCCTTCTCACTCTGAGAGGAAACCCGCGCTCTGTAGTGTGCCGGTAATGGGTTGATCATGATGATGATTAATTTTTAATGTGAGTCCTAATGTGTAGACCTACTAAGTAGGTATCCATACTAATATTACTGATGCGACAGTGACTCTGTCAGTCTGTTTTTTTCATGGCTCAACCGCTGCGTGGATTTTGATGAAATTTGGCAAATAGAGATACGAGTACTTTGCATCCTTGTGGCTAGCATGCGACACACGAGAAAATTATCTTTAAATTTTTTCTCGATGAGAAAAAGTGTAGAGACAAAGGAGATGTTTCATCACTGTATGAGGCCTTGGCTAGGACTTGGTACATTATACTTAGATATAGTCCAGAAAACATTGAACAGTTTTTAACTATACAGTATGTAGGAAAAAACCCTGTCAGATCCGAAAGGGGTATATTGTTAACCCACAGATATCACTGAAAAAAATATTTAAAAAATTTTATTCATTAAGATAAAAATGTTATTGTAATTTAAAATGCACATTTTTAGTGCCCAAATTCCCCAAAATCGTGCAAATTTTTGAAATGTGACAACACCAGAGTCGGCGGGCGGCACCTTTTGTAAATACCGCTGGCACGTGTAAGCCTGTAAAGGCGTGTTCACAATAAGCTTAGAATCGACCGGCGCAGCATATTGTTTGCCGACTAAAATAAAATAAAACGGCCAACTGCGAGTCGGTCTTGACTCGAGAGAGCCTCACTCTTTTAGGGTTCCGTACATAATTATGAACAACATAATATTTTGGGTGTAAGAAATATTTAATTTCCGAGCTAGACATCGCAACAAACCGTGAAAGAAAAACCCAAAAAATGTTCGTTTGTTCGGTCACAGCTTACGAACTACTACGAACTAGAGACCTGTGACGAGCGCACAAACAACCGGATGGACAGACAGGCGGACAGACAGGCAGGCAGACAGACAGACAGACAGACAGCAGAGTGAGATTAATAGGGCTCCGTTTTTACCCTTTGGGTACGGAACCCTAAAAAGCATCAAATCACCCAGCTCACACTCTCAGTCAGTGACCTAAGCTGAGCCACAGACTCACGCTCACTTACCTACTGAATTGGTTAGTGTGATCAAAATAAAAACTACCGAATAATTTTATGAATAAAACTGCTGATTGAATCAGATAGCGCGCGTATCGCAGCCGGCTGTATGCATTTGCATGCGTAATTACTGCCGCTGACAGAACAAGTCGTTGTTTAGCAGCAAACTGTATCACTAGACATACCTCCATACTATTGAACCCTAACGCGTAATGAGCATAATGTGAAGATGCCTTAAGCTATCCCGACCTTGAAATAAGTTTATTTATTTTATTACTATTCCTTTACACCAGGGATTCTCAAAGTGTTTTGGGCAAGAGACCCCTTTTCCAAAATGAATTAGTGATAGCTTAGACCCCCATAACCCAATTACATTAAAATCCTACCTCTAGTTTTTTCTATTGATACAAAATATTTACCAATTTAAAAACTTTGCGGTTGGTTAAGTGAGTAAACTTGACATCATTAATTGGTAAAAAAAATTAATCATTCTTATAACAAGTTGGTACACGTAACACAACTTAGGTAACTTGAAATCTTCTATAATATAATAAAACTGTAACAGATCCAATTCTGTACATTGAAGATATTTTGAAATTTTTTATTGGAGGGCACTCTATAATCGACACTGAAGCCAAAACTGCAATTTGTTTTATTTTTGTCTGTCTGTCTGTCTGTCTGTCTGTCTGTCTGTCTGTCTGTCTGTCTGTCTGTATCTTGGCCGCGCATCACGCCGAAACTACTGAACGGATTCGAATGAAACTTGGTATGATTTGAGTTTGTACTCCGAGGTAGGACATAGGATACTTTTTATCCCGAAATTCAGCACGGTTCCCTTGGGAGAGGGGAAGAAAGTTAAAACGTGTATTTAGCTGTAACTCATTAACGCGTGGTTCGATTTTACTTATTCTTTTTTTGTTAAAAAGGTAGTACTTCAAGTATTGTCCCGTAAATATTTCAAGGTCATAGGTTTTTTAGTTCAGAAATGACAGACATTTATTGGGTTCAAATAACTTGGGACCCGGATCTTTGAACGTACGGCTTATTTTAAACTGGTGTGCGTTTAAATTTATGTTTGTCGATCTGTTTATTAGTTCCAGCTAATTTCCGAAACGGCTGGATCGATTTTGACGGAATTTTCAATGGCAGATAGATGATGTTATAAGGAGTAACTTAGGCTACATTTTGTTTGGGTACATAAAATAATTATGGGATCCAATCCGATCCTATATAAAACCTATAAACACGCGAATGAAGTCGCGGGGGTCAGCTAGTTTTGAATAAAGCAGGGTACTCACCTACCCGTGTAGCATGTAATGTATCTGATACTGTATCAAGTGAGTACGAAGGCCTAGGTACGAGCCCGCTGCAAGCCGTTCGCGCGTGAAACGCAGTAAGTTCGCAGTGTCCCGCCGAGTGGCGGTATCACTGCGAACACAAAGGCAGCTCCCAATGTGCGCGTGGACGGCAACACGACCGTGGACGAGCCGTACCCACTTGCAAGTTGATACAGTATCAAATACGTTACATGCTATACGTCTAGGTGAATACCCTGCTTAAGAACTTGTGTTAATTAACAGGGTTCGACACCTCGTCGACCCCCAAAATCAGTTTTCATTTGTCGACCCCTGTGGTCGATGTCGATCCCCACTTTGGGAATCCCTGGTTTAGGTACACAAATTTCGCTTTGTTAAAAGCCGACATAAATGCCGCCAGTTCATACCGAAAGGCGGCGTCGGCTTCTTCAAAGACTCGACTGGCCGGCACGTGTCTTACTACAATAAACTCGATCTGTACTTTGTACCCGATAGGTAGGTACCTACCCGATACCTACCGAGCGCTGACGCCGCGTCTGTGTTACCATGTGATTTTCCCTATTTGATAGAATTAAATTTTAGTTTTTTTAGGGGTAATTTTTTTACTTAGTATTTCAAAATTATTACCATAAATAGAACCATCTCACGATACCTAATTACAACGTCACGGATCTGACAGGGTTTTTTCTTACATACTGTATATTTTCTATAAAATGGTTTTGTTTGGTTGTACAATACAAGTATTTCTGCTTAGGATTACAACACGTAATAAAAAATCATCATGGCGGTAAAATGTCTTTCATTTCGATTTAACATTTGACTTTGGCAGAAATGTCATTAGATCGTATCAACACCGTCCAAATCGCTAAGCAAAATCGAAGTCCGTGTAGCACAACGCCGGGTCAACAGATGGCATGAGTAACAGTCCAAAAACGAAAGCCAGGTAAACAGATGAGCAAAACGGTCCAAAATCCAGAAAACGAAAGCGAAGTTATTGAAAAGAACTCAAAATCAAACAGAAATCGATTGCAATTGACCACCAGTCCACCATTGACTGACAGAATATCAATCACAATGACAATTGTTATTTGAAGTGACAAGCTGTCAGTTTACGTCAAACTATACGACGCCAGCGATGCCATATTGAAAATCGATCAATAATTAATTAATGAATAAAAAATATTTTTGTACAACTAAAGTATTAGTTTTAACTCAATTATTTTATTTTTCCTGAGAACAACAGATTTTTCTTAATTTGTAAAGGTACTGTACAAGACTTAGCCAGATTTGAAACATCTCCTTTCTCGTGTGTTGCATGCTAGCCACACTGGAGATGGGTAGGTCCAGGCTAATTTTTGTCCCGGAAAATCAAAGGATTCTCACGGGATTTTTGTAAAACCGAACGCTGAATGGATCTTCACGAGTCACGATATTAGGCACAGATACCTATACTGGCATCCACGGACACGAGTACGTACTTTTTATTACGTTTAAAAAACTCTTAATCCAACTAACAATTTGACAACACAAAAGCTAAAAGCGTAACATTTTGAATTTACGAAATGTGTTTGAATTTTAGAGTGCAGATAGGTATAAAAGAGTAAATCATGCCCGAAAATGCAACTATTCAATCCAACCAATTACTCGGTGAAAAAAAAAAACAGAAACTAAATGCAGATTTTTATCAGAATCGGGGGCAAAACATTTCAAAAACTAAATTCCAATTTGCAAATTGATATTTTAGTGTGAGGGCGCACACGAGCGCGCGGAATGTCTGCGTCGAAGATATTGCGGGCGCATGAAATAAAACATTCCGTTTGTGTGGAGTGGGCTTGTCGTGGTCTAAGTGATGAGAGTTGGCTGTGAACTTGTTATGATTGTTCGTTTTTTAGACCATCAACTTCGCGAACTCGTGGACGAAACAAACATCTTTCCACTTATGAAATTGGTCCATCATAATATTTGTTTGACAAAGGAAAAATTATGCATCGGTGACTTTTTATTGCTTCCAAGTATGTCCGTACTTAGGTCCGGCGCACACCGAGCGTAGCGCAGAGCAGAACATTTTCTGAGAACACTGAATAATTTACTTTATGACTGTTAACATACGACACAGATACAGATACAGCGAAATAAAAACTCAACTGAGCAAACTTGTCTCGACAAAATTTGCCAAAATTTGCCTCATAGCGCCGTACCTAAGGTAGAGTTAGGCTAAGATCCACTTGAGCGGATACAGATTAGTGGCAAATTAGAGCAGGTAAAGTTCTCATAACAATGACAGTTTTAGCGTAAAAGAGTCGCAGATGTGTAAAAATTTTAAAATGGAGGCAAAACTACAAATTTTTTGTCCCTTTCAGCGTAGGTATGTGTTATTTTTGTCTGTCATAAGTGACAAAACACAAAAGTTGTAACAGACAAAAGTTGTGAATTTTGTTTTACACTAATTTCTAAGACTACTTTACTACATTAACTTAGTTCGTACTTGTACGTATACCAGAATTTTAGTATCTTTGGCTCAAATAATATAAGGTAAAGGCACCCAATTCGGAGGTATTTTCATCAAAACTCGAAAGAACGTCAAAAATTAAGCATTTACTACACCTTTCTGAAGAACTGGCTATTTTTATCAGAAGCGTTATTTATTTAACTCTTGAAATATCCTAAAAGAACAACAATTAAAACTTGATTTAAATGTAAAATTAAATTAAATATGAAAAAAGTCCGAATCCCCCAATTCGGAGGTAAAAATCCTAATTCGGAGGCAAATGGCCCCTAATTCGGAGGTACAAAATACAAAGGGAAACGAGTAGAATGAATTCTAAATGGTGTTCAAAAATGAACTGTATTTATTAATAGATTTCAAAATCAATTCGATACGTATGTAATTGTTTATATGTTTATGTGTAATGATTCATTCACTCACTCACTGACTCATTGATCACCTCTCCTGTAAAATTTTGAATGAATTTTTTTTTACACTAATGGTTTCGTAAAGAGGACAAAAATTCGTTCTGCTGAGCTCAAAGAGCTGATGATTGAGGATTTCGGAGACAGGTAAGAGCACGCTTAAGGTATTAAAGATAGGTGGGGGGTGCTCGAGCAAATGTTACTCAAAACGTCATCCAATTGACAGTGAGCTAAAAAAAATTCAAAATGGCGAAAAAAAGATGGCCGCCATACAAATTTCGTTGGTGTCCATCTCGGAGAGTATAAAAGATGGAAGAGTGGTTTTTTAGCAAAAGGTGATTAAAATTTGAAGGTCTACTCGATAAATAGAAAAAAAAATTCAAAATGGCGGAATTTATTTTTCCGTAGAAAATTTATGACGAATATTGAAGAGGCTACAAGTTGTGAATGCAAACAATGCAAGGCTTTGATGCGGTTCTTTGAAGAACGCTCAAAGAAAAATATGGGAAGACATGATGATTGAGGGTTTGGAAGATGGTTGAGAAGCCCGGGCAGTCGAGGCGAAAACCAGGTTAAAATATTGTGAACTTAGTTGTAATTCACTAACGGGTAGTACGATTTCATTCATTATTTTTGTTAGAGAGAAAATACTTTAAAGATTGTCCCGGAAATATTTCAAGGTCATCGGTTATGTAGTTCAGAAATTACAGACGCCTCAGTATTCCATATAACTTGGAATCCGGGTTGCACTGAAACCTTTGAACATCCTTTTTATCATCTGGGGTGCATTAAAATTTGTGTTTGTCTGTCTCCGAAATGCTGGACCGATTTTAATGGGACTTTCATTGGGAAAACTTTAGTAATGGTAGTCCATTCTATTTTAATGCGTGACTTTTTAACCCCGACGCAAAAACGACGGGGTGTAATAAGTTTGAAGTGTCTGTGTGTGTGTGTGTGTGTGTGTCTGTCTGTTCCCCTGTGGCGCTCAAACGGGTGGGGCGATTTGAATGCGGTTTTTATTTATTTGAAAGGTGAATTAGTCGAGAGTGTTGTTAGCTATGTTTGAAAAAAATCTGGCCAATATGGCCGAATGTCGGTGGTTTTTAAAATTTTTAATTTATACTTGTTAGAGTATGAGCTCAAAATAGCTTAAGAAAAACAAAGACTCCCGCAGGATTTTTAAAAACTCAAATCCACGTGAATGTAGTCGTGGGCTTCCTCTAGTACTAACTATAAGTAAGCTATAAGTAAGAGATCAATATAACAATAAACATATTATATGATGCTAGGTCCTTTTTAAGGACCTGTCATCCCGTCTCGTGGTGTCCACGGGTGATCGGAGGGCTGGCAGTTACCTCGGTCAGCATATTAGTCTGGTCATTCAATGAGGTAACGCAGCCAGCGTTCTGGGCAATTTGCCTTGTTACAGTGGTTTGGATGTTTTATTTGATTTGTAATTTTTATTTTATAGTTTGAGAAAATAAACAATTTTAATATCGTTTGTCATCATAGGTAAAAATAATGAAATAATTAAGTTCGTTTATAATTGCACTAGCGGTCCGTCCCGGCTTCGCCCGTGGTACATCTGTACTAATCTGTACTTCTGTACTAATATAATAAAACGGAAGAGTTTGTTTGTTTGAACGCGCTAATCGTACGCGCTAATCCTGGACCGATTTCAAAAATTGTTTAACCATTGGATATGTTCGTGATCCTTGAGTGCTATAGGCTATATATATGTACCACGGGCGAAGCCGGGGCGGACCGCTAGTAATAATATACATATAGCCTATAGCACTCAAGGATCACGTACATATCCAACGTTGACAGAATTTTTGAAATCGGTCCAGTAGTTTCCGAGATTAGCGCGTTCAAACAAACTCTTCCGCTTTATTATATTAGTATAGAAGTATAGATTGAGGCAGATAGCTCTGCTCCTGATCATCTTTTGCGAAGAAAGACCACTCTTCCATCTTTTATACCCTTCGAGATGGACACCGATGAAGTTTGTATGGCGGCCATCTATTTTTCGCCATTTTGAATTTTTTTCAGCTCACTGCCAATTGGATGACATTTCGAGTGACATTTGCTTAAGCACCTTTCACTTATCTTGAATACCTTAAGCGTGCTCTTCACCCGTCTTCGAAATCCTCAATTATCAGCTCTCTCCATATTTTTCCTCCGAATGAATTTTTGTCTTCTAAACGAAACCATTGGTGAAAAAAAATATTTTTCATACAAAATTTTACAGCAGAGGTGATCAATGAGTGAGTGAGTGAATCAGCACGAGCAGCTATATACATATTAACTAGTATGGCGCGTGGGTGCGCAGCCCGCTAAAGCGGACCGCGAAGTTTCGCATTCGGGTATTTTTTATTTGAGCAGCCTCCACCTATCTTCATCCATCTTCTAAACCCTCGATCATTACAACTCTCCATATTTTTTCTCCGAATCATTTGTTAGAATAAGAATTCTTCCACAAAAAACAAATTTTGAAAAGGAACTGTATCGCCATAATAGGTATATGTATCGAAAAATAAATTACGCAATCTTGTTTTTTTTCATAAATAGATCTTTAAGGTCTTGATCATCTTCAGCAAAAAAACCACTCTTTCATCTTCTATACTCAGTGAGATAGTCGTCGATGAAATTTGCATGGTACCCATCTTGAATCCGCCATTTTGTAGTTTTTTTTTTCAGCTTAGTGCCAATCGGATGAAGTTTCAAGTGATATTTGTTTGAGCACCCCCCACCTATCTTCAATACCTTAAGCGTGCTCCTCACCCATCTCCGAAATCCTCAATCATCAGCTCTCTCGATATTTTTACCACGCATGATTTTTTGTCTTCTATACGAAACAATCCGTGAAAAAACATTTTGTATAACGAAAAATAAATTCCGCCATCTTGTTTTTTTCTGTTCATCAAGTAGACCTTTAGGTATTGATCATCTTTTGTGAAGAAATCACTCTTCCATCTTTTATACTTGGTGAGATAGACACTGACAAAATTTGTATAGCCACCATCTTGAATCCGCCATTTTGAGGTTTTCTTCGGCTCAGTACCAATTGGATGAAGTTTCGAGTAATTTTTGTTTGAGCACCTCCCACCTATCTGCAATACCCTGGCTGTGCTCCTAACCCATCTTCCAAACCCTCGATCATCACCACTTTCCGTATTTTTTCTCCGAATCATGTGCCAGAATGAGAGTTTTTCCATAAGAACAAAATTTGAAAAGGAACCGTCTCAAAGTCTTGCATAGTTCCCAACTTCAATATTTCGGCATACATTTTCTATGGAAAAACAAATTCCGCCATTTTGATTTTTTTTTTCTATTCATTGAGTAGACCTTCCGATCCTGATCATCTTTTGCGAATAAACCACTCTTCCATCTTTTATACCCTCCGAGATGGACACCGACGAAATTTGTATGGCGGCCATCTTTTTTTCGCTATTTTGAATTTTTTTTAGCTCACTGCTAATTGGATGACGTTTCGAGTTACATTTGCTTGAGCACCCCCTACCTATCTTCAATACTTTAAGCGTGCTCCTCACCCGTCTCCGAAATCCTCAATCATCAGCTATTTTCATATTTTTCCTCTGAATGAATTTTTGTCTTCAATACGAAACCATTTGTGAAAAAAAATTTTTTTCATACAAAATTTTACAGGAGAGGTGATCAATGAGTGAGTGAGTGAGTGAGTGAGTCAGTCATCCAATCAACACGAGCAGCTATATATATATAATATTAAAATATATATTTCTATCCATACCACATAATTAGGGGCTCATAGAACCTTATTCGGAGGTAATACCTCGGAATTGCGTTTTGTAACAAAAAACACGTTCCCTAATTCTGAGTGTTAAAAAAGAAAAGACTTTCCCATAATAAATAAATAATTTAAAGCTTAATTAGATTATCTTCATAAATATATACATTACTCTCTCAAAATTGCACCGAAACATGTATAAATTTAATTTTCTTTTTAATTAATTTTCTTTAGCTTTCCCATACATTCGATCAATAAATTACCTAAATAGGTAAACTTTGATACGGTATAATTAGTGATGTAGAGGCCAAAGTGTACCTCATAATTAGGGCTCTTTAACCTAATAGCCTATTTAAATATTTAAAACCAAAACAAGACGTATTTAACATAAAACGACCCTAAAAATTGAAAAACTTATCAAGTCTATGAAATCGCAATTCTGCGGTATACCTCCGCATTAGGAACCGGCTAAAATATTTGGCACCTAATGCGGAGGTATTTTCAAAAGGTATTTTCACCTTAATTTCTTTACAAATATTCACAAAAGTTGACTGTTTTCTATTGTAAATATAGTCCTTCATATATTCAAATCTAAATAAAAACAAATAAAGCTCAAAATTAACGGATAAACACTATTTAAAAAAATGTAGGTATTTCGTGCACGAGGTCCAAAATGTATGAAACATGCGTTCGGGCCGGCTGCTAGTGTAAAACTTGCCGGTTATTTTAAAACATATACATATAAAACCAAATATTTTGTCACTTATCTATGGAATGATAAACTATCAATTGATTAAGATATGTTGCAGTAAAAAAGAGCTTGGTGATCGGTTGAAAACGCTGTTTTTCTATATACCTCCGAATTGGGTGCCAATTTTAGAATACCTCCGAATTGGGTGACTTTACCTTAGTAGTAGGAGAGTAACGTTTCCTTTAATTTATGCTTTAGCTGTAAGGGACGCAGTGAATGGTTATACACTGTCACTTTGCTACGCCATTTCAAAATCCAGTACACACATCTATAAATGGAAATCGAAGTTTATCTCTTCAGCGTCTCGCTTGCACCACAGCCACGTAGCCTCGCACATATAGGCGTGCCGGACGCGCATAACGAATGTCCAAACATTGAATAGCTGATGAACAATTTGCATACGTGAATCGGTTTAAATCACTGCGACAATCATTCCACGGTGCCAGGCGTGAGCGGGCTCGGCTTTATTAGCCGTCTTGTGTATCGAAGCTTAACTGTTGGGGGATGAATGAACTACATAATAAGTTTTAAATTTAGAACATTTATTTATTTATTATATTTCGGGGATAGTTGTGTCCAAGAATGACTCTCAGCTATGTAAGCAACGTTTCGGTTGCGACTAGCAGACCGTAATCATTATTGACAAAGCCGTAGGTACTGCTCTTACTTTGTTACCAAATTAAGTTAGCACACTGCGACTTTCTGCATTTTTCAAAAATATGCTTCACGGTGGCCAATCTCAACGGAGACTAGCATTCCACTTTCTAGACTAGACTACTCAGGATATATTATAGTGCACAAGTGTATGAGCATGCACATGAGCACTCTTTGTTGGGTCACTCTCACAGCCCGATGTGACCGCAATCTGACACGACCGGAGGCATTGGACGCAGCCTGCCGAGGCACGGGGGCACCGACAAATAAATTCAGGTATGTATATCAAATCACCTAAAAAGTTTTCAATAAATTAGCCAAAGTGAGTGTTAACCCTCACAAAACATTAATAAATCTTTGAATAATTAATTTGGGCGCGTCGCATAATATATCATTATTCATACGCATTGTCATGTACCTTTATAACGCGGGGTCGAAACGACCCACTGGAGTCCAGGTTGTATCATAAAATAACACTTTACCCTTCTACAATAGAGGTGTTGCAGAAATGTATCTTATGCCGGTAGGGTTGGCAATCCTCTGCTGCTTTGCAATAATGTCTTAACTCCTGTCGAATATAATAATTATGATAAAATTTTATATCGTGTAAACAGAATAATGTTAGAAGCACATTGGTATTTCTGAGAAGGAAAAATACTAGGATTTGATTTGAGTCAACATGCTTCACGTCTTATTGCCGTATGCTTGGGTGACAGTTGCCAATGTGTTCCTGACTTTGTAATTACATCAAAGTTTGTCTACTGTGATCAAAATTACTTTTAATTGAAAAACTTTACAAATCCGTGTAACAGTGTCGGTGTCAAATGCTTTGATTTTATCATAAAACTCCACATACTTAATATTACATACTATTACCAGCTATTTACCTATTTTTTGTTTCTCAAGTTCTGAGGTCTATAAGTGAGAAAAGTAAAAAACGTGGATTCAGTAGGTACACCCACCCACAATCGATGGAGTGTCGATTTGCATGTTTTTTTAAAGTAAAAATCTGTTTAAGAGAGTAATGTTCACTTTAACTTTTGTTTAGGCCTCTCTGAATACAAATACCTATGAATTCTTCTGTTGACAGTTTATTAGAAACTGAATTTTAAAGATATAAACTCAATATGCAGTTTAAAACGAAACAAAATCCTTGCCTGTATTAATAAGTTTAACCTTTTGTATATATTATATATTAAGCCAAACTCACCAGCCTCACATGTTTACATGAAGTTTCTTTGAGGATGGTTGAAATAGTAACTAAAAAAAAAATAAGTTTATAATATTTAGACGAATAAATAACAAGTGTAAATTGAAAATTTAAAAAACCCCCGACATTCGCCATTTAGTAACGGCGGCCATCTTGAATTTGCAATAGTGCTATTCTACTAGTCAAGCCCTTTCATTTGATACCCATATCAAGGGAGTTGTGAAAAAATATATCATCCGCCATTTTGTAGCGGCGGCCATCTTGGACCGATTTTCATCAAACATAGCTAAGAACACTCTCGACTAATTCACCTTTCAAACAAAAAAAACCGCACTCAAATCGGTCCACCCGTTTGAGCGCCATAGGGGAACAGACAGACACACACACACACACACACACACACACACACACACACACACACACACACACACACACACACAGACACGTCAAACTTATAACACCCCGTCGTTTTTGCGTCGGAGGTTAAAAAGATATATAATATTTTAGTAACAGTTTAAATAGCTTAGTGGCAGCCCTGAGCCTGGGGGTATAATGTACGTTGTTCAAAGTTACATGAAATGGGAGTGGCAAGTTAGTTGCGATGGGTCTCCGGAGTGCGGCGTGGTGCGGCCCGCTGTGTTGACGTGATACCTATTATACAAACGGTTAATAGTGATTTCATTAAACTATGCGCAAGAAGCACTGAACTGTGCGCTTCAAACGCTTATGTACTCAGTCCTGTCTCGTATGTATGGTGATGTCTCGGACACTAAAAGCCTGTTTCACATAGATATATATTACATTATCTTAGTGTTTCACTACCTTCAGCCTAAACGTAATTTGTGTCACTTTCTTACTTTATGACAAGTGACAACGACAAAAGTTGCGACACTTATCAGAAGGTGGTGAATCAGGACCTAATTATCGCGAACACTAAGTGACACCGACACTACAATTGCAATAAGGTGTCGCGGTGGTGGACGTCATGTAGACACTCGATACACTGAGTGTCTAGTGTCATTTTGTATCATCAGTCGTTGTCCTAAGTGTACGACATATGCGATGCGATGCGATACGACGCTACACGATACGACTCCATAAAAAAATAGTTGTCTGTAAAGTCGACTTACGGACGATAATTTTACGTGATAACGTCACAAGAAAACCAAAGACCTTACACTTACTACGGTATAAGTGTAAGGTCTTTGAAGAAAACAAAGAGAGATAGATGCGACACAAGCCGAACGCTTAGTTCCGCGCTACGTGCTACGTACCGCGGTACGTGCTACGTGCTACGCGCTACGTTCCGCGGTACGTGACAATGAGCCATGCTTTTTCGTGCATGTTGCCGGCGTTCATCGTTTATAAAATTATAAGACGTTTTCACGTCAAAACTAAAACTTATCTACGCGACAACGTAGGCCACGTGAAGACTACTTCGATATTCTCGCGTCGCCTCGTATTGTCGTGTTTTCACGTTTGTCGTTCACCTAGGACCGTTGTCCTAACCCATTAAGTCGACCCATTGGTTAGCATAAAGTTAAGGATGCACTAGTAGGTACATAAGCGGTTAAAATAAAGTTACCTTTAAAGTTCTTAACCATCGCAAATATAGGAAGACCGAAGAACCGGGCTCAGTTTCGACGGTCTCCTTTGAAAATATCTCCTACAAAATTTATTTAAGCATAAGATTATTCCGAGCGAGAGTTACATGCAGAGGAAGTCGTCACGTGCGACGCGGCTCACCGGAGCGCGCCCGCCTTCAGGTTGCGCTGCTTTATACCTACTCCATAATATAGGATAAATGATCCTTCATTCTATGATAAAACTATTTTAAAATGATATTTGAAAATAACTCACGTGATGACCTAATTGTCCCTAAGCGGATTAAGTCTATGAATCTCTAAGATACCAGTTTTCTCTATTTGTTGCGAAAGGAAGACTGTCTCTGTGGGCGCGTATATTCATATCCTACCGACTAGCGACTGCGCCATTTATTGTTGTGAAATGAAAGATGTTTCTTGGCTTCGGTGGTTTATTAACCGACTTCAAAAAAAGGAAATTATCAATTCGATACGTACCTATGTATGTAATATTAAAGGAACTGCAAAATATTCACATAATATGATAATCTATAAGGGCTTCAAAAAATATATATTTCATTGGTGTACACTGTAGTCTGTACATAGGTATTTGTATCAATAAAATGTATATTTTTTACATACATACGGTATGTTTGTCCGTGGATTTCTCCGAAAGTATTAATTGGATTGTGGCCATAATTTATTGGCTAAAGTTTACTTGAACTTAGGGAATAGTGCAAGTTTCATCAAAATCGATTCAGTAATTTTCAAGATAATATTATGTACTTACTATTAAGCTATCACTTGTTTTAATATACTTACAAATATTTATTTTTTTATTTCTTTTCCCACTATCCACAATTCATACGACAGTTCCTGGTAGGATTCCTGAAAAGATAAACGAAAATGCTTGACGCACATCACGCTTCCAGTATGCTTAGTCTCACTTTGCAGAGCTCGAAAGCATTACTAAACACTATTGATCGAATCACAATGACTTCAGAGTAAAATCGACCTAAAATGCCTTATATTAAGGTTTGATTTCGCCAATACATTCAGCATTCGAAAAAAGCCAGCGCCCCAAGCAGAAATATTGCAAAATAAATATTCGAACTATTGAATTACGACTTTAAAATAAGAGTGTTTGGGTTCATTTTGCTCTGAAGTCATTGTGTGTCGATACTCGAATTTCGATCTTCGTTGCTACTATGTACAAAGTCGGCATAGGGCTTCTGTAAACATTTTCCCTTCCAAAATGAAATTCATGAATTCGCGGCGGCTCCGCTGTTTCGCTCGGTGTTGTTTGGTCGTAGTTCATTACGTATTTATTAAGACTAACCGCCCAGCATCAGCGCGATGTTGCTCTCATTAATTCAAATAAGGTCCCTAAGTTCTAACCTCCACGGAATATTTTCGGTTTGAGGTGGATAAATGCAAATATCGGCACCTGAATTTTGGAGTGGCTACCTCAAAGTAGTAATTCCAGCTATAAGCACACCTTTAAGAACTACAAAAAATTGCGATTTTTAAATGATAACTAAAGGCCGGTCTACTAAACATAGATTTAGTAGGTTTTAACGGTTATAGTAGGGATAAACAATGAATATAAAATTATTTTGCTATAATCCGCTAACAGTGACAAATTTGTAGGCACAACACCACACAATCTTGTAGGCACAACACCACACAATCTTGTAGGCACAACACCACACAAATTCACCACAAAACAAACTCGACGATCGTTTCGCTCCGACACCGGAGCATCTTCAGGAGATGTCGACTTCACAACGGATGATTGCAAAGTCGTCACTTTGCAATCATCCGTTGTGAAGTCCCCCTGCAGCTGGTACTGGTGGCGGCGCGGAGCGCGCGCGCGACTGAACGTCATGACGGAACATTTGGAGACATTAAAATAGAGTCTATTTCGCTGGCTCCATTCGCTGACTGCATCTATGTCCCTCTGTAATCTATCATGATACGAGTTATCTCCCACCTCCATAACTAATTTTAGGTCGTCAGCGAACAACAGGCATGTCGACTCGGTGACCACCTCCGGTAAGTCATTCACCATCAAGATAAATTGGAGGGGCCCTAAGTTGCTACCCTGACTGACGCCTGACCTCGTATAGTAGGGCTGTGACCGCTGTCCGCCGCAGTCTACGTACTGACGTCTATCCCGCAGGTAGCTCGCGAAGAAGGCGAGCGTCTTCGGTATACAGCCGACGCGTGCGAGTTTCGACAGTAGTACATCGTTGTCTACCGTATCGAACGCCTTCCTAAAATCGAAGTAAGCTACGTCTACCTGTACTCTGGCATCCACCGCTGGCACTAACCGCGTCATAAGATGCAGCAAGTTCCCGGTCGTTCCTCGCCCGGGACGAAATCCGTGCTGCGCGTCGGACAACTGAGCGCTCACCTGCTCGTATAAACAATTATGTACGGCCGACTCGAACACCTTCGCTGGAGTACACAGGACTGCCACGGGCCGGTAGTCACTGGGCTCGGAACCTCCCCGGCCTTTCGGCACCGGTACTACTCGAGTGAGTTTCCAACGGTCGGGAAATACTGCCGTCGCAATGCAAGTGTTGAATAGATGTAGCAGCGGTTCCACTAGCACCCGCCGGCAATCCTTGAAGACGAACGGCGGTATTCCGTCCGGTCCTACCGAGCGCCTCGGCGGCAGCCGCGCGAGCGCCCGGCCCACCGTCCGCGGAGACATGCGCCCCAGCTCAACACGCGCGGCGCCCGGGCCACCCGCCGCGACCGCCGCCGACACGCTCAGTGTGGCCGGCTCTGGATTATATACAGATCGAAAAAAACTAGCGAACGCCTCCGCACACTCTCGGTCTGACAGCACTCGTCCGTCCTTTACTAATGTTTGTCGGTTCGAGTTACCTCTCTTCGACCTCATGTAGCTCCAGAACGCCTTCGGATCTGTCGCCAAGTGGTTCTGTACGCGGTCTCGGTATCTGTCGTGCGCGACCGCCGTCGCCGACTTCACTGCCGCCCTGAGTCGCGCGAACGCCGCGTAGTCGCTCTGTGACTTACTTTTTTTGTATCGCTTGTGCAATAGTAGTTTATGAAACGGTTGCATAATAGAGGTTATTAAAACACGAGTGTTAGTTTAAAAAACGAGCCGCAGGCGAGTTTTTTAATAGTATTACACGAGTGTTTTAATAACTAATTATGTAGAGTTTCATACACTACTTTATCTAAGCTCATCAATAGGTATCTTACGTATAAAAGAAAAGACTAAGAAATTAACAAAATTATTTATTATAATAAGTATTCATGTTTTGGATATTGCAATTTATAAATGTACTCAATTCTTCAGGGGAGAACGTTTTTGCATTTTTTCCCTGAAAGCCCTGCGATTTTCTTTTTAAAACAGCAATCAGTCTTGTGTATTTAATAATATCGATTTGGTTGTAGATACTCAATATACTTTTGAGCATTGAGTATTTAGCCCATAAGGACAAAGACTTAAATTTATTTGATAATTCTTGGAAATATGCTAGCATTACATTTTCTGAAAATGAAGTGGTTTTTTTCCAAATTTTCCAACTCATAAAATCTTGGTAACATTTATCGTAAATTTTCTTTGATTTTGCTGGCAAAAGATTATTTGTCATTCCCGATGCTATTTCCAGAATGTCTGGTGGAGTTAAATTCTCTTCAGTATCACTGCTAGACATTTTTCCGCGCAACAAAAATCACTTGCAAAATTTTGAGTTACAAAAACTGAATAGTAAATAAATAATAAATTAAAAATTTAAATAATAGGCGCCAAAATTCAATTGTCAATTTCGAATGTGCGGTGCGTGCAGTGCGTCTATGGTCAATTATGGTAGCACTACACTCTGTCCTCTGGCCGCATCTTGCTACCGCCACACTTTCGCAGTAGTAGTAATAGGGTAACTTTGATAGCGGGATAATCATTGTAAGTAACAAAATTAAACTAACTAAGTGCCTGTTTCACCACCTTCTGATATGTATTAGATAGCTATCTACAACTTTTGTCTTTGTCACTTGACATAAAGTAAGAAAGTGACAAAACTTACGTTTAGGCTATCCAACACTTATCAGAAGGTGGTGAAACAGGCCGTAACTATTGTAAACTAACTATTGTACCTATTTCTTTTAAAATGTTTCTTTTGTTTAATTTATGTTTTTTTGGTGTACAATAAAGTATTAAATAATAATAATAATAATAATAAACACCCGGCATGGCTCAAAATACCAGAACCCAGTGCCTGTACTATAATGTAGAAAAAATTATTTTTTAACATTGTTTTGCAATAATTTCCTAACAAAGTAGTGTTATAATGAACTTTTTTAATTTTTTTTTTAAATATTATAGATGTATGTGAATAAAGTAGTCCAATATATGACACATTTTGATTTCATATTCGGAATTTTATGATATGAGAGTAGATAAAATGTATTTCTTTCGTATGTCCCTTATTATTTCAGCACTGTACCAAACCGGGTAAATATATCTACTATTATTATTAGGCGGTCGCCTCTTTAGGGGTACACACTCATCGAAAATATCATTTATTTTAGCATAGAACAGATTCAAAATAGATTCTGAGTCACTCAGAGTGTAAATTTCAGACCAGTCTGTCGTTGCCAGTAAATGATATAATCGTTGGAAATCAGCCTTGTTAAAATTCCATTGTTTAAATGTCACCTGATTATATGAGTACGGGCAAGGTTCCTGGAGTGCATCACTGGCGGGCGAGGCGGGCGAGGCTGGCGAGGCCGGCGAGGCGGGCGAGGCGGGCGAGGCGGGCGAGGCGGGCGAGGCGAGCGAGGCGGGCGAGGCGGCGACGGGCACGGCTACAGCCAGCGGCGGGTGGTAGCCGTCTACCGGCTCCAGGGCCTCGTCCCCCAAGCGAACCTCTACGGCGCCGCGGCCGCTCAACACTAGATCTAGTTGCCTATCGTTACAGTTCGGTACCTCGTTATACTGGACGAGTTCACAGAAGCCCATAAAATACTCATAATAATTACGTATCTGGGTATTACACGAAAACAAGTTAAAGTCGCCTAATATTATCACATTATTCTTATACCTACTACATAATTTCTCTAATAAATTAAACATTATCATATACTCATTTTCATCAGCTTGCGGTGGGATATATACAACGCAACAAGTGAATAAAAACCTATTTTTCATATGCACCGTAGAACAGATTATCTCAAAGTTATATTTGTTTACATCTATGTTGTCAGGCATCGATACTCGGCGCAACTGGAACTGCGGAGTGGCAACTAAAAGCGCGCCACCCAGCTTGCGGCCGTCCGCTCGATCGCACCTCAATATAGGGTAGCCGGGTAAAGCGATCTCTGCGTCATTAATTGACTCGTTACAGCCAGTCTCTGTTAATGCAAATAAATCAGCTCCCGATGCCTCGAGTAAAGTTAAAAAAATTGACGTTTTAGTCCGAAGACCTCTTACATTCTGATAGAATATATTTACATTACTACCCGATTGTCTAAATTTAAGATTTTTTGGTTGGGCCACGAAACCAAGTCCACTCACTATACTCTGCATCTTTTGGCCAAATTTCAGGATCACTCAGTTTTTTGAAATCACTTTCTGAGACACATACTCTAAAGGAAGAGTAACTTCTCTCTGTTTTGTGTACTATCTTATCTACTTTAATATAGCTAACATTTCCTAGCACTGCTCGAATATATTCCGTTAATTCATCTGCAGTAGTTTCTTTAAGTAGTCTCCATATATGAAGATATTTCTTCCGTTCAACCGCTTTAATTGGAATACTCGATATATTCCCTCCTTTTTTAATTGGGTGCATCTTTTTATTTTTTACCTCAATCCAGCCATCCTTATCGTTTTCATCTGACCGACGGTCTTTCGACTTTACAACATCGGAAAACGAAACTACCCGCACTGCCGACGTCGGTGATTGTGCACTTGCAGGCATGTCCGAAACCGCAGTGGGCCTCTCCACGTGACTCTCCAGAGCGAGATCGCTATTATAGGTGCGCATTCTGTGTTGGAGCGAGACGTCACGATGCGCTCGCGTCGTTGATGCAACACTGCCTTGTCCACGATGCAGATGGCTCGAAACCGCGGTGGGCCTCTCGTTACACGCGCGCGGCGAGGAACAGGGATGGATACTCGCGTGCGCACTATGATGAAAAGAGATCGACTGCTGCTCTTGCATTTGCGTAGCCTTACAATCATTCTCGATGCACCCGGAGTTCATTGCCCCCGTTGCCAGCTGATCGTTGTTGTTAGTAATTCTCGGAATCGGTTTGTCTATAACGCGTACCTCATCACTCGAACGCACCTTTGGTCCGCTACATTTCGTGGGTGAGACAGAGATGGATCGTGTTCTGTTACTTGGGCTTACAAACTCATTTCCTATGTTCATGTACTCGTCAGCTGATCTATTAACCGTTGACTGATTCAAAATTATATGAGTCAGGCCGAAAGGTCCGCTATCAATACAATGAGAAGGACCTGTACCTCTTTGGTAATTCACAAAATCACCTCTGTTACTATAATCAACAGAGTCTCTTTTCGCTTGCTCATTCTTCATCGTTCTCAAAAAATCCTCCTTCGATAAGTACGTTTCTTTAATATTCTTAACATCTGTTTTTAAGGTAAGTAATTCTTTTAAAAGTCTTGTTACGTCGACATGATCAAAACATACCGGTGGCAGTTTTTGCAGATCTTTTGCTACAAAGGTCGGCGTTATTTCCGGGTCTGTATCTCTAAAGAGACAGATAATATCCTTTAACTCTTGCTGAGTCGTGCTATCCTCGCTCCTCGACACATTTCTCTTCTCTGTAGGCACCGACTCGAACAGCAGCAATTTTGCCTTTTCAATGTCCTCTCCAGTGAAACCAGACTCACACACCCTCACCAAACTCTCCGTATCCATTACATCCAACTTATTTTGGATGAAAGCCAGTACTTCACAAATCACAACATTACAATTCACACATTTAATTAAATTTGCACTTGTAGACATTGCGACCGTAAGTTTGTTTTGCACAAGTCAGCGTTATTTAAAGATCCTTAACCTTTACTATCTACCTTACTTTAACCACCATTAATATTATACAACGGACCATAAATTGAGCAATGTATTTAACATAGGTAACTACTGTTGAAACATTTTTAAGTACGCTAAGTTTAATAAATGTCGTAGGTTTATTCATATAATAATATGATGTCACCTAGGAAGAGCGTATGAGGTTGAATAATAGAAGACGAACGAGTTTGTAATTAAAACTTTAACCCCTCAGAGAGTGGGGGCCGCGCGTAATTGTGTGAGTTATGGCGTTCATATTTTAGAGTGTGTTTCATGTTGGTTATGCTATAAAGCGCAGGCCACATTGGGAACGAAGCGAAGCGTGACGAGGTTCGTTTCGCTTCGCTCATGCCGCTACTGCATTTTTTCATACCACGGTTTACACCACGAACAACTAAGCGAAGCCAGCGATGCGAACTTGCGAGCTCTCATAGTCTAGCGACATGAGCGAAGCGAAATGAATCTTCGTTTCGCTTCGCTTGCGCTTAAAAGTTTTCATGGACTGGTAGGTGAGATATGTATTGTGGGATAACGTGGCCTTTTAGTATAATAAATATTAAGTACATGAAATATTTCCAAAAACTATCTTGCAAACTCTTTAAAAACTATCAATTAATGTCTCCAAAATACCAAAAATCAAAAATCTACGAAATTCTACTAAAAACATGAATGTTGTTGAGAGATGAAAAGAACGACAAGAGATAATTTAAAGACCAAATTATGTAGGTAGTACTAGATGATGCCCGCGACTTCGTCCGCGTGGATTAATATTCTCGGTTCCCGCGGCAGCTCTTTAATTTTCCGGGATAAAATGTAGCCTATGTGTTAGTCCAGGGTATAATCTATCTCCGTTCTAAATTTCAGCCAAATCCATTCAGTAGTTTAGTAGTTTTTGCGTGAAAGAGTAACCAATTTCCATACATACAAACTTTCGCCTTTATAATATTAGTAAGATAATCAAATCAAATCAAACTTTATTCAAAATTGAGTTGATAGGTAAGTAAGTACGCTTTAAGTAAATTTTACAATAATTATTATGTGTCTATAGGTACGTAGAAATGAGGTAATTTTTTTATTGTATTAAATTAATAAATGTCTTTTTAACTGTAGTTTTTAATTGGCATTCAATTAAAAAGCTCGTTGCCGTCAACAGCGTCATAGTTTAATCAAAAATCAAATTAGCGCCGTCGAGTTAATTAATGAATCAATAACGGCGCGGGACGCGATCAAAAGCCTCTAATTATATTAATTGTGAAATTAATTTCATCAGACTGGTGTCCCTTTATCATACCTACCTAACTATACTTGTCTATAAAAATAATAATACCTGATATTATAACTTGTAGCAATACTAAGAAAAGCTATTTTTAACCCCCGACGCAAAAACGACGGGGTGTTATAAGTTTGACGTGTCTGTGTGTGTGTGTGTGTGTGTGTGTGTGTGTGTGTGTGTGTGTGTGTGTGTGTGTGTGTGTGTGTCTGTCTGTTCCCCTGTAGCGCTCAAACGGGTGAACCGATTTGAATGCGGTTTTTTTTTTGTTTGAAAGGTGAATTAGTCGAGAGTATTGTTAGCTATGTTTGATGAAAATCGATCCAAGATGGCCGCCGCTACAAAATGGCGGATTACATATTTTATCACAACTCCCTCGATATGGGTATCAAATTAAATGGCTTGACTAGTAGAATAGCACTATATAAATCCAAGATGGCTGCCACCACAAAATGGCGAATGTCGGGGGTTTTTTAAATTTTTAATTTATACTTGTTTAAGAAAAATTAAACCGACTTCGGTCCAGCAATCTCAGAGAAATCTCACCAATCGGTGAACCAATTAAAAATATATATTAGTCACATAATATGAGTTCACATTTATGTGTGATTTCACTAGGTGTATTTTATCAACTAAAACCTTCCTGAGAGTAAGTATGTAAGTATACACAGGTGTCGAATAAAGGACATCCTTTTTTTGAGTCGGTTGAAAATAAACTTTATTGGTAGATAATTTTAAGATTTCCTGTAGGAAAATAAACCACTGACACGGCAGGAAAATTAATCATTTATTATACTATTAGTACATTCGATAATAATTAATTACTTACACCTCTTTCAGTAAATATTCCCCGTACGTAAAAGTATTTTTTTTTAAATTTTAGATGAAAGTTTACCTGGTACGAAATTATCAACACTATAATATTATATATACCTTTTTTTACTATATTTCTTAACTTCTTGACTTGATAAAAAAGCATGGATTCAACTCGTTCCAGCAATGCATGGAAAGCATGCATAGGTACATAAATTGTTATACTTATTGTTATTTTTAAAAAGAGCAACCGCCGAGTTTCTTGCTGGTTCTCGGTTGGAACGGCATTCCGAACCAGTGGTAGATTAAATTGACGATTCAAAAGTACTTGTAAAAGTTTATTTGAATAAAAACCTTTTCTATTATATTTTTCTATTTTTAGCACAAAAATCTATTCACATGTAGAGCCACGAGCATAAACTAATTCGAAAACGAAAACATTACACCTGAAATTAGAATTTCGGTAAACAATACGAACCGCCATAAATTTTAACAGGAAACAAACAGTAATGTAATAGCAGATTTAGCCGTGTAATGCATTACCGAATTAGTATTCAAATTACTGATAATCGTGCCTGATTAACGATTGTTTCGTATCAATTGTATTACTATTTGTTAAATTATTTGAATAGTGCGATAAATCTATTCTATAAATACTTATTGTGAAACAGAGTTGTGTTATGGATCGTTCCCTGCAGGGTTCATATTATGAAGACAAGCGAACACCCGCGACTTCGTTCGCGTGGATATTAGTTTTTAAAAATCCCGTGAGAATAATTTTGTTTTTCCTAAGCTCCTTTGAGCTTATACCTTGGTAAAAACTGTTAAGAGTTCACTGGCGGATGTTTAGGTAGATCAAAATGTAAACATCCGCCAGTAAAAGTTCCATCAAAATCGGTCCAGCCTTTCAGAGATAAGCCAGTAATCTTCAAAGTATTTCCTTTCTAACAAAAAAATAATGAATGAAATCGGACCACCCGAGCTAAGTACACATTTTGACTTTCATCCCCTTTCCCAAGGGAACCGTGCTGAATTTCGGGATAAAAAGTATCCTATATGTTACTCCGTAGTATGAACTTAAATTATGCCGAGTTTCATTTCAATCCATTCAGTAGTTTTTAAGTGATGCGCGCACAAACATACAGACAAACAGACAAACAGATAAACAGACAAACAGACAAAAATTTAAAAAATAGCTTTTTTAAGTTCTATTACTTATCCCTAACATCCCCCAGTTATTATTTTGCAAAAATCTTCAATGTACAGATACGGCAATTCTACGATTTTATTATATGTACCTATAGATAGATTTTATTATATGTATAGATAGAAGATAATATGGTATCTTATTATAACTATAAACATCGGCACGAACATTGAACGCTGAGGGAAAGTGGAGGGGGTAAGCTATTGTATTACGTGCGTGACAGTTCCCAACGCAGCTATCCCATCCACGTTTCGTTCAGTGTTCAATCTACGAGTACGTGGCCGCGGGTACATACCTGTGGTAGTGAGATTCGCCGTATTATATGAGACAATGCTCCAATGCCTATCTCCCATCCCTCATTGATTGGAACAGACATTAGTTTAGATATGTTTAGGTTAGTTACAAAACTAATCCTGGTCATAAAATTTTAAATATTAAAATAAGTAAAAACTAGTAGAGTATCATTATTTACACCCAACTGCATTTTTGCCTCTGTTTTCGATTAGATACAAGGAATGTCAAAAAAGTTAATAATTGGATTATACCTAACTACATTTTTCATTACTTTTGACGCTCCTCACTTCATAACATATTTCAATTCTGCACATACAATTTAGACCGGGTATATATCTTGAAAAATGTTTAGCGCAGGAATCCACCACACAAAACTCTCATGTCGTTTTAAATTTTCATATCGTGAAGATTTCCACGAAAATCCCGCACAAAGCGGCGCGGCGCGGCCGAGCGTCCAACATTGCCTCTTACTTCATAAGCCCCGCGTAAGCAGATGCACTCTGGTTTATTAAAACTTATGCTGAAGCGCCGTGTGCAGATAGGAACGGTTTTTACCTGCATGTTTTTATCTAACACATATTTAAAAATATCATATTTTCTAAGTAACTCTTTCAATTGTATTAGATAACTCTATCTATATCTACGTTTCTATAATATCTGTATTCTTGATAAAAGATAGTTCTATACTTAATGGACTCAGCTTCTCAATAACCGAATACAACAACCGATTCTGCTGGGAAAACTGATCAAGTGATCAATTCCACCACCATCAACTACAGCCCTTTAACATCCCACTAATGACCACATTTCTCCTCTCTCTTATTAGCTTACACCTTTAGAAAGCTTAGACCCGACCATTGAGGTACTATATGAACAGTACAATATAATTCAATGGACCCGACCCGTTATTCCAACTTCCGATGCAGGTTGATAGATTCTAAAGAATATTGTCACATGATAGTAATACATAATATTAACAAAATTAAAAATTAGACCATCCTACTGTCAACTACCGACTCTAAAGTTGGCATTAACAATAGAATAGAATAGAATAGAAAAGTTTTTTATTCAAATAAACTTTTACAAGTACTTTTGAATCGTCAATTTGAATCTACCACAGGTTCGGAATGCAGTTCCAGCCGAGAAGAACCTGTAAGAAACTCGGCGGTTGCTCTTTTTTAAAAATAACAATATAACAATTATTTATGTACATTATTGAAATGCCGTCTCGCGCATTGCTGGAACGAGCTAAGTCCATGCTTTTTTATCGTTTATATAATCTTCAATTGTATAATAAGCTTTTTTTATGAGCATACTTTTAACAGAGTTCTTAAACTTGTGTAAAGGCAAGTCTAAGATTGCTTGTGGAATTTTGTTAAAGAACATTACGCCCATTCCCACAAACGACTTTCGGACCTTTACAAGTGCTTACGAATCGACAAATGAATCTACCACTGGTTCGGAATGGTGTTTACAATTCTACACATGTGAAGAAGGGCAGACAAAAGTAGCCCCATTTCCGACGGTGGCAATAAGTAATTGACCGAAAAACCCATATCTAACAATTTTTTGGACCGACCCGAGAATCGAACCTAGACCTCGTTTACCTTGTACTGGTTAGTCGTTAGTCCAAACTGGTTTAGATCAATTCGATCCGATCGAAATATCCATGAATGCGTGAATTTTTCTCTGTACCTACTATAACGTGAGTAGATACATATTTCTCACAATTCAATAAATAAAAAATTTTCTTTTAATAATTTGTATCAAGTTAACAACGATTGTCTTCAGACGTCATTAATAATAACCGGTGGATACTAATTGGCTCAACGTACTCTATGATGGACAGAGGGAACAATACTACAGTAGATACATACATATACTGCTAACGCACCATCGTGTACACAGAGTAGGTAATGTCATCATTTGCAACGTTCGTATGTCATAAACAACAATCTGAAATGAATGAAGCATTTGAAATGTATAACGCAATTATTGTGCCACGCTTCAGTTATGATCTATGCTGTATGCACCAGTTATAGGTCCTCACACGATTTATAATAACCACGATAATAGATACGATGTTTATAGTACCTACCCATGGTTCAGTGTGCTTAGTCTAAAGCGGAGCACTCGAAAACGAACTCGAAAACTATTGATCGATTTCAGAGTAAAATAGACTTAAAATGTCTTGTATTAAGGTTTGAGTTCGCCAATACATTCAGCATTGTTCGAATGCTGAATGTATTGGCGAACTCAAACCTTAATACAAGCCATTTTAGGTCTATTTTACTCTGAAATCGATCAATAGTTTTCGAGTTCGTTTTCGAGTGCTCCGCTTTAGACTAAGCACACTGGTAATGATAGTTCAAACATCGACGTTTTATAGATCGTCTCGTTAGTCTAGAAGTTAGTATGTTCTTTTGCAGATCACAACGTTCTGGATTCAGATTCCTAAGTCGGGCCAGCATTTGTAAGGTAGGTAGGTAATTAATGGTTTTTTCTGTTGGTTGTCTGTAATGTCGGTTTACGGACGATAACTTTAAGTGATAACGTCATAAGAAAACAAAGAGAGATAAATGAGTCACAAGCCGAACGCTTAGGCCGATCGTGCCTTCTCTATCGCTTGTTCCGCGCTCTAGCTTGCACGCCGCACGTGACAATGAGTCATGATTTTTCGTGCGTGTAGCCGGTGTTCATCTATTTATAAGACGTTATCACGTCAAAAATTCTCTGTGCCAGTCCGGTTTTATTACGCGGTACGCAGTTGGCGGTATTTCACACTCGTGCTTATGAGAGCGCGTTAAGCTCTCTCTCTATAAGAGAAGACGCCTGTGCCCAGCAGTGTTGCGGAGATGTGCTAGCGGACTCAATGTTCCAAAGTTTTCCAGTGGGAACGGAAAGAAGGATCGTACAAAAATATTCGTACGTTTTTTTATTTCCACCGAATGTTTTATGCACATCCGGGGATCGGAGACAGTTATTTACGTTCGTAAAATTTGAGAAACCTAGAAAACAGAACCATAAAACTCAGACTCTATTGCGCCAATAAGGAACCATTTACTTTCACGGAAGGCTTATCCCAAAGAGTTAAGGTTCAATTTCCTTTAAATAGGGTGCAAAATAGACGAATTAAGATTACACACTCGTGCAATTGAAAGTGCCAACTTTACGATCCAGCGACGGAATCGATTGCGGACGTGACGGGTTTTGCTAATATTTTTTTGTTTGGCTGTAACTGTAAATCAACAGTTAACCTAACTCTCCTTCAGTTCAGAAAATTGCAGACCATCTGTATAGACACTTACTTACCTGATTTTTTTTTTGAAAATCCCGTGGCAACTCTTTGATTTTCTGGAATTTATCCTGAGATCTGAAGAGCGTACTCTGATTCTACTCAGTTTGAGACAGAGTTAAAATGGGACCTAAATATATTCCTGACGTGAATCTGACTAATTTTTAACCCCCGACGCAAAAACGACGGGATGTTATAAGTTTGACGTGTCTGTGTGTGTATGTGTGTGTGTGTCGGTCTGTTCCAGCCATCTTGGATTTGCATAATTATATTCTACTAGTCAAGCCCTTTCATTTGATACCCATATTAAGGGACCTATTTTCATCAAACATAGCTAACAACACTCTCGACTAATTTACCTTTCAAACAAAAAAACCGAATTCACATCGGTCCACCCGTTTGAGCGCCACAGGGGAACAGACAGACACACACACACATACACACACACAGACACGTCAAACTTATAACACCCCGTCGTTTTTGCGTCGGGGGTTAAAAATTAGTCAGATTCACGTCAGGAATATATTTAGGTCCCATTTTAACTCTGTCTCAAACTGAGTAGAATCAGAGTACGCTCTTGAAAGTTTGTATGAAAGTCAGTCATTTATCAATTTAGATGCATGAAAATTGGTATTTAGGTTTTCAGTTATAAATAAAGAATTAACTACGTCTTTAAGGAATTTTGGAACAACCACCCCCAAGTGGGTTAAATGGGGGTGAGAGTTTGTATGAAAGTCCGTCATTTTTAAAGTTATATCAATGAAAATCGGTATTTGTATTGTCGTTTGAAAATGAAGAATTACGTGTTTCTGTAATTTTGGAAATTCTACCGCTAAGTTGGTTAAATAGGGGATGAGATTTATAAGAATTGAAGCGGACGAAGTCGCTGGCATCAGCTAGTAATTCATACTTTTTTTATATTTTTATGTCAAAAAAAAAAAAAGAGCAACCGCCGAGTTTCTTACTGGTTCTTCTCGGTTGGAACGGCATTCCGAACCAGTGGTAGATTCAAAAGTACTTGTAAAAGTTTATTTGAATAAAAAACTTTTCTATTCTATTCTATTCTATTCTATGTCAAGGACTTTGACGGCGTTTGGCGATTCGAAAGCGTGTATTTTGAAACTTGCACTATCCAAAAACACATTAGGCAAACAAAGCGACACGTAGAGCGCTCTCCGTGAGTGCGCAAAACCCGGACAGGGGAGTACCGCGGGACCCGGCGGTGCAGTGCAGGGGGGTTTCACGGGCCCCGGTGATGCAGTGCATAATTGTACCGCGAGATGGTACCGTGACCCATTTGCACCGTTCCATAAATCATGTTGCACCGTGATACCGCGTAAACTGTAGAGACGCGAAACAGATTAAAAACTTTTTAAAGAAAAAAAAAATTAAAAAACTGAGCCACTGTTCTCTAACTCAGTGGCTATCAACAAGCTATATTTTAGAAAAAAATTAACCGACCTCGCTCCAGCAGTCTCAGAGAAATCGGTGTTCCAATCAAAAATATTAATAACATAGGTAGTAACGGGGGTGGTGCGGGTTGTTACGTTCCCTCGAATATGGTTGAGCGAAGCAATGGCTGGATCATGCGTCATGCTCGTGAACGGGTGCCACCGTCGGAAATGGGGCTACTTTTGTCTGCCCGTCTTCACATGTGTAGAATTGTAAGCATATTATAAAAAAAGCATATTATACAATTGAAGATTATATAAATGATAAAAAAGCACGGATTTAATTTGTTCCAGCAATGCACGAGACAGCATTTCAATCATGTACATAAATTGTTGAATAGTTATTTTTAAAAAAAGAGCAACCGCCGAGTTTCTTACTGGTTCTTCTCGGTTGGAACGGCATTCCGAACCAGTGGTAGATTCAATTGACGATTCAAAAGTACTTGTAAAAGTTTATTTGAATAAAAAACTTTTCTATTCTAACTTCGTACTTATTAGTGTATGTTAAACTAAAACTTCCTGATAGTAGGTATATAGCTTACGATAGTGATAAAAAAATTATCAAAATCGGTTCATTGTTTTTTGAAATTATCGCTAACATACATACATACCTACATACAGGTCGACTACAGAAACTCCTTTTTTGAAGTGGTTAGAAAGGAAAGCCACTTAGCTTATTGACATACATTTTTTATCCATTGGAAGTTTGCTATGAAATGTTTTTTCATTTCACACAGTAAAGCGACAATGTATATCGAACTATTTCGCTGGCTTTCATTTAGTAATAATCACTAAGTTAGAGAATGAGCTACAAGTTTTAGCTCTAGGGACAGTGTTGAGAGGTGTGTTGCCGATGTATCCACATTTTTCCTTTATTCCAATTTAAGCGATTATATAAATCGAAATATAGGCTCCGCGATTCTTTTCCATTTCATAGAACAAAAGGCCACATTTACGAGTGAGAGGATGACACACTCGAGGGCAAATGACGACTCGCGGAAGAGGTAATGGGTTGGAAAAGGTTGGAACACATAAAAAGGGCACAAGTCCTCAGTCAGTCGAGTGGCAGCGGTGGGTTTTAAAATGGATGACAACTTGCTTTGCTTTGTGCGGCCCGCGCTGAGTGACGCCGCAATTTGGACCTCTCCGCTGCTGATGCTATGCCCGAGAAAATGCGGATACTGCTAGAATACTGGCAATGCATACGTTTTGTAACCTGGATGTAATAATATTATATTATGTAATGTAACTATAATATAATAAAGCGGAAGAGTTTGTTTGTTTGTTTGTTTGAACGCGCTAATCTCTGGAAGTAGGTACCTATCGGATTTGAAAAATTCTTTTTGCATTTCGTAGTTCAACTTTTGGGGCAGGTTATAGGCAGGTTATAATATCCCTAAAATCCTGCCCTGAGGGGGTAAAATAGGGGTAGAAAGTTTGTATGAAAGTCCTATATTTTTAAAGTTACAGACCTGAAAATCGGCATTTAGATTATTAGTTTTAAATAATAAAACTCTGTATAAGTATTTTCCAAAACACACGACGGTCTTGATATTGCTTGTTTGTGAGGTTGTTTGTGTAGAGTCCGTCCTTTATGTTTTTTATTTTTATTAAGTAAGTATGTATAGTTGATGCCCGCGACTTCATCCGCGTGGATTTAGGTTTTTGCTTACTTGCTTACTTACCGCAATTTGTACCTCTCCGCTGCTGATGCTGTGCCCAAGAAAAAGCTGCTAAAATGCTGAAAATGTATGTATTAAAATACAATAACATTAAAAAAAACCTATATTGCTTGTTTTTGAGGTTGCTGTGTAGAGTCCGTCCCTGGTGTTTGATATTGTTATTTGGTTAAGAAAAATAAATATATATAAATAGATGTTGCCTGTTTGAATGAAATTGCAGAAGAAAAGAAAGATGGCCGGACAGTGTGCCCAATGTTTAACGCGATTCTAAAGTTACCCGCCTGTTGGTTGCATCGAGTAACTTTGGTTTTGATTTTATATTATAATATTAAACACTTGGGTTTTAAATTTTTATTATGTTCCATAAGTGTAAGGCCATAGCCGTTGAAATTGTAAGTTATCTTATGGAAGATGTACAGATGGATGGACGAACGAATAGACACCGGAGAAGAAAAATAGATAGTTTGGGTACGGAACCTTGGGAACGAAAAAAAAATGTTTTGTGAATTGCTTACATACAGCTCATTTTAAATCCGGGATCAGCAGAAACGGTTCCCAACTCGGAAATAGTCGTTTAAATTTTTAAAATCGCAAGAAAGTATTCTCGTTGTTTCTTATTGTTTCGTAAAAGGAGTGGCGCTAATACCGAGATTGTAGATCTCGGGGAGCCGGATTAAGTTGATCCTGGTATTAAAACCGATGCTAAGCCGACTTCTACCGGTGGTGGTTAATACCGCTGAAATTGTTCTAGACTTTAGTAGTAGTAGTAGTGCCTACTTACTGATTTATTAGGCTTTAACTCTTAAGTTATATTTTACTGTAGTTTGAATTTGAACAACTATTTTTGACTTTTTAAATTCGGTAGGTACAGGCACTGTAAGGCACAAAAGAAAAAATATTTCTTATAAAAAGTATATTGCGTATAAGTTCTAAAGTTTTAGTAAATTTTAGTGCGGCTTCCAACATCATAACATTCCATGAGAAGGCAAAGTCAAAGACAAATTCCGGGACAAACCGAATAAGTAAGTCAATTTTTAAAACCTGTCTGTGATAGGTAATTTTAGGGCTGTAGGAAATGGCTGCAGACAGGCAATTCATTTTATAAAAATAACTAATTAAGTAGTTATATATAAATATGTAGAATAGAATAGAATAGAATAGAATAGAATAGAATAGAAAAGATTTTTATCCAAATAAACTTTTACAAGTACTTTTGAATAGTCAAATGAATCTACCACTGGTTCGGAATGCCATGTAAAGAGAAAAACTCTTTTTATATACTTATCTTGAAAAATGAGTGAGATAAGGGAAGGACTAACTACTACTCTGACAAATATACACCGAAAGCCAGTGTTTGACCAAGTGGGCTATCAAAATCAACGGACGCTCCAATTTCACGATGCATATTTGATTTTTGCTAAAAGCCCTTGCCGGCTAAAAGCTGCCGTAATACTCTGCGGTTGCGCCAAAGGTCGTGTTTAGCCTAAAGCAAAAAGGCTAGCCTAATGTTCATCGCACATTACACGTCGATCCACGTGCGCTGAAAACACCGCATTGCTCCGCACTGAAAAACGCGAAAGAGCACGCAACACTCAGAAATAATGTGACGCGTAAAGATGGCGTTACCCGTACTTGTATGCGACTCAGTGCAGAAATTCTAATGTCATCATGCACATTTTCGTAGGTCAGTTGCATCGGACGCTAGGCGGCGCGTAGCAGCAGCACTAAAGCCCAAATTAGACGGTGCTCCGTTCATCCTTTATCTTTGCGATGAACGATGAACGATACGATATTTGCTATGGCACAGTGCCTGTGAACGATGAACGGTCAGTGTTTAGACGGTTAATTTTCGATGACTCCGATAAAGCCTCGAAAATTAAAGCAAAAATCCCGAAAAATGAACAGTCTAATTTGAGTTTAGTGGCATCAATTGGGTGCTCACGGTTCTTGCAAGAGTAATGATTGCTTCATTTGCATTTTCAGTGCTTCGGTTACATTGGACACGTCATAAAAAATTGCGGATATTCGTCGCGTGTGGCTCTTGCGGAAATATTAAAGGTGTTTTTTAACCCCCGACGCAAAAATGACGGGGTGTTATAAGTTTGACGTGTCTGTGTGTGTGTGTGTGTGTGTCTGTTTATTCCCCTGTGGCGCTCAAACGGTGGACCGATTTGAATGCGGTTTTTTTGTTTGAAAGGTGAATTAGTTGAGAGTGTTGTTAGCTATGTTTGAAGAAAATCGGCCCAAGATGGCCACCGCTACAAAATGGCGGATTATATTATATTTGTTCACAACTCTTTTAATAGGGGTATCAAACTAAAGGGCGTGACTAGTAGAATAGCACTATTGCAAATCCAAGATGGCCGCTGCCACAAAATGGCGAATGTCGGGCGTTTTTTAAATTTTTAATTTATACTTGTTACATTTTCAATATCTACAGATTTTCTTTAAGTCGTTGAGTTAAGCTTTTGGTGCATGCGTGGGTAATGTGCGCTCAGTATTAGCTAAAGCGAAAAGCCTAGCCTAAAATGAGCGCCGCACAATTTTATTAATACATCTTTAAGCGATAGTGCACTTTGCATAATGAACTGCGCTGTTGTCTAGCGTACAGTGCACTTAAATTTTCACAAAATAATTATGAATAAGGTAAGAAATTTTCAAAATACGAACACTTACATTTTATTTTTGGAAAATAAAATTTAATGATTTTAAAAATATTTTTAAATTTAATTGTAAGTTTCATAATTTTACGTATACAAATATCAACTTTTGTTCCTGAATTATTTACTTATCCTGAATTTATTTCATGCAAACATATTTATCCAAACAATTCTACATTTTTACAATGCAGAAATTAACGATATGTGCGGATTTTACTACAACACATAAATGTAGATATTAGGTACTTAAACAAAAAATGCGCATTAAGCTTTAAACACCCCAAGGCTGTACAATAATTTCGTGTATTACGCCGAAAAGGAACGTAAAAATGCTTAAAACCCGAGCACTAATACCTCCATTAAAAGTGCAAAGATAATCCCAAAAAAGTTAATTTTCAGCAGTAAAAACGTATGTACGCTTACAAGTAGGTACCTGACCTATGTTTCGTGCATTTCGCTGCAATTATACGAATTAGGTACATCTAAAATTTTATTCTTTTCGTAGGGCATTTTAAACGATTTCAAAAAAAGGAGGTTTTCTCTATTTAGGTTTCATTTTGTAAGTTTGTTCTCCGAAACTATTAATCGGATTGTGACCATTTTTTTATTGGCTTACATAGTTCAACTTTTAAAAGAAAAGTGCAAGTTTCATTAAAATCGATTTAGTAGTTTTCATGTATGGACTATTAAAAATGTGGTGAAGTCCGTTTAAATTTCAGTCTTTTAAATAACACACTTGTTAGATTATTATTTATAGATACCTAACCGTGAAGAAAATATCAAATAGTAGCCAATAAAATTTCAGTTTTGGTCACGATAATACGTTTTTCAGGCGCTATAAAAAATCCCATCACCTAGCGCAGGCAGACTGAAATATTTCGCATGTGATGACTTGCTCTTCATCCTGTGAACTAATTTCAGAGGGCTTAACCAATTACCTCTCAGAATATTTTCAGTATTCAGCAGTGAACTAGTCGTTAGTTGTTCTGAAGTGCTACGAGTTATGTGATGCGACATGTTTATGCATTTATTTGAATAGAATAGTTTGCAATGCAGATAGGCTGGTTTGAGAGCGAATGCAAATACTCGGTAGGCTCGGCTTACTCCATTGTTGTGTGACGCGTATATTAAGTACACTTCTTATAAGTTTTTGAGTAGAAAATATCACCACTACCACTACTTACGTCTCACTGCTGGGCACAGGCCTTCTCTCTCATAGGAGAGTGGGATATAGAGCTGAGACCCGCCACGCTGCTTCAATGCGCGTTGGAGGGTTTTAACGACTATTATCACAATATGATAGTGATAATCTCCGAGACACGGACCACCGACTACCAACTCCGGGTTGACACTAAGAATTTCTTGACAGAAAAACCCAACAATTATTTGCCCGACCCGGAAATCGAACCCGGGAGCTCGTGATCTGCAGTCGAATATGCTAACCACTAGACCAACAAGGCATTTAAGAAGTATATCGATATAACTCAATCCAGCATTTTCCAAGTAATATTCTAAAAGGCCATAGCTCATAACAGGTAATGATCTCCGAAACAGTGATTTTGGGTTCACAAAATAAACGGCAAGTCTCCGATGACAAATATGTTTCAGTCTACGCTAATAAGAAGAGAGATGCTTTATCTTAGACGCTAAGTCACTAAGTTGTGGCGTTATCTATTTACTTATGTATATTATGCTACTAAACTTTTTGGAGTTATGTGCGTTTTAAATAATGTTCTCAAAGGCGTGTGAAGTCTATACACTTTCATTCTGAGAGGAGACCCGTGCCCTAGTAATGGGTTGATAACGATGTTAATAAGTAATGATAAATTAGTAAATTAATGTGTTTCAATAAACAAACAAGTTTATATTATCTTAACTATTATCTATTCTACAATAGAATTCACCTTGTTTCCGCTTAATTGAAAGTGTATGTAGAGAAGTATAGTATTGTTTGCATTCTAACTATACAGGAAGTTTGCATTGCAGATTGGTCAGTTCAGGGAATATGCAAATGAGCGAGCCCCGTTGTGACTGGCCGTGTTTAATATGTTATCGCTTGTGAATTCTGTTTATACGTTTTAAATCCCGATTTTGCTTAAGTTTTGGTAGATTCAAACTTTTGCCGAAGAGGAAATTCTCTCGAATAAGCTCCATACAAACGAAGTTTGATTTTTGACTACGGGTGACCGCCTGTAGAATTAGAAATTCCCTATCCCGTGGGAATTTCAAAAAAAAAGGCCCGGTTTAATTTTTGGTCTAGGGTAAAACCCGGATAGACGCCCCACTTTTTGAAATGGCCTCCTAACTTTTAAAATATTAATTTATCACAAATAATATTTATGAATATAGCTAGTTTAATCTTTTGGGTTCCATTATGACTTGTTTTTGTTGTCCTAACGATTACAGATTTTGCAGAATTTAACTTTTTGCAGACCCTTTTTTTTGGGGATAGATGCCTACCTGTGTGGATAGATGCCCCACTATGAAAATACTAAAAAGGATAGATGCCCTATGGAAAAAATAAGCAAAATACATAGTTTCATAAGGTTTTATTATCTAAATATATAAAAGGAAAAGGTGACTGACTGACTGACTGACTGACTGACTGATCTACTAACGCACAGCTCAAACCACTGGACAGATCGGGCTGAAAGAGATAGATGCCCCGAAGTATATTAAAACTATCAGTAATTTATTGAAAAAAGAAATAAAAATATAAAAGAACATTAAAAATATTTAAAAAAAATACTTAATATATCCATAGGTATATTAGGGGATAGATGCCTCTAAGGGCACCTATACCTCGAAAAATCGAGGCAACTATCCTTTTTGATAAGGATAGATGCCCTTTTATTTATTAAATAAACTAAAAACTAAAGAGCGATTATTTACACTTAGGTGTATACTTATTGAACCAGTGTATTGACATAATAAAAAATATAACAGAATCTACTACTACTTCAAAAGTTATACAACGGCAAATACTCGCCTCTAAAACTTTGAAGGATTTGCCACGTTCGCTGCGGAGATAATCACACGCACAAGCGAAACAAATTGTTTTAATACAAATGTATGTAGGGGCCTGAGGTTTGGGGGGCCTGCGCTTCTTATTTAAACTATCAATTTTTAGTCGCGAGTTTGGGAAGTCAGGTTTTTTGACACTGAGGCATCTATCCAACTGCGGCATCTATCCGGGTTTTACCCTACATTTAAATGGAAACTCTGCGTCTCTAGTTTTCTAAGTCCAAAGGTTTAGGTCAAGAATAATTTGTCATACTTTGGTGTTGCGAGCGACGACTGGAGGAAGGTGTGTCGTTCTTTATGCAATAATAGTTCGAATTCTTAGCCAAGGCCGAAATAAAAATTCCAATGGTTAAATAAAAATATTTTTTTTTAAACAAAACGCATTGATTTATATTACCGGGTCACTATCCAGCACGAGTCTCTTCTCAGAATGAAAAGGGTTTAAGCCGTAGGTTTAGGTCATCATCATCATCATCATCATCATCATGATCAACCCATTAACGGCTCACTACAGAGCACGGGTCTCCTCTCAGAGTGAGAAGGGTTTTGGCCATAGTCTACCACGCTGGCCAAGCGGATTGGCAGACTTCACACACCTTTGAGAACGTTATGGAGAACTCTCAGGCGTGCAGGGTTCCTCACGATGTTTTCCTTCACCGTTAAAGCAAGTGATATTTAAATACTTAAAACGCACATAACTCCAAAAAGTAAGAGGTGCCCGGGATCGAACCCACGACCTCCGATTAGAAGTCGGTCGTCCTAACCACTAGGCTATCACAGCTTAACCACTAGGCTATCACAGCTTGATTACTATAGGTTTAGATATTATCAGTTAATAAATTTATTAACAGTGTTAAATTAGAATTAACACAGATGTTTGAGGCTTTGACTGTATATTTGATGACCTTTTTAGCGCTCAGACGCTTTCAAACAAGTGATCCAACGTTTTTTATACATGAGGTTAAAGAAAAGATTGTGTCTGCGAGACAATAATTAATGAGGCCTAATTAGCATGCAAAAACATTTTCACACAGATGTTTGACGCTTTGTATATTTGATGACCTTTTTAGTGCTTAGACGCCTTCAAAAAAGGGATCCAACGTTTGTTATTGTCTCGTTAGCTAGGATCGCTTGAATACTAACAGCTGATAACTATAATTAATGAGGCCTAATTAGCCTGTAAAAACATCCACACACAGATGTTTGAGGCTTTGTATATTTGATGACCTTTTTAGCGCTCAGACGCCTTCAAGCAAGCGATCCAAAGTTTGTTTTACGTTAGATTAAGAAAAATACCGTATCTTAAAATGGTCCGTTCAAATAAAGATTTGACAGATTATTCTTAATGTGTAATTTGACCTAGATTTTGTTGGAAATAATATTAGAAATTAAACTCATGGGTAGTTTAGTCACTCAAGAAGATAATTTATAATTCTATATCTAGATGTGTATGCGTGTTTGTGGGTATCAAAATCGCACATAATGTATTCCGTTAGTGAATCGGAAAGCTGCCGCTTATCGCGTTGAATGTTGCTTCAGCTAACATTTGTGCGCTACACTAGCATACGCCTGCGATTCCGCCTGCCGCCATAGTTTTACTACATTGCAATTAGTTTCTAATTGAAGAGATTTTACTTAAAACTTATCAGTGGGACCGCAACCCCAAAAATTTAATCCCTCCGTCAAAGTGAGACCAACCGGATTTGAAAATCCTGATGGTCCCATTGGGGGAGTCAACCAGTGGGACCAACAGCCCATCTCAGAGGATTTATAGTTCATGGACAGTGCATAGATGTTATAGAATAAAATATAATAGAAAAGTTTTTTATTTAAATAAAGTTTTACAAGTAGGTAGGTACTTACTTACTTTTCTCTACAACCAGCGTTCCAAGCGGAAAATTAGCGAAATAAAAAACGGTACTACTGTATTAGCGACTCTAAAATGAGGCTTTACGCTGATATTACAGTGTTTAGATACTCAAAGCAAATATTTAAAAAAAAATCTTATTCATTATTTCCCGAAAGAAGTTGGTTATTATGACGGTATTCTGATTAAATATTAAAAGCTTATTTTAATTATGAAATGTACCTATGTGCTTTGTGAACACTGATGATATAGTGAGTACGTCGCTCAATATTCAATATTTCAACACTAGTTACAGCCCGAAGCGATATTGCAGTCGAAATGCCGTCCGCAACTACGTTATACATTTCAAATGCATCGCCTGATTGTTGTTTACGATTAAAGCTGAAGTGAAATCACATTCAGCAGCATCCATTCACATTTAGCTGGGTGGATTCAGACACTAAAGTTCATCGTCCATTACAGCGACTCAACAACAATCCAACACCGTTTCAACTCCAACTTTCGGTTCAGCGCCGACGAATTGTCGACTGGGCAATCAACCCGATGGTCACCACTCACCACCTCCACCACCACCACCACCACTACCATCACCACTACAGCCTTTTTTACGTCCCACTGCTGGGCACAGGCCTCCTCTCTCATAGGAGAGAGGGATTTAGAGCTTAGACCCGCCACGCTGCTCCAATGCGGGTTGGCGGACTTTAACGACTATTGTCACTTGATAGTGTTGATAACCTGGACAGACTGCTTAACGTGATCTCCGAGGCACGGGAGTGATTTACCGCCAGCTTCCAACTCCGGGCTAGCATTGAGAATTTCCAGAGAATTGACAGAAAAGCCCATAGATAAATTCATTATTCTATGGAAAAACCCAATACCTAACAATTATTTGCCTGATCCGGAAATCGAACCCGAGACCTCGTGATCTGCAGTCGAATATGCTAACCACTAGACCACCGAGGTCACCAGCGGGTTACTAATCCTCGACTATTTTTTTATTCATCTACAGACACTCACCAGTTACCAACGCGATGACGATATATTTTTTTATTCATCTACAAGTGAGTACTTGACTGCAATCTCACCTTATGGTTAATTACGATGGCAGATATAATTGTTGCAATAATGATCACATTAGACTGATGGTTCTTAATTTTCGTTAGCCATATTATGATATTACAGTCGCCTGTAAAAGTACTAAGTAGAATGAAAAACAAAAATATTTTGCTTTAATCCGCAAAAAAGACAACTGTGTGGTACGAAGTGCAAGATTTACAAGTATAAATTAAAAATTTAAAAAACCCCCGACATTCGCCATTTTGTGGCAGCGGCCATCTTGGATTTGCAATAGTGCTATTCTACTAGTTAAGCCCTCATTTGATACCCATATTAAGGGAATTGTGAAAAAATATTTAGTCCGCCATTTTGTAGCAGCGGCCATCTTGGACCGATTTTCTTCAAACATAGCTAACAACACTCTCACCTTTCAAACAAAAAAACCCGCATTCAAATCGGTCAACCCGTTTGAGCGCCACAGGGGAACAGACAGACACACACACACAAACACACACACACACACACACACACACACACACACAGAGACACAGACACGTCAAACTTATACCACCCCGTCGTTTTTGCGTCGGGGGTTAAAAACTAAGATAAAGTAATCCTCCTCTGTTAAAAATGTAGAAATAAATGATTACTCAAAGTACAAAGAAAAATCTAACATTACAACATTAGATAGAGCCCCAAGTTTAATATGAGAGAAAGAATAAATGTCATTATATTATACAGTAATAGTTGTCCTACATACGTTCTTTACGTATGTAATTACATTTTATGTAAAGCAAAATTGCGCTTTTTCTGTTGAAAATGACTTTTTTCGAGACTATTTTGCGCTCTTAATGTGAGCATTAGTAGGTACACGGATTTAAGCATTTGTATACATATGTGTGGTTTTATTATAATGTGGGGAAGTATTTTAGGAATTTAGCTCTTATTATATTTCGGATTTTAGGAATTTAGCTCTTATTATATTTCGGATTTTAGGAATTTAGCTCTTATTATATTTCGGATTTTAGGAATTTAGCTGTTATTATATTTCGGATTTTAGGAATTTAGCTCTTATTATATTTCGGATTTTAGGAATTTAGCTCTTATTATATTTCGGATTTTAGGAATTTAGCTCTTATTATATTTCGGATTTTAGGAATTTAGCTCTTATTATATTTCGGATTTTAGGAATTTAGCTCTTATTATATTTCGGATTTTAGGAATTTAGCTCTTATTATATTTCGGACGAAAGAAGAATTTTTACAACAATCTCTACATTGTGTAGCTTAGCTTAACTTTTAGCACTTTATCTATATACTAATATAATAAATGCGAAGTATGTTTGTTCGTTGGTCTATCCTTCAACCACGTCACAAAGGAGTTGCAGATTGACGTGATTTCTTACGGTTAGGTATATATGTGCAGACCTGAAGAGTGACATAGGATACTTTTTATCCCGGAAAAACAAACAAAATTGAACACCTAACTCCACGGACGAAGTTGCGGGCAAAAGGTATTTTTGCGTGAAGTAATAATTGGAATTTGAAATTACAATCAAACACAAGCGTAGCTTTTGAGGATAGAGATTAGGTATTTATCTTCTTGCGAAATAAAAACGCAATTTGCGCGGTTTACGTATGGCTCGAGGAACCGATAGACGTTGGGGTCCTGAGGTGCTCAAATGGCAATCTCAGAAAAATTCAATCAAAGAATTTTCATATGTAGATAGATACATACTTTTCGAATAGACACATTGTGATTGTGAAAAATTGAGTTCAACAAAAACAATGGCCTTTGTTAGGTGGAAAAATCTTTATATTATCAGCGATAATGAACGAGGTATCACTCTCACAATTTTTCAAAAGCACAAAGACAATACTCGCCACTGGCCCCCACTCTCGGAGCGGGGGCATAAAGAGCTGTTTGGACCGGATATTTCGACACTTGCCTCGGGTGCAAAAAAAATAATAATTTGTAATTCAAGTGGCCACGGGCGCCGGCGGAATGAGAAAAGTTCATTCGTCGGGCTCTACCGTGGTGCCACACATAGACAAACATTTGAACAAAAACTTTGAAGAACTCCGCTCACACATTTGTACACAGGTTTGCTTACTGACCAGACAAACTTTGCAAATATGTTTGCTTCGTTTAAAGAAGTTTAAACGCTTTTATGTGCGCTCGAAAAACCGATACCGAATGGCAAAGTGCAAATGTGTGAACAAATATAAAATGAATTCATCCTGGAAAATCCACAGTTCCCACGGGATTTTGAAGAAACCGAAATCTACAGATACAGCTATAGGTAGATTACTATAGCAAACTTCCTTGAAAGTATGTATAAATGTTGGAAAAGGGAGCGGGAGCGTGAAACGGAAATCCACGATTCCCTCGGGATTTGTGAAAAACCGAAATTCACGCGGGCGAAGCCGCGGGCAGAAGCTTGTGAATAAATAGTGTTACTGCATAAGCATGACGCTGCATTATTTGTGCATTATTTGCGCCTTAGGTGGCGTCAGGACCGGACTACGAGACAGTGCGCACAGTAATACTTCGACACATATGTTCAAACAAGTGTTCAAATAAGTGTTCAAATGTTTATGCTGTGTGTAATGCCGGGGTAAGACGGGATGGGCCGCTTTGCGGAGCGCTCGGCGCGGAGATGAGATGGGGGTCAAGGTTTTCATTACTTACTGTAATGGATGTAAGTGAGCCTCCGCGTTTTCTGTTCTGGCTTTTGTTTGGGCGTTTGGATACGATTATTGGGTGACATTTGCACGGAGTTTGCACAAATACGCGTAATACAAAATGCGACATCTTTACGTCTATTTTTCTTAATCTGGTATTTATTCTGTTTTTTAAGTTGATTTTCTCAATTGTGTACGATTTTTGCTTTGTTTTTTTTTTATTATATTGCTGCCATACTGAATATGACTAATATTCCCTTTTCCCTCCTCTTTTTATTACCTTCCGGTTTGATTTATTGAGGATTGACAGAATTTATATTTAAAAAAAATATTTTTGAATAATATTTTGAACCTTCCCTTGGTTTACTCCCTCTCTCCTCGAACTTAGGCGTAAAGCTTATGTTAGGCGTGAATACGACAATAGTGCTACCTAGAGGTTTGAACCGTCGTCCTTTCGGATTCCATTCCGCTCTTTGCTCGTTGAACTCTATGATTTAAAAAATAGAAGTTTATTTTATGTTCAGCATTTGCTTTCGAATTCTCCCACATATGAGTTTCGATTTAAGTCACATATTATTACGTGCCCAAACTACTTTTATTTAACTTAGCGAAGTATGCATGAATAAATCACCATCATCAACCCGTTACTGCCCGGGCATATGCCCGATACAGCGCACGAGTCTGCTCTCAGAATGAGAAGGGTTTCCATGAATAAATAATAACTTAAAATTGTAAAATGCATCGCACGTCCAACGTTACCACTAAATAAACTTTCAGCTGTACAAAAGCGTTCCACACTCAAAGTGTAAAATGCATGTGCAAATACGATACACGAAAACCGGTATGGAGCATTGTAACCACAAACACGTATTTATAAAGGCACCAAGTCCCTCGCACGTACCGCTCAGAGCGTATCGGTGAAAATTCAATTTGCCGGCCGGTTTTTGTCCCTCGCATAATGTAAACCGTATACACGAGCGCTTGCGCGAGCGGCGAGCGATCTGCAATGCAAACGCGCTTATTACATGAGCGATACAGCCGCTTACAATCACAATAAGCGAACGCAATCAAAACTGAGTGTAAATAGTGATAGTGAAATGTATAGCGGAACGGGATTAAATCTCGATTGTTTGATTTGTTACTTGACAAATTAAAAGTGTAAAAAGTAATTTTGTTTAGTGGATACATTCGCAAGTTACGACATTGAAAACAAATTGCAATTTCCAAAATCATACTCATTACGCACCGAGATTTCGACGTGTATTTGTTTTAGTGCACAACCGTGCCATTTTGCGCTATTTTGAATAAACACAAAAAGTTCAGAATTAAATCGCACAAAATTAGGTATTTCCTATCACACGTAATACAATGTAGTTAGTTTATTTTGCCACGCGTGAATTTTTAGTAAACAGTGATGAATGCCGATCTTACTCTGTATATCTCTGTGACCACAGTACTGTAACAGTGTTTAGTGTAATACAATGTAGGTAAGTGAACAATACAAACAAACTGGATTCTAAAATCCAATGCAACATATGAAACACGGCTCACTCGTTGGTGAGTGCTTATTTGCATTTTCACTGAACTGGTCAATCTGCATTGCAAACTTCCACTACAGCATTCAAACAATCGTATATTATAAACTTTCCGTCCTTCCCAAACATGTTAATCCTTATAACTGTCTCGATAAGCTATAAAATGGCTTGTTATGCACTTTCACTGTAACATAACGTAGTTGGCACGAGTAATGCGTTGGGATGTCATGCGTCGGGTTTGACGCGATTAAATGACATTTACAAACAATAGTCGGAATTTAAACGTTTTCGATCGACGCCGGAATGAATGGTTATAATTCCTATATATTTCTATCTATTTCACATGTTCAGAACAGAATAGAATAGTTTTTCAATTACACTTTTACAACGTACTTTTTCATAAAACAATGCTAATGTTTGGGTGTTTAACTTTTTAAGAGATGCATTCCAAGATGCCTATTGCTTTTGCTTAATACATAACGTGTGTATAAAAAAGAAGTTTAATTTATAAATTAGTTGTATTTTAGATTTAATGTTGGTTTAGATTATTATTGTAGGTAAATATATAAGTATAGTAAATATTGTAATTGTTACTGCGCTTTTAATTCTACGATGCATTTCGCTTAATTAAATATATTTTACATAAATTGTTAATATATTTATTGGTCCTCTAAATATGGTAACAAATAGGCAAAAAATATAATTATATATGAATACATTGATCTAAAATCGCATCCAACTCACGACTTCAATTTTTCAATTTTGTGAGGTGATAATGAAATACTTGTTGATTAATAATTAATACAAAAGCAATAATGAAATTGATTGCATTTATAGTGAGATTGATGTAAGCACACAGCATGGATCACTTTCAATGGGACTTGCTTATTTGCATTTTCACTGACTGGCATCTGCATTGCTAACTTCCATCGTAAGTATACGCAAACAATCGCATAAATTTGCTGAATGCGGCTAACTTTAATACGAACTAGCCAAGATATTAAATGCCTTGTTTTAAAGTTTTACAGTAGCTTAATGATATTAATTCGTTTGCGAAGCGTTAGAGAGATGCTATTAAGGGCCTGTTTCACCACCTTCTGATAAGTGTCGGATAGCCTAAACGTAAGTTTTGTCACTTTCTTACTTTATGTCAAGTGACAAAGACAAAATTTGTGAATACGCATTTCACGGGCGTCCGGTACCGTGGGAAGCTCACTGCACGTCAAGAGGCGGTCATGGTCCTGCAGCCCTGGAACAAATTTTTTAGTGATTAATAACAAGCTGAATTTTTGTGTGTAGGTTCGTCTTGACGAGACGACCAAGTTTGTTATCTATTAAAATTTTCGATGTTGGTAGCTACTCGAGTGCGCAGGTGTTAAACATTTCGATTCGCTCGAGTGGAAAATCGTGCCACTGAATTTGTAGAACTATGTGGCCATTTCATTAAAAATGATTAAAAATTATTAATAACTAGCTGATTTTTGTATGCAGCTTAGTAAATACTTGTATAATGAGATGGCTACATAGTCCTACAAATTTAGTGGAAAACTTCGTTTTATAATAAGTATGTATGATTTTGTTTATGTCATAGAGTAAATAATAAACTATAACAATCAAATAGATAGGAAAACTTTCTGTAAAGAGAGCAGAATTTTAGTGTAGAGTTATACACTATTTCTCCATATAATATAACCCAAAGCTCAATATCTTCACTAGTATTCCACTGCGGCCGCATTTGTCACGCGACTCAACCACACCCGCGCCCATCTGTCATGACCTCTTGACCGTTGAGGGTGTGGCATAGAGTAAGTAATAAGATATTTACTCACAGGCAGTGCTCACAGGCTACTAAATATAAAAATTACTCCACACATAGTTTCCTATAATCCCATAGCTCAATTAACTAACACACTAAGTAGTACATCCACACTAGTATCATCATCATGATCAACCCATTGCTGGCTCACTACAGAGCACGGGTCTCCTCTCAGAGTGAGAAGGGTTTTGGCCATAGTCTACCACGCTGGCCAAGCGGATTGGCAGACTTCACACACCTTTGAGAACGTTATGGAGAACTCTCAGGCGTGCAGGTTTCCTTACGATGTTTTCCTTCACCGTTGAAGCAAGTGATATTTAAATACTTAAAACGCACATAACTCCGAAAAGTTAGAGGTGCGTGCCCCGGGATCGAACCTACGACCTCCGATTAGCAGTCGGTCGTCCTAACCACTACGCTATCACAGTTTTTTTTTACACACTAGTATACGCGTCACAAAATGAGCGGATACTTAAACTGAAAAAAACTTTTCGTTTTGTTTCGTTTATAAAGTGGAATGTATAGTTGAAGAATCCAGAATTTAGATCTTTATTTACTTACTTACAAAAAAAAACAAAATCTATAACATAGAGTTAAATAATGTTGAAGAATTTGAGAATACATTTCGCTCTTTTACCCACAGAAAATCCATTTTAATTAAAAATTAACATATTCGGCGTTGCACGTGACGTCACAGCTGCTAAAGCTCTGAATGCCTAGGATGTTATGATACCGATACCCTAGAGAACTTCAGCTATAGGCATTACCTATGGAAAAAAAATCTGTAAAGTCTGTTGTCTGTAAAGTCGGTTGTCTGTAAAGTCTGTTGTCTGTAAAGTCTGTTCTCTGTAAAGTCTGTTGTCTGTAAAGTCTGTTGTCTGTAAAGTCGGTTGTCTGTAAAGTCGGTTTACAGACGATAATTTTACGTGTTATCAACGTAAGAAAACATTGATGATGACGAACACTTAGGCCGATCGTGCCTCTCTATCGCTTGTACCGCGCTCTGGCTCGCACGCTCGGCTCAGTCGAAACGTGACAATGAGTCATGCTTTTTCGTGCGTGCAGCCGGCGTTCATCGACTTATAAGACGTTATCACGTCAAAAATACTCGCCACTCTGCACCATGTTTTAATCTATGATACATCTCAAGCAGGCATCCGTTCGGTATCCGATATTATTGCCCATTCCACTGGTTGCAAGTGTCGCCTTAAAATATTACCGAATATTACCGGACGCGTGCCGAATACTGTGCGTTATTACCGTGGCAATTACTCTAGTCACTCCCACGTCTTTGTCAAATTGTGAAGGTGCTTCTGTTAGTATTTGAACTCGACTTAATATGAATGACTGCTTCTATCGAATAGTGTTCGATGTTCGAGTTTCGTCGGCGTTACCACATGCATACAAAGTTGTTTCAAATTACTTAAAAAAAAAATTAAATTCATAATTATTTATTAATTAATGTTAAGTAAAGGCTAACTTGTGGCCCATCATTATGACAAGACAATGTGGCCAATTCTGTTGTACACAATCTCTAAACCTAAACTAAAATGACAGATCTAAATTTATTCCTATCTCTTTCACAGTGCTCACTGCAGAAAAGGATAGCAATAGATTTAGGCCTGTCATTTTAGTTTAGGTTTAAAGATTGTGTACAACAGAATTAGCCACAATATTCTACTACCGATTCAAAAATTCAATCAAAAAAGATTCTGCGAGAAGTCAGCAAGAAACTCAAAATACTCAGCAATTTCGACTTTTTTTTCAAACTTAAGTTACGATACACTAACATAGGTAACTTAACTAGCTAGCTACTATATTTAACTAGCTTTAGAGTACTCGCCATGATATCACGAGAGACAAGCATTCCACAGACGAGTGATACAAAACGAATCTCTTAAGAAATTCTTCCAGTGTTATGGAGATAAAATGTAGTTTTCATGCAACTCCGACCATCCCTCATCCGTATTAAATGGTAATGAGAACACAATTAGTTTGTTTGACGTGTCCGTGTGTTCATTGCATCATACAATGTAACAGGCCAGTGACGGCATACAGGAGGTAGTCAGAGGAATACACGACCCCTTTTATTTACACGCGGTTAGGAGACGAGCGCAAGTGCATTTTTTAACCACCGACGGGCAAAGTGGGGTATTATAAGTCCGTCCGCTTTTGTCTATCTGTGAGTTAGTATTTGTAATTATATATTAGCCCGCACACCCGCATTGAAGCAGGGTGGCGGTTCTGAGCTCTAAATCCATCTCTTCTATGAAAGAGGAGGCACAGTGCCCAGCAGTCCAGCAGTGGGGCGTTAAAAGGCTTTATAGTGGTGGAGTTAGTATTTGTAGCGCTCAAATGGATGGAGTGATTTGAATGCGGTTTATTTTACGCTATAGTGGGTTCAATCGGAGCGGTGCTTAGCTATACATTTGGTGAGAATCTGTTCGGCTCTTTACCCAGCCGGAGTAGTGTTCTCAATCTTGATATTTACATTACTTCAGCTTTACCCGATGGCACTGCAATAATATGATAACCAAGAACTGATGCTGCAGCTATGAATCTACCTAAACATCCGCCAGTGAACTTTTAACAGTTTTTAGCAAAGTATGAGCTCAAAGGAGCTTAGGAAAAACAAAATGATTCTCACGGGATTTTTAAAAACCAATATCCACGCGAACGAAGTCGCGAGTGTCCGCTTGTAATTAAATAAATTCAGTCTGGAGTGAGTAGATATATTTGGTTGGAACAAGTTTCCACTCATCGAGCTGGTCTTGACTTGCAGTTGCCAGATTAGTTAAGTTCACAACTTATATTTTCACGGAATGCCTCCGCAATAGCGCATAGTAAGACTTCATCGAATTCACGTCAAGAAAGTGGTCACAGGGTCTCAGATATGTTAAATTAAATGTACTTAGGTCCACCAAGTTTGCTCTTATCGGGTTGGACTTGACTTGCAGTTGCCAGATTAGTCAATTTCACGCCTTATTTTCACGGAATGCGCATAGTAAGACTTCATCGAAATCACGTCAAGAAAGTGGTCACAGGGTCTCAGATATGTTAAATTAAATGTACTTAGGTCCACCAAGTTTGCTCTTATCGGGTTGGACTTGACTTGCAGTTGGCAGATTGGTTAATGTCACGCAAATTATTTTCATGGAATGCCTCCCCAATAATTTCACAAAAAGTTTCACTTTACCAACTTTACCACAAATACGACTTTTCATGTCCGAGTTAAATATTGTAGTTATTTAGTGAGTATAACAATATTCACTTCCGCCATTTTGCGTGTGGAAACAACATCAACACTATGTGTTCACAAGTGCGTGCTCTCGGTACGTCATTAAGCCGGATGATTTTGTTACACGCATGCCCCGCGATGATGATGATCATTAGTTTACATCTCATTAGTTTACATATCATTAGTTTACATCTCTTTAGTTTACATCTCATTCTCAGTATAGTAACTCTACTCTAAACCAACGGATATGATAGTAATTATTATTATAGATACCTTTCTACCTCTTCATGTTGTTACACTGTTGTTACACGCTACTTACTAAATACTACTTTATTTACTATCCACTTCTATTGGTTTCCTACTGCAACTTCCAACTGCCTCGTTGGTCTAGTAGTTAGCGTATTCGACTGCAGATCACGAGGTCCCGGGTTCGATTCCCGGGTCGGGCAAATAATTGTTAGGTATTGGGTTTTTCTGTCAAGAAATCCTCAGTGCCAGCCCGGAGTTGTTAGTTGGCGGTGTTTCACCCCCGTGCCCCGGAGAGCACGTTAAGCAGTCGGTCCCGGTTATTACCACTATCATGTGAGAATAGTCGTTAAAGCCCGCCAACCCGCATTGGAGCAGCGTGGTGGGTCTAAGCTCTAAATCCCTCTCTCCTATGAGAGAGGAGGCCTGTGCCCAGCAGTGGGACGTTAAAAGGCTGTCGTGGTGGTGGTTGTGGCGCATTTAGTTTATAGCGAAGAGAAATCATTTTTCTAGGATACAAAGTATCCCTATGTTACACTTATCAAAAATCCTATCCATCTATCGAACGAAAACAACAAATCAAAATTCAAAATTGGGTACACTTTTTGAACGTAATTTTCTTACAAATACATAGAAGTGAGATAGTAATTACTTACGAGAACTTAAAACTAAAACTTCGAGGGTTCCAAACACACCCTGTTCTGAGAAGAGCCCGAATCAAACTTAGCCGATTTTTTATTATTATCACCATCTCACAACAAACAAACACACTATCGTACTTCTAATATTACTATATGTCGTTTACTAAGGCGGTGGCGTATTTTAATCAACTTTTCACTTTTCACATTAGATATATCAAAATCTTCTTTTCAAAATAAACCAAGCCAACTTATATAGGGGAAAAAATTCTATGAACATTTCTATTCTAAAGAAAATATTTGATAATAATGCAATTAAATGCACACAAAGCGTGCGCCGAGTGGTACGCACCCTCGAATTCCGCGTTCGGTATAATTGCATATTGGCGGTTATTTATGGTTCGTGTACAATTTTTATAGGCTCCTGTGTTTAACGGGTCTGCGGAGAACGATTATGGAAGTTATGATCTTTGTCAAACCCCCGGTTTTTAAGATCGAGGGGTGATCGAGAAACGATGGATATTTATATGGAGCTGATGATACGCAGACACTTTATAGAGGCAACGCAAGATAGTATTTTTAACCCCCGACGCAAAAACGACGGGGTGTTATAAGTCTGACGATGAAACGGCTTGATTAGTAGAATAGCACTATGCAAATCCAAGATGGTCGCCACCACAAATAGCGAATGTTGGGGGTTTTTTTTAATTTTTAATTTATACTTGTATTCCTCATGGTACGAGTATGTATGTACAACAACAGACATGTAGAACAACAGAGGTGCTGATGTAGCATATATTGCTTGTCTGTAACACCATCCGGAATGAGCGTACAACTCAGCGTAAACCCCGTATCATATTATGTGCCAGTGTGCAAAAATGCAAAGCTTCTGTTAACAAACGTCACCAGTGCGTCTATGGCGTAGATGTAATCGTCTAGGTGCGTCCAAACTTGAACATTTCACCGAACCGAACTGCATAACATTACCGCGAACTTGTTACGCTCAATGTGGACGGCGCGCTTGGAGCGCTTGAGATGGGGTAGCGACAATGTAATTTTATTTGGTAATCAGGTATTCCCCAGTATCTTCTTTTAGTAGTTAAGATCGAAATTAAGTTTCCTTTTCAACCCAAGCTGCAGACTTATAACACCCCTTGTGTTAAAGTTTGACTGCTATATGTGAGTCTGTGGTACTGTACCTCGCTGTAAGTGGGTGCCCGATTTGAATGCGGTTTTTAGGGTTCCGTACCCAAAGGGTAAAACGAGGCCCTATTAAATGTCACTCGGATGTCTGTCTGTCGGTCTGTCTGTCCGTCCGCCGGTCACAGGTCTCTAGCTCGTAGACTAAATCAGTTACAAACCTAAAATTTTGGTATTTGGTGTAAAACGTTAATCCAACACTAAATATTGAATTAGAAATTGAATTAAATTATTTTTCAGGGGGCTCCCATACATAAAAAAGGAGCCGAAAAAAATTTTTTTTTACCCTAGCTTGTGGGATATCATTGTTTAGAACTTATTGAGTAGAGCACGAATAACTTATAAGGAAAAAATAAGGAAATGGGGGGCCATCAAAGTTGTTAGTTTTAGACCATTTTTGTGACGGGGGTTATCTATACTAATAAATAAAATTGAAGTGTCTGTCTGTAATTTCGAAATAACTACCTCATATTAAGCTCATACGGTTATTTGAACTGTACCATAACCGATGCACACGTTTTTAAAATTTTTGTCTGTCTGTCTGTCTGTCTGTCTGTCTGTCTGTCTGTCTGTCTGTCTGTCTGTTTGAACGGGCTAATCTTCGGAACGGCTGAACCGATTTTGACGGGACTTTCACATACAAGTAGAGAATTAACCAGGGAGTAACATAGGCTACTTTTTTATCCGACTTTCAAAAAAGGAGGAGTTGTATTTTTCTACCTTTGTACACCAATATCTCCGAGATTTCTGAACCGATTTTAGTCATTCTTTTTTTAATCGATAGAAAAACTTTGCGACCCTGTTTTATAAAAAATTTGGATTCCAACTCCTCAATCCTGATGCTGTAGAGGACCTGATCCCCAAAACTAATGGGATTTAGAAACTTTTGGTTATTTAAATTGATATTGCGGTACCAATTAAAGACTTTATCGTTGAATGAACTCGAGTAGGTACACACTACACATCCAACTCCTCAACCCTGATGCTGTAAGGAATTGCATTCCGAAATCGTGGGGATCCCACGGGATTTTTCCGTTTTGGGGACGGGTTACTTAACAAATAAGCTACTTTTTGTTCTGGAAAATCAAAAGTTCCCACGGGATTTTTAAAAACCTAAATCCACACGGGCGAAGCCGTGGGCATCATCTAGTCTCAAAATATAAACCAGTTAGGAATATGAAATTTCGGTATATTATATGCATACTGTATTTGAACAGCAAAAACTACTGAAAACAACGATTAATAAAGTAGTTTGAAAGCTGTGACCAAAACAAACGAACAATTTTTGTTTTTTTTTTTTTTCACGGTTTGTTGCGATGTCTAGATCGGAAATTAAATATTTCTTACACCCAAAATATTATATTATTCATAATTATGTACGGAACCCTAAAAGAGCGAGGCCCGACACGCACTTGACCGATTTTTTTTATTAATAACCAGCTTGATTATCAAAGTTTTTCCGAGAATCGAGAGAGAGATTTTACTGGTAGTAGGTACCAGTAAAATGTAAAGAAAAAGGTGGTAAAAGGTGGTAAAGAAGAATCAGTGCTAGGTAATAACAGCTTCGTATAGCTCCCAAAGTCGTCGTTAGCCACCCTTGTTGTACTGCATTCTTTCATAAGTGGTAAGCACCGGCAGAAATATGGGATTATTTATATTAAATTACGGGCGTCTTTTCCCCCTCGTGCAGGCCGTAATCTTCATAAGACAGATTGTGTGTTGAAGCAGTATGGAGCCTGATCCAATGGTGTTGTGGTGTCATAATGGCTATGGAAGATATGTGTTTGCAGTTCCGATAGTTTATTGTTATTTTATGATTAAAAAGTGCATTCTGTTTTATTTAGTTTAGTATGTCGTTTCCTCTATCATTTCGTAATGAATAATTTAATGAGTAATTATGTCATGATAATGCAGATTAACTGTGATAGCCTAGTGGTTAGAACGACCGACTTCTAATTGGAGGTCGTGGGTTCGATCCCGGGCACGCACCTCTAACTTTTCGGAGTTATGTGCGTTTTAAGTATTTAAATATCACTTGCTTTAACGGTGAAGGAAAACATCGTGAGGAAACCTGCACGCCTGAGAGTTCTCCATAACGTTCTCAAAGGTGTGTGAAGTCTGCCAATCCGCTTGGCCAGCGTGGTAGACTATGGCCAAAACCCTTCTCACTCTGAGAGGAGACCCGTGCTCTGTAGTGAGCCGGTAATGGGTTGATCATGATGAATGCAGATTAACACTGTAAGTATTATATTAAAAACGTTGATACACTGTGATGATTGCGCTTACGAGTTTTTGGAGATGTATCAGATCGATCACATATCAGGCGATCACAGACTTATCACGTGTTTAGCGATCATGATCGCAGCGATACCCCAATGGGGGTCGGAGTGCCAAAATATTCAGGTTCTTGACCTGATCCACCATAAAATTATTTTAAATTTTGAAGGAATTTGGCTGGAATCTCTGATGCAGGCATCATTACCATCTCAACTAAAAGACGTCCACTTTTATAATAGACCTTTTAAAAGGATCGCCACAGAACACAATGTTATGCTGCATGTAGGCTATCTATAGTGGCTGCCAGCCACTTGTCCTCTGTCTTGTCTGTATGTCTGTCTGTCTTGTCTCTTGCGATCGTCCATCCAACCAGTGAGGGTTTCCCTTAGGACCCCAACGTCTATAGGTTCTTTGAACTACGATGCAATCACAGGTAGTGAGGAATACAAGTATAAATTAAAAATTTAAAAAACCCCCGACATTCGCCATTTTGTGGAGGCGGCCATCTTGGATTTGCATAGTGCTATTCTACTAGTCAAGCCCTTTCATTTGATACCCATATTGAGGGTGTTGTGATAAAATATGTAATCCGCCATTTTGTAGCGGCGGCCATCTTGGTCCGATTTTCATTAAACATAGCTAACAACACTCTCGACTAATTCACCTTTCAAACAAAAAAATTCGCATTCAAATCGGTCCACCCGTTTGAGCGCCACAGGGGAACAGACAGACACACACACACACACACACACACGGACACGTCAAACTTATAACACCCCGTCGTTTTTTCGTCGGGGGTTAAAAAATAGAAAATTTATTTAACTCTACCATCTACACATTAAATGGAGCAACCAAGGAAGTGGTGTTTTATCTCTATCGACATCTGTAACAGTGATCGTCTCTCTAAGTGGGCAAGTTTTCGCATAAATTACTCGCGATAAGCGGAAATATTGTCTTCGAAGGCATATTTTCCAAGTGCTGTCAAGATAATAAGTTTCGCCAAACAATAGCGTCCGCGGAACTCCATTAGGGGTCCACGAAACACGCCACTTGTATGAATGAGAATTTATTCCGTTCCATAAAGTATATTGCAATAGTCAGAAACATACATTGCAAATATAAACAACTATATACATACATATATACTATAACTATTAACGTGTAGAATTGTAAGCACCATTCCGAACCAGTGGTAGATTCATTTGTCGATTCAAAAGCACTTGTAAAAGTTTATCTGAATAAAAAATATGTCTTAGACTTGCCTTTACACAAGTTTAAGAACTCTATTAAAAGTATGCTCATATAAAAAGCTTATTATACAATTGAAGATTATATTTAGCTTGGATTTAACTCGTTCCAGCAATGCGCGAGACGGCATTTCAATCATGTACATTAATAATAATAATTGTTATAATGTTATTTTTAAAAAACCGACTGCCATGCTAAAAAACGAACTAAAAAATTTGTAAACTACCACCGTACCACTTACAGTGTAGTAGTTATTTATTTTGTTTTTCATGATTTGTCACTCCAAATTGATTTAAAACATATAGATTGTATACATTTTCGTACTCGACTTTTAATGCCCTTTATTTTGATACCCCACTCGAGGGTCTTGAAGAAAAAAAAATTTTTTCAGCCCGCACATTAAAGTGCATAACATTCACCATTTTGATTTTTTATGAATTTTATGTACCCAGTGACATTTGCGCCGTCAAGACAAATCTAATGACGTATAATTTATCAAAATAGGTTAAGCCGTTAAGTAGTTACGAACTGACATAGGAAACGGTCATTTTCTACGATTTATCACTCCAAATTGTTTCCAAATATATAAATTTATACATTTTCGTATTTGCCTTTTGAATCCCTTTATTTTGATACCCCACTCGAGGGTCTTGAAGAAAAAATTTTTTTTCAGCTCGCACATTAAAGCGCATAAAGTCCGCCATTTTGATTTTTTTTAAAATTTAGGTACCCTATAACACTCGCGTCATTGAGACAAATCTAATGACGTATCATTTATCAAAATCCGTTGAGCCGTTGATTAGTTACAAGCGGACATAGGAATGGACATACATACACACAGGTGAAACACAATATACCCAGTCGGGTAAAAAAAGAGCAACCGCCGAGTTTCTTACAGGTTCTTCTCGGCTGGAAATGCATTCCGAACCTGTGGTAGACTGAATTGACGATTCAAAAGTACTTGTAAAAGTTTATTTGAATAAAAAACTTTTCTATTCTATTCTATTCTATTCTAAAGTTTTGACCATTATCACAAGGAAGAAAACTTCCGTTCTATAGTCATCATGATCACATCAGCTACATCATAAGTGTACTGTTCAACGTAAAGGTCTTTCTCTATCTTTTTCATACTTCTTCTTCATACTGGGCAGGTGTCCGTACATAAACCATAGAGGTATGTTGTGCGTGATGAAGGCTGAGATCTTGAAGAGTTAAAACGGCCCCTAAATATGTACCTGACATAAACCTGTCTCGTTTTGACTCTGTCTTGAATCTGAGTAAAATCAGAGTACCTAAGCTTATACGAGTAGATCTCACCTTAAGAAACATCATCAATACTCAGGTTCAATCTTAGCCTTCCTAATTCAGTCGCCTCCCAGAACCTAGTAGGCAAGAGTAATTTTGTTTCTAGATTATATTATAGTTGTTCATTACTTTTAGATTTCTTTATGAATTTGTCTATTAACTACATATACATATATTTCGTTAATCTATATCAGTTTTGATAATTTCGCTTGACACTTATAGTGCGACCAACCTTTCTGTGAAATGGCGATAAGTGGAACTACGGCCGCCATCTTGGAAAGTCATTCAATTTGACAACATATTAGTGTTGTCAGTTCCTTAAATATAAAATACCTAGGTACCTAATTAATTATACAATGAAAAATCTTTTCGGAAATTATTAACGAATCTCCTCATCCGTAATCATTTCTTGATACCAAAAGATATTAGAAGTGATGCCCGGAATAGAATTAAAACGATATAGTAATGCGTTTTGGCGGGACTGCATGTGATGCGACAAGTCGCAGTGAGTCATTGCACATTGGGATTACTAGTCGTAGACGACTTGCCGCACCCCGTAATTACTGCTATGGTATTTCCGTAAATTTCTCGAAAAACGATTGTATGGCAACACTAAAGCGACACTAACGACCTCCCTCAGTTCACAGATAGAATGGTCGCACTGTAGTTCCTAATATTTTAAGTTGTCGATTTTAGTCTTGCTTTTGAGAAGACGTCATCAGGTTTCCACAGAGTTATTTGCTCGTAGATCGGTCCACCCTTCAACGCGACACATAAATCAGCCGCCCGGTCCGTTTGCGCGTGAAATACGGTTACTCTGTCTATATACTCTCTGAATATTGTGAAATCCTACCTATATTTATTAATATTGTAAAGATTTTTTAGAAGAAAATAAACGCCTTTATTAAACTATTGTTTCACTGAGTAAGATAGACTGTAAGTTGTTGTAAAACAATGAGCATTTACGAGAATTAATTATGTAGATTAATTATTAACCACCGGCAGCAGCTGCGATTTTGATAACGAGATTCTTTTTGAATGTTAACAGTGAGAGTTATTTTCGTTCTTATTTCGTAACTAGCTGATCCCCGCAACTTCGTTCACGTAGATATAGGTTTTTATATAGGATCGGATCGGATCCCATAGTTTTTTTATGTACCTAAACTAAATGTAGCCTAAGTTACTCCTAATAACATCACCTATCTGCCAATGAAAGTTCCATTAAAATCGATCCAGCCGTTTCGGAGATTAGTTGGAACAAATGGACAGACTGACAAACATAAATTTAAATGCACACCAGTTTAAAATAAGCTGTACATTCAAATATCCGTGTCCCAAGTTATTTGAACCCAATGCTGAGGGTTGTAATGTCTGTCATTTCTGAACTAAAAAACCTAAGACCTTGAAATATTTACGGGACAATATATAAAGTACTACATTTCTAACTAAAAAAGAATGAGTGAAATTGAACAACGCGTTAATGAATTACAGCTAAATACACGTTTTAAATTTCATCCCCTCTCCCAAGGGAACCGTGCTGAATTTCGGGATAAAAATAATTCTATGTCCTACCTCGGAGTATAAACTCAAGTCTTACCAAGTTTCATTTGAATCCATTCAGTAGTTTCGGTGTGATGCGCGGCCAAGATACAGACAGGCAGACAAACAGACAGACAGACAGACAAAAATGAAAAAATTGCAGTTTTGGCTTCAGTATCGACTATAGAGTGCCCTCCAATAAAAAAATTTAAAATATCTTCAATGTACAGAATTGGATTTGTTACAGTTTTATTATATTATAGATAGATAGATAGAAGATATAGAAGATAGAAAGATAGATGACCAATCATCATTCGTAATTTGATCGTGGACAGCGATAGCAAATGGCGGTAGTTCTTGTAAATCATTTCAACGTCAATGTCAAATAAATATTCAAAACTGATATTTTTTGAAAGTCAATTTTCCATGTACATAGAAGTAAGTTAATACCTACTGATAATAATTACTCACGAGAAATTAAAACTAAAACTACTTACGAAGGTTCCGAAATTTAATAAAGAACATAACGTTCGTCATTAAATTAGATTCTGGTTATGTAATTTTTTTCACGAGTGCTGCACTCCTTACAGCGTGTAGGTATCATGTTTTATTCATTACGATATACAAAAAAAATTGTGAATTTTTGTCAACATATGAACACAAATAACACCAATAATGTTGTTTGGAGCAAAGAAGATTGTGTTTTGTCTGAAACTTATAGCATGCTTAGCGTGAAATAGCTCGTGTGCTAGTGTGTGCGCTCTACAACAAACGGTGCTATAATAAAGCGCGACAAGTGAAAAACTACAGAGTTTCTCCCGCTAAAGCAATCCATAACTCCGCCGCGGTCGGGTTTGCATTTCCTAGCGCCAGAGACGGGGCCGTGTCTGTGAGATTTATACGCCACTCGCGGAAATTGACCCCCGCTTCTCGCGCCGCGCCGCACCATGTTATTGATAAGTAACGCTTTTGGTTTTAGAATATAACTAGGGCTTATAAGTAGTGCACAAAACTAGCCTCATTTATTTGACACGGGATCGAAGTAAGTAAATTCAAATCGAATAATCGAATTTTAACATACAAAATAATAGATAGACAGACAGACAGACAAAAATGAAAAAAAATTGCAGTTTCAGCTTCAGTATCGATTATAGAGTGGCCTCCAAAAAAAAATTTTCAAAATGTCTTCAATGTACAGAATTTGACCTCTTACAGTTTTATTATAAGTATAGATGTGACCAGTGCACTGGGGCTAAATATTATGTCTGCATTACATAAGTCTTTTGTAGGCATTTTCACACCCCTCGTTCTTGTGCTGCTTGTATCCAACAGCTCTGTATGATGCGTTGTACGAGTATGCCGTTTGTCTACCTAGTGGGGGTCTGCTAATACTGCTTTCCGATGCAAAGATCCCACACCATTGCGCACTTATCTCTGTTTTACAATTATCGATCTGTAGTAGGACTAAATGAAGGCTACGATATGTTATAGGTATTACTGCTCATCCACACGTTGGCGAACATGCTGGCCCATCTTATGGCCCAACGTTGGCGAACGTGTAGAGCGGGAGTTTGTGCTATTTTGGTAGATATTGGAATGATGGCCCGCAAGTTGGCGCGAGATCCATTTCGTGTCGGTACATCAAAGGGTTTGGGACAGAGTTTAGCCGCCGCATCCACACGTTGGAGGCAAGTTCAGTTTGCTACGAGCTCTCAGAGTGATCGCACGCATGCACGTCTTTTAAATTTTACAATTTAAAAAATACAATTTTCGTATACACATTCATGTAGTTGTGGTATTATGTGAATAATTAAACCGCAGCAGCTGTTAACGTCTCAATATTCAATTTAGTAAATATGTACGTCCGCACATTCGCCCTAACCGGAGCATACTGAACGACCTTCCAACGTGTGGACGCGAACACAAACTCCTCGCCCAATACCTTCCATCATTTCCGCCATCATGTTGGCCAACGTGTAGAGGCGCCTTTATTAGACACAGTAATTATTCTATGTACAAAATCATTATTGTACCCAAATACTCAACACACACAAGCACTCCAGTGTTTACGGACCACTTCAACAATTCCATCATTCCGAACGTCAAAATAGTTCGATACCGGCTAAAATAACAAATGGAACCAACTCACACACCCGGAAACGGGGAAACGCGGGAGTAAAAATAGAAAAAGCAAGGGAATAATTCACCCAATTCTCCTCTCAACATTGAGTTTATATCAAATGGGGTCTCATTTCGACAGAGTCGCCGACCGACGTTGACAAACCTCCGAATGAGAAAGATGTATTCTCCCGCCGATAAAATTCGGTGTGACGGCGGACAATAAATTCCCGTTGCCGATTCCCGCTCGGCTGAAACGTTTAACTTCGAGTTAGAGTCGTCGAGATTTATTCCTTGGATGGATATTTTGTGCTCCAATGTGTCGCGATCTCAAGGAATCCCTTCCTCTATTTACATCTATTCGTATCAATGCTTGCGATTTGGTTCGCAGAAATGCCACTTCCCGATTCATACAGAGTCTCTTCCAACAAAGTATCGAGTATCTCATAATGAAAAAACAAAATTATTTTCTATGGCTCTAATAATATATTATATTGGATACAATAACCTACAACAACAAATATGTTGACGCCATAGAAAATCGATCCCCCAATCTGCAAGGGTGTGAATTTCACATAAATAACGCCGCAAGAAACTTAACGGCAAATTAAACCACAATTTGGCGTCTCAGCAAGGGTGAATAAATTGTGACAATATGCCCAGGATCCTAAACCGAAAATGATTGCCTTCCGATGGAAAAAGTGCCTACGTTTGTTTAGCAGTGATAATAACGTTATAATCTCAATCGGAAGTTACCACAATCTTACGGTAAGAAGCCTTCTAACCTGTAATGTCTTTCTTCTAATAACAAATTCAATACTAATCTATTTAGGTTAGTTGATATTTTTTAACCGACTTCAAAAAAAGGAGGTTCTGTATTCGACCCGTATGTATGTATGTATGTATGTATGTATGTATGTATGTATGTATGTATGTAAGTATGTTCGCGATTATCTCCGCAACTAATGAACCGATTTTGATGATTGTTTCACTATCGTAATCTACATACTTTCAGAAAGGTTTTAGTATATAACACATCGAGTTATCATTCTTACGTACGAAGTTATAAACATAAATGTATACATATGTCACTAATATGTTCTCTGATATTGCCAGACCTATTGCTGAAGTCTAATATAGCTATTATGTCCAAAGACTTCACTCTGCTACGCCTACGTAACATTAACCTTTTGCAAAAACTTTTGGGCCGAAGTCAGTACAGCTGTACTATAGAGTGATTCCTTGGAGTTTGTGCACGGTTACGTGTATTTTCATGCTATACAAAGCCAAACCGCACGGGTGTGAAACTGGTTGCGTATAGATTGTAAATTACTTTTTAGTCTAAGTCTTCCAAACAAAAAAATTCCAAACAAGAGTAGTACGCATATAAACTAATCTTGTATAGATCGGAGGGTAGGTTAGGTTGGGTTAGAATATTATAAAACCATTCACCTATACTTAGTATGACACATAAAATGCATATATGTCACAGGATATTTAATAATAATTAATAATAATAGGTCATAATTTATTTAACATAGTTCTCATTTATATTATTATGACTATAAAGAAAACAAATCACTAAAAAGCATAAAATAATTTTTTTCAAAGAAAAATGAACCGACTTCAAACCATTCGAACTAAAAAGTTTAAAATAATTTTTTATTCATTTAGATTGACGATTAAACTACCTAACTCAAATAATATATAATTTTTTGGAGTCGGCGCCAAGCCACATTCAATTCGTCTGAGTAAAATCAGAGTAACTATCCACTTTTGAATGCGAGCGCGGTGAATCATAATAGTCCCGGAGAGTAAGGCTGTCCGGGACGCGGGGAGCATATTTTCGACTTGAAAAGTATGCGTCATTTGGCGCCGACTTCAAAAAATTATATATTATTTGAGTTAGGTAGTTTAATCGTCAATCTAAATGAATAAAAAATTATTTTAAACTTTTTAGTTCGAATGGTTTGAAGTCGGTTCATTTTTCTTTGAAAAAAATTATGTACAACCGTCGTTGTCGTCATTTCAATTGATATACGAGCATTGCTGGACATAAGTAGTAGGACACAATATTGCACCTATATTATGTCAAAGGACTAATTTATTATATGTTTAGTACGGAATATTTACTACCTACTTCTTACCTACTTACATAAATTCTATGCAGACTTAACGACGAAAAATGAATATCGGTAGGGCGCGCAACTTTCGTTTAAAACATATTATATTCTGCACCTACATTGTTCCCTATATTTCGATCTTCTTATTTGTCGCGTCGCGATCACGTGCCAATTTTATAGCCCGCCACTCGTAAATTGAAATTGTGGGTCGCACACGACATTGTATCGGCTATTATTAAGTATCCAATGTGCTCCCGAAATTTTTATTGTCGACTCCCGAAAATAGAAAATAATTCCGGGAGTATAGATAAAAGTGTTGTATCAAGTCGTAAAATTGGGGAAACGATTTCAATTGAGATGTAGCTGCCGTAAGTAAAAATCAAAAGCAGAATACAAGTGGCGTCAGAACCCGGCGTGTGGTAGTCCCTACGAGAGTCGTATGTCCAGCATTGGATGATGACGACAACCCTAATAAGAAGAAGAAGAATTTTCAAGTTTTGTTTGTTTATATCGGGTTAGTAAAGATTTTTTGTCTATGAAAGTTATTTCTTTATCTCCACCACCACTACAGCCTTTTTAATGTCCCACAGCTGGGCACAGGCCTCCTCTCTCACAGGAGAGAGTGATTTAGAGCTTAGACCCGCCACGCTGCTCCAATGTGGGTTGACGGGCTAGTTCTTTATCTCACCTGATAGTAATAGGTACATGATATTGTTTAAAACAGCTGATTGATATAAAAAAAAAACTTTTTTTTAAAAAAATGTGTTGTTTGTAGCCTCATTACGGCACAATGTTTTAATTATTTTCCTAATAAAATTTCAGCAAATCAATATCGAGAAAACTAGGTGTTTTGCAAATAATCTAATCAATTTTGAACAATACGCAGTTTCTTATACCATTATTACCAAATTACTACTTCACCCTAGGCATTCTCCTCTTATATAAATTACGCAATACTTATGATCAGCAATTTATTGTACTCTAAATATCGTAAATTTCCTTCGCCATAACTCTAAACATTCGGAGGGTTGACCCTCATGGTGTTTATAATATTTCTTCGATAGCGCAAATGACATCGCTAACCTCCGGGTACAATTCGCTGTTCACTCCCGGTCTAAATTCAAAGAGTAAGTAAATAAATAGTATCTAATAGGCAGAAACCGCATCACATTACATTTTGCTTATCAAATCGGCTAATTACAAGACCCTGGTTAAAATCTCTAACAGGATAAATGAATGAATGTATTAATTACTGGAGGAATGAATAAATGAATGATACTTTAATGTACACAACATTATAAATGAGGTACAGAAAAATAATAGTAGGTTCAAAGAAGATCGAATACACATAGTTTTAACGATGAACCGTGTACTAGGTACAACCTTACTCGAAGGTATCATATTTTTTATATTATTCTGGGCAATGATTATGATATTTACCCGACACGGGAGAATATTATAGTGTATGTATACGTGCTTTTTTTAACTTTTTTGTAAACCACAATTTACTCTACAATTCGACAAATTTTTTGGCTTTGTCTTAGCATGGCCGCGTATATTATATGCTTTAATATGACGTTATAGCAAATTCAATATCAAACGTAAATACTTACATTAAAAAATATGAAAGTTGAAATACATTTATAAATACATTTGTTTTGCTTTTAGATTTTGATCTTTATTTTGTTGTACATACACCTGATTTGATATTCGCACGTTCATTTTAATAGCTACGACGTGCTACGCAATGGAAATACATAGTCGTATGTGCTACGAAACAGACCTCATAATATAACTTAAGTTCTTTGCTTGCTTGCTGAATGTGATACACGTTACACGTGACAAATACGAAACGGTCTACAAAAATTTCTTAATCTATGACATGACCTTCGGATTATAGGCAAGGAGACGGAGTGTGAAAACTGGCAGATGTTGTTAAGGCAATTTAGATAATCGTTTGTGTAAATAAATGGTCGAAACTCGATTAGGGCTACTATTGGTTACAGAGGGATCAGTTATGTGAGAGCCAGACTTCTTGAGAACATCTGGTGTAATTTATTTCTTAAGTTACTTCGTACGGCTGAATAGTTCGCGCTGAGCGTAAAACCATTAGGTTGTTACGTACCTTTTTGGGTACTTTTCACTTGGATAATATAGTTTACGACCTCTCTGGCGTAGTGGTGAGCGCTGTGGCCTTAAGTAGGAGGTTCGGGATTTGATACCCGGTGCATACCTAAATTAAGACTACAAATCAAAATTTGCATTTGCATTTTTGATGTTAAAATTTGTCTTCTATCCCGGCACAAGTAATCATAAGAGAAAATAAAAGATTTACAGATATCTATACTAATATAATAAAGCGGAAGAGTTTGTTTGTTTGTTTGTTTGTTTGTTTGTTTGTTTGTTTGTTTGAACGCGCTAATCTCTGGAAGTACCTATCGGATTTGAAAAATTCTTTTTGCATTTGGCAGTCCAACTTTTGGGGCAGGTTATAGGCTATTTAATATTCCTAAAATCCTCCCCTAAGGGGGTAAAATAGGGGTAGAAAGTTTGTATGAAAGTCCTATGTTTTTAAAGTTACAGACCTGAAAATCGGCATTTAGATTATTAGTTTTAAATAATAAAACTCTGTATATTTTATTTTGAAAAATCTTCCCTTAAGGGTGGTAAAATAGGGGATGAAAGTTTTAATAGGAAGTTTTAATTATAATTTTGCTATTATCAACTTGAAATTTGGAAGGTAGGTTAATTCTAGGGCTTAGATAATATCAGCCTAGAAAATATTTCACGAAAATCCTCCTCTAAGGGGGTAAAATGGGGGTAGGAAGGTTATGTTTTTGAAGTTACAGATATAAAAATAGGCATTTAGATTATAATTTTTAAATGATAAAAACCTGTATAAATTATTCTGGAAAATCTCCCCTTAAGGGTGGTAAAATAGGGGATGAAAGTTTTTATGAAAGTCCTATGTTTTTAAAGTTACAGACCTGAAAATCGGAATTTAGATTATGAGTTTTAAATAATAAAACTCTGTATATTTTATTTTGAAAAATCTTCTTTTAAGGGTGGTAAAATAGGGGATGAAAGTTTTAATGGGAACTAAAAACGATAGCAGCGCCCTCTGGCAGCCTAACTTGAAGCGATCACAGCGCCCTCTGGCAGCCAAAACTGTAAACTAAAAAACGATCACAGCGCCCTCTAGCGGCCTAAGCCGGAAACTTGAAGCAATAGCAGCGCCCTCTAATAGCCAAAACTGGAAACTACAAACGATCGCAGCGCCCTCTGGCGGCCAAAACGAGAAACTAAAAACGATCACAGCGCCCTCTGGCGGCCTAAGCCGGAAACTTGAAACAATAGCAGCGCCCTCTAGCAGCCAAAACTGGAAACTAAAAACGATTGCAGCGCCCTCTGGCGGTTTAAGCCGGAAACTTGAAGCAATAGCAGCGCCCTCTAGCAGCCAAAACTGGAAACTAAAAAACGATCACAGCGCCCTCTGGCGGCCAATACTGAAAACTAAAAACGATTGCAGCGCCCTCTTGCGGCCAAAACTGGAAACTAAAAACCCGAATTATAGAGATAGATAATGCCCTGACTTAAAATATAGGCTACTTTTTATCCCACGGGACAGTTCCCACGGGATTTTGAAAAAACCCAAATCTACAACTATAGGTAGATCACTATAGCAAACTACCTTGAAAGTAAGTATAAAGGTTGGAAAAGGGAGCGGAAACGGGAACCAGAAATCTACGATTCCCTCAGGATTTGTGAAAAACCGAAATTCACGCGGGCGAAGCCGCGGGTAAAAGCTAGTAATTAATAAAGTTTGCCATCAAATCAATTAATCATAATTAATTTACAGATAAAATATAAGTGTTATATTTTAAAGAGTGGCGTTGGTTCTTTTCAGTAGAAACGGCATTCCGAACTTTAGATTCAATTGATGATCATTTGGATAAAATTTAATAACCTAAGTTTTGTGTTCAATCGATGGTATATGATGGTGGTGGATTTTTAACCCCCGACGCAAAAACGACGGGGTGTTATAAGTTTGACGTGTCTCTGTGTATGTGTGTGTGTCTGTCTGTCTGTTCCATTGTAGCGCTCAAACGGGTGAACCGATTTAAATGCGGTTTTTTGTTTTAAATGTGAATTAGTCGAGAGTGTTCTTAGCTATGTTTGATGAAAATCGGTCTAAGATGGCCGCCGCCACAAAATAGCAAATTACTTATTTTTTCACAACTCCCTAATACGTATCAAATGAAAGGGCTTGACTAGTAATAGCACTATGCAAATCCAAGATGGCCGACACCACAAAATGGCGAATGTCGGGGGTTTTTTTTTAATTTTTAATGTATACTTATTTGTTTAACAAAGTTAGCTTTAAATTATTAATATAGAACCTAATCTTGATACTAGATTTTACAAGAACAGCTGGGTTATTCTGTAACTTAGAACTGTAATGGCTGGGCAAGCGCCAGTAGCTCGTGCACTACGCTTGCTCAATGATCTAATACATAGCTAGAGACTCAGAACTGGATATATTCCACACCCCGCCGCTTCAGCTCATAAATAGATTTAAATTGATGTTAGAGGATAAGTAATTCTGTATTATTTTTGATTAAGTATTTATATTTTTATATTTTATTATGTACCTATTGTATTTTTGTGTTGTATTATATTTTTGTAGCCCGTGGAGACGAATTGGGCAACTGTAATGTCTCCACGGGTATATCTCATCATCAATAAACAATCAATCAATAAACTTAGTTAGCAACTGAAAATAGTTGCCAACGAATTAGTTTGATATACATTGCTGCTTTACTGTGAGAAATATAAAGTGTTTTCATAATTTCACCCCCCTGATCGCAAGAAGTTCACACACAACCCCACTTAATGAGCTTCTCGAAAGCAAAGAACGAGTTCCATTCATCACTCCTCTGGCGATCTATTAGAGAGCGATAGCGCGGGCCGCGCAAAATAAATTGATTTTATTCAAATTTCTATTAAGGCACTCTCTCTGTGTTCTTGGAATTGCTGGCTCGCTCTTGTTACTTCTGATCAGAGAGTCGATAGTTTTGGATACGGCAATATGCACATTTGTAACGGACTTCAAAAAATGTGGTTTATTCGACCCGTATGTGTGTTCGCTATTTTGTCATTTTTTACACTATCGCAATTTACACACTTTCAGAAAATGTTTCTATATCACACATTATTAGCATTCTTATGTACGAAGTTACATGCATAAATGTACCCATATGTCACAAATATTTTTGATTGGTACACCGATTTCTCTTGAGGTTGCTGGAACGAAGTCGGTGTAATTTTTCCTGAAATATAGCTTGTTAACACGCTTGTGTTCGGTGTTGGATGTGCTTGTCGTAGGTATATGGGGGTAGTGGAGCGAAGTAGCGCGTAGTGAGGAACCCACACGTCGAATTGTTTCACTTTGATTTTTGTTTTTCAGGAAAAACAAGCTTATTTTGCCGTACCGACAGATACAGCGGAATACAGCAACGTAAGCTTATTGTTCCATATGTATCTACTCCTGTAATTTTTAATTGGGGGCTTAATATTGGTCTGAAGTGTATTTGTGGAAGAATAAAAATTAACGTCACAATTTCTTTTTTTTTTTTTATTGATCTACAAGTTAGCCCTTGACTGCAATCTCACCTGATGGTAAGTGATGATGCAGTCTAAGATGGAAGCGGGCTAACTTGGAAGAGGTATATGTATACCCCTTGATCGGTTTCTACACGGCATCGTACCGGAACGCTAAATCGCTTGGCGGCACGGCTTTGCCGGTAGGGTGGTAACCAGCCACGGCTTAAGCCTCCCACCAGACCAGACCAGAGACAATTTAGAAAATATAAAATCCCAAATTGTCCCTGCCGGGAATCGAACCCGGGACCTCCTCCCACTTATAAGACCACAGCGCACACCACTGCGCCAGGGAGGTCGTCAAGTCAATCTTAATAGTTATGATAAGGTTCTTGACAATGATTGCTAGGAAAAGTGAGTGTTTAGTTACCTAGTTACCCGGAACTAATATGAACTGTGATAAATTGTACCTATCATTGGGAAATGTCAAATTTAGTTTTAAGTACCTTCGGTGTGGCGCTTCGAATCGGCACTAAAATAAGCTCATTTTGTTAGGCACAGCCTCCCCAATCAATCAAATAAACTTTATTCAAAATTGGTACACTGTACATTTTTTGAACGTCAGTTTAACAACAGGTAATGGTGATTATTACTTTGCGCCCTAGTCTGAGAAGACCCCACTACAAACTCAGGCGGTTTTTTTTTATTATCACCACCTTAAAATGTAGTTTAGCCATAAAAATGATTTCTTGCACCTATTCATATAGGTCCCACAGTCCTTGTATTCATGCCAGTGCATAAACCCCATTTTTGCGTCAGGAGTCGGGAGTTGAAATTGCCGCCTTCGCGTATTTTCTTCCATCGCGACATTTCCCACTGAGAGCTTGTAATTGAAAAGTTTCCTAGCGCAGAGATGTAAAGTGATTTATAAGACAGAACGTCCTGGCGGCCTTTTTTTTCATTCCCCTTCGAATCTCGTCACAATGCTTTTGCCTTGTGGACAAAGTTTGCTCGGCTGCTTGCTAACTCTAAGTTACTTAATTCGTTTTACTTTCGTGATTGTGATTAGTGTACCTACTTATTTCACTTCGTGATTTTAATTTACTTACACACCAATGTAATCTTGGGTCCACTAAAAGTTTTAAAACAATCAATCTTAATAGCGCTATCATTGGAACAAATAGCTGAATATAAATAAGCTTCATTACTTAAAATCATTGACTTAGACAGGCACTTCAGAACTATAAAATCAGCCAAGTGCGAGTCGGGCCTCGCTCTTTCAGGGTTCCGTACATAATTATGAACAATATAATATTTTGGGTCTAAGAAATATTTAATTTCCGAGTTAGACATCGCAAGAAATCGTGAAAGAAAAACGCAAAATAAGTTCGTTTATTTTGGTCACAGCTTATAAACTATTTTATGAATCGTTGTTTTCAGTATTTGTTGTACAAATACAGTATATAGTACATAATATACCGAAATATCATATTCCTAACTAGTTTAGTTTTTTAGATAGCCCCCGTCACAAAAATGGTCTAAAACTGACAAATTTGATGACCCCCCGTCTCCTTCCTTTTTAAGCAAAAAATTAAAAAAATATATATTCGTACTCTACTCAATGAGCTCTAAACAATGATACCCCACAAGCTAGGGTAAGAAAAAAAATTTTTTTTCCGGCTCCTTTCTCATGTATGGGAGCCCCCCTGAAAAATAATTTAATTCAATTTTTAATTCAATATTTGATTTTGGGTCAACGTTTTACACCAAATACCAAAATTTCAGGTTTGTAACTCATTTCGTCTGCGAGCTAGAGACCTGTGACCGGCGGACAGACGGACAGACAGCCGAGTGACATTAATAGGGCTCCGTTTTTACCCTTTGGGTACGGAACCCTAAAAACTGTGTTGCACTTTTGAACATTTGACTTTCGAATGCCAATGGCCAATAAACCACGCAAGAGTTATGAAAAATTGACCATAACTCAATGCGCAATCACGGTATACTGTGGTATAGCCGTAGTATACAAATAAGCCAATGCTCAACATAATATTATTGAAGGTCTGTGGAAGTCTATCAGTTGAGACGACGCAACTATAAAATTCAAAAACTTTACACGCAAAGTCAAACGACATATCTATCGAAGGTAAACGCAAACAACTCCCGAACAAAAGTCGAACGACAAGTAACATTTTCCGAAGAAAATTCCCAACAATGTATCCGCTCGTTCGTACGTATACGTATGTACGTCGGCGTACGGCGGGTGCACTCACCTACGCTTATTTATGAAGCAACTTGACCCACTTCTCTGCTCTACATTATTTCGCGGGAACACAGACGCACGCACGTATACTTGTAGCAACCTCATTTCTGTACGCTTAGTCTCAGTATGTAACGCTCCAAAACTTTATAGTATACTATTGATCGAATCACAAATGACTTCAGAGCAAAATGAACCCAAGCACTCTTATTTTAAAGTCGTAATTCAATAGTTCGAATATTTATTTTACAACATTTCTGCTTGGAGCGCTGGCTGTTTTCGAATGCTGAATGTATTGGCGAACTCAAACCTTAATATAAGCTATTTTAGGTCTATTTTACTCTGAAGTCATTGTGATTCGATCAATAGTATACTATAAAGTTTTGGAGCGCTCCAAACTGAGACTAAGCACTCTGCTTATTGTGTTAACGTAGCTCTATTGAGCAGCTGGAGCGTAAAACGAACATTTTTAACAAAATACAGGGTATAAGGCTAGACCGCTTTCGAGTAATTCTATTTTACATAATCTCTAAACTAAATTATCATGACAGGTCCTATTCCTATCTCTTTCACAATGGTCTCTGCGAAGAAGGATATCACTATTTTTAAACTTGTTAATTTTTTTCTTTTTATTTGCATAATAGAATTAGTCACATTTTGGCTAATTCTGTTGTACGATCTTACTTTAACGACCTACCTTATTACATACAAGGCTTTCGTTATAGGCATCAGAACTTTCGGCTCTTCACATTATTAACAATTGATACTTAAGTAGACCATACGATTAGTAAAAAAACCGGCCAAGTGCGTGGCGGGCCACGCGCAGTGTAGGGTTCCGTAGTCACAATCCTTGAAAAACAGATATAACTCCTTAACCTGTGAACCCTACTTAGCCGTGATAGTTTTCCTTTAAAATTGATTATATACCCTACTGCTGTGAATTTTTTCAAGTTCCTATATACTGCCATTTGGCTGATAGAAGGGGGGACACTTGACTAATAAAAATTTGCACTTTAAAACATCATATTTTACAAACGGATCTAGAAATCGAAAAATGATGTTCCCACACCCACAGTATTTTTAAAATACCTATTCAACGATACCCCACACTATGGGGTAGACGAGAAAAAAAATATTCATCCCCACTTTACATGTAGGGGAGCTACCCTAAAAAAAAATATTTATCAAAATTTTATTTCACCACTTTGTCGGCGTAATTAATATTTATACTCATGCCAAATTACGGATTTCTAGCACTAATAGTCTTTGAGATTAACCGAGGACGGACAGACGGACAGACGGACGGACATGGCGAAACTATAAGGGTTCCTTGTTTACTACGGAACCCTAAAAAGAAAATGTTCGCCAAGCACACGTAAGTAGTCGGAACGAAATTACTTTTTTACGGCTTCATGGTTGGCGATGATTTATCGTTGCGGTGGACGCGTAATGCGTCTGTTGCTATCCATCATCGGGTCGAAGGGTGACCACGGCACGCTGGTGACTCGAGGAAAAGGTCACAGGTCGTGCGGAATAAAGTTCCACGTGACCTACCCTTACCCGTTGTCCTAGGTGAACGACAAATGGGACACGACGCTCCGCGGTACGACTTCGTACAAAATGACAAACTTATTTACCTATGCGTCGTCGTAAGCCACGTCAAGGTTCAGCTACTGTTTGATATTTTCACGTTGCGTCGTATTATGTCGCATTATTGCGTTTGTCACCTAGGACATCGGGTTAGCAAGAGCCAAAAATACTAATGTACAGCTAAATGTGTCCTCCCGACCGAATTTCCTAGATAGCCTAGTGGTTAGGACGACCGACTTCTAATCGGAGGTCGTGGGTTCGATCCCGGGCACGCACCTCTAACTTTTCGGAGTTATACGTTTTAAGTATTTAAATATCACTTGCTTTAACGGTGAAGGAAAACATCGTGAGGAAACCTGCACGCCTGAGAGTTCTCCATAACGTTCTCAAAGGTGTGTGAAGTCTGCCAATCCGCTTGGCCAGCGTGGTAGACTATGGCCAAAACCCTTCTCACTCTGAGAGCAGACCCGTGCTCTGTAGTGAGCCGGTAATGGGTTGATCATGATGATGATGATGATGACCGAATTTCAGTCACGGTGGCCAATCTCAACGGAGGCAGAGAGGATAAGAGGGATGCGAATGCGACACGACCGGAGAGATATCAAGCTCAGGACGGATGATTTCGCGTGCTCTACGAGGCACGGGGGGTGTATCCAACATCGCCATATTTCCAACTCCGGGCTGGTACTGAGAATTTCTGACAGAAAAACCTTTCTTTGGAACCCGGTTTCTCACGATTCGCAGCCGAACAAGCTGGCTACAAGATCGATTAGACAGTATAGGAAGCAACACGTCTACTATAGTATAGTATTACGTATAACGTTGTCATTTGACTGTCTTGATTTACGTATGGTGTTGCCTTTGTTAGTAGTAGGTCCGTTTGAATGAAGTGTCGGAGGTGTGGCACGGAGTGTGCATGTCTCGACAACCCTGATGTCGTCAAAGTAAAAGACGTCTCAACGTCTCATTCCAGTTAACTTCAGTGTAGTCTCCCTACATCTGCTTTATTGCTGGTTGATCATTAATTAATATTAATTGCAGTATTACTATATGGTGATTTATTGGCATTGACATAGTACATATTATTATAATATGTGTAACAAAAAAGAAGGTCGTGATAAATCTTAGAAAAACCTCTTTTTAAGAGCGGTAAGTAAGTTGAAAATGTAGAGCACAATTTTTAACTGACTCTAAAAAAGGAGGTTCTGTATTCGATCCGTATGTATGTATGTATGTTCGCGATTATTCCAAAAATGAATGACCGATTTTGTTGATATTATCACTATCGTAATCTACATATTATTATCTACTTTTAGGAAGGTATAACACTCCTATTTAGTTTTCATTCTTATGTACGAAATTACACTTATAAATGTACCCATATGACACTAATATTTTTGATTAGTACCTACACCGACTGGACAGAGATTGCTGCACCGAAGTTGGTTTAATTTTTTCCTAAAATACTTATAGCTTGTTAACACCCGATCCACAGGCGAGGCTAAATCGTAAACATATTTCATAAAATATATGATTTCTGCCATGACCACCATGGGCATGTGTTGGGGAAACTGGTCCTAAGCTCGGAGGAAGCGGCAAAATTAAATTTGTTTTACTTTACTGAATAAAAGATGTTTGGCATTTGTCACGGGCGCTCTCTTGTTAAACATGTGACACGGGTACCTACTCCCTGACGAGGGATCATATTGTACAAAAATATCACTCTGCATACAAATCCTTTACCTACATTTGTCGCGTTTATGCGATCGCTTTAATGATATGTTTACGTTTGGGAGACGTTTTTATTTGTGATTTTCCGGAAGGTTTGTTACTCTGCTAGGTACTTATAGGTACTATAGTAGGTACTATACCCGAATTACTAATTCCGTGGAATTCTGACGTTTCGTAATGTTACCAGAGATAAAACAATTACATTAAAATAAACAAAAAAGATAAAAAATTCAAAACTTATGCAAATACAAATCAACTGCCGCATGTAGATATGACAAATGCCTGACAGACACTTCATGGTGATAATGTCATTCGACATCCATTTTTGAATAAATTTTTTCAATGTGCTTCTTTTGTTTTCTATTGCTGTTAGTGTGTACTTTCTAGTTTACACTCTTGGTGTTTTCTATTTTAAGGCGAAACGAGTAATATTATTACGCGGCATATATGGCTTTTTATGATCACAGGGAATTAAAGTAGTTTGGGGTAAAATCGTACTTCGTTGATGTTAACCCTGTTCTCCATACAAATAACTCATCTGTAAATGACAATGACAGCTGCCAGAATTCCACGGAATTAGTAATTCGGGTATAATGTATAGGTACTTGCAGATATTGCAAATAGTTCTAACTATTCAGCACAAAGAAGCGATACCTACTGCCCCCAATCATTGCTTAATGTCCACCTATACAGTTTTTATTTAATACAAATAACATTTAAAAGCCTAGAAAGAAACGACAATAAGATCCGTAGAAAAATACCAGAGTAACTGGAGTAGCTCCACGAAATGTAAAGCTGAATGAGCAATAAATGGTGCAAATAAATAGGTGGAGAGACGATTATAAGCTAGTCACAAAATGGCAAGGTCATGTCCTGTGGCAATCCTTGCAAGTGACCTATGTCCAACAGTGGATGGTTTAGTTAGAACGGAATAGAAAACACTTTATTGCATACCAAAAAAGAAAAAAAAACAGGAAGAAATTATACAATGAACACAAAATTACTTTGCTATAATCCGCTAACAGTGACAAATTTGTAGGCACAACACCACTCAAATTCACCACAAATTTAACTCGACTCTTTGTTGTGCTGAATTTGTGTGGTGTTGTGCCTACAAATTTGTCACTGTTAGCGGATTATAGCAAAGTAATTTTGTGTTCATTGTATAATATCATGGAATTCCGCAAAGTAACGCCTGCTTCTATTCAACATAGGAAGAAATAATGCAATAATTATAACTAAGGTAGCATGTTAAGGCAGCACTATTGCTAAATCAATCTCTTTCAGGCAACCCTGGACTCAGGGGTTGTTTACACGGGTGACTCAACAACGACGTGCGACAAAGTTGCACAACTTTCGCCGCACGGCGAAAATCGACTGTGCAAATGGCAATTCGGCTAGGCCGCAGGTGATTAAAATCGACCGCGCAAATGCTCAGTCGCAGGCGATCGCTTGCTTGCAAAATGAACAAGTTGCCTGCGATTTTTATCGACCGTGTAAATAGTGACTAGCCGCATGACTTTAGTCACCCGTGTAAACAGCCCATTAGTGATCGGTTGAGACGACGGGTATCAATGATAGACCCTTACACAAAAATTATTCAGTAAAAAATTCTCAATATTAGCCTCATCTCATGGCCAAAGAGAAACAATATCAAAATAGGTATAAATTAACTTGTAAAAGTTGAATAAATTCTCGATCCAACTCTCGGTGAAAATATGCGAATGAAATCACTGCCAAATCTTTTTACGAGCGAAATTCAATTAGACCGAAATTCTTTATACGTCGCGTGAATGGACGCCTCTATAAAGGATGTAGGTAACTGAAAATAAAAATTCTATGTAAATTAAAGTACGTAACAAATTGGATAAGTGAGAACCGAGCTTTTTCTATGAAGATTTGCGGCAGTTTCAGAACGCGATCTATAGCATCTATGTTTTTATTAGTATTTAGTGGAGTATTTCTGTCTCTAGATATTAAAAAAACCTGTCGAACTTATGCTAGTTAGTTTCGTACGTAGCTATAGATAGGTTGATAACTGCCTCGTTGGTCTAGTGGTTAGTATTCGACTGCAGTTCACGAGGTACAGGGTTCGATTCCCGGGTCGGGCAAATAAAATTATTAGGTATTGAGTTTTTCTGTCAAAAAATTCTCTGTGCCAGCCCGGAGTTGGTAGTTGGCGGTGTTTCACCCCCGTGCCTCGGAGAGCACGTTAAGCAGTCGGTCCCGGTTATTATCACTATCATGTGACAATAGTCGTTAAAAGCCCGCCAACACGCATTGGAGCAGCGTGGCGGGTTTAAGCTCTAAATCCCTCTCTCTTATGAGAGAGGAAGCCTGTACCCAGCAGTGGGACGTTAAAAGGCTGTAGTGGTGGATGGTGGATAGATAGATAGGTACATAACTACAGTAAACTTTTTTGACATGGTACAACATACGACCACAAATTGCGTGAAACTCTTTCCCTATGGTGGTAAATGACGCGCTCAAATCAAAGGGTTGAAAATGTAAACTGCCTCTTAAATACTAACTAATGCACATGCGCCTTCGTTGGCGTGAAATTAGGTTTTTAAAATATCTTCGGAACTTTAATTTGCCGGGAATAAAACGTAGGTAGGATCATGTGGAGACAGAATGTACAAATTGTATTTATTTGTAAGTATACGGATAGGTACAGATAATTTTCCATACAAATATATCCTGGATAGTTGTAAATTTCTAAGAACAACGTTTCTATTGGCAAATTAATTATGTTGTGTTCCATTATGAATTATGATGATGAAGCGGTTTCATGTAGGTACGTCGGCAAAAAATTGCAGGTGAACGACATAGACAAAGGAAAAAATAGACTGCCAAAGAAAAATAAATTAGCTTCCGATGAAGAAGATTATATTACTCGTCCGATATTTCTTTACCATTGGTCCACTTGCATATGCCTGACTTTAACATAATGGAGCTTGGTGTCATTGGTGCCTACTGAAGTGTTAGTTTGTGTGGATAACTGAATGGCAAATCACGACCTTACATTATAATATTTTTCAGTAGCTAAGTAGTATGAAAATAATATAGAAACTGCTCACGAGAGCAGTTTTTATCGTGGCGTGGTCGCCACTCGATAGCCTTGGGACCCCGATGTTTATCAGTTCCTCACATTGCCTATATGTGCCCCCGCATTCTCACTTCATTGTTTCGCGACTCAATGAGGGTGGTAAATTTACTCTACCAAGAAAGAAGCCGACATTCATGCCTCTCTTGCTTTACCTTCACGCCAATCAGTTCCTTTGATAGCTTGCAGGACTTTACAACACACACGAGGCTAGGTGGATCTTTTATTTTTAACCAACTTCAAAAAAGGAGGTTTTGTATTCCACCCGTGTGTATGTATGTATGTATGTTCGCGATTATTTCAAAAACCAATTAACCGATTTTGATGATTTTTTCACTATTGTAATCTATATACTTTTGGAAAGGTTTTAATATATAATATACTTAGTTATCATTCTTATGTACCAAGTTACATGCATAAATGTACCCATATATGACTAATATTATTAATTTGTACCCCGATTTCTTCGAGATTACTGGATCGAAATCGGTTTCGGACTGCTCTTAAAAAATAGCTTATATTCTATTGTATTTCAATTAGTCTGTGTAATAACAGAGCGATATTATTGTTTCATCACAAATATTCCGAAGGAAACAATTACCCGGAGCACGCAAAGCGCCACTCGATCTTAGTCCGCCTTTTGAATATTGGCGCGCAAATTATTTTCTTAATAACAACAAATTTCTTCGTGGAACTCATATTTCATTTATTATATTATTACGTTGTATTTTTTTTTGGGTTCCGTACTAAAATGGCAAGAAATATGATACGGCATCGTCCGTCTGTCAGAACTTCTCATTTCACTAATTACTAATACTATGTTGTTATTGGGAATCTTTATAAATAATAATGCTTCTCTAATTTTATTGAAAATGCAAAAAAAAACCTTTTTTGACAAACACATTTTTACACGAAAAAGAGACTTTTCATGTAAAAATGTGGAAACAATAATATAACCTCCTCCCAACATTGTCCCCCCGCTTCTTAGTTTGCAAGAAAAACCAAAAATAAAATAAAATAATACGATATGTTTAACTTTCTATTAGTAAGTACCTATAGGTCTTTAGAAATAAACAACAATCCTTTACAAATAAACGGCCAAAAGAAAAAGGGATTTGTTTTTCAGAACCAAATAACTATTCATACGTTTCCTTTCAATGTACGGAATCCTCTATACATCAGTCTGAGTCTCTTTTGGCCGGTTTTTGTTTTATTTTTTACCATTTAATACTAGTACGACCTAGAATGAAGAATATTAATAAAATATTATAAGCCGCCGGCCGTAGCTACGCTGCTTGTGCCGCCCGGCTATGCTTACAATATAAAAGCCTTCGGAAATCTTTGCAACGATGAAAAACCGGCGGCTTAGTTCTTCCGACTGCATAATCATGATCAGTATTTTATTGCCATCATTTTGACGACCTCCCAAGCGCAGTAGTGAGCGCTATGGAGGGATAAATGGGAGGTGCCGGGTTCGATTCTCGACAGAGGCAATTTGAGATTTTTAATTTTTTATTGTCTCTGCAGAGACAATAAAAAATTAAAAATCTCAAATTGCCTCTGTGGTCTCGTGCAAGGCTTCAGCCGTGATTGGTTACTATCCTACCGGCAAACTTGTGTCGCCAAGCGATTTAGCGCTCCGGAACGATGCCGTGTAGAAACCGATCAGGGGTATGGGTTAAATAAAAACTGCCAGACCTTTTCCAGGTTAGCCCGCTTCCATCTTAGACTGCAACGTCACATAGGCCAGGTGTGATTGCAGTCAAGTTGTAAATGAACAAGAGATAAAGTTCGTAAACTAAAACCCGACTACGCTTGGTAATAATTTTTAACATAAAATAATAATTTAGGTTGCAGAACGCGGGGCAAGCAGCTAGTGGCGCCATCTATTATGTCTATGCGAAATTTAATAATAATAAACTTTTGCCGCGCGCACGTCGCTTCTCGATTTTTTTCGTATATAAATTGTAGCCAATGTCACCCGGACCATAACAAACAATTAATTGACACCTCATTCATCAAAATCGGCCCAGTAGTTTAGGCGCTACGGTGGTACACACAGAATCTCATACTAAATCGGCCACATACATACATACATACATAGATACATACGTACATAGACTACTAAAATCATAACCCTTCCTTTTGGCTTTTCCGTAGTCGGGAATTTAAAAAAAACACATACATACTTTAACGTGTAAAACAACAAAGGGCTAAAACGCATAGCTTATCGTCTCGATAGCGTATCACTATTGACTATCAAGTACTAAGTGAGAAAAACAAAAATACGTGAAGTGTTAGGGCGACGCACTGTTAGGGAGGTAGTACTCACAGGTACATAGGTACACGAAGGTACTCACTACCCCAGTCTGAGTGGCAAGAGTTCGCAGGTAAAAAACGAAAATAGTGTGGTTGTGTCGGAGTACCCTACGCAAATAAATCGATAGTTGATGACGCCTATAGAAAGAAAGGGAACATGGCATAAGCTTCATTTTATCCCGGACAATCAAAGAGTTTCCACGGGATTTTTTCAGTAAATCTAAACCTAAGTGGACGTAGTCGCGGACGTCAGCTAGTCATTAAGTATGTATAATTTATTCCGTAAAAAATGAAATATGTAGATTTAAGGGATAACATATTTTCATTCATTTGAATTTGTATATAATTTAATTAATAATAAAATTTAAAGCCTTACTCATCATAACCTAATTTACAAGTTTCGCTTCCCTAATTAACCTGATACTTATTAAGGTAGCTCTTTCGTACGTATCTCCATTTAAAAACTTAGCCAGAAATATTTCTATTTTTTTTTTAGGTTATCCCTTTTCTACTTAGTTACTTCAGCTTATTTCACCAGTTGTGTAAGTGAGTATCGAATAGATATTAAAGAAAATTTAGATAGGTATAAAAAAAAACAGGATTCGTTCATCCGGGATACAAAAAGTAGTGTCCTTCTCCAGGTTGCAAGCTATTGCATGCCTAAGTCTGTCAAAATCTCGTTTTTTAAAAACTATTTTTTCCTGCCTGCCTGCATCCGTCTCTAATATGCGACCAATATATGTCTGCGCAATTAATTTTTCAATTTTTCACTCAAAAGTACTCACAAGTAGAAAAAATTAAACACAGTAGCGTAGGTATGATCATAGGGATCATAATATTTCACACTCAAAGATACATTCGTAAATTAAACAAGTATATAAATTAAAAATTCAAAAAGCCCCGACATTCGCCATTTTGTGGCGGCGGCCATCTTGGATTTCATTTGATACCCATATTAAGGCAGTTGTGAAAAATATGTAATCCGCCATTTTGTAGCGGCGGCCATCTTGGATGAAACATAGCTAACAACACTCTTGACTATAATAGCTAACAACACCTTTCAGACAAAAAAAACCGCATTTAAATCGGTTCACCCGTTTGAGCGCTACAGGGGAACAGACAGAGACACACACATACACACATATAGACACGTTAAACTTATAACACCCCGTCGTTTTTGCGTCGGGGGTTAAAAACTGCAACAGGAGTAATAATTTACATTCAAACCAAACATTTACTTATCCAAAAGAAAAAAAAGTCTGTTCTTTTTATACAAAGTTTATGAAACACAGTCTCGAGTAAGACGTGGTTTCGCTGCAACACCTTATATTATTGCATAGCATGAATGAATAATAACCTCTCCGCGGTTGAAATTCTTATATTTAAATTTATAGACACTAAGTTACAACACTGGTCGGTAATAAAGTGTAGGTAGTGGAAAACCTCAATGAGCCGAAACTTGTGGAATATTAAAATGTTAGAATATACTACAGCAGCAAGGAAAGTTGGCGAACGGTGTTTTGCCTAACGTCAAAGGTGTAAGAGTTACTGGAAGTAACAGGTTAATGTTTTGCAGGTCCTAAACTCGAGGTTCCAACTCCTCAGTCCTGATGCCGCAGGAACTTCTAATAAGCTGTGGGGGTTCAGGAACCCTCGACTGTGAAGTGATATATCTAAAACACTAAAAAGCTTTAAATAAGGATTACTTTCACAAAAACAGATTCCAAACGCCACTATTATCATGGATTAAAAATAATTTTGATTTTGATTATTTTTGATTGATTTTACATGCATGTTTTTTGCCGGGCATAAAGAGGAGAGATGAAACCGACGCGCGACGCTCGTCCGATACTTTCATATCTGCTCTAATAATGTAAATACAAAGTAACTACTATTTGTCAGTCTGCCTATTTAATAATCTTCGGTTTAAAGATTTTATTTCTCAAAAAAGAACATTACTGTTCACTTACAATGAGATTATGTAGTAACTAATTTAGTATTTAAGAAAGCATGCATTATATTACAGTATAAGTTTTTTCTTAAAAACTATTATATATTAGGTAAGTACTAATTTAATCTAATTGAATATATATACAATTTTATATAATTTATACGTTTTAATACAATTTAACTGCACTATGTACTAATATTCTGTAGATGAGTTATACAATTTTATTAATAACATGTAATTTTAACTTGTTTTTGAATTTATCTATACTAATATAATAAAGCGGAAGAGTTTGTTTGTTTGTTTGTTTGTTTGTTTGTTTGAACGCGCTAATCTCTGGAAGTACCGATCGAATTTGAAAAATTATTTTTGCATTTGGTTGTCCAACTTTTGGGGCAGGTTATAGGCTATTTAATATCCCTAAAATCCTCCCCTAAAGGGGTAAAATGGGGGTAGAAAGTTTGTATGAAAGTCCTATGTTTTTAAAGTTACAGACCTGAAAATCGGCATTTAGATTATTAGTTTTAAATAATAAAACTCTGTATATTTTATTTTGAAAAATCTTCCCTTAAGGGTGGTAAAATAGGGGATGAAAGTTTTAATGGGAAGTTTTAATTATAATTTTGCTATTATTAACTTGAAATTTGGAAGGTAGGTTAACTCTAGGGCTTAGATATCAGCCTGGAAAATTTTTCACGATAATCCTCCCCTAAGGGGGTAAAATGGGGGTTGGAAGGTTATGTTTTTGAAGTTACAGATATGAAAATAGGATATGAAATTATAATTTTAAAATGATAAAAACCTGTATAAGTAATTCTGGAAAATCTCCCCTTAAGGGTGGTAAAATAGGGGATGAAAATTTTTATGAAAGTCCTATGTTTTTAAAGTTACAAACCTGAAAATCGGCATTTAGATTATGAATTTAAATAAAAAAACTCTGGAAGCTAAAAACGATCGCAACGCCCTCTGGCGGCCAAAATGGAAACTAAAAAAACGCTCACAGCGCCCTCTGGCAGCCTAAGCCGGAAACTTGAAGCAATAGCAGCGCCCTCTAGCAGCCAAAACTGGAAACTAAAAACGATCGCAGCGCTCTCTGGCGGCCAAAACTAGAAACTAAAAACGATCTCAGCGCCCACTGGCGGTCTAAGCCGGAAACTTGGAGCAATAGCAGCGCGCTCTAGCAGCCAAAACTGGAAACTACAAAACGATTGCAGCGCCCTCTTGCGGCTAAAACTGGAAATTAAAACGATCACAGTGCCCTCTTGCGGCAAAAACTGGAAACTAAAAAACGATCACAGCGCCCTCTGGCGGCCTAGGCCAGAAACTTGAAGTGATTGCAGCGCCCTCGTGCTGTCAAAACTGGAAACTAAAAATGATCGCAGCGCCCTCTAGCGGCCTAAGCCGGAAACTCGAAGCGATTGCAGTGCCCTCTTATAGTCAAAACTCTTGCGGCCGGAGCTGGAAAATCGAAGCAATTGCAATGACCTCTGACGGCCGCAGGCGGAATCTCGATACGACAGCTGCGCCCTCTGGTGGCCGAAGGCAATTAAATAAATACTAAATTAATAACTAAATCAATAAATAAATAACTCAATAAATAAATAAATAAATAATGTAAAGCTATTTAGTTATTAAATAATTATCTAAATGTGAAAGTGCGGATATTTGGATGTTAAGATGTTTGGATGTTTGTTACTCTAACGTCGCAACTACTGCACAGATTTGGCTGAAATTTTGAATGGAGATAATGCCCTGACTTAAAACATAGGCAACTTTTTATCCTGAAAAAGTCCACAGTTCCCACGGGATTTTGAAAAAACCCAAATCTACAGCTATAGGTAGATCAATATAGCAAACTACCTTGAAAGTAAGTATAAAGATTGGAAAAGGGAGCGGGAACAGGAACCAGAAATCCACGATTCCCTCAGGATTTGTGAAAAACCGAAATTCACGCGGGCGAAGCCGCGGGCAACAGCTAGTCTTTATATAATCTTTTCAGCTTAACCGATTTTAATGGAATTTAGCAATGAGAACGCTTTCATTTTGCAAACGGATATTGGCTTCTCATTATCGCGGGCAAATATTGTTAGGATAGGCTATTGATTAGGAGGATGCTAAATCAATAACAAGTTTTTACAGTCTACTCCTACATTTGTGACTCGAGTATTATTTTAGTGCTCTGTCATATTGCTGTTTGTTTGATCACTGTAAAATAAAAAAAGGAGAACCACAAACACAACATTCCACTTGCGTGGAATATCCCACAGTAAATTAATTCCACTTGAGTTTAAGTATAAATATATTAGTAATGCAATTAAATTTAGTATTTGTACGTAGAAGTAAGGTTTCTCCATGCTGATGGCTCATCTAGAAGTTAGTTCATATCTTTGTATTCCTCACAAACTTCCAAGGGGAGTAGTTAAAAATTTTCTTTTTTAAAGTGTTCCACAAACTCAAAAACCCTCTAATGGAGGGAGCCATTAAGCATTCATCGATTCCTAATTTATCTTGCTTTTCGATTTTTCCTCCTTTCAAATCGCTAAGTTAATAGCGGACGTTTTTTGCCTCCAAATCGATTCCAATTATAAACTGTCGTAAATCTCAAATTTATTGTTTTTATCGCTAATTTGTTTGAGTTCTCAACTTCTATTGTAACGATTGGGAATGTAAATTATCCTTTATTTTATTATTAAACCAGCACAAATTGCTGTAAGATTTTAAACGTTAATAAAGTTAAAATGTAAAACCCCATACTTCTATTGAGTATTGTACCAATAAATGTAAAACCTAATACTTATATTGGTACTGTACCAATAAGATTTATACCTATGCGGTGATAGTCTAGTGGTTACTACCTTTCAGGGGGCCGAGTTTGATTCCCGGCACGCACCTCACCTTTTCGGATGTACACCACCATGTACATTTTAAGAACAGCACCGACGCAATGTCGCTTGTCTATCGGTCTTTTATCGGATATACTTTGGAGAGTGTGCTCAGGAAGAAATTAAATATCACTCGCTTTAACGAAAAGGAAAACGCTTTAAGGAAAACATCGTGAGGAAACCTGCATGGCAGAGAGTTCTCCATAATGTTCTCAAAAGGTTTAATTAAGTTAAGGTTTCTCAAAGTCAATACTTACCAATCCGTACTTCGTCATCATGTTGGAGTACGGCCTAAACTCTTTTCTGAGGGGAGACTCGTGCCCTGTAGTGGATCGGTTGTAAATGGTGATGATAACCTATGCCTATGCCTTACATTTTAGTCCCTACCTAGTAGGTACCTATTGAAAATTACCCATATTGCGATTTCAATCTTGTTAAAAATACATGCCACAGATTAATAAAATTAGTACAATCTCTTTAAATCATGGCCTATTTTTGAATAATTTGACAAAAAATGCAAAATTTGACAGTGGCAAATCCACAATGTGAGACAAAAATAAATCAATATTTACAAAAAAAAATCATTTACAATTAATATTCATTTGAGTAATTTATGGAAGGCTATGGGTATCCTTACCCTCCCCATTTCCCTCAGGTGGGTTACCCTGATGGGGAGATCCTAGATCACGGGGACGGCTTCGGGGAGTACTATGGCTTGGGGCCACTGAATAGAGACCGGGAGGTAAAAAGGTAGGTATTTAAACATTATAATTAATAATAATATCTAGGTATATATTTACTCATTTTTTGGCGTTCTCAAAGGCGCGTGAAGTCTACCAATCCGGACTTGGCCAGCGTGGTGGACTAGAACCTCTCTTATTCTGAGAGGAGACCCGTGCCGTGTAGTGGGCTGGTAATCATTGTTTTACATTGCATAATATAAGCTAATACTTGAAGCTAATAAAAATAATTTAAGCTAATAATAATATAAGCTATTAAACAATCGTAGGTCTTGGTCAAGTTAGAGAAGATGCTCACTAAAAATTGGGTTTTAAATCGTGGGGAAATACGAAATTGTCATGTCTGTAGTCTAGGCCTCCACTACAGCACTTGCACAGCAACATACGTTCCACCGCTGGGCACAGACCTACTCTCTTATAAAAGAGAGGGATATACAGCTTAGACCCACCACGCTGTTCCGCGGATGGCTTTAACGACTATTGTCACATGATAGTGATGTTAACTTAACTTGCTCTCTGAAACACCGGCAGCTTCTATTTCCGGGCTGGCACTGAGAATTTCTCGACAGTTGACCTAATATCTCATAATTTTTGGCCCGAGCCGGGAATCGAATCCAGGACCTCGTGATCCGCAGTCAATTATGCTAACCATGCTAGACCAAGGAAGCAGCTCAAATCTAAGTAAAGTCATTAATCAATACCTTAATTTTGTTTCAGGCGCAGTCGCTCCAAACAGCGAAAGTCCAGGAAACGTGACTGTTCTCTATCGAGAAGTAGAACTGTTTCCAAATCTCGGTCTCGCTCGAGAACAAGAACCCAGTCTCGATCTAAATCTCGCACTCGATCGAGATCTAGAAGTCGAACTCGAACGAGATCTAGAAGTCGGTCACTGTCTGGTAGCAAAAAGGAGTTGAACTTCAAAGAGCCGGGAATTTTAGACGCGTTTAGGGTATTGTATTTGACACGTAAGTATTTTTTTTATAATCACTACATATTATAAAACAAAGTCCCCCGCCGCGTCTGCTGTATGTCTGTCTGTCTGTTTGCAATAAACTCAAAAACTACTAAACAGATTTTCATGCGGTTTTCACGAATAGACAGAGTGATTCATGAGAAAGGTTCAAATGTACAATTTGTTAAGGTTTTGTGTAAATTGGTTGAAATATGACGACAATTGTTGAAAATATCAGAAAAAAAGTCAAGCCGCCTGAGAGCTTTCATCGAAAATGTTGCCTAATCCCTTTCAAACTTAACAAAACAATGGTAGCGATTCTGTTAAACACACTCTCTAACCTAAACTTAATTTTAGGTTTTCTTATTTTAGCTGCTCTATCTCTAAGTGGTATTCTACATTTCCGCTTCAACTAAATTTAAATACTCCAAAAGGCCTTCTAAAATGACGTTTGAGTTTAATAGTAAGTGTTGCCATGTAAGATAACAAGAACTGCACAAATGTTGTGTTTGATTTTCCCCATTAATTTCAAAAATATTTTTAGTGAAAAATGTCGAAGAAAAGCGAACGATGTTACTTGAAATACAAAAATAATAATTTATTTGATTTATTTTGCTCCAATCATGATAAGAAAGTGCCGAAAATTGGTATTTTGTTTATTATAAAGTGTAAAGTAGGCTTAAATCTTTGTCTATACTCTATAGTTCATGGTTGTCATCTGTGAGTTGTAGTATCCTCTAGTAATCTGTGGTTGTAGTGTTTTCAAAAATAATTAAAAGAAACATTTTAATTAATAACATAAAAAAGGAACGCCAAGCCCGTAAAAGAATAAATAAAAAACAACAAGAGCTATTGGTAGAGAGGCTCAATGCGAATATTGAAATCGCGAGAGGTAAGTCGGTGTATTTTACGTTTTTACTTACTTCAGTGCTAATAATTAATCGTTTTCCTTTCAGTCACGTAAAAGTTGTGATCAATTCTGCGATGTAAAATTCTCGAGGCTAATGCGACTTTGTTCCCCCGTCAATATTTCAAAATGTATTAATTTTTTTTGTAAACCTAATCTTTTATTAAAAAGACAAGATTCGTAGGTAAGGTTAGATAGGTGCACTTCAATAATGTTAAACCTACCTATTTTAATTTTGATTCATCATCATCATCATGATCAACCCATTACCGGCTCACTACAGAGCACGGGTCTCCTCTCAGAGTGAGAAGGGTTTTGGCCATAGTCTACCACTCTGGCCAAGCGGATTGGCAGACTTCACACACCTTTGAGAACGTTATGGAGAACTCTCAGGCATGCAGGTTTCCTCACGATGTTTTCCTTCACCGTTAAAGCAGGTGATATTTAAATACTTAAAATGCACATAATTCCGAAAAGTTAGAGGTGCGTGCCCGGGATCGAACCCACGACCTCCAATTAGAAGTCGGTCACCCTTACCACTAGGCTATCACAGTACTGATTTTGATTAATAGATGTTAACTTACTCAGGGTAACAAATTTTAAATAAGAATCGGTTAAGAAGTCTTATTTGTATGGCTGATTTTATTAAGAAATAGTTATTGTGATAAACCTATTTACAATATATAAATGTATTATATTGTGTACAATCTACCCATGGTCATACGTATAAATAATTTCTTCCTCACAGAGAACAGCACTTCGGGAAGTCGTTGATTTTTAGGCAGCGTTGAGCACCATGCTGAATCAACTGGGATGCAGCAGGATTACACAGCAGTGGCAGTGTGTAAGTTGAGATTACTATTTTTATTCGTTCTTTCATAACATCATGAAATTAACTATCATCAATATCCTAATGCCGACCCACTAAGGAGAACAGATCTCCGAATGAGAAGGGCTTAGATTACCACGCTGCTAGTCCAGTATAGATTGGCAGACTTCATACACCTTTGAGAATATTATGGAGAATATATCTTATAAATTAGGTTTCTAGTAATCTAGCTTTTGCCTGTGACTTCTGCCATGGTACCTGTTAACTTATAGTTTTCTAATGGTGAAAGAATTATTAAAACCTTTCGAGAAAGAAAATTCATTTAAGAATTACAAACATATAGTATAAATATAACTCTTTTTCAGGCCTTGCCACCGAGCCATAGTGTAGTGGAGAGCCTTCACCAGCTAGTGCTGGGTTGCCTTCTGTGCACCCAGAACTGCCAATTCACACAGAAGCTGAAGCGGGGATGTCCACATCAGCAATCCAAAATCCACCATCCAAAATCGGACATATATACATAGAAGAACAAGGCCTGATCAACATCCCCGCCTACCAGTTCATAGCAACTTAGTGGCTAGCCTTAATGAGAATAATTTATATTCTGTTGAATGAAATGAAAAAAATTAATAAATTAATTTATTACATAGTGTTATTTTAACATTTTATTTTTGTTCTCATCAAGTGCTTGCCCCAACTCAGTGCTGAAATCTCAATAACTTCTTGTAGTACCTAGTAAAAGTTGATTTTGTACCTGATAGTAATTATTCCACCACCCACCACTAGTCTTTTTTACGTCCCACTACTGGGCACAGGCTTCCTCACTCATAGGAGAGAGGGATTTAGAGCTTAGACCCGCCATGCTGCCCCAATATGGGTTGGCGGGCTTTAACGACTTGTCACATGATAGTGATAATAACCAGGATCGACTGCTTAACGTGCTCTCCTAGGCACGGGGGTGAGACACCGCCAACTACTGACTCCGGAGTGAGAATTTCTTGTCAGAAAAACCCAATACCTAACAATTATTTGCCCAACCCGAGAATCGAACCCGGGACCTTGTGATCTGCAGTCAAATATGCTAACCACTAGACCAACGGGGCAGTTATAAATCATCAATTATTATCCTTACTAATATTATAAATGCGAAAGCGTGTCTGTCTGTCTGCTAGCCTTTAACAGCCCAACAGTGCAACCGATTTTGATTTAATTTGGTACAGAAGTAGCTTACATCCCGGGGAAGGACATAGGCTACTTTTTATGCTGGAAACATAACATGTTCCCATGGGAAGACGGAAAATTTATAATGCATAATCTGTTCAACCGATTTTGATGAAATTCGGTACAGAGGTAGTTTACATCCCGGGAAAGAACATATTTAGGTTACTTTTTATCCCGGAAAAATAACATGTTCCCATGGGTTAAATACATAATCCGTTAAACCGATTTTAACGAAATTTGGTACAGAGGTAGCTTTCCCTTGCTTTCCTTCGTCCCTGTAATTGACATAAGCAACTTTTACCCCAGAAAAGCAAATAGTTCCCACAAGATTTTTAGAAACCTAAAAACAAGGCATCATCCAGTATATTATAAGTGAGATAAGTTGTTTATAAACTGAAAGAACTATGTACCTACCTCTTGTTAATAATTAATTATTGAGTTGAATTTGTTTATAAGAAATATGTGTAGTACTATGTACTATGTACTTACCAAAATATTTAAAAAATATTTAGGTAAGTACCTAACTACCTTGTTGATTCTAAAAAATAATAAGCAAAAATAAATATTTTTTATGTGAAACATTTTTTATTTATCAAAATGATTAGTAATAAAATTTGTCCACTTAGTCTAGCTTCATGCAAAAAATCTTCGTTGACTTCTTCATTTATGATTCTCTGTATCTGCATTTTTTGGGTTTTTATCTGCACTATCTGCAAAATACAATGATTTTATTAATCTGTTTTTTTTTTAAATGAAAGTAGGAGGCTAACAATTTTGAAAAACTTCAACAATTGTCATCAATTCAGTTGAATGATCTTGATATCTTGATAAGATACATATTTATGTAACTAGAACTGAAAAACTATCTGCTACCCTATTACCTACTATAATTATCATTTACAATATTCTGAGTAATAGGATACATATTTTTGATGACTCGGTGCAGTAGATCAAGTAGATGAGAGATGTTTTGATGTGATATCAATATTTCTGTACAGAAATTGCTTAATTTGTAGGGTTCTGTATCTCCAGAGAAAAAAAGGAACTCTTATAGGATCATTTTGTTCTCTGGCTGGCTGCCCTATCACTAAAGACCGTTCAAAGGGAATCAAAACCTATACTGTTGATTGAATACTTCCCGTTGACTTAGAATCATGAAAGCAGCTGGCACTGTTTTATAGCACAAGGGAAAAATTCGAAAGTTGTGAATTTGTAGTTACATCTCAACAAATCTGAATTCAAGAAATTACTCATATTTGATTTTTTCATATGCAATAATAATAAGTACTGGTTTGTGTATATAATAATAAAATTATAATCTATACCTACTAATAAATAAAATTGAAGTGTCTGTCTGTGATTTCAAAATAACTACCTCATATTAAGCTCATATGGTTATTTGAACTGTACTATAACTGAATCACATGTTTTTAAAATTCTTGTCTGTCTGTCTGTTTGAACAGGCTAATCTTCAGAACTGCTGAACCGATTTTGACGGGACTTTCACATACAAGTAGAGGATTAACCAAGGAGTAACATAGGCTACGTTTTTAACCGATTTTCAAAAAAAAAGGTCCATTTCCAACTCCTCAATCCTAATGCTGTAGGGGATCTGACCCCCATAACTAATGGGATTTAGAAACTGTCGGTTAATATAGAGGTACCTACCAATTAAAGACTTTATCGTTGAATGAACTCAAGTACATACCCAACTCCTTAACCCTGATGCTGTAAGGAATTGCATTCGCATTCCTAAATCGTGGAGATCGCGTCAGATTTTTTCGTTTTGAGGACAGGTTAGATAGGCTACTTTTTGTTCTGGAAAATCAAAAGTTCCCACAGGATTTTAAAAACCCAAACACACAGGGTCGAAGCCGTGGGCATCATCTAGTAATAAAATATGTTTGTTATTTTACCTTTTTTTTACCTTTTATAAAATAAAATAATAAAATATGTTTGCTTACCAGTTAGCACATCGAGAAAAATATTATATAACGTCACCAGTATAGTTGTTGCCGCTTTTATGGCTCGTAGTGTAATTATCTGTGTCTAGGGAGGCACCTGAACTTGTTTTTAGGCATCTGTTAAGTACACATTTCAAAGATATTTCTGGCCCTGGTGTGGCATTCATTGTATTGAAGTTCGGCTTCGGTTGATGGCTCCATCAAAGGATCATCAACCATGGCTGTAGAGGATAGATATCCTTTGTCACCTCTGCAAAAATCATAATAAAAAACTATACTTACAAAATACATCAAAATGTAGAATATTGTGATTACAAAGCAATTGACTTTTCTTTATTCATCATTTTATATGTTGGGCTCAGATTATTTCAACAAATATCAAAACCCAAACACCCATTTTTAGGGTTCCGTACCCAATGGGTAAAACGGGACCCTATTACTAACACTCCGCTGTCCGTCTGTCTGTCCACCTGTCACCAGGCTCATGATGTGATAGTCAGACAGTTGAAATTTTCATAATTGATTATGCCTTTGTTAATTGGCTACTTAGATCATTTCTTCCTTTAAGGTTTCCTAGTGCCTAAAAGAGACTACAGATCTTTAGAATACGTAGGTACTAGTTATTTAGATACCTAAGATTAAGAAATTTAATAAATTACCTGTCTCTGGAATCAATCAGAGCTGCAATAACGTTTTCTTCCATTTTAAGGTTATCACATGTACAGCAACTTAAAATCTAAGGTAAAAAAACACTAAATACAACTATACCAAGTTTTTCTCAATGAAATCATAGAAAACGAAAAAAATATATAACTTTTAAGGAAAACCGAAACCCTAATATAAATATTTCTTTTCATTTATTCCGCGGTTTTTGGCTTTAGACGGACAACTTAAATTTAGGGGGCACCTCGAGAGGTCCTCTTTAAATTTAGCGAATTTTAAGTTGACGTTTCTTATTTTTGACACTTAGTGCGTTCGACAGAATAGGTTTTGCTGTCTAAAATCTAAATTGAATAGTTTAGTGCTGTCAAAATCAATTTTAAGTTAGACCTGTCATTTAACTGTGTTTGTAGAATTGCACATCCCTCTAAGTCTAATATAAGCGATTTTAAATTTAGAAATCTGCCAAGAGAATTGCTACCATTGTATGGTGGGATACTAGCGGGTAATTGCTACCTACCCGTGCAAAGTCGGAGCGGGTCGTTAGTTGTATTATAAAACTAAATAGCTGAAATACTGAAATGTAAGATACATTTCAGTAACTAAAAGTAACGCAAAAAATGTAATCCCTGTATTAGGCTTCCGATACTTAATTACATATTTATTATTATAATTAGATACAAAACACACATTGCAGCACATAGCTCGAAAAACCGGAAAAATGGTCCATTATTTTATTTAAAAGAAAGAAAAAGAGAAAAGCTTTCCAGTTAATTCGTTCTTAATAATTTGATTTGTAAGTTGTAATAGTCCACTTACCGATGAGGTTTAAAGCAATAACGTTTTAAATTTTAAATTAATTGTATAATCAGTTGGTTAAAATTTTAATTTATGCCAATAAATTTTATCAACAATGAATGTTTGCGAAGATTTAATTATTCGTTGGAAATGTTTAAACAACTGGACTGTGAAATAAAATTGCGTTATACTTAATATTTAACAAATTGCCTCATCCCGGATTTACATTGGTTGCTTTAAATTAAACACCTTCTGTTTTTCCCAACGCGACACACGCGCCTTTGACTACGCGACAAGCGGGAGAGGGTATGTTTTTCACGCGTATCTGGGTATGTCATCTGTCCAATAGGTAATTTTTAGGGTTCCGTACCCGAAGGGTAAAAAACGGAGCCCTATTAATGTCACTCGGCTGTCTGTCTGTCTGTCCGTCTGTCCGCCGGTCACAGGTCTCTAGCTCGCAGACGAAATGAGTTACAAACCTGAAATTTTGGTATTTAGTGTAAAACGTTAACCCAAAATCAAATATTGAATTAGAAATTGAATTAAATTATTTTTCAGGGGGGCTCCCATACATGAAAAAGGAGCCGGAAAAAAAATTTTTTCTTTACCCTAGCTTGTGGGGTATCATTGTTTAGAGCTCATTAAGTAGAGTACAAATATATATTTTTTTAATTTTTATCTCAAAAAATAAGGGAATGGGAGGCCATCAAAGTTGTCAGTTTTAGACCATTTTTGTGACGGGGGCTATCTCAAAAACTAAACTAGTTGGGAATATGATATTTCAGTATATTATGTACTATATGCTCTATTTAAACAACAAATACTGAAAACAACGATTTATTAAATAGTTTATAAGCTGTGACCAAAATAAACGAACATTTTTTTGGGTTTTTCTTTCACGGTTTGTTGCGATGTCTAGCTCGGAAATTAAATATTTCTTAGACCCAAAATATTACATTGTTCATAATTATGTACGGAACCCTGAAAGAGCGAGGCCCGACTCGCACTTGGCTGATTTTGTTTATTCTAATACTAGCGGACCCGGCAGACGTCGTCCTGCCCGGTGACATACCGACATCAGAGCCACCTACCGAGACCTACCGGGTCCTGTTACCGGTTACCTGTAACTACCCAGTAATTGTGTTTTCAAATCACCCATGGAACCCATTGAAATATACACACAAAATTTCATCCAAATCGGTCCATCCGTTTAGGAGGAGTTAGGTGACAAACAGACAGAGTTTACCGTAGGTATCGACGGGATGAACATTAAATGTTTGACAGTTACGAAACCCATGAACATTTTGTATGGGATAATGTTTTTCTTTTATTTTATTTTTTCTTCAATTTTCCAATGTTCTTAATAGTTATTTTGCTATTCGGGACGGAGACAAATACAACAAATCAAAAACTATGAAAATCGGTACAGCCGTTCTGGAATTATACATGTGTTAGGAACAAACCCGACTTTGTTTTATATTTTGTTTATTTATTCTAATATTTCAGTAAGCAAACACAAAAAGAGCGCAACCAAATACTTGGCAACGAAGAAGCGTCAAGACCGCATACAGGAGTTACTAAAAAGCGATGGTCTGGGCTCCAAGAGATGGCTGTTCTATCCACGGTGCAAGAACCAGGTGTCGATAGGTATTATGCAATAGCTTCTTTTTATATTCAACTAACTGCAATCTGACAATATAGTAACTGTAAACTGTAATATAACTATAAAAAATGTATTAAAATTAAATTATCACAAAGCATACAATCTAAGGACTGGACTATTTTTTGAATAGACCATCTGCAGCGCTCCCTTATGGCTGATAGCTGTAAAACATATTTGAGAACGTTGCTCAGAAGTAATACCGAACTAGATGATGCCCACGGCTTCGCCCGTGTGTATTTAGGTTTTTAAAAATCCCGTGGGAACTTTTGATTTTCCAGAACAAAAGTAGCCTATCTTTAGTAACCCTTCCCCCGTGGGATCTCTACAATTTCGGAATGCAATTCCTTACAGCATCAAGGTTGAGGAGTTGCATATGTACCTACTTGAGTTCATTCAACGATAAAGTCTTTAATTGGCACCCCCAATATCAATATATAGGTAAATAACCGACAGTTCCTAAATCCCATTAGTTTTCGGGATCAGGTCCCCTACAGCATCAGAATTGAGGAGTTGGAATCCAAATTTTTTGTAGGACAGTGTCGCAATGTTTCTCTATCGATTAAAAAAAATTTACGCAAATCGGTTCAGAAATCTCGGAGATATCGGTGTACATAGGTAGAAAAACACAACTCCTCCTTTTTTGAAAGTCGGTTAAAAAGTAGCCCAGGACTGTGTCGCAATGTTTCTCTAACGATTAAAAAAAAATTTACGCAAATCGGTTCAGAAATCTCGGAGATATCGGTGTACATAGGTAGAAAAACACAACTCCTCCTTTTTTGTAAGTCGGTTAAAGAAGTAGCCTATGTTACTCCCTGGTTAATTCTCTACTTGTATGTGAAAGTCCCGTCAAAATCGGTTCAGCCGTTCTGAAGATTAGCCCGTTCAAACAGACAGACAGACAGACAGACAGACAGACAGACAGACAGACAGACAGACAGACAAAAATTTTAAAAACGTGTGATTCGGTTATGGTACCGTTCAAATAACCATATGAGCTTAATATGAGGTAGTTATTTCGAAATTACAGACAGACACTTCAATTTTATTTATTAGTATAGATACGTAATTATTACAAAAAACCGTAATAAAATCGGCCCAGTAGTTTTTCAGGAAAATACGGAAAATCTTTTTTTACTGTATGAGGCTTTCGCCTGACGACACTCATGCCTGATGGAAAGCAATGATGAGGTCCAAGTTGGAACGCACATGTCTTGAAAGTGCCTATTCACTCTTGTACTTACGTTAAACGCATGGGTATATACCATGGCCGATCCGTAGAACCAACCACTCAACATAAACTTAGAGCACCCACAGAGTTTCTTGCTAGTTTTCTCAGTTAGAATATTGGAAGAACATTCCGATTTCAAACTTACCAAGTGGTATAAATTCATTTGACTTCAGTTGATTTCAACGTGCGATCAAAATCACTTGTAAAAGTTTACCATTCTATCCGATACCAGATGAAGTGCCGGGTGCCAGAGACAACTGCGATCAGCGCGTGAAGGTCGACGGGAACTTTTTCAGGAAATACAAGAAGAGCAATAAGGTAGACGCAGATGCTCCCATAGCGAAACTGAAGAGGTGGGAGTTGGTCTTGTATAAGAAGCTGGGGTTCATACAGGCTGTTTAGTTTTGTGGAGGAATAAAGTTTTTTTGTCTATGTTGACGGTTTTATTTTCATATCTATCTATCTATCTATTTCACCATCTTCTGATAAGTGTCGGATAGCTTGTTCACAAATTTTGTCTGTGTCACTTGATATAAAGTAAGAAAGTGACAAAACTTACGTTTAGGCTATCATACAGCTACATAAGGGCTCTAAGAATCGTACGGTCTACTGAGATATTTTCTTAATTTGTTTCACTTTCAGATTCACACATTGTTCATATTTTTATGCTGATCATCATCAATCGAAGTAGGTACTATAAGTAGTTAACTTATTTTTTTTCTTAAATATTTGGCAACACTTTGACAGCCATACAGTACGAACTTTTCATGTAGGTAGGTACTTTTACAACATTTAGATGAATGGATTCTTAAGTCCATTTCCTAGCTCGGAATCTAGCTAGGTTTGCACTAAGAAAATCTCTCACCGCGTTCCCTATTTTCCACTTTTCCGCGTACAACTATTTCCCCGGGCGCCGCAGTTTTTCCGCGCGTCAATTTTCCGCACGATATCCTCTCGATTCGGTGCTAATTTAAAAGTTTCCCGTGTTTTAGACGGACCATTACTCGCGCCGCGGCGTCGCAACAAGCTAATGTATAAATTTATCGCTCGCTTCCGATATTTATTTCGTATACAAAAATAAAACGAGCTATATTTTAGGACAAATTAAACCGACTTCGGTCCAGCAATATCAGAGAAATCGGTGTACCAATCAAAAATATTAGTGACTAGCTGATTCCCGCAACTTCGTTCGCGTAGATATAGGTTTTTATATAGGATAGGATCGGATCCCATAATTCTTTTATCTACCTAAACTAAATATAGCCTAAGTTACTCCTTATAACATTGAAAGTTCCATTAAAATCGATCCAGCCGTTTCAGAGATTAGCTGGAACAAAGAGACAGACCGACAAACATAAATTTAAACGCACACCAGTTTAAAATAAGCCGTACGTACAAAGATCCAGGTCCCAAGTTATTTGAACCAAATAAATGTCTGTCATTTCTGAACTAAAAAACCTATGACCTTGAAATATTTACGGGGCAATATATAAAGTACTACCTTTCTAACAAAAAAAGAATGAGTGGAATCGAACAACGCGTTAATGAATTACAGCTAAATACACGTTTTAACTTTTATCCCCTCTCCCAAGGGAACCGTGCTGAATTTCGGGATAAAAAGTATCCTATGTCCTACCTCGGAGTACAAACTCAAATTGTACCAAGTTTTATTCGAATCCATCCAGTAGTTTCGGCGTGATGCGCGGCCAAGATACAGACAGACAGACAGACAGACAGACAGACAGACAGAAAGACAGACAGACAGACAGACAGACAGACAAAAATGAAACAAATTGCAGATTTGGCTTCAGTATCGGTTATAGAGTGCCCTCCAATAAAAATTTTCAAAATATCTTCAATGTACAGAACTGGATCTGTTACAGTTTTATTATATTATAGAAGATATCTGGGTACATAAAGCGTGTAACTTCCTACATAAGAATGTTAATGTGTTATACATACCTACATATATTAAAACTTTCCTAAAAGTACCTCCTACCGTGCGCTTACCTATGTAGATAAGAGTTACGTTAGTGACAAAAGTATAGGACGTTACTGAAAAAATCATAAAATTCGGTTCAATGGTTTTTGAAATAATCGCGAACATAGGTACATACGTACATACGGGTCGAATACAGAACTTCCTTTTTGAAGTCGGTTAATAAAGTGTTTCTCCGTCTTTTAAGTTTTTACCTTAGGTGCTCTCTCTATTCCTTCACTCTCATAGTTCGATGGGAAATCAATATGACGCAACCGGAGCGAGATCAGGCACAGGACCGGCGGCTTAACATCTAACCCCGTTGACTTCAAAATCCGGGGTAAGTATGAGAATTTCTTGCCAGAAAACCGTAAATAGCCCGACCCGGGAATCGAACTCTGGACCTCGTGATTCGCTATCGACCCCGTCAACCGCGAAAATGTCAAACCGTACTGTCTTGAATGTGGTAATGACACGAAAGTTGTGATTAAAACATTGCTACAACCAAGCTACAACAACAGCAATCTTTGTGATTGGTTTAAATGGTATTCTTGCTGCAACAGATTATTTTAACCAATAATCAGACGATGGCAGCCAATCAGAGATGATTGCAATGCAACTCGCCCTGTGTTATCGCCCTAAGACCAGATATATCAAGCTTAGCGTTCCGGTACGACGCGGTGTTACAAACCAAAAAGCGAGTGCCCCAACTGGTTAACTAGTATGTTTGTATAGGCTGTGCTTGGAGTAGGTACGACAAAAGATCCTCTGGGCGGGTTCAAACCTACGACCTGTAAGAATTTTATTCTCACCGCCATCAACATTGTAAAGCTATATACTTAGAGTAGTGGCTTCAGCGATTAGGTATTAGATCGCTCCAGTTTTCTTAACGTATATTAAGAACAAGTTATGAGTTGGCTCTTGTACCGTTGGAAAAAAAGTAAAACGATTATAAAATTATTAAAATTTTATCATTTTATTTAGTTAGCAAAATCTCAGCTTTATTGCTAAAAGGCTCACCAAAAAACTTATACTTGTTAAAAAAAATTCTTCGTTTTTCATGTGCCAAAATACCTTAGGAATATTAATGAGTTTAATTAATTTGACGTGCATTTTTTATTCGAATTACTTAAATTTCTTTCAAGATTTTCTTTGCAAATCTGATCTAATTATTATATTGAGAGAAATTTGAAATTTCCTGATGTTAGGTACTATTAATTTTCTCTTTCTGAAATCTTTCCTTTTAATAATGAGAACATTTTTTTCCCAATTATCTACAGAATCGGAAATTCCAACCAAAATCTGGAAGGAATTTTCTTTTCCGTCTAATTCAGATTTAAATAAAGGAAGGGAATAAATCGCTCAACAAGATAGTGGGAAAAGATCTATGTATATCCATAGAATATATCTGTGAACTACTACAGGCCGATTGAATGGATTGGAATATTTTTTTTTAAATTATATTTTCCAATTTTTTTTTGTTAACCGTACAGTAGTCTTCAAACACACTCGGTGGCTGCAATTTTATGTCATGTACACACACCGTTCAACGCCTTCAGCTTACGCCGCGATAATTCACAATTTATATGTTTTAAACTTCGCAAACTAGCGATACCGAAATTCATTTCGCCGCTGCTGCGTTATTCCGACGAAGCCAGTCAAACTTTATGCAAAGCAAAAATATAAGTACTACTTGTTCTAAGCTAAAAAGCTTCTAATAACCATTTTTTTTTGCTAAAATATTGAAATTTTACTTTTAATTTGGAGCTTACTTACTATTTAGGTCTGTTTTCTGTAAGTATATAATCTATCCGTAAATATGTTGGTACAATCAAAATAAAACCAATTTTCAACGCCTACGCAATTAGCACATATTATATTTTAACTTACTTTATTTTATAATATTATTCACTTAAAAACTCACACTTGGGCCTTCCCGTTTAAAGTGAGAAAGCAAAATATACTTAATTTGAATGCAACTTGTCAGTTTGTCTCGGCGCGCAGGGAATATATCTTTTGGTGCTTATACTCATAATTGAGTATAAGCACTTCACAATTCTACCCTCAAGATTCTTTGCCCAGGGGAGGCGGGGCATGGCGTCTGAGTGCCGTTTTAGGGTTCCTTTGAGGCGATTTGAAAGTGTTCATGATAAACATTTCACATGATAGATGACTAGATAAGAATTCATCATCATCATCAGCCTGTGGACGTCCACTGTTGGACATAGGCCTTCCCCAAAGAACGCCACCACACCCGGTCCTCAGCTTTCCTCATCCAGCCACTTCCCGCCAGCCTCTTTATATCGTCTGTCCATCGTGCTGGAGGGCGTCCCACACTACGCTTGCGTAAACGCGGTCTCCACTCAAGGACTTTCTGGCTCCAACGGCCATCGCCTCTACGACAGGCATGACCTGCCCACTGCCACTTCAGCTTGCTAATAGTTTGGGCTATGTCAGTGACCCTGGTTCTCCTGCGGATCTCCTCATTTCGGAACTTATCCCTCAGGGAAACTCCTAACATAGCCCTCTCCGTAGCTCGCTGAGTGACTTTGAATTTGTGAACAAGGCCGTTTGTCTGCAGCGTCCACGTTTCAGCACCATAGGTGAGGACGGGAAGAACACACTGGTTAAAGACTTTCGTCTTCAGGCAATGAGGAATTGACGATGAGAAGACTTGACTCAATTTCCCAAAAGATAAGAAAGATAAGAATTACAAGTGTAAATTAAAAATTCGAATCACCCCGATCTATGTATCACACTAATATTATAAAGGCGAAAGTTTGTTACTCTTTAACACTGCAACTGCTGAACCGATTTGGCTGAAATTTGGAATGGAGATAGATTATATCCTGGATTAACACAGTATACTTTTATCCCGGAAAATCATCGAGTTTCCAAGGGAGTTTTAAAAAAACCTAAATCCACGCGGACGAAGTCGCGGGCTTTAGCTAGTATTGTATATACCTACCAAACATCTTATACTTACCTTACGGGGGGTAAGGGAGCTCATCTCCATCTAGAGCTCCAATTGTCAACCTCACCTGCACGCGGTGCCCCCTGCTGATTTACCAACGAGGCCCTGACGACCGACCGATGGCGGTATAACCATCCAAAACTAGCTAGACTGAGTAAATGACCGAGGCCGGTGTCGGGCAGCAGCGACACCGGTGCGAACAGTCTAGCCCTGCGATGACCAACACGCCTGCCCAGCGTGGTCATTATTTGGGCAAATCCTTGAAATGGACAGATTAACATTGCCAAGGCCCCTAGTCCCCGGCGGCCCCGCTATTCCTGGCTCTGGCAGCGGTTATGGTAACGGCGGGGCAGGGGGTGCTAAGAATCTCCGGAAGAGTTTCCGCTGCCAACCCCGACGACTAGACCTGGCAACATACAACGCACGCACATTGAGGACTGACGAGAAGATTATCGAGCTGGAGGAAGCAGTGAGCAAGTTGCACTGGGATATTATAGGATTGTCTGAAGTCCGAAGAGAGGGGGAGGACTCGATAATTCTCAATTCCGGCAACTTGTTCTACTACCGGGAGGGCGACCAACAGTCCCAGGGTGGTGTCGGATTCATCGTCCACAAGTCCCTCGTCAACAGCATTGTTCAAGTCGAGAGTGTGTCGAGCAGGGTAGCGTACCTTATACTCAGAATCACCAAACGGTATTCGCTGAAGGTCATACAGGTTTACGCACCGACATCGACACAACCCGACGAGGAGGTGGAGGTACTGTATGAGGATATTTCTAAAGCCATACATGCCTCCAACACTCACTACAGTGTTGTGATGGGGGATTTTAACGCAAGGCTGGGTGAACGAATCGGTGCAGAGGTGAGAGTGGGGCAATTTGGATATGGGCGAAGGAGCCATAGGGGCCACATGCTGGCCAACTTCATGGAGAAGGAGGGCCTCTTTATGATGAACTCCTTCTTCAAGAAGCGGCCACACAGAAAGTGGACGTGGATGAGTCCAGATGGTTCCACGAGAAACGAGATTGACTTCATCATGTCGACCAAACGGCATATATTCAATGATGTCTCAGTGATCAACAGGGTGAAAACCGGAAGTGATCACCGTATGGTAAGAGGCACATTGAATATCAACATAAAGCTGGAAAGGGCCAAACTGGTGAAGTCTACACTCCGACCTTCTCGTGCTCATATCCAAAACCCCGAAAGCTTTCAGCTCGAACTGCAGAACCGATTCGATTGCCTAGCAGATTGCGACTCTGTGGACGATCTAAACAACAGGCTGGTGGAAACTGTCCATACGGTTGGGTCCAAGTACTTTAAGACCCACCGGCGTGCAATCAGAACCAAAAAGTTCTCAGACCAGACTCTCAAGCTAATGAATAAGAGGCAAGAAATGAGACTGCAGTCTTCAGCAGATGCGTTTGCTTACCGGCAGATTAATAGGCAGATCTCTAAGGCGCAAACGCGAGACTTGCGTAACTTTAATACAGAATGTATTAAAGATACGATCGAGCGAAACAAGGGCTCAAAAGTCTTCGCAAGAGATCTGTCTATCGGACAGAGCCAGTTGACGCGACTGAAGACCGACAACGGTAGTCTCATTTCATCAAAGCCTGAGATCTTGAGAGAGGTAGAGAACTTTTACGGACAGTTGTACACCTCAACTCAGAAGCCTGTTGAAGATTTGGCTAAAGATCCCAGAGCCAAATTGACCCGACACTATACCGAAGATATCCCGGACGTCAGCCTATACGAGATTAGTATGGCTCTCAAACAATTGAAGAACAACAAGGCGCCAGGCGATGACGGAATCACAGCGGAACTCCTGAAAGCAGGTGGCAAACCAGTTCTTAAGATCTTTCAGCGATTGTTCAATTCCGTCATCGACGAGGGTATAACGCCAGAGGCATGGCACAGGAGCGTGGTGGTTCTTTTCTTCAAAAAGGGTGATAATACCTTGCTGAAGAATTATAGACCCATCTCGCTGCTGAGCCATGTCTATAAGTTGTTCTCGAGAGTCATTACGAATCGTCTCGCTCGTAGGTTCGACGACTTCCAGCCTCCCGAACAGGCCGGGTTCCGAAAAGGCTTCAGTACCATAGACCACATCCATACGCTGCGGCAGGTTATACAGAAGACCGAAGAGTATAACAAGCCACTTTGCTTAGCGTTTGTGGACTATGAGAAAGCCTTTGATTCGGTGGAAACTTGGGCTGTATTGAGATCACTACAGAGATGCCGGATCGACTATCGGTATATCCAAGCGCTGAAGTGTTTGTACGAAAACGCCACTATGTCAGTCCGTATACAGGATCAGACTACAAGACCAATCCAATTGCAGCGAGGAGTGCGACAGGGAGACGTCATCTCCCCGAAGCTCTTTACCGCAGCATTGGAGGACGTCTTTAAGCTTCTGAATTGGAACGAACTTGGCATCAACATCAACGGCGAGTACATCACTCACCTGCGGTTTGCCGATGATATAGTCGTGATTGCAGAGTCTCTGGAAGATCTCAATACAATGCTCAATGACCTCAGCAGGGTTTCTCAACAGGTGGGCCTAAAAATGAACATGAGTAAGACGAAAATCATGTCAAATACTCATGTCCCGCTTCACCCGATAATCGTTGAGAACTCGGCGCTCGAAATTGTAGACGAGTATATATACCTAGGACACACAGTCCAGCTAGGTAGGTCCAATTTCGAGAAAGAGGTCAACCGCCGAATCCAACTCGGATGGGCAGCGTTCGGGAAGCTTCGCGATGTCTTCTCGTCCAAAATTCCTCAATGCCTGAAGACGAAAGTCTTCGAACAGTGCGTGTTGCCAGTGATGACATACGGATCCGAGACATGGTCGCTAACTATGGGCCTCATAAGAAAGCTCAGAGTCGCTCAGAGAGCGATGGAGAGAGCTATGCTCGGAGTTTCTCTACGCGATCAAATCAGAAATGAGGAGATCCGTAGAAGAACCAAAGTCACCGACATAGCTCAACGGGTTGCGAAACTGAAGTGGCAATGGGCGGGGCACATAGTTCGGAGAACCGATGGACGTTGGGGTCCCAAGGTGCTGGAGTGGCGACCTCGCACCGGGAAGCGCAGTGTTGGTAGACCCCCCACTAGGTGGACCGACGACATCAAACGAGTCGCAGGGAGCCGCTGGATACAAGCGGCACAAGACCGTGGCAAGTGGAAGTCCCTTCAAGAGACCTATGTCCAGCAGTGGACGTCAATCGGTTGACAACGACGACGACGACGACGACCAAACATCCTGTTAATCAGACTCAGTGGCGTAACTATACTGTTTGAGGCCCGTAGCAAATTAATCGGATAGGGCCTCTCCTGCCCAATATCAAAAGAATCAATACCAAAAGAAGCTTGGCCAACGTTAATGTTTATATTTTCGGGTCGGGGCCCCTTCCGGCTGGGGGCCCGTGGCATTTTGCCGTAATGCCACGCTATAGTTACGCCACTGATCAGACTTTAACCAATATGTCTACCAACTGTAACGACTAATCCAAAACTCGTTAGGCCTAACACCATGACACTGTCTATAAGTCAATTTCTCATCGAGACCAAATCAATGAGCTTACACGTTACATCTGTTGTAAGTTCTCGAGGAATTGGATAGTCCACATACAAGCCTGGTGCACTATGAGGCCAGGAAAATTGTATATGGAACACGTTTTCAGAAAAGGGAAAGTCGCCCTTAACCGATTTTGTATTTATATTTACGGCCAAAGCTCGACTTGCGTTTTAAAGTAATTGCTTGCATTTTATTTCAGTAAAAATCGAAAGTACTTTTTAACAAACTTAACCCTAGCAAAGAATTTTCTAAAGGAAGGGGCGAACTTGGCCGCCATTGCAATTTTATCTAGCGGAAAAATTAGAAGATCGCTGATTTTTAATAACATTTTAAAAACTCTTTGAAGTGGCCAATTTACCTATTTCGGAAAAAAGTTTTGAAACTTTGTATTTCTTAGTAATTTTTAATAATTAATTGGTGAGTTTAGCATGAATATAAAAATACTCTTCAAAAAACGAACAACTTGAAACGCTACAACAAAAAATATATAACATAAATAATTTTTGTAAGAATTTTTTTCTTTCTATGCTCGCTCAACTTCAATATACCTACCTAACTAATAACCTAAATGCGGGTTGGCGGACTTTAACGACTATTGTCACATGATAGTGATAATAACCGGGACCGACTGCTTAACGTGATCTTCGAGGCACGGGGGTGATTTACCGCCAGCTTCCAACTCCGGGCTGGCACTGAGAATTTCTTGACAGAAAAATCCAATTTCCTAACAATTATTTGCCCGACCCGGGAATCGAACCCGGGACCTCGTGATCTGCGTTCGAGTATGCTAAGCACTAGACCAACGAGCAAATTAATCCACAAGAGATTATAGTATAGGATCCCGCCATACAACGGGTTACTGGACAACTCGACCGCAATAAAATCGACCGAATGGTCGAGTTGTCCACATTCAATTTTATTAATATTTTTTGATGGTCAACTCGACCGCACGTACAAAGTACAGTCATTTACAGTAGCAGATAGGTTGGGTTGAGGTATAAAAGTACAGTACAGGTATAAAAAGAAAGAGATAGCAAATCTCATTTTCGTTTAGAGACGTACCTATTATTAAATTATCTCTTGTATTCAGGAGAAAGAGACGGCTATTGGTGACATTTAAAAAATTACCTCGTGGGGCGCCGTATTAACCAACGTGTTTTAGTTGTTTAAAACTGTCAGTTGGTTGGTGACGTGCATGCAGGTGCTACTGTGAGTTTAGTGGAAAATGTGGAAATTTTTATACATATACATATATAAATACTTTTATTTTATATTTATAACCTTTTTAATTTTTGTGATGTTAATTTTTACTGATGCTACTTATAATTTGTTTTTTTTTTTGTTTTATTTGTTATGAAAATCATTCATAACAAAAAAATCCTGATGTGTGATTTTCTCCTAAGATGACCTGTTTTCATCATCATGATCAACCCATTACCGGCTCACTACAGAGCACGGGTCTCCTCTCAGAGTGAGAAGGGTTTTGGCCATAGTCTACCACGCTGGCCAAGCGGATTGGCAGACTTCACACACCTTTGAGAATGTTATGGAGAACTCTCAGGCATGCAGGTTTCCTCACGATGTTTTCCTTCACCGTTAAAGCAAGTGATATTTAAATACTTAAAACGCACATAACTCCGAAAAGTCAGAGGTGCGTGCCCCGGGATCGAACCCACGACCTCCGATTAGAAGTCGGTTGTCCTAACCACTAGGCTATCACAGCTTTTTTTTGCTATCACACCTGTTTTATATTATAGATAATAAGAGGTCATCACTTTCATGTACTTTATATATTGACGTTCAAAAAGTGTACTTTGAATAAATGAGTTTTGAATTTGAATTTGAATTTGTCAAAAGCTACTAATAATTTGTTTTTGTTTATTGATATAAGTGGTATTTTTTAAAACTGACTGACTGACACAATCCATGGAAATAGAAATTATTAAGGTTTTTAATATCGATGGCAATTATACAAATCTGTGATTTTATAAAGACATAGGCCATTGATAATATAAGACAAGTGATATTTTAACCAAAGAAATTGATAAGGTTTGTAATATCAATATTAATTAAACAATAATCTGTGATTTTATAAATAAGACTTAGTTTTTTATATATTTTTTGTTGTACATAACATGTTGTTTTAAATTTATACAATATACTTACCTATTTTATTGTTTACATTTTGTTTTATTTTATAGTAAAAATTCATCAAAGAATACCTAAATTTTGCTCTTTCAAAAAATACCATTTATACATAATATCTTGATAATAATTAATAAAACGCTGATAAATTATAAGTAATTTTATATAAGAGTTAATCAAAATATTTGATACGTGAAACACTTTTTGTATTCGACTGTACATAAACAACTCAGTATTCTGCTATTGGCCGAGTTGACCATCAAAAAATTGCATGTGGACAACTCGACCATTCGGTCGATTTTATTGCGGTCGAGTTGTCCAGTAACCCCATACAACGACCTTCACTGAGATGCTTATTTGATGAAACGTATTTTATATTTAATTTAATACGTCAATAAATATATTGCATATGGGTTGCCTAACAAATTCCAGTCCAGGATATGATTAATTAATAATTGAAAAAAAAAATGTTTTTAAACATTTCACTGGTCTGATTATTAGACAAATTCATAATGAAATCATCTTTATTTTCATTTAATTTTAATCAGACCGGTGCAAAATGCTAGTATCGATTTACCTGTTTACACCTGGCTACCCGAGAGTTGTGACCGGAAAAGAATAACCAACCTAACGTTTGCATATTCTATGGGCATCATACTTTCGATTGGTATAGAATTTGTCTAATAATCAAACCGGTGAAATGTAAAAAAAAAAAAAATATTTTTTATTTATTAATTAATCATATCCTGGACTGAAATTTGTTAGGCAACCCATATGCAATATATTTATTGACACTGTTAAATTAAATATAAAATAGGTTTCATCAAATAAACATCTCGGTGAAGGTCGTTGTATAGCGGGATCTTAGACCATTATTTAAATTACCATTTTATAACGCACTAATACAGATATTCATTTATTTTTTAACTAAAACAAAACAGCATTCCAGCTAATGTGTCTAAAGGACCCCAAAGAATTCCTACAAAATTAATGTATCACGACATCAGGGTTCAAATTGGGCAAATAAAAACATTAGATATTTACACTTGATCGATTTACAAACCCTTCCCCGATAATACGTTCAGTTAAATGGCGCTGGAAAACGTTAAAAGAGACCCGGATCAGGGTTAATGTCCCCGGCGAAACGAACGGTTGAACGGTTTGTTTTTTCTATAGGTTTAAAAAGGGTACAATTATTTGGGGTTAATAGTATTGATGGCCTATTCAATAGTAAACATTGTTTTTGTTTTTGTGTTTTTTCTGTTGAACACAAATCCAGAATTATAATATTATGTAAAAGGATAAACTGACTGACATAATTATATAATTACTACACAAAAACACGGAATCTAGAAAATAAGGTGTCTCATGTGTGTTTTTTTAACGTAGACTCCCAGTATGAAAGGATTTTCAGGATTTCGACTCAAGAAGCCGAGAAGGGTTGGTTCCGCTGAAGTCATAACCTAAATTTTATTATTGACAGGTAGCACCATCTCTTTCAACAGCCAATTTTATTGAAAAGTAATGCCACTATTAATTATTGTAGGTATTTTTTTAATTCAGAGATAACTTTATTTTTTCAGCACGTGTTTACTATAAATTACTTCAGTACTACGCCACACGTTATTAAGTGAATGAAAAAATTTGATTCTAAAGAACTATGAAAACTACAAAATGAGGAACGCCGATCCTAAAATGACACTTATGTTTGACTGTCTGTTCATGGCTTATGCGTTCGAGCCAAGGGGATCGCCAGCCGATGGCCAAGGGGGGGGCAAGTTGATGATATTATAATATGGGAAAAGTACAAAGTATTGTTGGTACAGTCCAGAGCTTTTGAAGCTGGTTACGAGCTCTTAATTTATTTTCGAATTAGAATTATTCATTGACCTCGTTTCCATTTGCGCCAGGATTAATTTAGATACTTAATGCAAAATATAGCATATCTAAATTTTTTCAAGTCTCTAGGGGGGGCAGCTGCCCCCCCCTGCCCCTACCTGGCGACGCCCATGAGCATCCTTCATCAAATTGAGCTGAAACTTGGCACGGAAACTTGCATCCTGAAGGCGTTTTGTGGAAAATTTTGATTCTAGAAAAGAGTACCCCCAACAACGTAGTCATCACTTATCAGCTAGACTCCAGATTATGTGATACTGTGGTGATACTAATAAGTTTCAAGCCCTTTTTTTTTTCAAACGCCTGTCAAACTTACTTAGCAATATCTATGTTTTACATATTGCTAAGTAATTTGTTAATCGCTTAAAAAGCTCGATACCTAACGATGTACGACGTATTAGACAATTCGCAGTTAAAAATAAATAATATCACATTAGTTTTAATTGTACTATTAGAACTTGTATATTTTTCTTTCGAAACAAAAGAGAACAACTTAAGGCTAGGTTTACACTGGCCGTGCCTTTGTGTTCCTTTTAGTTTCAAGACATAAATATTTTAGAAGAGACATTGAATTATTTAATCAGGACGGAATCAGATATGGTATGTATATCGTAAGAGATTTTATGTTACCAATTTCCTGAACTAGTTATTGTGCCGATTTTGATACGGTTTTTTACTTTATACAATATGTTTGTTTCGTCTAAAAGGCAGGTTCCTAGACATGTTTTAAAGCTAATATAAGACAACCAATTTTAATATTTTAAATATTTCATCATCATTATAAATCTATTACCGACCCACTACAGTGGTTTTGTTAGGCCACCTAAATATTTATTTTTAGACTTGGCAGATGCTGCAATTAAGCACTGAACAGATTGTATTATTATTAGATGAGAGACTAAATGCTTATGCATAGTGAGCCTTAGGCCGCCGGCATTACATTGAAAATCGAAATTTTCAGCTCCGAAGAAAAAATCACCGTCCGGAGAAAAAATGTAGTCTTCATTTCATTGCGACATTTAAGTAGTTTCTGCATGTCTCGAAAACAGTCAGCTAGGTTGATTGAGCGATTTATAATCGTCAAGGGTGGTTTTGTTGGCCCACCTAATTTTTTTTTTTGAATTGGCAAATGTTGCAATGAAACACTGAACAGATTTTTCGTTAGATGAGAAACTTCATGCTTATGCATAGTGAGCCTAAGGCCGCCAGCATTACGTTCAAATCGAAAGCTCCGTAGAAAAAAATCGCCGTCCGGAGAAAAAAATGTAGTCTTCATTTGATTGCGACATCTAGTTTCTGCATGTCTCGAAAACACCCAGTGGGATATTCCCCGAGGTAATTTGGATGCAGTTGCGATGAAGAAGTTTGGTGCATGCCATACTGTAAAGGGGAACCGTTGCTGCTATGCACGCCTGTATTCCATAATAGCCGCCTTGAGGGCACTAGTGTAATTCTCATGTCGATATCAAAGGTGGCGCGGGGCGGGATGGAATACTAAGATTTATGTCCTCGAAAGTTTACAAGTTCTGTGGCTTTGTCCCGGTTGGGTCAGTTGGTGGGTTTTTTGCCGCGACTGCGCGACGCAAAGGATTGTGGTTATTTGTTCAACAGTCTATGTATGTAGATTGTAGGTACCTATATACAATGAGAAACTTGAAAATTAATTTTGCAATTAATTTTTACGTTACATTAAATTTCATCTCCATCCTACTAATATTATAAATGTGAAAGTGTGGATGTTTGGATGTTTGTCCACGCAAAAACTACTAAATGGATTTGGCTGAAAGGAATGGAGATAGATTATACCCTGGATTAACACATAAGCTACTTTTTATCCTGGAAAAATCCACAGCTCCCACTCGATATTGAAAAAACCGAAATCTATAGCTACATCTACATCTATAGGTAGATTACTATAGCACACTTCCTTGAAAGTAGATAATTATAAAGGTTGGAAAAGGGAGCTGGAACGGGAACAGGATATCAGCGATTCCCTCGGGATCTGAGAAAAACAGAAATTCACGCGGGCAAAAAAAATACATACTTACTTAAATATTCTTTAAATAAAAAAAATTATTCGTATTTTAGCTAGGTATTCTAATATAAAAATATTGGCCGTGGCCATATGAATAATTATGAACATAATATAATTAGTAAGTATTCTGTGAAAATACTTCGGCGGCCACATATTTCGGCTGAAGCTGACCCTTGTGACAGACGGGCAAACAAACGGACGGACAGCCTACGATGGCTTAGTAATAGAGTGCGGACCCGAAATATGTATTTTCAAGTTCTAATTCTAATGTCGACATAAAGGGTGGGTCGGGGTGAAACGAAACTATAGAATTTATGCCATCGACGCGAAAGTTTACGAGTTCTTGTTATAAATTGGCAGAATTTATGTCGGGGTTAACTTTAGTTTTGAGTCGTTAGCATCGGTTTAAGAGGAAATTTATACTACTAGTTCAACGTTATTAGGAGTTAATATTGTTGTGTTATTGAGACACCACCAGCTATTTATTACTCAAAATGTCGTAACAGGGTTAGGTACGTTTGGTTTACGAAATATTAATTTTAGTTTATTTCGTATAAACAAAAATACCTATAAATGGAAAAAGTACCTAATTTAAATACAATGCACAGGAGCCCACCAACCCGCATCGGAGCAGCGTGGCAGGTCTAAGCTCTAAATCCCTCTCTCCTACGAGAGAGGAGCCGTGCCCAGCAGTGGGACGTTAAAAGATTGTAGTGGTGCTGGAGGCACATTAGTTCCGGGTGCCTTCACTATCTTTTTTGCAATTAACGTCAAAATGGCGATGAAGAAATTTCTTCAGTCAATACTCAATCCTCAATAGCCAATTCAGAGTATTTTGTATTAATAGAGGTCAGTAATGTAGGGTGCAATCATCTCATTCTTGTCGATCTATCGTGCATTGGAAGAACGTGCTAAAACAACTTCAGGTAGGTATCATCATAATCATCATCATCATCATCATCATCATCATAACCCCATTACCACTACAGAACACGGGTCTCTTTTCAGAATGAGAAGGGTTTAGGCCGTAGTCGACCACACTGGCAAGTTACCGTTAATGCAAGTGATATTTACCTAACTTCGAAAAGTTGAGGTGCGTGCCGGTGATCAAATTCGGTACGTATCAGGTATGTAAATATACCTACTGAGAAACACAAAGAATGCCATATTAAAATATTTCCGTTTGAAATTAACAACATAATTGCACGGACCGTAGATTATCGGAACAGAGCGTGTGGCCCCCATTTATCATGCCCCGTACCTACTCCGTGTAATTTTCGGGATCACAACAATTTCCTTTAATTTATCGTTTCCATGCCATGCCCGAGGCTATGGGGGAACAAATATTATGTTTCTAGTTCACGTTGGCCCAATGCACTTGGCCAACGTGTTCCACTTATCTTGTGTTTAGAGCAACGAGTGAATGGAGTCGCCATTGCACGCTCGACGCGCGAAAAATATCTTCTGCCAAATTTTGAGGTGTTTCTTCCACAATCTCATCCACAATTCATATGTGCTTACTACCTACCCTGACAGGAAAATTAAGTGTCACATATATTGAATACATAAATAATTCACACACACTTCAATAAATTCATGATTATTGATCAAGATTGCCCATTTTTACCCGACTACGGCAAAGCCAAAAGGAAGGGTTATTATTTTAGCAGTCTATGTATGTATGTATGTATGTATGTATGCATGTATGCATGTATGTATGTACGTATGTATGTATGTATGTATGTGGCCAATTTTTGTATGAGATTCTGTGTGTACCACCGTAGCGCCTAAACCACTGGACCGATTTTGATGAATGAGGTGTCTATTGATTCTTTGTTATGGTCCGGGTGACATAGGCTACATTTTATTTACGAAAAAAGTCAAGAAGTGACCTTCGCGCGGCTTTCTAGATTATTAAATTAGTAATTCCGATAGACATAACAGATGGCGCCACTAGTTGCTTGCCCCGCGTTTTCGCACACTAATTTATTATTAAATTATTGCGTAGTCGGGTTTTACTTTACGAACTTTATACTTACTTGTTCATCGCTGTGTCTCGAACAGCACGTTAAGCCTTCGGCCCGGTTATTATCACTGTCATATTGTGACAACAGTCGTTAAAACCCGCCAATCCGCATTGGAGCAGCGTGGTGGATCCAAGCTCTAAATCCTTGTCTTCTATTAGAGAGGAGGCCAGTGCCCAGTAGTGGATGTTAAAGGACTGTAGTAATAGACTATAAAGACTAGACTAGACGAGACTAGAAAGAAAAATAGAGGGTAAATTAAAAGATTTTCGGTCTACGGTATAAACTTTCAGCATTGCTATACAACGAACTTGTGGAACACGTTGGCCCAGTGCATAGGCCCAATTATTTGCCTGTTTTTTTTAATTGTTCAGACTAGTTTACGGTCAAGCAGTATGTCATTGGACATTGGCCAAAGTGCCTTGGACCAATAGTCCCAACCCAACACACACAGGCCTTACGAGTCATAATAACAACCGATGCAGGTCTCTATCAATCTTAATTCGTATTTAAGTGGCAGCTATTCCGTAAATTATAAAAAAAATTATAGTCTATCATTTAGCCAAAATACCTACCTTGGATGAGTTGTGTGGGAACTTTATGGATTGTAAGTTATGTAGAGGTATGTATGTACAAAGAATTAGACAATTACTCTTTATTTACTTTTATTTTAGAAGTAATAAAATCCATACCGAAATAATTATGAATACGAAAGTATGTCTATCTGTCTGTTACCTCACAACTCAACCCCTGAACCAATCTTGACTAAAGATACAGACAATTGTCAAGACAATTTGACATTGACAAGATAGCTTGCATCCTGGAGACGGACGTAATAGGTATTTTTCTTGCTTACAATTTAACCCGGATGAAAGAATGCCTACGAAATTTGCAAAACCCACACGAATTGTGACGACCTCCCTGGCGCAGTGGTGAGTGCTGCAGTCTTATATGTAGGAGTCCCGGGTTCGATTCTCGCAGGGGCAATTTTGGAAATTCATTATTTCTAAATTGTTTCTGGCCTGGTTCAGTGGTGGGAGGCTTCAGCAGTGGCTAGTTACCATCGTAACGGCAAAGCCGTCCCGCTTAGCGATTTAGCTTTCCTATAGGAAGCGCCGATCAGAGAGTACCTACTACCTTATGGGTTTAATAAAAACTGCCATAAGTACCTTTTCTAAGTTAGTCCGTTTCCATCTTAGACTGACGGACCATCAGGTGAGATCGCAGTCAAGACTAACTTGTATATGAATAAAAAAATAAGTCGCAGGCATAATAGTTACTTTAATGAAAAGTTCCCATGGGATTTGATCGTTATACCGATAAAAGACAAGACAACTCGGTAAAGGTACTCATAATATGCCATGCATCATCCCCCATAAAGATATAAGTAAGTGTCCAGAGCTATCGAGGAAGGCAATTCATTGCAGGCCAGCAATAATATAAGAGGGGCCAGAATTGTGCCTAGTCACATATGACAATAGAATAATACTGTCCAATTTTTTCCCGAGTTTGTTTTCGGGATAAATGAGACGTCGGCAGATTTTTTTTTTGCAATTAATGATTCCATTTTGATTAAATAATCTAGAAGTGTTCGTAATCATTTATTATACCTAAATTAAATAAATGGTTGTTGTTTAAGTACCTATTCTGAACTTATGACTACTCTTACTCTTAAAGCCTATAAGATTTACTCACCAGGCGGTTAAAGTTAAGTTACTGTTAAGATTAAACTTGTCCACCAAAAAAACAAAACAAGTCATTATTTGTTCCTCTACGTTATTGTTGTAAATCAAAGTAAAAGTTCCCACGGGATTTGTAAAACCTTAATTATTTATTACAGCTTATTTTTTACTTCGCACCTAAGGCTTTTGTCTATAAACTCTGGCGAATCGAAAGCAGTTATCATCACTTAGTCTGGGGCCATCAATAAAGGCGGTCCCCGATAATCCAGGGAGTGAATTGAAAGTGAACGGCATAATTCCATTCGGCGAGAATCGATCGGGGATTGCAAAATTGACAGTTGTTTGGCGATTTGTCACCCAACTGTGTTGCTGGGATTAGATTTGTGATTTATTGTGTACATAGCCAGAGTCAGTCAGTAGAGTTTTATGTTTCAAAATAAGAACAGAACTGTCAAACCACCATTTTCTATTACTATATGTTAAGTGGATACACATACAGATGTACACATCGAAATTTTATATAGGTACTATAAACAAGTATAAATTAAAAATTAAAAAAACCCCCGCCATTCACCATTTTGTGGTGGCGGCCATCTTTGATTTACATAGTGCTATTTTACTAGTCAAGCCCTTTCATTTGATACCCATATTAAGGGAGTTGTGAAAAAATATGTAAACCGCCATTTTGTGGAGGCGGCAATCTTGGACCGATTTTCATCAAATATCTAAGTATAGCTAAGGACCCTCTCGATTAATTCAACTATCAAACAAATAAACCGCATTCAAATCGGTTCACATCTGGAGCAGACAGACACACACATACACACACACGCGCGTACACACACACACACACACATCAAACTTATAACACCCCGTCGTTTTTGCGTCAGGGGTTAAAAACCAACATACAACTCCAATATTATACCTAATAATTCGACTCATTCCAATCTCTTGATTCATTCATTACCATCATCTAAAATGTACACTTTGAAACGAAATTGTTATCCCCTTTACATGAAAACAAACAGACGAAATGCACGGGTTGCATAGACGACTCCCTGGGGACTTAGACTCCCTTGGAAAGAAATTTAGGGGAAATTTTCATGCAGTGTACCATCTTTACCCATTCTCCCCAGTACCAACTCTCTCATACACTCTCCATATACCTAATTGCTGTAAGTAATAAAGGTTGTTTTTGAATGATTCAACGATATTTGAGTTTGTGGGAACGAACGTTCTTTACATCACAATGGGGCAAGTAATTTAATTGATGACGAGTTCGATTTAGAAGGATGGTGAGTGGAATTAAAATTCTTGAAACGTGTTACACTTTAAGATTCCCTCTAAGTACACCTTGTTGTGAACTTATCTGTATTTGAAGTGATGTTTTCCATTTTCGAAAAATCATCGCCACAATTGAGTTTGTATTGTAGCAATGATTCGTACAGCCTTCCAGCACTTAGGTCTTAGACAATCGAGGGGTGTGTGCGGTACGCATGGCTCCTCAATCGATACACTTGGTACATTTAAAACATAAAATATAAGCTGAGCTGCCTCGCGGACTGTACTTTTACTTCTTGACGTACATAGGTACCTGCCAATGTTCATAATTTCTTATAAATACTTTCACCGATCTTAAATTAGTGCTGTCTATTTAGGACCTGTCCATGGACATGTCTATACATATGCCAAATCATTTTAATTTCGTTTCATAGTAGTATAATGTCCCTCATATTCATACTCATAATCTTTATAGTTAGAAAGAAAAGCTGTGATAGCCTAGTGGTTAGGACGACCGACTTCTAATCGGAGGCCGTTGGTTCGATCCCGGGCACGCACCTCTAACTTTTCGGAGTTATGTGCGTTTTAAGTATTTAAATATCACTTGCTTTAACGGTGAAGGAAAACATCGTGAGGAAACCTGCATGCCTGAGACTTCTCCATAACGTTCTCAAAGGTGTGTGAAGTCTGCCAATCCGCTTGGCCAGCGTGGTAGACTATGGCCAAAACCCTTCTCACTCTGAGAGGAGACCCGTGCTCTGTAGTGAGCCGGTAATGGGTTGATCATGATGATGATGATGATGATGACTAAAATCAGCCATGACACAGCCTAGCAAAGTGCCTGGTCCCCAAACTTAAATCCCCTATATTATCCGAAGCCAGTTTTTGGCCCAAACAACAATGTTCCGCGAGGAAAGGAACAGCAATATAATTTAGAGATTATATACAACTGAATTAGGACGAATGGCTACTCAAGAGTTTATCTCGAGCGCGACCTACACATATGAAGTTTGATTTTTATAGAGAGCGCTCAAAAAAACAAAATGTCTCCATAAATATCTGGCCTCGGGGTTCTCCTGCAAAATGCTTAGTAATAATAACAAGGATGTTTGTTACAAAAAGGGGAAGAAATTACGATCGATCCCCGAGGACCTCCTCCCTGGCGGCGTAACGCACGCACGCTACGTTTTACGTTTTTTTGATGGGTTATAAAATGTGCCCGTACCTACCCCGTGCATGAGCGTGACTCATAATATAGGAAAGTTCGCATCTGGAATATTTGTTTTGAATTAGTTACTCATCGTTTTAGAACACCCTGTTTTATTATTCCTTGGGAATCCTACTAATATATTGTGAAAGTGTGGATGTTTGGATGTTTGTTACTCTATAACGTCACAACTACTGAACCGATTTGGCTGAAATTTTGAATGGAGATTATGCCTTTAACACATACAGTTTCCGCGGGATTTTGAGAAAACCGAAATCTTAAGGTAGATTACCTACTATAGCAAACTTCTTTGAAAGTAGTTATAAAGGTTGGAAAAGGGAGCGGGAACGGAAACCAGATATTCACGATTCCTTCAGGATCTGTGAAAAATCAAAATTCACGCGGGCGAAGCCGCGGGCAAAAGCTAGTAAATAAAACTGGTCAAATGTGTATCAGAAACTCGGAACACTCTTAAAGTAAAGTTCCATAGTTAGGTATCATCACCAATATCAACAATTTTATCAATATCAACCCATTAACATCTACAGGACACGGGTCTCCTCTCAGAATGAGAAGGGTTTCGGCCGTAGTCCACCACGCTGGCCAAGTGTGGATTGATAGACTTCACACGTCTTTGAGAGCATTATGAAGCAGGCATGCAGATTTCCTCACACTGGGTCCAATGTAACTATACTTATTATTTAGTATAGTGATAGAGATTAATTTGTTTCTAATAATTTTTGCTTTTTAGTTCATGATAAGAAGTTTTTTCCTAGCATATCTACGGAACCCTATCTTATGTGTATTAATTACCTTATGTGTATTACTGTATACGGAACACTAAAAACGGTTATAGAATTGCATTCATACAATTAGAATGCTAGAACACTAATTGTTAGGTACATACCTACATAACTAATCTGTAATAGTTTTTCCCAAAAAACGTAAAACGATTGCAATAAAGTTATTTAAGAGTTATTAACAACAAGCACCGTACAATGTACAGTGAATAAATTCGAAAAAATATATTTCCAGTTCAATCGAAATACCAATATTTTCTCTATTTATTTTAACGGTCGAAGCTGAGGCTTGAACCGTTAAAATAAATAACAGAAATATTATGTACCTACACGAAAAACAATCAATGATAGATATCTGAAATACACTCGGATCTGAGTCCGACACAAACCGCAATGTTCTATCATCAATCACAAAAACATGAACAATTGCCTAACGGGAACAAGGCAAAAACCGTATCAAAAACAAACAACGCATATAAATTTGGGTCGAAAAACGTATCGTTTATCAGAACCGCGCTCGGTTAGCTATCGGGTGGAACAGGGTTAAAAATCACTTTACATAAATCTAGAGGTTATCTGCCTAAATGACCCGAGGTGGAATTCGCGGGTTAAGCAATGTTTGCACGGCTGTGTGTTTAAAATGTTTTATCGTCATATTGATGGTGGTATTTGTCAACTAATGTTTTGTTCGGGATACTGTTGTTTTGCTCATTATAAAGGTTGTGACGAATATCTGCGGCAATTAAGAGGTAATTGCCTAAAAGGTTGAGGCAGATGGTCCGCTTGGAAATGAATAATTGCAGTTCATTAACACGGTTGATTCATTACAAAATTGTTTCATTTTGAACCGAAAAGTGAACTTCGATAAAAACTGTCAACATCTTATACGATTGTGACTGCACTACGCAATGTGCCCAGATAATTTTGGAGGAAATAAGAAAATAGACTTTAGATTTACCTACCTACTTGTAATCGGTAGAATCCTCTGGAATTATTTTTTTCTGTGCGTACAAACTGTCTAAATTCAGTATATTCAAATGCCAGTTTTGTAGAAGCAAGTTAATCTTACAAAAAAAAAAATTTGAGAGGTGTCAAGGGACACGGGTTACATTGTATAAAGTTATTAGGTATTTATTATGTACAAAAAACCTGTATACACTCAACAAAAATAATCGTCGCGACACCACACTGTTTAATGCGAAATAGAAAGACGAAACGAAAATAACTGGCTTGCTTTCTATAAGAGAGAGATAGAGAGAGAGACAGAGAAACACGCGCACGCCGCACGGCTTATAAGCCGTATATAACGACACTTTTTGCTATAGTTGTAATTACAACTATAGCAAAAAGTGTCGTTACAACTTTTTCTCTTAATTTTTTCCGTCTAGCCCCCTTTCGCAACGCGCGATAAGGAACTTCGTTCCAAAAATTACCTACTAACATTTTGAAAAAGTTGGGCTACATTGCAACCACGACAACTTTGCCAGCTCATGCTAATCTTGATATGATTAAGTATATGAGAATATTAATATTTTTGAAGTACGAAACTCAAAAGTGAACGATATTCAAAATTATTGCAGTTTTAACATAAATTTCTAAGGCTGCCTTGATTCAATTTAACTTCAGCACACTCTCAAAAGAGAGTCGCTCACAAAGTGCTCCCCGATCCTATTCCCACTATGAAGTTCTAGCAAATTAATTTAAAATCACAATGTCTGTAGTTGAATCATTTCCCTTGAATCTGTTAAGGCTTATGGCACGAGTATCATTATTAATTATTTATTTATTTGTAGAGTTTCACTCAGTTTAGAGATAGAGTTGACGACCTCCCTCGCGCAGTGGTGAGCGCTGTGGTCATATAAGTGAGAAGTCCCAGGTTCGATGCTCAGCAGTGGCAATTTGTGATTATATAATTTATAAACCGGCAAAGCCGTGCCGCTAAGCGCCACCAACGTTCCGGTACGATGTCGTGTAGGAATCGATCAAGGGTATGGGTTTTATACAAGTATAAATTAGAAATTTAAAAAACCCCCGACATTCGCCATTTTGTGGTGGCGGCCATCTTGGATTAGCATAGTGCTATTCTACTAGTCAAGCCCTTTCATTTGATACCCATATTGAGGGCGTTGTGATAAAATATGTAATCCGCCATTTTGTAGCGGCGGCCATCTTGGTCCGATTTTCATTAAACATAACTAACAACACTCTCGACTAATTCAACTTTCAAACAAAAAAAACCGCATTCAAATCGGTCCACCCGTTTGAGCGCCACAGGGAACAGACAGACAACACACACACACACACACAGACACGTCAAACTGATAACACCCCGTCGTTTTTTCGTCGGGGGTTAATAAAAATAAAGCCTCGATAGCGCAATAGTCAGGACGCATGGATTGAAAATCGAAAGGTCGATAGTTCCGGAAATCTCACCCGCTGCACTATATACCCACTCCTAGCACAAGATTTACGTTTAATTGGAGGGGAAAGGGGATTACCTATTGGTTATGTTATAAAGGGGAATATTAGTCCTTCGTCAAGTACCGAAGTCAGAGTTTAGATTATAACTACTGTTTGTAGAGAGAAGTGACGACCTTGAGATGACCTTCCTGGCGCAGGGGTGTGTAAAAAAAAACAAATGTATGGCAGTAAAGAAAGATTATTACCAAGGATTATGTTCGCGTTCGTTAGTCTGTAGACACCCTTAAGGCTTAATTTACACCGCGTTGGAATCGAAGCGTCAAATTCGCCTCATGACGCGGAAGTCGCGCGAATTCGCTGGAATGCTCGAGCATTCCCGCGCCTTCCAGCTAATTCACACTACAGCGCCTAGGGTTGTCAGTCTAGATTTATTACTTGACAAGAATAGTTGCCTTGGATCTTATTTTTATATACATACCTAATAGGGACTATAGACCTTAGTATCTATACTTCTATACTAATATAATAAAGCGGAAGAGTTTGTTTGTTTGAACGCGCTAATCTCAGGAACTACTGGACCGATTTCAAAAATTCTTTCTCCGTTGGATATGTACGTGATCCTTGAGTGCTATAGGCTATACAATATGTACCACGGGCGAAGCCGGGGCGGTCCGCTAGTCTGTTATAAATTTCAACTTGCTAGGTCCCCCCGTTCCTGAGAAAATCGATGGCGACACACGGACTGATATACGGACAAGAAAGTGATCTTATAAAGGTTTATTTTTTACCTTTTAAGGTACGGAACCCTAAAAAAGAATGAGGGATTCTGCGCCAAAAAATTAAATTCTAGGATAAAACCCTTAATGATGGGATATTGATGCGCCATTTTTAACAGTTTAAAAAAATGTATGAGCTCAAAGGAGCTTCGGGAAAGCAAATAATTTCAGCAACCTAAATCCACGCGGACGAATTCACGGACATCTCCTAGTTCTAACTCAAAATATGTTTTGAAGCTGACATAAGGTGCGTTGGGGTAATACCGGACGGATTTTTGACTAGTTGGAAGAGTGTCGCTAAAAAATTTTTTTCTCGAAATCCATACATCTTATATTAATGTAATATATCGTAAACGGTTAGTGGTTAAACGTAGTTTAACTCTAAAAATAGTTTGTTTATGTAAACTCAACGGTTTTTGTTTTTTACGTATGCAAAGTCAACACAATTTTTTTTATGACCATGACTAAGAATTGGCCACCAAGGGGTATGACCGGACATAAATTTAAAGTCATTTCTAGTGCTTGGAGAACAAAGTCTTAATAAGGAATACATTCGGTCTTTCCTATTCTAAAACATATTTGAATATGAATTATAAATGACTAGAAACAAAAATGTTCCAATCGATTCTTTCATTTTTGGTTTTATGCCATTCGAACTTACCCCTGGTGTAAAAAAATTGTGATTTTGTGGTTCTCAAACTTTGGCATGCCACAAAGTAAGTAAAACGGTAAAGATCGGATGCATTTGCCGGTGCCCAGTGGGGAAGCCTGGTGTAGTAAGTACCTACTCAATTGTTAAATTTATTGTGTGTACAAGTTCATGTACGTGTAGCAGGCGCGTGTCTTATTATAAACAGGAAGGGAGTAGGCATAAAAGACTCGATTAGAATCGGAATAAAGGTATAGAACTTGATGAAGTAAATGTGACTAAGTGGAAAAGGATATCAGATATTTGGAAAAATAAACTGAATTACTACTTAATACGTAAGGTCCCTGGTTTGCCTTTGGATAAAACTTTAGGCAACTATAAAAACTAAGAAATGATTAGCAATGTAAAATTCATTTTTTTTTCATTAATGGTACTTATTACCCTAGTTCATGCTTGTAAGATAAGTAATTATAGTAACCAACTTTCAATAAACTTTTTTTTCCAAATTATCACATAATGTATCTTGTTATTATAACGATCTATGAAAAGTACTCGTACTAGATTGAGCTATTAGGCGCAAAATTTGTGTTTTATCTCTATTTTGGAATCTTACTATTACTCAGATTAATTAATCTTACTGTTAATCCGTTTTGGAATCTTACTATTACTCAGTAAAAGCAATAGCGAAAGAAACCTCGTACGGCAGAAACATTTATGATTACTTAATAAAAGTTTGACTATCACTGCCTTATTTGAAACTTGCAAAGATCGGAAAATTTTCATCCGATCTTCACTTGCGAGGGGGTACACCGGATCTTCGCCAACATCAATGTTAGCTCTATTTGGATCAAATTAATCTCTTTGTGGCAACATAAAACTAACTATCTAGGCAAAATAATTACAAAAAAAGCTATATCTTCGCTAAAAAAGACAGATAAAAATAAAAGTTGAAGACCGGATTGACGAAAAAATTACGAAAATTACCTTGCTCTGTTTAATGGCGCATAGCACACGTCTGACTTGATGGAGCGATTTGCGGGAACCACGGGCCGGGGCCCAATTAAATGGCCTAATACACAATATTGCCCGCATTTAAAAATATGCCCTAATTCGTCCGAAATTTGAGTCATACGGTCTTAACCCACCTCCGATCTTACCCTACAACGCACCTTACAAGTAACGCACCTTAGTCCTACTTACTTTGTTAGGTTTATTGTAATGGAAAATTAAAAAAAAAATGGTACGTACGTATTTTATTTTTATTTTAATGACCTGACGCACTCCATACGTCTCGATTTCTATTGTAAATGCTCCAAAAGTCGCGTATATAGATATTTACTATCTCTCTAGGTGTTGTAACCAAAATTCTGGTGACGGTCTGACTGAATGGGATCTAGAATACCGATTTACGTTTCATGCGATTCATTTTATTATTGACCTAGACCCCTTTCAGGATGAATTCAATCTTTAATGGTAGATTTAGGTTACTTATAAGCTACTTTGGGAATTTTCATTTCGTTTTCATTGTTAAAAATATACAAAATCCAGTTACGTAATTACGTAACTAGAGTATTAAAATGCGTAACTAGTTACGTAATTGAAAAATTCATAATTTTGGAAGCTCTACTACCTATGGCGTTATGTTAGCAGCGATGTTTTCCAGTGTTGTCACATTTTTATAGTCGGTTGCCCAATTTCTACACAAAAACAGAAAATAAAGTCCGACTTAATTTTATTTTGAAGAATATTTATTTAAACCAATGATACTTATCAAAGAATCAAATAAAATATTGATAGTAAGTAATTATAATACTAAGAATATTTTTTAGTATTATATAACTGGACATTAAAAACTTAACTAAACTACCAATTTGGTAAAAAAAATTACACATGGGATGCCTTGACTACAGAATATACATCGAATTAATTTATTTAGTACTTAATATACCTACTTTGTGCTAGCACAGTAGCGCATACTTTGACTTTCAGTATTACTTAAATCAATTGTACCAGGCTTTTTGTACTAAGATTGATGAACCTGCACGGCACTGCTGTGACCGACCCAACGGACTCTCCGTTCGCGCCACTTCCCGCGGATTCCACGGACGGCGCCGACAGTAGCTACGGGAATTCTCGAGAATTCCGCGGAAGACGCGCGACCTTTTTTTGGCTCCTATTTAATTTGTATGTTATGCAGTTGACATAAAGTTCATTTAGCTATGTACAATTTCGTTGCAAAAAGTCGCTTCCATTCCATTCCGCCGCGGTCTAAATTGAGCCTAAGCCTATTAACAGCTGCACAATCTTGGCAAATGAATCTCCTTTTTCTTAGCAACTCTGTTAGGGGTTGTCTTTTATTTCCGTTTTGAAATCTTGTTTGAATCGCTCGAGTTCGTCCTATGATGTTAGGGGGGTTTTGTTCTGTCTGTGTTTTGATTCCTCGATAATTGACTATTCTTCGTAAAAGTGTTCTGGATTTTAAAATGTAGGTAGGTTAATATTGTTAGCTACTAGAACCTGCTCGCGAATTCATTCGTGTGGAAATTCATATTACAATTTTTTATTAGTTTCATAATATTTTTTCAACACGTGCATTATGTACGTACCTACGTACCTAATACATAATATTATGTACTTGGAAAATTGAAAATATGACATTATCATTATTCTAACCTTGCTTCTTAGTCAAACACAATAGATAATAATGAAGTCTTTTGTTGAACGTTACCGATTCTTTCTCTATGATCACAAGTACAAGCCGCCATCTTTAATTAGTTTCTTTATTGGCACAATCCTTCCTACCAGAAAAATCAAACCATCAAGTCAAAGTGCCATCTAGAAACTAATTAGAAATCCTATACCACCTTAGTGTCCTACACTTTAAATATTTTTCTGAACATAAAAAAAAAAACTTAAAATTAGCTTTCACAGCGTCATATTACGAAGTAAGAACATTAAAAAGAGCATGCAACGCGAGCTATAAAAACTCTCGCGTCCCGTTAAAACAATCAAAAGTCGCTGCATTTTTAAATCGTCCAGTGTCCCCGGAGCTTTGAGTTGTTGTCCATCCCCCCGCTCCCCACGAATTTGAATGCACCGCAAGGGGGGAGGGGGGGCAGGTGTACCCTGGTCCACTCCACTATAACTTCTACGCCCGGCGTTGTCGAGATAATTGATTAATTGAAGCGATGCAGCAGCGTCGCTTTATTCCTCCTGAAATCCACTTTTTGTACTTATAACGGTCTTTTTGTTAAGTGGTTTACGCGAGCGCTTTTAATGTCTCGTCTGTGTCAATGTTTTATTGTCGTCTGGCATAAAAAATGAGAGTCTGCTGCAGACTTTCATTTGGTCATTTGGAATTTTAGCAAAAACAAAACGTTGGCTCTGTGTACACGGTCTACGGGTTTGACTTTAGTTAAGTGGGAACATTCATTCGTAATATGGAACTAACTATAATTTTTTCTTGACGAAAAGAAATATGTATGTCTATGTAACTACCTATGTACCAATTTCTCATTTTTCTTCGACTCACTCAGCGGGAAATGGGAAATTCAATATGGGTACATTTTTTTTAATTTTGGAATTCCCACACACTTAAATTACGACGACCGCTACGATACGCTTACTTTATTAGTAAAATATAAAAAAATAAAATAAAATTTTTCTCCTTATTTTTCCTTAGGTACTAATTTTTATATAGTAACTACCTACTCAAATTGATGGTAGAATCAAACCAATCTTTAATTTTTATTAAATTTCATCCCACATGTACATAGTTAAAGTAGGTAGGTAATAGTTAGTGTTCTGTGGTTAGAGTGAGGTTATAGTATAGAACCAACATATCCTCACATATGAAATTTTGGCCGCTTCATTGGCTGATTCTAACCCTGAGGCTGCGAGTATGAGCGAATAGCGGCTAGAAATTATGACCATTCGGCTCTACACAATCTCTTAACAAAATTAATTCGACTTATTTTCATTCAATACTTATAACAATGTTAGTTCTTGACTGCGATCTCATCTAGTGGTATGCGACGCTGCAGTCTAAGGGTCTTTACAGACGGACCGCATTTCAACTGCAATCCAACCGCAAATTGCAGTTCAAGTGCAGTTTGAATGCAGTTGACACGACTGCAATAGAACTGCAAACCAAACGCGCAGTTGGATTGCAGTTCAGTTGCAGTTGGCGTGAACTGCATACCGACTGCATCCAAACTGCACCATCCCACCCACCCGCACTGCACGCCAACTGCAACTGAACTGCAATCCGACTGCGCGTTTGGTTTGCAGTTCTATTGCAGTCGTGTCAACTGCATTCAAACTGCACTTGAACTGCAATTTGCGGTTGGATTGCAGTTGAAATGCGGTCCGTCTGTAAAGATCCTAAGCGGGGTTATCATGGAAGGGGTATGACAGTTTAACTTAACCCATAATCGGTTTCTACTCAGCGTTGTACCGGAACGTCTGGTCCAAAAATAGTGTTCCTTGCAGAAAAAGATATCATTAGGTCCCATCATTTGATCACAATAACTTACACCGCATTAATGTGTGGTCGAAGGTCCCGTCCTGTGCTGTCCTCTCCTGTCTTGTCCTGTTTTGTCCTGTCCTCTCCTGTCCCGTCCTATACTGTCCTGTCCTCTCCTGGCCTACCCCGTACCGGCCTGTCTTGTCCTGTCCTGTCAATTTAAAATAGTTTAGAGACTGTGAAACACAAGCTCTAGTGTAAGTCATTTAGGAAATTCATTTTAAATTACTATTATACACACAATTATAACATTAACTTACTAAGTTTCACTGAAAACTCTGAATTACAATTAATATCGGACCATGAGAGAGTAGTTCTCCTGTGACTTGCGCCGCACGTGTCCGAGTCACAGGCGATAAGTCAGTGTTCCGAAAGACTAAGCGAAGTCAAATGTAGCGCGAGGATTAATGAACGCAGCCCGGGGCCGGCGGTTAGCTATATTGATTGAATCATAGGAATGTTGGAGAGTGCAGATTTCGACCTAAGTGCTGCTAATACAGCCACTATAGCACTATAAAGCTCAGCAAACTTATATCTCGTATACCTATCTCACAGGCTATGTTCTGCGGTCGCACACTACAGAAATTGGGCAATCAAATATTCTTGCCATATTAAAATTATGCTTAATTAATTACCAAAATTATGCTTGTTTAAATCAACATAAAGAAACTTGCATAAATTGCAAAACTATTTACGAAGACCAAGCCAGATAAGAACACTATCTATTTCTATGCTATCTATACTAATAAATAAAATTGAAGTGTCTGTCTGTAATATCGAAATAACTACCTCATATTAAGCTCATATGGTTATTTGAACGCTACCATAACCGAATCACACGTTTTTAAAATTTTTGTCTGTCTGTTTGTCTGTCTGTCTGTCTGTCTGTCTGTCTGTCTGTCTGTCTGTCTGTCTGTTTGAACGGGCTAATCTTCGGAACGTCTGAACCGATTTTGACGGGACCTTCACATACAAGTAGAGAATTAACCAGGGAGTAACATAGGCTACTTTTTTAACCGACTTTCAAAAAAGGAGGAGTTGTGTTTTTCTACCTATGTACACCGATATCTCCGAGATTTCTGAACCGATTTGCGTAATTTTTTTTTTAATCGATAGAGAAACATTGCGACCCTGTTCTATAAAAAATTTGGATTCCAACTCCTTGATCCTGATGCTGTAGGGGACCTAATCCCCAAAACTAATGGGTTTTAGAAACTTTCGGTTATTTAAATTGATATTGGGGGTACCAACTATTGATATTGGGACTTTATCATTGAATGAACTCGAGTAGGTACATATCCAACTCCTCAACCCTGATGCTGTAAGGAATTGTATTCCTAAATCGTGGGGATCCCACGGGATTTTTCCGTTTTGGAGACGGGTTTCTACAGATAAGCTGCTTTTTGTTCTGGAAAATCAAAAGTTCCCACGGGACTTTTAAAAACCTAAATCCACACGGGCGAAGCCGTGGGCATCATCTAGTCTAGTACTTAAATAAAATTGAAGTGTCTGTCTGTAATATCGAAATAACTACCTTATATTAAGCTCATATGGTTATTCGAACGCTACCATAACCGAATCACACGTTTTTAAAATTTTTGTCTGTCTGTCTGTCTGTCTGTCTGTCTGTCTGTTTGAACGGGCTAATCTTCGGAACGGCTGAACCGATTTTGACGGGATCTTCACATACAAGTAGAGAATTAACCAGGGAGTAACATAGGCTACTTTTTTAACCGACTTTCAAAAAAGGAGGAGTTGTGTTTTTCTACCTATGTACACCGATATCTCCGAGATTTCTGAACCGATTTGCGTAATTTTTTTTTAATCGATAGAGAAACATTGCGACCCTGTTTTATAAAAAAATTGGATTCCAACTCCTCAATCCTGATGCTGTAGGGGACCTAATCCCCAAAACTAATGGGTTTTAGAAACTTTCGGTTATTTAAATTGATATTGGGGGTACCAATTAAAGACTTTATCGTTGAATGAACTCGAGTAGGTACATATCCAACTCCTCAACCCTGATGCTGTAAGGAATTGTATTCCGAAATCGTGGGGATCCCACGGGATTTTTCCGTTTTGGGGACGGGTTTCTACAGATAAGCTACTTTTTGTTCTGGAAAATCAAAAGTTCCCACGGGATTTTTAAAAACCTAAATCCACACGGGCGAAGCCGTGGGCATCATCTAGTCTATACTAATATAATAAAGCGGAAGAGTTTGTTTGTTTGAACGCGCTAATCTCATACCGACTAACCGACCGCGCTAACTACTGGACCGATTTCAAAAATTCTTTCACCGTTGGATATGTACGTGATCCTGGAGTGCTATAGGCATTTAAACAACAAATACTGAATAGGTACACTGATTCACAATTTAGTTTGAGCTGTGACCAAAACAGACGATCATTTTGGTAGGTTTTTCTTTCACGACTTGTCCAGCGATGTCCAGCTAATAATCGAAAAATATTCAGTTAAAAAAAAACGTTCATTTGTGGTACCTACGGAACCCTGATAGAGCGAGGCGCGACTCGCACTCAAGGGCGGATCCAGGGGGGGGGTCATGGGGGTCATGACCCCCCCCTGGGCTGCGTCCAGGACCTAGGTGGATCACTAATTAAAATTGTTAAATGTAATGTTTTTATATATTTTTGTCACAATATAGATTTTATGTAAGTTCCTTCAATATTAATCAATTTAATATTTTGTATGAGAATCAAATCGTGGCTAAGAGCTTCAATGATTGAATAACGTCTAATCGGACTGCCACTTCTCCACGTAGTTCATTGAAATGTTACATGAGCTTTGCATTTATTAGAGGACGCAATTTTATTTTTGGGATATGTGTGGGGGGTCAACAGAAGCTTAACCTCAAGTTTGTGGGGTCGCCACCCTTGTCCCCCGGCCGCCATCTTGGAAAACACTTTTTTCGCGATATCTCGGAAACTATGCGTCTTACAAAAAAATCGTGAAAACATAATTTGTAGCAAATTCTTTTGTCTACAAATATCTGTTAAAAACTTTTTGCCCCAAATTAAAAATTAAAGAAGTTTTTTTTATACATTTTACAAAAAAAATATCTCGGACCAATCAATTTTTTTTTATTTCATTCATGTAAAACGCTGTTACAGCGCTCCAAAGTTGACCGGGTTCGTCAATGCTCATGAGAATCCGGTCAAAACGAAATGTTTCAGCCACAGCCACAGCCTGGACCATCGAAGAAAAGTAGATTAGAGTAGCTAGCTAATAAGTGATTGAAAATATTATGATGTTGAAGATTACCTTATAAGCAAGATGTCCGTGGAGTAGGCCTACAAAACAGTACAAGATTGGTCTGAAGTTTTTTTTGTAAAATGTATAAAAAAAAGTTATAGAGCAAAATAGATTTTATAAAAATTTTCTCACTTTTTTGCTTCTAACTTCTTTAATTTTTAATTTAGGGCAAAAAGTTATATGAACATATTTGTTGGCAAAACAATTTGCTACAAATTATGTCTTTACGAATTTTTTGTAAGACGCATAGTTTCTGAGATATCGCGAAAAAAGTGTTTTCCAAGATGGCGGCCGGGGGACAAGGGTAGCGACCCCACAAACTTGAGGTTAAGCTTCTATTGACCCCCCACACATGTCCTAAAAATAAAATTGCGTCCTCTAATAAATATTCGGTTCTTAAATTGTAACATTTCAATGGATTAACGTCCATAAAAACGTACCCATTGCAGTAGATGAAGTAATAACGCGTTTCGGGAGAAGACGTAAAAGAAAAAATTATTTTGTTATTTAAATATAGGTATTTTTATGTACAGTAATTACCTACTTACATCTATACTATCTATACTAATATAATAAAGCGGAAGAGTTTGTTTGTTTGTTTGAACGCGCTAATCTCTTGAAAGTACCTGTTGGATTTTAAAAATTCTTTTTTGAGTTTGGTAGTCCAATCAATGGGGAAAGTTATAGGCTATTTAATATCACTAAAATCTTCCCCTAAGGAGGTAAAATGGGGGTAGAAAGTTTGTATGAAAGTCCTATATTTTTAAAGTTACAGACCTGAAAATCGGCATTAAGATTATTAGTATTAAATAATAAAAACTTGTATATTTTATTCTGAAAAATCTACTTTTAAGGGTGGTAAAATAGGGGATGAAAGTTTTAATGGGAAGTTTTAATTATATTATTGTTATTATCAACTTGAAATTTGGAAAGTAGGTTCATTCCAAAAAAGACTTTACAAAAATCTTCCCCTAAGGGGGTAAAACGGGGGTAGGAAGGTTATGTGAAAGTTCTATGTTTCTGAAGTTACATATATGAAAATAGACATTAAGATCATAACTTTTAAATAATAAAAACCTGTATAAGTTATTCTGGAAAATCTCCCCTTAAGGGTGGTAAAATAGGGGATGAAAGTTTTTATGTGAAGTAATTATTGTTATTATTAACTTGAAATTTGGAAGGTACCTAGGTTCTTTCTATTGATATATTATTCTACTGATATTGTATCAGCCTAGAAAATATCTTACGAAATTTCTCTTCTATGGGGGTAAAATGGGTGTAGGACGGTTACATGAAAGTTCTATGTTTTTGAAGTTTCAGATACGAAAATTGGCATGTACTTAAGTTATTAGTTTTAAATAATAAAAACCTATTTAAATTATTTTCGTAAATCTCTTCTTAAGGGTGGTAAAATAGGGGATGGAAGTTTGTACAGGGAAGTTTGAATTATTGTTATTATTAACTTAAAATTTGGAAGTTAGGTTCTTTCTAGGAGGTAGGCATCAGCTAAGAAAAATTTGACGAAAATCCACCCCAAAGGGGGTAAAACGGTTTACTTATATTTTACGACATCAGTTTATGAACCTAAATATAATAAAACAGAGATCCTGTAGGTACTAATTTTTATCGGACATAACTATTAACTACAGATTGACGTGATTTTTTCAGTTGCATTTTTTTAGTTGAGAACCTGGAGTTGACAGGCTACTATTTTTATTCGCGGAAAACAAAGGGTTCCCGTGGGACTTTTGAAATACTAATACCGCGGACGAAGTCGCGGGCAACAGCTACTAGTACATTAATAAAATACCTATGATTATAAAATTAAATTATAACTTCTTGTGACTTGACCACGACTATGTGACCCCCCCCTGGCACCAAAGCTGGATCCGCCCTTGCTCGCACTCGGCCGATTATTTAAATACTCATAGGACGAGGCGACGCATAAACGCTACAAAGACGAACTTCCAAGACCGAGACATTAGTACAAAGGGCCGGCGATAAATTTCAATTGCGCGGCTGAAAGTTGGCCGTTGGAACAAAGAAATTCGTATACACAGCGGTGATTAAAAGCCTTTGCATGTCTAATGTTGTATCGCGGCAACTTGTCGGCTTCCAGAGGAATGCGAAACGTCGCAACTTTCCGAATAGGCTTCTATGTACTTTGCAACAGTGCTGTATTTCGTGACGCAGCCCATTGCGATAGGACTTTTTTTTAACCCGCGACGCAAAAACGACGGGGTGTTATAAGTTTGTCGTGTCTGTGTGTGTGTGTATGTGTGTGTGTGTGTGTGTCTGTCTGTTACACCGTAGCGCTCAAACGGGTGAATCGATTTGAATGTTTTTTTTTTGTTTGATAGGTGAATTAGTCGGGAGTGTTGTTAGCAACGTTTGATGAAAATCGGTCCAAGATGGCCGCCGCCATAAAATGGCAGGTTACATCTCAATATCTACTACAGCCTTTAAACCGCCCACTGCTGGGCACAGGCCTCCTCTCTCGTACGCTCTGCTCCAATACGGTTTGATGGGCTTTAACGAATATTGTCACATGATAGTGATAATAACCGACCGACTTCTTAATAACGTGCTCTCCGAGGCAAGTGTTCTCTGTGCCAGATACCAACTCCGGGCTGGCGCTGAGAATTTCTTGACAGAAAATCCCAATATCTAAAAATTATTTGCCCGACCCGGGATTTCATGATCAGCAATCGAATATGCTAACCACTAGACCAACGAGGCTTTTGAGAACATTATGGATTTACTAGTACATAAATTATAATGGTTTCATGGTTTTGGGGTGTAAGTGGCCCAAAGGGGTGTAAGTGGCCCAAATTCCACCTATGTGGCCAAAATCAACCTCACCTGCGCGTGGTGCAATATGCTAACGAGGCCCTGACGCTCTCAGTCCCTTCTACGGGTCGTTGTGCCTGATACCACACAACTTAATCTGGATGGTACTACCGCTTTGTGGTAGGATCCTACCCCGAATCCGCCTGGCTTGCGACCACACTTCAGCCGTAATCTGCCGCAAAGCATCCGTGTGTTCCGGCAGCGAGCTGAAGAGCCAGTCCCCTTCGTCAAAAGCCGGCAATGCATTAGTGGTTCCTCAGGTGCTGCTAATGTTCATGGGCGGCGGTAATCACTTAAAATCAGGTGACCCGCTAGGTCAGTTGCCCGCTATTCCTATAAAAAAAATCTTCACCTCTCTGTTTATTACTCGTAAGATGAAAATATTACGCAGGGCAGGGAATAAAATGCTAGTTGAGCGCTTCAATGCTCTGCGTCTAATGGAGTTATGGTACAAGCATTTTCACTTAGGTAGCGAATGAAAATGAAAACCTTTTACCAGCTGTTTTGTTCTTGGCTACCGAAGATGTTTATTAAGCTCCGGAGATTAAAATGAAAGAGTTTATATTATAATGGTACCTACCTACCTACTGGGATATTCATAAAAAATAGGGTTCTATAATTAAAAGCGTTAAGAGAGAAAGAACAAGCTTCTATAATGTTTATCCGTTGGTTTTCTCTCACTTATATTATACCTTATTATTTAGGTAATTTGGTCTGTACGTTATGTCAAGAAAGTCTCAGTGCCAGCCCGGAGTTGGTAGTTGGCGGTGTTTCACCCCCCTGCCTCGGAGAGCACGTTAAGCAGTCGGTCTCGTTTATTATCACTATCATGTGACAATAGTCGTTAAAGCCCGCCAACCCGCATTGGAGCAGCGTGGCGGGTCTAAGTTCTAAATCCCTCTCTCTTATGAGAGAGGAGGCCTGTACTCAGCAGTGGGATGTAAAAAATTGCTGTAGTAGGTACTGGTGGTAGTCTGTACCTACGTATGAAAGCTGTTTTTTAAATATGGAATTTGACTTCACAATTTAATATGAATAGATTAAGATGACGAAAATGTAGACAAACAGAATAAGAAAATCATCATCATCATCATCATCATCATCATCATCATCATCATCATCATCGTCATGCTTTTTCGTGCGTGTGGCCGGCGTTCATCGATTTATACGACGTTATCACGTCAAAAGTTACCTGAACATTCATTATGTTCATTGTACGGGATTGCAATCAAAGTTGCTATTGAAACGACACGTAATGGCGGCGGGTGGCCACACGTTATGTGAATTCGTTAGTGAGATACAACTCCGAGTCGGAGCTTTTAATTTTGTTAAACACGAACTTGTTCCGTAAGCGGCCGGAACTGACGCTTTCGGATAAGTTTCCGTTTCTTTGCGTATTCTATCAATCTGTTAGTTTATGTCCACCTCTATATAAGCCCGTGGTGAAACACCATGCAATGTCTAGGACATGGAAGTGGAAATTACCTACCTACTTATATTGTACCTACCTAATAAGTAGTTTCTTCCTATTTCCTTGGTCGTGGGTCAGTCAACAGAAGCTAAGTTGTCATGTGTTTGGCTTAGATGTACCTCAATGTACCCGAAATGACAAAAATATACTAATTAATTGATGATGAAAATAAAATGATCAAAAACATCTCACAGTAATATCACACAAGCTCACAGTATTTATAATTAAATATTTGAGAAATAACGTTAAATATGTTTAACGCTATAAATATTAATTAATATGTTCAATTGACTTTATCCCCTAGCAGAGCAGACCGATCGAACACGGAATGATTTAAATCGCTCATTCAAAGTAAATCGAATGACTAAAAGTGTAATTTAATTCGGTAGGTACGTGTGCAATAATATCGATAAGTAGAAATCGATGATTTCATAATCGAATATCGAACGAGACGTATCGACACGACAAAACAATGAAAACATCGCTCATCCGACAAAAGCCGACGCGATCCGATTAGCGCGGCCCGTAAACAACGAGCGCGCGACGTTATTAATTTTCGATTGGTTCAGGTGTTGTCAACATTTTGTGTTCGAATCTATTGAAAATAAATTCGGTCTGCCATGTATTAAAATTGTAATTGATGCATGAAAAATATACGGCTCGCTATGTTTATAAATATTTTGCCCGTGATTGTGGCCGCGTGCATTTAGTTTTTTATTATTATTATGTTTACATGTACCTATTTTATAAATAAAAATAATAAGCATGCATCGTATGGCCTTTTCAAGCTTTTGTTTAATTTCGATGAAATCGATTGAGTAGTTGAGGCGTAAAGAAGTAAAAATCAAATAAACAGATACATTTACATATTAATAGTACCTATTAGTGAGTACCTATTAAGAGTCTAATTCTATTGCAATAGCGCTTGGGCTACGCCGCGTGCGTGGCATATATAAATCTGAAAACGTCCTCACTGCAAATATTCAGGTTAGCCCGCTTCCATCTAAGACTGCATCGTTACTCACCATCAGCTGAGATCGAAGCAGTAAAGGGCTAACTTGTATATGAATAGAAAAAATATGTTGTGAAAAAGGTTGGCGATCCCTTGCGTAGCGAGACGCTTCCTGGCTGACCCCATTGGTAATTTCCTCTTTTATGCTGTCATCACGTGACGCCTGACTCCGGCTTCCCTTTTTATTGCGAAAACTAACTTCGATTTGCTGAATATTTCCACTATTGGATTTATTTCTTCACTAGCTTCTGCCCGCGGCTTCGCTCGCGTGAATTTAGATTTTTCACAAATCCCAAGGGAATCATAGATTTCCGGTTCCAGTTCCCGCTCCCTTTTTTAATCTTTATACCTACTTTCAAGGAAGTTTGCTATAGTAATCTACCTATATCTGTAGCGAAGTAAAAGTCTTCTTAGCATGAAACTTGTATTAAGGGAAGCTCCCTTAACACAAGTTTACTCCTATATCAATACTTCCACTGTCCTATATCAAATGAAATAAGGGATCCTAAAATAGCAGTAAGTACATTTATATATCAAATTGTTGTAAAGATTAGAAAATTGTCCAGAGCGTGCGATAAAATAGCGTATGATCGATAGCACGTAAGTAAGTATATCGGGGACGTGTTTATAAGAGGGCAGTAGGCGTGGGATTGCCAATTCTTTTCAAACAGCAGGTTCTTCCTACAGCAGCATCTGCATCTTGCTCACACACCATTTGAACCGCTGATCTTAAACAAAAAGGAAATTTATTTTCGTTTGTAGTCTGAGACTTAGCCCTCATACGCATTAGCGGTCAACCGCGTACGCGGCTGACCGCGCGGCTAGCCTCTTCATAGAATTTCGTCGCGGTTTAATGCGTACAAAATGCATATAAAAATATAAAAGCGGCTAGCTGCGCGGTCAGCCGCGTACGCGGTTGACCGCTAATGCGTATGAGGGCTAAATCGACGAATTTTTCAGCGTTACTTTCGATCAATGATATGCTAGATATCTTCATTTGAACTATCATGAGTTATATCGATTATAACTACATAACGCAACAGCTGGCAACAGTGACGACCTCCTTGGCGCAGTGGTGAGCGCTGTGCTCTTATAAGTGGGAGGTCCCGGGTTCGATTCTCGGCAGGGACAATTTGGGATTTTATAATTTCTAAATTGTCTCTGGTCTGGTCTGGTGGGAGGCTTCAGCCGTGGCTGGTTACCACCCTACCGGCAAAGCCGTGCCGCCAAGTGATTTAATTTTCCGGTACGATGCCGTGTAGAAACCGATCAGGGGACCTAAGCATACTTACATCTTCCAAGTTAGCCCGCTTCCATCTTAGACTGCATCATCACTTCCCATCAGGTGAAATTGCAGTCAAGGGCTGACTTGTACTTGAATATAGAAAACGCTGGATTTACGTGAATTACGCCGGAGTATGCCAAACTATTTTCAAACCCACCCGGTCTCATAATCATGAGTATAGTTCGTTCGGTAACATTAGTGTCGGTACAGGCGCAGGTGCTCTTAGTATTCTGCTTTTATTTTTATTACTTTTTTCTGTTTATAATTTTTTTTTTCTATTCTAACAGAATCTCCGAATAGTCTGCCATTCCGCACTTGGCCAGCGTGGTAGACTATGGTTAAAATCCTTATCATTTTGAGAGAAGACCCGTGTTCATGAGAGAAGACCCGTGTTCATGAGAATATTATATTTTATGTTTATGGTTATATTGTAATAAAATACGAATATAAAAAAATATAAAAAGGAAAGAGAATTTTAATAAAAAAAAAATGAGTAGGTATAAAACGCCAAAACCCCTTGTGCCTGTACACCCCGCAGGGCATGCTTTGAAGTCACGGTGGTGTCTTTGGCAAAACACCGCGCGGCGGAGGCGGCTAGACACAAAAGGCGACCGTAAGAAAACGAACAGACTATATATGTGTATGTTTATGCACCACGATCGATGTTTGATACAACGATATCAGCTACTGTCATTTCACGGGTTCCGATAGCTGGGCTATACTATATCTTGATTCGTTCGAATATGCTGACCACAACAGATCACGAGGTCCCGGGTTCGATTCCGGGTCGGGCAAATAATTGTCAGGTATTGGGTTTTTCTGTCAAGAAATTCTCAGTGCCAGCCCGAAGTTGGTAGTTGGCGGTGTTTCACCTCCGTGCCTCGGAGAACACGTAAAGCAGTCGGTCCCGGTTATAATCACTATCATGTGACAACAGTCGTTAAAAGCCCGCCAACCCGCATTGAAGCAGCGTGGCGGGTCTAAGCTCTGAATCCCTCTCTCCTATGAGAGAGGAGGCCTATTGTCACATTGTGGTTTTCAGTCGTTTTATTATAGTTAACTGGATAGTTATACCTGGACCTCTCGGGACCTCCCTCAGAACCCCGACTATAGGTTCCATAGATTACAAATGGCGCCCGAACAGGGACATTTGACGGCTAACGTCGATCACTACGCTGAGAGGTGTCACTAGATGTCGCTGCGCTATAATTATAATAACAAGTATAAATTAAAAATTTAAAAAACCCCCGACATTCACCATTTTGTGGCGGCGGCCATCTTGGATTTGCAATAGTGCTATTCTACTAGTAAAACCCTTTCATTTGATACCCATATTAAGGGAGTTGTGAAAAAATATGTAATCCGCCATTTTGTAGCGGCGGCCATCTTGGACCGATTTTCATCAAACATAGCTAACAACACTCTGGACTAATTCACCTATCAAATAGAAAAAACCACATTCAAATCGGTTCACCCGTTTGAGCGCTACAGGGGAACAGACAGACACACACACACACACACAGACACGTCAAACTTATAACACCCCGTCGTTGTTGCGTCGGGGGTTAAAAAGAAAAAACCACAATGTGACACTATGCCCAGCAGTGTTACGTTAAAAAGCTGTAGTGGTGGTGTTAGTGGTGGATAGTCCGGCTAGTTGGTAAGATGCACGTAAATTCGAGACATTTAATAATCACAAAAGTGGGCCTCGTAGTAAAACGAGTTCTTCAGACGAGCCGCCGGAATTAAGCAAAAACAAAATTAAAAGTCGACCCGCGGACCTCTCGTCGAGATACACTAATGAACAAACTTTTATTAGTCACTGCGAGAGGTCACTTTTATTGTAGCCATGAATTTAGCGATAAAAAAAAATAATGAATAAAAAATAATAATAATGAATGAATGATAAATAAAATGAATATATAGACATTTTATAAGCAAGTGCGCTTCAACTTAGGTGGCTTTTTCACTTACCATTATGTGATCGCAATGAAACGCTAGTCTACATAAATAAACATAAAAAATACCATAAATAGAAAACAGTATCCGTATAAGGCTGTGATAGCCTAGTGGTTAGAACGACCAACTTCTAATCGGAGGTCGTGGGTTCGATCTCGGGCACGCACTTCTAACTTTTCGGAGTTATGTGCGTTTTAAGTATTTAAATATCACTTGCTCTAACGAATGTCAAGCTGAACTGCCTCGCGGACTGTACTTTTACTTCTTGACGTAGGTACCTGCCAATGTTCATAATTTCTTATAAGTACTTTCACAGAATACAGATCTTAAATTAGTGCTGTCTATTTAGGACCTGTCCATGAACATGTCTTAGACACATAATTATGCCAAATCATTTTAATTTCGTTTCATAGTAGTTTATTGTCCCTCATATTCATACTCATAATCTTTATAGTTAGAAAGAAAAGCTGTGATAGCCTAGTGGTTAGGACGACCGACTTCTAATCGGAGGTCGTTGGTTCGATCACGGGCACGCACCTCTAACTTTTCGGAGTTATGTGCGTTTTAAGTATTTAAATATCACTTGCTTTAACGGTGAAGGAAAACATCGTGAGGAAACCTGCATGCCTGAGAGTTCTCCATAACGTTCTCAAAGGTGTGTGAAGTCTGCCAATCCGCTTGGCCAGCGTGGTAGACTATGGCCAAACCCCTTCTCACTCTGAGAGGAGACCCGTGCTCTGTAGTGAGCCGGTAATGGGTTGATCATGATGATGATAATGATCCGTATAAGACTAGATGACCCAATGACCTTTATTGATACTAGTACGCTGGCTTCAGACGACGTCGTAATGAAGTGATTGTAAAAAAAATTGGCTGTCTCTAAAGTCGTTTTACGGACGATAAGATCTATCGCTTGTTCCGCGCTCTCACTTGCACGCTCAGCTAGGCGGAACGTGACAATGAGTCATGCTTTTTCGTGTGTGCGGCCGGCGGTCATCGATTCATAAGACGTAATCACGTCGAAAAAAAAAAATCACGCCATTTTGATGCTCATTGCTAACCCGCGGGAACTGTTGGTATTCCTGGGATTAAAAGTAAGTAATAAATAATTATTCTATGTAACTCTTTACGTCCTGAACTTTGCACATGCAATAAGTAAATCACTTTGATCCATTGTTTTGTTGCGGCATAATAATTGAAGGACAAACAAACACACTTTCCCAATTATAATATTTATGTAATAAATAGATATTATTAAGTATAGTTAGATAGGGGATATTAGTAGATAAAACTTTTTGCTGTGGTGTTAAGTTGTGTCACGTCAATTTATAAACATAGAGCCTATAAATACACACACACAAAATAATCAATATAACATCTAAGAAATCGCGAGTTTCATGGCCTCGCTTCAAGACTTAACTTGTTAATGTTCTATTTTCGAAGAAAATATTTTTTTGTTCTTGTTGACTTATTTTGGTAAATATATTCCTTTGAAATAAAAAAGACTCCTTGGATTGCTTCTAGAATGAAATTAACTAGCTTTTGCCCTCGACTTGATCCGCGTGGAGGTTGATTTTTCACAAATCCCGCGAGAACCCTTTACTAGTTTTAACCCAGGAAAACCTGTAGGTATCCACTGTCACTCATTAAGTCTTTAACTATATTCATCTCCAAAGAATAATAAATATAAAATTTTATTCATACTTATTCATACTACTATTACTCGTATAATATACTTGATATTATGTATAATTGTGTCTGTATGCCATTTACATTTTTCAGCTCAACAGCTGAACCCATCGTGAAAAAATTTGCCACAGAGATAGCTTGCATTTCGGAGAAGAACATGTTATGATACTATCTCTCCCGGAATATCAAAGTTCCCACGGGATTTTTAAAAACCTAAATCTATGCAGACGAAGTCGCAGGGATCAGCTAGTCAGCATAAAATAATACCGCAATACAGAGGACCTAGGGTAAGTTTTCAAGTTAACCTTAACAGCCCCCGCACATTGGGCCACAAGTGGCGGCGACTATTGGCCGCCACAAGTCACGGAAGAGATTTTTCATACATTTCTTGTGGCTCGAACGCGGCCACTCGAACGCTCAGTGTGCGGTGGTATCATATAAAATGTATGAAAAATCTCTTCCGCGACTTGTGGCCTATCACTAGTCGTCGCCATTAGTGGCCCAGTGTGTGGGGGCTGTAAATATGTGCGTAAATATATACTTTAGTATGGACAGGATAGGGACGACTGGACATTCCTTTTGGCTTTGGCTTTGGCTTTGACAGGATTTGGCTTTCCCTGAACATCCCTTTCCCGTCCCATACGTAATGACAGATTTACGTACAGTTAACGTTAACTTTAAAACTTACACTAGGCCCTCAGTTATAATTTTTTATCAGACAGCTGCATTCGCCAGATAATAATTTTTTATACATTTCTGCACTCCACGAGTCTGAAAGCTTCAGGATCAATGTAAAAAGGATTCACAGACAAAATAATATCCTAGCAATTAAACAAAATTAAAACTTGCTTAACGTTTCGTCCATTTCGCCTTAATGCCTCATAATGGAACGCCATTTTATATGGGAATAGAAACATAAAATAGCCGCTTTTTTACACTGTCCGATACGATATCGGTATCGAATGCGGATTAACTATCGGATCGTTAACTTATTAATTATAAAATGTTGAATATGTTTGTATTTTTGGTGCTACTTTAAGATTTACTTAATTCTACCCTCCAGTAGTACTAATTTGTATGTGCATAAACGAAACTCTAAAGGAAACTAAACTAACAGTTCTGTCAGTAGTGCTAAGTCAGTAAGTCTTTGATGCTAAGGAAACAATTTTAAGCTCTTTAGTGTATGTAGCTTATAGCTCTATAGGATAGTGCAGCTATCCTTTTCCGGAGGGAACATTGTGAAAAGTATTTAGTTCAGAGAATTGCGTACAACAAAATTATCATATTATTATACCATAATGGGGCTAATTTTGTTTTACATAATCTAATGCTGTTTGTTATTTTTTCGCAAAGAACATTATGAAAATGATAGCACTATTTTAAACCTGTCAATTTAATTTAGAGATTGTGCACAATAAAACTAGTACCTAACATTGTAGGTATGTCATATATACTAAAATATGCTCTGATGAATGTACGTGCTTACTTTGTTAAGTGTCTTACAATACTTTATAATTTTTAGTAACCTTTGTTGTTAGATCATCTATATATATATATATAATTAAGTAATAATGTCTGACGTCTGGGAATCACGGATCGGCGACATATCGTATCGTGTAGTATCCTCCGAGAGCTTGAAATGTGTGCGCGTCACAACAGAGCGGCTAGGTAAAAGTTTTATTTATGCGGAAACTTGTTTCATTTTTCTCCCGCGAGCCGCGTCTCCCGAGCACAGATACTCTGGATGCTGTACACCACATAAATAAGGGTCTATTAAAAATGTATGAAGATGGTAGCACTTCAGCGATTTTTATTAACACGTCGAGATTTACGGGCCGTTTCGCCGGAATGGGTTTCCGTTTATAATAAAAATGTTTTTGTAAATACAATGATAAGTATCTTTTAGGAATCCATATCCACTTATATTCTCCAATATTTTTATGCGAAATGTGTTTGTTTGTTATTCAATCACGTCGCAACAGAGTTACGGATTGACGTAATTTTTCATAGTTGACAATACCTAGATTGTGGCATAGGTTACTTTTTACTCGGGGAAAATATCAGTTTCCATGGGATACCATACTATTTCTCACGCATTATTTTGTCATTCAGCCTGTTTGTCTGTCTGTCACCATTTCACGGCTCAACCACTGAGCCGATCTTGACAAAATTCGACAAAGAGTAGTTTGTATGTACACCAACTGGTTGGTCAGGCCGGTTGGTCAACGGGGCATACACCCTATAATTTTATCTTCTATACCGAAAAATCGAAGAGTTAGATACATATTTGACCTAATAACATATTTTGGTATAATCTCCAAGAGTTATCACATTACCATTTCTGAACTCTTATAACATATTTGCGTCAAGAGGAGTTTATATAAAATTATGTTAGAAACTATTTCTTAAACTAGTTCATGTTTAAGTCGGATTGTTATAATATTAGGTCCATTAGTGCGAGCGTCATCCCTTTGTACTCTCAGAGCTTTCGAGTAAGTTTTGTTTTATGTTAAAACTTCTTTCATACTTATTTCTTATTCAGAACTTTACAAGCTTTGACGAAAGTACGACCAAGTGTTTACGGAACGGGAGCAAAGTTATTTTTAACTGTTGTCAAAAAGCAGGGGTGTTAAAGTACGTACAACTAAAAGCTTTTCTGAATATACCTACATATTATCTCCTTCAAATTGGCTAATCTTTGGTCTTTCATTACAGCTTAAGCTACTATCGAGCTACGCGATTTTGGGTAATAATGGTTGACGTCTATCTCTCTTGCTCTCTTTTTTATGGTTCATCGCTGAGGGTCTTCAGGATCACCCATCCATTTACTTGGATCAACGTTGCTTGACCAGCGCAATCGACTGATATGCAATGTTGTAACTAGATCACACGCCCCTCAAGGTTATTACAGGTAGAGACAGAACTACCTTACTTACTTACTAATCTGAGATTCTCGTATCTCCTCGGAGCTCCATCGCCCGCTGAGTGATCCTGATTTGATGTTTTAGATCCATAAGTCATACATTTTGGGTGAAAGATTTCAAAATAGCCAACTTCGTAAGTTGCTTGATATTTCGTTTAAAGGAAATATCAAGCTTGTAAATCTTGTGTAGAACAAATAAGAAGTATCATAACAAAAAGTATTATATTAAACGGTAGTGGACTATCGATAGTCCGAACCATACAGCAACACGTCTGAGAGTAGACAAATGAACGGCATTTCGATTTTGATGCAGCTCCGATGCGAACCGAATGTGCAGTTCACGTGCTGTTGCCGTACAGTTCTAGTATAACGGACTGTTTGTAGTTAGCTTGCACTCCAAATGCAGTCAGTCAAGATTCTAATAATTAGAATGATATACTTCGCATAATTATTATGCGAAGTATATCATAAAACTGAGGAGGTGAGCGGTTGAATTGCAGTACAGTTTTTATTGCTATTACGATAAAAACTTTGCTGCAGGCTGTTCTGTAATTATTCTAATCCCTTACTCTAAATTTTCCTAAATAATCTAAATCATATTTGACAAGTTATTAGATTTACACAGTACCTTAATATAATATTTTAAAGACCCACCGGTCTAGTGCTTTGGCAGAGTTCTTTGGCATACACTGTTGTATCTCTACTATTTATATATGAAAGCGTGGACTGTGGTACTTAGAGTCCACAGCACGACCCAATAAATTGTACAACGGAAATTGAGACTATAAAATTCAAAACAAATCTTCTGTACATGCCGAAGAACCAAATAATTTAAATGTGCTCGTATTATTCGAGTTTAATATACTTATTCGATATAAATGCAAGAAATTTCATTTCCACAGTTTTACGACCTAGGTTGTGTCTTCCGTAAGGTTGCACGTCCAGTAGAAGATATAACTTAAATATAAAGATGAAAATCCTTTCACTGCAGAGATCCCGGAGCCTTCAATAAGCATTTTAGGTGACCACTGAAGACATTTTGATTTCCACTTCTTTAATAGAAGTGGAAATCAAAACGTCTCTTTCAGGAGGTCAAATCAAATTTTCACACGATTTCCACTCTTTTGCTGTCTATTTTAAATGCGATTTTACTGCAATATTATTCTATGTGGCTAGAACGGACACTATTTGGTACTTAAATTATCTGTCTTGCTAAAAAATTGAAGCTGTCTTCCTTCCTATTTTGCTCCGAATAAAACGATGATGTATCATGTACATTGTACTGGCCCGTTGGCGCGGTTGGCAGTGACCCTGCATTCCGCTCCGGGGTCGCGGGTTCGATTCCCGCCCCGAGTCTGGGTGTATTTATAATATGTATGTATGTATGTATAGATACCTTTATTAAAATATATAATATATGTATTTATATGTAAATATGTCTATCAGTCGGCTGTTACCTATAACACAGGCATTAAGTTGCCTACTTTAGGAACAGACGACCGTGTATGTATGTGTGAGTATTTATATTATTTATTATTATTATTATTTATATTGTACACAATATTAGATGATATTAGTATGCATTGGTGTTAGGTATATGTATAATGTATATTGTTTTTTATAAAAAATATTCTCGTAATAATATGGACCTGAGTCGACTGTTACTATTTCTATTTTTTGTATTAAGGCCGCTCTCTTCACGCGCTTTTCCATACAAACGTATTACGCCTATTATTCTAATATTTGTCGAAATAGGTCTAAAGTTAAGCCAGATATCAATTTATATCTCCATTACCTATGCCATAAAATAAAAATATTAGTAAAATTATATTTATTTTGAAAGTTATGAGTTATGACGCTTGAAAAATCACTATTTTTGGGCAAATTTTGGGGCAACTTCGTGCGTAAATAAACTATATTAGGTATAAGAAACTAGAAAATTGAAAAACCACCGAAGTCTTATCATAGGTTACTTCATAATAATTACAATTAATGTCTTTAGTTCATGTAGAAAATTGCCAAATATTTGCTAAAATAGGCGAAATTCCAAACCTTGATTTGCATCTTTATACTTTGCCGTTTTTCACTAAAAATCATGATATCTCAAGCAAAATTTATTTAATTAATTAATTATTTATTTATGTATATATTTTTAGTACTCTTCTATACTGAAGACGTCTCGCTCTCTAAATGCAGAAATCACTGTTTTAGACTCCACTCACCAACGATTTGTCGCTCCCATGGAGAGGGCTCTTAATAGCTTCGCTTAGTTTTATTTAGCTGCTGCATGCTTAGATCGACGGCTTTATCATAAAATCTGTTAATAAACTTTTTCGGCTCAATTGCCCTCCCGCGGCTTTTTATGTAGATCGTGGGCCCTTTGCCCTTCTCCGAGGAATAGGTATTCAAATATTTTAATTCAAATGGGTCAGTGGTTACGACTTTAAGTGTTGACATGTTAATAAAAATAACTAAAGTAACTTCGAGGCAACTCATTTGCTCATAACCTAGTCTTATCATAGCTTTTCATGAGACATGTTTTTATGTGTATTGACTTTTTATATGGAGTGGACAAACCAGCATTCGGAACACTTGATGTTAAGTGATTACTGCCGCCCGTGAATATAATACCTATGCCAGCAGTTATAATAGCACGTTAGTATTCTTTGCTTTTTTTTATTTAAAAAAAGCTTTAGGTAAATAAAGCTTGCTTTAAAAAAAGCTGTGATAGCCTAGTGGTTAGGACGACCGACTTCTAATCGGAGGTCATGGGTTCAATCAAAATATTCAATCATTTGCCATTAAACATCAAAAAAATTGAAGGAAACATAATGTTCAAAAATAAATTACGATTATGGCTAATACACCAAGCATGTTATAATATCAACGAATTTTATTGTAAAAAATTTAATTAGTACCGTATACATAGTATAATATATAGGTAATATTAGTGTTTAATAAGATTTTTTTGTACAATTCTCATTGTCTATAACAAGGGCTAAGTGTATATCAATAAAAAATGTGTGTGTAATAATAAAAAATATTAGATATATTAAAAGTAATAAGAAATATAATAATAATTACGTTAGATTATAAGAACTTGCAGTTCAAAAATATTGCACGCCAGAAGTGGCAAACTGTTGATACTTATTATTAAAATTTACAACCTAATGTACCTACACAGTGAAAGCAATAAAGGACATGGCCGGAATTTGTATGGAGCTGTGTCCTCGGACATGGCCGGAATTTGCTCGATTAATCGAAAAAAAAACTTACTTAAATAAACATAAATGGAGGTTAATTATTCATATGTGAAAATTGCTTTTAAAATAAACTAAAACATATCGCGGTAATTACATTTCTCCACCGCAGGCGTGGAAAAAAACACAAAAAATAAGAATGTTTACTTTTATTTGTTTTTGTTTTTATTTTACTGTCATATTGCATTTGCGTTCGGATACACGTATAATAAATACTAACGATATATTTTGTATTAATTAGCACTTATGGTCGTGTGCGTGTATAATATCCGAACGTCTTTAATTTTTAATCTATTCAGTAGGTACCTAATTTTGACGTAGGGATGTCGAAAAAATTGAGAACAGTTCAGCGCCATCTAGATTGATCCTCCAACAACTCTTTGACGGGAGATTCAAATGTGGACTAAATAATATTTTTAGATAAGGCATTTTGACTCGAGAGAGAACTGGTTAATAAAATACACCAAGTTCTCTTTCGAGTCAAAATGCCTTATAAATAAAGTTTTAGTTAGGATTCAAAATAAAACAACAGGTTTTTGTTCTAACAATGCATATTTATTTACTAGCGGTCCGCCCCGGCTTCGCCCGTGGTACATAATATATAGCCTATAGCACTCCAGGATCACGTACATATCCAACGGTGCAAGAATTTTTGAAATCGGTCTAGTAGTTCCTGAGATTAGCGCGTTCAAACAAACTCTTCCGCTTTATTATATTATTACTAGCGGTCCGCCCCGGCTTCGCCCGTGGTACATAATATAATATAGCCTATAGCACTCAAGGATCACATACATATCCAACGGTGAAAGAATTTTTGAAATCGGTCCAGTAGTTTCTGAGATTAGCGCGTTCAAACAAACAAATTCTTCCCCTTTATTATATTAGTATAGATTAGTATAGATGTGTAAGGATTTTTTTTGAGTGTGGTGGCTGATGCTTCTTCTGAAAATGATCTATTTTTCAAAATACAAAATCTTTTTAAACATAATACTATGTATGAGACGCTATTTACAATGCTGTTAATATTTTCATATTCAATTACATCACATGGAACAGCCACCACCACCACCACCACTACAGCCTTTTTAATGACCCACTGCTGGGCACAGGCCTCCTCTCTCATAGGAGAGAGGATTTAGAGCTTAGACCCACCACGCTGCTCCAATGTGGGTTGGCGGGCATGGAACAACAGTTCTTTGTAACTTCTGTTTAGTACAATCAGCAAAACTTGTCTGTTTAAATTCATCTTCACATCTGAATATCACATAGTTCACATCTGAAAAGAAATAGTTTTGTTGATTAATTGGTACTTGGTAGGACTAATTATTACAAATAATATATACCATAACATATCGTTTCAACCAATGGACGTTCACTGCTGGACATAGGTCTCTTGCAAGGATCGCCACAGCACACCATAACATATAAGAAAGTATTTTTACTACCCCATAGGTAATAAATAGTAAACACTAAGGGTGGGCTACCAATAATAATTTTTTTCATAACTAGTAGTAGGTATCTGGAAAATGGTTGACAGTAACACATCAGTATGTTCAGCAGAAAACTATAGACTTATGCACACCTGCTGATATCACTATAAAATATATGAAAAGGTGTGCTTGTATCTGTTTATGGATAAAATATAGAGAAATAATTTTAGTATAAATCTACATAAGTTAGGTTAGGTTATACCTACGTACCGCGCAAAATTCCTTATAGCAGGTTTAGGAAATCGAATCAACTTAATGTTGTTTTATACCGGCGAGCCACATTTAAAACATTTCTCCTTGTTTTCTGTCAGATAATTATTTTAAAAAACAAAACATACGAGTCTTGTTTCAATGAAACAAGAAAGAGTCAACGTCTCAAATATAAATAGCACTAAATTATAAAACTGTATAAAACAACTAGAGGAACAGAAGCTCGCAAGAAATCAATAATTATTTTTAATTGTTACGAAACAACCACACAACAACGAAAACGCCATTTTGAAAAAAAAAAAAAAACAATAACTTACCACAGAAGTCAGAACACTTTACTGATATGAACTGATATCACGGAACCTATGGATTTTGAGCTGAAAATGTTGAAGCAAAGAAATGTAGCCTTGAACATGCTTTGTCTCGTTCTCAACTACTAAATAAAGTGTGTGAGGTATAGAAAAACTAGAGAGAAAAAATATCCTAGCTGAATGACTAATTTGTCTTAACTACAATGTTTCAGGTGCAGTCTCCAGTGTCTACATAGATATATATAACCTTCTTGGATATGACCTTAGAAAAGTTAGAAAAACAAATAACAGTTAACATTCTTATTTTTTGTGTTTTTTCCACGCCTGCGCTGGAGAAATGTAATTGCCACGATATATTTTAGTTTATTTTAAAAGCAATTTTCACATATGAATAATTAACCTCCATTTATGTTTATTTAAGTAAGTTTTTTTTCGACTAATCAGGGCAAATTCCGGCCATGTCTTTTTAGTATAAATCTACATAAGTTAGGTTAGGTTATACCTACGTACCGCGCAAAATTCCTTATAGCAGGTTTAGGAAATCGAATCAACTTAATGTTGTTTTATACCGGCGAGCCACATTTAAAACATTTCTTCTTGTTTTCTGTCAGATATTTTAAAAAACAAAACATACGAGTCTTGTTTCAATGAAACAAGAAAGAGTCAACGTCTCATATATAAATAGCACTAAATTATAAAACTGTATAAAACACAACTAGAGGAACAGAAGCTCGCAAGAAATCAATAATTATTTTTAATTGTTACGAAACAACCACACAACAACGAAAACGCCATTTTGAAAAAAAAAAAAAACAATAACTTACCACAGAAGTCAGAACACTTTACTGATATGACTAGAATCACGGAACCTATGGATTTTGAGCTGAAAATGTTGAAGCAAAGAAATGTAGCCTTGAACATGCTTTGTCTCGTTCTCAACTACTAAATAAAGTGTGTGAGGTATAGAAAAACTAGAGAGAAAAAATATCCTAGCTGAATGACTAATTTGTCTTAACTACAATGTTTCAGGTGCAGTCTCCAGTGTCTACATAGATATATATAACCTTCTTGGATATGACCTTAGAAAAGTTAGAAAAACAAATAACAGTTAACATTCTTATTTTTTGTGTTTTTTCCACGCCTGCGCTGGAGAAATGTAATTGCCACGATATATTTTAGTTTATTTTAAAAGCAATTTTCACATATGAATAATTAACCTCCATTTATGTTTATTTAAGTAAGTTTTTTTTCGACTAATCAGGGCAAATTCCGGCCATGTCTTTTATTCTTATTCTTATTCTTATCCCGGGGCACGCACCTCTAACTTTTCAGAGTTATGTGCGTTTTAAGTATTTAAATATCACTTGCTTTAACGGTGAAGGAAAACATCGTGAGGAAACCTGCATGCCTGAGAGTTCTTCATAACGTTCTCAAAGGTGTGTGAAGTCTGCCAATCCGCTTGGCCAGCGTGGTAGACTATGGCCAAAACCCTTCTCACTCTGAGAGGAGACCCGTGCTCTGTAGTGAGCCGGTAATGGGTTGATCATGATGATGATGATGATGATTCTTTGCTTTTACTCTCTCACTTTGTTGTATAAATTATAAATTATTTTATAATTTTTTGACAGTATAGGAGTACATAAAGGGAGTTTAGATTGATAAATAATTAATAATTGTATAAATAATCAAAACTCCTATTTATTATCGTTTGATTCATCTAATTTCTTCGCTGCAAAATTACGAACTAAATGTTGAATAGAAATCCGCTAACAGTGACTTTATAGGCACAACACCACACAAATTCACCACAACGTAAACACTTTGTCACTGTTAGCGGATTATAGCAAAGTAATTTTGTTTGCATTGTATTTCGAAATAAGTTTACAATTTGTTGAATATTTTAACTGTTAAGCCAATTAAAAAGTTAAAGCAATCTTACGGACGCCTCGTAGTGCTCTATTATCTAGGTTAAATAAATTAATAGAAGCCGTCAATATTGCAACAAAAATGAGAATGGAATTACTTAATGGAGCGCTGTAGGGTGGCAAGGCGGGAGGCCAATTAAACCGAGACGCTAAGTTTGTTCATTAACTTTAACAAGATTTGTTCCGTCACCCTTTGAGTCAATCTTCGCTTCTTACAACTCTAATATAAGCTGCTATTTTAAAGTGAAACATTCGCCTTAAAGTTTCCTCTGAATTATATTGAAATTTATTAAATTCACCGATGAAAAGGTACATTATGACCTTTTCATTCGTAGTAATTGATGGCTGGGCTCTTCCGCTCAGCTTTTTGGAGACTAAGGCAATGAACGATTTATTTTTTATTTCTTATTCATCTACAGGTTAGACCTTGACTGCGATCTCACCTGATGGTATGTGACGTTGCAGTTTAAGATGGAAGTGGGCTAAGTTGGAAGAGTTATGACAGTTTTTATGAAACCGATATCCCTGATCGGTTTCTACGCGACATCGTACCGAAACGCTAAATCACTTGGCGACACGATTTTGACGGTAGGTTGGTAACTAGCCACGGCTGAAGCCTCCCACCAGACCCATACCAGAGACAATTTAGAAATTATAAAATTCCAAATTGCCACTGCCGGGAATCGAACTCGGAATCAAATTTTCAGTGGATTTAAGGTATATGGCAAAAATAAGCTCAGTGGCTTTTAGTTTTTAATAGCCACTGAGTTACAGAATAGGGGGCCAGGTCTCAAAGCCGTGTAATTAATTTAATATCCACATTAAAAGTTACACCTTGTGTATAAAAAGTCTACTAAATTAATTTATTTCTGTTTGATTTGAAGATTTGGCAGAAAAAGCGGCCCTTTTACCGCTCAATACATCGTCGAATTGTGCGAATATTAAAAATCATCCGAGCATTATTGAATTGCTCTTTCCGATCATTTTTGGTGTGGTGTTATTGGAGGCGGAAGCTGAGTTTATTTTAATTTATGTTTTTGAATGAAAAAATACTAAATATTTTTGAATTAATTTATAGTTGTCATAAAATTGAACGTTTCACTATAATTTGAATGAATGAATCGAATGATCGAAAAGTATATTTTGATATGGTAAAACTGTGAATCAGTATGTGCTTGTACAAGAGACTAAGTCCCATACGAAATCTTTGAAAAAGTGTCCATGCAACTTTTTTTAGCCTTCTCCCTCAAACTATTTTACCTTTTAAAAGACCGCTGCGGCATCATGATGTGTGATCATAGATGTGTTCACACAGGCTTTCTCACTGAAAATTATTGATCGAAGTTCTATTCAAACTATTCAAAGAGAGAGTTAGCCCTCATACGCATTAGCGGTTGCGGTAGCGGTGCGGCTAGCCGCTTTTATATTTTTATATGCAGCCGCTACCGCAACCGCTAATGCGTACGAGCGCTTAGTGCGTACAAAATGAGCGGTTGCATATAAAAATATAAAAAGCGGCTAGCCGCGCCGCTACCGCAACCGCTAATGCGTATGAGGGCTTACAATGTATCGCAATCTAAGCGACATAATATTAATATTGTTCAATTAGACTATATAGCATATTAACTTATAAAAAAAATTGGTTGTCTGTAAAGTTGGTTCACAGACGATAATTTTACGTAATAACGTTATAAGAAAACATTATAGAACACATAATATATAAGCCGATCGTGCCTTTCTATCGCTTGTTCTGAACGTGACACTTTTTCGTCCGTGCAGTCGGCGTTCTTCGATTTATAAGAAGTTATCACGTCAAAGACTTAATTTAACTTGATGAATGAAAAAAATTAGCTTTACTTTAGTAATATCTGTATAATGTGAATGTTATTCAGATCCCCAATAATAATTGTCCCGCTATCAGTCGGACCGGACCTTTACCCACCGCTATGAAGTTTCAAATAAAGGCTGGCGGGTAATAATGGTTTTTAAATCGATTCGGTTTTCTGTACAAAGAGTGCATTCATGTGATGATTTTAAAGGCCCGACCTCGATTACAATAATAATAAATAATAAGTACCTATTACAAGTGTATGTATATAAGTGTATGTAATAAGTATTATGACCTATTCATTAAAATCTCTTTAGGTTTTATATGATCTCAGTCTAAAAGTTTATTTAGATTTCGAACGATACCGTAATCCAATTACCACCACCACCACGACCCTTTAAAGTCCCACTGCTGGGTACAGACCTGTTTTAAAGGAGAGAGGGATTTAGAGCTTAGACCCGCCACGCTGTTACAATGCGGTCTGGGGGACTAACCAAATATCCGTTTTTTAAATTTTTGTCTGTCTGTTGTACCTACGGACTGAGCCTCGGAACTGCTGAACTCATTTCGACGGAACTTTTACAGGCAGATAGAGGATTATTCAACAAGTGATCTAATTTTTCATCCTGGAAATAGATTTATAATGCTAAAAAAATAAAAACCATTGTTATTAGGGACAATATAATATGTATAATTTAGATTTTCACAGCATGACCGCTGAACCGATATTGATGAAATTTGGCACGGAGATAGCTGGCATCCCGGAGAAGAACATAGACTAAATTTCAGCCCGGGAAATGAAAGAGTCCATACGGATTTGTCAAAAACATAAATCCACGCGAAGTCGCGGGCAGTTGAAAACATAACTGCTTGTAATATTGATCCATAAAATTGTTTTCTAAAACTAAACATACTTACCTTTTCAAGGTTTGCGGCCTAAATATGACTACGTACTTTATTATTTACGAAGGAGCCTCATAAAAAAATATTTCACCGTAAACCTACCCTACAAATAAGCAATATTTACGTGGAAAAATACACTTTCCCAGAGTAACGTAATACCTTATATCAACCTTTTTTAACACGCCGAAACGGGCCCTGACTACTGTGTCCACGCACGTGTGATATGAGAGACTATCCTGAAATTGAATTGGACGTTGGTTAGAAAAAAGTATTCAGCCCACAAAACACTTGTCAAATAAATAAAATACTTTTATTATTTCAAAATCGCTGTCTAATTTTCTATAGATAATAATAATTTTTACTGGTTCGATTTTTTCACTAAATTACGTCCAGTTGATACCTACCTATACTTGCACATGAGTGTAAGAGTGAATTGGTATACTTACCTAGTGACATAATATTAGCGACATAAGTAGAGTATATATATGTAGAGTTGCGTCCTTCCCGTTTAACCGACTGCGCAACGCGAAGGAGTATAATATAACCCTCTATCGGATTGTGGAAGTCCCCTGGGAATCGGCTGAGCCGTATTATTTAGCGTAAGTACATATATATAGATTAGAGCAGACCAACAGTTAGACAGACAAACGGGCAATAATTTCAAGACCATGTATTAGGGATCAAATAATCATACTATGAGCTTAATAAAATATATTTATTTAAATAGATTTATTTGCGTAGATGTGATTAAAAACAAAGCAGTCGTGTAAAATGTAAAAAAAAAACTTGTTGTGACATGGTTACCCTACTTGTAACGGCGGACCTCTGTGGCCCGTAAAGTTACACATCTTAAGGAGTTTTGGAGTTTTCGCAAAATAAACCGGATACCAGCTGCGTGCTTCTTTTCTTACCCTCTCTTGCGTTATACCAGATCAATGGGACAGAAAGGGACAAAAACATAAGTATGGTATTGAGTATGTTATTTTTCAAAAAAATTTGGCAACTTAATTTCGAAAAAATAATTGGGGGTGTTTATTACGCCGCGCTATTGGTCCTTCAGTCAATGTTTTGCTTTCCGCTCTGTAGGCAAGTCTGCGCGTTTCTCAGTGCGCATGCCATAATACAGTTAGTACGGCAGCCCTGGAACAAAATTTTTAGTTCCTTGTGTGTTGGAGTCGTGTTGTGTTTGTTTCAGATTTTAAGACAAAAATAATAACCAAAACCAAATAAAACTCTGAAAATACTATTTTCTATACTATTATCTTCTGTGTTTTGGTGTACAATCACACTAATATTATAAAAAAAGGGTGTGTGTGTGTATGTTTGTTACTCTTTAACGCCGCAACTACTGAACCGAATTAGGCTGAAAATTTGAATGGAGATAAATTATGCCCTGACTTAACACATAGGCTTATTTGTTCATTTACTTTCATTCATTCACTTTTTATCCTGGGAAAATCCACAGTTCCCACGGGATTTTGAAAAAACCGAAATCTATAGCTACAGCTATAGGTACATTACTATAGCTAACTTTCTTGAAAGTAGGTATAAAGGTTGGAAAAGGGAGCGGTAACGGGAACCGGAAATCTGGAAAATCGAAATTAACGCGGGCGAAGCCGCGGGCAGAAGCTAGTAAAAGTATATATTCATTCTTTCACTCTCTCATCCGTTCGTTCATTCGTCATGCAAAGGAGAGTCCTAGAACAGAGTAAGGTTGGTAGTTATTCCATCCAGTTGATATAATCCTACTACTTATATATAATATTATAAATGTGAAAGTGTGGATGTTTGGATGTTTAGATGTTTGGATGTTTGGATGTTTGTTACTCAATCACGCCGCAACTACTGAACCGATTTGGCTGAAATTTTGAATAGAGATATATTATGCTCTGACTTAAAACATAGGCTTTTTATCGTGGAAAAATCCACAGTTCCCACGGGATTTTAAACAAGCTATAATTTAAAAATTAAAAAAACCCGACTGCCATGGTAAAAAATTAACTAAAAAAATGAATAAACTACCACCGTACCACTTACAGTGTAGTTGTTATTTATTTTGTTTTTCATGATTTGTCACTACAAATTGATTTAAAACATATAGATTGTATACATTTCCGTACTCGCCTTTTAAAGCCCTTTATTTTGATACCCCATTCGAGGGTCTTGAAGAAAAAAATTTTTTTCAGCCCGCACATTAAAGTGCATAACATTCGCCATTTTGATTTTTTATGAATTTTATGTACTCAGTAACATTTGCGCCGTCAAGACGAATCTAATGACGTATAATTTATCAAAATAGGTTAGGCCGTTAAGTAGTTACGAACTGACATAGGAAACGGTCATTTTCTACGATTTATCACTCCAAATTGTTTCCAAATATATAAATTTATACATTTTCGTATTTGCCTTCTGAATCCCTTTATTTTGATACCCCACTCGAGGGTCTTGAAGAAAAAAATTTTTTTCAGCTCGCACATTAAAGCGCATAAAGTCCGCCATTTTGATTTTTTTTTTAAATTTAGGTACCCTATGACACTCGCGTCATCGAGACAAATCTAATGACGTATCATTTATCAAAATCCGTTGAGCCGTTGATTAGTTACAAGCGGACATAGGAATGGACATACATACACACAGGTGAAACACATATACCCAGTCGGGTAAAAAAAAAAAATAAAAAACCAAAATCTATAGCTACAGCTATAGGTAGATTACTATAGCAAACTTTCTTGAAAGTAGGTATAAAGGTTGGAAAGGGAGCGGGAACGGGAACCGGAAATCCACGATTCCCTGAGGATTTGTGAAAAACCGAAACTCACGCGGACGAAGCCGCGGGCATTTTCTAGTAAATTATAATATTATAACAAGGATACATTAAAAAAACGAAGATCACCCGGGAAGCTGTCCCGGTAATAGTGTACGTGATATTAATGTGTGTTTTAGAGGAATTTATGTTTGACATGTGCACCCGGCGGCCATTAGCGAGCGCACTGGCCGCTCAGACTGTTCCGTACCTTTTATATGCACTTAAATGTTAAACAGTTGCCGCTGTGAGAGAAAGACGGTGGGTATTTTAAAATATCCTTATAGAGTTTTAAAGTGATTAATGTTTCATAAAGTTCAATGGAAACTTTTCGATATTATACAAAAGTGTTGTACATACAGCCCGCCAATTGGAGCAGCGTGGCGGGTGTAAGCTCTAAATCCCTCTCCTATGAGAGTATATGCCCAGCAGTGGGACGTTAAAATTGTGTAGTTTTGTACAATCGTACATACATTTATATACATATCTAGTAATAATATTATAATAAAACTGTAACAGATCCAATTCTGTACATTGAATATATTTTGAAAATTTTTATTGGAGGGTATTCTTTAATCGATACTGAAGCCAAAACTGCAATTTTTTTCATTTTTGTCTGTCTGTCTGTCTGTATCTTGGCCGCGCATCACGCTGAAACTACTGAATGGATTCGAATGAAACTTGTTACTATTTGAGTTTATACTCCGAGGTAGGACATAGGATACTTTTTATCCCGAAATTCAGCATGGTTCCCTTGGGAGAGGGGAAGAAAGTTAAAACGTGTATTTAGCTGTAATTCATTAACGCGTTGTTCGATTTCACTCATTCATTTTTTGTTAGAAAGGTAGTACTTTAAGTATTGTCCCGTAAATATTTCAAGGTCATAGGTTTTTTAGTTCAGAAATGACAGACATTACAACCCTCAGTATTGGGTTCAAATAACTTGGGACCCGGATTTTTGAACTTACGACTTATTTTAAACTGGTGTGCGTTTAAATTTATGTTTGTCGGTCTGTCTATTTATTTCAGCTAATCTCCGAAACGGCTGGATCGATTTTAATGGAACTTTCAATGTTATAAGGTATAACTTAGGCTACATTTAGTTTAGGCACATACAATAATTATGGGATCCGATCCGATCCTATATAAAACCTATAAACACGCGAACAAAGTCGCGGGGGTCAGCTAGTTATATAATATATGTAATATGTATAATGTATATCTCGTCATCCCCATCCACGCGATTCTGATGAAATCTATACTAATATAATAAAGCGGAAGAGTTTGTTTGTTTGAACGCGCTAATCTCAGGAAATATTGGACCGATTTCAAAAATTCTTTCACCGTTGGATATGTACGTGATCTCTGAGTGCTATAAGCTATATGTTATGTACCACGGGCGAAGCCGGGGCGGACCGCTAGTTATAAATAAATAAATGAAAATAAAACCAGTTTATTTCATGTCAGTGACCCATATCATTACATAGTATAAAACAAAGTCGCTTTCTCTGTCCCTATGTCCCTATGTATGCTAAAATTTTTAAAACTACGCAACGGATTTTGATGCGTTTTTTTTAATAGATAGAGTGATTCAAGAGGAAGGTTTGTAAGTAGAAAAATTGGACCCGGTAGGTGGCGCTAATAGCGGGCAGGACGACGTCTGCCGGGTCCGCTAGTTTAAAATAAAGTACAAAATAAAAATAAAAAATTACACAAAATAATATAAAGATAAAAAATGAAAATGAAAAATGATTAATCCTAATTTTTAATCTTCTTAAGTAATATTATTTTGTGTATTTTTTTATTATACTTATTACAAGCGGACACCCGCGGCTTCATTCGCGTGGATATTGGTTTTTAAAAATCCCGTGAGAGTCATTTTGTTTTCCCTAAGCTCCTTTGTAAAAACTGTTAAAAGTTCACTCGGTTATCCCTCACATCCCCCAGTTATTATTTTGCAAAAATCTTCAATGTACAGATACGGCAAGTCTACGATTTTATTATATGTATACTGTATAGATAGATATTGTATTATGCAAATAAATCTGTTACATTTCCGCGTTCAGTTACGCTTTCATTACATTTGGTTCGCGGCGGAGGTGTGCTAGGGACCGGAGTATAAAAACGAACGAATCACGTAGCAAAGAGAAAGCCTTGTACCTATTAAAATCTCTGAAGAAGCGTTTGATTTATTCACAGCGGTGGTCTGCTAGATTCCGTTTCCGAATTCCGATATTATGTATCGGTTAGTTGATGACGTCACAAGTAGGTAACTGATTACTGAATCAATAAGGATTAGAATCGAGTATGGAACTACACGTTTGTTAGTTTTCATTAACGAGTATAATCCGATATGGTCTAGTGGCTAGGATACCTGGCTCTCACCCAGGAGGCTCGGGTTCGATTCCCGGTATCGGAATTAAACTTTTTCAATTTTCGTTTTTAACTGTATTTTATGATCCCGGAAAACAATAGAATCCCAACAGGACATGACGATAGATGGAACCTACATCCAACCGGACGAACTTACGGGTATCATCGTTTTAGTGAATAAATGTTTTTTTTCTTTCTTTCATTATTTCTTTCTTGCGCCTCGGTCTGTCTCCACTTCTTTAATACAAACCATATCTCAGGCTACTATTTCCGAAACTACCTACCCCTTGCAGTGCGGGACTGCGAGTGGGCAATAAATCTCGAATTGTCGCCACCAGATGGCGCGCGTCCAGGTTTTTGCCGCCATAACTCGTCGGGCGGCGCACCTTGACTTGTACTTGAGGATATTTACTTTCTTATAAGAGCGTAGTTAAGTAAGTACCAGTTATTTAGTGTCTGTTTATACTTCTTCCTAAAGCTCCTATAAAACTGTAATGTATGCGTACAAAACTGTTGCGCTTAGAATAAGCTGTTGCCGTGTTGCGTTAGTTAAATGACAAGGTTTATCTACTTACTGAATATTTTTCCTTAATACAAAACAATCATTGCTTTTTTTACCCGACTGGGTAGGTATATGTGTTTCACCTGTGTGTATGTATGTCCATTCCTATGTCCGCTTGTAACTAACCAACGGCTCAACGGATTTTGATAAATGATACGTCATTATATTTGTCTCGATAACGCGAGTGTCAATGGGTACCTAAATTAAAAAAAAATCAAAATGGCGGACTTTATGCGCTTTATTGTGCGAGCTGAAAAAAAAATTTTTCTTCAAGACCCTCGAGTGGGCTATCAAAATAAAGGGATTCAAAAGGCGAATACGAAAATGTATACAATTTATATATTTGGAAACAATTTGGACTATAAATCGTATAAAATGACCGTTTATTATGTCAGTTCGTAACTACTTAACGGCTCAACCAATTTTGATAAATAATACGTCATTAGATTTGCCTTGATGGCGCAAATGTTACTCAGTACATAAAAATCATAAAAAATTAAAATGGCGGATTTTATGCACTTTAATGTGCGGGCTGAAAAATTTTTTTTCTTCAAGACCCTCGTGTGGGCTATCAAAATAAAGGGCTTTAAAAGGCCAGTACGAAAATGTATTCAATCTATATGTTTTAAATCAGTTTGTAGTGACAAATCATGAAAAACAAAATAAATAACAACTACACTGTAAGTGGGTACGGTGGTAGTTTATTAATTTTTTAGTTCGTTTTATAGCATGGCAGTCGGGTTTTTTTAATTTTTAAATTATAGCTTGTTTGGAAGTATGTATAAGTTGTGTACCTATCTATGTAAGTCACATCAGCCGTCGCGACGCACAAATGTATTAAATTAATTACCTATTCTCATTTTAAAAATATTTTTTGAGAGTAGGGTATACACTTTACGTAATTTAAAAAAACTTTCATACTGTGTTAATATCGTAGAAAATTATACCTACTCCAATAATATAGTAGTTTAGAAGTTACGACGAAGGACATCCAACTCACCCAAAACTGCCATTTTGGCCCTAGTGATAGTTTTTTTTTTCGAAAAGCTAATTTAGATACATTGTAATCTATCTATAATATAATAAAACTGTAACAGATCCAATTCTGTACATTGAAGATATTTTGAAAATTTTTATCGGAGGGCACTCTATAATCGATACTGAAGCCAAAACTGCAATTTTTTTCATTTTTGTCTGTCTGTCTGTCTGTCTGTCTGTCTGTCTGTCTGTCTGTCTGTCTGTATCTTGGCCGCGCATCACGCCGAAACTACTGAATGGATTCGAATGAAACTTGGTACGATTTGAGTTTATACTCCGAGGTAGGTTATAGGATACTTTTTATCCCGAAATTCAGCACGGTTCCCTTGGGAGAGGGGATGAAAGTTAAAACGTGTATTTAGCTGTAATTCATTAACGCGTTATTCGATTTCACTCATTCTTTTTTTGTTAGAAAGGTAGTACTTTAAGTATTGTCCCGTAAATATTTCAAGGTCATAGGTTTTTTAGTTTAGAAATGACAGGCATTTATTGGGTTCCGATAACTTGGGACCCGGATCTTTGTACGTACGGCTTATTTTAAACTGGCGTGCGTTTAAATTAATGTTTGTCGGTCTGTCTATTTGTTCCAGCTAATCTCCGAAATGGCTGGATCGATTTTAATGGAACTTTCAATGTTATAAGGAGTAACAGGCTACATTTAGTTTAGGTACAAAAAAGGATTATGGGATCCAATCCGATCCTATATAAAACCTATATCCAGGCGGACGAAGTCGCGGGGGTCGGCTAGTTATTTAAATATATCTATTCAACGATGCTCCGTTCGTAGATAAGTATATAGGTACCTAGCATTTTTGAACTTTGAATTTTCATATTCAGAAAAAAAAATCACACTCTATACCTACTTAGCGGAACAAGATCCACTGTCTGAATTTTCTGTGATAAGTACACAGATGGAAAGGCAATCGGACTGGACGAAACTATGAAGGTTCCTTGTTTTATTACGGATCCCTAATTATAAAGAAATAACGTTATTATCATTTTATAATATAAATACAACTTTATCTTATTAAACCTTTTAAATACCTTTCCATTCCGATTGCAGTAGACAAAATATGAACTTAATCCCAAACAAATTAATCGTTCATAATCAAGGAGCGTAGACAACGGGTGGTCTAATTAGTATATTTAATATACCCCTCTCTTTCACACACATAGAAGTTTAACAGGACAAAAGATATTCCCTAAGGGCAGGTCCTCGGTAGCGGCGGTTAATTAATTGAGAACCATTTTGGGCGCCATATTTGTTTTGATTCCGCGGCTGCTTTTTATTTTTAAAAAACGTAGTTAAAAAGGTTTTACTGCGGGCTACAAATCATAAGATGTTATCAGATCTAATTTAATGGGTGGGATATAGGTTTTTTTATATGGACACTTCTGTTGTTAGGTAGGTAGAACATCTCGGAAAAATATTATTATGAGAGTGATAAAGATAAAGTTTGTTTTTTTTAGGTACCCAATAACACTCTCCTCATCAAGAGGAATCTAATTACGTATCATTTATCAAAATCCGTTGAGCCGTTCAGTAGTTACAAGTGGACATTAGATGTATACATACATACACATAGGTCAACCACATACCCAGTCGGGTAAAAATAGATACATTTTAGGTTTTATGACTGATACTGCCAAATTATTATACCTAGGTAATTCATCCAGGTTTTTGATTCTAGTTCGTATGTTCATACTTATTTAAGTGTAAGGAATTATTATAAAATATTACGTTTAAAATATACACAGCCCATCGTTTGCTGTTCATAGTTTGTAAAAAGTCTATATGAATGTTGCTGTAAATGTTGTCAACAGTAGGTAAATAGCCCAGCAACAAGTCTAAATTAAAAAATTATAAAACCCCCGACATTCGCTATTTTGTGGCGGCGGCCAACTTGTATTTGCATAGTGCTATTCTACTAGTCAAGCCCTTTCATTTGATACCTATATTATGGGAGTTGTGAAAAAATATGTAATCCGCCATTTTGTAGCGGCGGCCATCTTGGATCTATTTTCATCAAACATAGCTAACAACACTCTCGACTAATTCACCTTTCAAACAAAAAAACCGCATTCAAATCGGTCCACCCGGTTGAGCGCTACAGGGGAACAGACGAACCCACACACACACACATGCACACACACACACACACACATACACACACACACAGACACGTGAAACTTATAACACCCCGTCGCTTTTACGTCAGGGGTTAAAAAACCAAGAAGTACACAAGTATAAATTGAAAATTTAAAAAACCCCCGACATTCGCCATTTTGTGGCGGCGGCCATCTTGAATTTGCAATAGTGCTATTCTACTAGTCAAGCCCTTAAATTTAATACCCATATTGAGGGAGTTGTGAAAAAATATATAATCCACCATTTTGTAGCGGCGGCCATCTTGGACCGATTTTCATCAAACATAGCTAACAACACTCTCGACTAATTCACCTTTCAAACAAAAAAAAAACCGCATTCAAATCGGTCCACCCGTTTGAGCACCACAGGGGAACAGACAGACACACACACACACACACACACACACACACACACACACACACACACACACACACAGACACGTCAAACTTATAACACCCCGTCGTTTTTGCGTCGGGGGTTAAAAAATAAAAACTGAAAACTGCTTTAACAGCTCGTGTAGTTGTTTACTGAAATTGCCCAAAAAACTATAGGTACTTTTTAGCAATATACATAAGTATTCTAAGTAATCAATTTTAATCAAAAAGAATTTATAAGCGAATTTTACATAAATAAAATAAGTAACTTCGTAAAATTTTCTCCTATTCCGCAGTAAGTACAATTATTTTTTCAGTTATTACATTTATATCAATTCAGCGCCTCCACAAAGTGGTGTAAGAAGTCTTCACATTGTACTGAAAAACGCCACTGTGAATAAAAGATAAATCGTAGGTAGGACTTTAGAAGTGGCTTATTAAAAGTTTTTTTAAGACATTGGAAGGTGATAATATAAACTGCATGAGAGAACTTCACTTTTAAGACAATCATTTTTGTATATTCGGGTAAAGAGACTGGCTTTACATTATAGTACAAAAGTTTCTAGTTTAAGAGCCAGGAATTTTACTAAAAGCTATTTTGCGTATTTTTTGTTTTTCCTGCAAAATAAAAATTATGATTATGGTATAAGGCTTTATTTTACACTAAGCTCGTGCCGCGTCCGTATCCTGTGCGGATATAAAAATATATGTATTGCTCGGCAGAGCACAGGCTGTTACTGCTGAAACAAAATCATGCTCAATTCGATAAAATCAATAATTATTCATACTAACTTAAATTTAAAATCCCGTCGATTGATACAATTGGTAATTATTGTTGAAAGTATAATATCGAGAAGAGTTGGGATAATTAACAGCTCGAATACCATTACTGCGACACATCTTTCTCGCGGCTTTTGTAACGCTTTGTCGATGAAAACTATTCTATTATATTGTTTTCATCGACAAGGCTGCAATGCTCGCGGTTCACTATAATGCGTAAATGAATATTCCTAGTTTTCAATGTATGTACCTATGTATAGTTCTAGTTCCTAGTTTTCAATGTATTTATGTATATGTAATACATTATGTAATATTATATAGTTTTATATCTTATCAATAAACACGTGGCGTTGTTTAGTGTAGTGTGAAGTCACCTTAAGAAAGCCTAGTTTTAATGTATGGCCGTTGATGAACTATAGAAATTCTCGCTCCAGGCCTCCAGTGGAAACGAGTTGCTAATAAATACATACATACTTATGGAAACTTCAGCGAATGGGAGTTAATATTAATGTTATAAGTACCTAATGCAAATAAAATTAATTTCTAGTTTATATACTTAATTTGATTCTTTATTTACAAATGAGTGGTTTTAATTGATTTCTAGTAGGTACTAACGATTAATTAGTCTTGAGCTGGTACTTTCATCATCAAAAGAAAATCTAATAACATTTAATAATTATGAATTCTATCAAAATTGATTCAGGAATTTTAAGAAATCAGAAACGACGTAAATAATTATTATGAACGTGTTCATTACCTTAACGGACAACCAACGACTTACTTATGCCCGGTTCCTATATTCAACGAATCGTAACTGTACAAAAGCTACAATTCGTTTTTGAGTTACGAGTAACGAACAAAAAATGGCGTTCCTAAAAATTTTTGGGTCATCTACCTGCTACGACCAGATGTTGGTCACGCGTTTAACCGAAGCCCTCCCTAGACATTCATTCCGTTTCGCTATTGCAATCGAACATGTTTATAATTACAAAAAAAATTATGCATATTTTAATATTTTAAGCTTATATCGATACTATACTGCGAAAAATTACTTTTTATGTTTATTACTTATAGTTTTGGTGTTAAAGAAATCTGTTAAATAAATAAAATAAATTAGTTTACGGACTGCTGAAGTGATAACAAAATGCAATATTAGTGACGGCTTACAAACGATGGACGGCTTGAAGTGATATTGACAATTCCATACAAATTACAGTTTTCAACGGAATTTCAACGAGTAGGTACCTATTCAAAAGTATTTTCAAAATAATTATGTGAGATTTTTAGTTTTTAAAAACAAAAACGAAATAGTCTTTGAAATAGCATCGAATTTCATCTGTGTTCTTTCGAGGTGTATGCAAGTAGAATATGTAGTTATAACTTTCTTGATTGTATACCTATCTTATTACCTACTCGTACTTTTACTATGAATGTTACACAAGTAATCCAAAGTACTAAAATAGTGAACCCATGTTTTGTATTCTTTCCATTAATCACAAATTCTTCGTCTGTATACGTAATTCCAGTCCGATAACAATTCTAAATCACTTATTTCACTATCTGAACGAGACATTTTACAATTATTTAATGTAAAATATTCCAAAAACGCAAAACTGTAGTGAGATACCGACCAATATCGAGCGGTAAACAAAATATAGACGATCCGTAACTTTGACAGCTCGTTGAAGGTTCTTTTTATTTATAGGAACACCATAGACCGTCATCTTCATACATATGTCCTACTATTCGTTACTCGTAACCCTCCCATCCGTAGATACAAGCTATCGGTAACTTATTGTACGGATCGTTGGTTATAGGAACGGATTTGACTTACGCCTCGTAGAAAATACTACTAGCCGTAAGCAAAACGAGTCGTTTTTTGGATATAGGAACCGGGCATTAATGTATAAAAAGATAACTCTCGAGTGCTGGCCCCACTCAATCTTTATGAAAATTGGTTCAGCAACTGTTCGCAAAAGCTTGTATCTGTCTTTATTCGTCGGTTAAGTACAATTTGGCGTTTGCAAAATCAGTCCTTGCCAAATGAACCGTTTGAAAAATAAAGCTCGACTTAGCGGAGGCACTCCTGTGCCCCCAAATATTTATTTTGAAGTGGTATATTAGCTATATTTTAGGAAAAATTAAACCAATTTCGGTCCAGCAATCTCAGAGAAATCGGTGTGCCAATCAAAAAAATTTGAGACATATGGTTACATTTTTATGTGTTTGACTTCATATAAAATAATGATAACTATGTGTGTTTTATACTAAAACCTTCCAGAAAGTATGGAGATTACGATACTACAATCATCAAAATCGATTCATTGATTTTTGAAATAATCGCGAACTTACATACATACGGGACGAACCTTCTTTTTTGAAGTCTGTTATAAAACTCCTTTTTTGAAGCCTGTTAAAAAAAGAAATCGCCCCCGGGTGGGCTCGAACCACCAACCTTTCGGTTAACAGCCGAACGCGCTAGCCAATTGCGCCACGGAGGCGTTGGGCAACTATGCGAAATTGTGTATCGCTAACCGCGCGCGCGTGCGGCCTATATCTTGAGACGTGACGTCATACGTATTGTTACCTATTTACTTACCAGAAACTGATTAAACAAAGCGATTTTATTTAGTTAATTTTATCTCAAATATATAATATCATAACGTAACTATTTACGCTACAAAAAAGCAGCAAAATAATTCTGTTTCTCAACAACTACCTTCTCCTTTTAGTAGCGCGACAGTTACTCTCGTCTTCTCTTGTCTCTCGTCTCCGGGACACTACGCCTTTATATGAACACAAGAATAGATTTTAAACCATGTCAACAGTAGGTACGGATGTAGTAAAAACTGACACCAGGTAAGCCCGCTTTCTTCTTAGACTGCATCACAAGTTATCGCTTACCAGATCGCAGTGTAGAGTTTTAGCTCAAAGACGGAATTCGCTCATGGAGCGATAAAGTCGCTCACAAAACGCGATCGGATTTAAAATCCCTTTTAAGGGAAGGGAATGAATCAAAAACATAATAAAATAAACCTTATTTTGAACAAGCGGATACCCGCGACTTCGTACGCGTGGATATTGGTTTTTGAAAATCCCATGGGAATCATTTTGTTTTTCTTAGCTCCTTTGAGCTTATACCTTGCTAAAAACTGTTAAAATTTCACTGGTGGATGTTTAGGTAAATCAAAATGTAAACATCCGCCAATGAAAGTCCCATCAAAATCGATCCAACTTTTCAGAGACAAGCCGGTAATCTCTAAAGTATCCCCTTTCTAACAAAAAAAGAATGAATGAAATCGGACCACGCGTTAATGAATTACAGCTATGTACATATTTTAACTTTCATCCGCTCTCCCAAGGAAACCGTGCTGAATTTCGGGATAAAAAGTATCCTATATGTTACTCCATAGTATGAACTTAAATCGTGCCAAGTTTCACTTCAATCCATTCAGTAGTTTTTGCGTGATGCGCGCACAAACATACAGACAAACAGACAAACAGATAAACAGACAAACAGACAAACAGACAAACAGACAAACAGACAAACAGACAAACAGACAAACAGACAAACAGATAAACAGACAAACAGACAAACAGACAAAAATTTCAAAGATAGCTTTTTTATGTTCCATTACTTATCCCTAACACCTCCCAGTTATTATTTTGCAAAAATCTTTAATGTACAGATACGGCAATTCTACGATTTTATTATATGTATAGATATAGAAGAAGATGTATAGATAGAAGAAGATAGAATAGAAGATAGAAGCAGGCGTTACTTTGCGGAAATCCATAATATATGATGGAAAGTCAAAATTATTTTGCTATACCTAATCCGCAAAACAGTCTTTGTATGGTACAACAAGCAACATATTGTGCTATGCCCTGTCAGCCCTCCTGCTGTTAAATATGCAGAAAAAACAAGCAACCAAGCTAACCCCAAGCACCACCACCGTGTAACACCACACAAATCCACCACCAACATAAATAAGAAGTTATGATAATATACCTAGGTACAGACAGACAAATGGACGTAGATAGACGGAATACCATTTTTACGGAAGCGTAATGAAAACAACAGAATAGCCAAATATCAATCAACAAGTATAAATTAAAAATTTTAAAAACCCCCGAAATTCGCCATTTTGTGGCGGCGGCCATCTTGGATTTGCAATAGTGCTATTCTACTAGTCAAGCCCTTTCATTTCATACCCATATTAAAGGGAGTTGTGAAAAAATATGTAATCCGCCATTTTGTAGCGGCGGCCATCTTGGATCGATTTTCATCAAACATAGCTAACAACACTCTCGACAAATTCACCTTTCAAACAAACCGCATTCAAATCGGTCCACCCATTTGAGCGCTACAGGGGAACAGACAGACAGACACACACACACACACACACACACACACACACACACACACACACACACACACACACATAGCATACCAACCAAAACCATACGTAAATATTAAAGCCGTTCCATCATTTTATTTAACTTTGTGTATCAATCAGCGCTGAGTGACTGTGCAATTTGTTTATCATTCCAATTGGGAGCAAAATTACAATTCGCTCCTAGCCATAGGGTTGTTATCATAACGTAAAAGCGGTGGCGATAATAAGTTTTCTTTCAACTAAGCGTAGGCGTTTCGAAATAGGTACATATCCGCATACGCAATATACCTACTGCGTTTCCAAATATTTACCTTGAGAGAGAGTATTGTATGTAGCGTCTAAAAGAGGCTTTAAACTATTCTACGATAGCTATGAAAAACGTCCCGAGCTACCAACCTCCGAGCATCTTGATAGAAGTCTCAGCCGCTAAAAATCAGCCACTTAAGCCTTCGTAAGATTGACGCTAGTTCTGTTGTGAGCAATTTCTAAACTAAACTAAGATCGTAAATGTGCGACTTCTGTTCTGAATAAATCCTAAACTACACTAAGTATTGTAAACCAAACTTAAGTAGATTGGTGATAGTTCTGTTAAAAACACTTTCTCACTAAATTAAGTTGATAGCCCAAAATATAATGCTATTCTTTTATGCAGGAAATGGATAAAACTTAATTTTAGACCTATCTATCAAGTTTAGTTTAGAGGCTGAGTGCCGTATTAGTGCGTACTATTGCGTCAGCAATAAAATATTTTTAAGTAATACAATAAAAGTAAGAAAAAAAATTCGTTAAATCGCGACATTCACCGCTTTCGCCTCTACTGTGATACAACCAATAAGTTACAGGTGATTTATTTGAATCCAACCATAACTACGAATGATTTACTGATTCATTGCTTTAGGATATAATGGTCCGATAAAGGACTGTGATTTCGGGATAATTGTTCTTATGAATTGAGCATTACTTCTCAGAACAGTTTGGGGTCTCTCTCTGCATTGTTATCCTCAATTTTAAAGGTCATGAATTCAATCTTTTTCTCAAATGGATCATTATTATCTTTGCTACAGATAATTTATTTATCTCTCAACATTTTTAGCCTTTTTGTAACATACTTATATTTAGCATCACTTTTGTATAGTATATGTTTGAAATCCTGCGAAGGATTTTTCAATAACTTCTTAATTGAAAGGAGACTAACTTCTGAGAAAAAAGGAGATTTTTTTATGAAAAAGGCATACGTAATACGTAATATTGTTTTGTGTGCGAAATATTAAAATTTGTCTAGTAGGTACAAGTTCGTAAACTAAAACCCGACTTCGCTTAATAATAATAATAATTTAGCACGCAGAAAACACGGGGCAAGCAAGTGGCGCCATCTGTTATGTCTATCCGAAAACCGAAACTAATTTAATAATCTAGAAATCTGCGCCCAGGTCACTTCTCGATTTTTCTCGTGAATAAAATGTAGCTTATGTCACCCGGACCATAACAACAAATCAATTGACATCTCATTCATCAAAATCGGTCCAGTAGTTTAGACGCTATGGTGATACACACAGAATCTCATACAAAAATCGTTGAGCCGTTCCGAAGATTAGCCCGTTCAAACAGACAGACAGACAGACAAAAATTTTAAAAACGTGTGATTCGGTTATTGTACAGTTCAAATAACCGTATGAGCTTAATATGAGGTAGTCATTGCGAAATTACAGACAGACACTTCAATTTTATTTATTAGTATAGATTTCCAACAGAAATCCTAAAGTATAGGTAACTAAAATGGATTTCGAAGAAACGATTGGTGTACAAGTGGAGGCTTTCATATATCATAAAAGTTGAGTTAGTTCCCGTCTCTGGCCACGACAGAGTTCTGCTTGCGAGAAACGCTTCAGATCTAGTTCCCGCATTTGATTCTAGGATAAAGATATCAAATGTGAACTTAAATGTACATTTTTAAACTTTTTGGGGTCATTTTGAAGGCCTCAATAACTCAGTGGTGAGCGTTGTTGCCCTATACTCATTAGTGGGAGTTTCCGGATTCGATTCCTGGCAGAGGCAATTTGGGAATTTATACAAAATTTAAATGGGGCCATCAACCTAAAGGTACACTTTGTTATTATTATTAATTTATAATTTAAAACCGCGGGATTCCCTTCGAGAGAAAGAAATAGGTATTCTTACAGTAGCTTCTCAGTATATTTATAACAACATAATTTTTGTTAAGCAAAACATTCACAGTTACAATAAAAAGTGTGAATTACACGTTTACGCCTCAAAAAGGTCCAAAAGTCGTTTGTGGGAATGGGCGTAATGTTCTATAACAAAATTCCACAACAAATCTTAGATTTGCCTTTACACAAGTTTAAGAATTCTATTAAAAGTGTGCTCATGAAAAAAGCATATTATACAATTGAAGATTATATAAATGATAAAAAAGCATGGATTTAATTTATTCGCTTTATACGCTATTATAACTTGAGGAGTATTCGATTATTGGTGTTTAATTCGATGCTTTAATCATGGGTAGCCTAAGTATGTCACGCTCTCCTTAAACATTTCTGTGGTGGTGTCGTGTGGTGCGGGTTGTTACGTTCCCTCAAATATGGTTGAGCGAAGCAATGGCTGGATCATGCGTCATGCTCGTGAACGGGTGCCGCCGTCGGAAATGGGGCTACTTTTGTCTGCCCTTCTTAACGTGTAGAATTGTAAGCACCATTCCGAACCAGTGGTAGATTCATTTGTCGATTCAAAAGCACTATTGTAAAAGTTTATCTGAATAAAAAATATGTCTTAGACTTGCCTTTACACAAGTTTAAGAACTCTATTAAAAGTATGCTCATAAAAAAAGCTTATTATACAATTGAAGATTATATAAACGATAAAAAAGCTTGGATTTAACTCGTTCCAGCAATGCGCGAGACGGCATTTCAATCATGTACATTAATAATAATAATTGTTATAATGTTATTTTTTAAAAAAGAGCAACCGCCGAGTTTCTTGCAGGTTCTTCTCGGCTGGAACTGCATTCCGAACCTGTGGTAGACTCAATCGACGATTCAAAAGCACTTGTAAAAGTTTATTTGAATAAAAAACTTTTCTATTCTATTCTATTCTATTCTATTCATATAAAAAAATGTACCTAAATCGGTTCAGAATTGACGTAAACACGTATAAAATTGAGAAATTCCTTTTGATGTAGAAAAAATGTTTTTCTATTAGAACGTCACTTCAAGAAAATATCTACTTTTAGTTATTATCCTAAAACATTTATATACATATAAAACATCTCACTGAACCAAGCATACGAGTAGGGTACCTATTTGGAATCTGAAAGCGTGATACAAGTAAAATTCTGTCTCTCACAGACCTAGAGTTTATCTCAACTTTTGTGAAATATGGCACCTACCCTCCACTTGTCCACCAATAAAAAGATCCGAATTTTATTTCGAGTCAGCTCTTTATGTACCTAATTTACTGTCTATACCTATACCTAATCTCGTGCAGGTTATTTTCGACACATTGTCCAAGAACATTTTAACGTGATAACGTCTTACAAATCGATGAACGCCGGCCGCACGCACGAAAAAGCATGACTCATTGTCACGTTCTTCTGACGAAGCATGCTAGCGAGAGCGCGGAACGAGCGATAGAGAGGCAATGTTTTCTTATGACGTTATCACGTAAAATTATCGTCCGTAAACCGATTTCACAGACAACGAATTTTTTGTTCTTGTTTTAATTCACCACTTGACTGTGATTACACCTGATGGTAAGTGAAGCCTCAGATGGAGCGCGCTTGCCTAGAAGACGCCCATTCACTCTTGACTTAAGGTTGCCTGAAATATACGTAGTTGGAAAAACGGAAGTTGGAAGGGCATTTCAAATATTGGCTGTGCATTTTACGAATGAGGAATCAAGCGGAATGTTCATGTTTTAAGATTTTTGCCAAACCTTAAACTAAAGCCATCAGTTTTTCTCAAACAATTCCCTAGCACAAGGGTTAAGACTTAAGATATTCGAAATGCATTGAAAAGTTTTCCAATTAGGTTCGTCACGCGAAAACGGAACGAGAGATTCCTTCTTTTTCGCTTTTCCCAATGATTCGCCATGAAAATTGCTGGAAAATTTGATTCTAATAATTCCAAGACCCGGTTAGGCTTTTGCGCTCGATGTCGCTTTTATGCCCTAGAAATTGTTTAGGGCCGCTGAAATAAAATTGAATTATGGGCGCGGCTAGTATTTTTTTAGGGTTCCGTACCTAAAGAGTGCCAACGGGACTAACTAAGCTTTCGCTGTTTGTCCGTCTGTTCTACAACTTCAGCCGTTATATTATAGCCAGTTAAAATCACAGAATAAGCTACAAGAAGTTATAGTGGTTATTATTATATTTGCCAGATATTCTAATAATGTATTATAATTATATTAGTAAATATCAAATCTATTTTTCACGCATGAACCCTATATGTTTCCGGAATAAAATGTTGCCTAGATTACCTACTTCTTGCATGACACCTGCGTGCTTTTAAAAATCTCGTCGAAATCGGTTCAGCCCGCGTTCCAAAGATTAGCCAGTAGGTACAAACGGACCGACAGACAGACATAGACGAAAAACTCATGTTCGGATTATGCTATCGTTCGAATTACCATATTATGAGCTTAATTAGAAGCATACTAGTTGTCAATTGTAATAAATAACATAAAATTCAGGCACTACTGTTTCCCATATAAAGGTGGTTTTATTACTTACTAGATTTTGCCCGCGGCTTCGCCCGCGTGAATTTCGGTTTTCCACAAATCCCGAGCAAATCGTGGATTTCCGGCTCTCGTTTCCGCTCCCTTTTCCAACCTTTATACCTACTTTCAAGGACGTTTGCTGTAGTAATCTACCTATAGCTGTAAATATAGATTTCGGGTTTTTCAAAATCCTGCGGGAATTGTGGATTTTTTCAGGATAAAAAGTAGCCTATGTTTTAAGTCAGGGCATAATCTATCTCTGAATTTCAGCCAAATCGGTTCAGTAGTTACGACGTGATTGAGTAACAAACATCCAAACATTCAAACATCCAAACATCTAAACATCCAAACATCCACACTTTCACATTTATAATATTAGTAGGACAATGACCTCTCACAGCGATTTTATTTATTTGTATTGATTCTAAACTACTTAGTCTTAGATATAATATGCTGGACCGTGTCACAGATAATAATACGAGTAGGTAATATTCTTTTTTAATAAGTCATCAGCAGACGATCTCTTCATTCAAACAATATAAAATTCTCATAACATTTAATAAAAAAAAAAATCAGTAGCCCACAAAAGTGTGTCAGCTTGTTCAAGGCAATCCACTACTACAATTGGGTGGAATTGAAAAGTTTTCCAATAAGAAACGTCGCGGGGACCGTGAAGGAAAATTCCTTTCCTTTTTGACATTTTAAAAGATTCGTCTCGAAATTGCCGCTTGGAATTTCTTTTAGGGGCGCTTCGGTTCTCAGCGGGTACATCTGTTGAGAATTAATAAAGATTTTCTTATCATTTCTATTGTTTGTCCATCGTAGTATAGGTTTTGCTTACAAATGGACATAATTTACTACTATGAAATTAAAAGATAACATGTTTCATATAACTAGATCATAGATTCTTTGTTCATTCAGTTGTGTTCACTCATAACTCATAATAAATATGAAAAATAAAAATAACGACTGGATATTTTTCTTCGGTATAGATCGAACAGAATCTCATGAAAAATAGGGAAATTAAATTTTGTAGTAAGCAACACTAGGTTAACTCGGCTGCCCTAGTGATAAACAAAGTACCTAATTACATTCAGAACACCTTACCTGGGATCGTTTCACGAAACGAAAAATCAAGCAACTGCATTTTAAATACAAAAACAAAGTAATCAACATCCAATTACTTTGTTTTTGTGTTGTGCTTGTTGTTTACTTGGTTTTTGCATTTATATTCCGGGTTAGGGAGTACAGTTACTTTGTTTGGGCAATTTAAATTTCAGTAAACGGTTCAAGTTATTTGAAATATTAAACTGTGGTAAAAAACTACTCGACATAAAACTTTTGTTAATGCAAAAAGTCAATTTCACAAAAAATGTCAGTTACTTTGCTTATCGCTAGGGCAGCCGTAGTGTTGTTAACCTTGGAATTTCATTTCCCTATTTTTCATGAGATTCTGGTCGATCTATATACCCCTAACACAAGCTTTCGTTTATCACTACATAGTATAAAACAAAGTCGCTTTCTCCGTCCCTATATCCCTATGTCCCTATGTCCCTATGTCCCTATGTCCCTTTGTATGCTTAAATCTTTAAAACTACGCAACGGATTTTGATGCGGTTTTTTTTAATAAATAGAGTGGTTCAAGAGGAAGGTTTATATGTATAATAACATCCATTAAATAGTGAAGAAATACTGTTATTTTTGAGGTTTCTAATGTGATGTCGTAAATAATTAAATTTTTTCCGCTTACATTGCAAACGCAGGCTGAACCCTACGAGATTTATCAAAATAATGTACTAAGTATTGTACACATTGAAAAGGTCTACAGAAAAGTCCGCGATGGTATATGTCTATCTCTTATGGATATCCCACAATAACATTTTTTTGTCATTTACTTTTTACGACAAATAATGGCTAATTTTCGAAGCGATTTCAACCAAATACAGCATTAATCCTTATCTAATTAAATATCTTAAATACATTGTTGATTTAATATAAATCCATATGGCCCTTTACAGCATATGATTTAAATGAATACTTTCGAAGATATTACAGATTTAAAAATTGCGGCGGCGGGAGCGTGCCTATAAGCGCGTCGGTGGCCGCGGTTCACCTATATTTCCCAGTGTCGATAATTTTTGAAACAAAAAAAAAATCACAGTACGTAGGATAAAACCACAAAACCCATAAAATACGAGGAAAAATAATTTACGGGCGATCTGAGCTAGGGAAAAAAGGGGGGGGGAGTTTTAACAGGTTCCCTGTCCAAGTTTTAGAGTGGAAGTCCCTCACACGTCCAGTTGTGTTTTTGTAAAAAAACAGTGTTTTAGGGGTTTAGGTATATACCTATTTGTTTCAAAATATTATAGACATATCAGAAAAGTATTTTTTTCAAGCATACCACATATGGTCTGTGGACTCTCTAGAACGAAATTGACTAAAAATTTTCTGATGAGTCCACAGACCATATGCGGTCTGTGCATATTGTCAGTGTCAAATTAGAAGTGACAGTGACAAATCATCATTTGATATAATTATTTGATTATATTATGTGAAGTTAGCTACCTAAGTGACCAATGAGAGTATTGTTTATACTGTTTCCTGCCGGTTGTTGAAGAAAACAAAAAAAAAACGAAAGTTTTTGTTATTTTGTGTTTACTGCTTTTGAATTTCGAGTTTTTGCGGGAAAATGAGTAAAAAACAAGGGTATACGGACGAAGAATTGAGAAGAATATTAGAAGAAAGTGACTACGAACAAAATGATCAGTCAAATTCATCGGATGAACAAGAAAATGAAGCCGAAGAGAATAGTGATGTACCTGATTTTGACAATGACGATAGTGTGGCAGATCCCGATTTTTTCCCTAGTGATTTATCATCAGAGTGTCTAGATATAAGTCAGCTTGCTAATTCACACATTCTCCATCCCAATCAAACACATTCTCCATCCCAATCAATGCCGACTGAACAACTTTTTGATAGCGATATTTTTGAAGGTACGGCGACATTGCATCCATCCACGTCTCGCAATTTTTTTGACGACAACTCTAATGACCCTTCTCATCAATTTCAAACCACCGTACCACCTAGTTCCGATTCTGACGACGACAGTGACACTGAAAGAAATACAGGCCCAAGAACTGGCATAAGACCAACTACAGAGCGTGGCATGAAAGAACATGATGAGCAAGAAGGATGGAGTTATGAGATTCACCCATTAGATCGGCAAATTTTTAGTAGCGCAGGAGACTTGATACATATTGAAAACATTCCAGAAACTGCAGATGTGTTTACAATATTTTCTATTCTAGTTGATGACAATGTTTTTGACTTGATGATAGAACAGACCAATATATACGCTGAACAACTTATCACTACTAATTCTGGTGGTCGTTTGCGTCGTTGGAAACCAGTAAACAGGGAAGAAATGAAAAAGTTTTTGGGTATTTACTTGCTGACTGGTATAATCAAATTCCCTACATTAGAATGCTACTGGAAAAAGGACCCTATTTTTTATCATCCGCTAATGCACAATATAAAAATGTCCTACAATCGTTTTACTGCAATATTGCGTTGCTGGCACTTTGTTGACAATACAGCTGAAAGAGATGTCAATGATCGTTTGTATAAAGTCAAACCAGTTATAGACATTGTGATGAGAAACTGTAGAAAACTTCTTTCGCCAAAAGACTGCATTGTTGTGGATGAGTCAATGGTTCCCTTCCAAGGCCGACTCCTTATTCGTCAGTATAATCCAAATAAAACTCACAAGTACGGACTCAAGATTTACAAGGCTACAACTGATGATGGATATGTTTGGAAATATAAAGTTTATACCGGCCAGGATCCTCAAATTGCGAATCTCGATAAACCTGGAAGCGTTGTTGTTGAGCTTTGCGAAGAGCTTTTAGACCAGGGGAGAATGATTATAGCAGATAATTGGTACACCAGTTTACCATTAGCTCAATACTTGCTACAACGCAAAACTGACCTTTGTGGGACTTTGAGAAAAAATCGCAAAAACCTACCTTTATTGGTGAAAAACAAGAAACTGAAGAGGGGAGAGCTAATTGCTGCACAAAAAAATAATGTAACGATTCTAAAATGGAAGGACAAGAGGGATGTCCTTATGATATCTACTTGTCACGCAGACGAACAAACGATGTGTACAGGCCGAAACCAGCGTCTGAAGCCCAATATGATACTGGAATACAATGATCGAAAGAAAGGTATCGATCTTTCTGACGAGTTGGCAAGCTACTATTCGCCAATTCGCAAGACCCTGACTTGGTATAAAAAGGTTGCTGTTGATGTCTTATTTGGAGTAGGTGTCATAAATACGGTTTATTTGTTCAATAAATTGAACCAGCAGAATAAATGTACACTTTTACAGGCACAAATGAGTATCGTGAAAAATTTACTGGGTATAAACGTTGTCCAGCCACCGGCTATACCTACGCCATCCACATCACAGACGCAGCATTTCCTCAAAGAGCTGGATAGAAAAGATGGAAAAATAACTAGACGTAGGTGTGCCGGATGCTATAGTGATTTTCGTCAAAGAGGTGAAACAGCATCAGCTGCCACTAATAAAGCTAAAAGAGTTTCGCAAATATGCAACATTTGTACCAAACCGTATTGTCTACAGTGTTTCCAAAAAATACATGTGAATATGTAACTTTATTTTTTTCAATAATTGTTTTCTTTTTCAATAAATATTTTCATATTCAATATTTTGTTTATTTTTTCTACCTATCCATTGTTAATTTAGCTAAAAGTAAATGAAAAACAATAACATTTAGTAAAGTTAGATTCCGTTTTCTTATATTTAGGTTATTTTTTTCAGATCCCGATATCCCGAAAATTTGACGTCCGTCCTCTATGTCCCAACCCTTTTTGGTTTCTATATGATATGTCCTGTCACGTCCACATCAAATAAACGCAGTTCTCTCCACGTCCACGGCTCTAAAAACCTTCAAAATTGTATCGACGCACAGACCACATATGGTCTGTGAACTTGTAGTGCTTTCCGTTTACAGACCACATATGGTCTGTGGACAGGGAACCTGTTAAGGGTAAAAAATGGTTTATCTCGATTTCCGGCAAAACTAGAAGTCCTATGGAAAAAAATTAAATGGCAAAGTTGTAGGTAATAAAAAGATCTACAACTTTTGTATTTACACTTTTTTCACATAACCTCAAAATTTATGTGAAAAGTTCAAAAAACCAAGTTTTTGGTTTTTTATTTTTATCTTTTAAAATAATTTTTTTTTTCACGGAATCTGGTGAAAACTTACCTTTTTATGTCCCAAATACACTGTAATTTATTTGTTTATTTGATTTGAAATATTTAGTTTTTCTCCTTATTTTTGACTTAATATCGACTTAATTCTGACAGCTGTCATTATCATTTACAGATGAGTTATTTATATGGAGAACAGGGTTGACATCTACGAAGTACGATTTTACCCCAAACTACTTTAATTCCCTGTCAACATATAAAGCTCTAAGCCGCTTAATAATATTAATTGTTTCGCCCTAAAATAGAAATTGCTAAGAATGGAAACTAGAAAGTGCACACTAACAGCAATAGAAAACAAAAGAAGCACATTGAAAAAATTTATTCAAAAATGGAAGTCGAATGACATTATCACCATGAAGTGTCTGTCAGGCATTTGTCATATCTACATGCAGCAGTTGATTTGTATTTGCATAAGTTTTGAATTTTTTATCTTTTTTGTGGGAATTGTTTTATCTCTGGTAACATTATGAAACGTCAGAATTCCACGGAATTAGTAATTCGGGTATAAGGTGAGATATAGTAAGTTCATTGTGGAAAATATCGTAAAAAGTCAGGCCGCCTGGAAGCTTTCATCGAAAACGCTGCCTAATCCCTGAGCGGGTAGTACCTACGCATAATATGCTCTACTACCCGTGCGAAGCCGGGGCGGGTCGCTATTTTGAAATAAAATGAAAATTAATTTTATTGATAATTTTTTGATTGATAAATTTTATTGCATGGGAAATGGGAATATAAGTCATGTTTATGATGGTTAATAACATTCTTTTAAAAAAAATCTTGTATTGAGAACTTTGTCAGTAATACAGTACGTTCAATTTAGTAATTTAGTCTAAAAAAACAAAATGGCGACTTTCTTGCTGATGCCCGTATATTAGGAAGTTTGACTTTTCCATATTACTTGAGCCCGTGAAGTTTAACCCAAAATACCTTTGTGACAAATGTTTCAGCCAAAGCAAAGAGAAATAGTGAAAAAATTATTTTTACGCCCTTTCTCGCAAATGAAAAAGTGTCTACCAACAAATAAAATATGCAAAGCGTACAAGTTTTCACATAATAAATAACACTTTATCTTAGCGACTCATTCTTGGGCTATGAATCAAAATGCTTAATTAATTTTAACTTGGTTTTGCGAATGTTTTGTTCGCGAAGTATACAAAATATAGGCAAGGAGCTGCTAAGTTTTACGAGCGTACTTTTACTTCGCTCAAACAATACTGAAAATTAACAGATATGTACTTTAGAATTAAAAAGAGACGGCTATATTATTACATATGTCAATAATACATTAATGTTCATTATAATCTTGTTCATTATAAAAAGCTATAAAAGCTATAAAATCAGCTGTACAATAAAAATGGCAATATCTCACGACGCAGTGTGTGGAACAGCAGATTTTTTCACGTTAGTTCGCTTTTGGACCCCTCCTTGCAATGACCATGTAGATTGTAGGTATTAGGTTTATCTACGATATTATCGTTCACAGCTAAACGAGTTCAGCAGAAAACTGACAGGTGTCTAACCGGAATAAGTTTTAAACTCTGCGTATTTTACTTGTTACAAGTGTAAATTGAAAATATAAAAAACCCCCGACATTCGCCATTTTGTGGCGGCGGCCATCTTGGATTTGTAATAATGCTATTCTACTAGTCAAGCCCTTTCATTTGATACCCATATTAAGGGAGTAGTGAAAAAATATGTAATCCTCCATTTTGTAACGGCGGCCATCTTGGACCGATTTTCATCAAACATAGCTAACAACACTCTCGACTAAATCACCTTTCAAACAAAAAAACCGCATTCAAATCGGTCCACCCGTTTGAGCGCCACAGGGGAACAGACAGACACACACACACACACACACACAGAGACACGTCAAACTTATAACACCCCGTCGTTTTTTGCGTCGGGGGTTAAAAAGGGATTAGATCGGGCGTTCACCAGCTCTTCACCCAATATAAAATAGATTAATTCAGTTTTCTATTAGGGGCACAAAGTCGACGGTAACAATGGGGCTTATCGGGCTTAGAGGTAGGCGAAAGTAGAGTTCAATATTGCCTTAAAATACGGAACAGAAGTTTTTGAAAAGAAACGCGAATTGTTAGGGGAATTTCAAAGCATTGAGATGATAAAGGTTGCATGCGTAGCTCCCGCTAGATACAATGGCTGAAAAATATAGGTTAAAATTGTGTTGTGAACTAAAATTTTCGTACAGCTCCACGCGCGTTGCTTTTAACTTTTATACATCAAATTTTTTTTGGATAAAAGCTTCTTTTTTTAATAACGCATGAAATATTTTAGGGTTCATACTTTCGTGAGTGATTATTCATAATAATTCATCATCATCATCATGATCAACCCATTACCGGCTCACTTCAGACCACGGGTCTCCTCTCAGAGTGAGAAGGGTTTTGGCCATAGTCTACCACGCTGGCCAAGCGGATTGGCAGACTTCACACACCTTTGAGAACGTTATGGAGAACTCTCAGGCATGCAGGTTTCCTCACGATGTTTTCCTTCACCGTTAAAGCAAGTGATATTTAGATACTTAAAACGCACATAACTCCAAAGTTAGAGGTGCGTGCCCCGGGATCGAACCCATGACCTCCGATTAGAAGTCGGTCGTCCTAACCACTAGGCTATCACAGATTCATAATACTTAATTAGGTATATATTATTACATAACATAACAGTTTGACTCCTAACGAACTCCTCCTTGATGTCTAACTAGTTTTGAACCCACCAATCATATAGGTTTTATCAATGACCTTCTATACACATAAGGTCATTGGGTATTATAATATTATGCCAACAAACTGCATGAGCGTTTGGAGGAATAATTATATAACTTACGTATATTATGTGCATTCCGTAAAAAAAAAAAAAAAATATTGAGCATGTTCACCCGACGCGGCGCAGGTCACACTGTGGGCAGCTCGGGCCTCTGCCCGCCAGGCGCTGTGAATGGGGCTGAGGTTGAGAGACTGGATTTCTCTCAATCCCGACATTTCTTGCTGGTTCTTCGCTGGTACTGTCGATATACTCCTGACCGCACCACGTCGCATGAATATAGCTCTGATATCAGACCGATCTCCAATAGGTAGGTGATTAGGTATATCGGATCGGATAATATGAAAGTAGAAATACCCATTATCTTTAGAATCTATATTGGTATTCCGTTTTTTATCATGCCCAATAAAGTCCAAACATCCAACCTCTATAGAGGCCGATAATCATTTGGGGATGACTGGTCATTTCCAACGGCTTTGATCTCGGTCGCCTGTCATTCCACCATATTACCTTCAACAAGGATTTAATAGGGTAAGGCATACTATTGGTGAACTCAGAAAATAATAGCTTATTAAAACTTTACCAGAACTTTGAAGCTGTGATAGCCTAGTGGTTAGGACGACCGACTTCTAATCGGAGGTCGTGGGTTCGATCCCAGGCACGCACCTTTAACTTTTCGGAGTTATGTGCGTTTTAAGTATTTAAATATCACTTGCTTTAGCGGTGAAGGAAAACATCGTGAGGAAACCTGCATGCCTGAGAGTTCTCCATAACGTTCTCAAAGGTGTGTGAAGTCTGCCAATCCGCTTGGCCAGCGTGGTAGACTATGGCCAAAAACCTTCTCACTCTGAGAGAAGACCCGTGCTCTGTAGTGAGCCGGTAATGGGTTGATCATGATGATGATGACGATGATGAAAACTTTACCACATAGTGTTGTTACAAAATTAGTCTAAATAAAATCTCGCGGTAGATTTATTTTTACTATGTAATTCTTAATACGCAAAATAAAAGCATTACCGTGCGAATCATTATCTTTTGTATCATATCTAGTAGTACCTTTATTACCGTGCAATCTTATTTCAGGTACACAATAGTACACTTACAAAATAGTAATTACAGCAAATAGGTAGGTACCTACATAATATTATTATTATATCGATCCTGTAATTGGATAGCGCATCAATATAATTTAACCTATGCATGTTTGATAATTAAATAGTTTTAATTGTCGCAGGTAAATAGCTTTTACTTGTCCAAATTTAATATTATGACTAAAATTTCAATGACGATATCGCGAAAAATGTAAAAACGCTAAATTAGTGCCATAACCCACTGACGCGACACGTCGTCCGCGGCAAGCCGCGGGTTGTCGCGCGCGTTTTTATTTTCTATACAAACTCTATGCAAACGCTTGCCGCAAAACCCACTGGCGCGGCGCGATTTCGTGCCGCGCCAGTGGGTTTTGCACGTCAGTTTTACATAGAGTTTGTATTGAAAATAAAAACGCGCGCGACAACCTGCGGCTTGCCGCGCGCGACGTGTCGCGCCAGTGGGTTATGGCACTTAGAAGGGGAATCTGTAATGACGTCATACTTATAGGTGCTTATAACTGGATACCTTACCTTACATTGTGTGTAATTTCTATTATTATTTTTATTATCTGTATTTATTTTGCCCGCCCGACCGAAAGAATGGCCTTAATTGACTGCAGGGATATAGATACCTTGTTGTCGAACGTTGGAACCTTTTTGTGTTCAGGAATTTTGTACCTATCTGTGATTTGATTTGTTCCAACTAAGTTCCAAGGACTTGTTTGGGCCGACATTCCTTTAATTTCATAGAACTTGAACATCCTCAATAGCAAATAATTGGTACGTACAATGTATACATAATGTAAAGTTCTCCTCACCACATTTTTGGTACCTACCAATGTACCTGAGACTAGCCAGTTACGCAGGAGGTAAGTATTATATTGCAAAAATGTGTGCGCAAACAGAAATGCTCTCTCTATTCCCTCACTCTCATAGTCCGTTGGGATGGCAATTCAACATGAGTGGAGAGTTATTAGGCGAAGGACTAACGGCTTGACATTCTCTTCGAGGCTCGGGGCTGTAACTCCGCCAACTTCCCAACTGTGCTGCTGAGATTGAATTGTCCGAAGAATCCAATTACCTACTCTGTTTTGCCTGACTCGGGACTTGAACCCGTGATCCGTGATCATAGATCGAAGTTGAATAAGCTAACCAAGACCAAAAGTTGAATCGTCACGCGTCACGCATCACGAATTTAACGGAGTGATTTTATCACGTGCACTAAGGTGGAATTATTGAAATATCCATCCCTGAAGGATCGAAAAGGGGTGGCAAAGTTTATATGAAGACGCATTTTTAAAACATTAATCCACGCGGATTATGTCGTGGGTTAATAATTAATATTTTGTCATAAATAATATTCTTTTCTGTCTATCCCCATTACATCGACTCAGGACACCCTCCCCTGCACGCAAGTCATTACGCGATGATACATCACGAATTTAAATATGGCGGCACTCGGCAGGCGACACCCATCGACTCTGTCATATTAATTCGATTAAATAATCTATTTGGATTATGAAAGTCACGGACTTTGGGCTTGATGAAAATATTTTCAGAATTTGATGAATATTTTGGGGGGAGGGTTCCGTTATAAAAGAATGAGGCCTCGTCGTCGTAATAGATCGCAACAGCGATCGTTGCGTGCGAATATGTGACGCGGGACTAGTTATAGTGCACAAGTGTGTACGTATGAGAGCGAAGGAATAGAGAGTTCACTCGAAGTCAAAGTCAAAAAACTTTATTCAAAACTGGCACACTGTACACTTTTTGAACGTCAATTTAAGAACAGGTAATGTTGATAATTACTTACGAAAACTTAAAACTAAAACATTTACTACTAACCCAAACAATTTCTTCACTCTCATAGTCCGATGGGACGCCAATGCGACACGACCGGAGAGAGAAGGCGCAGGAGCGGCGGCTTTACGTGCTCTCAACGATTAATTAATGATAAGGTCCTCCTGACCGAATTTCGGCCACGGCGGCCAATCTCAACCGAGGCAGAGACTAGCCATCTGCACAGGAGATATTATAGTGCACAAGTGTGTGCGCATACACAGGTGCACTCTCTATTCCCTCACTCTCATAGTCCGATGGGACGCCAATACGACACGACCGGAGAGAGATTAGGCGCAGGACCGACGGCTTTACGTGCTCTCCGAGGCACGGGGGTGTATCTAACACCGCCAACTTCCAACTCCGGGCTGGCACTGAGAATTTCTTGACAGAAAAACCCAATACCTCATTTTTTTTTTGGCCCGACCCGGGAATCGAACCCAGGACCTCGTGAACGTTGAACGTGCTAACCGCTAGACCAACGAGGCAGTTAAAGGCTCTCAACGATACTATATTAATGTAACCACCACCACTACTACAGCACTTTTAACAGCTAGGCACAGGCCTCCTCTCGCATAGAAAAGAGGTATTTTAGAGCTTAGGCCCGCTACGATGATCTAGAGCTTTATTAAGCAGATATTAATGTAACAAACCAGAACAATTCATACTAAGTATCTTATTGGCAGCTGAATGCAAAGCCGATTGCTCCCATGCAAGCTGGCAATATTTATAAGGACCTAATAATAATTTTACAAAGAGCCAAATTGGGATGTGTCTAAAACAGGGCTGTTCAAGACCGCGGTCCGGGGTCGGTTTTTAAATGATTTCGCTTCATCATTACGATTTCATTAGTTAACCAGTGACCCGAGGTACTCAAAACATGGATTTCGTAAGAAATTGATTTGTAATTTTATTTTTCTTAAATCTTTGATTTACCTGGTTATAAGCATTTAGGTTAGCCTTTTTTCTACGAGGCAGTTATTCCGAGAACAGTAATCACAGACAAACAAATTTTATTTTTATAGATTTTTTTGTTTCTTTCAGTTAGGTTTGGGCTTCGCTTTCATTGTTTTTGTCGTTACTGATAATGATAATATGATATTTAGCACAGCACTGTTCATGTCATAAACTTACATTTCAAATAAGTATTAAAATTATGATCATAAATGTTTTTTTATTCATCTACTAGCGGACCCGGCAGACGTCGTCCTGCCCGGTGACATACTGACATCAGTGCAACCTACCCGGTCATCAAAGTACTAATATCGCAATTAAAAAATAGGGGTTGGTGATAGAAGGGTGAAAATTTAGGATTGTATGTATTTTTGTATGTTGTATCATAAAAAAATAAAAACTAAAAATTTTGTCTAAAAAATGAAAAATAAAAATTTAGGGGTGGACTACCCTTAACATTTAGGGGGATGAAAAATAGATGTTGGCCAATTCTCAGACCTACTCAATATGCTCACAAAATTTCATGAGAATCGGTCAAGCCGTTTCGGAGGAGTATGGGAACGAAAATTGTGACACGAGAATTTTATATACATACTAGCGGACCCGGCAGACGTCGTCCTGCCTGCCCGCTATTAGCGCCACCTACCGGGTCCAATTTTTCTACTTATAAACCTTCCTCTTGAATCACTTTATCTATTAAAAAAAACCGCATCAAAATCCGTTGCGTAGTTTTAAAGATTTAAGCATACATAGGGACATAGGGACAGAGAAAGCGACTTTGTTTTATACTATGTAGTGATAAGATAAGTTAGCCTTGACTGTGATCTCACCTGATGATATAATATGATGATGCAGTCTAAGGTGGAAGCGAGCTAACTTGAAAGAGATACGGCAGTTTTTATTAAACCCATACCCATGACCGGTTTTTACGCGACATCATACCGGAACGCTAAATCACTTGGCGGCACGGCTTTGCCGGTAGGGTGGTAACTATCCACGGCTGAAGCCCCCCCCCCAGACCAGACCAGAGACAATTTAGAAATTATAAAATTAAAGTTTCCACTTCCACTGCCACAGTTTTAGAGAACATCACGCGAATGCTTCTGTACTTTTTGTCGTCTCCATTCTTACTACTTCCTCCATCATTCTTTGTACCCAGAGCCTAGTGAGTTGTTTTATGCCCCCGTAACTCGGTATCTCAGCGATACATCTACAGATTGCACCCCCATGGGTCACGTTACACTGATCCAATCGAGTGGATGATTCGACGGAAATTGTACTTAACTCATTTTGAAAGAAATAGTGTTTGAAAAAAGTATAGCAATGAAGCAGATAATATTTTAATATTATATTTGACAGTTTTAACTAGGTACAAGTTTCAGATTGACCAAAAGTGTATTAGTTAGTGTTTGAGGTTTAAGTCGATCAAGATGTGGCTGATGCTGGGTCTGACGATTGAGAACAAATCAAGTAGTCTCTGGTAGCCGCTGGTTACAAGTGCCACAAGATTTGTGTGCCTTGTAGTCTCTTGCATGACACAGTAGACATCTATCGGTTGATATGACGACAAAATAATAATATTTTTATACGGATTGAAAAACACCATAAAAAATCTGTCGGCTCGTTGATATTGTAGTGTGAGTGGTCGAGCATTGCGCCATTACGTCATTATAGGAGAGAGGGCGCAAGCGGGGTGACACATTCCGATCTGGGCTCTCGACGAGAGCGCTGCTTCGTTCGTGCGGTGTACTGTGTTATATAGGTTGTGTTGTACAAAGTAGGTGGTATCGTGCGATGTGTGTCGTGTAGATTAGATTGGTCGGAAGAGGTTCGGTAAAGGGGAGGTGGTGTACCGACTAGGTAGGCGTAGGGTTAGTCAGTTAGTGTGTCAGTTAATGAGAAGGCTTCTCAATTAGGCCCGTACCCATGTGACGCCCACAGCAAAGTAATTCGATCTACCTGATAATGAATAATGATAATACTAGAATAGCCTTCTGATGTCGCCCGACGACATCAGAAGTGGGATCTGAAGGGCAAATTGATGAGCCGGAGCCTTTAACTGCATTTGCGTTTGTCGGTCTCCTTCGTGGCACAAAAGCCTTGTAGAACCGGTGTTGTGTGCGCGACGCGGGTCGTTTTCATTTTGTTAAGATTTCGGTGCCGCGATTCGTCTCGTTAAAGAAAGTATTGCGAATAGGCTATCGGGTGTGAGTTAAGTATAATAAAATTGAATTACCGGTATTGAGAGTTCAAGTGTTAATAGTACCTTGCAAATTTTATGTGAAATTTTTAATTGATGGACACACCCACTTTACAAATTTTTTGTATCACGTTTTATTAGATGAGTTTTTGCGTTAAGTTGTGATATTTTAAAGGCAGGTTGTGCAATGACTGCGGATACTTTTTCTATTTCAAAGTGTAAAATAGTTTTCGGATATTGATACGGATATACCAGATGAGGATAAACCGCGACTATTGTCATTGCTTAACGAAAACTCGGATTTCTCGATTAACGGATTACCGCGTTTAAGGGTCACAACCGGAAAACTTAAGATTAGTTTAGTTGAATCCTCGTAAAACGGTTTAGCGTCATATGCACCGCCTTTGATTTACGGCAGGTGGTTCGTGATAAAATTAGCGAGATGTTATATGCGGGTAACCGACCCAAATGGAAATGTGAACTCAATTGTTCACCTTTTTCTAGGAATTTTTAGTTAATAAAAGCGTGACGGTACTGAGCGATTGTGTGTGGGTTTCCGAGAATTGATCGGCCACACTGTTACCGATTGTATCGGATCAAATTGCGCGTTTATGTGGTGTTAACTATAACTAGTGTTTAGATTAGAAACCGAGATAGTTTCAGGGGCCTGGCGGGCTGCCTAAGTTTTTGAGGGCTTTTTGAAGTAGGGCTGGCGATCTCGGGTATACCGATTGCTGAGGATAATTAATAGTCGCTCGAGGACGATCGAATGTCAGGGTTGGCCGTGAAGGCTGGCGAGCTGTATGTCGATAACAACGGACAGCGCTAAGCTGATAACAAAAACCAACTAACAAAAAAAACCAAAAAAAAAAAAATCGTGATTAATTGAAAGTAAAGTTCTACAAATACTCGCAGAATAATTAAATACCCGCTATTGAGATGAGTGATTAGTTTGACAAATGGTTTTGGTTGCTAACCAAATTCTGTTGTCCAGGTACCTTCATCGATGTTCAAAAGTAAGCAAGTTCGAAACGTGGTTGTGATAAAGCCGTAAAGAGGTTGTAGTTCTTAAAATGGTTCATCAAGATGATGATATGATAAATGATAAATGGTTTACACGATTGGAACTAAAGAAATAGGATTGCGTTTACGGGAAGTAGTTTTTGATCAGTTATGTTAGAAAGTTAGACGCCGCCGAGTTTCTTACTGGTTCTTCTCGCTAGGTTGCGGCATTCCGAACCAGTGGTAGATTCGTTTTAGTTTGAAACTGTAATTGTAAAAGTAACTTTAACCGTGATATTTGATTGAAGGTTTGCGATAGCAATTGCACCCTAATCAGATAAGTGTTGCCATTTTCGGGACTTGGCAGGGAAAATGACGTGTGCGTGTGTGATGTATGTAGTTAATTAAATGGACTGGCCTATATGGGTCGACGTTCTTGAGCAGATTATGGGTTGACTGTGATTATTATTTTGACTATGACGTTGACTTTGACCATGTGTTCCAAGTGAGTAGGGCGCTGACTATTTGTGTGTGTTTCATGTTGTCTATCCTGGTAAGAAAGTGTCGTCCGGGCCAGACTCGTAGGAGTTGGTTGAAGGGACACACTCCTTCCAGATGTGTATTGCGATTGACAGCTGAAGTGATGACTGACAATTGACAGATTGAAGTACTGACTGGTTATCCTGGTAAGGAAGTGTCGTCCGGGCCAGACTCAAGGGAGTTGGTTGAAAGGACACACTCCTTCCAGATGTGTATTGCGATTGACAGCTGAAGTGATGACTGGCAATTGACAGATTGAAGTACTGACTGGTTGGATCTGCTATACGTCATCACATGAGGTGGTGGTTGGTTGACGCGATTGACAACTGATGTGATGATTGACAATTGATGCATGACAGACGGAGGTGACCTAGAAGCAGTGAAGCGTCAGGGATGGGCGAGCGTATTTAGAGGTGTACACTGTACTTCACCTGTGTGTTGTTCTTTGTAGACATCCTTGGACGCTGGCAGTCGCACGGGGACGTGCGAATGTCAGTATGGCCGTGTCGGCTCGTTGATATTGTAGTGTGAGTGGTCGAGCATTGCGCCATTACGTCATTATAGGAGAGAGGGCGCAAGCGGGGTGACACATTCCGATCTGGGCTCTCGACGAGAGCGCTGCTTCGTTCGTGCGGTGTACTGTGTTATATAGGTTGTGTTGTACAAAGTAGGTGGTATCGTGCGATGTGTGTCGTGTAGATTAGATTGGTCGGAAGAGGTTCGGTAAAGGGGAGGTGGTGTACCGACTAGGTAGGCGTAGGGTTAGTCAGTTAGTGTGTCAGTTAATGAGAAGGCTTCTCAATTAGGCCCGTACCCATGTGACGCCCACAGCAAAGTAATTCGATCTACCTGATAATGAATAATGATAATACTAGAATAGCCTTCTGATGTCGTCCGCTGGTCCATCTACTGGTCATCACTGGCGACAAATCTATCGAAATTCAAAACTATCCATTAACAACTTTAAACCTTTCTAAACGCTTGGGGTCTTTCATTAGTGCATGATTAATGATGGATGTTTTAATATCAAATATTAATGATATCGTCATCGCACCCCGCGCCGAGTCGGGGGCCGAAACTAAAGACCATTAGTCACTGAGTGTTTACTGTATCAAAATGAATTAATTATGTCGCGCCAAACTTCAAGTCCTCTGTGAACATGAGACGAGAGACGTCATATTGATAGCAGAAGTTGAAAGAATTAATTTAATACGAATTTGAATTCAATAAATAAAATTTTACCTATGACGCAGAGCAGAGGTAACACAATGTAAACAAAGTTTAGGCGGTATAGATTTAACAATATAGGCTACAACGATGTCTGCTAAGCTGTCGCTATTCAGCTATTTGGCAGAAATATTGCATAGTACAGTGATCAACGGCCGTGGGATCTCGTGCAAAATTCAGATTATGCTATGTACTATTAGCAGGAAAATTGGAAACAATGAGTACCTACGCATTAATAATTATTTCATTGATTTTGTCTCTTTATTTAAAGGTTTTGAGTTCTTATATTCGAATCGAAGCCTACGGCTCAACGGCAAAGAAGTGGACTGTATCTCGAAAATTCGTTGGTTCAAATCATAGGTCCAATCTGTTGGACTTGTGGAAAGCTATATTGTACTTGCACCACTAACAATAGCATAAGCTTTACGTTTATGTGAAAAAATATTATTTATATTTTGAAAAGCTAATCTATTCATTTTAAAGTTTCACCGGCAACTTCTATCCGCGTGGTATTGGGATTTTTAAAGCCCCGCGGGACCCTTTGTTCTCCCGGGATGAAAAGCATCCTCCGCCACTCTTTAACTACGTCCATGCAAAAAATCAAGTCGCTCCGTTTCTGCATGATTAAAGGACAGACCAACAACCGGTAACACGAAGACAAACAGTCTTTCGGATTTGTAATATTAGTACAGATACCTAAGTAGATACCTATTTATATTATATTACCTAGCAAATGTACTTTGTTTTTGCCTAAAAATGTCGACAAATAAAAAAAAAATATGGTGGTAGTATTTATATTATAATGTTTTTGTCAACGGTACCGCAAACGATCTAATACGCAGTGTCCCCACTATTCGCGTCAAATAAAATAAAGAGCGGCGCACACTGAAGCCGTCGCTTTCAACAGGAATTATGGAGCTTCAAGCGCTTAAAGTCACACTGTACGATCACTGGAGGCGACAGAAAGAAAATACATTGTTTTGGTCATAGATTATTATTATATTTCATGTAGATGGGTCCATGTGAGTGTACCAAGCTGAGAGAGAGCCTTTAACATATTGTGAATTTTTCACGTCCAAGATTAGATAAATAGCTGTTAAATTTCGTTAAATAAGTACCTATATAAAATTTGTCTAAAATACCAATTAAAAATTGTCTATAAGAAAAGACAGTAAATTAAAGTAGTATGAATTATGAAAGCAGTAGTAAGTTATTATAGTACCTCCTGCGTAATGAATCAAGCGCAGCTTCTTCTGAATTATAATATTATTCTTTGTCTAACAGAACCGGGCATAAATATTACTGCTGTCCTGACAGTAGATCCTTAATAAAGAGGGATTTTTGTGTCGCTTTTGCGAGAAATTAACGATATTATTTGACTAATATTGTGTTTAGATACTGGAAATCGATAAGTTATACGCCTAGGAGAAGACATTGCGCTCTCCTCAGATCAAATTAAGGACTGCGCCTAAGGCATGATTTATATTTTGCAGTGCCTGTGAGACGGTTGAATGAATTGTACCTTACTTAATTAATTCATACTTAGTTATATTTTCACTGTTTACTTCGTCGTCGTCGTAGTCATCGACTAATAGACGACCACTGCTGGACTTAGGTCTTTTGTAGGGACTTTCACAAGTCGGTCTTGAGCCGCTTGGATCCAGTGGCTCTCTGCATCTTGTCTGATTTCGTCGGTCCACCTAGTTGGGGGGGGGGGGGGGGGGAGGGTTCTGCCAAAACTGCGCTTTCCAGGGCGAGGTTGCTATCCCAGCTCTTTGGGTCGCCGATGTGTATAATACTGTAAGCTTACTTGCTCAAATTCTAACATTCCATATGGAAATTCACTCTTTAGGATTAAAAATATAACAACAACAAAATGGATCTCATGGTCAGATATTTTGGCAGAAAAGAAAGTTACAAATAACGTCTCTCTCTTATGAGGAGGATTGAGTTGCTTTTTGCTTGGAATCATAGAAATCATTGGAATATTCATGCAGGTATTAAACGGGGGTGCATAATAAAGTAAGTTCTGTTATATTTGTGTTAATCTGTGCTGTCATCGCGTAATGCGTGTAGATTTATGGAGGTTTCAGTTTGTTTTATTTTGGTAAGTCACGGGATTTCCGTATGTTTTATATGATAACTTTCCTATTCTAAAAGCGCATAAATTATTTTCGTATTTCGTAGAGATAAATAACAATTCTTCGTTAGGTTAGTATTGTTCTTTCCCAGGTAGAGTTTTAGCTTTAAGTTTGTACTCGATGAAATTCATTGAAATGGTGAGCTTACATAAAGTAACAAATAGACACACTTTCGGATTCGGATTCATACTTATTGTGCGCGATGAGTAAAGCACAGTAGGTAAAAGGGAACACAAAAAACAAAAGGGACACCAGCAAAAAAGGCCATTAATCACTCAGAAGGCCCGCCATAGAAAGTAAGTCGAAATCTCGCCTTGTAAGTAGCTAGAATGTACTCGAAAGTGCGCACGAGTTGACCAATCGTGACATTTGGGGGCGGCGCTTGCCAAATAGGTAAATGCGTTTAGCCAATAAGAAAATTATTGCATTTTTTGGGTATTGTGGAAGAACCAATCAGAATCGAATTCCAGAAGAAACAACTATGATTCGCTTCAATGGACCAATCGAGACGATTCGAGATTCATCTAAAAAGAGACGATCTTATAGCGTAGGAAAGGGATCGCTGCAGCCCCGAATAGTATAAAAGCGGAGCTTTCGGCACGGGACATCAAGTATTTTAAAGTAAAGTGTATTTTCAAGTCAGTCAAGTATTTTAAAGTGAAGTGAAGTTTGAAAGTGTAAGTGAATTCTAAAGTGTCTTAGAAAGTGAGTCTTATAAGAATATCGAGTGAACTATCGAAGAGAACTATCGAAGTGAAATATTGAAGTGAGAATACTTGAATTGTTATCTGAGTGAAGTGTATTTAAATAACGCATTTGTTTGTAGAAAGTGAATAATAAAAGTCTGTTAGTAAACTTAATTTGTCTTTCGAATAAGCTAGTCGTCACGTACCTATAAATACATACCTACCCGCCAGTGCACTATAGTATCCGCGTGTGTAACATTTTTTGGTCCTTCGAGCCGGATCGGGTTTATTGGAGCTGGTATTGTAATAGGTAAGGATGCCGACTACAAGATCAGAATCTTTACGCTCAAGGATTACGGGGGAAACTAAGTCGAGAGATTGGAATCTGAATACGCCAGTAGAGCCTACGGATACATCCACCTCCAGTCATTCAACACTTAGGACGCTTCCCCCCTGTGTAAACGTCAGAACGGAAGGGTCTCCGGCGCTACAAGTTGGAGAAGCAATCAGTGGGAATACAGACCCTGTCCCCATAGAGGGGGACATTCCGGTATTCACTACTGGTATAGAAGACGTTACACGAAATTTTGAGCATTCTGAACTGTCGAGGATGAAAGACAAAATTATGGAATCACGTCAAGAAGCGCTGGATGTACGGAAGACTTCTTTGAACCCTTGTAAGTCTAAGCGTGTGAATAACGCACACCCGTTGCCAAGGAAGGAGAGGTCAGAAATTGAATTGGAACTAGCGCAGAGTGAATATGAAGCCGCCAAAGCCAGAGTTAAACTGGCTCGAGCGAAATTGTTGGCATTGCAAGAACGAGAAGGAAGCAGGGATGAAATTTATGAAGAAGTACAACACGTTGAAGAATGGGTAGTCCAGACTTCAGAAGAAAAGGATGAACCTCAGCACCAGCAGTCGAGGCAAGATGAAATAACCACAACGCAAGCACTTATACGGGAAATTAAAAAGTTGAACGCAAAGGATAAAGATAGCATAGAGTTACCTTATCTCAGTGGTGCAAGCGCAGAATGGATAAATTTCAAGAAAGCCTATTTCGAATCAGCTGACAATTTTTCCAACGCCATGAACCGAGCACGCCTGCGCAAAGCTCTGAAAGGAACTGCTAAAGAAGCTGTGGAAAGCTTAATGAATAGCGTCGACGATCCAATCATTGTTATGCAGCATCTTGAAGATAGATTTGGTAGGCCAGGATCTTTAGCTCTAGCCGAGTTAGACAAAATGAAGCGAATTAAACCAGTAAAAAATGATCCCAGTGACATTTGTAGATTTGCCAGCCAGGTAAAGGCTTGTATATCTGTCATAAAAGCCTTGAAGAAACCGCAATATTTGCACTCACCAGAAACCTCCAATTACATTAGAGAAAAAATGACAGTGAACATGCATGACAGATTCGTCGCTTTTAATGGACGATATAGAGACACAGAAATGGCAGATTTGGAAGTCATCGATTTATTCCTCACGGAAGAAACGCGGAATTATGGAGTTTTCGCTCCACCGGAAATTTATGACACCTCGAAGTCAGAATTCCCAAGAAAGGCAGTTCACGCTATGCAAGAGCCAGAAGAAAGAAAGAAAGAATTACCGTCGACGAGTCGTGCGCAGGAAATAGCAACCCGAAGTGCAAGAAATACATGTGTATTATGTGAAGGAAATCATGGTCTGTTAGAATGCAGAAAATTCAGAGAAGCTAGTGTAGATGAACGATGGGAAATCGCAAAGAAAGCTAGATTATGTTTCAAGTGCCTTCGCTTCAGACACCAGAGGATGAACTGCAGGGCTCCACCTTGCAGAAGGTGTAAAAGATACCACCACGTAGCTCTTCATTCCGAAAGACTCGCAGCCACTCAAGAAAAGAAAGTGTCATGCAATAATATTGACTACGATGATGAAAGGTATCATAATGAAGATGAAGATTACTACGACGAAGAACCAGGAGAGAAAACTGCATCAATCCATGCTGCAGTTACCGAAGGGAAGGTATATTTAAAGATGGTGCCAGTAAACCTATAAGGCCCAAAGGGACAAATCCGAGTATTAGCATTGTTAGATGAAGGATCCACGATAACGCTGCTAGATTCCTCGATTGCCGAGAAAATTGGGGCTGAAAGAAAGAGAGAAACCTTAACAATAGAAACGATTGGCGGAAAAGAATTGAAAAAGAATAACTCCTTAAAGGTCAAGCTCATGATAAGAGGTGCTCACAGCAGAGAAATTGTCACAATGGAAGCCAGAACGATAGATGATCTGAAATTGTCAGAACAAGAAGTTGATGCGAATGTAGTGAAGAATTGTCCTCATCTAATGGAAATTAGGAAAGAGCTCGTATATGCAAGTGAAAAACCAAAGCTTCTTATAGGACAAGACAATTGGGGTCTAATTGTCACAAGAAAACTATTGAAGGGAAATGCTTCGAAACCAGTGGCATCACTTACGAAACTTGGTTGGGTACTGCACGGATGTGATACAGAAGCTAATGCAGTTGTGAACTTCATCGGCCACTGTCGAACTAAAGAAGATCAGGTAGCAGAAATAGTAAAAGAGCACTTCAAATTGGGTTCATTGGGAATACAACCTAATTTACCGAGTGATGACAGTAATAGAGAAGCGTTAGAAGTTCTAGAGAAAACTGCGAAGAAATTGCCGAATGGTGAATGTGAAACGACGAATACTGGAGAATCGAGATTGGTACTTAACAAAGAAAACCCAGGCGGTGATGCTACAAGAGGTACGCCCAACGACTTTGATAAGACAGCAAGATGGTTCCAAGGTCCATCTTTCTCGCGCAGAAAAGAAAAAGAAAGGCCCGTAAGAAAATTCGAAAGAATTACTGAAGACTCAGGAGAAAATGACAAATTGCAACAAGTTGCAACGGCAACCATCTCGAAGATTGAAACACCAGATCAAGAAAGATTTTCTACTTGGATCAAGCTCCTTAGAACTACTGCAAGAGTTATCCAATTCGTGGAACTGTTAAGAAAAAAGAAGAGTGAAAAAGTCAATGCCGCTAAGCGCAAGGAAGAAGTATGGAAACCAAACCCAAAACCTCAGAAAAAGAAAGAAAAAACAACTAAAGAACAAAAGAAGAGAGTAAAAATGCATTGGATTCCCTTAGAAGAAGAACATTTAAGACAGGCAGAAGAATTTTTGATAAAGAGAAGTCAAATGGAAAGTTTTAACAAAGAAATAACATGCTTACGAAAGTGCGCTTCTTTGGAAAATTCCAGCCGATTAAAAAAGATAGACGTTTACTTGAGTAGCAACGAGATAATTAAATTAAGAAGTCGTACAAAAAGGTTTTCTTGTAAGAATACTAACCTACCGGTTTTAGATGGAAGACAGAAAATTGTTCGTTTACTTGTTGAAGATTATCACAAAAGATTCTTGCATGCAAATACCCTAACGGTGATGAATGAGATCAGACAAAAATATTGGATTCTGGGATTACGAACAACAGTGAAAGGAATTATTCATGGATGTCAGTGGCGTAAAGTAAAAAAGAGTATGCCACAGATACCACCAATGGGAGAATTACCAATAGAACGATTGCAAAATCATCAGTATCCATTTTCAAGTAGGCGATATTGTGCTTATAGTAGACTCGACGCTTCTTCGAAATACCTGGCCACGCGGAAAAGTAATGAAAGTATACCCTGGACCAGACCGAAGAATAAGGATTCTAGACGTTCAAACAATCGGTGGAGTCTTAAGACGCCCTAGCCGTCGAGTCATCGTAGTAGTTCCTGCCGAATCATCGCTTCCGAAATGAAATCGTGCTTCTAGCACTGTGGGTGGAGAATGTGCGCGATGAGTAAAGCACAGTAGGTAAAAGGGAACACAAAAAACAAAAGGGACACCAGCAAAAAAGGCCATTAATCACTCAGAAGGCCCGCCATAGAAAGTAAGTCGAAATCTCGCCTTGTAAGTAGCTAGAATGTACTCGAAAGTGCGCACGAGTTGACCAATCGTGACATTTGGGGGCGGCGCTTGCCAAATAGGTAAATGCGTTTAGCCAATAAGAAAATTATTGCATTTTTTGGGTATTGTGGAAGAACCAATCAGAATCGAATTCCAGAAGAAACAACTATGATTCGCTTCAATGGACCAATCGAGACGATTCGAGATTCATCTAAAAAGAGACGATCTTATAGCGTAGGAAAGGGATCGCTGCAGCCCCGAATAGTATAAAAGCGGAGCTTTCGGCACGGGACATCAAGTATTTTAAAGTAAAGTGTATTTTCAAGTCAGTCAAGTATTTTAAAGTGAAGTGAAGTTTGAAAGTGTAAGTGAATTCTAAAGTGTCTTAGAAAGTGAGTCTTATAAGAATATCGAGTGAACTATCGAAGAGAACTATCGAAGTGAAATATTGAAGTGAGAATACTTGAATTGTTATCTGAGTGAAGTGTATTTAAATAACGCATTTGTTTGTAGAAAGTGAATAATAAAAGTCTGTTAGTAAACTTAATTTGTCTTTCGAATAAGCTAGTCGTCACGTACCTATAAATACATACCTACCCGCCAGTGCACTATAGTATCCGCGTGTGTAACACTTATTATAATACAAGCTTAAGTATGTATTTAGTAAATTCACCTTTTTAATGTTTTCAAGTTTTCTACTGTACCCACGTAGCATTTAGGTTTCGAATAGTTGAGTATCTACACAAATAAAGTGATGTCACAATAATTAATTACTTACCTTATTAAACTCATAATAATAAGATTATTTAAAAATCAGCCAAGTGCGAGTCGGGCCTCGCTCTTTCAGGGTTCCGTACATAATTATGAACAATATAATATTTTGGGTCTAAGAAATATTTAATTTCCGAGCTAGACATCGCAACAAACCGTGAAAGAAAAACCCAAAAAAATTTTCGTTTATTTTGGTCACAGCTTATAAACTATTTAATAAATCGTTGTTTTCAGTATTTATTGTTTAAATAGAGCATATAGTACATAATATACTGAAATATCATATTCCCAACTAGTTTAGTTTTTGAGATAGCCCCCGTCACAAAAATGGTCTAAAACTGACAACTTTGATGGCCTCCCATTCCCTTATTTTTTGAGATAAAAATTAAAAATATATATATTTGTACTCTACTTAATGAGCTCTAAACAATGATACCCCACAAGCTAGGGTAAAGAAAAATTTTTTTTCCGGCTCCTTTTTCATGTATGGGAGGGAGCCCCCCTGAAAAATAATTTAATTCAAATTCTAATTCAATATTTTATTTTGGGTTAACGTTTTACACTAAATACCAAAATTTCAGGTTTGTAACTCATTTCGTCTGCGAGCTAGAGACCTGTGACCGGCGGACAGACGGACAGACAGACAGACAGACAGACAGACAGACAGCCGAGTGACATTAATAGGGCTCCGTTTTTACCCTTCGGGTACGGAACCCTAAAAATCAATACATGTTTTTACAATTCTTGTTTGAGGGGATGGCGGAGTTTTTCACCCCCGACGCAAAAACGACAAGGTGTTATAAGTTTGGCGTGTGACGTGCGTGCGTGCGTGTGTGCGTGTGTGCGTGCTTATTCAAGTCGGTTCACCCGTTTAAGCGCTACGGTGGAACAGACAGACACACACAGACACGTCAAACTTATAACACCCCATCGTTTTTGCGTCGGGAGTTCAAAAGAGATATCGCAATATCGCAAGACGCAAGGACGCATCCTAGTTAGGGGTAGGTTTCATACTGAGTAGATATCTTGACATCATAATTTAACTTCGGGCATAAAAAGAATTGCAGGATAATATCCAAAGCTTAATTGACTTTAAAAAGTAAACAAGCGAGTTCTCAAAGTTAATTTTTTTGCAAAATAACTTTGTAACTGCAGCGGCGCCTTTTTTGTTTATTTGCACTGTACACAACGGGAAACAGATTAAAATGGCCCCGGGCTAAAAGGAAGTTGTGAAGGCACGTAGATTAAAAACACTGAATGAAAGTTGTTTGCTGTTTTTTTTTTTGTTTTCAAATGAACAACAGTTTTCAAGTTTGCGGGCGAAATTTACGTTTAAGTCCAATGTGGGGTCGTTTGGTGAAAATCAATGTACTTACTATCTACCAAAGTTCAATATCAGCGTATGCAAAATTTCCGCTAATATTTCAATGTCAGTTTAACGCTCGTCTTTCTCAAATGGTACCTAATCAGCGTATTACTCAGGGTAAGCTGAGCTTTTTTGCCTATATGAAGAGCATGCCACTGCTATCTACTACTACTATATGGTCTGTGATCTATTAGACAATTCTTCTTCTTCTTCTCTTTTTCTTCTGGTTTTGATATCAGTTTCTCCACAGTGCCTGTTTTGACTTTTTTTACTCACCTACAAGTTAGCGCTTGACTGCGCAATCTCACCTGATGGTAAGTGATAATGCAGTCTAAGATGGAAGCGGTCTAAGATGGAAGCCAGCTAACCTGGAAGGGCTATGGCAGTTTTTATTGAACCCATACCCCTCGTCGGTTTCTACGCGGTATCGTACCGGAACGCTAAATTGCTTGGTTATTGGTACACCACCATTATCATTATCATATTATTATTGAAAAAATGCTGATGAAATCGACTATTCTAAGCGCCTGTTTCACCACCTAATAAGTGTAGGATAGTCTAAACGTAAGTTTTGTCACTTTCTTACTTTATGTCAAGTGACAAAGACAAAAGTTGTAGATAGCTATCTGATACTTATCAGAAGGTGGTGGAACAGGCCCTAAATGTTTTAAACAATGAATAAGCAAAATATTTAGTAGGTCATTACCCAAATCGGTCAATACGACCACCGTGTCATATCGGGTCGGAAGGTCCACGAATGTTAGTATTTATTCGCACCATCTCGGGGTTAACTTGGGGTTAAACCGAAAACTACGTGAGAATAGCGGGGGCTATGCAATTCCCACGACAGAATCATTAGCTATTCCTAAAACCTTCAAACTAAAGCGAGCTGTAGTAGTGTGAATTGAAGGATGAAAATTCCGTGACGTTATTTGGCTTAAGATAGGTGAGTGGAGAGCTGTATAAGCTGAATTCATTTGCATTTGACCGAAGAACAATAATATCGGGCCATCTCTCCTGAAATGTACGCGCGTATTGCGATGGTCTTCTGTTTTAATAAAGGTTAGGTGGGAAGATATATTGTAGGTACTACCAGATACATAATTACTTAATATTAAACAACTTCGTGCGTAAATGGAGCCCTTCAAGAAACTCCCTGAGCAGTGATGACGGTGTAGTCTTATAAGTAAGAGGTGCCAAGCCTTTGAAAATTAATAATTTCAGAATTGGCTCAGGGATGATCATAGTGGCTAGTTATCATCCTACCGCCAAAACCGTGCAAGAGATTTAGTATTCCGGTAATCAGGGATATACCTCTTCCAGGTTAGCCTATCATCACCTATCACCAGGTAAGATCGTATTCAATCAGTTCTTCGAACTATACGACCCGAATATTGCCACCTCAGCTTCGCTACCCGTTGAACTATTCCATGAATCTTTTGATTCTACGGATCTCGTCATTTCTGATTTGATCACGTAGAGAAATACCGAGTATAGCTCTCTCCGAGGACTGCTGCGTAACTCTGAGCTTTCTGAAGCTTTTGGATTGGGCTGAAATTTTGCATAGTACTGGTATCTATTATTATGTAGGCATCCATCCGCAAATTTTGTATAGTACTGGTTACTATTATTATGTAGGCATCCATCCGCTAAGAAAGGATTTTTTACATTTCAACCCCTGAAGGGGTAAAATCGAAGTTAAAGTAAGCGAAGATGCAGACAAAAGCTAGTAAGCTTGAACGTAATAAATTCTATATAATTCGCAAAGCGGCAAGCAAAACAAGTATGCTGTTTAGTCAATGAGACAGTAATGTATTATGCCATAAAAATAATAACGCAGAATTTATTTATGAGGGTAGGTAGGTACACAATAAAAAGATGATATAAATTTACGAACGAAATTAGGCAGAAAAACGCCTCACTCCCAGAAACTCTAAGAACAAAATGGAATAAAAATACGACGGTACTTGGATCACAATAATTCACACAAAAAACGTGAGACGTCAATACTGAAAACATCGTAACCGAAGAATAATATACTCTTACTGTTTCAAATTAAAGTTGATATTCGTATAGCAATGTTCAGAATGTTTGAGAGTTCATACGAAGCGGCTCGAAGAGATTTAGCTGAATGGTAGAACAGAGTCGCTAAAATGTGGACATACCAAAATATTAATCTTAAGCTTTTGAAAAGCTTTCTGTTGCACTCAAATAGTCATCAATAAGCAACACTCAAGACTGAAGTAGCCAAATTGCATCTTCGCCTTGGACGTTATGTTATTTTTGCCAATTTTTCCTCTCTCATACTAATTTGTTTGAAATGATTTGAATATCTTTGCCGCGGTTACATATTCTGTATTTGTCTCACACATCTCGACAGAGACTGCGTAAGTACTGGCAATTTAACCTGGCATTCCCATTTTCTTTTTCCATCTTTTTTTATGCATGCGAATATAGACTCTGTAAATTATGCCGAAATCTATTATACTATTTAGTGGAGTATATGTTACGTGAGGTGGTTCTTGCGTGTACAAAGTTTCGGTTTGAAGGATTGTTGAAGAGCCTTGTTTAAATAATTTTGTATAAAGTTTGAGAACGGCCTACCCTACTCGTAGTAGAGAGAGTGAAAACTTTGCAAAGTTAATGTGGCTTAGTTGTAAGTTGTTACATATACTAAGGTGAAGTTTTTAAGAAAATATCCATATTTGAGCAAAAGGTACTTACATCTTCGAATTAAAGCCTTTTAATACCTCAAAGTTTAATTTCTATAGAGCAAGCAAGTTAAATACTTGAGTAGTTCAACTAATTTGTAAGCGCCACGTTATGTATGTGTGCTTGTGTCTATTTAACTATTCTAACTTTTTATATTATGTTTTATTGATACACACACATGCATACTCGTATGTGTGTATACAGTCCAAACTTCACGCACACATAGCGCCTCGTGCATATTTGAGTAGAACTATCCGAAGACCAATCGTTGGCCGTTATTAACCCCTGACGCAAAAATGACGGGGTGTTATAAGTTTGACGTGTCTGTGTGTGTGTGTGTGTCTGTCTGTTCCTCCGTAGCGCTCAAGCGGGTGGATCGATTTGAATGCGGTTTTTTTTGTTTGAAAGGTGAATTTGTCGAGAGTGTTCTTAGCTAAGTTTGATGGACGCCACCACAAAATGGCGGTTAACATATTTTTTCACAACCCCCTCAATATGAGTATCAAATGAAAGGGCTTGACTAGTAGAATAGCAGTATGCAAATTCATGTCATGCAATTTTAGGAGAATGCCCAAAATTCTATGGGCGTGTAACCCAGTCGTTTAGAAGCGTGTTGTATGCAGCATTTATTGCAGATTTATTCCTGATAACCAAACACACCATTTTAATACCTCTAGGAGCTGCCGTTTTTGAATAAATCTTAGTTTAAGTTTGAAAATGATTCTAGGTTATGTGTAGTTTATGATTGTTAAACTAGTAAGGAAAGCCGTGTATCGTTCCTGCCGATTTGAACTATTTGTTTAGCGCGCACTATACTTAACATACCTGTTGCAACGATGTCCATGTTGAGAGTAGTTTGCAATGTAGAATCTAACGAAGACACATCATGTCTTAGCATCATATCAAAGGCATCATGTTTACATTCAACTGACATTTAATGCGCCTCAACAATGTTATCCAAATCACGAGCAAAAATCAGCATCCGTAGAAAAGCGTAAAGTCGGCGAGTAGGCGAGATCGAATCCGTATAATATAGCAAAAGTCGTTGGTAAGGAAAAACAATAAACCATAGAATTAATATTGGTCTCCGCTGCGCTACAATAAACATTCAAAATGTAAACAGACTAGACGTCACTAGCGTCACACATAACTAAAACAGTGACAATGTCACATTGGCATCTTGAAATATAATAAGTTTCGTTACACAAAATCAAGAAGGTTGTAGTTATATATTCCATTGCACAAAACGCAACGAAGTTAAAACAATATTACAACAAAATAATATTATTAATTATTGCTTATTTACTTTAATCATATTGTACGATTTACAACAAATAAATAGAATAATGTATTAATATAATTAATATCTGTTTTATTGCAAGTGACATGATTTTTTTTAACAACAAAACTTTTTGTTTGGGCATGTATGCGTAGAAAGTAATGCAAATGGCCACCAGACGTGCCAGAGAAACAGGAAGAGACGGTTGAATTCCTTTTTTATTGCATTTTTTTAAAAGCAGCTTTAGCATTAATAATTATTAATTTTCAAATTGTCATATATTCGTAAGATAATTTTTAGTAAATTACATTTTGTGTAAATGCTTGGGTCAGGGTTGATCATTCTCCTATTAACTTCTCAAGCTTAGTGCCCGTCTGACATAAGGTTTATAAAAAGGTCTAAACCGCAAATAGTTACGCAAGGCTCTAAAAACCGTTTCGCCGAAGCTTGCTGTGTCGCCCTCTCGTGAAATACGACTATTTATAATAACGTCAAAAGCAGCAAGTGTCTTCGTCCCAAGCTGTTGCCGGGTGAAATTAAACCATACTGGATGTTTCGCGTGTCTACTTTTATGTATGTCTATCCACAAGATTTTGACTGCCAGGCTATTTTCCTTGCCAAGTGCTGGCGAATCAATGTCATCGAGCATATTTTACATCTTTTACGTTTTTTTTAACCCCCGACGCAAAAACGACAGGGTGTTATAAGTTTGACGTGTCTGTGTGTGTGTGTGTGTGTGTGTGTGTGTGTGTGTGTGTGTGTGTGTGTGTGTGTGTGTGTGTGTGTGTGTGTGTTTGTCTGTTGCCCTATAGCGCTCAAACGGGTGAACCGATTTGAATGCGGTTTTCTTTGTTTGAACGGTGAATTAGTCGAGAGTGTTGTTAGCTATGTTTGATGAAAATCGGTCCAAGATGGCCGCCGCTACAAAATGGCGGATTACATATCTTTTCACAACTCCCTTAATATGGGTATCAAATGAAAGGGCTTGACTAGTAGAATAGCACAATGCAAATTCAAGATGGCTTCAATACAACATGGCGAATGTCGGGGGTTTAGCAGTAAGCTAACTGTTTTAGAATCTTATAGAGGATTCATAATTTATGGGTGTAGATAAAGTCTTGTATGCAACTGTTGATAATTAGGTATTAAAACACTCATGTGATACTATTATCACATTCGGCTTCGCCTCATGTGATAAACCCACATTCGTGTTTTAATACCCCTTATTACACAACAGTTGCATAAATAACTATAAACTCAGCGTCTAGCATGTCGTAAGTACTGATTACTGAGTCCAAAATGGTTGACATTACCACCAAAAATACGCTGAAAAATTAGACAAATTTTATGTCGCGAGATTGGCAATAAAAAATTCGGTCTACAGAGATTGGTAATTGGTATCAAATGGTATCATTAAAAAAAAATAACCGTTCTTTCGTAGTAGGTAATATTTTAATGGTCGAGTATTTTGTAGGCTTTCACCTTGTTAAACCATATACTTAATTCTTTAAATTATGTGTGTGTATATTAACTACTGTTACTACTATTTCACAATGAACTCTGTGACTTGTTTAAACGTCCGTCTGTGTGTTTCTAAGCGCCTATCACCGTGCAATAGTCACGTAATGGTCATAAAGCAACACGTACAGGTAGTAAGTCTTGTCGAGTTCAAGATGTCACCGGTTATCACCGGTTTGATCCGGATAAAACTGGATCCCGCCGCCACCGGAGACTGCGTACGTGAGCTGGGCGCACAAAGATCTGGACCGGCATGATGGATGGAGATACATTTTATGATATAAATTTAAAGCCTTGACTGTGGATTTAATCATAAAGTGGGTAGCTAAATATTATGTCTAGTAGATCTTATAGGTAAGTCAAAGTCTTCTAGCTCTTCCAAATACGCGTTAATAACGGATGTAAGACGACCGCTTTCGGAAACAAAGACGGGTAATAGAAGTGATGATTACGGACAAGATATCACACAAAAAACATTAAAAAAACCCTTATATAATTATTACATTTTTTTTAAAGTTCGCAATGTAATTCAATCAACTGATGCTAGAGGTCAACGAACGTTGGGTAAATACCTAAAGTCATCGCCTAAAGTCAAATCAATTGTCCTTTCAAAATCAATTAGAATTTTCATAGGATTTGAAATGCGTAAAAATGTGACTCTCCCTTTATCTATACTTAATCACTACATAGTATAAAACAAAGTCGCTTTCTATGTCCCTATATCCCTATGTCCCTATGTATGCTTAAATCTTTAAAACTACGCAACGGATTTTATGCGGTTTTTTTTAATAGATAGAGTGATTCAAGAGGAAGGTTTATAAGTAGAAAAATTGGACCCGGTAGGTGGCGCTATAGCGGGCAGGACGACGTCTGCCGGGTCCGCTAGTAATATAATAAAGCGGAAGAGTTTGTTTGTTTGAACGCGCTAATCTCAGGAACTACTGGACCGATTTCAAAAATTCTTTCACCGTTGGATATGTACGTGATCCTGGTGTGCTATAGGCTATATATGTACCACGGGCGAAGCCGGGGCGTACCGCTAGTCATGAATATAAGTCCAGAATTATTTGCGAATAGAGGTAAAAGGCAAATCCTTAAAAACTTCGGTCTATGATAAAAATAACTGATATATCTACACTTTACCTTCTTCAAGTGCAGGAAAACAAGAATTTGACTTTGCTCGGAAGCGTGCAATATTTTTTGGAGTCCTTTTAGGGCGAGGAAAATAAGTCAGCCACTGAGCCAAAGATTGCAGGGTTAGTCGGTCAAATAAATGTCATAGTGGAAAACGGCCTAGGGGGTAATTAGGTCACTCGCGAAACCTTTGCTAATAGCGGCGTTACATGGCAGTAAAACTCCGTAGCTCAATTAATGGCTAAGGGCCGATTCATACTGGACGTCTGAGGGTAGGGGATAGGTAGGGGATAAATTGGACGATGTTTTATTTATCAAATAAAATATGTCAATGTGGAATACGAAAAGGTAATTAGGTCAATCGCAAACCTTTGCTAATAATAGCGTTACACGTAGGGTTTTACTGTCATGTAGTAAAAGAATATAGCTCAATCTATGGCTACGTAAGGGCTGATACACACTGGGAGTCTGAAATATAAGGTTAGCAGAGAAACTAATTAAATAAGTGCAAACCTTTTATGCTTAAAAAAAGATCACAGCCCCATATTGTTTGTCCAATTTTTAAAGAAGAAAATTTCATTTCATATCATTTCATCTCATGCTTATTTGCATGAAATGAGATGCATATTATGCATCTCATTTCATTTCCATTTTTCACTACATTAGGTACCACAAGGCACAATTTGACCACCATCTTATAGACTAAATCGTAACGACTAAAACGTAACGTATCGTATATTCCTAGGTGAAATGAGAAAATGAGTTTGAATAAAAACTACATGGTATTTTATATGTAATTATGTAATCCAAACACATTTCAATGGTTATGATTACGCCTATTACCTTAAAATATTACAAAATATAACACACTCATTCGCCCATTCCGGATAAACGATGTACAGAAATAAAAACCACAGTCACAAATTCATTACCAACTCGACGTGATTCCAATTTAATTCACAGCTGGGCTATTGGTAGGGTGACAAGGCTTTTGTCCTGAAATCGGTGGTTTCTGTATTTGCTGTCGGGACAGCAATGTATGGCTTAAGCCACACTTCCACCACGCTACATAGTTGCAAAGATTTCCTTTATGGTATAATTATCTAAATGTTTCTAAATCCCGATAGGTATAGAAACATGGCAAGGCTTTTGTCCTGAAATCGGTGGTTTCTGTATTTGCTGTCAGAATTTTCTGTCAGATTGCTGTCAGCAATGTGTGGCTTAAGCTACACTCACACACTTCTCATACCGGTGGATCGCCTATTTTGATGTGAAGTCCCTTTAATATAGCATTAACTGACTTAAGACTAGTGATGGAGGTAAGTGTAGAATCGAGAATGAAGGCTGTAAAGTTACGTTGAAGTCGCAAGCTTACTTCCATAAGACAATCAAAGCTACTTTGCTAAGACGACCAAAGTTATTTAATCATCCGCAATCAGCATTTCAGCCCTCTGAAGTTCCACTACAGAGTACAGGTATCTTCTATCATAGGAGAAAAGGATTCAGAACTTAGATCCACTACGCTGCTTCAATGTGGGTTAGCGGGTTACGCTTAGCCATACAGAGAAAAAAGAAGAAAGTGATGGTTATAGCATACCCCCGACGGTCCGACACTTCATACAAGCAAACCTACGAGTGACAAGGACAAGCCGAAGAACGGACGACGACTAGTGGGAGAAGTGAACGTCTCTTCTTTAAGCAGTAATATTTAGTTTTCCTTGGTTTAGGATTGTCCCGAAAAATTATGAATTATGGGCACCTTAAACATAACAAGCCTATTTATGGCCAGTGTTGGCATAAAAAAATCCCGGCGTCCACACGCCCCGCTGGGCGCACGAAAGGGTCCCGTGTTTTTACACATAAAATACACACTAATGACACTCAATAAAATACCTTTCACGAATGCGGAATCACCCTGTGTCTATATGAAATGTAGTTTAATTTTAAACTAGGTACTTAAAATATGTGTGCGTTCTGTACAATTTTAGAATTTTAACGGCAAAGTTGCATGTAAGCAATCGGCTTTGCATTTAACGCCCCACAAGAAAGAGAAATAACTTTTTTGGTCTAGGATCCCACCTTAGAAATTTCTACCCTCATCTGTTATTTAAACGAATTATATGTCAAATGAAAGATTATTTTATTCTTAATCGAACCGTATTTGGTTGCCTGGTCAAAAGTGGTGCTAAATCATGGTTGCCTGGATTTTAAGATATAAAATGTTCGGTGCGAGTGTTGAAAGTGACAGAAAAGTGTTGCGCGCGCAATTTCATTCGACAGACAAAGATGCAGTGAGGCAGGCGTGCACTCGGCAGGTGCTTAGTCTATACATAGATTAAAACCATAGACTTTCTGTGCCTGTCCATTAAAGATATTTACAAAAAAATAAGTGAGTGACGTAAGGGATAAGTAATAAAACGTAAAAAAGCTGTTTTTGAAAATTTTGACTGTTTGTCTGTATGTTTGTGCATGTATTACGCAAAAACTACTGAATGGATTGAAATGAAACTTGGCATGATTTAAGTTCATACTACATAATAGCATATAGGATACTTCTTATCCCGAAATTCAGCACAGTTCCCTTGGAAGAGGGGATGAAAGTCAAAATGTGTATTTTGACTTTCATCTTCTCTCCCAAGGGAACTCTGCTGAATTTCGGGATAAAAGGTATCCTATATGCTATTATGTAGTATGAACTTAAATCATGCCAAGTTTCATTTCAATCCATTCAGTAGTTTTTGCGTAATACATGCACAAACATACAGACAAACAGTCAAAATTTTCAAAAACAGCTTTTTTACGTTTTATTACTTATCCCTTACGTCACTCACTTATTTTTTTGTAAATATCTTTAATGGACAGGCACAGAAAGTCTATGGTTTTAATCTATGTATAGACTAAGCACCTGCCGAGTGCACGCCTGCCTCACTGCATCTTTGTCTGTCAAATGAAATTGCGCGCGCAACACTTTTCTGTCACTTTCAACACTCGCACCGAACATTTTATATCTTAAAATCCAGGCAACCATGATTTAGCACCACTTTTGACCAGGCAACCAAATACGGTTCGATTAAGAATAAAATAATCTTTCATTTGACATATAATTCGTTTAAATAACAGATGAGGGTAGAAATTTCTAAGGTGGGATCTCCTACTATTTACACTGTTATTATAACACAAGTTACATTCTTTTTTCAGCAGGGTTTCTTGCCGACTCTTCTCAGCGAAATCCATTTTCCGGACCGAGTGTAATGTTTTAAGGGTCACAAGTTGGCCCACATGAAATACTTAAATAGTTTTGAATTTGAACTTTAAATTATGTATAGGTATATATCTTTAGTCTTTTCTTTTAAAGCAGGTAGATAATCCTCTTTGTCTTCTCTAAATAAACGAGTTTCCATCGACTAAGTACATGTGTGTGTGTGTGTGTGTGTGCGCGCGCGCGCGCGTGTGTGTGTGTGTATGTTTGTTACTCTTTAACGCCGCAATTACTGAACCAATTTGGCTGAAATTTTGAATGGAGATAGATTATGCCCTGACTTAACATCCTTTATATTTATCCCGGATACATATTTTTATCCCGGAAAAATCCACAGTTCCCACGCGATTTTGGAAAAACTGAAATCTTTAGCTACAATTATAGCAAACCTCCTTGAAAGTAGGTATAAAGGTTGGAAAAGGGAGCGGGACCGGGAAGCGGAAATCTACGATTACCTCGGTATTTGTGAAAAACCGAAATTCACGTGGGCGAAGCCGCGGGCAGAAGCTGGTAAGGCATAAACTGTCCCTTGCGCGTGGGAGTGGGACATACATACTACATACATATATCTACTAACTCCATAAAGTTCCGTTTCTACAATTTAATTATGACAATAACATAAATAGCGCGTGTTTATTATAATCCGAGCGTGAGTTGCGTCCGCCCCAGCCGTGTATCTGTTCACACGTGATGTTCATTAGGTGATCGTTAAACAAAACCGACAGTCACGCCCGTGCAACGTTCGACTTGAGAACATGCGAAAGTGAGTTTGTTTGTTTGTTTGTTTGTTTTTTACGCTTTCACGCCTGAACCGACAGAGATAGGTGAGACCTCGCAGAAGAACATAGGATCCCTTTTGGAAAGAAATAAAGGCTTAAAGGGGTTGAAATAAGGGATGCAAGTTTGTATGGGAGTGCGTCATTATTGAAGATAAAACCATGAAACTTTGTATTTAGGCACTAACAGACCCTAATTAATTTCACGCGGATAAAGTCGCGGGTATCAATCCTGACCACCTGGGAAGAGCAAAACAAAAGAAGAATTTTAATCGGGGAACATACATAAAAGATTCCGACGAATTGAGGACCTCCTCCGTTTTTGAAGTCGGTTGAAAATTCAGAAGATCTGTCTGTAAACATTTTAGGTGTCAATCGCTGAACGGATCCGTCCCTAGTTTTAGTGGTATAACTGAACATACCTACTGGGTAGTTCTCGAATTAGCCACGGACAAATAACTGAACTATTCCGTACCCAATTAAGCTCCGAACACACTACCGGGATATTACATTTAATTAAAGTAAGGAGTGAAATAATTTTGTGGCGTCAATTTTGACACCCCTTCATACAATAACAGTGTCAAGTTCGACATGATAAATTGCAGTTTATTTATTTATTTTATTTTACTTTTGGTAGGTATATAGAATTGCGAATTTTTTAATTACATTTAATTACACAATAGTCTCTAAATGCTAAAATACATACATATGTACTTAACTCTAAACTAAAATTAAAAACAAAAGTAGATAAATATTTAGAATAAAAGTGCTAAAATAACAGAATATAAGTTACTTTATTATATTGATATTGATTGACAGTAACGAGAAACTAGAAACCTATAACAGCTTCGATTTTTCAATCATCGAATTAGATATTGCGGAATTTTAAACTTATTAAAAGTTGTCCTATTCATCATAATTTATTAGAAACTTGTTAGAAATAATTTGCAGTCATGGTATTTATTACAAGAGTAAAAAATGTTTACAGCAATTTTAGTCTTGTTATTGCTTTTTTCTAACAAACAACATAGATTAATAATCAATCTAGATAACTTTCGGAACCTAATATTGATTTTATTTGTAACACCTAACTTGTTATATCGCTGTCATATAAATCATCATAATCAAATAAATGTAAGCACATGTAGGTTAGTATGTTCATGATACTGATATTGCGAAAAATAGCCGTAAAAAATCTATAAGGCGTATTGTTCACAGCACGGTTTCTTAACCGTACGGATTGCCGCGCCGTAGTCGTCGTGCGTGTGAACAAGCTTCCATTGTGCTCCATACAACACTCACGAGTCACGACCGTGTCTACTTTACGGCAAATAAACCGTTATTTTTCACGGCAAAAAACGTGAGTGAAAAATAGTCATAATGCTCACCGCAAAAGAGCCACGCCATGCCTAGCGCGCTATTGTTATAGAAAAAAAAATTATAGTTCCGTAATTGTAGCTATGATTACAGTGATCAACAAATCGCAGAGATTCTCGGAGAAACGCGTAAGCGACGCATCCTTACCCGGCGTTTTCGGGCGTAAACTTTAGTTTTTCACTTGCATCACGGTTTCATTGTTACTCCGGATAAATAAATAACTTTTTTCAGAAATACAATATGAGCTTTACGCATTAAATCAGCTATTTTTCTAATTCATAACTGGAAGATCTCGTACCATGCCTCTTGTGCGCACACCCTATAATACACCGCTGTCATATAAATCATAAAAATGTCTTTACCAGGAACCCAATATAGCACGTCTAGAAACTCGTATTTCAACACTATAGCTTCGAGTGAACCTCGGTGACATAATATTATATCAGAAAATCTAACATTGCGTGTGTGCACCTCCTGAACCTCTTTTTGACGACGCAGTAGTGAGCGTTGTGGTCTTATAAGTGGGAGGTCCCGGGTTCGATTCCCGGCAGGGGCAATTTGGGATTTTATAATTTCTAAATTGTCTCTGGTCTGGACTGGTGGGAGGCTTCAGCCGTGGCTGGTTAACACCCTACCGGCAAAACCATGCCGCCAAGCGATTTAGCGTTCCAGTACGATGCCGTGTAGAAACCGATCCAGGGGTATGCATACCTCTTCCAAGCCCGCTTACATCTGACTGCATCATCACTTGACATCAGGTGAGATTGCAGTCAACGGCTAATTTGTAGTTGAATAAAAAAAAAACCAACTTACGAATATTACTTACTAGAATATCAAAATTTTCGATTTAATTTCTCCATAATAAATAATAGATTTTCATCCTGGTGTCTTTTAGTTATTTGTACTACAAGAGAGCAAAGTTCGTTTTTGTTGCGAATACCGAGTTTGAATCCCGAGCAAGCGAGGGATTTTATAATTGAACTAGCTGACCCCCGCGACTTCGTTCGCGTGTTTATAGGTTTTATATACCTAGGATCGGAACGGATCCCATAATTCTTTTATGTACTTAAACTAAATGTAGCCTAAGTTACTCCTTATAACAACACCTATCTGCCATTGAAAGTTCCGTTAAAATCGATCCAGCCGTTTCTGAGATTAGTTGAAACAAATAGACAGACCGACAAACATAAATTTAAACGTACGCCAGTTTAAAATAAGCCGTACGTACAAAGATCCGGGTCCCATGTTATTTGAACCCAATAAATGTCTGTCATTTCTGAACTAACAAACCTATGACCTTGAAATATTTACGGGATAATATATAAAGTACTACCTTTCTAACAAAAAAAGAATGAGTGAAATCGAACAACGCGTTAATGAATTACAGCTAAATACACGTTTTAACTTTCTTCCCCTCTCCCTAGGGAACCCTGCTGAATTTCGGGATAAAAAGTATCCTATAACCTACCTCGGAGTATAAACTCAAATCGTACCAAGTTTCATTCGAATCCATTCAGTAGTTTCGGCGTGATGCGCGGCCAAGATACAGACAGACAGACAGACAGACAGACAGACAGACAGACAGACAGAGAAAAATGAAAAAAATTACAGTTTTGGTTTCAGTATCGATTATAGAGTGCCCTCCAATAAAAATTTTCAAAATATCTTCAATGTACAGAATTGGATCTGTTACAGTTTTATTATATTATAGATTAGATTCCATGTTACAATCCCAAGCGAAGTGAGGAAGTCAGGCACAAGAAACAAAGAACTTTTCTCTCGAGTGACACATACAGCTTTTACCTCACTAGCAAGAAAATGCAAACTGATGTATGAAAGGTTCAAAAGAATTAATTAATCAAAAATTCAATAAGTAGTTTTTTAATCATACCATACAGTAAATTTATGTTAACCTTACGAGTTTTTTAACCCTTTACCGCATAGGAATCCAAATATGGATTCAAAATTTTTAAATTAGTTTTTTAGTTTACAGAAATATTATTTTTTAATAACCAAATATAAAATCTTATTAAGCAAGGCTTCCTGTAACGATTCGCATTTTTTGCTGCTTATGGTAAGAGTCAACTGTCGATCTATTTGATGTTATGTGGAGACTGTTTGACGCGTGTGGTGTGATTAAACTTTGTACAAATTTCATCGCTTGAAAAAATGTTTAAAACGGTAAGTGAAAAATCTGATATTTTTTATATTTGCTCTCTGAATATCTAAGAATGTGGGTTTGTTGCGTTTGTTGTGATTTTTCTTGATTTTCTTTATTTTTGAGCCTATTTTTTTATTTGCCATATTTGGCTTCGTATGCATTCCCGTCAAAGTACTGTCGATCAAATATGGCTTCGTATGCATTCACGCTTGCTTTCTTTTGTTTGCAGAAATGGATCCTGCTCGCTTTTATGGTGCTATTGGGCTTTTTTTACTACGTTCCTGTTTGAATATTTCATTTGACTATGGCTTGAAAACGTGGTCGTCCAGCTAGTATTCTCGGAAGTCGAGCCGGTACACCATCAAGCCAATTAAATACTCCACCAGATGTTACTGCCAGAAAACGTGGCCGTCCACGTACCATTATGGGACCACCAACCTCAAGCTGAATTGACACTCCATCCAGCTTACCTAATTCACCACGAAAAAGGCACGAAAAGCGCCAACTAGGCATCAAGATTTGCCTTTAGATACTGTTCGTTGTGATAACTTGGCTTATTTTCCTAAGTGGGCAAAAATCGCCAAATATACCAGAATTGTACAAAATTTCGTTCATTCAGAAAGTGTGAAAAATGTCAAGTTTATTTATGCTACAATGACAAAAGAAACTGCTTCACAGATTTTCATAATGCATAATTTTGTTTTTCACTAAACGCATACGAAGCCAAATATGGATCTTATAAGATTTTACTAGAATGCATATGAAGCCATATATGGCTTCGTATAGCAAATTCTACAATAAATAACTTTTTTTTATTTTGCTGATTAAAACTGCTTAGTAAGGCCAAATAAAAGATGTTTTCACTATTAAAAAAATTTTATTTCATCCCCTTCATAATTCATGCAATAAAGGGTTAACATTTCGTAAGCCTACCAAATTAGAAATGATAATTCGAAGCGTTTTAAATTCAAAACACTTTTTTTACTGAGTGAGCAAAATTGACTCGATTTTTGTGTTAGCCTTGAGTTAGGTAGATGAAAATTATATTTATTTATCAGGTAGGTATGTATAAAAAAGACCGATTTGATTGGAGTAAACTTTATACATAAAAATATGTCAAGGCTGCAGAAAGTTGTGAACTCAAAAAATATTACTTGACCATCTGCGTCCGTAAGGTCTGACTTATGAAAAAAAAAACATCGTATCTCTTGTATATTTACGAAGGCCGACTTCCAGATCCGTATCTGTGAATAAATTAGGGAGCCCGATACTACCCGATACAGGACACGATGACTTTTTAATACGTGACCAGTGTTTGGAATTATATAGAGCTGGTAATAATTAGAATTATGTAAAGCCTTAATAGTTATGTCCTCCAGAACTTTTGTCTTTTATAGACTTCTTACAGCCTCCGCACACTGGGCCACTAGTGGCGACGAATAGTAGCCGGCTACAAGTCGCGGAAGAGATTTTTCATACATTTTATATGGTACCACCGCACACTGAGTAGCCGCGATCGAGCCACTAGAAAATGTATGAAAAATCTCTTCCGCGACTTGTCACTAGTCGTCACCACTAAATAGCTATCTAATTAGGATCTAAGTTTCATTCGTGGCGTCAGAAAAAAATAATGATGCCATGGGTGCATACTAAAGGTTGCATACCCCTTTCGACCATGGCAGCCAATCATAAAATAGACTAGCTAGCTACACAGTGGATTTTATAGTGCAAAAGTGTGTGCACAAATACATGTGCGCTCTCTGTTCCTTCACTCTCGTAGTCCGTTGGGACGGTAATGCAACACGGACAGAGAGAGAGAGAGAGAAATAACGTTATATGAATGATTTTGTATAGATTAATCATAAAACGCAATTGCTGTCTCAACAGCAACACCCTCAAGTGAAGAGAGGAATCAACATAAAATCTGAACATGACCTTTTTCAATTTGAAACCCTCGCAGTTTCAGTTTTAAGTTTTCATAAGTACAAGTTCAAACAGTGTACAGTATACCAACTTTGAATAAAGTTTATTTGACTCTGTCTTTTTAACCAAGTGCGAAGCGACCTTTACTCTCTACCAACATTAGCGTATGAAGAATATAGGCCTGGTAAAGAAAATAGGGCGTTATAACATCTCTATGGGTTATATTATTTCCATTTCATTCGACGTTATAATCCTTCGAATTACGTGTATTAGTAACGATTAATAATATTTTGTATATTCACCACGGTAACATGAGCAATACAAAAAAATAACGAACAAAATCAATTTTGAATTTATAAACAGTCAATATTTTCTTTATGGGCCACGTACTGAAATAACTATTACAGATAGTGATCATTAAGTATTCAATTACACGAAATATTAAACGAAAGAACATTTATTTAAATCATTTACTTACAAGAAAATATTATAATAGATGTATTTACAAGAACATTTTTTTAAAAATCTATAAATTTAAAATAGTTCGTTCGTACCGCGTGCGGTTTTTTAAAAGGGGGATTTTCGGTAGAATGTTAGATTTCATTGATATTTTTTTGCAGAACATGGCCAACGTTGAGCTTGTATAAACGATCACGCTGGTTAAGCGACATTTACCCCGGTCGGTAAATTGATGGGTAACCGCCTCTAGAGGTCCAAATTTGGCCTTTTGTCCACCTCCATGCCTCGCAGAGCACGTTAAGACGTCGGTCCCAGTTATTATCACCAACATCTGACAACTGATAAACTTAAGAGTTAAAACCTCATTATCTTGGTAGCGTCGTATACGGAAGTAGGTGTCTGAGAACCCCACCGTAAGAAAATTTCTAGTTTTTCGAGTTTTTTAATTTAATTTTTACAAAAAATATCGCCTCCATTATATCAAGAAAATTTCTAGAAAGAAAGGCTCAAACCTCAGCAATGACGAAGTCATGACCAAGAAGAGAGCCACGATACAATAATTATGTTTGCTAGCAAACGAAAAAACCCGACTTCAATTACATCGACAAGTAGGTAATACAACGTAAATACGTCTAAGACGAAAAAGTTAACAAACGCACTAGTCGTCACTACGATTTTCGAAAGTTCCCCTCGATTTCTCTGGGATCCCATCATCAGATCCCAGTTTCCTTATCATGGTAGCATCCTTGAGATATCTCCTTTCCAACAAAAAACGAATTATCAAAATCGGTTCATAAACGACGAAGTTATCCGCGAACAAACACAAAAAAAGTATATTATAACGGTCGAATTGAAAAACCTCCTCCTTTTTTGAAGTCGGTTAAAAAAACTGGTTTAATATCATAAATCGGTAAATGAACACCAAGTTTCGGATCTCATCTCGGTGTTTGACACTATAACCGGCGGCGCGGCGTGACGAATGTTTCCCTCGGGCCGACTCACTATTTGTAGACCTTCCCTTTCATTCCGCCCCATAGTTTTAAACTAAACATATTAGCCATAGCTCTAATCGTCACCGTCCTCTTCTCAACATATATATTATGTCCACTTGTGGACTCTTGCAAGGATCGCTATAAATCGCTCTTGTTTTATAAACACGATCGTCTAAAGCGCACCCGGCGACTCGCTTGAGATCGTCTGTCCATTTAACGGTGGATCGCACAACGCAGCGTTTCTTCATGTGTTGGTTAGCATATTCCACTGCAAATCGCGAGGTCCCGGGTTCGATTCCCGGGTCGGGCAAATAATTGTTAGGTATTGTGTTTTTCTGTCAAGAAGCTCTCAATGCCAACCCGGAGTTGGTAGTAGTGTTTCACCCCCGTACCTCGGAGAGCACGTTAAGCAGTCGGTCCCGGTTACTATCACTATCATTTGTGACGATGACAATTTTAAAGCTCGCCAACCCGCATTGGAGCAGCGTGGCGGGTCTAAGCTCTAAATTCCTCTCTCTCATGAGAGAGGATAGTAAGTGACGTTGCAGTCTAAGGTGGAAGTGGGCTAACTTGGAAGAGGTATATGGCAGTTTTTATTAAACCCATACCCCTGATCGATTTGAACGCGATATCGCACTGGAACGCTAAATCGCTTAGCGGCACGGCTTTGTCGGTATGGTGGTAACTAGCTACGGCTGAAGCCTCCCACCAGACCCAGACCAGAGACAATTTAGAAATTATAAAATCACAAATTGCCACTGCCGGGAATCGAACCCGGGACCTCACACAATAAGACCACAGCGCTCACCACTGCGCCGCAGAGGTCGTCATAATGTCACAGTCCTGAAGGAGCTGTGGTATTCAACAAAGGCGACAGACCAGACAAGACCAGAGACAATTTAGAAATTATGAAATCAAAAATTGCCACTGAAGGGAATCGAACCCGGGACCTCCCACAATAAGACCACAGCGCTCACCACTGCGCCGCAGAGGTCGTCACAATGTTACAGATCCTGAAGGAGCTGTGGTATTATAAATTCAACGAGATCACGTAGTCCTGGCGCGGCGGTGCCGGGGATGGGAGAATTTTAATTTTATTGCCGCCTGTAATTTACGGCGCGTTAGATTACAACTCCCGATGCATGCGACCCCGTTCTTGTTTAGTGTCAATTTGCATATTTTAGTGCTCGCGAAATTATTCACAGAACATCGAAATAATTATGGTGACGTCATATTGACGGTAACATATCTATTATTATTGATTAACTGAGCTTGCCATCCTGCACTGGAGCAGCGTGGTGGGTCTACACTCTAACCCTCTCTAATATGAGAGAAGAGGCCTGTGCCCAGCAGTACGTAAAAAGTCGTGATTGCTAGCTGAAGCTAGAGCTTCGACTTTTCCAGTTAACATTGACTGTGCGAAAATAAGTGATTTAGTATTGAAAGTTCTTGAGGTTTTCCCACGCTTTAATTCTTAGTTAAGTAATTTTAATTTATTTTATACCTACTAACATTATACGTAAACGACAGTGTGCTTCTCTGTTGGTTTGTCGTTCAATGACGTTGAACGAATGAATGAGTTTCCGCGGGATAGTAAGTATTGGCATATTATATGTCTTTCAATTATTCTGCAACAAATTTACCGATGAAGATGGTTTTTAGCATGAGTATAGATGAGGATCTAGAGAGTGACGTAGAATACTTTTTATCACCCGACTACGGCTAGACACAAGGAAGGGTTATGATTTTAGCTGTCTATGTATGTATGTTTGTGTTCGATTTTTGTATCACATTCTGTGTGTACCACTGTAGCGCCTAAACTACTGGACCAATTTTGATGAATGAGGTGTCTATCGATTCGTTGAATGGAAGCAGGCGTTACTTTGCGGAATTCCATGATATACAATGAATATAAAATTATTTTGCTATAATCCGCTAACAGTGACAAATTTGTAGGCACAACACCACACAATCTTGTAGGCACAACACCACACAATCTTGTAGGCACAACACCACACAAATTCACCACAAAACAAACTCGACGATCGTTTCGCTCCGACACCGGAGCATCTTTCAAGATGCTCCGGTGTCGGAGCGAAACGATCGTCGAGTTTGTTTTGTGGTGAATTTGTGTGGTGTTGTGCCTACAAGATTGTGTGGTGTTGTGCCTACAAGATTGTGTGGTGTTGTGCCTACAAATTTGTCACTGTTAGCGGATTATAGCAAAATAATTTTATATTCATTGTATATCGATTCGTTGTTATGGTCCGGGTGACATAGGCTATATTTTATTTACGAAAAACATCGAGAAGTGTACTTCGCGCGGCTTTCTAGATCATTAAATTAGTTTTTGATAGACATAACAGATGGCGCCACTAGCTACTTCCCCCGCGCTTTCTGCACACTAAATTATTATTTTATATTAAATTAAATAGTAGTCGGGTTTTAGTTTACGAACTTTATCCTGTTTATCTTGAAAAAAAAAAACCGTTACTGCACGATATTTGAAAATCTAACAGCTCCACATGGATGAAGTTAGATAGTAGCTATAAATAAAGAGAAGCTTAAAATTTTTACTACTTTAGTGAAAAGACACTGACCGTGGCTTACATTCGTGAAACTACGTTACCCTCTGTACAAATGTGGACCCGCGCCACTTGAGCTATCCGTAGGACGCTGGTGGAATTTTAAAATGGCAATTTGTATCTGCAGATTGGCTGTTGAAATCTTGGGAACTTTTTATTGAAGCCCGCACGTGAGCAATCTTATGTTCTTCCAACGATCAATAGCTAGTAATTCAAGGGTTAGCTCTCTTTGAATTCTCAAAATTGATCTAATAAAGGGGTTTCAACTTTGGACCTACTTATACTAACAGTTAGTATTGGTTCAAGGTTGAGATCCCTATACCCTTTTACTATCTTAAGGACAAAAACCCCAGAAAAAACGTCTTCTTCATGATAAAAGGTGATAGTTATTATAGTTCGGCCGTTCAGAGAATGCGTTCCTGACACCTATCAGTTAGTCACGACTAGTGATGGGCACAACATAACACTGAGTTCGTTACCGTTCCTCCAAAATGAACCGGCGCATTATTTTAAGATTATTTTAAGAATTTTATTCGGGGAACATACATAAAAGATTCCGACGAATTGAGGACCTCCTCCGTTTTTGAAGTCGGTTGAAAATTCTGAAGATCTGTCTGTAAACATTTTAGGTGTCAATCGCTGAACGGATCCGTCCCTAGTTTTAGTGGTATAACTGAACATACTGGGTAGTTCTCGAATTAGCCACGGACAAATAACTGAACTATTCCGTACCCAATTAAGCTCCGAACACACTACCGGGATATTACATTAATTAAAGTAAGGAGTTAAATAATTTTGTGGCGTCAATTTTGACACCCCTTCATACAATAACAGCTTTGAGGAAAATATTCAATGAATAACAGTGTCAAGTTCTACATGATAAATTGCAGTTTATTTATTTATTTTATTTTTACTTTTGGAATGGCCTGTAGAATTGCGAATGTTTTAATTACATTTATAAATACACAATAGTCTCTAAATGCTAAAATACATACATATGTAGGTACTTAACTCTAAACTAAAATTAAAAACAAAAGTAGATAAATATCTAGAATAAAATAATAATAATAATAATAAATATTCACACATACACACACGGTCGGCTGTTCCTAAAGTAGGCAACTTAATGCCTGTGTTATAGGTAACAGCCGACTGATATACATATTTACATATATACAATATACTCAGGGCGGGAATCGAACCCGCAACCCCGGAGCGGAAAGCAGGGTCACTGCCAACCGTGCCAACGGGTCAGTCAAAAAAAGTGCTAAAATCTATACATATAATAAAATCGTAGAATTGCCGTATCTATACATTGAAGATTTTTGCAAAATAATAACTGGGGGATGTTAGGGATAAGTAATAGAACGTAAAAAAGCTATTTTTGAAATTTTTGTCTGTTTATCTGTTTGTCTGTATGTTTGTGCGCGCATCACGTAAAAACTACTGAATGGATTGAAATGAAACTCGGCATGATTTAAGTTCATAATAAGGAGTAACATAATAGGATACTTTTTATCCCGAAATTCAGTACGGTTCCCTTGGGAGAGGGGATGAAAGTCAAAATGTGTACTTAGCTGTAATTCGTTAACGGGTGGTCCCATTTCATTCATTCTTTTTTTTGTTAGAAAGGAAATACTTTAAAGATTACTGGCTAGTTTCTGAAAGGCTGGACCGATTTTGATGGGACTTTCACTGGCGGATGTTTACATTTTAATCTACCTAAACATCCGCCAGTGAACTTTTAACAGTTTTTAGCATGATATGAGCGCAAAGGAGCTTATGAAAAACAAAATGATTCCTACGGGGATTTTAAAAACCAATATATTATATCCACGCGACGAAGTCGCGGGTGTCCGCTTGTCTAGAATAAAAGTGCTAAAATAACAGAATATACTTAAGTTACTTTATTATATTGATATTGATTGACAGTAACGAGAAACTAGAAACCTATAACAGCTTCGATTTTTCAAACATCGAATTAGATATTGCGGAATTTTAAACTTATTAAAAGTTGTCCTATTCATCATAATTTATTAGAAACTTGTTAGAAATAATTTGCAGTCATGGTATTTATTACAAGAGTAAAAAATGTTTACAGCAATTTTAGTCTTGTTATTGCTTTTTTCTAACAAACAACATAGATTAATAATCAATCTAGATAACTTTCGGAACCTAATATTGATTTTATTTGTAACACCCAACTTGTTATATCGCTGTCATATAAATCATCATAATCAAATAAATGTAAGCACATAGGTTAGTATGTTCATGATACTGATATTGCGAAAAATAGCCGTAAAAAATCTATAAGGCGTATTGTTCACAGCACGGTTTCTTAACCGTACGGATTGCCGCGCCGTAGTCGTCGTGCGTGTAAACAAGCTTCCATTGTGCTCCATACAACACTCACGAGTCACGACCGTGTCTACTTTACGGCAAATAAACCGTAATCTACTTTACGGCAAATAAACCGTAATTTTTCACGGCAAAAAACGTGAGTGAAAAATAGTCATAATGCTCACCGCAAAAGAGCCACGCCATGCCTAGCGCGCTATTGTTATAGAAAAAAAAATTATAGTTCCGTAATTGTAGCTATGATTACAGTGATCAACAAATCGCAGAGATTCTCGGAGAAACATCCTTACCCGGCGTTTTCAGGCGTAAACTTTAGTTTTTCACTTGCATCACGGTTTCATTGTTACTCCGGATAAACAAATCACTTTTTTCAGAAATACACTATGAGCTTTACGCATTAAATCAGCTATTTTTAACCCCCGACGCAAAAACGACGGGGTGTTATAAGTTTGACGTGTCTGTGTGTGTGTGTGTGTGTGTGTGTGTGTGTCTGTCTGTTCACCTGTGGCGCTCAAACGGGTGGACCGATTTGAATGCGGTTTTCTTTGTTTGAAAGGTGAATTAATCGAGAGTGTTCTTAGCTATGTTTGATGAAAATCGGTCCAAGATGGCCGCCGCTACAAAATGGCGGATGATATATTTTTTCACAACTCCCTTGATATGGGTATCAAATGAAAGGGCTTGACTAGTAGAATAGCACTATTGCAAATTCAAGATGGCCGCCGCCACTAAATGGCGAATGTCGGGGGTTTTTTAAATTTTCAATTTACACTTGTTCTAATTCATAACTGGAAGATCTCATACCATGCCTCGTGTGCGCCCACCCTATACACCGCTGTCATATAAATCATAAAAATGTCTTTACCAGGAACCCAATATAGCACGTCCAGAAACTCGTATTTCAACACTATAGCTTCGAGTGAACCTCGGTGACATACTATCAGAAAATCTAACATTGCGTGTGTGCACCTCCTGAACCTCTTTTTGACGACGCAGTAGTGAGCGTTGTGGTCTTATAAGTGGGAGGTCCCGGGTTCGATTCCCGGCAGGGGCAATTTGGGATTTTATAATTTCTAAATTGTCTCTGGTCTGGTCTGGTGGGAGGCTTCAGCCGTGGCTGGTTACCACCCTACCGGCAAAACCATGCCGCCAAGCGATTTAGCGTTCCAGTACGATGCCGTGTAGAAACCGATCCAGGGGTATGCATACCTCTTCCAAGCCCGCTTACATCTGACTGCATCATCACTTGACATCAGGTGAGATTGCAGTCAACGGCTAATTTGTAGTTGAATAAAAAAAAAACCAACTTACGAATATTACTTACTAGAATATCAAAATTTTCGATTTAATTTCTCCATAATAAATAATAGATTTTCATCCTGGTGTCTTTTAGTTATTTGTACTACAAGAGAGCAAAGTTCGTTTTTGTTGCGAATACCGAGTTTGAATCCCGAGCAAGCGAGGGATTTTATAATTGAATTAGATTCCATGTTACAATCCCAAGCGAAGTGAGGAAGTCAGGCACAAGAAACAAAGAACTTTTCTCTCGAGTGACACATACAGCTTTTACCTCACTAGCAAGAAAATGCAAACTGATGTATGAAAGGTTCAAAAGAATTAATTAATCAAAAATTCAATACGTAGTTTTTTAATCATACAGTAAATTTATGTTAACCTTACGAGTTTTTTAACATTTCGTAAGCCTACCAAATTAGAAATGATAATTCGAAGCGTTTTAAATTCAAAACACCTTTTTTACTGAGTGAGCAAAATTGACTCGATTTTTGTGTTAGCCTTGAGTTAGGTAGATGAAAATTATATTTATTTATCAGGTAGGTATGTATAAAAAAGACCGATTTGATTGGAGTAAACTTTATACATGAAAATATGTCAAGGCTGCAGAAAGTTGTGAATTCAAAAAATATCACTTGAACATCTGCGTCCGTAAGGTCTGACTTATGAAAAAAAAAACATCGTATCTCTTGTATATTTACGAAGGCCGGCTTCCAGATCCGTATCTGTGAATAAATTAGGGAGCCCGATACTACTTGATACAGGACACGATGACTTTTTAATACGTGACCAGTGTTTGGAATTATATAGAGCTGGTAATAATCAGAATAATGTAAAGCCTTAATAGTTATGTCTTCCAGAACTTTTTCTTTTATGGACTTCTTACAGCCTCCGCACACTGGGCCACTAGTGGTGACGACTAACTAGTGGTCGGCCACAAGTCGCGAAAGAGATTTTTCATACATTTTATATGGTACCACCGCACACTGAGTAGCCGCGATCGAGCCACTAGAAAATGTATGAAAAATCTCTTCCGCGACTTGTCACTAGTCGTCACCACTAAATAGCTATCTAATTAGGATCTAAGTTTCATTCGTGGCGTCAGAAAAAAATAATGATGCCATGGGTGCATACTAAAGGTTGCATACCCCTTTCGATCATGGCAGCCAATCATAAAATAGACTAGCTCGCTACACAGTGAATTTTATAGTACAAAAGTGTGTGCACAAACACATGTGCGCTGTCTGTTCCTTCACTCTCGTAGTCCGTTGGGACGGTAATGCAACACGGACAGAGAGAGAGAGACAGAGACATAACGTTATATGAATGATTTCGTATAGATTAATCATAAAACGCAATTGCTGTCTCAACAGCAACACCCTCAGGTGAAGAGAGGAATCAACATAAAATCTGAACATGACCTTTTTCAATTTGAAACCCTCGCAGTTTCAGTTTTAAGTTTTCATAAGTACAAGTTCAAACAGTGTACAGTATACCAACTTTGAATAAAGTTTATTTGACTCTGTCTTTTTAACCAAGTGCGAAGCGACCTTTACTCTCTACCAACATTAGCGTATGAAGAATATAGGCCTGGTAAAGAAAATAGGGCGTTATAACATCTCTATGGGTTATATTATTTCCATTTCATTCGACGTTAATCCTTCGAATTACGTGTATTAGTACCGATTAATAATATTTTGTATATTCACCACGGTAACATGAGCAATAAAAAAATAAATAACGAACAAAATCAATTTTGAATTTATAAACAGTCAATATTTTCTTTATGGGCCACGTACTGAAATAACTATTACAGATAGTGATCATTAAGTATTCACTTACACGAAATATTAAACGAAAGAACATTTATTTAAATAATTTACAAGAAATTAATATAATAGATGTATTTACAAGAACATTTTTTTAAAAATCTATAAATTTAAAATAGTTTGTTCGTACCGCGTGCGGTTTTTTAAAAGGGGGATTTTCGGTAGAATGTTATCTATTTCATTGATATTTTTTTGCAGGACATGGCGTTGAGCGTGTATAAACGATCACGCTGGTTAAGCGACATTTACCCCGGTCGGTAAACTGATGGGTAACCGCCTCTAGAGGTCCAAATTTGGCCTTTTGTCCACCTCCATGCCTCGCAGAGCACGTTCAGACGTCGGTCGCAGTTATTATCACCACCATCTGAAAACTGATAAACCTAAGAATAAAAACCTCATTCTCTTGATAGCGTCGTATACGGAAGTATCTGAGAACTCCACCGTAAGAAAATTTCTAGTTTTTCGAGTTTTTTAATTTAATTTTTACAAAAAATATCGCCTCCATTATATCAAGAAAGTTTCTAGAAAGAAAGGCTCAAACCTCAGCAATGACGAAGTCATGACCAAAAGAGAGCCACGATAAAATAATTATGTTTGCTAGCAAACGAAAAAACCCGACTTCAATTACATCGACAAGTAGGTAATACAACATAAATACGTCTAAGACGAAAAAAGTTAACAAACGCACTAGTCGTCACTACGATTTTCGAAAGTTCCCCTCTATTTCTCTGGGATCCCATCATCAGATCCCAGTTTCCTTATCATGGTAGCACCCTTGAGATATCTCCTTTCCAACAAAAAAAGAATGATCAAAATCGGTTCATAAACAACGAAGTTATCCGCGAACAAACACAAAAAAAGTATATTATAACGGTCGAATTGAAAAACCTCCTCCTTTTTTGAAGTCGGTTAAAAAAACTGGTTTAATATCATAAATCGGTAAATGAACACCAAGTTTCGGATCTCATCTCGGTGTTTGACACTATAACCGGCGGCGCGGCGTGACGAATGTTTCCCTCGGGCCGACTCACTATTTGTAGACCTTCCCTTTCATTCCGCCCCATAGTTTTAAACTAAAAATATTAGCCATAGCTCTAATCGTCGCCGTCGTCTTCTCAACATATATATTATGTCCACTTGTGGACTCTTGCAAGGATCGCTATAAATCGCTCTTGTTTTATTAACACGATGGTCTAAAGCGCACCCTTTTTAATTGCTTGAGATCGTCTGTCCATTTAAACGCATTGAGAAACGCTGCGTTGGTCTAGTGGTTAGCATATTCGACTGCAGATCACGAGGTCCCGGGTTCGATTCCCGGGTCGGGCAAATAATTGTTAGGTGTTTTTCTGTCAAGAAGCTCTCAATGCCAACCCGGAGTTGGTAGTAGTGTGTCACCCCCGTACCTCGGAGAGCACGTTAAGCAGTCGGTCCCGGTTATTATCACTATCATTTGTGACAATGACAATTTTAAAGCTCGCCAACCCGCATTGGAGCAGCGTGGTGGGTCTAAGCTCTGAATTCACCTCTCCTATGAGAGAGGATAGTAAGTGACGTTGCAGTCTAAGGTGGAAGTGGGCTAACTTGGAAGAGGTATATGGCAGTTTTTATTAAACCCATACCCCTGATCGGTTTGAACGCGATATCGCACTGGAACGCTAAATCGCTTAGCGGCACGGCTTTGCCGGTATGGTGGTAACTAGCTACGGCTGAAACCTCCCACCAGACCCAGACCAGAGACAATTTAGAAATTATAAAATCACAAATTGCCACTGCCGGGAATCGAACCCGGGACCTCCCATAATAAGACCACAGCGCTCACCACTACGCCACGGAGGTGGTCACAATGTCACAGATCCTGAAGGAGCTGTGGTATTCAACAAGGGCGACAGACCAGACAAGACCAGAGACAATTTAGAAATTATGAAATTACAAATTGCCACTGAAGGGAATCGAACCCGGGACCTCCCACAATAAGACCACAGCGCTCACCACTGCGCCGCAGAGGTCGTCATAATGTCACAGTCCTGAAGGAGCTGTGGTATTCAACAAAGGCGACAGACCAGACAAGACCAGAGACAATTTAGAAATTATGAAATTACAAATTGCCACTGAAGGGAATCGAACCCGGGACCTCACACAATAAGACCACAGCGCTCACCACTGCGCCACGGAGGTGTTCACAATGTCACAGATCCTGAAGGAGCTGTGGTATTATAAATTCAACGAGATCACGTACTCCTGGCGCGGCGGTGCCGGGGATGGGAGAATTTTAATTTTATTGCCGCCTGTAATTTACGGCGCGCTAGATTACAACTCCCGATGCATGCGACCCCGTTCTTGTTTAGTGTCAATTTGCATATTTTAGTGCTCGCGAAATTATTCACAGAACATCGAAATAATTATGGTGACGTCATATTGACGGTAACATATCTATTATTATTGATTAACTGAGCTTGCCATCCTGCACTGGAGCAGCGTGGTGGGTCTACGCTCTAACCCTCTCTAATATGAGAGAAGAGGCCTGTGCCCAGCAGTACGTAAAAAGTCGTGATTGCTAGCTGAAGCTAGAGCTTCAACTTTTCCAGTTAACATTGACTGTGCGAAAATAAGTGATTTAGTATTGAAAGTTCTTGAGGTTTTCCCACGCTTAAATTCTTCATCATGATCAACCCATTACCGGCTCACTACAGAGCACGGGTCTCCTCTCAGAGTGAGAAGGGTTTTGGCCATAGTCCACCACGCTGGCCAAGCGGATTGGCAGACTTCACACACCTTTGAGAACGTTATGGAGAACTCTCAGGCATGCAGGTTTCCTCACGATGTTTTCCTTCACCGTTAAAGCAAGTGATATTTAAATACTTAAAACGCACATAACTCCGAAAAGTTAGAGGTGCGTGCCCGGGATCGAACCCACGACCTCCGATTAGAAGTCGGTCGTCCTAACCACTAGGCTATCACAGCTTGTGATAAAATTCTTAGTTAATTTTAATTTATTTTATACCTACTAACATTATACGTATGCGACAGTGTGCTTCTCTGTTTGTTTGTCGTTCAATGACGTTGAACGAATGAATGAGTTTCCGCAGGATATTAAGTATTGGCATATATGTCTTTCAATTATTCTGCAACAAAGTTACCGATGAAGATGATTTTTAGCATGAGTATAAGTAGATGAGGATCTAGAGAGTGACGTAGAATACTTTTTATCACCCGACTACGGCTAGCCACTAGGAAGGGTTATGATTTTAGCTGTCTATGTATGTATGTTTGTGTCCGATTTTTGTATGACATTCTGTGTGTACCACTGTAGCGCCTAAACTACTGGACCAATTTTGATGAATGAGGTGTCTATCGATTCGTTGTTATGGTCCGGGTGACATAGGTTACATTTTATTTACGAAAAAATCTACCTTCGCACGGCTTTCTAGATTATTAAATCAGTTTTTGATAGACATAACAGATGGCGCCACTAGGTGCTTGCCACGCGCTTTCTGCACACTAAATTATTATTTTATTTTAAATTAAATTATTAAGCGTAGTCGGGTTATAGTTTACGAACTTTATCTTGTTTATCTTGAAAAAAGCTGTTACTGCATGATTTTTGAAAAACTACCTGCTCCACATGGATGAAGTTAGATAGTAGCTATAAATAAAGAGAAGCTTAAAATTTTTACTCCTTTAGTGAAAAGACACTGACCGTGGCTTACATTCGTGAAACTACGTTACCCTCTGTACAAATGTGGACCCGCGCCACTTGAGCTATCCGTAGGACGCTGGTGGAATTTTAAAATGGCAATTTGTATCTGCAGATTGGCTGTTGAAATCTTGGGAACTTTTTATTGAAGCCCGCACGTGAGCAATCTTATGTTCTTCCAACGATCAATAGCTAGTAATTCAAGGGTTAGCTCTCTTTGAATTCTCAAAATTGATCTAATAAAGGGGTTTCAACTTTGGACCTTCTTATACTCACAGTTAGTATTGGTTCATGGTTGAGATCCATATACCCTATTACTATCTTAAGGACAAAAAACCCAGAAAAAACGTTTTCTTCATGATAAAAGGTGATAGTTATTAGGCAGGTTACTACTAGGTTATGGTACAAAATTAAATTTAACCTTTGCAAGTTAAGTGCAGAATTTTATCTCCACATTGCCTCCTGTATCAGCGAATATCTACATCTAATGGAACCAACCTGAATCTTTCAGATACCTATAGTACAGTTCATGAGATACAGCCCGCTGACAAACAGAAAGACGGACGGACAGTGGAGGCTTAGTAATAAGATTATTTGGGTATAAGGAGCCCTAAAAACATCTCAGACAAACAAAATACGCGTTGAAGTGATATCAAACCCCTCCGTTAATATCCGATGTTGATTGGCACAATAATAGAATTCAAAACTCGTGTCAGGCTACAGACAAAGCAAGTAGATATAAAGGCAGATATTTACAGACTTAAAATTTTCTCGAAGCTACTTACTATAAATTGAGATAAAAGAAAAATGTAAGAAACTCTTGCATAGTAGGTACGTGTGGGGAATCGCGATGCACCCAGCGAAGGTAATGGCCTTCAGTGCCATGATAAAATTGAATTATGCCTTTCTTACGTGCGTAATACATGTTACCAAGATCTATAGCGTGCTCTCTACAAGATCGTTTGATACGCTTGTAATGGGTGCTGGTACACTGGTGTTAGAAATGTTGTATTTAACATTATTTAATATTGTTAATACTTAAAATGTTAAAACATTTACTAACATTTGTGATATTTTGTGATCATTTGTTAGAAGCTTTCAATGCTTCCACACTGGTAAAACACGTTTAACATTGTTGCATAACATTTTATAACATCAGTTTGGACCAACTTCAACAACCAAGAAGAATTGCTCATTTTATTGTTACTTGCGCTTTTTCTTTTTTTTATAAGATAGTTATAAAAAAAAGAAAAAGCGCATTGGCGTTTTCCTCCCCTCGCATTCCGCACGTCCCGCTATCGTCGCAGATTAATGTTGTTTAACAAATGGTATAATTTGTTATACTTGTTGCAAAACGTTTAATAAACATCTTTGTTAAATAATGTTGCATAAACATGAAAACGTTTGAATACTTTTGCTAACATTTGTGACAATATGTTAACTAGCAAATCTTTACAAGATTTTATAACATTTGTAACTGCGATGTGGCACCACCATAAGGTAAAAAATAGAAATAAAACAATTGCTATTTGGACTCTATATTCTAAAAAAATAAAGTTGAACAAAAAAAATGTCACCTAAGCGTGATTTTGGAATGCTAATTAGCATTTGCTAATACCTACTCTATTTCATGCTGATCCTTAGCAAATCTTCACTAAAATTAATGTTACAAAAAAGGATTCAAACAATATCATCCTTGTTATCGTTCTCCCGCGGTAATTAAACGAAATAAGCTCCTCAAGACAAAAGGGCAGGATACGGGTGTCGGCGGTGGCGGCCACTTTAATTTATTTAATTACAGATCCTTCTGTACTGGTCCTTTAGTACGAGTTCGCACAGCTCGACAACGTTGATAGATTATAGAAATACTATACCTACATTGTTTAAAATTTCGAAATCGTATATCGTTTTTTTTCTATAGAAAAGGATTCGCTTTTCTCCTGTAAATAAAATTATGGCAGACATTCATGATCAATGAGCATGAATTCATCCTAAGTTTGCGTACTTATTGTTGATGTAGTTCTGCATATTTAAAATGGCGCATGTGAGCGGCGAGGGCCTTAAAATTTGGCATAAAATTAGAATTAATATGATAATCTCCCTGGTGAGCGTTGTGGCCTTATAAATGAATTAGATTTCCGGCAGGGGCAATTCGAAATTATCTCTGGTCTGGTCTAGTTTTTTGGCCAGACCCAGATCTCGAATCCAGGACCTATGATCCGCAATCGAACAAGCTAGCTACTACAACAATGAGGCAGTATACTTAACACGGCCGAGTGACCTGCAGGGAGACTATGTATGTAAGGTAGCAGTCGAAATCGATGGACGTTGTCGAGTTGTGTCAACTCGTACTAATGGATCACAGAGAGCTGTCTTTTTTGCCTTCCTACGTTTGAGTGTTTAACTATGGCCATTTAACCATCGTAAAAGTGAATGATTCTTTGAAATTGGCCGTAAAAACGTTAATGTTAATTTTATTATTTACCAGTTTTAAACTCTAGGACTCCTAGGAGTCCTAGAGTTTAAAACTATGAACTAAGTTAGACAAATCTATGAACTAAGTTAATTGAAATTTGTGTAGGGGATTATTTAGGTGATAAGGGCCTGTTTCACCACCTTCTGATAAGTATCGGATAGCTATCTAAAACTTTCGTCTTCATCACTTGACATAAAGTAAGAAAGCGACAAAACTTACTTTTAGGCTATCCGACACTTATGAAAAGGCGGTGAAATAGGCCGTAAAAATAGTATTTTCCCTAATTATAAGGCAGATCTAAGAAAAGAATAATAACACAAAGTTTTATCCTAAATAATCTAGGCTTTATTTTTTTATCCATGATATAATTAAGGTTCCTTCGTTAAAAAATATAAACCGTTGATACTCGTATGAGGAACCGTAGAACAATAGAATAGAATAGAAAAGTTTTTTATTCAAATAAACTTTTACAAGTGCTTTTGAATCGTCGATTGAGTAGAACAATAAGACCTAACCACTGAAAGATCTTTACGACGGACATAGCTTGCATAAATGGCCACTTTTTCAAAAAATACAAACACGCTATTTTTAACCCCCGACGCAAAAACGACGAGGTGTTATTAGTTTGACGTGTCTGTGTGTGTGTATGTGTCTCTCTGTTCCCCTGTAGCGCTCAAACGTGTGAACCGATTTGAATGCGGTTTTTTGTTTGAAAGGTGAATTAGTCGAGAGTGTTGTTAGCTGTGTTTGATGAAACTCGATCCAAGATGGCCGCCGCTACAAAATGGCGGATTACATATTTTATCATAACTCCCTTAATATGGGTATCAAATGAAAGGGCTTTACTAGTAGAATAGCATTATTGCAAATGCAATATGGCCGCCGTCAAAAAATAGTTAATGTGGGGGTTTTTAAATTTTTAATTTACACTTGTAATAAACTTAAATCCATGGGAACGAAATCGCGGCTGTCTGTAGTCTGCTCGGAGTATCACAAATATCACCTGTATGCTTAGTCTCAGTTTGAGCACCTTCAAAACTTTACCAAATACTAGGTATCGAAAAAATGTAATACGTAATGCAAAATGAACCCAAAGACACTTATTTTAAAGTCGTAATTCTAGCGCTGAAAATGGACGGCACAAGATCGTGTTCTGTGGCGATCCTTGAAAGAGACCTATGTCCAGCAGTGGACGTCTATTGGTTGAGACGACGAGGAATTTAAAACTTCGAATATTTATTTTACAACACTTCTGCTTGGGGCGCTGGCTGTGAACGAAAGCTGAATGTATTGGTGAACTCAAACCTTAAAATAAGCTAGTTTAGGTCCATTTTACTCTGAAGTCATTGTGTTTCGATCAGTAGTATTTTTTAAAGTTTCCGAGCTTTGCAAACTGAGACTAAGCATACTCTTAAGAGAAGCATTCACTTGTATTAAGATGAATGAGCTATTAAGTTATTCATAATAGGCTGTGTTCAATAATTCACGCCGACAACTTGGTAGTCAGGTATACTCCAATATAATGAGCACAATTTGTGGTTATAAATCATAATCAACATCTGTTTCTGTACACCTGCTTGATTTGTCGGCTCCGATTCACCTCAACTATTTTGAGGCGGGATTGAGAAATATTGACACAATCATTGGAATCATTGAATGAATGAATTAATGAAATGAATGAATGAAATGAATGAATGAATGAAATGAATGAATGAATGAAAGAAATCATAAATTTTATCTGTAATGCAAACGTGTCGGGAACCATGTCATCATTGGTACCTACTTGCTAACAGCTTTACATTCTTCGTCACCCTCATCCCATTATTAAGTAATTTTAATTCTTGATTATCGACATTCTTCAGTGCAGTCACTAACTCTAGCTATGTAACATACATTGGTTAGAAGCAGGAATTACGTTTTGGAGGTCTATGGTATACAATGAAAAATAAAATTATTTTTCTATGATCCGCTAAAACAGACAAATTATCTGTATGGTAGGTACAACGTGCATCATGCGCTATGCAGCACTACCTAACAGCACACAAACCCTCTAAACACATTATACGCACGTTTCACGAACACTTAGAACATGTCTGCGTCTAGGCCGTTGGTTCTCTGACAGAGACATGACCTGCCCACTACCTGTTCAGTATGTCAGTCACTTTTTTACCCAGCGATAGAAAATTAATAAGCTGTTATTATAACTGATACGAAAATCTAACTGATACTTCTACTATACTATACTACAGCTCTTTTAACGTCCCATTGCCCAAAGGCCTCCTCTCTTATGGGAGAGAAAGATTAAGAACTTGGATAGACCTGCCACGTTGATGCAATGCGGCTTAGCGGGTCGGCGGGAATGTAATTATTTGAATGATAATAATAATTGATACAAATGAATACATTCAGCAGGATACTAACCGCTAATTCCATCGTTGACTGCTAAGCTGTTTAAAATGCGTTTATATTCAACTCGGACAAAAGCTCGGATATTCGGGGAGTACTTTTTTTTCGCATGCGGCAGATGGCGGGCGAGGAATGCAAAATTAAAACGGGCAGCGGCATGTGTCCACCGCACGCGGCTTACGCGAAATCTTTTAATGTTTTAATATGAAGCGATCTCTCGTAATGTGGTTATAGCGTGTAATACTTTCAGTAGATTTCCAACCTTCTTTTTCCTCACAAACCTGCTAAACGCTAGATCAACTGCCTCGTTGGTCTAGTGGTTAGCATGTTCGACTGCGGATCACAAAGGCCTGACTTTAGCAAAAATTGTCGGGTATAGGGTTTTTCCGTCAAGAAATTCTCAGTGCTAGCCTGGAGTTGGTAGTGGATGGTGTTCTACCTCCGTATCTCGAAGTCCAGGTTATTATCACTATCATGTGACAATATTCGTTAAAACCCGCCAACCTGCAGCGTGGCGGGTCTAGCTCTAAATCCCTCTCTCCTATGAGAGAGGAGACCTGTGCCAGCAGTGGGATATAGAGTAGTAAGTGGTTGTAATTATCACGTCACATGTCAATAATATGATTCGTGTTTTCTGTGCGTCTCCACTAAGCGCCGTTATCTTGTCTTAATTTAAAACACACCTTTGATATAAGTACCTATAACTTAAGAAAAGGTAACTTTTGTATGTATCTGGATACAAAAGCGAAATATGTCGGATGTCGTATTGTTTGTTTGTAGGTACGTATGTCGTATGTAGGTGGCGCGGTGGCCATTTGTTACAATTTGCCGTTCGATCCGGATGCGCGCTAATGGCTGGGTTTATTTGCCGAACATCCCTCGAGTAGGTAACTGATAATGTGTTTTACTACACATACAGCCTTAGACAACTAAATACAGGATGCTCTAACTGGGGTTGTAGACATTCCGTAATTGTATTTGATGACTTTTAAGAAATCTTATTGTACTGTACCTACCTACGTTAAACGTGGAAAAGTTACAAAAATTTATATTTTCACAACTTAAGGTATTAAGTAACTATAATTTATTAGTACGATTTCTGGCTTAAATGGATCTTTGGTACTTGTTTGCATATATGTATGTACAATGTAGGTACCTACATGTCGACAACGTTTCGAGTATCCAAGCACTACAGCGAAATGGAACTATACTGCCTTATTGTATGGCTTAAATTCGTCCATACATCAACAGCCAATATCACCCCAAGTGGAATTTTTGCGAAATATCATTAGTTCTAAAAATCTTGTACCTATTAGTAGGTACTTACCTAGAAGATTTTTCTCCCAATATTGTTCTCTGCTGTAACATTTAAAATTAAAACGAGTAACTAAGTTCCTAAGTACAATATATTATTTTTAATTAATTCAGCAGTACTTGCAAGAAAATTTGCAATTTCTAAGAGCAAATGTGAACCTTTTTGATTTAAGAATTACATAATATATTATCATCGATTTTGAAACTAACTTGGCAATAAAACAGAACCGACATAACCCTCTAAAGCCGTTGTATTAATCCAAGCAACCTGGCCTTGTATACTCGCCCTTTGGGGGTCTTTCCGACCTTGAGGTCAGACGGATCGTTCTCCGCGGGCCCATTCCATTCACTGCGCGCGGTTTATATGCTAAAGGGTTAATAATGCTATTCTGTAGGTCAATATTGATGGTGCCTGGGACGTATACAACGGGTTCCCCAGGCGTCCAGCACAGTCAGCGAGAGGGAACAGCCGTGGTGGTTTTAGTTAGGGTATACCCACAGGGGGAGTCCCACATAACCCCCGTTCTGCCCAAAGAACGGGGGTACCTATAAAAGGTTTCCACCACGGAAAAAAAAAAAAAAAAAAGGTCAATATTGATGGATACTTGCCGCTTTGCGAATGAAAGGATCACAGTGAGCGAAAATGAGCTTTTCTAATACATTCATTCCCTAATTTGAACGAACTTTTCAATAACAATCTGTTATCCTTGTTGAAAAAGGTAAACTAAGTAAGTATTTTTATCTACAAAATCAAGCCGCCTTAGGCGGCTCTCAATTGGTTTGGTCAGGTTTACTAAATTTTTTTTACGGGAATTATCTCAAAAACTAAACTAGCTAGGAATTTGGAATTTCTGCATAAGTACTATGTAACATACATATATTTTAATTAAACAACAAATATACATACATTTTATGTCAGTGTGCTTATAATCTATATTGAGATTTAGAGAGAATGCTATTTTATAATATAAAATTGTCAATTACCTACTAGGTATTTCTCTGCAGATATCTATGCTTTTTAAGCATCTAATTATGATAAAATAATAACCCCTTTAACTCAAAAAGAATCCATTCCACATTCAAATCATATAAATACAAACCTCATCACAATGATAAATCGGAATCATAATTTGAATTTCGAACGCCGATAAAAAAGTAAAATGGCCGCGTTCCGCTCGAGGCATTTATTAACCCAAACGTAATCCCTCGGTCCGACGTGATAAATACTGGCTGCTCCCTTAACCTTTAGGGCGTTTGTGCACTTATTCGTTTTCGATTCGTTTTCGTGTTTCGTGAAAACACGATTCGACATAGCCTTCCTTATAACTGTATGGGCGCTTGTGCACTTACTCGTTTTCGATTCGTTTTCGTGTTTTTAAATTCGTGAATTTTTCACATCGAATCGTTTTAAATAAGGACGCGTGCGGAAAGGTGTGTGCGATATTCATAATAACTAACCTTAGTGTTACTGCCAGTATTTCTTCACAGAGTACATTGAATATAATTTTTTCTGCAGTTATGCATTCTCTAAAACGTTTGTATGGCCGAGTAATCTGTTATTTTACTTATATGGCACAATATGATATCGAAAGTAGCAACATTCATTCGATTGTAATTATTAAAAAAAGATTTTTCATGATATCTCAATAAGTGATGATCGATAAATGCTCCTAGAATAGAAAAGAATAGAAAAGTTTTTTTATTCAAATAAACTTTTACAAGTTCTTTTGAATCGTCAATTGAATACTTCTGTTTATAGGATGTATCCAGAATTTTTTCATTCTCCGGCGCCTACGAATGTATAAGAAAAGGGCAAAAAGCTGACGACGATTAAATGCAGCACACATTATGAACACGGTTTTATCTACGAAATGCTTAAAACGTATAGTGAAATCACGATTAAGTGCACAAATGTCATTCGTGAATTTCGTATCCGTTTTTATGATGTACATTAAAAAAACGAACATGAATCGAAAACGAATCGAAAACGAGTAAGTGCACAAACGCCCTTACGTGTGGTGCAAACTTTAGACAATCGTGTATTTATTAATTACTCAAAGACAATTATGAATACATGCACGGAATAAAATCTACTTATTGGAAAGAATGATACGACTTTCTGCAAATATTTAAACAGGCTAGTAGTTATGACGCGAATATGATTCTATCTGTACATTGTCCTATAACAATAACCAGTGATTCTAATGATAAGAAATTTTATTCTTAGGGCGTTTGTGCACTTACTCGTTTTCGATTCGTTTTCGATTCGTGTTCGTTTTTTTAATGAACATCATAAAAACGTATACGAAATTCACGAATGACATTTGTGCACTTAATCGTGATTTCACTATACGTTTTAAGCATTTCGTAGATAAAACCGTGTTCATAATGTGTGCTGCATTTAATCGTCGTCAGCTTTTCGCACTTCTCTTATACATTCGTAGGCGATCATCACTTAATGACATAACATGACATCATGAAAAAACTTTTTTTAATTACTATCGAAAGAATGTTGCTACTTTCGATTTCATATTGTGTCATATAAAAAAAAGATTCCTCGGCAAGACACACGTTTTAGAGAATGCATAACTCCAGAAAAAAATGCTGGCAGTAACACTAAGGTAAGTGATTATGAATATTTCACACGGTACGGTTAGTATCAAAATTATCTAAGCATACGTCATATATTTTGTGAACATCCCAAGTGGAAATTACGGTCTTGTAAGAAAACAGTAACAACTAAGTATCAGAAATGATATTTTTTATGAAATGTTCATATTTTGCTGATAGTTTTTGACTACCAACCACAGGTATGGAAATTTTGATTATACTACAATATTTAGGTATTTTACTCGAAGTAAAACTAATTTGAATGAAACAAACGATTTATTTTAATGCCAAACTAAGTAGGTATTAACTTTTAATAATAATCAACTGCTTTGAATCATGTTTTGTTGGAATTCAAGAAATGCAAATACCTATGTTTTCCAAATACCTCACAACATCAGGACTCATCTCTGCCCTCTTTCCACACACCATTCCACTCGCGTCCTTATTTTAAAACGATTCGATGTGAAGAATTCACGAATATATAAACACGAAAACGAATCGAAAACGAGTAAGTGCACAAGCTCCCATACAGTTATAAGGAACCTATGTCGAATCGTGTTTTCACGAAACACGAAAACGAATCGAAAACGAATAAGTGCACAAACGCCCTTAGAATCTAACAGGATCTAAAAGTTTCTTTTCAAGATTCAGTTTGTTAATTTGTTATTAATAACGATCTAAATAAACTAAGGTTCTAATCTAAAGCTTTTGTAGAACAATTCTAAACGTACCTAACCTAGAAAGAACTTTCAACACAGCGTTTTGACAGGGATTTCTTTCTTGGGATCTTTCCCAAGGGTGCATTTCAATAATGTCTATACCACGACGCAGTGTCAGTTCATAGAGAATGATATATTTTTCACTGTGCCGGAACATCGCCGGCGTGGCACTGATGCTTCACTGATATTTGTCTTACGTCTGTACTGTGCCTTTCTTTATGAGTCATTATGGCATTTGAATAATTCGCGGCCGAGCTGGCAGAGGTGGCGGTGGTTTACGCGTCTGATACGCTGTGACGTCATAACGTACGTTACCGTTGGGTATGTGACTACGGGTTGTAACTCGTAATGTTATCTTGATAAGTTTAGGGCTTGTTTACGGGTCTAGGTTTTTGGCACACAGCTATTTGGGTCACAAGTCCAGTGGTGTATGTTGCATGTTTAAACTTATGAGAAGTTCTCATGCAACTTGGCCCCCAGTATAATGTAGGTATATCTAGGTATTTATATTTGCGCATAAAACTGACTACTATGTACCTAGTAGATATAATAAATTTTCATCTTATTAGATATTTTATTAGGTATTCCATAGAGACACTAGAATATTCTTTTTCTTGGACTCATTAAATTAGGGTCAAAAAAATTACATACCTACATAATAGGCATTTTAGTTCACGCACTGATAGCACACTGATAGTGTACTTAATTTAGATTGAAAAAATCAAAAGCTAATTCTATATTTTACTTTACTATTGATAACCTTTCTTATCCAAACATTAATATCTCTTACATTATAAACATTAATTAATTTTCATTCATCATGATCAACCCATTACCGGCTCACTACAGAGCACGGGTCTCCTCTCAGAGTGAGAAGGGTTTTGGCCATAGTCTACCACGCTGGCCAAGCGGATTGGCAGACTTCACACACCTTTGAGAACGTTAAGGAGAACTCTCAGGCATGCAGGTTTCCTCACGATGTTTTCCTTTACCGTTAAAGCAAGTGATATTTAAATAGGTACTTAAAACGCACATAACTCCGAAAAGTTAGAGGTGCGTGCCCCGGGATCGAACCCATGACCTCCGATTAGAAGTCGGTTGTCCTAACCACTAGGCTATCACAGCTTTTAATTAATTAAATTTTTAGTCATATTTAATTTTAAGAAACATAATAAATTCATACTAAGTAATATTAATAAAATTCTTAAAAAACCTTTCTCTGAATAGGTTTTGACGTTTAACTGAGGATAATTAGTATCCTGAAGATGGATTCAGGCCGCTTTTTTAACCCTGAATATTTGCCACAATTATGTAAAAGCCTGTTTTGAAATGTACTCGTATTCTACAAACTATGAAAGTTTACAAACCAGCAACATAAAAACCATAGATAAAGGAATAAGAGAGATATGACAAGGGGGCGTGGTTCCTGAGAACTCTTCTGGCGTTAAATACACCTGAGAACCGTTTTTGTCTTTAGTCGAATGTCGTCCAACGATCGCTTCACCGCTCTCGATTTTTAACAAAATGCCGTGTTGTTCAGTGGTTGTTTGAAAAAAATCAAGCAAAAAAGTAAATCACACGAAAGATGGCATCTCATTTCACACTTAAGTACAAGTTATTGTTGTTATTTTCCATAAAAAACAAGAAAACATTACTTTGTATATTTACATTATGCTCAAAAAGTGTTAAATTGAGAAGTCTGTATCTCATTATGAACAAAAACCATTACTTGCTTAGTAGAAATCAAACATTGAATCGGTCGGTCTTAGGACGCAATGGTACTTGTACTATATAAATATATTCCTTCACTAAAACGTAGACTTTTCATGGAACGGGCGCCTTCGCTCAACATCGATAACGTGTGATCTACGGTGATTGAAATTGAACGCTGTGTACTAAACGATAAAGTCTATATTTGCTGGTGCTGCTTGCACTGACCTATCAGTATGTAATATAGCATTTTGTAGCAAGTGGTGGGGACAAACTAACGACAGCAGGTTTCCATACCATTTGATGTAAAGGGCACTTCTCTCTTATTCATTATTCTGTGATAAAAACCCTCAACAATTTAAAAGGTCACACGAAAAAAACCTAAATAAAATTATAAATCAAACCGAATCAACGAATTCCTTGGAATAAAATAAAAAGTCGGGGTCGGGGTACAAACCTGCCCCTCAAACGCGGGGCCTTTATTGATATATCAAATAAAAAATCAGCGGTCGCGTACCGAACCTAACAAGCCCCTTCAAGAATGCTCCTTGATTTAGCTCAAATATATTGTGCAAGGTTATTTATACGCCACAGTTCCCTACTATACGGCATGATCCTGTTTTATTGCAATCCCCTATAAAGAACCTATCTCTTTTTTAAAACAAACTAAAACCAACTTTAAAACTGCACTCATAAAATTCAAGTTCAAGTGATCTTACTTGTTACATACAGCGATGCGGGTAGTTCGATATAAATTTACCAACGCATTTTATTAAGAGTCGAGGATGTATTTCTCAACCTCTATGCGGTTTGATTGGAAATATGCTTATGGCTGTTACGAGAGCCACATCGGATTTGGATCATGAGTGCATTCATGATTGCACTCTAAACGCATTGTAAATCCTTGCTTTGTTGTACCTACGAGTGCTTTTTGAAATAAGTTTGAACTCTACCGTATTTGTACGGTTTAACACCGGGAATTTTAAAGTTAATTGATTTATAATTATTGTTATTAGCTTATGCCCGTGACTAAGTCTACAATAGAGTTATAACGTATCAAATTCTGCAGGTATCTTATATTTTCTCTTTATATGAGGGATTATATGAGGGACAATAAACAATATCAATACATTCTAACGCCTAACCGCTGAACCGATCTTGACGAAATACAGCATAGATATAGCATCGCGGAGACGAACTTAGGATACTTTTAACCCTGGTAAATAAAAGGATTCCCTCGTGATTGTTAAAAATCTACACATATAGACTGTATCCCGGAGACGGCCATAGGATACTTTTAATCTCGCGAAACAAAAGGGTTCCCTCGTAACTGTTAAAAAACCTAGATCGTAAGGATTTCGAAGACGAAGTCGCGGGCATTACCTTGCTCAATATAAAATATGCCACGTCGACCTCAGAGCATGTAAGCCCGTGGAATAGTTGACGTAAGGGCCAAACGCCTGAGACAACCGTCCTCATCTGTCACGTCGGCTCGGGACGGGGCGCATGTATATTTTTTTTATATTCTGACCTTTAGGCAAAGGTAAATTTACATACGGACTGAGACAAAATACCACTCGTTTTTAACGGAACGGTGACGTTAAACGCGTTTGGCATTTATAGGGGGTGGGTTTCGTTTACACGAATCGAAAATGTTAATCGATTATGAGCATCGAAACACAATAACGTTAAAGTTTAATGAACCTAAAGTCTAAACAGCCTGTATAATATTATATCTACTTACTTCTACAGCTACCACTTCTGGTGGGAAAGTGGGATGTACCACTTTTTAACTTATGTAAGTCAGTTATCAGATGATGATGAAATACCTGCTATCAGTTGAAATTACATAATCTACCAAAAAAATCTATCAAGAATTTAAACATGGGCCATGTTTCGACTTCATAAATCAACTTGGTTATTACGTTAATTAAAGCAAAACTAATTAATTTTTTTAAACTTTAGCGCACATTAAAAATTACGTATTATTAAGTAAAGTAAGTATGAATTCTAGTTATTAAGTAGTTTTCCCAAATGTGTACTTATATTTTTATAGTAAATGTAGAAGTTTCCTTATTTGCTCTAAAATATTTGATTTTTGAAGGGTGCAAATTCGCAAAATAAATATAATTTAACTGTAATATTTAACTAACTGTAATATTTAACTAAGTATATAAATACAATACTATCAATGTTTTCGAGTTATACAAACATGTACTAAGGGTCCAGTTAAACAGACATGTTTCGAAAGTCAGTAATCCCGAGCGCCCTGACCTAGCTTAGATTAAATGGGTTACAAGTTTTCAGTGTTGTTACAGAGTGACACAGTCACCGAGTGTTGAATGAATTATAATAATGTGGCTAAAACCATTTCTGTGTAAGGCTAAAGCACACGAGTAGATATTATACAGAGGAAAAGCTACCTAAGAACGTCCAAAATTTATACCTATTCTGATAGGGTTGTCACCTGTTGCATGTGAAAAATTATGGGTAAAAATAAAATTATTATATACTAGTATACATATTATTATAGCAAGATAGGTAATAATGATTGGAAAAATATGTTTTTTATATTACATTACTATACTATATATAAGTTATATAGTTACTTAGGTAGGTAGTAGGTACTTACTAAAACTAAGTGTGATAGCACATGCATAGATATCCCTAGTGACAGAACTAGATACTTACTTACTTTAGTAAAATGAATGAATTGAGTACCTAGTTACTTAGGTAGGTAGTAGGTACCTACTAAAAGTCAGTGTAATAGCACATGCGTAGATGTCCCAGTGATAGTATTTAGATACTTACTTTAGTAAAATAAATGAATTAAATACCTAATTACTTAGGTAGGTAGTAGATTATAAAACCGTAGACATTTTTATGAACAGATACCTACTAAAATAAGTGTGATAGCACATGCGTAGATATCCCTAGTGACAGTACCTAGAATCTAGATACTTACCTACTTACTTTAGTAAATTGAATGAATTAAGTACCTAGTTACTTAGAATGACCCGTTAGCGCGGTTGGCAGTGACCCTGCCTTCCGCTCCAGGGTCGCGGGTTCGATTCCCGCTCCGAGTCTGGGTGTATTTATAATATGTATGTATAATGTATATATACCTTTATATAAAATATATATATGTATTTATATGTAAATATGTCTATCAGTCGGCTATTACCTATAACACAGGCATGAAGTTGCCTACTTTAGGAATAGACGGCCGTGTGCGTATGTGTGAGTATTTATTTATTTATTTAATTATTTATTTAGATAGGTACCTTAGATAGGCCCATCGCGATGGCCCATTGCATAGAGGATCTATAACACATTTTAACTTACAACCCGTTTACTAAAAGATAGGACCTCGCTGACAAGTTGCTTTGACTCGCTCGCTCGCAAGACAATACTAACACAGCATACCTGGGTATGCAGTGTTAGTATTGTCAGTTTTTCACAAACATTTAAGTTTCATACAATACCTAAATATTCTTAATGATGCTTTTTTGCACACCCTACCCATGCGTCGCAGTAGCGTCATCGACGCCAGGTCCAATCTTTTAGTAAACGGGTTGTACCTGGCAATGTTATTACTCAATTCTATTCAGTAGAATCTGCTTTTTGAACCAGTAGTAGAGTCTTGACATAGTATCATAAGTGGCACATACTATCCTACAATAAATAAATTCATGTCATTTCAATTAATTTCATTTCATTAATTTTATTGTATAGATATGTAAAGGTAGGTATACTTACTTCACTTGATCTCTAGGGTACACAAAAAAAGAGATTGGAAAAGTGCGCACGACCCACAGCCCTGTCGTTTGTCTACCAACTGTCCTACCAGCGGAGCGTACGTGAACCGTTGGAGAGAGCTCGTGTGTGCGTGAGCGGCGCTATGTGTGCGTGTACCTACAGCGGGCCGCTTCTAGGTAGCTTTCTCTCTGTATAATATCTACTCGTGTGGCTAAAGCTCACTTCAGCTTTAGCTGGACAATATTTGGACAGTACAATAAAATATGTACCTAACACTAAAATTAATCTTCGTTTTTAACCCCCGACGCAAAAACGACGGGGTGTTATAAGTTTGACGTGTCTGTGTGTGTGTGTGTGTGTGTGTGTGTGTGTGTGTGTGTGTGTGTGTGTGTCTGTGTGTGTGTGTGTGTGTCTCTGTGTGTGTGTGTGTGTGTGTGTGTGTGCGTGTGTGTGTGTGTGCGTGTGTGTGTGTGTGTGTGTGTGTGTGTTTGTGTGTGTGTGTGTGGGTGTTCCCCTGTGGCGCTCAAACGGGTGGACCGATTTGAATGCGGTTTTTTTTGTTTGAAAGGTGAATTAGTCGAGAGTGTTGTTAGAAAATCGGTCCAAGATGGCCGCCGCTACAAAATGGCGGATTACATATTTTTTCACAACTCCCTTAATATGGGTATCAAATGAAAGGGCTTGACTAGTAGAATAGCACTATTGCAAATCCAAGATGGCCGCCGCTACAAAATAGCGAATGTCGGGGGTTTTTAAATTTTCAATTTACACTTGTTACGTATTAAAAGGTACTTTTAATTTGTAATTTATAAAAATAATATATTTAATTCTTAATAAATAATTTAAAGATAATAATATTATATTTATTATAAAAACTAGTCGAAAAGTCCACCCCTGGTGGCTCCTGGTTCAAAGGTACCCATCAGACTGGCCACATTTCCACGCTGGATGGCGATGGATAGCCTTTGGACCAGGAAGGCACCAGAGCGTGGGCCACAGCCTCTCTCCCTAAGTCGACGGCCGATATCTTTTAAAAAGGTCTTTGCCTCTACACTCCAGCAACCCATCGTAATAATTATTATAACCCATCTTGTTCCGTATTAATAATTTTCTTCTTGAATTATCCTGATATGATTTTTTCGCTGCATCGTTGTGTCTAATCAACGTGTAATCATGATGATGCATAAAGACCCACATGGTCACGTAATTCATATAATCGAAGAAGCATTTGAATTCATGTAAAATGGTGATAATTAAAATTCTTTGTATGAAAAATAGGTACTTCGGTTCAAATGCCCCTGAGGTGAAAAGTTTAGTGCTAGGAGACCCGCTTTGCTATAGCATATATATATACATACATGTAAGCTTCGATCCAATGTACGGAAGTCAACCCTCGCTGCAATTCTCAAGGGACGTCACTGCACTTGCAAGTCGCGCGTCGCCCGCGGCCCCGTCGCATAAATATCCCTCTCGTACAATTAACTCGTACGTCACTACGTCTGTATACTAGTATAATTTATACAAGTATTTATAGCAAATATAATTTATTTTTACCCACGACTTCAAAGTAGTGTTGTTGGCTGTACAAATGAAGGTGCTCTGTATCGATAAATAATGTTGTGGTCGGCAATTTAGTACACAAATAATGGTATTAATTTTATTAGTTAAACCGTACTTGTTTTTTTTTTGTGTTTTGACAATGATATTAAATGGTTTTTTGAGCAGTTTGAGCAATGACGGATAACAGTGTAAATTAGGAATGAAATAATTATTGTTGGCTGGTTTTTTTCTTTAAAGGCTCGCGTAAACTATTTACCGTAGCGTGTAACTTTGTAAAAGAGAATAAACAGCAATGTATGGAGCTTGGGCTCCAAATAAATATTTTTGGGTCTCGCTAAATGTTTGCTTAGAATAATTTTGACAAATTTATTTTTGTGTGCAATTTTTTTATTTAATCCTCTCAGTTTCCAAGATAAAACATTTATAAATGAAACGTAAGGTTATGCGTCGCCTATTGTGCGTTACCTTAAGCTCGCAATGCCACGTAAGTATATCACGCAGGAATTAAATCAGTTTGGAAATATGAAAAAAAAATGGAAAAGAAAACATTGTACCTATATAGTAGGTACAATAGAAGAACGTCCTTTAAACGCACACTGAAACGCACACTCAAGAGTCTTTTTGCGTTGAGGTGCGGCGCAGCCTAATGTGCGCGAGTCCGCGGTAGAAAACATCTAACAAACTAGTCTCTAAATACAAAATAAAATGTACCATAAAATCAATATAACGTAATATTAATCGTAATTTAGAGCTGACTGGGTCTAATACTGTACTGTGATTGATTGTCCCCTATAAGAGAGGGATAACTCCGGCGTCGCTCCTTCGCGACAGCTTTATTGTAGTAATTCTTTGTTGCCACCCACTTTGAACGGCCCTTTGTGAGTTAAACTGTAAATAGAACCATGTTTAAAGACGTCTCGAGCTGTAATTCTGGAGTTGACGAGGTATTTATACGCGCATAAATCTTCAATAATTTCGGTGCCGTAACTTATATGGCTCTTGTTTTAGAAATCTATGGTTTTAACATAACGAGAATACGAGATTTGTTGAGACATAATATCACACGTTATCGTATTAACAGCATCCTTAATGGATCATTTTAGAAGCTTTGGTTTGTATCTTAGGGCCTTAACATGAACTTTATGATTGATCACATTGATAAAATATTTATTGTTGTGATTGGCTGGATTTCGTGGTATACTTAGTTACTATACGGAGATGATAGTGATCGTCGCATTTTAGCAATAGTTGCTTTGCTATAGCTATCATCTACGACGGTAGGCCAATACTATAAATTCAACCAATCAGAGGTGATTGCGATCGTCACATTGTAGCTATAATTTTTAGACAGACAATACATTTCCACCAGGACGCACATGGATCCAGCACTTCGTATACGAAATCATTCTACAATTATTTGAAACATGCCCCACGCGTGTACCTGATCTATCTATACTAATAAATAAAATTGAAGTGTCTGTCTGTAATATCGAAATAACTACCTCATATTAAGCTCATATGGTTATTTGAACGATACCATAACCGAATCACACGTTGTTAAAATTTTTGTCTGTCTGTCTGTCTGTCTGTCTGTCTGTCTGTCTGTCTGTCTGTTTGAACGGGCTAATCTTCGGAACGGCTGAACCGATTTTGACGGGACTTTCATATACAAGTAGAGAATTAACCAGGGAGTAACATAGGCTACTTTTTTAACCGACTTTCAAAAAAGGAGGAGTTGTGTTTTTCTACCTATGTACACCGATATCTCCGAGATTTCTGAACCGATTTGCGTAATTTTTTTTTTAATCGATAGAAAAACATTGCGACACTGTCCTACAAAAAATTTGGATTCCAACTCCTCAATCCTGATGATGTAGGGGACCTGATCCCCAAAACTAATGGGATTTAAGCACTGTCGGTTATTTATATTGATTGGGGGTACCAATTAAAGACTTTATTGTAGAATGAACTCGAGTAGGTACATGTCCAACTCCTCAACCCTGATGCTGTAAGGAATTGCATTCCGAAATCGTTAGGATCCCACAGAATTTTTCCGTTTTGGGGACGGGTTACTACAGATAGACTACTTTTTGTTCTGGAAAATCAAAAGCTCCCACGGGATTTTTAAAAACCTAAATACACACGGGCGAAGCCGTGGGCACCATCTAGTACTTTAATAAATAAAATTGAAGTGTCTGTCTGTAATATCGAAATAACTACCTCATATTAAGCTCATATGGTTATTTGAACGATAGTATAACCGAAACACACGTTTTTAAAATTTTTGTCTGTCTGTCTGTCTGTCTGTTTGAACGGGCTAATCTTTGGAACATCTGAACCGATTTTGACGGGACTTTCACATACAAGTAGAGAATTAACCAGGGAGTAACATAGGCTACTTTTTTAACCGACTTTCAAAAAAGGAGGAGTTGTGTTTTTCTACCTATGTACACCGATATCTCCGAGATTTCTGAACCGATTTGCGTAATTTTTTTTTAATCGATAGAGAAACATTGCGACACTGTCCTACAAAAAATTTGGATTCCAACTCCTCAATCCTGATGCTGTAGGGGATCTGATCCCCAACACTAATGGGATTTAGGCACTGTCGGTTATTTAAATTGATATTGGGGATACCAATTAAAGACTTTATTGTTGAATGACCTCGAGTAGGTACATGTCCAACTCCTCAACCCTGATGCTGTAAGGAATTGCATTCCGAAATCGTAAGGATCCCACGGAATTTTTCCGTTTTGTGGACGGGTTACTACTTACTACAGATAGGCTACTTTTTGTTCTGGAAAATCAAAGTTCCCACGAGATTTTTACAAACCACACGGGCGAAGCCGTGGGCATCATCTAGTGTAAAATAAATCATCCTTTATAGCAGAAATCTTCAAAATCTTTCAGGCAATACAAAGCCACCGCTGACAAGGCCGCGTGTATAAATTTCTTTCAGCTGAAAGTACCGTCTCGTATACAGGGTGATGTATTACTGCATCCGCCCATTAATTTCACAGTGACCGATCTCATAACCCAGCGCAGAATATTGGAAGAGAAAAAAATTAAATTCTGTAGCATAAGCGTTGATACACAAAATCCAAGATATAGTCTTCCTTAATAATATGATTAATGCGAAAGTCTGTTTGTTTGTTGGTTTTGTCCTTTGTCAACGGAGCAACGAATCGACTTATTTTTTTTTGCAACGATACAGTAAAAGACCTAGAGAGTGATATTAGGATGAGGAAGGACATTTGCAGCAAAACGAAGGAATTGCACGGGATTTTTCAAAAACCCATATAATATGTTCGTAAAATTACTGGTATTCCACTAACTTTGTGCACCCGAAATGTTGAAATGACTACCTCGCACCGGAAAGCGCAGTGTTGGCTCGCCACTAGGTGGACAGTTGACATTAAAAGAGTCGCAGGGAGCTGCTGGATTCAAGAGCGCAAGGTCGAGGCGTATGGAAATCTATCTATACATATAATAAAATCGTAGACTTGCCGTATCTGTACATTGAAGATTTTTGCAAAATAATAACTGGAGGATGTTAGGGATAAGTAATAGAACGTATAAAAGCTATTTTTGAAATTTTTGTCTGTTTGTCTGTTTGTCTGTTTATCTGTTTGTCTGTTTATCTGTTTGTCTGTTTGTCTGTATGTTTGTGCGCGCATCACGCAAAAACTACTGAATGGATTGAAACGAAACTCGGTACGATTTAAGTTCATACTACGGAGTAACATATAGGATACTTTTTATCCCGAAATTCAGCACGGTTCCCTTGGGAGAGGGGATGAAAGGCAAAATGTGTACTTAGCTGTAATTCGTTATCGGGTGGTCCGATTTCATTCATTCTTTTTTTGTTAGAAAGTAGATACTTTAAAGACTACTGGCTAACCTCTGAAAGGCTGGACTGATTATGATGGGACTTTCACTGGCAGATGTTTACATTTTGATGTACCTAAACATCCGCCAGTGAACTTATAACAGTTTTTAGCAAGGTATAAGCTCAAAAGAGCTTAGGAAAAACAAAATGATTCCCACGGGATTATTAAAATCAATATGCACGCGAACGAAGTCGCGGGTATCCGCTCGTCCCTAATAGAGAACTATGTCCGATCGTGGCCGTCTATCGGTAGGAGAAGAAGAAGAAATAATCTTCTGGATTGTACTATTACAAGTTACAATAAATGAGAAAACTAGCTTCTGCCCGCGGCTTCGCCCGCATGAATTTTGGTTTTTCACAAATCCCGAGGAAATCGTGTATTTCCGGTTCCCGTTCCTACTCCCTTTTCCAACCTTTAAGTATATCTACTTTCAAGGAAGTTTGCTATAGTAATCTACTTATAGGTGTAGCTATAGTTTTTGGTTTTCGGTCGGCACACACACACACACACGCATGCACGCACGCATAGTGTGATGTATGTCTTTGGTTTTGTATACCTATCAGTGTAAGATGCGATTTTTATTAAAGCAAAAAATGCCGAAAAACGTAGGAAACTACGCGCCCTGCGGGAGGCTTTTATAACGCGAACAATAAATCAAGGGCGGGGAAATATTTAAAAGCTTGCGCCAAGTTTTCCGAGCTTACGTACTTTGCTTAGCGTTATACAGAGAAACCATTTCTGTATACATAGAATGGTGTATAAGAAACATTGCTCTTTCCTACAAGCACAAAATATTCACCACAAAAACATCTTACTACGCCAAAATGGATTTTTTTCAAATCTTCTAGACCTTGATTATGATCTCACCAGGTCCTATGATCCCACCTTGACTATGATCTCATCACTAGTGATGATTTAAATATAGAAATGGGCTAACTTTGGAGGGATAATATGGCAGTAAAATTAAGCCCATATAACTCTACTTATTAACTGCCATATTTTTTTCAAATTTAGATTTTGTTGGATGGTACCTTTTTATTAGTTATATCTACCCAATAGTGTTGTGAACGATACGCGACCAATTCCAGGTTCCATTCGAATTATTCCTTTGATTCGATTTTGAAACGCTCAGAGCTTAACTGGAACGTTTTTGGTTTTTAATTAATAATAGAAGCCTGCGGCAGAGAGCTTTGTAACTGTAAGGCCGAGTGCCGACTACCAACTAGGTGTAAAAAAAGTTTGTTACAATAAAAATCATTAAAAATAGAAAAATAAACACAACACAAATATTTTATAAATGAGTCAATTTAACAAAAATCGAATTTCTTAAATTCGTTTGTTAATTCATCTAAAAGAATATACCTAAAAAGGCAAGCTCCCTCAGTGTCTGAAGAATAAACTCTTCGACGAGAGCTACGCTCGGATTTTCTCTACCTGATCGAATCAGAAATGAGGACATCTGTAGAAGAAGCCATTCGTCCTGCGCCTGACTTCTCTCCAGTCCTGTCGGATTGCCATACCATGTCATATGAGAGTGAGGGAATAGAGAATCCATCTATTTTGCGGACGCACTAAGGCATTATATCGTCTCCTAAATGGCTAGTCTCTATTGAGATTGGCCACCGTAGCCGAACTTTGATCAGGAAGATCATTTAAAAAAAATCACATGATAAAATCTTACATAATATGTCAAAAAACGGCGATGCATTAAAATCGGCGGTCTGCGTCGGACCTCACAGGCTCGCTGTTAGCGTATTTTTTCAACGGGAAGTTTCCATTTGAGCGGGTGTCGTTTTAAAATAAAGTAATTTAATTTTATGGCGGCGGAGTTCGACAATTGGAATGATGGCCGCCCAATCGGTTAATGGCGTTAACAAATTAATTGAGCACTATGTAACGTCGCCATTGTGCAGCGTTGCGAATTGCGAAACCTTGTTACGATGTACCGAAAACATGTCTATTTAATTTTATTTCGAATGCTATAAAACAATTTACCTTTTTTATATATAATTTTAAGTATCACCATGTAATTCGATTAAATCGTGATTGGTTTTTTAATCGATTATATTAAGAGACAACCCCCAGACTCCAGAGCTGGTACCTAAATCGTTACTTCACACAAAAAAAGCTAATTTGTAACTTAAATCCATTTCACTTGAATATTTTTTGAGCCATGTTCAATTTAGTATAAGTTACTAACTCTGCTACCGGCGTGATTTTCCATGTTATTAGTGCGTATTTCGAAAATAATAAAAAAGTTAATTTGTAACTTAAATCCATTTCACTTGAATATTTTTTGAGCCATGTTCAATTTAGTATAAGTTACTAACTCTGCTACCGGCGTGATTTTCCATGTTAGTAGTGCGTATTTCGAAAATAATAAAAAAGCTAATTTGTAACTTAAATCCATTTCACTTGAATATTTTTTGAGCCATGTTCAATTTAGTATAAGTTACTAACTGCTACCGGCGTGATTTTCCATGTTAGAAGTGCGTATTTCGAAAATAATAATATATTATACAAGGCGAGAGCATTCATACTGTTCCGTAGAACTATCCTTTTTAGGGTTCCGTACCCGAAGGGTAAAAAACGGAGCCCTATTAATGTCACTCGGCTGTCTGTCCGTCTGTCCGCCGGTCACAGGTCTCTAGCTCGCAGACGAAATGAGTTACAAACCTGAAATTTTGGTATTTAGTGTAAAACGTTAACCCAAAATCAAATATTGAATTAGAAATTGAATTAAATTATTTTTCAGGGGGGCTCCCATACATGAAAAAGGAGCCGGAAAAAAAATTTTTTCTTTACCCTAGCTTGTGGGGTATCATTGCTTAGAGCTCATTAAGTAGAGTACAAATATATATTTTTTTAATTTTTATCTCAAAAAATAAGGGAATGGGAGGCCATCAAAGTTGTCAGTTTTAGACCATTTTTGTGACGGGGGCTATCTCAAAAACTAAACTAGTTGGGAATATGATATTTCAGTATATTATGTACTATATGCTCTATTTAAACAACAAATACTGAAAACAACGACTTATTAAATAGTTTATAAGCTGTGACCAAAATAAACGAACATAATAATTAAAATCACCGAAGACCTGTGGAGACCCGATTGGGGTACCCCAAAGAAGCCACTGGAAGCCGTCCAGGGTAAGTGATACGATACATTCGTGCATTAGCACCAAAATTCAATTTCCCCTTCACATACCTAGGTTTCTGGTCTAGTTTCTTGTAGGTAAGTGCATTCTAAATTCGGTTTTATTGTTAAGTTGCCGTGAGAATATAAGCGCAGTGTGGTATTAACTTTAGCAAGCCCATCGGCTATAAGAAATCTCTAATTGGAATTGGTACGTAGGTACCTATCGATTGGAAGTGATACGTAATGTACTTAATACAAAAAACCGAATCAAAACGCCTTTTAACGTCCCACTGCTGGACAAAGGCCTCCTCTCTCATAGGAGAGAGGGATTTAGAGCTTAGACCCACCACGCTGCTCCAATGCGGGTTGGCGGGCTTTAACGACTATTGTCACACGATAGTGATAATAACCGGGACCGACTGCTTAACGTGCTCTCCGAGGCACGGGGGTGAAACACCGCCAACTACCAACTCCGGACTGGCACTGAGAATTTCTTGACAGAAAACCCATTACCTAACAATTATTTGCCCGGATCACGAAGTCCCGGGAATCGAACCCGGGACCTCGTGATCTGCAGTCGAATACGCTAACCACTAGACCAACGAGGCAGTTATAACTTCAGTTCAGTAAAACGGTAATTTATAATACAAGCAGCGTCTTACGATATGTAGTTTCCGCATTCCGATACTAGAGAAAATGTTAGCGAGAAACAAAGTTAAGGAAACAGTAACAACCAACAAGCTGAAATTTAAAAAGTGTCCTCGCCGATTCAAGGTATTTCGGCTAAATCGATTCTTTGCTCGCTTGGATATTAAATTCTCGGCTGGCGTCATATCAGCGCAGTCTCGTGTAAACCGTCGCAGCTTTTGAAATTGCCCACCACCGCGCGCCCGTTATGCGAAATCTTCTCTCTAGACGGAACCTAGCATTTTAAAATTTGGAGCTTAGAAATTTTCAGTTTAATACACAGTACGGGAATACTTTTGATCCCTCTGAAAGTTATTCAAATAAGATTGAGAACATTATTCGGATTTAGGTATATAATTTGAGCGTGGTGAGAGTTTTTGCATTGCTAAGAAAGTATAAATACCTACTGGTTATTTTTCGAGAAACAAAAAACCGAAAACGTGTTATTGAATTTGTGTACTGATGATCTGATGTTTTATGCACAAAGTATCAAAGTTCTTAAACAAAAGTTTATACAAATAAACAGTGTAAAACTTTATACAACCGAAACACCATGTTTTAAAATTTTGTGTCTGTCTGTCTATTTGTACTGGTTAATCGATCGAATTTGCTTGTAGAATTACAATACTTAATGAGGCATCAAAGGTGATAATTTAGTTGACATTTAACTCATTAGAATTTAAATAATTATACCGATATTTGACTTTCTTCAATTCTTGAATGAATAATTTTAAAATTCACTCGGTAATGTTCTGGAGATACCACCATACACCACGACAATTCAACAGGTTAAAAAGTAGGTACCTATCAAAGTAGATAATTCTGGATTCTAAAATGATGTTAACAATAAGTTGAGTTATGAAACAAATCGAAAAAGTACCTATTAAAAGCGCTATCTAGTCGCGGTTATAAGGAAAGTAGAACTAAAGCTCATGCAGGTTTGTCATCTTTTTTTTTCATGACACAATCATGAAAACACAGATTTCATGACACGGTCATGAAAACTCGACAACTGAAATGTACGAGTTTCTGAGTACTGAGAACTGCCTCGTTGGTCTAGTGGTTAGCATATTCAACTCAGATCACGAGGTCCCGGGTTCGATTCCCGGGTCGGGCAAAAAATAATTGGGTTTTTCTGTCACGAAATTCTCAGTGCCAGCCCGGAGTTGGTAGTCAGCGGTGTTTCACCCCCGTGCCTCGGAGAGCACGTTAAGCAGTCGGTCCCGGTTATTATCACTATCATGTGACAATAGTCGTTAAAGCCCGCCAACCCGCATTGGAGCAGTGCAGCGTGGCGGGTCTAAGCTCTAAACCCCTCTCTCCTATGAGAGAGGAGGCCTGTGCCCAGCAGTGGGACGTTAAAAGGCTGTACTAGTATTGGTAGTGGAAATTTACGAGTAATAATTCCGCAAAAACGTTTGCGAGAAACAATAACCTGCCGCACCAGCAACGCACTGAAACCCCACTGAAACACATTGAACGAATAAACTGGAGTACACGCAAGACAATACAAAGAAAGTGGGTCGCCGAATCGTGCATTAGTCACCGAAATCGCTTCCAACTGATGTATATCTTTACTGAAACTTTTTCACAATTCCTACCTTTTTTTCATTCCTCCCCTTTTGAGCGCTCGGCGGTGACAGCCTGCTAATGGAACTCCACAGAGTGATTCGCTTTCTTCTCTGATATACGCTGAACAAAGAGATTTGATAACATAGAGTGGCTATTAAGCATACTCCTCGATTTTAATATACAGTGGCCATAACTACAGTATCTTCGGTTTCGCTTTCGGCATTAAAACACATTCGAACACACGACAAAAACGAAGTGCAAGAGAAGAAAAAAAGAAAAGGGCTCGAAGCTCGTTGGTAAACACCACCCAAAACCAGTCGAAAACACGAAACCAAAACGATCTACCTACTAAAACACCTATTCAAATTCGTTAGTTTTTGTGAGCTCAAAAGCCTCTGTCAGCGTAAACTGTGTGTGTCTGTGTAAACAGCCTTGACTTTTCACAAGAGCTTTTAAAGTAGTAATTTAACTCGTATCACTCTTATGTTTTGTACAATTTCATATTTTCCATTATCTTGGTTTTAATTTCTGTAGGAATATTTTGAGACAAAAATCTATTTTCAAAGTAAGGCATTGAGTGGTATTCTTCGTTGTCTTTGTCATTTGAGTTTTATGTAAACTATGTATTTATTATTTTAATTATACCTAAGCTACAATTATTTTAACAATCGATTTTTTATTAACCCTTTTCCTAAAAATATAAAAATGTACCCTAGCCGCTCTATCTCACTCTACTCTGTCTATGGCGTTAAGAAATGAAATAGCTTCGAATAGCGTTGTTGTTCTTTTGTTGTACCTACTCCGCTACAAGGCTTGACTGCTTAATCGAGAGAGACTTATAACTTTATCCGTGTAATCGATATTCGACTTTATCCGTTGGTTTTAGAGTTAAATATGTATTGGTGTAACTTTCACATGTGGATCCAATGATTTATTTTTCTAAAGTTCTAAGGAACAAATTATAATTGTGAAATTTTGCTCGAGTATTAGGCTGGGGATAAATCGAGCGGAAATTCGATACGCGGAATTTTACTCAACCAATCTCGGCGGAAATTTAAAAAGTAAAGGATTGACAGTTGCACTACGACTCTACGAGTATGTCAAAGTTAAGTTTTATGTTCTGCATCAACCAGGCAGTGTAGCGCCGCCCGAGCTTTTGCGTCAAAAGGGAAAAATTATTGACAACTAGCTAAACTGCGTTCGCGTGGATGAGGTTTTTAAAATCCGGTGGGAACTCATTTGACTTTCCGGGATATAAAGTAGCCCAGAATATTCCTTGTGTAATCAATCCTCTATGTGCTTGTGAAAGTCCTGTCAAAATCGGGTCAGTCGTTCCGAAGATTATAATAATATTCGAAGTTTAATTATTCGAAGTTTAATATTACCCTATAATATATTATTATAGGGTTATATATTATAGGGTTATATATACCCCATAATATATAACCCTATAGTATAATAGTTACCCTAGACGGCCTAGACTTCTAGACCCGATAGACAGACAGACGGATAAATATTTTAAAAACTGTAACCGCGACCTCTTTCTTATAAGGCTCACTATCGCTCGAGGAAGTCGTCAAAATCAGATCTCCTTTTCGTAGTGAGTAAAACTTGTAACAAACTGAGCTTTAACTAAAGAGTTTCACATTTCTCATTCCGTCGGGAATACCCCGTTTTGCGACTTTTAAAACTTCCCACAATGTCCACGTTTGTAACCCGATTGTGGAGTTGAGAGTTGTGGTGTTTCTACAACTTCAGCGAGTTATAAAGCCGTGAGCTTTGAACTGAGACGTTTTATAGCTAATGTGATTTGAGAGGACTTTTGGAATGACCTATATTTTGATTGAATAACTAACCCCCGACGCAAAAACGACGGGGTGTTATAAGTTTAACGTATCTGTGTGTATGTGTCTGTCTATTCCCCTGTAGCGCTCAAACGGGTGAATCGATTTGAATGCGGTTTTTTTGTTTGAAAGATGAATTAGTCGAGAGTGCTGTCAGCTATGTTTGATGAAAATCCATCCGAGATGGCCGCCGCTACAAAATGGCGGATTAGGTACATATTTTTTCACAAATCCCTTAATATGGGTATCAAATGACAAAATCAAAGGGCTTGACTAGTAGAATAGCACTATGCAAATCCAAGATGGCTGCCGCCACAAAATGGCGAATGTCGGGGGTTTTCTAAATCTTTAATTTATACTTGTGATTGAATTATAACTTGATATGGTTAGTGAGTAACACAAACGTAAATGATGACCTCTTTGGCACAATGATGTGCACTTTCATCTTATAAGTAGGAGAACAAATTTTTGGATTACAAATGCCTAAAGGCATTCTGTGAAGTATTAAGTATTTCGTAGCAAATAGATGCTAGGTAGGAGTTCGATTTTAAGCATTCTGAGGCGACACTTGTGCACTACTTTGTATAGAAATGTATGGAGAGCATTTTAGGTGGGCGATCGTGACGCGCGATGTCCACAGATAGTGCAATCGGTGGCGTGTCCCGGTCGCGTGCCTCGAAGTCTCCCTTTAAACTTATCAAAAGCTTTACTAACAAGCGATAAAGTTCCAAAACTAAAACCTGACTACGTTTAGTAGTTTAATTTAATATAAAAAAAATAAAATTTTGTGTGCAGAATGAGCGTGGCAAGCAGCTAGTGGCGCCATCTATTTCGTCTATCCGAAAATAAATAATATTTTAGTTTTGCCGCTCGGACGTCTTTTCTCGATTTTTTTCGTATATAAAATGTAGCCGAACCCGGACCATAACAAAGAATGAATTGACACCTCATTCATCAAAATCGGCCCAGTAGTTTAGGCGCTACAGTGACACACACAGAATCTCATACAAAATTGGATACATACATTACATACATACAATATACATACATACATACATAGACTGCTAAAATAATAGCAATACCCTTCCTTTTGGCTTTGCCGTAGTCGGGTAAAAACTCATAAATGTTTCAGTACCTAACTCTTTCAAATCGTTCATCACAAAACTCGCGATCGCAACGCATAACGAAACAATCGTAATCACGAAAAAATAAACAATCACAACGCGACAGAAACAATCACAATCAAACAATCCTATGCACCATTTGCAGGAAGGCTTTTCAGTATATGTCCGCCCGCCTAAGTGAACGCACGCTGGCCGCTGGGCGGGAATCTGCAAAAACAGTTCGGAAGTCGGAAAATGTAGTTTTTTTTCGTGACGTGAACTGTGATTTGTATGACTTCTTGATACGCTGTAGTTTACGAGTAAGTATATATTATTATCGGACACAAAATAGGTTGTACCTATGTATGTAGACAACAATACAGAAATTAATATAATATTGTTTTGTGTATATTCCTGAACTTTTTATAACTTTATGAAAGAGCTGTAATTAAATACTTATACTACATAAAAAATTAACTGCGGTAAACACTAGGAAATTACTATACACAGCTTTGGTGTTATTTAACAATAATAACAGCTGAGAATTGGCTCAATGGCTTAGGCTGCGCGCACATTGGCTATTTACTCAGCGTCCAGCAGTTCTAGCAGACCTAGCTTCTAAGGTGCAAGGTGTACTAACGGAAGTGGAGTGACGCGAAGACGCAGTTTCTTCTAATGATAATAACTGGTACAAATTTCAGCTTTATAGCTCACATATTATGGTAGAAAACCAATCAAAACACGAACTTGGCGTCAAAGTAAAGAAAATTGTTTAAGTTGTTATACCTAATTAAAAGACCCTGCGTCTCGGCGTCTTTCGTATGCGTTTGAACCACAGAAATCCTAATAATATAAGGCATTAGAAGTGCTGTGTACCAATCAAACTAAAGGTATAGAACGTATGTCACCGCTTTACTACATATACACACACATAGTTCTCCGCAATCACGCAAACACGCTTACGGTCAATGCTGTGCAGACAGAATCAAGCCGTAGGATTAGCGGGTTAAGGTTGCAAATGCGTCGCATCGTTCGCTTATCTCACACATCGTTGCACTGGCGACATGCGCGTCCTCAGCACGGCGACAAGGTCACGCGTACACCGCCTTTCTAGTGCCTTATATTATTAGTATTTCTGGATTGGAACTTTATAGCTATATTGAAGGACAGCCACAGTACCGATGAAATTTTTGCAAATAAATCGTTCAAATTCAACTCATGTATTTCAAACTTGGTACAATGTATGTTTGTGTGTGTCAACAATTTTACAAGAATATTGTCTAATAAAAATAGCTACAGTGTGAAGATCGCAATAAACTCCGATGTGCTGACATCTCTCGCTATTGGCTACAATGCGCTATTGCAAGAATACTATAAATTCAGCCAATCACCATACCTGAGATTGTAACAATGATTGCAGCAGCTCTGTTCGACAAATAGCCTCTCTGTGTTACCCTACCCACACTTTTGGAGGCCAACACTGGACTGTATTACATGTGATTAATTTCACCGTGAGATTTAACACTGAACATGTGAATTTTTTATCAAGCAATTTAAAATTCCTACCCTCGGGAACGTATCCAATCTAAAGTTTAATTAAAACTTAGACTGTTCACACACCTAATTAGAATATTATGTGAATAGCTTGAAGCACTTCCGCAACTTTACAGTGCATTATCTATTTATTGTACAGACTGCTCGTAGCTCGCGACTTCACCTGCATAGCAAGTAGGGGAAAGGGGCCCAAAGCGGTTATGGTGCCCAAAGCGGATTTGTCTTTTTAAATGAACGCGCCAATAGTTAGGTGTATAAAAAGCGCGCGGGTACGATGCGCTCCCCCCGCTCCCCTTGGGGCATTCGTCCGACTCAGCAAGAACGTTTACACGAGTAGGTGCAGTAAAAAATCAAAATTGGGTGCATTTCGAAAAAAAACCGCGGTAAGTGTAGAACGTTTTTTTTAATTTACAGTTAAAATAAGCCCTGATCAATAAATTGATCTTGACTTTTGTGTATTTGACTATGATATGAAAGTGCCGACTTGTATGTACTCGTCTGATTTTGAAGTTATTTTTGATTGTGAAAATGAACAGTCTAAAAAGGCAAAGCGGTTCGGGCAAAGAGGTTACCTAACCGCTTTGCCCACGACTAGGGTGAAATGAGATCTGTTATATCAATTGTATGTATCCTTTTAGATGGTGAATAAATACTAACGAAAAACTGCTCAAGCTGCGTGGGACGAAAAGTCCATGGCCAGTGCTTTAAAGGAAGGCCATATTTTCATCATCATTATTAATTTTTAAGATTTCTTTTATTTTGCTGAAAGGAGAGATTGAATTTGCTCTTTTTTAAATTAAAATATTTAAATTGTGCGTTTTTTATTAAAACAATAAAGATTATATGACTTATTTTGCATTTCTTTGGTATGTCCGCTTTGCCCGATACCAAAAACCGCTTTAGGCCCCCCCTGAGGGCAAAGTGGTTTTTCTTTAAGTTTTATAAATTTCCTTGTAACTTTATTATTTATCAACCGATCTTTATCTGTTTTAACGACTTTATGCGCCATGAGACACACTATTCGTTTGTGTAAAAGTTAATATTAACATCGATTAACAAACTACTGATTTTCAAACTCAATCTTAACGTATCCGCTTTGGGCCCCTTTCCCCTATGTACTCTAGCTGACTTGCTCGGCTTTATACGGGTGGGTTTACCGACCTCATCATCGTCTCAACCGATTAACGTCTACTTCTGGACATACATATGTCTCTTGTAGACTTCTACACACCTCGATATTGTGCCGCTTGAATACAGTAGTATCTCATTTGATCTCATCTTTCTACTTTGTAGGAGGTCTAACTGACTGGCCCGTTGGCGTGGTTGGCAGTGACCCTGCCTTCCGCTACGGGGTCGCGGGTTCGATTCCCGCCCAGAGTCTGGGTGTATTTATAATATGTATGTATGTATACCTTTATTAAAATATACATATTATATGTATTTATATGTAAATATGTCTATCAGTCGCCTGTTACCTATAACACAGGCATTAAGTTGCCTACTTTAGGAACAGACGACCGTGTGTGTATGTGTGAGTATTTATTTATTTATTTATTATTTTTATTTATAACTCTGCACTTGCAGGTGCGATGTTGCTATTCTAACAAAAGATTTTCATTACTTTAGTCTTACTTAAACTTGTATATTATGATTATATTTAAGTGCTACTTAGTTTATTTCCGTATACTTGTTCCTTTTATACATATAATATACATATAGATATATTGTACAATAACCATACTTAATGTTAATTAATATAATGTAACGGGCGCGCGCTATTTGATTAACTAACTATCAATATAACGTACGGAGCAAACTGAAAATCAGCGCTGGGCAATGTTGTCACTGCTCAGCGACGCTGAGTTTGCAGCCGATTGTTTTTTTGCTAGGTATCTAAGCTATATAATAATATAATATAATATAGAATAAAAAACAATAAAGCCTTTTATTATTAAAAAAAAAAGCCTTTCCTCAAACTATGAGTCCTGCCCATTGCCACTTCAGCTGCGCGACTCGATGAAACTATGTGGGTAGCTCTGGTTCTCTTGGTATCTCTTCATTTCTGACTTGATTCCACATAGTTACTTCGAGCATAGCTTCCTCCATCGTGCGCTGAGTGACCTTTAGCCTCCTGATTAGGTCCTATGGGCCTTAGAGACTGTGTTTCTGATCCACATTATATCTCATCACTGGCAACACGCTCTGTTCGAAGCTTATCATCTTTAGATTCTGAGACATCTAGAAGCAAAATCGTTTAACCGTGAAAATGTAACAAACAGTCACTAATGACATTTTTATAATACTAGCATCTGCCCGCGGCTTCGCCCGCGTGAATTTCGGTTCTAAACAAATCCCGAGGGAATCGTGGGTTTCCGGTTCGGGAAGGGGTTTCCACTCCCTTTTCCAACCTTTATACCTACTATCAAGGAAATTCGCTATAGAAATCTACCTATAGCTGTAGCTATAGATTTTCAAAATCCCGTGGGAACTGTGCATTTTTCCAGGATAAAAAGTAGCCTGTGTGTTGCCAATGCATGCAACAACAGCAAACTATAATTGCAATAATGTGTTATGTGAGCGTGATGTACCTAAGAATAATCAGCGCCATCTATAGCGTTTTTGTAAGTCTATATATCAATTTAAGTCTCACACGAACACTTTTTCCGGGATAAAAGTAGTAGCCTATGTGTTAAGTCAGGGCATAATCTATCTGCATTCAAAATTTCAGCCAAATCGGTTCAGTAATTGCGGCGTTAAAGAGTAACAAACATACACACACATACAAACTTTCGCCTTTATAATATTATTAGTGTGATTGTGATCAAATCTAAAATTTGTCTACAGTTTCACCCACGTGAAATTACATCAAAGTATTAATAACTACTGTATTCAGTTAATGGAAATCGATAAACCCTAAACGCCTACCTCTGGAATCAAATAGCAATTGAAAGTGCTAAGAGCCTCGAGAGATCAATCATCGGACTGCAGCGTCCGTAATTGGGTTACTGGGCTGTGGACGCACCGATTGTTAGCCGATTCGAGCCGATTTTAGAACAGCTTTGCATTCCTAACTACCCAGTAGTTGGGTGGTATTTGAAGTGGTTTATGATTTTCGTTATGATAATGTTAAATTGTTGATATCAGCCATCAGGGAAGCCATGTTATATCAAGGTGAATTTGAGAACAAAACAAGACTTTTCTAGCGTACCTAATTACACAACGAGTTAGTATAAAATAATATGTGTCCTCTATCTTGTAACGGCTGAATCGATTTCGATGGGACTTTCACAGACAGGCAGAGTATTTTTATTTGTAGAATTGATTAAATCTACTTTTTAACCCCCGACGCAAAAACGACGGAGTGTTATAAGTTTGACGTGTCTGTGTGTGTGTGTGTGTGTATGTGTGTGTGTCTGTCTGTTCCCCTGTGGCGCTCAAACGGGCAGACCGATTTGAATGCGGTTTTTTTCGTTTGAAAGGTGAATTAGTCGAGAGTGTTGTTAGCTATGTCTGATGAAAATCGGTCCAAGATGGCCGCCGCTACAAAATGGCGGATTGCATTTTTTTTCACAACTCCCTTAATATGGGTATCAAATGAAAGGGCTTGACTAGTAGAATAGCACTATTTCAAATCCAAGATGGCCGCCGCCACAAAATGGCGAATGTCGGGGGTTTTTAAATTTTTAATTTATACTTGTCATCGCTGAAAATCAAAGTGTTCCCACGGGATTTTTAAAAGAACGTCCTCGCACCGTAAATCGCTGTGTTGGTGGCCCCCCCTATCCCCATCACTACGATCGACGGACCGACATCGTCGCAGGAAGCCACTGTATACAAGCGACACAAGACCGCGTCGTGTGGGAGTCCTCACAAGAGACATAGCAGCTGACGTCTATCGGTTGAGATGGCGGTGATGAAATCCCTAAAAAGGGATCCCTATTAACAGCAGTCTGTCTGTCTGTATGTCCGTGTGTCGTAGGTCTCTAGCTCGTTGTTTTTTTTTAGTTTTCTAACGACCTGGATGCTGGTCCTTTAAATCCTACGACTACGACGACCGGAATCTCGACTGTTAAATTCTAGTAAAATAGACGACTAAAAAGCTGTGATAGCCTAGTGGTTAGGACGCCCGACTTCTAATTGGAGGTCGTGGGTTCGATCCCGGGGCACGCACCACTAACTTTTCGGAGTTATGTGCGTTTTAAAGTATTTAAATATCACTTGCTTTAACGGTGAAGGAAAACATCGTGAGGAAACCTGCATGCCTGTGAGTTCTCCATAACGTTCTCAAAGGTGTGTGAAGTCTGCCAATCCGCTTGGCCAGCGTGGTAGACTATTGCCAAAACCCTTCTCACTCTGAGAGGAGACCTGTGCTCTGTAGTGAGCCGGTAATGGGTTGATCATGATGATGATGATGATGAGACGACTTAGTACACACGCACATCACAAACATGCAAAGCAATAGCTGAAACGAGGCGGCAACGCCGTTTCAAAAGCGACAAACGCGTCGTTAACGTCACGTCGGTAAACTGTGCAATTCCGTAACGCGATTATGTCGCAGCGCGGTGATTGGGCCCATGGGGGTTCACTTCAATTCCGTTCTCGGATTGGCGAAAATCGTTGTGCCATTCTCCCGTGACATCACAAAATATAAGAATCCATAATAGCTTATGGCATAGTTATCGTGGTCCCGTTTTTTTGAACGTCTTATAAATCGATGAACGCCGGCTACACGCACGAAAAAGCATGACTCATTGTCACATACCGCGTGCAAGCTAGAGCGCGGAACGAGTGTCTATCACTCTAGGCACGATCGGCTTAAACATTCGGCTTGTGACGCATCTATGTCTCTTTGTTCTTATGACGTTATCACCTAAAATAAATAATCATCTGTAAACGGACTATAAAGACAACCAATTTTTTTATTAAAGTATTTTACTTTGACTACGGAACCCTATAAACTTTATATCCCACTAAAGCTCTTCAACATGCCACTGCTGGGCTCAGATCTCCTCTCTTAATAGGAGAGAGGGCATTGGAGCTTGAACTCCGCCACGCTGCTCCAATGCGGATTGGCGGGCTAATCACGCGTGAACGACTGAACCAATTTCGATAATTCTCTTTTTAACCCCCGACGCAAAAACGACGGGGTGTTATAAGTTTGACGTGTCTGTGTGTGTGTGTGTGTGTGTGTGTGTGTCTGTCTGTTCCCCTGTGGCGCTCAAACGGGTGGACCGATTTGAATGCGGTTTTTTTGGTTGAAAGGTGAATTAGTCGAGAGTGTTCTTAGCTATGTTTGATGAAAATCAGTCCAAGATGGCCGCCGCTACAAAATGGCGGATGATATATTTTTTCACAACTCCCTTGATATGGGTATCAAATGAAAGGGCTTGACTAGTAGAATAGCACTATTGCAAATTCAAGATGGCCGCCGCCACTAAACGGCGAATGTCGGGGGTTTTTTAAATTTTTAATTTACACTTGTTGTTGTGTTTGTTATTGTCAGGAGAAGGTTCTTATGAAAGAAAGAATTAAGAAAGTTGAACGGAACATTTTTTTATCCACGCGAATGAAGTCGAGGGCATCAGCTAGTCAATGATAAAATAATATAAAACATATTTCCGAACTTTTTAATGTTCATCTAAACCTATTTATTGCACGTTCCGTTTAACACCGATCCTGCATTGTACATGCATGCATGCAAGCTTATGCATGAGATGCATGCTTGCTCATCGGTCCCATTGTCCGATGCACTCACAGTCGAACGGTTTTACTGTGTTAAGCCGCCTGTAGACAATCTAACTTGTTTGTGAATTCAGACCCGTTTGAGTGAATACGTGTTTATCATGCTTTTTGATTTTATAGGTATAGGTGCTTAATTGAATTTCTTTTTTACAGAATACAAAAATAAGTTAAAACATCACTCTTATACCCTTTTCCTCATCTGCTAAATGTAAATATGTACAAAAATAATGCAAGGGGTGGAAGTTCAACCTACGACCTTTCTTCTATCCACCTCTTCACCGTTGAGCTATTAAATCTGTCTAACGTTTTCTATGTGGCATTTTACCAGAATAATATTTCATTGCATGAAATGATAACATGAAATAATCATGAAAAAATAACGTTAGTTATTTTTTCTTAATGAGTAACCTGCAAATAATTTCATTAGAATCAGTATCGATTGCAATAATTACCATGTTAACCAAACATGGAATAAAATCATATCAAATGGAAATAGTAATTTTCTACATTCTCCAACCGGGTGACGTGCGGTGGTTATTATTATTACGGCCACAGATCAGAATTTATTTTTAAAAAGTATGCAGACTCTGTATTTAGCTTTCCTATTAAAAAAGTATAGGGTTGCAAATATGAATTCTCTTTACACAGCGGGGAATCAAACACCGGACCACCGCAGATTTTGCGTCACAGAGGTTGTAGAGTCATTCTAACAAGTCAGATAGTTTGGAGGGCGCGTAACAAGTATACCTACGTCATAATTCCACCAACACCACATCAAGTTGTATTTTTATTGGCCATATTTGTTCGAAAAGCGCACATTGTGCATTCCCAATTTATATACGATTTTCCGTGTAGAATAAAATTTGCTCTCCTTCGCTTTATCTGTTATCTTGTTTTATGGAAAACTCGATTTCGTATTGTTAAAGCGCATCGGATAAAGGCTATTTGAATATGTATTTTTATAATAATGTTAAAATTGTTATTTGCATTCAATAAAATCTTGCGATATATTATTATGTTTCGATATATTATTTATGTTTCGTGATATTGTTTTTGAATCAGCTTTATTGTAGGTACTGTTTTATGTGTTTCAGCTGAAGAAGAAGAGAGATACTTTATCTTAGGTTTCAGCGTAGAGTCAAAATGTCGATTTCAACTTTTCAAGTGACCAATTGTGTCACAGAAGTTAGTTACCTAATCTGTTTAAATAATTATAGTTTGTTGAATTTCTGTAAAAATTAATTCAACATTACCTTTGTACTCGGTGCTTAAATGGAAACTACACGTTTTTTCTGCATTTTTCTACATCTTTTGTCTGGGAGGGATCGCCATATACCTAGATTTTTCTGTAAATCCGTTACATTGCGTGCAATAAAGATTTTAAACAAATTTGATTTCAGAGAAGCCTTGTTATAAAGCATACTTGGATATTATAAGAATATAACCCAAAGCTAAACAAGTTCCCGCTTGTTTTAATAGAGACAAAGGCTGGATAAACTTCTGAAGCCTTGTTATTATATATTGCGAACTTTAGTTAGATCTTCGTGGTATAAAGAAGAAGCTCAACTGTAATACTAATCCTAAACTTTACGTTATTTTAATCTTCTAGGTAATATGATAAATCTTATTCTCTAAGCATTATTATTAGACGTGTCAACAAATCAAATCCGCTTAATCCACGTTCGTAACTGAACTTTTGTAACCAGTTACGAATATGGAATTTTTTTCTTCCTTTGATAACCAGCTACGAAAACAGAATAATTTAACCGAGTTTCGTAACCAGCTACGAAAGTGTTGCTTCGTATGGTATCGTAATCGTATACGTATGCTTGGCTACTGCAAGGATTCAATCCATCTAAACGACTAATCTTCCGATATAATAATTTCGATTCTTTAAGCATTATTAGACGTGTCAACAAATCGGCTACTGCAAGGATTCAATCCATCTAAACCACTAATCTTGCGATATAATAATTCCGATCCTTTAAGCATTATTAAATGTGGCAACAAATCGGCTGCTGCAAGGTTTATTAAATCTATCTACTATCTAAACCACAGCCTGTAGTCATTCTTGATAGACATAGACCGTTTCGAAAATGTACCACCAAAAAACTGTCCCTTATTGAACTGATTAGTAGAATAAAATGATTAGTAGAATTTTCACCAGTAACATATATTACACATGTTTTTTAAATTTATGTTTGTCTGTCTGTTTGTCCGGGCTTATCTTTGAAATCAACAACTGATGACAATACTTTCATAGGCACCTACTGAGGCATACAGGACGTGATCTACTGATCTATGCTTGCAGTTATAGACACGCAAGATTGTGAAGTCAACATCTCCTGAAGATGCTCCGGTGTCGGAGCGAAACGATCGTCGAGTTCATTTTGTGGTGAATTTGTGCGGTGTTGTGCCTACAAATTTGTCACTGTTAGCGGATTATAGCAAAGTAATTTTATATTCATTGTATATATCATGGAATTCCGCAAAGTAACGCCTGCTTCTCTTCAACATAGGCAAATCTGTCATGGGAACAAGTCAAACACCGACAAAGGAAAGAGTTTGAAATTGCTGTCTGAAGATGCAATGCTGTCTGTAGGTACATGGATTTCTGCAATGTTGATTGATAGAATTGCAGAACTCCATGACATATAAGGAGCTTGTCTTCTGCGAGAAATGAGAATGTTTAAGGTGTCGCTACATTAGGTTGGTATTACATTGTTTGCTTGGTTGCTTGCTTTTCCTGCATATATAGCAGGAAGGCGGGCGGTGTATAGCTTATTCTGCACATAATACCACACAGATTTAACCAATGATAAAAGTATAAGCTTGTTCTTCCTTATGTCATCGTTGTCATCTTCAACTGTTAAACGTCCACTAATGCACATATACAGGTCTCTTTTTGGGACCTCTACATGTCGCGATCTTGCGCCGCTTGTATCCAGTGACTAACTGTAACTTGTCTGATGTCGTTTGTCCACATAGTGGGAGGTCAGCTAACATTACGCTTTCTGGTGCGAACACGCTATTCTAGCACCTTAGGACCCCATTGGTTCTGCAAATTAAGTAACCCTTTCAATTTAGATGGCACCACAAAATAATTATTAGATATTTTTCCTTTATATGTCAAATCCCTCTACAAAAAAATGAAATACTCCTATATAAATCTCTAAAATAAATACCTACAAGGCCGGACCGCACTTACGCGGCGCTGCGCGTCGCTGCACTGCGCCGCGTAAGGCCCAATTTATACCGCCGCGGAATGGAATGGAAATGAATTTTTTGTACAAAGCATTGTGAACTTTATGTCAATTGTATAATATACAAAATAGTAGCTATAGGGAAATTCTCGAGAATGCGCGAGAATTCCGCGGAAGACGCGCGACATTTTTTGGCTTCTATTTAATTTGTATGTTATGCAATTGACATTAAGTTCATTTAGTCGTAGCTATGTTCAATTTCGTTGCAAAAAGTCGCTTCCATTCCATTCCACCGCGGTGTAAATTGACGCTAAGTGCGGTCCGGCCCTTAGTTGTTTATGACAGATCTGTCATAACTGTCAGATGTCGCTTCCGCGGTTGATGTTCTCCAATTTATTGATAAATACTCGATCACTGGCTGTCACGATATAGCTCTTAAAACGAATTCAGTAAGGTACAAAATTCAATAGATTTATTATTCTATATATTCGCATTGCAAATATATCGTACCCACAGATCATAAACCAAATAAAATATGACTACATATTTTATAATTCTCAAAATATGACATATATTTTAATCCCGCAATGGAGTGGCGTTATTCTATATTGAAAGTATAATTTTATATAATTATGTGGTTTTTAGTATGTATTCATATTATTTTGTATTTTGGTTTGTTTCTATATTTGCAAAAATTGTTTAATATACTAGCTTATTTCTGCAACTTCATTCCCGGGCCCCGGGGAACTCTGTTCCGGAATGAAATGAAACGTCAGCATCAAAAACAGCATGCAATCTTTGTACCAAGTTTCAGCTCAATCGACTGAATGCTCAAAGGCATGAAGGATTGAACAGACATTATTAGAAAAAAAGATTTTACTATGCATTAACTTCTCCAACATAAAAACATAAGTTAACTTATGTTTTTATCCAAAATAGTGGAAAAATAAAAGTTTTTTTTTTAGTTTTCTTTTGTGTAAGTTTCTTTTGTTTTAATTTTAAAGTTCAAAGACATAAAAATATATTATGATTTGTTGAATAGGGTGTCTAGCTAACATAGTAAATCTAAGCGTATTTTTTTAACAAACGAGTTTTTTTAGTTTTCTTTTTTGTAAGTTGTTGTTTGTTGCAATTTAAAAGTTCAAAGACATAAAAATATTATTATGATTTATCGAAAACGGTGTCTAGCTAACATAAATCTAAGCTTATTTTTTTTTAAGTATTTTATATATACCTGTAATATTGTACTAAATAATTTACGTTCCAGGAGGGTTAACGAAAAAATACCGCAGGATATTTTTCGGCGCATTCCATTAACCCGTCGCGTCGCCGGCCGGCATAAATAAACCGTCCATAATAAAATGCCGAGACCGCACTTTTAATCACGTTGATTTATTTTTACTGTATTTCAAAAAAAATTGACAACCCTGATGAAATATACTGAAAGTTGTACAATTATTGTTGGTAAACTTTCAATTTTTATTTCAATATCGATGGTCTAATTTAAAATACAAAATTTATCAGGTGTGCAGTATAAAGTTTGACAAGTTGTTGTGAATTGTTATTGTTCGTGTATCTTCAGTAAGTACTAATTAAATTAGTATATGTAATATACAATATAATTCAAGCATGCGTGTTTTCGTTTCTCATTTAGAGGGTGTCATATTGAATGAAAACTACTAAACAAATATCTATTTATTATCAAAACGTAAGGGGCTTACGAACTAAATCTCATGAATTCTTAAAAAGTGTGCTCAATTGTGATTATGATATAATCTGTATCACAGAGTCGTGGCTTAATGACAGTTTTTATAGTTCTGAATTTTTTGACAATAGATTTGAAGTATTTAGATGTGATCGTGATCCTCACGCTAGTGGCAGCGCCCGCGGCGGGGGAGTGCTCGTAGCGGTGCGTCGCGAGCTGCAGCCGTGTCTGCGGCCGGCTTGGTGCGCGCCGCCGCCGGCTGACGAGCTGTGGGTGAGCATACCTCTGCACGGACGCGCCGCTGTCGCAGCCTCCGCTGCCGCGGACTCTGCCGAGCGCCAATTACATATAGCATGCACATATATACCACATGGTAATCGGCATCGAGACTTATTGACCTCTTTCTATGATAGATCGTGTGATATTATTCATGCTCATATAAATGATGTATTTTTAATTGTTGGAGACTTTAATGTTACACACGCTGATTGGTACTATGACGATGACCTGAATTGTATGAACATTAGGCCGAGTGATGAACTCTTAACATCTCTCACTCGTGACTTTATGAATCTTTCACTTTTATCCCAGCTTAACTCAGAGTTGAACATCAATAATAGATTATTAGACTTAATTTTTTGCAATAAGACTTGTACTGTAACTTCATGTAATCGATCGCTTGTGCCCGAAGATAATCATCATAAAGCCCTAGACATTGAAATAAATTTAATTGAAACAATTCCTTTGAAAAGTAATACCTACATCAAGAAAATGTTTTTTAAATCCGACTTCGATAGCATACGCCTGGGTTTAATCTCAATAGATTGGGATAAAACTTTCTCCTCCCTAAGTGACGTTGAATCCAAAGTCAATTTTTTTTATGAAATCTTGTATGATCTTATAGATAAACATGTGCCACAACGTACTGTCAGTGACTCATATAAATACCCTCCTTGGTATACCCGTTCCCTCATTAAGGTTAGTAAAGAAAAATGTAAGTTTCATAAAAAGTGGAAAATATATGGAAATAAAATGGATTACATACAATTTTCCTGTCTTAGACGTAGGTTGAGGAAAATGGAACATGATTGTTACATAATGTATAATATTATTTCTGAGGAAAGGATCAGGTATAACCCGAATTTTTTTCTGGTCTTACGTAAAATCAAAGTATGGTAACAGTGATATACCTGAAAAAATGATCTATGAAGGTATAACTTTAACGCAAGGTAAGGATATTTGCGCAGCATTTAACGAGTATTTTCACTCTGTTTTCATTTCACATGATAATAATAATTATAACACTGCAAGTAAGTCTCCTGTTCATTGTAACTATTCCTCTACTGTTGACATTAATTCTATTAACCTCAATGATGAAATTATATTAAAGGAACTTAAATCCGTTAACATTCACAAAGGTGCTGGCCATGATAATATTCATCCCGTCTTAATCTCTAGATGCGCTGATGAACTACTTAACCCTGTGGCTAATATTTTTCGGTCATCTATTGAGTCGGGTATATTTCCCCGTATCTGGAAACAAGCACTCATTACTCCCATTTCTAAAAATGCACAAAAAAACCTAATTAATCAATATAGACCTATCTCTAAACTATGTATTCTAGGAAAGCTCCTGGAAAAAATAATCACATGTCAATTATCCTTAGCCATCCGAAATCATGTTAATGAAAATCAGCACGGTTTCATGAAGTCACGCAGTGTTGAGAGTAATTTAGTTATATTTACAGATTTTTTGAGTCACTCTATGGATATAAATGCCCAAGTAGATGCCATATATACCGACTTTTCTAAAGCATTCGATAAAATTAACCACGATTTACTCTTAGAGAAACTCTGGAAACTCGGTGTACATGGAAATTTGCTCAGATGGATAGAATCCTATATTAAAAATCGTAGTCAAGCTGTTTGCCTAAAAGGTTTTCGTTCAACCTTCTTATCTATACCTTCCGGTGTCCCGCAAGGCTCCCATTTGGGTCCAGTACTGTTCTCCTTATACATAAATGACGTAGGGGACTCTCTAGTTCATAGTAATTATCTTTTATACGCTGATGACACAAAACTGTACAGAGTCATTACTTCTTTTGATGATTGCCTGAAGTTACAAGCGGATCTTGATAATTTATCCAATTATTGTGCTCGGAATCAACTTTTTCTGAATTTTGAAAAATGTAGTGTTATAACTTTTACTAGAAATAAAAATCCCTTAAAATTTAACTATAATCTTTGCAACAATACCCTTAAACGTGTAAACCAAGTCCGTGACCTGGGTGTGATTCTTGATGATCAATTAACTTTCAACTTGCACATAGATAAAATTACACAACGTGCTTTTAGAAATTTAGGTTTTATCAACCGTATTACTAAACCATTCAGTAAAACTATAACACTAAAAATTTTATATTTTGCCTTTGTTCGTTCAATATTAGACTTCGGTTGTGTTATTTGGAGCCCTTTTTATAAACATCATATTGAAAGAATCGAAAAAGTCCAACGTAAATTTATTAGAATATTAAACTTCCGTTGTAGTCGCTACAATGATTCTTATGACATTTCCTTAAAACACCATCGCATTTTAAGCCTTTATAACCGCCGAAAACAGTTTGACATTACATTCTTGCATAAAATCATAAATGGTCAAATTGATTGTCCCGTGCTGTTATCTAAACTTAACTTTTCTTGCCGAGTAAGACTTCCCATTCGCCCCAATCGTAAATTAAATTTATTTTTGCCGCCCTTATTACATAAAAAATATACCCGCAACTGTTACATTTCTCGTTCTACTACACTATACAATGACGAATTTTCTGACGTAGATATTATCTTTAGCTCCTTAAAGGGAATTAAAGTTGCTTGTTTTCAAAAATACCTCTGATGTAAGGTACATTAGAGGTATTTTTGAAAACAACCGACCATCTTATGTTTTCGTTTGTATTTATTTTTCTTCTTTCTTGCTTATTATCTTTATTTTATGTTAACCTATAATGTAAATGTGTATAAATATTCCTAACTTTCTTTTTTTTTTTTTGGATTTCTGTTCCGCTCAATTGCTCCTATTATAATTATATCTAACTATGTACTTTTTCGGCAATGTTTGTCTATCATTTATTAGATATGTAATACTCATGTAATCCTTTTTCTGTAATGACTGTTTTTGCCAAAACAAATAAAAATAAAAATAAAAAATAATAATTGTAATGTAATACTTGTAATAATTATGTAATATAATAATTGTAATGTTATATGTAATAAGTAATAATAAAATAATCTATGTAATAATTATTAATCTTCAGGTATCTACATATAATTTACAGGTGCCGAGTTTAAACGCAAAGTTTTATAACACGAAAATATTACCATAGTATAAAATTATCGATTTTGTTATAGTTATTACATTCACCAAACAAATCCAGAGACTTGTGTTTACTACACAAATAATTTTCTGTAAATCTTAATTAATCTAAGAAAATGGAACGCCATAGAACATTCTGAAACTTAATTAATCCAGCAAAACCTTACTAGCTAACTAATACCTAATTAGGCGGTCGAAAAAAGGTATTAAAATATTTTCAGGCCCAAAAGTTTAACGGTGAAAGTTCCTAAAAACAGGAAAAAAGCGTTTAATAACCCGCCAACCAACCACCAAACGAAAATATAAACATAATTCACGGATAAAATTTTAGGAAAAAATTAACACGGGGATTTTCGGGAGCTTTTCATTAACCCAACTCCGGTCGGCATAAATAAACCGCATGTAATAAAACGCCGAGCCGGCAAATTTAATCACGCTTTGAAGGTTATGGCATATTGCTAATTTTTTTTTTCTTAATATCTAGGTGAACTAAGTTAGATATCACATCCAGGTATCGTAATCAACCGATAGACATCAACTGCTGGACATAAGTCCCTTGGGACTTTTACATGTTATGATCTTGCGCCGCTTGTATCCAATAGGTCCGATGAACGATGAATGAATAAATGTTGGGACTTAAGTAATGGATTATTATTTAAGAAAAATTATTATTAAAAAAAAAACCGACTTCAAACGACTTTTTATTTTAAGCTTTTTAGTGTAAGTTTATATCAGTTCAAAATCAAGAATTTACCATATTATGTTGGTATGTATGTTATATACTACTAGCGGTCCGCCCCGGCTTCGCCCGTGGTGACGTAATATATAGCCTATAGCACTCAGGGATCACGTACATATCCAACGGTGAAAGAATTTTTGAAATCGGTCCAGTAGTTCCTGAGATTAGCGCGTTCAAACAAACAAATTCTTCAGCTTTATAATATTAGTATAGAAGTATAGATGTATGGTTAAAAGTCTTTACATACTCTGATCGCGAGCGATTTGCTCTTATTTAATATTTATTGAGGAGATATTCATCCATCCATCCTTCATTTCCGAAGATATTCATCAGAACTTCACCAAATTTAAATGGGACCTGACAATACTTTCTTTCAAATCACTACATAGTATAAAACAAAGTCGCTTTTTCCGTCCCTATGTCCCTATGTATGCTTAAATCTTTAAAACTACGCTACGGATTTTGATGCGGTTTTTTTTAATAGATAGAGTGATTCAAGAGGAAGGTTTATAAGTAGAAAAATTGGACCCGGTAGGTGACGCTAATAGCGGGCAGGACGACGTCTGCCGGGTCCGCTAGTAAAAAATAAATTATGAAATCGGTTCAGATTTCACGGATTTATGGAGTAACATCGCCAAAAAAAATATATAAAAATATCGAATTGGGAACCTCCTCCTTTTTTTGAAGTCGGTTAAAAATATATCTCAATCCCAATATTTTAAAAGCCTTCCTCTTTAAACATTCAAGTGAGTCTCGCACATTGTGTTTGCGAAACGCTCACAAAACATACACCACTTAACACTCGGAAAGTTGACGATCGGGAGGGTCCGGAATACATAATTTCCAAATCTACAACGTCAAAACAAAAGGGTCCGGTGCGGGAATAATGACGGAAAAGGCCCATTTCCTATTAAGGGACGGGCAAATTTTGAGTGGACCAATTTGCATGTTAACACGGAGTATACAATAATTGAATCGGGTTTCGAATACGTATATTTTCGAGTTTCGACTCGACGCGGGCATGTCGTATGTGTAAAGTAATATTTTGTAAGTTGTGAATTGTGATTGGTGATAGTATTGTTTTCCACAGATTTAATGTGTATATTCAATACATGCTCTTACACTATTTAACTGTGTGTGCGTGCGTGCGTAGGACATATAGGATCACTTTTTTTTCTGGAAAAATCCACAGTTCCACGGGAGTTTGAAAAAACCGAAATTTATAGCTATAAGTAGATTACTATAGCAAACTGCGGGAGCGGGAACGGGAACCGGAAATCCACGATTCCCTCGGGACTTGTGAAAAACCGAAACTCACGCGGGCGATTTTGCGGGCAGAAGCTAATACAATATAATAATAGATCTCTAGAGCAAGAAACACATTTTCCAAAGTAGGTACAATGTTTAGCGCGTGTAAGTAGGGCGGGCGTCGTCCGTGCAGCGTGTAACAATAAATCATTGCGCAGCCTGCGCCCGAACTGCTTAACTTGAGCCAATTTATTGTAAGATGTGAGAACTTTCCTTCAATAGATCCCATATTTTATGAAACCGTATACGCTTAACTAAGTACATATGTATTTTATTATACGAAATTAAGTATACTTTGTTAACCGACTCCAAAAAAAGGAGGTTATCAATTCGACAGCATATGTATGTAATATTATTGGAACTGCAAAATATTCAATCTATAGATAAGGGGGGCTTCTAAATGCAATATACGAAATTTCATAATATGTATGTTTGTCCACGGATTTCTCCGAATCTATAGATCTGATTGTAGCCATTTATTTTTATTGGCTTATATTTACTTCAACTTAGGGAACAGTGCAAGTTTCATCAAATTCGGTTCGGTAATTTTTGAGATATGAACTGTTAAGTGCGTGGTGATGTCGGTTTTACTTTAAATCTTGATTACGACTTGTACTTACACCAGTATAAATTAAAAAATTTCAACACCCCCGACATTCGCCATTTTGTGGTGGCAGCCATCTTGAATTTGCATAGTGCTATTTTACTAGTCAAGCCCTTTCATTTGATACCCATCTTGTAGCGGAGGTCATCTTGGACCAATTTTCATCAAACATAGCTAACAACACTCTCGACAAATTCACCTTTCAAACAAAACACACACACACACACACACACACACATACACACACACACACACACCACACTGTATACATTTACTTCGCTTTGCTGGTTCAGTGATGTAAGGGAGACCTTAGCATCTAGTGTCGCTAGAAGCTGCCAATCTTAGCTGACTTGCGCCACTTTGCGTCAATCCACTTTCGGTCGACCTTTGTCAGCGGTAATTTACATGATAGCTGTAAGATCATTAATTTTTCAATTTTTCAGGTATTCCGTCGTAGTTAATATTATAATTTTCCTATCAGTACACCTACATCCATATTAATTTTGACATGGCAGCCCCCATAGTCAACACATTTTCCCCACAACTGCAACATGACTCCAGTCTCCACCCTACAATATTAGAATTTTATCGGCACTTTAATAACGAGCTGCGGTCTAGTTATTTTGATGAAAACGATACGTTTAAATAAGCAAGCAGAAATGATCATTCATGACCTACACATCTCTGATAGAGACCCCTATATTGCTACAAAATTGTCCCCGTAAACAATCTTTATCTTATTACACAACAAGCAATTTAATGATTTCAATTATAATAAGGCCCGCGCGCAATAAATTAAGCGATAAAATAAAGCGACTGTTAAGCGGAATAGGGCTCGTAAATTTTAACAAAGCGCTTTGTAGCGCCTGCGATGCAAAAAATCCTATCTTTTACGCTCGGTTCATTTAATGGAGAAACAATGGGATCACGGTTAGGTCACAGATTAAGTGGGAATTCAATTATGGTACTGGGACAGTTAAGCTGCATATCCAGGCTAACGCATGAACGAGAAAAGAACTTCAAAATAATATAGAGCATAGTATCACGTGAGTAGATATCCCTACAGAGAAGAAGCTTTATACAAGCGGCCCGCTCTAGATACACTCACATATATTATGCTCCACTATGGGGCTCATAAGAAAACTCAGAGAGCGATGGAGTGAGGTGAATTACAAAATTCTTTAAACCAAATAGTTTTTTGACTTTTCACTTTTTCTTGCTTGGTAGTTCTTAAAAGCCTCTTCAATTCAGACTGATAAATAGCTAGTCAGCACCCCTTTACTGAGTAAAAAGTAAATTGTAATATTAATTTTATTATACTTGTGGATAAGCTAGAATTAATAATGTTAGGATAAGTTAGAATAATTAATTAATTAAGAGCGCCAGCTCGCCAACAAACTGGCCCACCAGTTTGGCGAGAATTAAATGTAAATATTTTTGTATGTAAGTACTTACATCTTATTTGAAAATAAATTTAAAAAAAAAAAAGCAGTGGCATTAGCGATTTGCCTCTTAAAAAAAGACTTCGTTCTAGACTGATAATTCATGAAGAAATCGATAGTTTAATATTTTAACAACATATACCGTTGTACCGTTATATCTACCAATATAAACGAAATTTTTCGCCGCGAATACAGGGAATTGGGTCGCAAATTTTTAATCCGCGAATAGTGAAACCGCGTATGAAGGAAGCGCGAATAAAGAGCTTTCACTGTATTTCAATGGGTTCCTGGATGGTTTGAAAACAATTACAGGTAACTTATAGGTCTCGGTAGGTGGTGCTGATGTCGATATGTCACCGGGCAGGACGACGTCTGCCGGGTCCGCTGGTTACTTATAATTATGTCATCATAAATTACCTACTTACTATTACTTTATGACCAAAAATACATATTCCAGGATTTTTCTCGTGACAATGTCGTAAAAATGAAATATAATATTATGTATTAATTCCATATTTCCAGTGTTTCCATTCCAGCCTGGTCCAGTCCCCGCGGCGTTACACCACAGCGTGATACCACGCATTAGCATTTAAATTAATTTTAATATTGCGACTCGTGGTGGGTATCTACTCCATCGGTTTGTGTTTCATTTTCTAAAGCCGTTCTAGGTTTATAACTAGACAAAACTTTTACGGACCACTGTCATGGTAATAATAGGCCTTTGTTCTGATATTTTGATAGAAGTTTTAATAACGTTAGTTGTTTGAGGCTTTACCAACTTTGTAGCCATACGTGCCTACGTGACGTACGACTAAAAAAAGATGCTAAAACCATTATTATTGATAACGTATTTAAGCTGCAGACCTTTTATTTACTTACCTAACCTAAATAAACACAAGTATAAATAAAAAATTTAAAAAACCCCCGACATTCGCCATTTTGTGGTGGCAGCCATCTTGGATTTGCATAATGCTATTCTACTAGTCAAGCCCTTTCATTTGATACCCATATTAAGGGAGTTGTGAAAAAATATGTAATCCGCCAATTTGTAGCGGCGGCCATTAGGATCGATTTTCATCAAACATAGCTAACAACACTCTCGACTAATTCATCTTTCAATAAAAAAAACCGCATTCAAATCGGTTCAGCCGTTTGAGTGCTACAGGGGAACAACACACACACACACACACACACACGCACACGCACACGCACACGCACACGCACACGCACACGCACACGCACACGCACACGCACACGCACACGCACACGCACACGCACACGCACACGCACACGCACACGCACACGCACACGCACACGCACACGCACACGCACACGCACACGCACACGCACACGCACACGCACACGCACACGCACACGCACACGCACACGCACACGCACACGCACACGCACACGCACACGCACACGCACACGCACACGCACACGCACACGCACACGCACACGCACACGCACACGCACACGCACACGCACACGCACACGCACACGCACACGCACACGCACACGCACACGCACACGCACACGCACACGCACACGCACACGCACACGCACACGCACACGCACACGCACACTCACAAGCACACACACACACACACACACACACACACACACACACACACACACACACACACACACACACACACACACACACACACACACCCACACACACCCACACACACACACACACACACACACACCAATTAGCATACGTAATTGGAACTCATTTGCAAGTCACTAACACTCTGACCTGGAAATATCTTTATCTGCAACAAGACACTCAATTAAGCTACTGAATTAACAAGATGGCGGAAATAAAGCGCATAACTGCAATCCCGCTCATTCTAAACGAGCGCGTTGATTAAAAACAGGATTTATTGAAACAAAATCATAAATTATATTATGTAAATATAATATACATAATATATAAAAATCCACATAAATATATTACTTTTCAACAGTTCAAATCAGAAAACAATTTGAATTTTTTTCAGGTTGGCTCATATTTTATATGTTGCCTTTACCTACTTCAATACTCTACAGTATGCCCTCGTCATTACTTTGACGCTCAAGATACTTACAAGTGGCTTGATCCACAAAGTTTTAAACTTTAAGTTGCTCAGTTTTCCAACCATTTTTTACTAACACATAGATACATATGATGCTACGAATGTGCTACGCAGTCTTTTTAATCCTTTACAATTCATTGTAAGCTCTGGAATCACTTCAATAAATTATGACTCATGAGCAATATTTATTTATTCTGTGAATAAAGCTGGACTCACTCTTATTATTAAGTCAAAAATTAACTACAGCGGTGATAGCCTAGTGGTTACGACTACGGTCTTCCTTTCGAGGGGGACCAAGTTCGATTCCCGGCACCCACCTCTAACTTTTCAGAATTATGTGCGTAGAATTAAATACCACTCGCTTTAAAGGTGAAGGAAAATATCGTGGGGATACCTGCATGCCTGAGAGTTCTCAAAAGTGTGTGTAGTCTACAAATCTGCACTTGGCCAGCGTGGTAGACTACGGCCTAAACCCTTCTCATTCGGAGGGGAGACCCGTGCTCTGTAGTGGGTCCGGCAATAGGTTGATAGAGTATGTTCAAAAAGAGAATCGGCGTGGGATTTGAGGACGCTGTTGTTTTTGTTTGGCGGACAATACTAAGTACAATACTATAGTGCGTTAGTTCACTGTCTGGCCACGCCGATTCTCTTTTTGAACAGACTTCAATGATGATGATGATGACTATATTAACACAGTCGCGATATGCTAATGTTTTGTCTAAATTGAAGCCTCACTAAAACACTACAAATACTATTCCAGTTTGTTAACCTCATTCGGATGTCGTCTGTTATACGACTATTTGTTCAATTCTCTCACAAAAGTGGTACAGTGGTTTGAAGCAAATAACTTATTACTTAATGGGAAAAAAACTAAGTGTGTTAAATTCACTTTACCTAATGTTAAACAAGTTGAAACCACTGTACAGCTTAATAATGAGGAATTAGATCTAGTGGATACGGCTGTTTTCCTGGGGATAACGTTAGATGCTAAACTCCAATGGGGCCCTCATGTAAATAACTTATCGAACAGACTTAGTTCTGCTGCATATGCGGTTAAAAAGATTCGCCAACTAACTGATATTGAAACTGCGAGGTTAGTTTATTTTAGTTACTTTCACAGCATTATGTCATATGGCATACTTTTATGGGGTAATGCTGCTGATATTAATTCCATTTTCGTGCTGCAGAAGAGGGCTGTTCGTGCCATATATAATATGGGACCCAGAGAGTCACTGAGAAATAAGTTTAAGGAAGTTAAAATTATGACAGTTTATAACCAATATATTCTTGAAAATTTAATATATGTACACAAAAATATCGATAAATTTAAGAAAAAAAGTGACTGTCATAACATTAATCTTAGAAATAAAGATAAACTTGTGTTGCCCACTACTAGGCTGCGAAAAGTTGGAAAATCATTTGTTGGTAATTCTGTACTTTTTTATAATATGTTGCCAGAGAACATTTTGGATATGTCTCTCAATAAGTTCAAAGGTTTTATTAAACGCAAATTAATTGAAAAGTCTTACTATAGCTTAAAAGATTTTTTTAATGACAAAAATCCATGGACATAGATTGCTCTAAAAGCCAACAGTTCAAATCATTTTTATGGCTATTATACCATATTGTAAGATGGTGATAATAAAAAAAAAATAAACCCGGCTGAGTTTGTTGTGGGCTCTTCTCAGACCAGGGCGCGTTTGGAACCCTCGTAGTTTTAGTTTTAAGTTTCCGTAAATAATTATCACCATTGCCTGTACCTAAATTGACATTCAAAAAGTGTACAGTGTACCAATTTTGAATAAAGTTTATTTGATTTGATTTGATTTGAATCTTAACAAAATTACGTTTTATTCTGACACATTCAATTTACAACTTTACTGATATGATAGTAAGGTTTAAAATACTAGGGGTGTGAGGTTGTCGCAATAAGCATCTGGCAAGGAGGAAATGGCAAAATTGTGAACCAAAATTAGGTTTAGTTTGAAGACGCATTGTAGTATATTTATATTGTAATACTTGTAGGTATAGTACGTATATATATGGCGGACACATACGAAATTTTGTCGATTTTCATTGCGGATTGATATCAATAATAGTAAATCGTCGCTGATAGTGCAAAGCTGCGTAACTAAAAAGCTGCGCAACTAAAACTAAAAAAGCTTATTATACAATTGAAGATTATATAAACGATAAAAAAGCTTGGATTTAACTCGTTCCAGCAATGCGCGAGACGGCATTTCAATCATGTACATTAATAATAATAATTGTTATAATGTTATTTTTAAAAAAGAGCAACCGCCGAGTTTCTTGCAGGTTCTCGGCTGGAACTGCATTCCGAACCTGTGGTAGATTCAATTGACGATTCAAAAGTACTTGTAAAAGTTTATTTGAATAAAAAACTTTTCTATTCTATTTTATTCTATTCTATTCTGTTCTAACAACAGACAATAACTTAGGTATGGCAAACTTTACTGGAGAGCCAAAAAACTATTTTTTTTTCTCTTATTCTTATTTAATATGTGACTGAACTCTATGATAATTAAATAATTATCATAGAGTTCAGTCAAATTATATTACATAAGTATTTAAAGCGAAAAAAAATTGTTTTTTGGCTCTCCTGTAAAGTTTGTCGTACCTACCTAAGTTACGCGGTATAGTCTGTTGTTAGTTACGCAGCTTTGCACTATCAGCGACTAAATGGTTTTAGATTTACTTTATTTTATATTTACTCAGATTGTTTGCGGATTTATTCTCATTTCTCCACTTGCTCTTTTGAGTCTATTTAAGAACTTCATTTCTCATAGGACAGAACTCGTGTATGTACACAATAGAGGCCATAAAATTATAAATATGCATGACAATTCGTAATTAATACGAGCTTTAAATGTACCTACTAAGATCTAAAGCTCGTATTAGTAGATATCTATTAATTAGACATCTTAGAAAAGGGATATTAATCCCTTTTCTTATCAGTAGAGCACAAGACTTTTATTTTAACAAATTCTTTTTATCTGTGACTTAAGAAATGTAAGTAACATTTAGTTGGATAGTAGGTATGCATGTAACACCTGCGTTGTATCTATAGAGCTATCTATTTTCTCGAAAGAGATCAATTATAATACCTTCTACCTAATTTACTCTATTAATGCTTTTCTATATAATATGTCTTTTATTTTCTGTGGTGTACAATAAAAGTATATTAAAGTTTTATCTAGAAACTTGTATCAAAAACTGAACATAAAAGAACAAAATGAGATGATTCCACGCGCCGCACCAAAGTTACTGGAAACTAAATTGACATTTCCCAATACAATTTATCACAATTCATAATATTATTAGTACCGAGCACCTCCACTCTCACTTTTCTTAGCGATCAGCGCCAAAATGAGGATAATCAAATTGATTCAGTCAACAACCATTCCAGCATAAGCTTATATTATTAGAGACAGTGTTAAGTAAATACATCATTGATTAGAGAGTTCAGTGCTTCTGCAAAAAGATAAGCACATCCAAAGTCGATTGGCGAGTTACAAGTAGGTATGATTTCACCCAAGCAAATCCTGCAACTTAAATGGAAATGGGCGGGTCACATCCAAAGGTGCCGTGACGGAAGGTGGACAGAAAGAGTCACAAACTGGTATCCTTTGGATTGCAAGCGAAGACCCGGACGGCCATTTAAAAGGTGGGATGATGATATCGCCAAAATTGCAGGCAAAACATGGAGCACTCTAGCAAGAGACAGGTGCCAATGGAGATCATTGGAGGAGGCTTTCACCGCCACAGGCGGTCCTTACATATAAATAGATTATAAATAGCAGAATATGTAAAATTACTAATAATTAAGAATACTGTTTCTGATAATAAATTAGGTTTAGGATTAGAAAAATTTGTTTTAAGATAGTAATATTTTAGCATGTAAGTAGAAATGTGAGGAATGAAAATAAAGCTTATTTATTTATTTATTTACTAGCTGATCCCCGCGACTTCGTTCACGTGGATATAGGTTTTTATGTAGGATCGGATCGGATCCCATAATTATTTTATGTACCCTTACTAAATGTAGCCTAAGTTACTCCTTATAACATCACCCATATGCCATTGAAAGTTCCATTAAAATCAATCCAGCCGTTTCGGAAATTAGCTGGAACAAATAAACAGACCCACAAACATAAATTTAAACGCACACCAGTTTAAAATAAGCCGTAAGTACAAAGATCTGGGTCTCAAGTTATTTGAACCCAATAAATGTATGTCATTTCTGAACTAAAAAACCTATGACCTTGAAATATTTACGGCACAATACTTAAAGTACTACCTTTCTAACAAAAAAAGAATGAGTTAAATCGAACTACGCGTTAATGAATTATAGCTAAATACACGTTTTAACTTTCATCCCCTCTCCCAAGGGAACCGTGCTGAATTTCGGGATAAAAAGTATCCTATGTCCTACCTCGGAATATAAACTCAAATCGTACCAAGTTTCATTTGAATCCATTCAGTAGTTTCGGCGTGATGCGCGACCAAGATACAGACAGACAGACAGACAGACAGACAGACAGACAAAAATGAAAAAAATTGCAGTTTTAGCTTCAGTATCGATTATAGAGTGCCCTCCAATAAAAATTTTCAAAATATCTTCAATGTACAGAACTGGATCTGTTACAGTTTTATTATATTATAGATAGAAGATAGATTTTATTATGATTTCACCCTTATAATTTCGAAAATATTACGTAGGTACTCCTATTGTATTGTTTATACGTATTTCGCTGGCAGCGCGGAGGTAGGAGTGTAATTTTTACCGGGTTATTATTTTAGCGAGAACAATGGCTACAGCGCCGCGGTAATAGGCAGGTTCGCTGCAACTGCTAAATGGTTATCTTGGCCTGTAGGGTGCGCGGCGGCGGCGGCGGTCCGAGGCGCAAGCTATGAGCGATCGAAACACAAGTATAAATTGAAAATTTAAAAAACCCCCGACATTCGCCATTTTGTGGCAGCGGCCATCTTGGATTTGCAATAGTGCTATTCTACTAGTCAAGCCCTTTCATTTGATACCCATATTGAGGGCGTTGTGATAAAATATGTAATCAGCCATTTTGTAGCGGCGGCCATCTTGGATCGATTTTCATCAAACATATCTAACAACACTCTCGACTAATTCACCTTTCAAACAAAAAAAACCGCATTCAAATCGGTCCACGCGTTTGAGCGCCACAGGGGAACAGACAGACACACACACACACACACACACACACACAGACACGTGAAACTTATAACACCCCGTCGTTTTTTCGTCGGGGGTTAAAAAACAAGATGATTGATTCTTCTCAGACCTGAGAACCTTCGCAGCGGTATTAGTAAGTCTCACCTTTACCTCACATCCATAATAGGAGACTCATTTTTATGACATACAAAATGTGTACAATGCACAAATTTGAATAAAGAACGTAAATAATTTCTTCTTTGAAAAATTAAAATATGTACATGCTAAAATCGCCTTTTTTGTTTTATGTTGGGTTATGTTTTTGTAATAATGTTGAACATGTAAAGTGATTTAAAACTAAAGGTTCATAACCAGCATAACAGTAGTAAAAGTTTCTTAAAATCGTATAACTACTCAAATATTATAAAAAGTGAATGCTATTAGTGAAAAACAATGCATATCGAAAATTTTCGCAACTCCTGTTTATTTTACACTCGCACTAGACAATTGCGGTTTCCATTGTACCTCTACATTATACAGGGTCACGATACTCATAAATTAGCTTATTATTATTTACTGACATAATATCAACAACCTAAAAAAAATTAAATGTTTGTTACTAATCGCTTATTACTTTTGACTCGGACCACGGAATAATTGTTGCGCACCTCTGGCCCGGCTACTTTCCGCTTCCATTGTACCAGAACACAGTACAGGACCTCGATACTCATAAATTAACGTGTTATTACTTACTTACTAACATGTCGAAAATTTTACAAAAGTTTCGAAAGTTCACCCCCCACCGTGAGGTAGTGCACCTCCATTTAGCACTCTAACAGCAAATATCGCTTGCCTGATGTTGGTCTAGAAACGAAACTATGGCGACCGACAAAATGTCGGTAAGTATAGTCATTTTTTTTATTAATCTTCAAGTTAGTTCTTGACTGCGATCTCTGATGAATACTGATGATGCAGTCTAAAATGGACAGTCTAGGGTTTAAAACCCTGCTGAGTTTGTTTTGGACTCTTCTAAGGCAAGCGCGCGTTTGGAACTCTCGTAGTTTTAGTGTTAAGTTTTCATAGTAATTATCACCATTACCTCACTTTCATGGACCTACTTCATATTATATTGACGTTCATAAAGTGTACAGTGTGCCTACTTTGAATAAATGATTTTGATTTGATTTGGAAGTATGGATAGATTTTTTATAGGCTAGACTCAGTCAACTGTCTACAATCTTATATAGAGATTGATTGGTCTAACTTCGTTTGTATGGGGCGCGCTCGGGAGCGCTCCAGGGTTGCGTCTCTCAATTGCTCATCGCTTTTGACTCGAACCAGTGTATAATAATAGTTGCGCACCTCTGGCCCGGTTACTTTCCGCTTCCATTGTACCGCTGTACGGCACAATCATGATTAGTCTAACTTCGTTTATATGGGGCGCGCTCGGAAGCGCTCTAGGATGACTTCTCTCAATCGCCTATCACTTTTGACTCGAACCAGTCTATAATAATCAAAGATCGGAATAGGTAGTGCAATTTGGGGTGAACGACCTGGAACATTGTCAATAATATGAATATGACTGCGGGATTTCTGTCTTGCGGGATTTTGATACCTCATAATAATGTTCAGTATCGAAGAGATTTCTCTTTTTCATGCTGTAATAATAAAAACTGAGTAAGAAAATCAGGGATAATATTTAAAAAAAATTAATGAATTGGCATATTCACATAATTATATTGAGAAATTGCACCGTCTATTCCGATCATTGATAATAACAGTTGCGCACCTCTGGCCCGGCTACTTTCCGCTTCCATTTTACCGCTGCACGGCACAATCATGATTGGTCTAACTTCGTTTGTATGGGGCACGCTTGGGAGCGCTCTAGGGTGGCTTCTCTCAATCGCTCATCGCTTGTGACTCGCACAGTGTATAATAACAGTTGCGCACCTCTGGCCCGGCTACTTTCCGCTTCCATTTTACCGCTGCACGGCACAATCATGATCGGTCTAACTTCGTTTGTATGGGGTGCGCTGTGAGCGCTCCTGGGTGGCTTCTCTCAATCGCTCATCGCTTGTGACTCGCACGGTGTATAATAACAGTTGCGCACCTCTGGCCCGGCTACTTTCCGCTTCCATTGTACCGCTGCACGGCACAGTCATGATCGGTTTAACTTCGTTTGTATGGGGCGCGCTCGGGAGCGCTCCAGGGTGGCTTCTCTCAATCGCTCATCGCTTGTGACTCGCACGGTGTATAATAACAGTTGCGCACCTCTGGCCCGGCTACTTTCCGCTTCCATTGTACCGCTGCACGGCACAGTCATGATCGGTTTAACTTCGTTTGTATGGGGCGCGCTCGGGAGCGCTCCAGGGTGGCTTCTCTCAATCGCTCATCGCTTGTGACTCGCACGGTGTATAATAACAGTTGCGCACCTCTGGCCCGGCTACTTTCCGCTTCCATTGTACCGCTGCATTGGGCGCACTCGGGAGCGCTCCAGGGTGGCTTCTCTCAATCGCTCATCGCTTGTGACTCGCACGGTGTATAATAACAGTTGCGCACCTCTGGCCCGGCTACTTTCCGCTTCCATTGTACCGCTGCATTGGGCGCACTCGGGAGCGCTCCAGGGTGGCTTCTCTCAATCGCTCATCGCTTGTGACTCGCACGGTGTATAATAACAGTTGCGCACCTCTGGCCCGGCTACTTTCCGCTTCCATTGTACCGCTGCATTGGGCGCACTCGGGAGCGCTCCAGGGTGGCTTCTCTCAATCGCTCATCGCTTGTGACTCGCACGGTGTATAATAACAGTTGCGCACCTCTGGCCCGGCTACTTTCCGCTTCCATTGTACCGCTGCATTGGGCGCACTCGGGAGCGCTCCAGGGTGGCTTCTCTCAATCGCTCATCGCTTGTGACTCGCACGGTGTATAATAACAGTTGCGCACCTCTGGCCCGGCTACTTTCCGCTTCCATTGTACCGCTGCATTGGGCGCACTCGGGAGCGCTCCAGGGTGGCTTCTCTCAATCGCTCATCGCTTGTGACTCGCACGGTGTATAATAACAGTTGCGCACCTCTGGCCCGGCTACTTTCCGCTTCCATTGTACCGCTGCATTGGGCGCACTCGGGAGCGCTCCAGGGTGGCTTCTCTCAATCGCTCATCGCTTGTGACTCGCACGGTGTATAATAACAGTTGCGCACCTCTGGCCCGGCTACTTTGCGCTTCCATTGTACCGCTGCAGCGCACAATCAAAGGTCACGATGCGCTCATTGAATATTTACGAACAAACCGACGGTATTATTGAGTCGATTACGTGACTCTCTTAATGGTTTTCGCTTATCGGATGCTCGTTTCCAATTGCAATATATACCGTTTGGGGAATAGTTTCGGGTATTGTGTAATAAGGCTGGTAACATACACTACTTTTGACGTGATAACGTCTTATAAATCGATGAACGCCGGCTACACGCACGAAAAAGCGTGACTCAGTGCCACGTACCGCGTGCAAGCGAGAGCGCGGAACAAGCGATAGTGAGGCAATGTTATCACGTAAAACTATCGTCTGTAAACAAAGTCGGTTGTTAAACACACAACCAATTTTTTTTTTTTAGAAATGCCAAGAGTACCTTATTGAGGAAATCAACAAATATGAAGATAAACACTGGGAACTTTTAGTAAGACATCTTAATCTATGGCAAGTTGGCAACAGACTGTAATAATGGAAACTCAAAGCGATTGAAATGGGCGAATGTGCTCGATATATGCAGACTTGAGGGCGAGGGTCTTTTAGTCTGACAAAGCCATATTATCTCGTCGTCATCATACGTCTACTGCTGGACGGACAGACATTTTAATATATCTTTTCGCGAATTTTAAATCGCAAGTGCGTGCAATTTCATACATTTGCAAGTGTCACAGAATTTTGCGAAAAAAAAAATCGCGCGAATTTGCTCAGTGCGGGCTAGGCCTAAGAATAAATCACAGAATAAAACGATCCATCCCTGTAGGCGAGCTAGTAAAGCAAACAGACAGCTATGATCAAGGGTCAAACTGGGACCGGTGAAATCCACCGCCGCAAATAATATACAATTACCTTGGAGCACTGCGTTGAAGTGCAAGAACTAGATTCAAGAATTGTTGTTCCGAGATCACGAGGTTATTTACGTATCTATACTTGCTTTGAGTAATTTTGAAAATCGAGCATGAGTTGGGAACTGAAAACAAATAGATCTATAGCCCGGTCAAATTAGACTAAAATATAGGGGTGAGGTTACAATAATTCACACTTGGCTGAAAATTGGTAGGATTGTTCGAAACACTATTATAAATGAAATGTGAAAATTCCTCATATATCTGACACCTGGAAAAGAAATTACTCGGGGTCAAAGGTCACAAAAACGGGTTTTTCATGATTTTCAGCAAGACGATTAGTTTTATCATAAAATTAGCTTAAACAAAATTGTAGATCAGATAATTATCTATAAAAAATGTCTGAATACTTTTTTTCTTAAGAGCCACCGTTTTTGAGATATAACGATTCAAAAAGTTAAGTGTCGAAATAAAAATGAGGGACTGGATTTCTTTTTACCTGAAATTCTGATATTTCCAATATTTTATGTGTGTAACTATGTAACTTATATGTGTAAGTTATGTGTAAGTTACACGCTTACACATATAAAATATTATAAATATCAGAATTTCGGGTAAAAAGAAACCCAGTCCCTCATTTTTATTTCGAAACTCATCTTTTTGAATCATTATATCTCAAAAACGGTGACTCTTAGGAAAAAAAGTATTCAGACATTTTTTATAGATAATTACCTGATCTACAATTTTGTCTAAAATAATTTTATGATAAGACTTACCGTTTTGCTGAAAACTTCCCGTGAAAACTTTGACCCCGAGTAATTTTTTTTACAGGTGTTGGATCGATGAGGACTTTGTATATTTCATTTATAATAGTTTCCCGAACAATCCTACAAATTTTCAGCCAAGTGTGAATAAACTGTGCGTGTCCAGGAGTAAATTTTTTTCCAGGTGTCGGATCGATGATGACTTTTCACATTTCATTTATAATAGTGTTTTGAACAATCCTACCAATTTTCAGCCAGGTGGGAATTATTGTAGCCTTGAAAGTCTAACTTGACTGGGCTATCTAGTAAAATATAATAATTAATAGGACTATTATATTTTTAAGACAATGCTAATTGTAATAAGTATACACAATTTCTAAACTATGCTAAAGTGACAGGGCTATCTTTTTCGCTTTTCGTTATTTTGTTATCCCTTTTCACAATATTTAGAATAGAATTAGTCAGGTACATTTAGAGCTGAAAATGTAATAGAGATACCTACAATAGACTTGGTACCTTCTCCTACCTAGAATTTGGTAGTCGTTTTGGTTGGTAGTAGGTAATATTTATTTTTTGTGGACCTTATTTTAAAAACAATGTATGTAATTAATAATATGGGCTGATTTTTAATTCGGTGGAATTCTGACAGTTGTCATTTAAAAATAGAGTTATTTGTATGAAAGACAGGGTTATCACCTGAAGTTCGATTTTACCCCAAACTAAAGTTCCTGAAGTATCTGTCAGGCACTTGTCATAAATTTACATTCTTCTTCTTCTTGTTGTGCCTCTCCATTACTGAAGGTCAGCAGTCAGTCTTTTGAACCTCTCCTTGTCCATGGCTAGGCGGAATAGTTGTTCGACTGTCTTGATGCCAGTCCATTCCCTTATGTTTCTTAGCCATGACTTCTTCCGTCTTCCAACACCTCTTTTTCCTTCAATTTTCCCCATCATAATAGTCTGCAGCAGGCGGTACCTATCGTGTCGCAGTATATGGCCTAGGTACGAGATCTTACGCTGCTTGATGGTTCTTACTAGCTCGGTGTTCTTCTGCATTCGGGCAAGAACCTCTGCGTTAGACACCTTAGCCGTCCAACTTATGCGGAGCATCCTACGGTAAGTCCACATTTCGAAGGCTTCGATCTTTTTGCGCAAGTCTTCCACTAAGGTCCATGCCTCGCAACCATATAAAACTACGGGCCAAATGTAGCATTGTAGCAGCCTGATACGGAGTTTTAGAGAAAGTTGACGGCCACAAAGAACTTTTTTCATCTTTGTAAAAGATGCGCGAGCAATTTCTATGCGTACTCGGATGTCAGTGTCGCTTTTCCATGAGTCTGTTAGCCATGACCCAAGGTATTTGTATTTGTCAACTCTCTCCAAGATATTAAGTCCGATCTGTATCTGTGAAGCCGGATGTATCTTCCCCGAAATAACCATGTATTTTGTTTTTGACACATTCATGTTTAATCCTACTCTCTCACTGCACTCGTTTAGTCTGTTAACAATTTCTTGTAGGTCTTGCTGCGAGGACGCTATTAGGACAGTATCGTCAGCATAACGTAAATTATTTATCACTTGTCCATTAACAATAACGCCTAATGTGATTTCTTCTAGAGCAGCTTTTATTACGTGTTCCGAGTACAAGTTAAAAAGCAGGGGTGATAGGATGCATCCTTGACGTACGCCTTTTTCAATGTTGATAGCATCTGTTTCTTCACCATCTACCCTGATAGTTGCTGTTTGTGCCCAATATAGGTTCATAATGATACGAATGTCCTTAGTGTCTATGCCTTTATTTATTAGAAGTTTCATAAGTACCTCGTGTTGAACACGGTCAAAAGCTTTTTCATAATCAACAAAGCATAAGTACACGTCTTGTTGCATATCTCTGCATTTTTGGACCAGTACATTGAGCGCAAACTGTGCCTCTCTTGTTCCCATACCGGCTCGAAATCCAAATTGATTATCGCTAAGTTGGTCTTCGCATTTTGTCCTTATTTTGTCCTAAATTTACATTAGACAATCGATTTCTGTAAGTTTTGAATTTATTGTCTTTTTTGTTGGAACATTTTTATATCTGGTAAAATAAAAAAAAGTCAGAATCCCACGGAATTAAAAATCAGACTATAGTTTGGAAGGATGAGGATGATGATACAATAAATTAACTTATACAACACAAGAGAACGTCCGCGACTTCGCCCGTGTGGATTTTGGTTTTTTTTAATTCGTGTTAAAATGATTTTGATTTCCGTCTCCAGTATGCAAGATAATAATATCTACGCCAAATTTTCTAGCCTAGACTACTTCTTGTATAATCCTGTATCCTAAGCCTGTATCTTAATTGTGAAAATCAGACGCACGTAAAATTATGTCTATTTATGTAACACTGACTGATGAAATTCTCCTTTTTAGGGTTCCGTACCCAAAGGGTAAAAATGGAACCCTATTAATGTCACTCGGCTGTCTGTCCGTCTGTCTGTCTCTGTCTGTCTGTCTGTCCGTCCGCCGGTCACTGGTCTCTAGCTCGTAGACTAAATGAGTTAAAAACCTAAAATTTTGGTATTTGGTGTAGAACGTTAACCCAAAACTAAATATTGAATTAGAAATTGAATTAAATTATTTTTCAGAGGGGCTCCCATACGTGAAAAAGGAGCCGATATTTTTTTTTTCTTACCCTAGCTTGTAGGGTATCATTATTTAGAGCTTATTTAGTAGATCATGGATATATTTTCCTTTAATTTTTTGCTTAAAAAATAAGGAAATGGGGGGCCATCAAAGTTGTCAGTTTTAGACCATTTTTGTGACTGGGGCTATCTCAAAAACTAAACACTAAAGGAATATGAAACTTTGATATAAGGTAAAGTCTCCTTATTCCGTGGTATTCTAAAATTGGCACCCAATTCCGAGGTATATAGAAAAACGGCGTTTTCAACCGATCACCAAGCTATTTTTTACTGCAACATATCTTAATCAATTGATAGTTTATCATTCCATAGATAAATGACGAAATTGTTGGTTTTATATGTATATGTTTTAAAATAACCGGCAAGTTTTACACTAGCAGCCGGCCCGAACGCATGTTTCATACATTTTGGACCTCGTGCACGAAATACCTACATTTTTTTAAATAGTGTTTATCCGTTAATTTTGAGCTTTATTTGTTTTTATTTAGATTTGAATATTTGAAGGACTATATTTTCAATCGAAAACAATCAACTTTTGTGAATATTTGTAAAGAAATTAAGGTGAAAATAGGTTTTGAAAATACCTCGGCGTTAGGTGCCAAATATTTTAGCCGGTTCCTAACGCCGTGGTATACCGCGGAATTGCGATTTCATAGACTTCATAACTTTTTCAATTTTTAGAGTCGTTTTATGTTAAATACTTCTTGTTTCGGTTTTGAATATTTAAATAGGCAATAAGGTTACAGAGTCCTAATTACGAGGTACACTTTGGCGTCTCAATCACTAACTATACCGTGTCAAAGTTTACCTATTTAGGTAATTTATTGATAGATTGTATGGGAAAGCTAAAGAAAATTAATTTAAAAGAAAATTAAATTTATACATATTTCGATGCAATTTTGAGAGAGTATTGTACATATTTACGAAGATAATCTAATTAAGCTTTAAATTATTTGTTTATTATGGAAAAATCTTTTCTTTTTTAACACTCGGAATTAGGAAACGTGTTTTTTGTTACAAAACTCAATTCCGTGGTATTACCTCGGAATAAGGTTCTATGAGCGCCTAATTATGTGGTATGGATAGAAATACTACCTCGGAATAAGGTTCTATGAGCCTCTAATTACGTGGTATGTATAGAAATAAAATACAGGATGCTCAAAATATTTCAGTATGGTTTCAGGTGTAAACCAAGTATCATTCGCGTTCAGTCACGCAAACATTCATATTCTAAAACGTTTATCTTATTATTGCTCGTGCTGATTCATTCATTGACTCACTCATTGATCACCCCTTCTGTAAAATTTTGTATAAAAAAATTTTTTTCACTAATGATTCCGTATAGAAGAAAAAAATTCATTCGGAAAAAAAATATGGAGAGAGCTGATGATTGAGGATTTCGGAGACAGGTGAAGAGCACGCTTAAGGTATTGAAGATAGGAGGGGGGTGCTTGAGCAAATGTCATTCAAAACGTCATCCAATTGGCAGTGAGCTGAAAAAAATTCAAAATGGCGAAAAAAAGATGGCCGCCATACAAATTTCGTCGGTGTCCACCTCGGAGGGTAAAAAAAATGGAAGAGTGGTTTCCTAGCAACAGATGATCAGGATCCAAAGGTCTATTCGATGAATAAAAAAAACCAAAATGGTGGAATTTATTTTTCCATAGAAAATGTATGGCGAATATTGAAGAGACTACAATTTGTAAACTATGCAAGGCTTTGATGTGGTTTTTTGGAGAAATCTCAAAAAAATATGGGAAATCTCAAAAAAAAAGATGATTGAGGGTTCGGAAGATGGTTGAGGAGCCCGGGCAGGGTATTGTAGATAGGTGGGAGGTGCTCAAGCAAAAATTACTCGAAACCTCATCCAGTTGGCACTGAACTGAAAAAAACCCCAAAATGGCAGATTCAAAATGGCGGCTATACTAATTTCGTCGATGTCTCACTAAGTATAAAAGATGGAAGAGTATTTTCTGGGCAAAATATGATCAAGACCTACTAACTCTCTACTAAATGGATAGAAAATAAATCAAGATGTCAGAATTTATTTTTCCGTACAAATTGTTTTTTTCATTGATGGTTTTGTATAGAAGACAAAAAATCATGCGAAGGAAAAATATTGAGACAGCTGATGATTGAGGATTTAGGAGACGGATGAGGAGCACGGCCAGTGCATCTATTGAAGATTGGTGGGTGGTGCTCAAACAAATATCACTCGAAACATCATCCGATTGGCAGTGAGCTAAAAAAAACGATTGTACAAAATGTAAAATTAGTTTTTTTTTTAAGAAATCTCATCCTTACAAATTATTCGGAGCAAAAATACGGAGAGTGATGATGATCGAAGGTTTGAAAGATGGGTGAGGGGCACAGCCAGGGGCACATTCTAGATAGGTAGGAGTATATATATATACAGTAGTACAATATTATACAGTAGTAATACAGAGTACAATATTATACTGCCAGCCCTCCTACCTATCTTTAATACCTTAAGCGTGTTCCTCACCTGTCTCCGAAATCCTCAATCATCAGCTCTTTGAGCTCAGCAAAATGAATTTTTGTCCTCTATACGAAACCATTAGTGTAAAAAAAAATTTCATACAAAATTTTACAGGAGAAGTGATCAATGAGTCACTGAGTGAGTGAATGAATCAGCGCGAGCAGCTATATATATATACTAGTATGGCGCGTGGGTGCGCGACCCGCTAAAGGGGACCGCGAGGTTTCGTTTTCGGGTATTTTTTGTTTGAGCAGCCTCCACCTATCTTCATCCATCTTCCAAACCCTCGATCATTATCACTCTCCATATTTTTTCTCCGAATCATTTGTCAGAATGAGAGTTCTTCCTTATAAACAAATTTTGAAAAGGAACTGTATCAAAGTCTTGCATAGTTCCCAACTTGTATTCTCTTCAATATTCGCTATATATTTTGCATGGAAAATAAATTCTGCCATTTTTTGTTTTTCTGTTCATCAAGTAAACACATCTTGACCATCTTTTGCCAAATAACCAACTTTTGCCAAATTTGCCATAAATCCATCTTTTATACTCAGTGAGATAGACACTGACGAAATTTGTATGGTGGCCATACAAATTTTGTTTAATCCGCCATTTTGGATTTTTTTTTCAGCTCACTGATAATTGGATGAGGTTTCAAGTAATTTTTGTTTGAGCACCTCTCACCTATCTTTAATACTCTTACCGTGCTCCTCACCCGTCTCCAAAATCTTCAATCATCAGCTCTTTCCATATCCTTCATATATTATATCATATATTTTCCTCCGCATGATTTTTTGTCTTCTATACGAAACCATCAGTGAAAAAAATTATTTGTGTGGAAAAATAAATTCCGCCATCTTGAATTTTTTTCTGTTCATCAAGTAGATCTTTAGCTCTTGATCATCTTTTTCCAAGAAACCACTCTTCCATCTTGTATACTTAGTAAGATAGACACCGACGAAATTTGTATAGCCGCCATCTTGAATCCACTATTTTGTTTTTTTTAGCTCAGTGCCAATTGGATGAGGTTTTGAGTATTTTTTGTTTCAGCAGCCCCCATCTATCTAAAATACCCTGCCCGGGCTCCTCAACCATCTTCCAAACCCTCAATCATTATGTCTTCCCATATTTTTCTGTGAGATTTCTCTAAATAACCACATCAAAGCCTTGCGTAGTTCACTTGTAATCTCTTCAATACTTGCCATACATTTTCTATAGCAAAATCAATTCCGCCATTTTGATTTTTTTTTCTATTCATCCAGTAAACCTTTCAATTCTGATCATCTTTTGTGAAGAAACTACTCTTCCATCTTTTATACCCTCTGAGATGGACACCGACGAAATTTGTATGGCGGCCATTTTTTTTCGCCATTTTGAATTTTTTTTAGCTCACTGCCAATTGGATGACGTTTCGAGTGACATTTGCTCGAGCACCCGCCACCTATCTTCAATACCTTAAGCGTGCCCATCGCTCGTCTCTGAAATCCTCAATCATCAGCTCTCTCCATATTTTTGTTCTGAATGAATTTTTATTCTCTATACGAAACCATTTGTGAAAAAAATAATTTTCATACAAAATTTTACAGGAGAGGTGATCAATCAGTCAGTCAGTCAGTCAGTGAGTGAATGAATCACCACGAGCAGCTATATATATATTAACTAGTAGGGCGCTTGGCTGCGCGGCCCGCTAAAGCGGACCGCGGGGATTTCAGTATTATTTTTGTTTTAGCAGCCTCCACCTTCTTCTATCATTTTCAGCATCTTTAACCCTGGCCGTGCTCCTCATCCATCTTCCAAACCCTCGATCATTATCACTCTCCAAATTTTTTTCTCCGAATCATTTGCCAGAAGGAGAGTTCTTCCATAAAAACAAATTTTGAAAAGGAACCGTATCAAAGTCTTGTATAGTTTCCCAACTTATAGTCTCTTCAATATTCGCCATATATTTTGTGTGAAAAAAAATAAATTTTGCCATCTCGATTTTTTTCTGTTCATCAAATTGTAGATCTTTAGTTCTTGATCATCGTTTTCCAAGAAACCACTCTTCCATCTTTTATACTTGGTGAGATAGACACCGACGAAATTTGTATAGCCGCCATCTTGAATCCGCCATTTTGTTTTTTTTTCAGCTCAGTGCCAATTGGATGAGGTTTTGAGTAATTTTTGTTTGAGCACCTCCCACCTATCTACAATACCCTGCCCGGGCTCCTCAACCATCTTCCAAACCCTCAATCATCATGTCTTCCCATATTTTTCATTGAAATTTCTCTAAAGAACCGCATGAAAGCGTTGCATAGTTTACAACTTGTAGTCTCTTCAATATTCGCCATACATTTTCTATGGAAAAATAAATTCCGCCATTTTGAATTTTTTTTCTATTCATCGAGTAGATCTTTAGATTCTTATCATCTTTTGCTAAGAAACCACTTTTCCATCTTTTATACCCTCCGAGTTAGCCGACGCCGAAATTTGTATGGCGGCCATCTTTTTTTCGCCATTTTGAATTTTTTTTTCAGCTCACTGCCAATTGGATGACGTTTAGAGTGACATTTGCTCGAGCACCCCCCACCTATCTTCAATACCTTAAGCGTGCCCCTCACCCATCTCCGAAACCCTCAATCATCAGCTCTCTCCATATTTTTCCTCTTAATGAATTTTTGTCCTCTATACGACACCATTATTGAAAAAATTTTTTTTTCATACAAAATTGTTCAGGAGAGGTGATCAATGAGTGAGTGAGTGAGTCAGTCAACCAATCAGCACGAGCAGCTATATATATATTAATAATATACATATATTAATATTTTACACACAAACATAATTAAACAATTAAACATACGTATCGAATTGATTTTGAAATCTATTAATAAATACAGTTCATTTTTGAACACCATGTAGAATTCATTCTACTCGTTTCCCTTTGTATTTTGTACCCTCGGAATTAGGAGCCATTTGCCTCGGAATTAGGATTTTTACCTCGGAATTGGAGCATTCGGACTTTCTTCATATTTAATTTAATTTTACATATAAATCAAGTTGTAATTGTTGTCCTTTTAGGATATTTCAAGAGTTAAATAAATAACGCTTCTGATAAAAATAGCCAGTTCTTCAGAAAGGTGTAGTAAATGCTTAATTTTTGACGTTCTTTCGAGTTTTTATGAAAATACCACGGAATAAGGAGACTTTACCTTATTATGTATCGTATACTCTTTTATAACAACAAATACTAAAAATAACGATTGAAAAAGTGGTTTGTAAGCTGTGTGGGGTCCCAAGGTGCTGGAGTGGCGACCTCGCACAGGGAAGCGCAGTGTTGGTAGACCCCCCACTAGGTGGACCGACGACATCAAACGAGTCGCAGGGAGCCGCTGGATACAAGCGGCGCAAGACCGTGGCGTGTGGAAGTCCCTTCAAGAGACCTATGTCCAGCAGTGGACGTCCATTGGTTGATAACGACGACGACGACGACGACCAAAAAAACGAACATTTTTTGGGTTTTACTTTCACGGTTTGTTGCGATGTGTCTTAATTATATACGGAACCCTAAAAGAGCGAGGCCCAACTCGCACTTGGCCAGTTTTTCGTAGTTGGATAAATAAGTAGATAAGGAATCCACTCGTAACTACGTAGTATACGCATTAGAAGCGGGACCGACCCACAATTTGCATAGACAACACGTCTTAAGCTAACAACATAATACCGTAGCAATGCAGGCACAGGAAACAATCCACCAAGTCGCAACTCGCAACTTGCAACTATCCGCAACTTGCAACTGAGCGCAATCCCCGGAATCGAATACGCTATCCCGATGCCCCGTAACTTGCGAAACAATTTATAAGTTCGTTCTAGCAGGTTCTATACAGCGTTACCAACCTTATGTCGTTTTACGTTTCTACGTATTTAAGGCATTTCCCGCGAATCTATGGACTTCCTTACCTGAATCTACATACATTAATATGACCGATAGACGTCCACAGCTGGACAAAGGTCTCTCGTAGAGACTTCCAAACACCGCGGTTTTGCGTTCCTGTGACTCGTCTGATGAAGCGGTCAAACTTTAAAACCCGACTTTAAGCGTCGGTCGGGGCAATTAAACTGCAAGTTTGCAGTTGGCTTGCAGTGCAAAGGCGGCCCCTCTGTATAGACCCTAATTTAAATAAATACCAGTGGGTCTACCATCAACTATAATCGCGACTCAATTAAAGACCTAAACTAAACTGAATCGCTATTTCGTACCATGAACTCTTTTATCCGATTAATAGACGTCATGACGTCATGAACGAAACAAAAACCTAGTATTAAAATATAGAAACAAAAAGATACTTCATGGTACGAATTCAATGCGATTTATTTTAAGCGCCGATATTGAATAGAATCGGAATTGGATCGTTAGATTAAAGATTGTAGTAGGCCTTCAGGAATATAGTACAGGGGTCTATTTGAGACACAAAAATAAAGTATTCTTTTTGCGTCGGGGTAATTACACAGCAACTTTGCAGTTGGCTTTCAGTACAAAGGCTGCCCCTCTGTATAGACCCTAACTTAAATAAATACCAGGAATATAGTACAGGGGTCTATTTGAGACACAAAAATAAAGTACTCTTTTTGCGTCGGGGTAATTAAACTGCAACTATGCAGTTGGCTTTCAGTACAAACGCAGCCCCTCTCTATAGACCCTAACTTAAATAAATACCAGGAATATAGTACAGGGGTCTATTTTAGACACAAAAATAAAGTACACTTTTTGCGTCGGGGTAATTAAACAGCAACTTTGCTGTTGGCTTTCAGTACAAAGGCTGCCCCTATGTATAGACCCTAACTTAAATAAGTACCAGGAATATAGTACAGGGGTCTATTTGAGACACAAAAATAAAGTACTCTTTTTGCGTCGGGGTAATTAAACTGCAACTATGCAGTTGGCTTTCAGTACAAACGCAGCCCCTCTCTACAGATCCTAACTTAAATAAATACCAGGAATATAGTACAGGGGTCTATTTGAGACACAAAAATAAAGTATTCTTTTTGCGTCGGGGTAATTAAACTGCAACTTTGCAGTTGGCTTTAAGTAGGCTGTCACTCTGTATATACCTTAACTTAAATAAATACCAGGAATATAGTATAGGGCTCTATTTGAGACACAAAACTAAAGTACACTTTTTGCGTCGGGGCAATTAAACTGCAACTTTGCAGTTGGCTTTCAGTACAAAGGCTGCCCCTCTGTATAGACCCTAACTTAAATTTAATAAATACCAGGAATATAGGAATCCATTTGAGACACGTATTCCAAAAATTCGTGTATTACACGTCTGAGATCGTAGTCAGGCGTTAAGATGAGAGATTACCCCGCGCGGTGTCGTATTTCATTTGGCGGGATTTATGGAAGCGGATGCGTCGCGTGACGAGAGCATAAGTCATGTTTACCGAGAATTATATTATGCGGTAACTAGTTTTCGGCTTAGTCAAAGTGTTATATCGGGTGTGAGGGGACCGCTAATAAACAGAGACAGGTAATTACAGTAGTGATGATTACTGACAAGATACCTACCAAAAAAACCCCCGCGAAAGAATAAATAAATTATTTTCTGCATTTTTTCAAAGTTCGCAATGTAATGCAATCAGCTGCAGCTAGAGGTCGACGAACGTTGTGTAAATACCTAAAGTTATCACCACGTTTTGCACGTTATACATTGCCGGTTTGAAAAATACTAAATAGTAGGTAAACCACTAATACAAGTAAGTATAACTGCTCATCCACACGTTCGCCAACATGCTGGCCCATCTTATGGCCCAATATGTTGGCCCAACGTGTAGAGCGGGAGTTGGAAGGTATTGGAACGATCGATGGCCCACAAGTTGGCGCGAGATCCATTTCGTGTCGGTACATCAAAGGGTTTGGGACAGAGTTTGGCCGCACCATCCACACGTTGGAGGCAAGTTCAGTTTGCTACGAGCTCTCAGAGTGATCGCACGCATGTACGTCTTTTAAATTTTATATTCACGCGTCGTAACTAGTATAATGTCCACAAAATGGCAGTGACAATGACCAATGAAGAAACTTTTTGCTTTATAGAGCCCTACTAAGCCGAAAATTGTTTGTGGAACCCAAGAAATAAAATCACAAAAATAAAAAAATACAATTTTCGTATACACATTCACGTAGTTGCGGTATACTGTGAATAATTAAACCGCAGCAGCTGTTAACGTCTCAATATTCAATTTAGTAAACACGTCCGCACATTGGCCCTAACCGGAGCATACTGAACGACCTTCCAACGTGTGGATGCGAACACAAACTCCTTTTTTTTTTTTTTTTTTTTTTTCCGTGGGGAAATCCGTCATGGATACCACCGTACCCGGGGAGGCACGGTGGTTATGTCGGACTCGACCGACTAAAACCCCACGGTGTTCCACGCATCGCCTGTAGGCTGGACCTCGGGACCGATCTCGTACGCGACAATCCAGCCAGCGGCGCCAAGGCAGGCACTCCTTCGGGACGACTAGGTGTCCCTAAAACACCATCTGAGACGCACTAGGAACACAGGTGCGTCTCCCGACTCAAGGGCTATTTTCTTTTCAGGCGACAGACTCCCCGTATCTATCGCCCAAAAGCCCTTCTCAAGGAGGCAGGCGACGATCATGGGCATCACGCCTGCGCCTGGCCCTCCTACGTCGGATTGCATGAGAGCCCGCATCGTCCTCTCTCATGCGCTCCGCCATCTCCTTCTGCGACATTACCGCCTCACAGAAGGACTCGACTGCTTGCCAAGATCTATCGCTGCCCGACATGGCTTTGACCACGGCGGGCAGAGACAGGTCTTGTCCCACCACTGCCACGAGAGTCTCCCGTGGTTCTGTCCAAGCTGGGCACTCTGCCAGAGTATGCTGCGCTGTATCCACTACATTGCCGCACTCATGGCACTCCTCGGTAGGCTCTCTGCCTGCAATCTTGCACAGGTACCTTCCGAAGCAGCCATGGCCTGAAAGGACCTGCGCAAGATGGAAGGCGAGAACTCCGTGCCTTCTCTCCACCCATTGTAGCAGAACGGGCCGGATTGCTGCCACAGTCAAGTGACCCGCACTGGGTGTCTCGAGCCTCTCCCGCCATTGGCGAAGGAGCTCACCCTGCGCTGTTCGCCGCCACTGAGCAATTTCAGCGGCCGTAGGGTGTTCTCCCCGTAATCGGGCATCCGCCCTTTGCTGGTGCATGTCCGCCAGCATTTCCGCGTCCAGGTCCCAAGGAGGAGTTCCTGCCAAAGCACAGGCCGCCTCCCAGGAAATGGTGCGGTATCCCCTGATGGCTCTGATTGCCATGATCCGCTGCAGCTTTCGCAAAAAGATCCGAGTACGGGTGTTCAGATCATCCGCACAGATAGGTGCCCCATAAAGAGCCATTGCCCGTATTACTCCCGTATACAGGCGACGACATCCAGCACTCGGTCCACCCACGTTTGGGAGAAGCCGCCCCAGCGCCCCGGCAGCTCCGATTAGTTTAGGGGCCAGACGCCGAAAATGCTCCTCGAATTTCCATCGACTGTCGAGAACGAGTCCTAGGTATTTCATCGTCGACTCGACAGCGATGGAAACTCCACCTACCACCAGATATTCACCAGCTGGAAGTGCTCTCCTTGGTCCGTGGAAACATAGGGCTTCAGACTTATTGAGAGCAACCTCAAGCCCCAGCTGTCGGATCCGCGCCACAACTTGGGCCACACCTACTGTCGCCAAGGCGCGCGCCTCACTGAAGTTGTGGCCGCGGGCCGTTACGAGAGTGTCGTCTGCATAGCAGGTTACTCCTCGCCCAACACCTTCCAACATATCCGCCATCATGTTGGCCAACGTGTAGAGGCGCCTTAAGACAAATGGTTATTGGTATAGGATTGTGTTATGGTAGTACATTAATAATAATAATAGTTCTAAGTTTTCGTTAGTGGTCCCCTTATACCCTGTATAATACACAAGCAATAAGTAATTACATTACTAAGGGTCGATTAAAAACTAACTAATCTAAACTATGTAAAAATAATACCTAAGTTGATAAAATATGTTACTAAAAATAGTGAAATAAACATTTCCTAAAAATGACTATATCTCCGCTCTATAAAACTAACAACAAGGAATTAAGGAGTATATAGAATATAGTATATAGAATATAGAATCTTAAGAGTAAAGAGCTCTTTAAACATTACGTATTACTCACGTACGAGTATAGCAGACCAGGAACAATTGAGTTGAAACATTATTCGGCGTTCGATTGAATTCCTTGTTTTGGCTCGTTTGTGGCGTCTACCGAATTGTTAGCGATGCTGCCTTTGTTCCGTCTCAGTACTTAATCGATTCGAACACTGGATACTATCTCGCTCACTATTGGAAATATCATTTCAAACGCTTCACCGCTTCACAACCTCAATAGCGCAACGGTTGGACGTGGATCGAAAACCGAAAGGTCGATGGTTCAAACAAAGTGGTCCATAACATAAAGTCCTCATTAGGTCACTAATGTACCTAATATAGTCTGATTTTTTATTCCGTGGAATTCGGACGGTTCTTAATGTTACCAGAGACAAAACAGTTCCCACAAAAAAGATAATAAATTCAAAATTCACGAGTAGGTATGTACCTACCTATATAAAAATTAATTGCCGCATGTAGATATGACAAATGCCTGACAGATACTTCAGATACTTTAGTCTGCGGTAAAATCATACTTCAGGCGGTAACCCTGTTTTTCATACAAATAACTTATCATTAAAATGATAACTGTTTGTTGAATTCCAAATAATTAAAAATCAGACTATAGTTACTTGGCTGTCTTCAAATTGGAGCACGTCAAGAATGCATTATTATGACACAAACATCCACCAAACACAGTCCAATTTTGTCTCTCTCCATGACTTAATTATCGTGGGCCATACTTAATAATAATAAAATCAAAAGTACTTTAACTATTGCATGGTGCATTGAATATTTTGTATTCCTAAAAGTGTACATAGTAAAATGCTTAAACAACTTTTGTTTGCGGAGAGAGATTGAGTAGGACGATGAAAGTTTCCGTGCGCCGATACAATGAAAACTCTAGATTTTCCTTAATACTATAAGGTAAGACGACGTATTTATTTTTATATTGTCTTCTAAGGTTCTTTTATTGACGTGAATAGTATTTTTTTTTCATCAATGGCTTAACCATGCAGATATGTGGCTATGTTTAAGAGATAATTATTACGAGATGATAATAATAAGAGATATATGTACTAATGAACGGATTTTATGAGGTGATTGTCATAATAAACAATGTGGAAATGAACAGAGAGATACCAACCCTCTATTCTGGCTTAGGAGTAGGGGGACAAGTGGTTAAAGTTAAGTTACCATTAAATCCGCAAACGTAGCTCAATCCCTTGAAGTGCAACCGTGCAACCCAATGGGTGAGTTGCAAAAATATGGCATTTGGATTCAACAAGTCGTTCGTTCGTTCGTTCGTTTCAACCAATAGACGTCCACTGCTGGACATAGGTCTCTTGCAAGGATCGCCACAGCACACGATCTTGTGCCGCCTGACTCCAGCGGCTGCCAGCGACTCGCTTGAGATCGTCTGTCCAACGAGTGGGGGGTCTACCTGCGCTTCGTTTACTGGTGCGAGGTCGCCATTCAAGCACCTTGGGACCCCAACGTCCATCGGTTCTTCGAGCAATGTGCCCCGCCCATTGCCACTTCAGCTTCGCGACTCGATGAGCTATGTCGGTAACTCTGGTTCTCCTGCGGATCTCCTCATTTCTGATTTGATCCCGCAGGGACACTCCGAGCTAGCTCTCTCCATCGCCCGCTGAGTGACCCTGAGCCTTCTTAATTATGAGGCCCATTGTCAGCGACCATGTCTCAGATCCGTAAGTCATCACTGGCAACAAGTCAGACTGACCGAAAATACGGATACAGACTGGTGCTACTGGTTTTTGGTTGTCAAGTTTTAACCAGCTGTAACTTAACTTTAACCGCTGGATATGCAACTGGCTATAATAACATGCTACATGTTTGAGCAATTACGCGCCAGCTCACAACCTTCTACATTAATAATACATAATATTATGTTCTTACTTAATTATGTAATTAAAATTTTCTAATGAATGTATCAATAAAAACAAATTACATCTTAACAAAAGTAATGGACGTTTTTCAAATTTTAATGATCTATTAAAAAAATCTAATATATCGATAAAATCAAATTACATTAAACGCAAATAGCACCGACACAAATAAACACTTCCCAAAGAGGTACATACACCCCGCGGGTCGGGTCGGGTCGGTTAATTAATTATTTTCTTTATTACGGCTTAATTAAAAGCTAAGAAACGCCGCTTCCCGGCGAGATGTAGATTGGTCGATAGATTACTTTGAATTAATTTGTTTAAAGCATTGAGTTATGGGCCACAGAGATGCAGATCACCACCACCTCTACAGCCTATTAACGTCTCACAGCTGGGCACAGACCTCCTCTCTCATAGGAGACAGGGATTTAGAACTTAGACTCGCCACGCTGCTTCAATAAGGGTTGGCGGGCTTTAACGGCTATTGTCACATGATAGTGTTAATAACCGGGACCGACTGCTTAACGTGCTCTCCGAGGCACGGGGGTGAAACACCGACAACTACCAACTCCGGGCTGGCACTGGGAATTTCTTGACGGAAAACCCTAATACCTAACAATTATTTGCCCGACCCGGGAATCGAACCCGGGACCTCGTGATCTGCAGTCGAATATGCTAATGACTAGACCAACCAGGCAGTCTGATGCAGTTAAAAAAACACTTATTTTGCTTGATAAAGAGCTAATGGACTTATTGGCATAACATTTCAATGAGACGACTTCTGAGACAGCGTGGTGAAGAAGGGATGATGATTTAACTTGTACATCAACTGTCACCCCTCCCTCTCCTCAAACGTCACCTCACCCGCACTGTGCCACTATCTCAAGAACAATTTCAGTTAAACGTAAAGCCTATATATAATAAATACTATTAGTACCACAAGTGCTATTTGATAAAGTATAATATGACAAACAAAAGCTAGTCGCCATGGTGTGAAAAACTCTTGCGGCGTTCGTATTAGCTGCTACTTATAATTTGAGTAGTTATATCTCAAGGCTCTTGTGAATGAGTATTCTCTAGGGAAATGCGCTCCAGTCTAGAAATCATTGAATTCCATCAGGTAATTATTATTTTTAAATTTAAGCATAATATCTTGTGTTAAAACAAGCAAAGCAGGTCCTAACTTATATACCTACATTAGTTAGGTGTAGGACGTTCTGCGGCATAACAGCACCTCTAGTGTATGACAACTCTCTGGTTCAAAGTAATTTATTGTGTATAACTGTTCACAAACTCAAAATGAAGTCGTGCGCGGGATAATTGAAATATATTTTTGGGAAACAAACAAGTACAGTTATGGCTTTACTCTCTGTGGAAAGTTTTGCGGGAAATTGACACTTATTGTTCCTTTTTTCATTTGCTCTTTTGGTAAACAGATGGTTAATAATTTACTAGAATACTATTAATATCTTTGATAATAATCCAGCTTTAAGAGGAGTTTAGCCCGGGCGCCGCCTCATAGAAACAAAGTATTTGATTCTTATTTGAAAACAAGCGGACACCCGCGACTTCGTTCGCGTGGATATATACCAACGTTTTTAAAAATCCTGTAGGAATCATTTTGTTTTTCCTAAGCTCCTTTGAGCTCATATCATGCTAAAAACTGTTAAAAGTTCACTGGCGGATGTTTAGGTAGATCAAAATGTAAACATCCGCCAGTGAACATCCGCCAGTGAAAGTCCCATCAAAATCGATCCAGCCTTTTATTGATTAGTCGGTAATCTTTAAAGTATCTTCTTTCTAACAAAAAAAGAATGAATGAAATCGGACCACGCGTTATTGAATTACAGCTAAATACACGTTTTAACTTTCATCCCCTCTCCCTAAGGAACCGTGCTGGATTTCGGGATAAAAAGTATCCTTTATGTTAATCCGTAGTATGAACTTAAATCGTACCAAGTTTTGTTTCAATCCATTCAGTAGTTTTTGCGTGATGCGCGCACAAACATACAGACAAACAGATAAACAGACAAAAATTTCAAAAATAGGTTTTTTACGTTCTATTACTTATTCCTAACATCCCCCAGTTATAATTTGCAAAAATCTTTATTGTACAGATACGGCAAGTCTACGATTTTATTATATGTATAGATATATGTAGATAGATAGATATAGATATAGAAGAAGATAGATAGATATAGATTAACTTAATATTCACTAATCACCGACAGTGAAATTTTGTATAAGCCCTACAATTTTGAAAAGGAGAATTCATGATTTGCTAGTAAATAAATATTATTATAGTAAATGCAGAATACCTAAATAATAATTTTTAATTTACTTAATTTGAAATACCTAAATATTCATACACCAGATATGGTTGGAAATAATCGGATATGAATCAATATCATACTAACCGTTCTTACCTACATTAAAATAAATAAAATATTAATATTTATCTATTTATTTAAGCATAAAACTTCGTTTGTACGGAGCACGCTCAAGAGAAAAGCACTATAAACTGAGCACAAAATCACGCGACTTCTTGTTGTTTATAGCCGACAACGATTTCATTGTAAATAATGTTGTCGGCTATAACACATTGCGAGTTGACCGTGAAATGCATGTATGGAAGTGTAGCCTACCCTCCTTCACGCATGTTAACACGCGGACGGAGTCGCCCGCGGCGGTAAAGCTGCGTGTACACTACAATAAAAATCGCCAGTTCTAAAAAACGCGCACTATGAAGCGCACTTCATAATTTAATTCAACCTAAAACCGTATTGGTAGCACTTGAAACTGTTTGTTTTTTTTTTATTTACTTATACGTCTTATAATTTCTAGTAAATATTATATATAGGATTGTTTCTAATTATTGTAATACACATGTTTAGTGAAATTTCAAGTATTTTTTTTTTTGGTCTACGAGTGAAATAAGTTACAAATAAGAAATATTACAAATTCTCACAAAATGCGTCTAATTTCTAAATACAATATTTTACATATAAAAGTTAATACGCTTTCACACATAGCCATTGGCTATTTTGACGATGGTCAATTATTAACTAAATTACACTCACACAAGCACAATCCGAGCATTATAGTTAAATGCCGCATGTTCACTATGAATTTATGATGTCTCTAATTTGTACGTGTGTTAGTGTTCATAAATACATTTAGACGACAATAGTGGTCAGTCGCAATATGGCCGATTTTTGTATGGAAAATTATTGTCGTCTCTACTTAATTAAGCCTTTATGGCCATGTTACAACGCTCTTGCACGAGCCGTATAACAGCCGATGTGCAAGCAGTGTTACACACAGGGTTGGCTATATATAAAGTGTATGCGCAGCACACCCCTATGTCTGGAGGCGTAGTCTGCAAAGCGATGCGCGTCCGAGCGTGCCGAGCGCGATGCGATATAAAGATTAGGTACAGGGTGTGTACCGTTCTCGGTCATTTTTATTTGTTCCATTTTTAACCCCCGACGCAAAAACGACGGCGTGTTATAAGTTTGACGTGTCTGTGTGTGTGTGTGTCTGTCTGTTCCCCTGTAACGCTCAAACGGGTCGACCGATTTGAATGCGGTTTTTTGTTTGAAAGGTGAATTAGTCGAGAGTGTTGTTAGCTATGTTTGATGAAAATCGATCCAAGATGGCCGCCGCTACAGAATGGCGGATTACATATTTTTTCACAACTCCTTCAATATGGGTATCAAATGAAAGGGCTTGACTAGTAGAATAGCATTATTGCAAATCCAAGATGGCTGCCGCCACAGAATATCGAATGTCAGTTTTTTTTAATTTTTAATTTATACTTGTTATTTGTTCCTTTTTGGGTACACTACCCAAAGGGCAAAACGGGCCTTAGACAGACAACAAAATGACAGCAATAGGATTCCGTTTTGCCTTTTGGGTACGGAATCCTAAAAAAAACAAATAAACAAAGGCATTCGTAATTGTTGTCCACTTTGTTGCGAAACTAGGACTTCTTGCAACAAACCAGTTTTTATACGGCAAGTTTCCCAGGAACTTTTTTCAGTTCCTGCATTCGTGTTTATGTTTGTGCTTGAAACACGTGTTCCAGATATGCAGAATTTTCGCAAAAAGTTTTACATTTTTGGTAGGCGCATCGCGGAATTGTTAATTTTACAAATAGGTAACAAAATTTATATGTCTTTCTGTGACGTTGATATTTAACTGCAATAATAGCGTAACCCAATTACGCGTTTTATTTTTTATTTTTTGTCTGTCTGTTTGTCTGGACTAATCTTTGGCTTAACAAGGAATAAACTGGGTTATTTTTGGCGGCAATTAAAACAGGTTAAATTAATATAATACATTTCTACGGTTTAACCGATGAGCCAAGCGTTTGATACAAAGATATTGTGTCCCAAAAATGGACATATATCCTTGGACTTGAGAAATCAAAGAGTTTCCAAAATCGCTGAGATCAGCAATTTTAAATTAAATCTTGAGTAAGTTTTGTTGTTTATACAGACGTTGGTAACAACATTGTCCCAGTTAAGACGGACAGTGTAATTGCAATAAAGCGAGCGGAGAGCAAGGCGCCGCGCTGTCAGAGCCAGCGGTCGAATGCGAGAGCCATTAGTTTTGCTAGCATGCTTGTTGCTAGCGTCGCGTCACTTACAACTGACGAGATTTGGTAAAGATTTGTGTCCTCCCATTATACCCCCGATGCAAAAACGACGGGGTGTTATAAGTTTGACGTGTCTGTCTGTGTATGTGTGTGTATGTCTGTTCCCCCGTAGTGCTCAAACGGGTGAACCGATTTGAATGCGGTTTTATTTTGTTTGAAAGGTGAATTAGTCGGGAGTGTTCTTACCTATGTTTGATGAAAATTGGTCCAAGATGGCCGCCGCCACAAAATGACAGATTACATATTTTTTCACAACTCCATCAACATGGGTATCAAATGAAACTGACTACTGACTAGTAGAATAGCACTATGCAAATCCAAGATGGCCGCCACCACAAAATGGCTAGTATCGGGGGTTTTTAAAATTTTAAAATACTTGTATAACACCCCTCGTTCGACGTCGGAAGGGTAAATACAAATTGAAACGGTCACAAACCCGGCGCAACCCTAGCGTAGGCACGCACGACTGACCACTCCGTGCATATCGTTCACATCCCTTGTCGATAAAACGAACTTCAAATAAGTACTTATGATTTGAAAAGGAGAAACTGAGAACGGGAATAGTTCTTGGAACGCATTTTCTGAATTTCCATAATATTATATTCTCTATTTTTGGTTTATATCCCTCGACTACGTCGGCTTCAATTTTTTTTTTCAGATCCCGAAAATATTTGCCCTTTGTTTTCCGAAGATATAATATAAAGTGTCGTATGTGTATTTTCAAGATGACAGTGTAGTGTAATTTGTTTTGCTTATACTTTATACTCTATCAATATTAGGTATAGATTCGAAATGTGTCTGCGTCTTTGTCTTTTTATCTGTCTGTCTGTCTTGAATAGAAGCAGGCGTTACTTTGCGGAATTCCATGATATTATACAATGAACACAAAATTATTTTGCTATAATCCGCTAACAGTGACAAATTTGTAGGCACAAGACCACACAAATTCACCACAAATTTAACTCGACGATCGTTTTGCTCCGACACCGGAGCATCTTCAGGAAGTCGACATCTCCTGAAGATGCTCCGGTGTCGGAGCGAAACGATCGTCGAGTTAAATTTGTGGTGAATTTGTGTGGTGTTGTGCCTACAAATTTGTCACTGTTAGCGGATTATAGCAAAGTAATTTTGTGTTCATTGTATAATGTCTGTCTGTCTGTTATCATTTCACAGCCCGATCGTTGAACCGGTCTTGATGAATGACACGTAATATCCTGGATGCGGAAATAAATGACCTACTAACAGAAAATCAAAGAGTTCCTGCAGGATTAAGTATTAAAAAAATCAAAATCTATGCGGATTAAGTCACGGCCATCGGCTAATTTATGTTGACTTCACTGTGAGTAATACACAAATAGTTAGTGAATAAAAATAATTACAAATAACTTACCGAAACACCTTTTTTAAAGAAACAGAGAAAGAAAAATAAAGAATTGTCAAATAAATTGTACAAAAATGAAAATAAAAAATTAAGACAGTGAACTGCGCTTTTGTTGATTCGGACTCCAATTTAATTTTGTACACTTTGTCTGCTGAATACCTAATAGGCGATGACGTGGATTTAGTTTATTCTTAGCTGGATGTGTCTACCTGTCAAGTGCTCAAGACACCGCATACTCGGCCTGCTCAGAGTCTGCTCTTCAGTGAACCCAGAAGGCTTCGTTCAAGAATGTCATAAGAATAAGAATAAAATTGCTTTAACTGTGTACATTAGGTTGTATTATGAATCAACAGTCTGCCACTTTCTGGCGTACAATATTTTTGAACTACAAGTTCTTAGAATGTAACATAATTATTATTATATCATTACCTACTACATATACAGGGTATAAGAAGATCGCTTCCGAAAACTTAGCGGGACTAAGATTTAGGAGACACTTTCTTCTATTCGGGACGGAGACAAATAGGTCATTCATCATCATTCATAACACAACAAACCAAAAAGTATGAAAATCAGTGCAGCCGTTCTCAAGTTATAAGTGTTCGAACAAACACGACTTCGTCTTATATTACTCTCAAGCATCGTTCGAAGATATTAGCAATATACACAATGTAGTTTCACGTTAGACTCGCCGTCTCGCACTTTATTTCGGAGCAAGGTAGGTAGGTAGATTGAAAAAACTGCCGATGTCGCACGGCGCACCACGCCCCGATCACCTCATTTTCACAGTTTAGTGCATCGCTGTCTCGTACGTTTTAAAACTAATTTAGTGTTTTTTCGTGATATACAGAGGTTTTTAAGATTTTATCATGCCAAAAAGGAAAAACGATAAAAGTGACGATTGTGATTTGGATTATTTAGCCAAAAAATTAAGAAAAATAGAAAAGATATCAAGAAAACGCTGACGTCGTCGTAGTACGTCGTCATCGGATAGCGACAGTATCACGCTGTAAAACCCGAACAGTGAGTAATTCTTACCGATAAAATATGTAATTGTTTTCTATGTATATTGATGATGATGGTATTGCAACGTTTTTATTTTAACAAAGAAATACTTACATCACAAATAGGGTTGCGTGTTTCTCATACCGGAGTCTCACATATACCCTCATTATGTAATTTATTTTAGCTTTACAATAGAGTTGCGTGTTTCTCATCCCGGAGTCTCACATACGCCCTTAATACCTACACAATAGGGTTGCGTGTTTCTCACACCGGAGTCTCACATACGCCCTTAATACCTATACAATAGGGTTGCGTGTTTCTCATACCGGAGTCTCACATACGCCCTTAATACCTATACAATAGGGTTGCGTGTTTCTCATACCGGAGTCTCACATACGCCCTTAATACCTATACAATAGGGTTGCGTGTTTCTCACACCGGAGTCTCACATACGCCCTTTAGGTACTATGCCTTACCTAACCGAAGCATAATTGCTTCGCCGGCAGCGAACCGATCGCCACCATTGATGATGACGTCACAGAACCTCAAGAAGGATGTTCTTACTGGGACGAACTCCTGAATCCCACCAATGTGAATACAGAGGCTACTGCAGAGGTTGTTTCTGCCGCCAGCGCGCCGCCGCAGCCCCAGCCCCCACTTGACCCAGTTACCACTGCTGACTTGACTCTTCCGGATGCACCTACAGAGCCGATGTTAAACCCGGAACTATTGAGTATTTTAGGAGAGGATCCCACCACCGTCAAGGAATATGGTGAAAATATTCAAAAAGACTTAGCTCTTAGGCTAAATCATATAGTAACGTGTGGTTTAAACAAGGAAACCCGAAAGAGCTGAAAGAAAAATATTCAGTTCCGGCTAATTGCAAATTAATAAAAGCACCGGCGCTGAATGCTGAAATCCGGGCAGCCCTGGCAGAAAGTCACACTCTGCGCAGGTATCACTTTACTTTTATCTTCTAATGATGCTAATCAAGAGCTGCTAAAACAATTGATGGATACGGCTCGAATCCTTGGTGATATTCAACACAGCGATTCGGTTTTAAGAAGATTTTTTATTCTTACCACAATAAAGAAGGAATTAAAAGAACAACTGGAAAAAACCAAAATTGATGAGTTGCTTTTTGGTAATAATTTGGCCGAAACTTTAAAGTCGGCAAAGATTATTAATAAGTCTGGTGCAGATATAAGATCTACAGCAAAGCCTGGCGCGCAAAAGCCTGCCGCCTTTGCCGCAGCTACCAGCAAGCAGTCTTTAAACTACCGAGCGCCCCTCGCGAGCCAGCGCGCGCCGCCGCCGCAGGCGGCAGCGAGGGGCTTTCGCCCGCCAGCGCGCCTACCGACAGCGAGGCGGACAGCGACGTCCACGCAGAACGCCGCCGCCTCGAGGACGTCGTCGCGTCAGCAACCTCCACGACACAGGCGATAGGAACGGTAAAGCCGGCAGGCCGCTTGACTTATTTCTATAATGAATGGTCATTGATCACTAATAGTACCACAATTCTATCCTGGATATCAGGTTATAAAATTCCATATTCATGTCCAGTGATGCAGCCAGTTATACCTAAAGATGCAAACTATAGTTTAATAGAATTTAATTCTTTTAAAGAATCTATAGATAATCTTTTATCTATAGGAGCTGTATCATTATGTCAACCATGTGAAGGTCAATTTATTTCAAAAAATTTTCTTATTCCAAAACCAGATGGTAAAAAACGCTTTATATTATATTTGAAGGAATTAAATAAATTTATAAATACGCAACATTTTAAACTGGAAGATCTTAGAACATCTATTAAATTAATATCAAAAAATAGTTATATGTGTACTATTGACTTAAAAGATGCTTATTTTCTTATAAATGTACATAAAAATTCAAGGAAATTTCTACGTTTTCAATGGAACCGCAACCTTTATGAATTCAATGTTTTACCATTTGGATTGAATACAGCTCCTTATGTATTTACTAAGATTCTTAAACCTGTTGCAAGATTGTTGCGATCCATGGGACACTTGTCCACCTTTTACCTAGATGATTTACTTTTAGTGGGGCAGTCTTATAATCATTGTTTACAAAACATGTCCGATACTAAATCATTACTAGAATCTTTAGGATTTGTTATTAATACAGATAAAAGTATATTTGAACCTAAACAATCCTGTAAATTTTTGGGCAATATTATAGATTCAAAAAGGTTAGAAATAAAATTACCAGAAAAAAAGAGAAAAATTTAAAAATGAAATTTTAAAATTTAAAAACTTGGAAAGGTGTAAAATTAGGGAATTTGCTCGGTTTTTGGGTTTACTTACCTCAGCGTGTCAAGCCGTAGAGTACGGTTGGCTATATACAAAGGATTTTGAGCGCTGTAAATAATGAATCTAAGGGAAGATGAAAACTATGACAAGTTCATGACAATACCAAGCAATTTTATCATTTGTGTTTGATTGGTGGTTAAACAATATTGACTATGCTGTATGTAAAATAAAAGGGGACAATTATACCATGGAAATATTTACTGATGCCTCAACAACGGGTTGGGGGGCTTCTTGTGGTGAGGATACTGCTTGTGGACCATGGAGTGAAAAGGAACGGTCGTTCCATATCAATTATTTAGAGCTATTGGCAGCCTTCTTAGGCCTTAAAAATTTTGCAAATAACCTTCAAAACTGTCAAATTTTGCTTCGTATTGACAATACGACTGCAATATCTTATATAAATAGAATGGGGGGAATTCAGTTTCCACATTTAACAAGTATTACACAGCAATTATGGAGATGGTGTGAAATACGAAAAATCACTGTCCATGCTGATTACATTCGCTCCTCTGATAATAAAATTGCGGATGCAGAATCACGAAGATCGCATCCAGATATTGAATGGGAGTTATCAAACAACGCTTATAATACAATTACGGCGATGTTTGGTATTCCCTCGATAGATTTGTTTGCGAGTAGGATAAATCATAAATGTGACACATACGTGTCATGGTTTAAAGATCCGGATGCCTATGCAATCAATGCATTTACTATATCGTAGAGCGATTTTTTCTTTTACGCATTTCCTCCAATTTCTATTATCTTTAAGACATTGAGAAAAATAATTAACGATAAAGGAACAGGGATTGTGGTTGTGTCTCAATGGCCCACACAGCCGTGGTACCCACTTTACAAGAAACTTCTAACATCAAAACCATTGATTTTAAAATCACAAAATAATTTGATAATTTCTCATTGTAGCGATCGCGCAGTACACCGACAAATTACCCTGGTTGTAGGGATCTTATCCGGACTTCGCTACTCCGAAGAGGAGTCCCTCAGTCATCCATCCCAGTGATGCTGGCATCACTCGCAGACAACACACTTAAACAATATGACACTTGTTTTAAAAAATGGTTTTCTTACTGTCAAGATAATGATTTAGATATTTTTAATACCACTATTACGAATGTGTTGAGTTTCTATCGTATACTTTTGATTCAAATGCTAGATATGGAACAATAAATACTTGTAAGGTCCGCTCTATCATTATTGTTAGGTCAGGACGTAGTTAACAATGATTTAACTAAGAGATACCTAAAAGGGGTTTTTCGTTTGCGGCCTACATTATCAAAATACAATCTAACATGGGATATTGACCAAGTTTTAGATTTTTTATCAGATTGGTACCCTAATGAAAATTTAAACCTCGAGCAATTAAGCAAAAAATTAATCACCCTGTTAGCACTGGTCACAGCCCAGCGAATTCAAACACTTTCCGTTATAGATATAAATAATATTAATTTCACAGATACTGAGGTAATAATCAAAATTTCAGACTTAGTAAAAACTTCACGGCTAGGAGCTTTACAACCAACTTTGTATTTACCTTTTTTTTTTCACAAAGACCTCAAATATGTCCCGCGAACACTTTGAAGGTATATTGTGAAACAACCAAAGAATTACGAAAAAATGTAAGTACATTGTTCATTTCATTCAGAAAGCCTCATGGTAATGTTTCTTCTCAAACATTGAGTAGATGGGTCAAAAGTACCTTGAGTGGAATAGATACATCCATATTCACTGCGCATAGTACTAGGCATGCATCGACTTCCAAAGCATTTAGGTCGGGAGTGAGTATAGATATTATTAGAAATACTGCAGGGTGGAGCTCAAATTCTATGGTTTTTGCTAAATAGTACAATAGAATAATCTCTAATGAGACTTCTCTAAATAGAGAATTCGCTAGAAACATATTGAATACTTAATTAACTAAAATAAATAATGTATTTCATTTAATTATACATACATATTATACTTCATTACATGAGATTAATATAATTGTATAATTATTTTAAAAATTAATGTTGAGTTAATTTTATCTTATTGAATAATAATAATTAATGTTTTAAGTATTTATGTAATTTGTATTTATCATTAAAGTGATTTTTTAAAATTACCTGAATTAAAAAAAAAAAAAAAAAAAAAAAAAAAAAAAAAAATACTATTAAAATATTTACATATGTTTCACGACAATTACTTTCTCTCAACATCTACATTGCTAATATCTTCGAACGATGCTTGAGAGTAATTAATGATTAAACGAACTTACCTGTACGTGAAGTTCAATCATAATTACTCGAAGAGCATCGTTCGAAGATATTAGCAACCCCCCCCCCTCCCTTACATGGACTAGCCAGACCCCTTGTGAAACATATGTAAGAAATTTCAGAACAGCTCAGCACTCTCCAAACTTAATGAGGTGATCGGGGCGTGGTGCGCCGTGCGACATCGGCAGTTTTTTCAATCTACCTACCTACCTTGCTCCGAAATAAAGTGCGAGACGGCGAGTCTAACGTGAAACTACATTGTGTATATTGCTAATATCTTCGAACGATGCTCTTCGAGTAATTATGATTGAACTTCACGTACAGGTAAGTTCGTTTAATCATTAATTTTAAAGAAGATAATCAAATCTTCTTCTTTCCTCCTGAGTCTCTTCCAGTGTATCTTTATTTCATGGATATGAATCTTTGAGAGAGATCTCGAGCAAATTTGATTTGCTGATTCAGTTTGCACTTTAATTCTTATGATTGGTGAATCCTAATCGACTAGCCCCAAAGATGGCTTCTGTAGATCAACATCATAACATCGAATGTCTTAATTTAATCGTCTTTAATGTAAGAGTTTTGAGGAAAAACAAACAAAAAATCATCTTCATTCCTATTATTTCTTAGATACAGAGAAAGTAGATAAAACAGACACAGTGTGTAGTTATATTGACAAGATTACACTGCTTACTGCTTACTTACTAAAAACTTAGATCAGTAATAATATGTATAAGTTAAACATTTCCATACAAATTCTTATTTAAAAAGTGTCTTTGAAATATTAATTCTCACCTCCGAGTAAAAAGTAAATAAAATGCACCTAGTAGGTACTACGCACGCCACTTTTTAGCATAAATGTGTTCATACAAACTTTAAGTACCACGGTGCTTATAGTTTTGTGTAACCTTAATACCACTGAAATGTTACACAAAATCAATTTTATGGCACTGCTTATATGTTATGCTGCTTATGGTTACCTGATATAATTGTTATGCAACTCTATATTTTATGCGTGTTAAAAATAGCACCAATTTTTTAAAGATATTAAATCGTCTAGCGTAACAAATTAAACACGTTAATCGGTTCAAGCGTTATCCTGCAGCGCTGTGATGAATCATTCCGGGGCTCCGACCGAAGGGGAGATGTGGACGATACGCGCGTATTAACATAACCAAAGCGGTCAGTCATGCGTACTTATCTGGAAACGTAGAATATACTTATGTAAATGTGTATAATATTCTTTCAATATAAAAGTAATCGCAGATTACAGCAATTTCAGTGGGCACTAAGTAGGGTCAAAATATCTGTATAATGTGGCCACCTTACGGAGAGCGCTCACGGAGCGGTTTGGAATCGCGCCCGCCGCGGCTGCGGGAGAGAGGTTAGAGAGAGCGCGCTCACGAGCCCGCTTGTTTTTGCGGGACTGCAGCCGCCGCGGCTGCGGGCGTCGCCCGCCGAGTTGGCGGGCGACGCCCGCAAGACCGGCGGTTATATTTATATATGACTAGCGGACCCGGCAGACGTCGTCCTGCCCGCTATTAGCGCCACCTACCGGGTCCAATTTTTCTACTTATAAACCTTCCTCTTGAATCACTCTATCTATTAAAAAAAACCGCATCAAAATCCGTTGCGTAGTTTTAAAGATTTAAGCATACATAGGGATATAGGGACAGAGAAAGCGACTTTGTTTTATACTATGTAGTGATAGTGAAGAGCTGGCGAACAAAATGTTATATTTTTTAATCCGATGGTCTTTGGCTTGCTGAATAAGAATATCAACTTAATTTTACTTAAAACGGCCCGCAACTGTATCAAAATTGCATCCATAGGTCGTGGTTTCGATCATAACGGCATAATTACAATAAAGTTTCGAAAGATTTGAATAATCGAGCACGTTTTCGTTCAAAATGGATTAATTTCCATACTTTGTAAGATGTCAATCAAAATGATTATTTCTTTTTCAGAAGAAAAATTTGTTTTTTTTTACTAAGAATTTAATTAAAAAGTTTATCATTTAAAAACTTTATTCACTAACTAGCTGTACCCGCGACTTCGTTCGCGATTGCCATTCTTGCAGGCTAATTTATTCGGCTACGCTCTCGTGGTCCCACTGGTTGATCCACTCAGGCTTCGCATTTGACTACAGTTCTTGTGTTTGTGGTCTGCGTGCTGTTTACTTTAGATTTGAAAGAGTTCCTTCGCGACTCGCAGAATAAATGTTGTGCATTGTGCTAGTTTTGAAATTTCAACTGTAAAACTGTGTTTTTTTTTGTTAATTTATCTATATACCTACATATAATAAAATCGTTGACTTGCCGTGTCATTACATTAAAGATTCTTGCAAAAAAATAACTGGGACACATTAGGGATAAGTAATAAAACGTAAAAATGTAATTTTTGAAATTTTTGTCTGTTTTTCTGTATGTTTGTGCACGCATCACGCAAAAACTACTTATAATTGATTGAAATGAAACTTGGCATGATTTAAGTTTATACTACGGAGAAGCATAAATAGGACACTTTTTATTCCGAAATTCAACACGGTTCCTTTGGAAGTCAAAATGTGTAGGTACTTAGCTGTAATTCAAATTTCATTCATTTTTTTATGTTAGAAAGAGTTTTGTAGTTCAGAAATTACAAACAATACAACCCTGAGTATTCCATATAATTTGGAACTCGGATTGTACAGGAACCTTAGAACGTAAGCTGGCATGCGTAGTGTTTGTCTGTCTGTCTGTTTATTCCGGCTATTCTTCGAAAGGATGGATCGATTTTGACGTGACTTTCACTGGCAGATAGCTGATATTATAAGGAGTAACTCAGGCTACTTTTATTTAAAAAGAAAAAGAATGAAGTTACGCTCAAAAAAAAATCCATGATGAAAAACTTAATGATAGAACAGGGTTAGTAAAAAATTACTACTTAATATTGTAGTTTCATTTTGATGCGCTACTTATATCAATTTTTAGCAATGTATGAGCTCAAAGGAGCTTAGGAAAACAAAGAGTTCCAGCGGCATTTTTAAAAACCTAAATTCACCCAGACAAAGTCTCGAGCATCCTCTAGGGTCACTAATATATCCATATACTGTGACGGTGTTACATTTATTTACAAAGCTTCTCTGTATACTACGTTATGTGTAACACCGTCGGAACAATATACGTACATATTAGCAGCGTCACTCACCCTCGACAGTGCCACATAGAGCTGTCCGTGGCTGAATCAGCTCGTGGTGAGGTCTACGCCTGCGGTACGCAACGTCTGGCCTTGCGCCTTGTTGATCGTCATCGCAAAGCATAGACTCACCGGGAACTGCACGCGTTTAAAGTGAAACGGGAAATTATTAGGTATAAGTGGTATCCGGGGAATAAAAACTTGTTCCCCAGCACCACACCCGGTTAAAATTTCCGCTTCAATGACATTTTGTTGTAATCGGACTACCCTTAGCCGAGTTCCGTTGCATAATTTAGGCGGGCTTAAATTACGCAACAGGATAATTGGCACTCCAACTTTTAAATTTATGGTATGCGAGGGCAGTCCAGGAGCCGACAACGAATTTAAAAATTCGATTGGGTAAGTAGTCGCTTCAGCTTGCTCCACCACCCGATTGATGGAACAATATTCTCTGGTTTGACCAGGTATGCGACTCAGTATTTTATTATTTATAGAAACTGCCAGGTCATTACGGCTTGTGAGTATGGCCCGCTCGCAAAGCCAAGAGTTTTCACGATCTTTTACTTGTTCAATATCGCCATAGACTGCAGGGATTATATCCTCAGAAGAAGAAACAGTTTGACATAGGTTAGATGGAAGTCTAACTGTTCCTTCTTCTTTTGGAAATGTATCATTTCCAATACTAAGCAACAGATCGGAAAACTCTTGAGCATTGCTGCTGCCACTAATTTGAGCTCGCATGTTGGTGGTCAGATGAAGTCGAACTATATGTGGCCAAAGGCTTGACGATTTCAAACATGCATTGACTTCATCTGCCCTTGTGCCTCGTGGGACTACAGGCAGTGTTTGCCTGAAGTCACCAGAAAACAGCATTGTGATGCCTCCCATGAGCCTGTCATCCCGCCTTATATCTTGCACCGTCCTGTTTACAGCTTCCACTGCCTTGCGGTGCGCCATTGTAGCCTCATCCCATACAATTAGAGAACATCCTTGCAAAACCTGTGCTTTATCGCTATTGCGAGAGATGTCACACATCGGTGTTTCAGATGTCTCTAATTGTATTGGAATTTTGAACATGGCGTGGGCTGTCTTTCCACCGGGCAACAATGTGGCAGCTATGCCAGACGACGCAACTGCCAGGGCAATCTTGCCTTGGTTGCGAATTTGAGCCAAGATTATTTTGGTAAGGAATGTTTTTCCTGTACCCCCAGGCGCATCCAAGAAAAACATTTCTCCCGAGTTGTTCACGGCGCTATCGCATACTCGATGAAAGACTGCTCGCTGCTCAACGGTTAGTCGGGGTAGTCCATTTCTTAGAGCCTCTGCAACTTCTGTCGGGTCATAGCCGGTTTCAGAGGAGTAGCCCTGATTACCAGGCTGTTCCTCGTCTGAAATATGTGCAGGTTCAGGCAAACCGTAGCTAGCAAGGCAATTTCCACCGATCGATAGAACCATGTTTTCAATTGTTCTCAGACATACATTAAGAGATGTCTCAGGATTTGCACTGCCCCTCAGAAAATCTTCTGCCAACGCATTTTGGTATTTCTGCCAAAGTTGTACCACATCAGACAGCCCACAGAATACCAACATCATGGCAAACAAATGCCGCAATCGACGTGGACTATCGCTGACGCAAGCCTCGGCTAGTGTAGCATCCCAATGCTGGTCATCATCGAGCAAGTGCAGTTCTCGGCAGGCGGCAATGTATGTGGGTTGCTCTACACCGTTGACTGTTCGTAGTGCACTGAATGAAGTAGGACCACGAACTGTATGCAGAAGCAACCGCAAATAATACAATTCCGTATTATTTGGGTGTGCTGTATAGACTCTGCCTAAGTTGTGTTCTTTGAAAACGCCAGGAACACCTTCTACTGCTGTACCTCTTCTGCGACGATTAAACACGCCTTGTTGATTATTATACGTATAATAGGCAGGTACCTCTTCGTATAGCAGTGTTTTAGCGAAATCATCAGTTTCACATAATCGGAAAAAGGCCAGCAAAGTCGTTTGTCGTGGATTTTGTAATCTCTCCTCGACATTATCTTGATTGAAATATATGCGATGTTGACCCTCCAAGTGAATGTCAAGATGTGTAACAGGCGGGTATCGCTCATGTATCGGAAAACCGAGAATTCTCCAAACAGCTTCTGATGAGCTAATGTAGCGGCCTGATTGGTAGCGACTAACTTCATCCATATTGTTGTTGCTTACTGCAGCAATTGTCGCTTGGTCGCTACCTTTATTAACATATTTACATATGTATTTTATTGCCTGCACGCTGTTACACATCTCGACATTTATATGCGCCTCAAAAGTTTTGGTTAGTACTGGAGAATAGGGCACTATCCATCTGTTGTCCAATATTATCTGTTGGCCACGTATGTTTACTGTTGCCGAAAAACCTCCGTGCGTGGGTAAACGGCGGCGATAGGATGGATAACCATCGTCCCCAGTCACAGTCTGCTGCACTGGTGTTTTCGGGAACCTCTTGGCACAACGTCCATCTCGCATGCAGGGTGAGTTAGGATTGAGGGTACCACATGGGCCGTGCACCATATGCGCCTTTACAATAGCATGCAAAGATGCATCTTGACTGGGGTTCGGAAGTTCAGCGCTAATTATATCGTCAACATCATTTGGACGGATTTTTTCTTGCAGCCATAAAAGGATGTGTGCATGCGGCAAGCCCCTCTTCTGCCATTCAACGCTGTACATAAAGCAAAGCGTTGCACCGAATATGTTTTCTTTGGTGAGAAGGTCTATCATCAACTTAAGTTTCAGATGGAATACCCTACCAACAATATCATGCCTATCATGGGAAGCTTGTCCTTCAAAAAGTTCTTGTGTGATCTCAACCCATTTGGGGTTGGTAGTGAACGTGATAAAGAGATCAGGACGCCCATATTTCCTTACATATGTAAATGCATCTTGCGTACGCTCATGCATATAGCGTGGCCCACCAGTGAAACTTGAAGGAAGAATCACCAGTCGGCCTAAATTTTCGCTATTTCTATCTTGATTCATGGCGTCTCGCAGATCTACATAATTCTCAGCGCGAAGTCTTCTCTGATTTGTTCTGATGTAAACCAGACGCTCCGTTTCAATTTTAGCATAAACATCCACCAGAAACTGGTTGAACAAACCTCGAAACCTTTGGAGGTGAGCAATGCGAACGTCTCTTATTTGCAAAATGTAAGCGTAAAATTGCATCGCGGAAACTTTTTTATTATCTACAGGCTCGCCTGTTGTCGGATTCACATGTCGGAGACCAAAGTTGTATCCGTCTTCGCCACGACAATATATAAGCGGATACTGAAGAGCATCATATGATCGGTGTGTTTCGCTAATGCGCTGCAAGCGATCGTCTCGGGTACGCAGCACAATGTCCCGCCTGTCACACTGCTGATCTACCAAGACAACGGCAACTTCGTTGGTAGTGGGAGCATTGTACCGACCCGGATGCTCTCCAGTAGGACGTTTATCGGCGCTGATTATAATTTTGAAATCATTTTGTTGGCTTTGGGGTATGGACTCCAAAGCAGCTTTGAAATCCCGGACATACGGGTTTGTTTCATGTAGCATACTTTGGAGTCTGGAAACCAAAACCGCATTCAGATTATCAAAATTCCGACTTCTTACATCCGCTTGCTCATTTTGGTCTGAAATAAAATAAATTTGGAGAAATTTTGGTTCATTTGTCGGGATAAGAGAACCTATTAGATGATAAACTTGCCCCTGAATTTTGAAGGTCGGCATAAACGCTCCCTCAACAATTTGATTCGCGCCAAAGGACGTCATCTGAAACGCACTGTTGTATGACCGAATGTGTTTCAGAAAGTGCGCTGATAGTTGGTGCTCTCCGCTCAAAAGTGACTTCAGTGGCTCCGGAGGTTCTTGAAAAACATCTAACTGAATTTTTCCACTTGAACAACACATTCCCTTCGGCTCTTTTCTCCATTTCAATGCTTGACAATGGGAGCAAACTTCTCGCATTGCACCTATACCAGCGTACTCAGCATAGTTTATGTCTGGCGAATAACAAAATCCACTCCTTTGTTTATCAGTCCATGGAAGCGCATCTTCGGCGGAGTCTTCAGATGATATCGACATTCTGTTCAAAAAATGCCGTATAGAGTCATCATTCAAGCGAGACTCACGCTGCTCTTGTGTCTCTGTTTCACGTATTCCTGATATTCGATCTCGTTCTGAAGACAAAGCAATGCTATGGAGTTGATTTCGGCGGTCATAATTATCCCTAGCCGTGTCCAAGCGTTCTTCGCGCTGAGTAAAAGTCTCGGATTCCCGAGACTGGGCGTGACGCTGACTGTCAGCCGTCATACGCGCTTCGCGCTGTGTGTACGTCTCAGAAGCGCGAGATTCAGTATGACGCTGACTATCGGCTGTCAAGCGTTCTTCGCGCTGAGTAAAAGTTTCGGATTCCCGAGACTGGGCGTGACGCTGACTGTCAGCCGTCAATCGCGCTTCGCGCTGTGTGTACGTCTCAGAAGCGCGAGATTCAGTATGACGCTGACTATCGGCTGTCAAGCGTTCTTCGCGCTGAGTAAAAGTTTCGGATTCCCGAGACTGCGTGTGACGCTGACTGTCAGCCGTCAAACGCGCTTCGCGCTGTGTGTACGTCTCAGAGGCGCGAGATTCAGTATGACGCTGACTGTCAGCCGTCAAACGCGCTTCGCGCTGTGTGTACGTTTCAGAAGCGCGAGATTCAGTATGACGCTGACTATCTGCTGTCAAGCGCTCCTCGCGCTGAGTAAAAGTCTCGGATTCTCGAGACTGCGTGTGACGCTGACTGTCAGCCGTCAACCGCGCTTCGCGCTGTGTGTACGTCTCAGAAGCGCGAGATTCAGTATGACGCTGACTATCTGCTGTCAAGCGCTCCTCGCGCTGAGTAAAAGTCTCGGATTCTCGAGACTGCGTGTGACGCTGACTGTCAGCCGTCAAACGCGCTTCGCGCTGTGTGTACGTCTCAGAGGCGCGAGATTCAGTATGACGCTGACTGTCTGCTGTCAAGCGCTCCTCGCGCTGAGTAAAAGTCTCGGATTCTCGAGACTGCGTGTGACGCTGACTGTCAGCCGTCAAACGCGCTTCGCGCTGTGTGTACGTCTCAGAGGCGCGAGATTCAGTATGACGCTGACTATCTGCTGTCAAGCGCTCCTCGCGCTGAGTAAAAGTCTCGTTGGCACGATACTGAGTCGTTCTCGCATGCATGGATGCCAAACGGGAGTGATGTTGAGTAGAAGATTCTGAAGAGCTAGATTCAGCATAGCGTTGACGTTCGTTAGCCAGTCTAGCATTGCGCTCTTCTTCAGTTTCTTGAGAAACTCGCAGTCTCTTCCTTGCAGCATTTCTTGTGGACCGATAAAGATTAGGTCTCTTTCTAGAGGGCATGTTTGTGAAAAGTACAAAAAACAATGGTAAAATCACTATACCTAAAATATAAAGTTTATTTTTTTACAACGAAAGCAAATATAAATCAAATAAAAGTAATCAAGTAAAAGCAAATCTAAACCTACAACTAATTCAACGCAAACAATCCAAAATAACTGCAACTTACTTAAAGAAAATTGAACACCAAGAAATACTTAAGGCTAATTATTTACAACGAAAAATCTTTGTTTACATCTATGCTCTATCCTAACAAAATCCTAAACATACAGAAAAACCAAGGAATATCTATAGAAGACAGTTTGATAACTATATTTTACTGCTTATATGAATACCTATGCCTAGCCTAACCTAACAAAATCCTAAAAATATAGAAAAACCAAGGAATATCTATCTATAGAAGACAGTTTGATAACTATATTTTACAACAAAAACGCCTGCTTATATGAATACCTATGCCTAACCTAACAATATACCTATGCCTAGCCTAACCTAAAAAAATCCTAAAAATACAGAAAAACCAAGTAATATCTATAGAAGACAGTTTGCTAATTATTTACAACAAAAAACGCTTTCTTATACCTATGCTATAACTTAAGAAAATAGAAAAATACAGAAGAAACCAAGTAATATTTATAGAAAAACAATAATAGTTCTGAAAAGAACTTTTTATCCGAATATACTTTCAAGAAATTTAAACTCAATTTGGATGCGTGCGTCGCGTAGGGAGCCGACCGCGCGTCTGAGCCGCGCGGGAATCTACCTTTTAGATGTAAAATTTAAAGGCAATTTGGGACACATCAGATGCATAGGGCGCCGACCACGCGACTGCGCCGCGCGGCTACCTATCATAAAGATGTCGGCTTATCCGTCGCGCCTCCCTACCCGCCTTCTCTACTCCTGTCCCACTGGCGACTTGGTGAGTTAAATTTAGAATAGAATAAGATTTTCCAAGATGACTTTCGTGAATGGATGCTACTTACATTGCATTATAGAGTAAGTATTGCATATTATAGAAAATATTGTACCTAAGTATGTAGAAAATTCTGCTCTAAGCATTGTTTGCATTTTGAGGAAAAAAGACTTAAGGCGAAAGTGTAGGCTTGCGCGGCCAAGATACAGACAGACCAACAGACAAAAATGAAAAAAAAAAACAGTTTTGGCTTCAGTATCGCTTAGATTCAAAGTACAGAATCGGACCTGCTACAGTTTTAATATAGTATTCATCACCTATTTAACTCCCTTCGGGGTGGAATTTTCATAAGTCCTGAAACATGTTTTTAATATTTAACGGAAAGCCCTTATATCAAATTTCATGGATACAACCTAAAAAGTGACGTGAAAAATAATGGCCTCTCATTAACCTTCATCCTCTATAGTTAATTTTCATTTCATTAAATTTTAATTAGTTTATTGGATTTCATGGGTTTTAATTTTTTGCGCGGAATCCTTATTCTTTTTCTAAAATAAAAGTAGCCTAAGTTATTCTTATAACATCAGCTAGATAGCCAGTGAACGTCGCGTCAAAATCAGTTTGCAGTTTTGGAGATTAGCCGGAACAAACAGACAGACAGAGAAAAATGTAATATTTGATTTTTTTATAATAAGTATCGTGTAGTCTTCCATATCTAAGCATCAAAGGTTCTTGTTCCTGGCAATCCGGTTCCAAAGTTATTTCAAACCAATACTGAGCGTTGTGATTTCTGTAATTTCTGAACTAAAAAATGTATGACCTTGAAATATTTACAGGACAATTTCTAAAGTACCACCTTTCAAACAAAAAAAGAATGATTAAAATCGAACATCGCGTTAATGAGTTACAGCTAAATACACGTTTTAACTTTCATCCCCTCTCCCAAGGGAACCGTGCTGAATTTTGGGATAAAAAGTATCCTATGTCCTACCTCGGAGTATAAACTCAAATCGTACCAAGTTTCATTCGAATCCATTCAGTAGTTTCGGCGTGATGCGCGGCCAAGATACATACATACATACATACAGACAGACAGACAGACAGACAGACAGACAGACAGACAGACAGACAGACAGACAGACAGACAGACAAAAATGAAAAAAATTGCAGTTTTGGCTTCAGTATCGATTATAGAGTGCCCTGCAATAAAAATTTTCAAAATATCTTCAATGTACAGAATTGGATCTGTTACAGTTTTACTATATTATAGATAGATTAACAATAGCTGATCCCCGCGACTTCGTCCGCGTTGATATAGGTTTTTATATAGGATCGGATTGGATCCCATAATCCTTTTTTGTACCTAAACTAAATGTAGCCTAAGTTACTCCTTATAACATCACCTATCTGCCATTGAAAGTTCCATCAAAATCGATTCAGTCGTTTCAGAGATTAGCTGGAACAAATAGACAGGCTGACAAACATAAATTTAAACGCACGCCAGTTTAAAATAAGCCGTACGCACAAAGATCCGGGACCCAAGTTATTAGAACCCAATAAATGCCTGTCATTTCTAAACTAAAAAACGTATGACCTTGAAATATTTACGGGACAATACTTAAAGTACTACCTTTCTAACAAAAAAAGAATGAGTGAAATCGAATAACGCGTTAATGAATTACAGCTATATACACGTTTTAACTTTCATCCCCTCTCCCAAGGGAACCGTGCTGAATTTCGGGATAAAAAGTATCCTATAACCTACCTCGGAGTATAAACTCAAATCGTACCAAGTTTCATTCGAATCCATTCAGTAGTTTCGGCGTGATGCGCGGCCAAGATACAGACAGACAGACAGACAGACAGACAGACAGACAGACAGACAGACAGACAGACAAAAATGAAAAAAATTGCAGTTTTGGATTCAGTATCGATTATAGAGTGCCCTCCGATAAAAATTTTCAAAATATCTTCAATGTACAGAATTGGATCTGTTACAGTTTTATTATATTAATAGATAAAGTTTTTAAACAATTTATGTTGAAATTGGCCTATACTAACTTACAAATGTCAGACTGACTTACAAATGATAAATTATTGTTGAAAATTAATTAGAATTTTTAGAAATGGTTTACGAATTATTAATTTCATAATTGAAATAGGTTAGAATTAACTGACATTTGATTCATTCAGTGGCGCCAAACCGCCATCTTGAATTATTGGTATAAATACGGGTACTTCGAAGCCATGAATTGAGTCTCCTCCAAAGACTCAACCGACTATTAGATGCTTCAGCCCTCAATCGCAGCCCTCAATCAAATATCACGACCTAGATAGATCGTGATATTTGATTGAGGGCTGCGATAGCAATCACACCCTCATCGAATAAATGCTGCCATTTTGGACTTGGCTGAGTGTAATTAATTAATTAGTATAAAATATATTTGAAAATAGATCTCAGTTAAACTAATCTCTGAGTTGATATAAATTGAGTTATGTGCGGGTGATAAACGCAGATATTTTAATAATAGTTTGATTTAGTTTTAATATTAATTGATAGTCTGCTTCTGGAGTTATGTGTTTACACAAACAAGTTATTGCTTGGAATATTAATTAATTATTGCTTCCGTTAACTTATATGAGATAGCAAACTGAATTTAACATATTATTATGTTCAATAAAGTCACAAACTACATATGGGTAAATAAAAATCCACGCCAAAAGCTCACTGTAAGTATGTCATTCAGTTTAATATTAATATTTAATAATTAATATTTAATAGGTTACCTGAATCAATACAGGCCATGCCTCTCCAAACTTTTAAAGTAAAACTAAAGAACTGGCTCATGGAGAAATGTTTTTACAATTTAAAAGAATATATGACATAAATTCTATTTATTGCAATTAATTTTATATTTATATCTTTAGAACGGTGACATGTATGCTACTTACGTCATTTTGTTTAGTCTTAAAATCAATAATTCAATTTGCACACTAATTTATTAGTTAAATGTGTTGGAAGACAATAAGCTTTAAGATCCATAATATTTGTACCACATTTTTGCAAATAAAGACTCTTACTCTTACTCTTTAGTTTGATGCAACTATACCGTTTTGTTCGCCAGCTCCTCCTATAAGAAAAATGCGATCGCGCCCGCCAAAAAACCGCAGAGCTTGCGGGCGACGCCCGCAAAGCTCGCGGGCGCCCGCTGCCCGCCTTCTGCGGGAGCCGCGAGCAACCGCCAACTCTGCGGGAGTAAATCGCGTCGTGAGTTTTGCATTCGACATTTGTATGAATTTCGAGTATTGCGGGCCCGCAACCGCGGCGGGCGCGGGTGCGAACCGCTCCGTGAGCGCTCTCTCTTAAGTTTTCTTGTAGGTATGCTTTTTGACAGTTTTTAAAACAAGAAAACAAGCCACGGTCTTTATGTCCAAAGCTTTTATATTACGGGAAAAGTAAAATTTTATAAAAAGCTGTGATAGCCTAGTGGTTAGGACGACCGACTTCTAATCGAAGGTCGTGGGTTCGATCCCGGGCACGCACCTCTAACTTTTCGGAGTTATGTGCGTTTTAAGTATTTAAATATCACTTGCTTTATCGGTGAAGGAAAACATCGTGAGGAAACCTGCATGCCTGAGAGTTCTCCATAACGTTCTCAAAGGTGTGTGAAGTCTGCCAATCCGCTAGGCCCGCGTGGTAGACTATGGCCAAAACCCTTCTCACTCTGAGAGGAGACCCGTGCTCTGTAGTGAGCCGGTAATGGGTTGATCATGACAAAAGTAAAATTTTACATATTGTTGACTTTTATTTATTTAATGAAATTGCCATTATTTCCTACAGAGTAGATGCCTGCTTATGCCCCATGGGTGTGTCCATATATTTTACTGTAGTTGAATTGTTTCTGTTTTTTAAATATATACTGATGATATTGTAAAAAACTATTAAAAAAACTACCTGAGCTAGCGGCTCAATCACTTTCACAAGCAAGTGCATGATCTTAGGCTTCGTGGACAAACTTAGCATCAATTATAACATCACAGACATTGTAAGTTATTGGCTCAATTTATGATACTTTTGCGACCGATTGATTGATTTTTTGTAAGTAAATTATTTGAAAGGGTTATCAAATATTTTTTATATTATCCTAGTAGGGATTTTTTTATGATTACAATATAAAAACAACCGCTGTTTTAAAGCTTGAATCCACAAAAATCTGGGAGAGAACAACGCGCAGCACAGCCCTATACAAAAGTAAGGGAGGTGATCCGAGTTATGGGCAATATCGATAACGTCCCGTCTGCTCGATGTAATGACTATAATTATACAGGCCATTTGCCTGGCCGCCGGCCGTTGCGCACAGACAATGATATTATTCCACTGCGTTGGCCCGGTACCGTAGAGCCACTGTAGAGAAACCTCTCGGTACTAGGTAAGCTAACTGGTCAAATACTATTGTTCAAGTTTGTAAGTATGTAACTTATATATGTGTAATGTGTGTAAGTATGTAACTTATATATGTAAATTATGAGTAAGTTACACACTTACACATATAAAATATTATAAATATCAGAATTTCGGGTAAAAAGAAACCCAGTCCCTCATTTTTATTTCGACACTTAACTTTTTGAATCATTATATCTCAAAAACGGTGGCTCTTAGGAAAAAAGTATTCAGACATTTTTTATAGATAATTATCTGATCTACAATTTTATCTGAGATAATTTTATGATAAGACTTACCGTTTTGCTGAAAACTTCCCGTGAAAACTTTGACCCCGAGTAATTTTTTTTCCAGGTGTCGGATCGATGAGAACTTTTTACATACATTTCATTTATAATAGTGTTTCGAACAATCCTACCAATTTTCAGCCAAATGTGAATAAAGTGTGCGTGTCCAGGAGTAAATTTTTTTCCAGGTGTCGGATCGATGAGGACTTTTCACATTTCATTTATAATAGTGCTTTGAACAATCCTACCAATTTTCAGCCAGGTGTGAATTATTGTAACCTTGGAAGTCTAAATTGACTGGGCTATAATATGTAATAGCTCTAGTAAACGCGGTGCATCTTCCTCACTTCAATTAAAACAACCGGAACTTATGAAATATTTAAAACATCGCGCCTATTTTGCATCTACCCTCGAAAATGCTATTAAGTCGACGCCTTATCAAGCCACAAGACCGCGAGCCGGTAACGAGCAAACTTTAAAACTCCAAACTTATGAATAAATTACATCAGACGAGACAAACTCCTAGGCCCTAACGAAAACTAATATTGTATGTAGGTCGACATTCGCGAAGTGTTAGGCTATATATATCCCACTGGCGTTATGCGAGCGTCAGCGTTTCTTCAACGTCTGCGTAGCGACAACGTCGCGTTGACGCAACGTCAACGTTGAGAGTCTCTAATGGCAACCGTTCGCGCAGGTTCGCGCTTCGACTTCGCAACGTCAACTTCGCGTCAACACAACGTTAACGTTGCGTTTATTGAAAACAAGTACAATCATGCGACGTTGACGTTGCGTTCAGCGGATGCGCAACGTTAACGTCGCGACAACGTTGCGCAGACGTTGGACGAACGCCAACGCTCGCAAAACGCCAGTGGGATAGCGGCCTTATAATAAATAGGTAGGTATAACGGGAATAAATCTACAAATAGAAGAATAGATCTATCTATCTAGAATAAATCAAACTAAGGTAAGAGTACGCAATTCCGTCAGTGTCCCAGTACCCGATAACTGATCAGTATTTTAATTTTTAAAATTTCTACGAATACTAAATAAAATTTATTCGAATTGCAATACATTCTGGGTAATATTTTTTACAATTCTAATGGCAAAATTGATCAAAAAGTTTAATAGCGTTGAAACTGTACAACAACAAAAGTGACCTGTCCGAAAATATTTAGAAAATTCAAAGTTCAGTCACTGAACTACGTTACCACCACATCATCTTGGTTTGGTTCTCATGCAGCTGCGTATAAAAATACGGTAAAAGTTTTAATTTACTAAAATATTTGAGTAAATAGTCTATCGATATAACTTTTAAATTGCGGTGAATCTGAACGAAATGTAATTATTTTTGCATGTTACATCTATTGGTACTCACAAATCCCTACTTGACCCAGAATCCGTTATTTTTATAACGGATTTTGGTACACGCATCACCCTTTGATATCCGTTGTACCGAAACCCGTTATTACATCTCTATTGCCTTGAAATAGGTCTCATTTTCCCTTAAAACATTTTCGTTTTTCTTTACGATTTCTATATTATTGATAAATAAGATGGATACAGGCCCGTGATTATAAGGTCATCAGAGCTTATATTAGTGCGATATTAATTCTAAAAAAGCGTATATTTGTGTATGCAATAATGCAAATACTTGTTTAAATATATTAGACTAGCTGATGCCCGCGAGTTAATCCGCGTGGATTTAGGTTTTATAAAAATCCCAAGGAAACCAACATGAGTTACGGCCTGTTTCACCACCTTCTGATAAGTGTTGGATAGCCTAAACGTAAGTTTTGTCACTTTCTTACTTTATGTCAAGTGACAAAGACAAAAGTTGTAGATAGCTATCTAATACATATCAGAAGGTGGTGAAACAGGCACTTAGTTTCCTTGGGATTTTTATTTGAATAACTAGAAGATGCCCATGGCTTCGCCCGTGTGAATTTTGGTTTTTAAAAATCCCGTGGGAAATTTTGATTTTCCAGGACAAAAAGTAGCCTATCTGTAGTAAACCCGTCCCAAAACGGAAAAATGCCGCGGGATTCCCATGATTTAGGAGTGCAATTCCTTATAGCATCAGGGTTGAGGAGTTGGATATGTATTCGACTTCATTCAACGATAAAGTCTTTAATTGATAGGTACCTCAAATATCAATTTAAATAACCGACAGTTTCTAAATCTCATTAGTTTTGGGGGTTAGGTCCCCTACAACATCAGTATTGAGGAGTCGAAATCCAAATTTTTTTATGGAACAGTATCGCAAAGGTTTTCTATCGATTAAAAAAAATTACTCAGATCAGTTTAGAAATCTCGGAGATATCGTTGTACATAGGTAGAAAAACACATCTCCTCCTTTTTTGAAAGTCAGTTAGAAAGTAGCTTATGTTACTCCTTGATTAATTTTCTACTTGTCTATGAAAGTCCCGTCAAAATCGGTTCAGCCGTTCCGAAGATTAGCCCGTTCAAACAGACAGACAAAAATTTTAAAAACATGTGATTCAGTTATGGTACAGTTCAAAAAACCATATGAGCTTAGAGTTAGTTATTTCGAAATTAAAGACAGACACTTCAATTTTATTTATTAGTATCAACTAGTATAGACTAGAGGATGTCCACGTGGATTTAGGTTTTAAATCAAATAAATAAAATTTGCGAAGAATTGGAACGACACTCAGTAAAGAATGAAACCAAAAACCTCTTTCAAAAAGTCAAATACCTGACAAGAATTCGGAATGTTAAAACATGCGCAGTGAAAGATGAACGAGGAGCGTTACTTACAGAAACAAATCAAGTTCTAGAGCGTTGGGAGCGATACTGCTCAGCACTATACGATAACCAGACTCCAGATGCATTACCCATAAGTTGGAACATGGATGAACAAGAACCTAACGTTCTTTCGTCAGAGATAGATCTGACAACAAGGATATTAAAGCTTGACGAGTCTCCGGGAAAAGATGCCATCCCAGCGGAACTCATAAATAACCTTGGCTCAGAAGGCAAGGCAAGGATAGACCCCCGACCCGATGGACAGACGATCTCAAGCGAGTCGCTGGTAGCCGCTGGAATCAGGCGGCACAAGATCGTGTTCTGTGGCGATCCTTGCAAGAGACCTATGTCCAGCAGTGGACGTCTATTGGTTGAGACGACGACGACGACAGAAGGCATTGACATAATGACGAAAATTCGTAACGCGGTTTGGACTACAGGACATTGGCTTGCGGATTGGACCGAATCAGTTTTCAGTTTCAATCAGTTTTCAAATCAGCGCCTAAAAAGTTATCTTGATCGCCAGATACCTGAAGAACAAGCCGGATTTGTTAAAGGAAAGGGGACAAGAGGGTAAATCCTCAATATCAGGCAGATTATAGAAAAGAGTAGGGAGTTCAATAGTCTGTTGTACTGTGCTTCATTGATTACAGCAAGGCTTTTGACTGTGTAATGTGGAGCAAGTTATGGATGGTACTGTCAGAAATGGAAGTGCCACAACATCTTGTTGGTCTTATCCTGAATTTACACTGTAACAACCGCTTATTTGTAAGGATTGACACCGAATGTTCTAATGTGTTTCCTACCAAGAAAGGTGTACGACAGGGTTGTATCCTCTCACCGTTGTTGTTTAACATTTACGGCGAGTACATAATTCGCAAAACAATGGAGAACTGGGAGAAAGAATTTCCAATAGGGGGGAAAAGAATATGCAACCTCCGGTATGCCGACGATACAGAGCTCGTTACCACCACCATGGACGACACGAAGGAACTCTTACAAAAATTAGAAGCAGAAAGTATGGATTTGGGTCTGACCATCAACAGGAGTAATACCAAGTTGATGATAGTTGACCGCGCCGGTAAGCTATCCAATACTAATATAATTCTATCGGTGGATGTGGTGGAGAATTACATCTACCTTGGGTCCCAAATCTATAGTGATGGCAGTTGTGTGCCAGAGATAAAGAGACGCATTGCAATGGCGAAAAATGCCATGACAAGATTAATTGGGATATGGAAGAACAAAGGCATATCGCATAAAACCAAGAGCCGCCTCGTTCGGGCCTTAATATTCCCAATTTTCATGTATGGAGTCGAAACATGGAACATCAAAGCAAGAGAAAAGCAAAGAATAGATGCGTTCGAAATGTGGTGCTGGAGGCGGATGCTGCGGATTCCGTGGACTGCCAAGCGCACAAACGTGTCCATTCTTTCACAACTCGAAATCACTGCTCGGCTTTCCTCCATATGGTAGCCACGATTGCTCTCATATTTCGGCCACATCATTCGGCGTGGGGACGACAGCCTAGAAAAGTTAATAGTGACAGGCATCACGGAGGGCAAAAGAGCGAGAGGCCGCTCACCAACTAAGTGGTCCGACCAGCTGAAAGAATCCAGCAGGTGTAGATTCTATCACTCTGTTAAAATGGCCACCAACAGAAGCCGGTGGAAACAAGGAGAGAGAGTAAGCGTTTGCTCTTTTTATCTTGGAAAAATTCACAGTTCCCATGGGATTTTGAAAAAACCGCAATCTATAGATACAGCTATAGGTAGATTACTATAGCAAACTTCCTTGAAAATTGGTATAAAGATTGGAAAAGGGAGCAGGAACGGGAACCGGAAATCCACGATTCCCTCGGGATTTGTGAAAAACCGAAATTCACGCGGGAGCCGCAGGCAGAAGCTAGTAGAGAGTAAGAAGTATTGAAAAGCCTACTTTTTATAATAATATGTCTTAAATAATATATTTCATTTCTTTATAATATTGTGTCTTCTATTTCGATAAAAAGTAGGTATAACCCCATTTTTTTACTGCGAGCTCTACGTATTTTAGATTTGTAATAATGATTTTTATGAACCTTAGCGTCAAGCAATAGAGTTCAAATTCGCGGTAAAAGTTAACGGATTCCGGGACATAATAACGTTTACTAGTACAAATCTGCCGACTACTGGTACAATCGGCCCTTTTCCACATTTTTTTGTATTATTACGTATTATCTTTTATTTTAATTTGAAATAAAATAATAGCACTAAAACTAGAATAAATTACCTATCTATTCATATAATTCTCATTACTGTAAGTTTACGAATTTCAACATAGCAATCATGCAAAGTTAGCGAAGTTCAAAACTTAACGGATATTGGGACGTTTGCCTTATCTATACTAATATTATAAATGCGAAAATGTGTCTGTTTGTATGTCTGTCTGTCTGCTAGCTCTTCACAGCCTAACAGTTTAATGGATTTTGATGTTTGGTACACAGTTAGCTTACATCCCTGGGATTTACATAGGCTACTTTTCTCCCGGAAAATTAAAGAGTCCCCACGGGATTCCTAAAGGTCCATCCGTTTAACCAAATTTGGTACAGAGTTAGCTTGCATTCCGGGAACGGACATAGGCTTTTTATCCCGGAAAAGCAGATAGTCCTCACAGGACATAAAAAATCTAGTTGTAAATACTTAACAATTCAATATTTCATTCACACGACGTAAATTGGTAAATTACCAAAATCCTGGCAAATACAGAACGTTAGATTTTCTGCTGGCTAACTTTGTAGATGCTTACATACATTCTAATCGAATCGTTTCGCGTATCGCTTGAAAGGATTCGGATTGAAAGGCCATAAATTATATTGCCAAACCGTTTGGCAACACCGTCATAAAATTTTATTAATCAAATTAATATTTTCGCGAACTCAGCCTAGGCTTATCGCTTTAAGAGTTCCGCAAAAGTTTAGCACCCAATTTATCAACCAGCACCTGCAATGGACTTCGGAACTTCGCGATCGCTGCCGAGCCACGGCGAACTTTATACATTTTATGCAACTAATTTAAATCTGTTTTCAGCTGAATTGGTGTTTTTGGATTATGAAAGCAATTATCGATCGTAAAGTTGCTCTAGAATTTAGCGGGATATAATCCAAGTTTCATAATAAGTAGTTTCTGCTGTTTAATTTGAGTAAGAACTGCTTATCTCTAGACTCTGTACAATTAATGTATGTAAGGAGGGAGGAGAGCCAGAGTTACCGCCATACTCGTAGCTCCTCGAGTTGCGAAACTGGGCTGGAATGCGCGAGGTATGTATGTATGTATGTATGTATGTATATACTTTATTGCACACCACATAAGAGAATAATACAAAGGACATGTTATGTAAAAAAAAACTTAAAACGTAGGTACATAACTCTAAGAAATTATATACTTTGGGGACCCAAGGTGGTTGAATAGCGGCCACGCACTGGTAAACGCAGACGACAGACGATCTCAAGCGAGTCGCTGGTAGCCGCTGGAATCAGGCGGCACAAGATCGTGTTCTGTTGCGATCCTTGCAAGTGACCTATGTCCAGCAGTGGACGTCTATTGGTTGAGACGACGACGCCCACTTGTAAACGCATAAAATCGCTGGCAGCTGCTGGATACAAGCGGCACAAGATCGTGGTCTGTGGCGATCCTTGCAAGAAACCTATGTCCAGCATTTGACATCTATCATTCAACTACGAATAGCTGGGTCCACACCAGACGATCCGTCGCGCTCCGATCGCACGCGGCAGGAGCGCGATCCAAATGTGCAGGCGGTGTGGACGTGCCGCGCGCGATCCATGCGCTCGTATTGTATTGTACACCGCCTGCACATCCCGCCGCACATCGCACCGATCGCGCTCCTGCCGCGTGCGATCCGAGCGCGACGGATCGTCTGGTGTCATGGACCCAGCTAATGACCTATTATTGTGCACGAGTGAGTCCACAAACACAGATGCAGTCTTTATTTCCTCATTCTCATAAACCGATTGGACACCAATCCGATAGGGATCTAGAGAGAGATCAGGCGTAGGTCCGACGTCTTTATGTGCTCTTCAAGGCAAAGGGGTGTAATACGGCCTGTCCGACCCTGGCATCGATCCCAGGACCTTATGATTTGCTGCCGCAGCTTATTAATCTAACCACTAGGTCAACAGGCAGAGGCAGGCAAAACGTAATACGTCTGACACAAAATTATATATATTAATATTAATAATATATATATTAATATTCAAGTCAGGATTACTCTGTCCAAGTTAACGTATGAGATGTTTACCTATCTCACCTATCTCAGCCATTCCCTGGACACATCCACTCCGCACCGTATGAAATACATCCCCTGTCCCATACACGACCAGCAAGATAACCATCTAACGACGACCTCATATCCCAGTAGCGTTCTTAAATGTGCTATACAAAGGTGGTATTCCCAGAGGTCGAGGTAAACTGGCGGAGGTGTGTATGATACAATAACAATATATCAAAAGGACAGCTGCCGAAAGTGAAGAATGGTCTATGTCACCATTCTGTACTCCTCAAGGAGTTTCACAATGTAGATTCGGTGCTCCGTTCTGTATCGGTTTGATTAATAGCTTTTGTTTCGAGAAATATGATATTTGAATTTAGGTACTCGGCATTGCTCCGACACAATTTATTGAAAATTGGGTTCGTTTATGGTTTATACGTTTATTATATACAGAATTATGCTCAATATCCTGTATTATATACAAAACTGGGTCAGAGGATTTTCGGGGAAATACAATTTTACTATAATATTAATTACTTACAGAATGTCGACAATTATTCGATAAGCTGTTGGGAAAACATTTTCAAAACAAAATTGTGACTCTATACCGCGAACATTGCTAAATGTTGAAACACCAATTTTGAAAAATCAAGAAGAACCAAATCCATTTACCCAAGTACCCAAAAATCAGTGCAACAAAGATTTGTCGAGGGTTTTACGTAAACACGTAAACAAATCACTGGAGGAGCTGTGAAAATGCGTTGACACTGATTCTGCTTCGATTGCTGACCCGACATGGAGACAAATCAGATTAATCACAATAATCACAATAATATTATAAAGGCGAAAGTTTGTGTGTGTGTATGTTTGTTCCTCTTCTCCGCCGCAACTACTGAACCGATTTGGCTGAAATTTTGAATGGAGATAGATTATCATCATCATCATGATCAACCCATTACCGGCTCACTACAGAGCACGGGTCTCCTCTCAGAGTGAGAAGGGTTTTGGCCATAGTCTACCACGCTGGCCAAGCGGATTGGCAGACTTCACACACCTTTGAGAACATTATGGAGAACTCTCAGGCATGCAGGTTTCCTCACGATGTTTTTCCTTCACCGTTAAAGCAAGTGATATTTAAATACTTAAAACGCACATAACTCCGAAAAGTTAGAGGTGCGTGCCCTGGGATCGAACCCACGACCTCCGATTAGAAGTCGGTCGTCCTAACCACTAGGCTATCACAGAGATAGATTATGCCCTGACTTAACACATAGGTAGTCTACTTTTTATCTTGGAAAAGTATTCCTGTGGGACTAAAATAGATATAAACTTCCCGAAACGCCATAGAGGGCGCTGACTGTTCTTACGTAAATCACGCTCACATAACACATTATTGCAATAGTTTGCTGTGTTGCATGCATTGGCAACACATAGGCTACTTTTTATCCTGGAAAAATGCACAGTTCCCACAGGATTTTGAAAAACCCCAAATTTATAGCTACAGCTATAGGTAGATTACTATAGCGAACTTCCTTGATAGTAGGTATAAAGGTTAAAAAAGGGAGCGGGAACGGGAACCGGAAATTCACGATTCCCTCGGGATTTGTTTAAAACCGAAATACACGCGGGCGACGCCGCGGGCAGATGCTAGTTAATGAATAATGTTACGATACGTAGAACCACGATTAAGTACATAGGCATAGGTGGTTTGTACACATGTATACTGTTTAATATATTTGTCATATAACTTTATCGTAGTTGTAGGCAACCTGGCTATATTTTTCAATATGGCGTCCGTACGGCTACACGCATAAATCTTGCACGCCTGTTCGAGATAGCGTCGAACGGCTAAATTAATCTATCTTGTACACAATGCACGATATTTATTGTGAATTTATTACAATTTAGTAACTATAGCTCGGTGCGCTTAGGTTAGGTAACCTTTTTTTATCCCTTCTGTATCGAATGTTATTATTAAATGGCCTTTAAATTAGCTTTTCATGCATTAAATCTTATTAATTTACGTACACCCTTAACCCTGGACATTATATCCTGTGAAACACGTTTGTTTGCTTGGCGGAGATCGCCTCTGAGCCATAGGGCTAACAAATATACTGTAGCGTTTTTTGTTAGAAATAAGGTTACAGTTTAAATAGAGTTAGTGCCTGTTTCACCACCTTCTGATATGTATTAGATAGCTATCTACAACTTTTGTCTTTTTCACTTGACATAAAGTAAGAAAGTGACAAAACTTACGTTTAGGCTATCCAACACTTATCAGAAGGTGGTGAAACAGGCCGTTACAGTTTTTAATTAGCCAACCGATAAAAAGCCACTTTAGATTGCACAAATCAGGATTCATCAAATTTTAATTTTCAGGTACAAATACTGACTTACGCAACCCATTTTGCTTTTTATTTGATATTCAAAAACCTTAAAAAGTTAAACGTTACCTTACTTTTAACCAACTTGCATGCGACTGGAGATTAGTGCACAAATAGTAGTTTATGAAACGGTTGCGTAATAGAGGTTATTAAAACACGAGTGTTAGTTTAAAAAACGAGCCGCAGGCGAGTTTTTTAATAGTATTACACGAGTGTTTTAATAACTAATTATGTAGAGTTTCATACACTACTTTATCTAAGCTCATCAATAGGTATCTTACGTATAAAAGAAAAGACTAAGAAATTAACAAAATTATTTATTATAATAAGTATTCATGTTTTGGATATTGCAATTTATAAATGTACTCAATTCTTCAGGGGAGAACGTTTTTGCATTTTTTCCCTTAAAGCCCTGCGATTTTCTTTTTAAAACAGCAATCAGTCTTGTGTATTTAATAATATCGATTTGGTTGTAGATACTCAATATACTTTTGAGCATTGAGTATTTAGCCCATAAGGACAAAGACTTAAATTTATTTGATAATTCTTGGAAATATGCTAGCATTACATTTTCTGAAAATGAAGTGGTTTTTTTCAAAATTTTCCAACTCATAAAATCTTGGTAACATTTATCGTAAATTTTCTTTGATTTTGCTGGCAAAAGATTATTTGTCATTCCCGATGCTATTTCCAGAATGTCTGGTGGAGTTAAATTCTCTTCAGTATCACTGCTAGACATTTTTCCGCGCAACAAAAATCACTTGCAAAATTTTGAGTTACAAAAACTGAATAGTAAATAAATAATAAATTAAAAATTTAAATAATAGGCGCCAAAATTCAATTGTCAATTTCGAATGTGCGGTGCGTGCAGTGCGTCTATGGTCAATTATGGTAGCACTACACTCTGTCCTCTGGCCGCATCTTGCTACCGCCACACTTTCGCAGTAGTAGTAATAGGGTAACTTTGATAGCGGGATAATTATTGTAAGTAACAAAATTAAACTAACTAACTATAGTACCTATTTCTTTTAAAATGTTTCTTTTGTTTAATTTATGTTTTTTTGGTGTACAATAAAGTATTAAATAATAATAATAATAATAATAAACACCCGGCATGGCTCAAAAATACCAGAACCCAGTGCCTGTACTATAATGTAGAAAAAATTATTTTTTAAGACGGGACTCGAGTCGTGAGGAATTTGAAAAATAGGTATTTGAAGAAACTATTGCCATCGCTCTGGCCCCGACACCACGAGTACCAAGCGAGCTATCAATGTGTGCACGAGTAGTGTATTTGTGTGCCCGCCGCCGCCCGCGCCGCCCGCGCCGCCCGCCGCGCGCGCGCATCTCCCTCTATGCCCGTATAATATATTCATTCATTCATATTATTTCGAAATGTATGTTATTTTACTCTTTTCAGTGTTTTTATTTGATATTGTCCTTATTGCGTCGGGGGTTAAAAAAAACAACAAATAAAAAAGATTCCAACGAATTGAGAACCTCTTCCTTTTTGAACTCGGTTAAAACACTTCTTCACTTTATTGGATTAACAAGTATAAATTTAAAATTTAAAAAACCCCCGACATTCGCCATTTTGTGGTGGTGGCCATCTTGGATTTGCAGTAGTGCTATTCTACTAGTCAAGCCCTTTCATTTGATACCCATATTGAGGGCGTTGTGATAAAATATGTAATCCGCCATTTTGTAGCGGCGGCCATCTTGGACCGATTTTCATCAAACATAGCTAACAACACTCTCGACTAATTCACCTTTCAAACAAAAAAAACCGCATTCAAATCGGTTCAGCCGTTTGAGCGCAACAGGGGAACAGACAGACACACACACACACACACACACACACACACACACACACACACACACACACACACACACACACACACACACACACACACACACACACACACAGACACGTCAAACTTATAACACCCCGTCGTTTTTGCGTCGGGGGTTAAAAAAGTAAGTATTGATTTAAATCAACGACTCAAAAAAAAAATTTTAATCGCGATCATCTCAACCTGCTTCAACAATAAAAAATAATAGGGTTTTGTTACCGGTTATCGTCCATTTAGTGGAGTTACTGAGTTTGAGAGGGTGAAAATATAGGTAATATATATTAAAAAAAATTTAAAATGTACTAGTCTATTTGTATTTTATATTAGTTGTTTTAAGCTTAGGTACTTTTTTAAATCCAGCTTACTCTTTTAAATCCAGTTATCATCCACCTGTATACCTGTTATTGACCACTGATTTGTATGAGAAATTTTCTTTAGAAATGTATGCAAGTATAATTGAACGTGCGACATTGACGACCTCCCTGATGGCAGTTGTGAGCACTATAATCTTATAAGTGGGAGGTCCCGGGTTTGATTCCCGGCAGTGGCAATTTGGTATATTATCACACTAATATTATAAAGGCGAAAGTGTGTGTATGTGTGTGTAACTTAACCGATTTGGCTGAAATTTTGAATGGAGATAGATTATGCCCTACCTGACTTAACAAATATGCTACTTTTTATCCTGGAATAATCCACAGTTCTCACGGGATGTTGAAAAAACTGAAATCTATAGCTATAGGTAGATTACTTTTGTTAAGTCAGTAATACTTTTGTATACATCACTTTCAGACCACATCACTTTTTATAAGGTCTACCTGTCTGTGAAAGTTCTGAATAAAATAGGTTCAACTCTTTCCAAGAGTACAGATAGTGTAAATAGACGGACAAAAGAAAACCTTTTTTTTTATAAATGTTTACGTGGCTTTACGTAATAAAAGCAAGATAGAATAGAATAGAAAAGTTTTTTATTCAAATAAACTTTTACAAGTAAGTACTTTTGAATAGTCAATTGAATCTACCACTGGTTCGGAATGTCATTCCAACCGAGAAGAACCAGCAAGAAACTCGGCGGTTGCTCTTTTCCAAATTTTGTTAATTTGGAAAAGAGCAACCGCCGAGTTTCTATATAACAATTTTATGTTAAGTACATGATATTTCGAAATGACAGACAGACAGTTTCATTTTAATTTGTAAATACATAAAATTAACACTAGTATTTTGTTTTATTAATCACATGTTAGCCCTTGACTGCAACCTCACCTGAAGATGATGTGACGATGCAGTCTAAGGTGGAAGCGGGCTAACCTGGAAGAGATGGGTATATATGGCAGTTTTTATTTAACCCATATTAGAACGCTAAATCGCTTGGCGGCATGGCTTAGCTCGGAGGGTGGTATTCAGCCACGACTGAGGCCTCCGACCAGACCAGACCAGGAATAATTTAGAAATTACTAGCTTCTGCCCGTGTCTTCGCTCGCGTGAATTTCGGTTTTTTACAAATCCGGAGAGAATCGTGGATTTTCGGTTCCCGTTCCCGCTCCCTTTTCCAACCTTTATACCTACTTTCAAGGAAGTTTATTAGAGTAATCTACCTACAGCTGTAGCTATAGATTTCGGATTTTTCAAAATCCCGTGGGAACTTGACGGGCGAAAACTAAAATATTTATTCAGTGTAAAAGATTTCGGATTCGAATTAATAAACCTAATTTAAATTTTTTGCACACTTCATTGTATAACAGTACAGAGTACCTAAAATAAAATTTCTAAACCAGTTTTTGACCACCCGGACGATAATAAGATTTCTTAAGAAAATAGTGAACTAGTTCTTGTCTACTCCTTTTTTGTATTCTTATGTAATAAAAAGTAAAATAAACACTTTCATAGTATTTTATGAAACATAAATAAGTGCTACCAAGACTAACTGACTAAATCTTATAGTAAATTGATTAATAACTAACCGTGATAATTGCAGCATGCCACTATTTTTTTTGCTCTACACGACTTGTTTTCATTCATTAGGTGCAAGCTCAAAATTAGATCGCTTTGTTTTCAAAGAAACTTGAGCGCAATAAACTTTTTTACTGCTCATGTCCTGATAAGATATTCAAATTGGCTCAGAGATGAATTTTATTTAATTCACACCCTTTTTCACCACCTTCTGATAAGTGTCGGATAGTCGTAAGTTTTGTCACTTTCTTACTTTACGTCAAGTGACAAAGACAAAAGCTACCAGACACTTATCAGAAGGTGATGAAACAGGCCCTGAGTCTTATAATACTTTTATTTTGTAAGCATTCCTGAGTGATTCGCTAGGTGTCCGAGAACAGGTACGATATCCTACTTACAATCACACGATTTAATAAATTTTAATTCAAATTTCATTTATTCAAAGTAGGTACACTATACACTTTTTGAACGTCAATATAATATAAAGTACATGAAAATGAGGTAATGGTGATAATTACTACGAAAACTTATAATTAAAATTACGAGGATTCCAAACGCGCCCTGGTCTGAGAAGAGCCCTCAACAAACTCAGCCGGGTTATTTTTTTTTATTATAACCATCTCAAATAATGTATAATTTCTAAATAATTTGAACTGTTGACTTTTAGAGCAATCTATGTTCATGGTTTTTTGTCATTAAAAACATCTTTTACGCTATAATAGGATTTTTCAATTATTTGCGTTTTATAAGAACCTTGAACTTACCTATCGAGAAACAAATCCAAAATATCCACCGGCAACCGATTATAAGAAAGTACCTACCTATTAGAATTACCAACAAAAGATTTACTAATTTTCCGCAGCCTAGTAGCGGGCGAATAAAGTCGGTAAACAATAAAAAAAAATAATAATTGTATAGTGTAAATATTGAAAATATCCACTTCCCTATTAGTGTACGTGTAAGCCTTCCCCCCTCGCCTCCAACCTGCCCCCGTAAAGTATGATAGGGACAACTGCAGCTCAGGCTGATTTTACCTACAAAAACGTTGGCGAAAAGACGTTTCGTATTCTGCTATTTCCTCCTTCAAAACTGAACAGATCTCAAAAATTCTGGTATCAAAATTTAGAGGAATAGTTTATCTATGCCTCTATTATTTTCTTTTTTGTTAAAAACTTATCAAATTTGTCTGATAGTCGTCTGAACACGGCAGTAAAAACGGGTATTTTTTTCGGGTTTTTGGATTGTCATATTTCTTGTAGTGATTATGTTTTGGAAAAAAGGAAATGATAGAGGCACGCATTAATTAGACATAGATTTTTTGGGAAAAAAACATTGCTCTAGAGGTATTATCCACGAAGGAAACAGCAGAATACGTTTGTATGGAGAAAGGTCCACTCGAGTCCCCTCTTAACATTGTTTTGCAATAATTTCCTAACAAAGTAGTGTTATAATGAACTTTTTTAATTTTTTTTTTAAATATTATAGATGTATGTGAATAAAGTAGTCCAATATATGACACATTTTGATTTCATATTCGGAATTTTATGATAAGAGAGTAGATAAAGTATAATAACTAATTGGAAATCACTTGTTTTGTATTTATATTTAGAATTTTAATCTTTAATTGTGGATCTAAAAATCTAATTCCTTATCGTAAAAAAGGTGTACATACAGTAATTTCTTGTTCCTGATTTCAATTTATTGATATATTCATGAGATAATTTTAATTTTGAAAAAGTGTCTTATTTTGCTATTAATTAGTCAAAACATACTTAATTATTATGAAGTTTTATTTTATTGAATTAAAAAATAAACACAAGACGTATTATCAATCACCAAAACCAATCATTAACAATTTCTTCAAGAAAAGTTTTTGTCGTACTTTTCTTTTGGCTTTCCGTTATCGTGGAATCTTTTTCTACTTTAAAATAACTCGCTAAACTACATACGTGAACAGACCCATTTAATCTCATTAAACTATTGCATCATCAGTTACAGTTGTAGTATCTTTTGCTACAAGTCACGGCAAATAAGTCGACTGGTGACCTTCAATGCGCAGAAGTCGAAAATGAGGTATCTCGGGGTGAGAAGGGGTCGCCGGGAGGGCATGGGGATCGTTCGTAAGCACTGATTAGCTCTCGCGGATCCCTCGTAAGCGCTGATTGGCTCTCCGTCCCATCAATCAATCGCATTGTGTCCCGCTCACTCGTACGATGCTGCGCGCACTTGAAGGTCACCGGTCGACTTACGTGCCGAGGTCTATAGAGTATCACTAGTTTCAACTGTAGTACTGCTGGTCGTGTCTACTACGTCCGTAACAACATCGGTAACTGTAGTATTTTCTTCCACAGTAGCTTCTGTAGTAGTGCTGGTCATATCTACTACATCGGAAACTGTAGTATTTTCTTCCACAGTAGCTTCTGTAGTAGTGCTGGTCGTGTCTTCTACATCCGTAGTGTTACTAACATCGGAAACTGTAGTATTCTCTTCCACAGTAGCTTCTGTAGTAGTGCTGGTCAAGTCTACTACATCCGTAGTATTACTAACGTCGGCATCTGTAGTAGTAGTAGAAGAAGAAGAAGCTTCTGTGGTAATTACTGTATCATCTATACTACTGGTAACATTAATGGTTGTAATAGTCTCAGTTATATCTCTTGCTACTTCTTCTTTTTCTATAAATTTATGATCGTCTTTAGGTTCAACCATTGCGTTAAATATACAAGTATTAACACATTCATATTCATCGTGGAACATGTTTATGTTGGGAAGGCATCCCCTCCAAATCCCTACTTCACATCTGGAACCAGGTTTCCAGTAGTAGAGAACTCGTTGAGGTGGTCTGCCGCAGTCATCCCATCTGAAATTGGCGAAACAAGCTTCTGGGGGAACTGAAACAAACACAGGAATGATAATGCAGTATTATGATAAACTTACATGCTACAATTTATTTTTGAATACTACTCTTTATTTTTACTGTTTTTTTTTTGTTCCAGCAATACACGAGACAGCATTTCAATCATGTACATAAATTGTTGTAAAGTTATTTTAAAAAAAAGAGTAACCGCCGAGTTTCTTACTGGTTCTTCTCGGTTGGAACGGCATTCCGAACCAGTGGTAGATTCAATTGACGATTCAAAAGTACTTGTAAAAGTTTATTTGAATAAAAAACTTTTCTATTCTATTCTATACTGTCTGTTGTGCATGGAACCGCCAACTCGCATTGGAGCAGCGTGGCGGGTCTAAGGTCTAAATCCCTTTCTCCTTTGAGAGAGGAAGCCTGTGCCCAGCTGTGGACGTAAAAAGGCTGTAGTGGTGGTGTGTATGGAGCAAAAAATTCATAAAGTGGAGAATACCGTTCTGAATTCTGATTTACTCATATGCACCTACTATGTAAGTACCTACTCGTAGCACTTACATCTTAGCCCCCAGCTCACTACTCAGCTCCCTACTTAGCTCTAGCTTAGCTCACTACCACTACAGCTTTTTTAACATCCCACTTGTGAGCAAAGGCCTTCTCTCGTATAGGAGAGAAGGATTTACAAATTAGTTCGATATACCTACATAACAAAACCCATTTGCTAAGATGTTCTGAGAGTAAACCAGACAATATATATATATATATATATATATACATATACTTATATATATATATATATAAGTATATGTATATATACGACGTTAGTTTTACTTTACGCAAAACCTGAAAGTAGTTTGTTCAAAATCAGTAACAAAATCGAATCCAACCATTTTTATACCATGTTATATTTTTGTCCAAAAATATTTTGAAATCCTACAAGCTTAGGCACAATGGTTTACCGCGCATCAGCTGACGATTGGCACACAGCGGCGGTCATTCAACTCGCGTCGATCGCTAGTCCCTGCGGCGACGGCTTGCGGTGACCATTTTTTTCGAGGACAATGACGCAACATAACAAGCTTGTAACTTCTTTACTTTTCATTATATTTTTTTTAAATTTTGTATAAATACATATTTTTAATGTAAAAATATTTGACACGTGTTTCGGTTTTTGCGCAAAGTAAAACTAACGTTGTATAAGTATAGGTTATAATTATTGTCATCTTGGTATTCACAACACAGGTCTTGTAAGGAAAAAGAAGCTTTTGTTGTATGTAGAGCAAACCACTGCCACCTACTACCTACTAAAAATGTTTTAAGGTGCAGTGAAACCTAATATTAGACCCATAAGGAGTTTGTCCACAATTCCAAACAATGTTGCTAAGAAGCTCAAAGTTTTTAAAGGGTTATTAAAGCATCAAAAGCACGTCCGAGACGTGTATGGGCCGTTGAAATTTATTTGCCCTTTACGAGGACGACAATGTCGCTGCGTTAGGGCCGCCACAAACCACGGACTTTTGATATAATACTTCACCAACTAATCTATTCAGAGGAGGAGAATTATGGAATATTTCAAAAACCGTGTAGTTTTCTACACGTTGCAATCATAAAAATAGTAATTGAATTGAATCAATTTTATTTAAGTCGCAAGTAAAAAGTATAATGTGCTGACGAACGACGTGATGAGTTTATTTATCTAATATATAAAAATCAATGCCACTTTTCATTTAATTTTATAACTCAAGAACAGGCTCTCCTATCCAAACCAAATGTTTATGCTTTGTTCGGACTATTTAGTAGATGGTTTATGTGAAGTTTGCACAAAATAGGTCGAGCGGTTCTTCATTTATCGCATTTTTCATATTAATCAGTGGGTTCCTGGATGGTTCGAAAACACAATTACCGTGTAGGTACAGGTAACTCACCGGGTCTCGGTAGGTAGAGTTGATGTCGTTATCTTACCGGGCAGGATGACGTCTGCCAGGTCCGCTAGTTTGGTATAATATTTCATCCCGAAATACGTAATTTGTGATGTCAAACTACTAATATGAAGCCAAATTGACGTCTCAAAATGTATTAGGTGCCTTATTTCCTGTAGAAAATCAGTGTCTTGATTTACTCGATTGATATTCAGTGAAACATCTAACAACCGACAATACCGGATCCGATCAAAAGTCTGTAGTTTGCGGAGCCTCTTACAGGAGGACAAAGTCGCTTTGTAAGAGGTCGTTAAATGCGTAAGGAGTATAAGCAATTGTTGCTAAGAATGACTTGTTACAAAGAATGCGGAGTGAAATTATTGCGGGTTGAAAGTAGGTGTTCTAAATAAAAGTTAATCTTTCGTATGAGCGTTAGCTATACTTTCAAAGAAATTTTGTATTATAAAACAGCGTGCCTAAAACTTTGTAGATATTTTTTTAAGGCATAGAGGTTTTTATCAAATCGAGCCATGGTGTGAAAAGCGTTGTAATTGCATATAATAGGACGTAAATGTTTCGAATAAATTAAACACCGATTTCACAATATAAAAACGTACATCGAAATACAAAAATGTAACTAGAAAAATTATTGAAAACATCAAACATACCTGCATTTATCTTAACATACATTAAAACAAAAATATAAACCGATTTCGTACGTAGCATTTTCACGTGAATTGTGTAATTTAAATGTTAACACAGAACTCTTATCGCTAATGAGAAAAGATGTAAAATTTTAATACCAAGTACCGATTACGATAATGATTATTGTTTTCACCTGTACATATACATGAATGTAATTTTATTGATTTTTTAAATTCTTCATACAGAAGGAGAATTACGAAATTCCATGCCGAGTAACAATGGAAAAAAGTTCTACAAAAAAAACCCTGACTACACTGTGAGTTTGCATTAGTTGCCCGCAATTTACAATTATAGTTTAAGAACACTGGAGATGATAGGTACTTCTGGTTTGGTCTGGTGGGTGGTGTTGGCCGGGCCTGGTTTCCTCTCTACGGGCAGAGCCGTGCCACCAAGCGATTTAGAGTTTCGGTACAATACCGTGCAGAAACTGACGCTGCCATAATAGACCAGGGACTTGTAGTTTTGCCGGAAATCGAGATAAACCGTTTTTTACCCTTAAAACTCCCCCCCTTTTTTTTCCCGGGCTCAGATCGCCCGTAAATTATTTTTCCTTTTATTTTTATAATATTCTCCTTTTCCAATAGGTTTCATCCTACTGTGATTTGTTTTGGTTTCAAAAATTATCGACACTGGTCTATAACCAGTAAGTAACACATTCCAGATTTGCCCACTTACATATTAGACTGCAACATACTACAAATACCAGGCGTCATTATATTCAAGAGAAAAATTAATTGTCATCGAATTAAAAACATGCCGGTTATTCAGTATAAGAATATCCTCTCATGCATTATTTACAGGTTTTTATACATCTAGGTAATTAAAGCCCGTCACTGAAATTAATCCACTTTGCAACGAATGAAAACTACTTTGATATTTTAAATCTATTAACTCTCGTGAACTACAGACGACTCGGTAAATATTTAAAACTGTTTCTCAAACGACTTTAATATATTATGAAGTTTTATTTTTATTAATTTTACCTACTAAGTAAGTAGGTATACAAATAGATAATTTTTTTTACATTACACTTCGCAAGATCATTATTGTTTTTTGAACAATAGATATATGACCCAATTTTATAAGCAAGAAATATACCCAAATATATCACACATTTAAAATTTCTGTTTCTCTATCTGTCTATCCGGGCTAATCTTCGGAACGGCTGAATTAATTTTGACGGGTCTCTCACAGGCAAAAAAATAAAAACTGTTGATATAAGGGAATATCTAAATGTTAATACAATATCATAACGGCCTAACCGCTAAATTGAACTTGACGGAATTTGGCACAGAGATAGCTCGTACAAGTAGCGGCACGAAAGTCTAGCGGTGACCGTGACTCAAAAATCCAAAATAAGGTATCATATGGGGGAGCACTGTGGGGGAGAAAGCGGGTTGCGGGACGGGCGTGCGTATCGTTTGCACGCGCTGATTGGCTGTCCAATCGCACTGTGTCTCGCTCACACATACGACGCTGCGCGCACTTCTCTCGCTCAGCGCTAGACTTACGTGCCGAGTATTATATTGTAGACGGACACAGGCTACTTTTTATGCCGGAAAGTCAAAAGATTTTCGTGAGCATCGACTAGTCAAACATAAACTTGTTAATGGTTTAAAACCTTTGGTTTCCTATAGCAATTCCACTTCTGAACTAAATCCGATTATTTCAAGTTTGTGCAAAGGAAATTATTTTCGGATTGGTTCACCGAACGTCTGCGAATCAGTCGATTCATTTCGAAAATGGAGTGTTAATTCCATTATAAGTAATGCAATTCCAGTATTTGATGGTTCAGGAACGAGGAATTTGACGTGTGGATTGAGTACTAGTATAGCTTGATAAAACTATACCTATATTTATAGCCCAAGAACCCACGACGGCCAGACCTTCGTTATTTTTAAAAGCTGAAATTTTCTGTGTAATGTCTCCAACACAGGTATATAGCGACTATGAAGTTGGGATCATGGTTACTTTGGGAGATAGGTAATAAAAAAATCTAATGTCAAAGTTTATATATATAAAGTATTTTTTTTTATATTTTCAGGATAACTTAAGAAATCACATTATCCATTGCCGGGCACTTTTTACAGTTGCTACCCTCTGCCAGAAGCCCTTAAAGTTTAAAAATTCAAGGGTGTCTGGCAGGGGTAGCAACTGTTATAAGTGTTCGGCATGACGTGATTTCAAATACTATTCCGAAGAAAATATTAAAAAATTAGTATTTACACTTTTACGTCAGATTTTTTACACCTTTATTATCAGCTGTTATCTCCCAAAGTAACCATGATCTCAATTTCATAGTCGCTGATCGCTCCTCCCTGTGTTGGGAACAATACACAGATAAACTATCAGCTTTTATACAATAAGGAAGGTCTGGCCGTCGTGGGCTCTTGCTCTATTAAGGCTAAGGTGAGATGGAAAACTCGCAGATAAAAATTGTTTGTGAAGTCAGTTGCGTAAATCTCAAGCCGTTTCATGGAAATTGGACGAGTGACGGACGCAACGCACATCCGTTACAAAAGGATTTTTAACTGAAAAACGCGTGTACGATCAGCATTAATGTGAACTATATTTTACTTCGTCGTTTCAACCAATAGACGTCTGGACTCTGGACATTCCTTGCAAGGATTACCACAGAACACGATCTACTGTCACTTGTTTCCAGGGTACCGATTCTACTTACCTCGTCGTACGAGTGAGCGGGACACAATACGATTGGAGAGCCAATCAGCGCTTACGAGGGATCCGCGAGAGCTAATCAGTGCTTATGAACGATCCCCACGCCCTCCCCGCGACCCCTCACAACCCGAGATACCTTATTTTCGACTTCTGCGCATTGAAGGTCACCGGTCGACTTATTTGCCGTGACTTGTACATCCTTACAATATAGTTCCTACATCGCGCAACACTGATAGATACGCAAATGCGCTAGGAATATGCCCAGAGGGATGTCTTTATCATACGATTCTACCTATATATAGTCGTATAATAAAGTAATTCCCTTGGGACGCGTATCAGTGACGGTCGTAAAACGTCCTTACTTCCCAACGTCTTGAATGTCACCGACTAAATCATAAAGAAACCTGGCAGTAAAACTTTTTTTACCCACGGCCGAACGGAGATGGTAAAGGATAAAAGGTTGTAGGTAAGTATGTACTCGTATTTTCCTGAAAAAATATTTGCCCGCTTTTGAGGAAACTTTCGTAATGCATAATTATCTTTTCAGAACAGATACTTAGACATGTTTTACAAACCGCCAGAGAGCCATAAATAAGTCTCTGATCGTGGATTATATAAATAAATTCTTCTCTCTTCTTTTTGAATAATAACAAACTACTTAATTATATTTTAGGAAAAATTAAACCGACTCCGGTCCAGCAATCTCAGAAAATCGATGTATCAATCAAAAATATTAATGACATATGGATATCAATCAAAAATATTAATGACATATGGATACATTTGTACATGTAACTTCGTATATAAGAAAAAGGTGTCTTATATACTAAAACCTTCCTGAACGTATGTTGATTACGATACTGAAAAAAATTATGAAAATCGGTTCATTACTTTTTTAAATAATCACGAACATACATACATATACGGTTCAAAAACGGAACCTCGTTTTTTTAGTCGGTTAAAAATAAAAAATAAAAACAATCACTTTCATTTAACAACGCACAAAAATAAAAATTGTGATCCTTTTAAATAAAGTGTTCCTCGCACTGCGGGCGTTATCGGCGCGGAACAAAATCGAATGCAATATTCTAATCGAGCGTTTGAACGAGATTAAAAACCAATTATCGATGTGGCGTCCCCGCGGAGACTCACTGTGGAATAATAAAGGTTAGGCGGGCGGAATTAAGAGCAATTGTCTTTATCTACCTTTAAAATATTCTGTGCATATTTTCTGAAGATTCTTAATCCGTCTTTTTCCTATCGGTTATACAAAAAAGTTTTTTTTGTACTTAAGAGTCCGTATTCCTTACCGCACTAATGAGTTTCGGCTCGAATTTTTAAATGTGTGCGTGTACCTCACAATGGCACCGTAAACTTCACTCACACATAGACATGGTATAGTTATTTATACTTTGCGCAGTCAATGCCAATAATATAACAAAATTTTAGATCTTATTATATTTTTAACCCCCGACGCAAAAACGACGGGGTGTTATAAGTTTGACGCGTCTCTTTGTGTGTGTGTGTGTGTCTGTCTGTCTGTCTGTTCCACCGTACCGCTCAAACGGGTGAACCGGTTTGAATGCGTTTTTTTTTAATTGGAAGGTGAATTAGTCGGGAGTGTGTATGTTTGATGAAAATCGGTCCAAGATGGCCGCCGCCACAAAATGGCGAATTACATATTTTTTCACAACTCCCTCAATATGGGTATCCAATGAAATGGCTTGATTAGTAGAATAGCACTATGTAAATCTAAGATGGCCGCCACCACAAAATGGCGAATGTCAGGGGTTTTTAAAATTTTTAATTTACATCTACTTGTTAATTTTATATCGAAAATCAGGCATACGGCGTCTTAACTTTTTCGAATTGTTGAAGAAACAGATGTAACGAAACAGGCAACGAAAAATTCATAGGTACTGTTAATGTCGTCGTCATTCGTCAACGATAAACGTCAACTGCTGGATATTGGTCTCTTGAGGTAGATACTTCTCACACCAATTGTATGCGAGCAAGGGAGGAAGAATGAATGAATGAATGAATTAATTAATTATCTATTTCTATTATGAGACGAAAGAAATTTGGATCACTTGCCAGATAATTTATATAGGAGTAAGTACAATTCGCATATAATCTAAAGCAATAAGAACAAATAAAAACAATTTTCATCGAATACGTAGTTGTAACACGAAAAAGATTCATTCTTATTCAAATAAGGCACGTCCCACACTCGTCGTCTCCGTTAAAACCTAATGCAATATTGTAATGGAGCGTTTGAACGAGATTAAAATCCCATTATCGGTGCAGCCCCCGCGGAGATTCATTCGGAATTACATTGGTTAGCTGAGCGGAATTAGGAGCGATTGTCACCTCTTCACCCGACTGCGCGGAGGAGGGTTATTATTTGAACTGATCTGTGAGTATATTAATAAAGTCATCTGTTCCTTCGTTACTCGTTAAAAATCTGGATTAAAAAGTAGGTTTGTTCGTAACACCATCACTGATGGACATTGGCCTCACGCTCCGACGGCTCCTGTTCTGACGAATCTCCCTGACGCAGTGGTGTGGTCTTATAAGTGGGTTCGATTCCCAGCAGGGGCAATTTGGGATTTTATAATTTCTAAATTGTTTCTGGTCTGGTCTGGTGGGAGGTTACCACTCTACCGGCATCTACCGGCAAAGCCATGCTCGATAAGCGATGTACCTATTCGTAGCGTTCCGGTACAATGCCATGTAGAAACCGAATAGGATGTATAGGTTCAATAAAAACTGCTATACCCCTTCCAGATTAGCCCGTTTCCACCTTAGACTGCATCGTCACTCACCATCAGGTAATATCGCAGTCAAGAGCTAACTTGTATATAAATAAAAATATAAAAAATAGATGAAAATGTGTCATGTCGATTTTTCCATCTATCCATCCATCCAGTTTTCGACTATCCTATACCTTATTATCCTATGCATACTTACTACGTTATTAAACGATCAGGGGTATGTATACCTCTTCCAAGTGAGCCTGCATCCATCTTAGACTACATCACTTACCATCAAGTGAGATTGCAGTCAAGGGCAAGGGGATAGTAGTTGAATTAAAAAAAAAATTAAGGTCAACCTCTTTTATTCGATAGTACTAGACCACATATTTTATCACCTAAAACTGATAATTATTAATCTTTTAAGTAAACTAGTGTTGCGCTCGGTGCGCGAGCTGCAAGCAGCTCGCGTGCCTTGTAGTCTCTTCAATATTCGTAAAATAAAGAAATGGGAGGCCATACCAAATACCAGAATATTCTGGAGAGTCTCTTAAAAGATAGAAAGAAATATTGGTATCACGTTTCGTATCTTTTCTGAAAGGACACTAATCAGTTTCATGTATAGATCCTTTTTTTCCACTAATCATGCGTTTAGTGGAAAAAAAGGATCTATACAAAAATGTTCTGGAGAGCCACTTGAAAATTAAAAAGAAATTTTGTATGGACTCGAATTTTGTTTATTCAGTAGCTATCTTTTTTTAACCGGTTCACCCAATGGCCCAAGGTTTTTAATAACATTTGTTTGAGACCATGTCTGTATGACTGGTAGTTTTGGAGGACTCATGAGGTACTCTGGTAAATTTTCCACATTCATGACGTTTCATAATTTTCCTGAAGGAAGACCCATAAGTTCTACGCACATAAATAGTGAAGGGAAAAATTTCCATACAAAATTGTTCTGGAGAGCCTCTTGAAAAGAACCCAAAAAATTTGTATGGAGAAATTTTTTTTTTGTTCGGTGGCCATCTTTTTTTTACCGGTTCACCCAATGGCCCAAGGTCTTTAATAACATTTGTTTGGGACCATGTCTGTATAATTGGTAGTTTTGGAGGACCCATGGGGTACTCTGGTAAAATTTCCACATTCATGACGTTTAATAATTTTCCTGAAGGAAGACCCATAAGTTCTACGCACATAAATAGTGAAAGGAAAAAAGTTCCATACAAAATTGTTCTGGAGAGCCTCTTGAAAAGAACCCAAAAAATTTGTATGGAGAAAATTTTTTTTTGTTCGGCGGCCATCTTTTTTTTACCGGTTCACCCAATGCCTCAAGGTCCTTAATAATATTTGTTTGGGACCATGTCTGTATGACTGGTAGTTTTGGAGGACCCATGAGGTACTCTGGTAAATATTCCACATTCATAACGTTTCGTATTTTTCCTGAAAGGACATTTATGAGCTCTATGCATGCGTTTAGTGAGGTAAAAAAAGTTCTATACAAAAATGTTCTGCAGAGCCTCTTGAAAATTAAAAAAAAAATTGTATGGACGCGAAAATTTTTTTAGTTCGGTGCCTATCTTTTTTTTACTGGCTCACCAAAGGGCCCAAGGTTTTGAACATTTTCAGTTTCAGGACAATGTCTCTATGAATGATAGTTTTTGAGAGCCTTTGGGGTACTCTGGTAAATTTTCCACATTCATGACGTTTCATATTTTTCCTGAAGGAAGACCCATAAGTTCTACGCATATAAATAGTAAGGAGAAAAAAGTTCCATACAAAAATGTTCAGGAGAGCCTTTTGAAAATTCAAAAAAAAATTTTTGTTGGGCGGCCATCTTTTTTTTGCCAGTTCACCAAATTGCCCAAGGTCTTTAACAACATTTGTTTGAGACGATTCCTGTATAACTGGTAGTTTTAGAGGACCCATGAGGTACCCTGGTAATTTTTCCACATTCACTACGTTTTGTATTTTTTGTGAAAAAAACCTTTAAGTTTTATGTATACGTGTAGTGGGGGGAAAAATTTTCATACAAAAATGTCCAGGAGAGCCTCTTGAAAAGAACCCAAAAAATTTGTATGGAGAAAAAATTTTTTTGTTCGGCAGCCATCTTTTTTTAACCGGTTCACCCAATGGCCCAAGGTCCTTAATAACATTTGTTTGGGACCATGCCTGTATGACTGGTAGTTTTAGAGGACCCATGAGGTACCCTGATAAATTTTCCACATTCATGAAGTTTCATAATTTTCCTGAAGGAAGACCCATAAGTTCTACGTATATGAATAGTAAGAGGAAAAAGTTTTATACAAAAATGTTCTGGAGAGCCTTTTGAAAATTTAAAACAAAATTTGTATGGACACGAAAATTTTTTTTGTTTGGTACCTATCTTTTTTTTACTGGCTCACCAAAGGGCCCAAGGTCTTGAACATTTTCAGTTTCAGAACCATGCCTCTATGATTGATAGTTTTTGAGAGCCGTTGGGGTACTCTGGTAAATTTTCCACGTTCATGACGTTTCATAATTTTCCTGAAGGAAGACCCATAAGTTCTACGCACATAAATAGTGAGGGGAAAAAAGTTCCATACAAAATTGTTCTGGAGAGCCTCTTGAAAATTAAGAAATTTTTGTATGGAGACGAAAATTTTTTTTGTTTGGTGGCCATATTTTTTTCACCGGTTCACCCAATTGCCCAAGGTGTTGAACATTTTTTGTTTGGGGATAATACCTCTCCGACTGATAGTTTTCGAGATCCCTTAGGGTACTCTAGTCAGTTTTCCACGTCCAGCTCTCTCTATAATTTTGTAGACCTAAATTTTTTGAATTCTACACACACGGAAAGTATGGTGAAAAAGTCCCATACAAAATTGTTCAGGAGAGGTGATCAATACGTAACTTCAAGTAGCTTTATATATATAATAATGTCTAATGTGAACAAATTAGCGAATTCTGATTCGGAGTTCCGCCTACAAGTTAGCGGACAAAGTAGTTAGACGAAGTTTCTCATTGTTCGACCGCCCGCGCCCGAGTTAGGTCTCTATAGTTAGATTTTAGCACCTAGATCCCACTCCAGGTATAATTTATTAGTTCGATTCTAGCACACTGGAGTTATATGAAACTGAGTTAATTGTTTGCTTCAATCATTTTTAACCTAAGACGAAAGAATAAACGATCATGGTAACCTATTGTAATTGTCTGTTTGTACATTCAGCTGTATAAAAAAGTATCAAAACTCTTGTATAAAATTCAATAAAAGATTTCAAAGCTGTTGTCAAAGAAAGTTAGTTTAGGACTAGTTGCACATCAAGCGATTAAAGTAAGTTTCACTTTAACGGTAACTTTACATTAACCGACCAATGTGCTAACTTTTAAAGCATTCCACGCATGTAATATTTTAAGTTATAATATAACGTCATGACAGATCCAAAATGGCAGGCGTGACAAGCGAAATTACGTGAAGAAAAAGTAATAAAGAAAAGTCACATTGTCTTGGTCCCAAAAATAAACATTTACCTACCTGAATATGTAACATTTATGTAAGTATAAACATTTACCTACCTCAATAAAAATAAAACATAGTCATAGCTCGAATAACCAATAGACGTTGGTCCCAAGGAGAGGCGACCCCAGACCGGAAAATGCAGTACCTATTGGAAGACGCGCACTGGTAGGACGGATGACCTTAAGCGAGTCGCTGGCATCCGCTGGATACAAACCGCACAAGATAGTGTTCTGTGGCGATCTTTGTAAGAGACGTATGTTTAACAGTGGGCGTCTATTTATCAATGTACAATTAATCTTATGTACCTACCTACTTATTTATTTTTATAACCATTTAATTTTAATTAATTTTAATTTTGATTAATTTTAATTTTAATTAATTTTAATTTTAATTAATTTTAATTTTAATTAATTTTAATTTTAATGTACCTAGATATTACGGAAATATGCATGATGTGTTTACTTTCAAATGATTTATATGTACATTATATGACCTGAAGTTGTAAGTATGTTAAGTGAAGATGTATGTAAATCGCTAGTAAGCCAACTAAATAAATAAATAAATAAATATTCGTTGAGACGGCGAAGACCATGACGACATAAGAAGGTAAGTAAGTATAGGTACGTAGCTTTTTTATAACGAAACATGAATAAGTAATTACAGTACAAAGCGATTTTTTCGTTTAACATTAAAATTAAATGTCACAATAATAAAACATCAAAGGCGTATTACACGGTTATTAATTTTACCAACATTTTATCAAGACGTTTTGCAATAATTGGTATTTAAGAGATTAACCAAGCGTTTACTTAAAACCCTCTCAAAATGAGGGCCCTTGACATTTGCAAGCTTTGCGCAATCGAGCTGCTCTGGCATTTCATTCATTTATTGGAGCAATTTTTTCCCGCCAATATAATCACATTCATTGAGTAAAAGTGTGTTATTACTTGATATCATTAAGTAACATTTTTGCGAAGCTGCTTATTAGCAGATATTGAGACAACTTGTTTCTGCTACATCGAATCGATTAACAAACTGCTCAACCAAGGATATTTTGCGGGATCAATTCGACAGTTTCACTGAATAACAAGTATAAATTAAAAATTAAAAAAACCCCCGACATTGACCATTTTGTGGCGGCAGCCATCTTGGATTTGCATAGGGTTATTCTACTAGTCAATCCCTTTCATTTGATACTCATATTGAGGGAGTTGTGAAAAAATATGTAATCCGTCATTTTGTAGCGGCGGCTATCGTGGATCGATTTTCATCACACATAGCTAAGAACACTCTCGACTAATTCACCATTCTAACAAAAAAAACGCATTCAAATTGGTTCACCTGTTTGAGCGCTACGGTGGAACAGACAGACAGACACACACACACAGACACGGTAAACTTATAACACCCAGTCGTTTTTGCGTCGGGGGTTAAAAAAGGATTGCTCATACCGACCCAAAACTCTAGAAGTTCGAAAAAATACCTATTGCAGGACCTATAATAGGTATGATATCCTTAGTCAAATTGAAAAGTCCTTTTGCTTTTCCTTATTAATTATCCTATAATTCCCATTTAATTATAAATGATTGTGTTCATGAAAAAATAATACATAATTATTATTTTTAATGTAGTCAAATAATAAAATAGGTAGGTACATTAAAAGAAGTTAAGTATTACTTATCAGAATTGCCAAATAAGTAAGTAACATTGTCTGTCGAATATTTTTTTCTACCAGAGCGTAGATATAAGCAACATGCTTATAAAAAAAAAAAAAAACAACTTATCGACCATCGTGAGTTGTTCCTTTTTTCAGAGCAAAATTCGCTACAAAAAGGTCTCTGACGCATTGTCAGAGGATAATTTGAGTGCGAAACATAAAAAAAAAAAAACAATACACAATATGAGTGCCCTCAACTGGTAGATACTAATTTACTAACTTATTCTCTATGCCAGCATCAACCATTTCCCTTCGAACCTTAATTTTTAGGTCATGTTTATCAAGCGCTGTAAGTAGAAAAGTTTGCATTTCTTAACGTAGGCAGACTGATATTTTAGGCATCAGAGACTTGCTCTTCATCTTACCCTGTGAATCCAGAATCAACGAATTCGAAGATCGTTACCAACTTTGTTAATGACCTCTTACACTAAAATGACACTTCTATGCTTCTATGCCCTCTAGTTTACGATTGCAATAATACCAAACTACTATCATGCATGCAATATGTTTGTATGCACAACTAGCTTATGTAAACGACTGCTTACGTACGTATTTCACCTGTTCATATCTGTATTATATCATACCTACCTTATAGCCCGAAGCGAATAACATAAAATCAGGAATGGAATCATTAATTTAAACTTGATCGGCAGACCACCCACTGACCTCACCATTAGGTTCAATTATTGTGGTATGCTATAGTTTAATCCAAAAAGAAGAAAAACATAATCGGCGCTTCAGCTTGCATGTACATAGTTGATGGTAGTTGCATCGATGCCAACATCGTCTATTCAGCGTCCACCGGCGCGGTGCACTTCAAAGGGAAAAGCACTCTTTCTTCTTCTTTGTTAGCCCTTATTTATCCATTGTTGGACATATAGGCCTCTTTATATGCACGCCATTCTTCTCAAGCTTCTTCTTCAAGCTTAGTGATGTCGTCAAACCAACGGGATGGTTGTCTTCCAACATTTTTGTTGATAAACGCATTGCTTTGGTACCATTGAAAGAAAGGTAAATCCCCCCACCTCCTATGGCCCCACGAACGTCGCGGTTTTCGGGCCGAATCATCGGGAGAGCGCCCGGTTCTTGCTCTTGGCGTGTTCCCGAGGGCCTTCCTGACTCCGTACAAGTTCTCTAAGAAAGGTAGGAGTTAAACTAAACTTGCTGTAGAATTTTTAATAATATACTTATTGCATACCCTGGCTTCGAGCCCTATGCATGCTACTACCAACGCATACCTAGAGATCTTTGTCCATCTCTGACTTTGACTTGACTTTTGACTGGCCCGTTGGCGCGGTGGGCAGTGACCCTGCCTTCCGCTCCGGGGTCGCGGGTTCGATTTCCGCCCCGAGTCTGGGTGTATTTATAATATGTATGTATGTATACCTTTATTAAAATATATATGTATTTATATGTAAATACGTCTATCAGTCGGCTGTTACCTATAACACAGGCATTAAGTTGCCTACTTTAGGAACAGACGACCGTGTATGTATGTGTGAGTATTTATTTATTTATTATTATTTATCAGGCTGTATCGTAACGATATTTTTTGTGTCCGATGGTCATCGAAAAAGAATAAAACGGGTAGGTAGGTATAATAAAATGTAGTATAACCAAGTTAAAGTTACAAAGTCCTCCTTACATCGTTGTAAGGCGGGCATTCGCTTCCGGAGCCATAACTTTATTACGTCGATATCCCACGGGACCGCCGCGCCGCTGCGCCGAAGAACTGCGAAATGGACAATACAACTCAACGGCCTGTTGTAATGCTATACAAGTGTAAATTGAAAATTTAAAAAACCCCCGACATACGCCATTTTATGGCGGCGGCCATCTTGGATAGTGCTATTCTGCTAGTCAAGCCTTCATTTGATACCCATATTAAGGGAGTTGTGAAAAAATATGTAATCCGCCATTTTGTAGCGGCGGCCATCTTGGACCGATTTTCATCAAACATAGCTAACAACACTCTCGACTAAATCACCTTTCGAACAAAAAAAACCGCATACAAATCGGTCCACCCGTTTGAGCGCCACAGGGGAACAGACAGACACACACACACACACACACACACACACACACACACACAGACACGTCAAACTTATAACACCCCGTCGTTTTTGCGTCGGGGTTTAAAAACACATACGTGACGATGTTTATTGTTTCATAGATTTCATTGTAAGCAAATATCTTCATATTCCACGGCTGAGATACGTGTCTTCAAGTTGTGATTCATTTTTTTTTAAATATCGAAACAAGATTTTCCTTTGTGCTTAGAGTAAATACTTGTAAGTTGTAGTGCTCGGTAAGTTTAAAACTATGAGAATTTGAGATATTTTGAGATTATAATTTGAGATAGAAACTTTGAGATATTATGGAGGCCTAAAAGAGCTTTTAGGAAATAGGTATAGTTTATTTCAAATTAACGTTGCAAAAATTACCAACATTTATTACAGGAACAAAAACACACCGTGCCTATATTTTAAACGTGAAGCGATAGCAAAAATAGCTTTGAATTACCATGCCATTTTGCTGTAGTGCCGTCATTTGATGACGTGCAAAAGTTAAAGTTGGTAATTTTGTCAACTTTTGCTTGAAATTGACTAGAACTATGTTTGCACAAGTCTGTCAGTTTGTTAACTTTTTACGCCTTAACCGCTGCACCGATTTTGACGAAACTTGGCAAAGAGATAGCTTGTACCCGGGCGCAGGATAAGGCATAGGATACTTTTCATCTTGGAAAAGATTTCCCACAGGAACGAAGTTCCAGTCATCAGCGAATTAGAAACATGGAAATAAAGCGATAGATCTGGTAGAACGGCGAAAGGGAAAAGGTTTCAGTTGATAAAATTCTGTTCTTGTTCGAGTACAATTAGGAAGCATTTTATGTACCAGCCTTTGGTCTAATCAACAGCTCTAGGTGATTTTCTCAACGCAGTCCGTCGACACACGTATGATGTCACCGGCCCGATTCCGGAAGACAGTCTGCTCATGTCATTCCGTACCTAACATCGAGCGGGATCACACACTGTAGGTTAAATTAGCTTTAGAATGCAGATTCATCTCTAACAATGACCAGAATCGCATCCCTTAGCTTAAGAGTACTTCATAAGAATTTAATTGTAAAATTAGGTATTAAATTAAGAGCATCCGAGTTTTCTTCTGTGCCCTTCAACAGCTGTGAACTCCATAACAATGAATAAGACATAACAAGACTTTGGCTGGTGTACGTCTGTATATAAGTAAGTAATATGAAGAAATCTTAAGTGGGAAACACGGTGAAACAACTGAGATACATCGCGATGCGGACGCAAGCAGCATCACAGTTTGCACTTAACGGAGGATACGCGATATCTCACTGCACACTATAATGCGTTCGCGGGGGTACGTCTCACTTACCACATGAGTAGATATCCCTACAGAGAGAAAGCTTTATACAAGCGGCCCGCTGTATTACCTACAGCGGGCCGCTTGTATGATACACACATAGCGCAGCTCACGCACACATGAGCTCTCACTAACGGTTCGCGGACGCTCCGCTGGGGCTCAGTTATGGGAGGCAAACGACAAGTGTGGGTCGTGCGCATTAAATTAATACTGAAAATAAAGTGTTTGTCGAGAGTTTAGAGATTGTGTCAAATATTGTAATAGTTATTTATGCAACTGTTGTGTAATAAGGGGTATTAAAACACGAATGTGGGTTTATCACATGAGGCGAAGCCGAATGTGATAATAGTATCACATGAGTGTTTTAATACCTAATTATCAACAGTTGCATACAAGACTTTATCTACACCCATAAATTATAAATCCTCTATAAGATTCTAAAACAGTTAGCTTACTGCTAAACCCCCGACATTCGCCATTTTGTGTTGAAGCCATCTTGAATTTGCATTGTGCTATTCTACTAGTCAAGCCCTTTCATTTAATACCCATATTGAGGGAGTTGTGAAAAAATATGTAATCCGCCATTTTGTGGTGGTCCAATTTTCATGAAACATAGTTAAGAACACTCCCGACTAATTCACCTTTCAAACAAAAAAAAACGCATACAAATTGGTTCACCCGTTTGTGCACTACGGTGGAACAGACAAACAGACACATACACACACACACACACACTCACACACCCACACCCCCATCCCCACCCCCGCATTCAAACCGGTTTGAGCGCTACGGGGGAACAGACAACACACACACACACACACACACACACACACACACACACACCCACCCCTCACACCCACACTCCATCCTCACCCCCGCATTCAAACCGGTTCACCCGTTTGAGCGCTACGGGGGAACAGACATACACACACGCAACACACACACACACAACACACACACACACACACAACACACTAGACGTGTGCGCCGATGCTAAAATCTCCGGCGGCGCACGCCGGTCAAAAATCGGCGGCGGCGGCGTATTTTCGGCGTAATTTCGGCGCGGATAATTTTAATAAAACTGTCTTAATTGTAGAATTATTATTACTGAAAATCAGATAGGTACAATTAAATAAAACTTTTGCAATAACAACAACTTGCCAAATAGTCCAGTAACTAACGTTTGCAAGTATGGGGGTACCTTGCGTTCAGATTTTGGCGATTTTGGCGAACGAATATGATCGAATTTTTTTTGTAATTTATTGTATAGAAATCTATCTATCTATCTATAATATAATAAAACTGTAACAGATCCAATTCTGTACATTGAAGATATTTTGAAAATTTTTTTTGGAGGGCTCTCTATAATCGATACTGAAGCCAAAACTGCAATTTTTTTCATTTTTGTCTGTCTGTCTGTCTGTCTGTATCTTGGCCGCGCATCACGCCGAAACTACTGAATGGATTCGAATGAAACTTGGTACGATTTGAGTTTATAATCCGAGGTAGGACATAGGATACTTTTTATCTCGAAATTTAGCATGGTTCCCTTGGGAGAGGGGATGAAAGTTAAAACGTGTATTTAGCTGTAATTCATTAACGCGTTGTTCGATTTCACTCATTCTTCTTTTGTTAGAAAGGTAGTGCTTTATTTATTGTCCCGTAAATATTTCAAGGTCATAGGTTTTTTAGTACAGAAATGTCAGACATTTATTGGGTTCAAATAACTTGGGACCCGGATCTTTGAACGTACGGTTTATTTTAAACTGGTGTGCGTTTAAATTTATGTGTGTCGATCTGTCTATTTATTTCAGCTAATTTCCGAAACGGCTGGATCGATTTTGACGGTACATTCAATGGCAGATAGGTGATGTTATAAGGAGTAACTTATGCTACATTTAATTTAGATACAAAAAAGGATTATGGGATCCAATCCGATCCTATATAAAAACCTATATCCACGCGGACGAAGTCGCAGGGATCAGCTAGTCTTCTTCTATACATATAATCTATCTATACATATAATAAAATCGTAGAATTGCCGTATCTGTACATTGAAGATTTTTGCAAAATAATAACTGGGGGATGTTAGGGATAAGTAATAGAACGTAAAAAAGCTATTTTTGAAATTTTTGTCTGTTTGTCGGTTTGTCTGTTTGTCTGTTTATCTGCTTGTCTGTATGTTTGTGCGCGCATCACGTAAAAACTATTGAATGGATTGAAATGAAACTCGGCATGATTTATGTTCATACTATGGAATAACATATAGGATACTTTTTATCCCGAAATTAAGCACGGTTCCCTTGGGAGAGGGGATGAAAGTCAAAATGTGTACTTGGCTGTAATTCGTTAACGCGTGGTTCGATTTCATTCATTCTTTTTTTGTAAGAAAGGAAATGCTTTAAAGATTTCTGGCTAATCTCTAAAAGGCTGGACCGATTTTGATGGGACTTTCACTGGCGGATGTTTACATTTTGAGCTACCTAAACATCCGCCACTGAACTTTTAACAGTTTTTAGCAAGGTATGAGCTCAAAGGAGCTTAGGAAAACAAAACAATTCCCACGGGATTTTTAAAAACCAATACCCACGCGAACGAAGTCGCGGGTGTCCACTTGTAATATAATAAAACTGTAACAGATCCAATTCTGTACATTGAAGATATTTTGAAAATTTCTTTTGGAGAGCACTCTATAATCGATACTGAAGCCAAAACTACAATTTTTTTCATTTTTGTCTGTCTTTCTGTATCTTGGCCGCGCATCACGCCGAAACTACTGAATGGATTCGAATGAAACTTGGTACGATTTGAGTTTATACTCCGAGGTAGGACATAGGATACTTTTTATCCCGAAATTCAGCACGGTTCCCTTGGGAGGAGGGGAAGAAAGTTAAAACGTGTATTTAGCTGTAATTCATTAACGCGTAGTTTGATTTAACTCATTTTTTTTTTTGTTAGAAAGGTTGTATTTTAAGCACTGTTATAAATATTTCAAGGTCATAGGTTTTTCAGTTCAGAAATGACAGACATTTATAGGGTTCAAATAACTTGGGACCCGGATCTTTGAACGTAAGGCTTATTTTAAACTGGTGTGCGTTTAAATTTATGTTTGTCGATCTGTCCATTTGTTCCAGCTAATTTCCGAAACGGCTGGATCGATTTTGATGGAACTTTCAATGGCAGATAGGTGATGTTATAAGGAGTAACTTAGACTACATTTAGTTTAGGTACAAAAAAGGATTATGGGATCCAATCCGATCCTATATAAAACCATATATCCACGCGGACGAAGTCGCGGGGATCAGCTAGTATGGAATATGAATGGTGTAATCGTTAGGTTATTTGGTATAGAAGAGGGTGAATGATGTTGGAGGGTGTTTTCAAACATTTAGAACTCGCGCCGATTTTACGCCGATACGCAGATCGGCGGCGGCGGCGTCCAAAAAATGACGGCGGCGGCGGCGGGTCGGCGCGGCGCACACGTCTACAACACACACACACAACACACACACACACGCACACACACACACACCCACAACCACATCCACACCCAACTCACGCCCAACACACGCCCACGCCCACGCCCATGCCCACACCACCATTCCCACCTCCGCATTCAAACCGGTTCACCTGTTTAAGCGCTACGGAGGAATAGACACACACACAGACACGTCAAACTTAACACCCCGTCGTATTTGCGTCGGGGTTAAAAACGGATGATGTAATATTGTACCGAATTTCATTACATCACTCGTTTGGATGATGTAATGGTTGTTACAACATTGGGTGTTCTAAAGTTGGCAATAAGCTAACTGTTTCAGAATCTTTAATAGAGGATTTAAAGCATGGGTGTAGATAAATTATATAAAAAATTAGACATAAGTGTTGTGTTTAGACAAAAACGCCTAATCATTGTACAGTTTACAGTACCTATGTTTAAGTTTACATGCAACAGGTGACAACTCTGAGAATAGGTATAAATTTTGGACGTTGTTAAAAAGCTTCCTCTCTGTAGGAATATCTACTCATGTGTCACTTACCGTTGCGGTACATTCCCACTAATGTTATAAACTGGAAAATGGTGCTAAGTTCTCCATACACAAAACTAACTGCCGCACTCTGAGACATTCAATAAATTAGTCTAATGAGTCATTAAATAACAATCGAATTTTGACGTGATGACGTCTTGTAAATCGATGAACGCTGGCTACACGCACGAAAAGCATGACTCATTGTCACGTTTCTGAAACGTCCTGAAGGAAAAAAATCCTGAAGTTTGAAAAAAAAATTTTTTTTGTATTAAAATCATTATAAACCATTTCTTTTGAACTTTTGTACATTATTGAATCGCGAATTTAATAATTTTTAACTTTTTAACGATTAGAACTTACAAAAGACGGAGGAATGTGAATAGATTTTTTTTTTCAAAATTTTAGTATTTTTTTTTCTCGGCAATGGCTAAGTAAGTAGTACAGTCTAGGATTTGAGTATGTATATGAATACACTCACTGAGTGCTATCTAAGAACCTCCGTTTGATTTGAAGAACCCACACCCTTGCCGTTTCCTTGTTAGTAAAAATGTATATCAATAATTATATTAGTCATATTCGCCATATTAATTTTTACCATTTCGCGAAAGGCCAGTAATATCGAGACGAATGTATTTATAATATGGTGAAATGAAATCATTAAAGCTAAAAGGCATACGAAAATACAGTACAGAGAGTAGTAAATTTATGACGGTCAAATTATATAGAACAAGTGTACTCGTATATATACGAGTAGTATAAGACGGGAAAATTTCTATAAATCACGATGCAGACGCCGCTCGAATGGCAATATGCGCTTACCGTCGGATACACGATATCTCACTGCACACTTTAATGTTCTAGTCGAAGATAAATCTCACTTATCGATGCGATGTGATACAGTTACACTCATAACAATAGCTACAACTCACAAGTTTAGATATGACTAGTTTCTGCCTGCTGCGTGAATTTCGGTTTTCACAAATCCCAAGGGAATTGTGGATTTCCGGTTCCCGTTCCCGCTCCCTTTTCCAACCTTTATACCTTCTTTCAAGGAAGTTTGTTATAGTAATCTACTTATAGCTGTAGCTATAGATTTCGGAACAACCCGCGCCATCTATCACGTTTTTGGAGGTCTATATCTATTTAAGTCTCACAGGAACACTTTTCAGCAATAAAAAGTGTATGTGTTAAGTCAGGGCATAATCTTATTAAAATTTCAGCCAAATCGGTTTCAGTAGTTGCAGCGTTAAAGAGTAACAAACATACACACATACACACACACACACAAACCTTTATAACATTATTGTGATTAGTAGGTATTGTGATTATTCTTGGTCGTTATCTTCAATACTAAAAGTCCTCCAATTAAGTGAAAACCCGTCGTTTTTGCGTCGGGGGTTAAAAAGTACAGATATTTACCTAAATAAAAATCGACTCATGATTCGACGCAATATAATAATAATAATTAATCGTTAACGTAACAGTCGAAGATATTGAATATTGATCGAGTCCTATGTATTAATTTTGGTCCCTTTCTTCTTTTTTCAGACTGGAGATTTTTTACGAGTCATCATCAGTAAGTACCTACTAGCGATAGCTAAAGAGGACTGAAATGTACATAAATATATGAAGTACCTACCTAGTGCCTACATCAATGGATTAAGCCCGGCCGCATACTATCACAAATAATTATTGTCTGTAAAAAAAATAGACGCGCGCGCCGGACGACACGCCGCTCGCATACACCTAATCTAGAGTAATTTTTTCACTTTTATTAAACTTTATCCTTAGAAGTGAAGCCCTTGGATCCTTGGATCCCGAAATTCAGTATGGTTCTTTTGGGAGAGGGGATGAAAGTCAAAATGTGTACTTAGCTGTAATTCATTAACGCGTGGTCCAATTTCATTCATTCTTTTTTTGCTAGAAAGGAGATACTTTAAAGATTACTGACTAATCTCTGAAAGGCTAGATCGATTTTGATAGCACTTTCACTGGCGGATGTTTACATTTTGATCTACCTAAACATTCACCAGTGAACTTTTAACAGTTTTTTGCAAGGTATGAGCTCAAAGAAGTTTAGGAAAAACAAAATGATTCCCACGGGATTTTTAAAAACCAATATCCACGCAAACGAAGTCGCGTGTATCCGCTTGTATTAAATAAATATACAAATATTTTTCAGCAATTGATGTCTATCGGTTTGTCGAGACGTGACCTATTTAATAGTTCTTACTTCTTTGAAAAATAAAGAAAAAATAAATAGAATAGAATAGAAAAGTTTTTTATTCAAATAAACTTTTACAAGTACTTTTGAATCGTCGATTGGACATAAGAGAATGATAATGGACTTATGATGAACTAATTTACCTTTACTTTTCATGATCCTTTGTCACTCAAGTCCGCTTCTAAATTAACAATTTGTTCCACCTTAGCTCCAAACTCGTGCAGTGAGGAAGTATATCTAATAGGTAGTTGGGAACTATTTCGATCCAATACTTATGACCCGCAACCCGCCCCGCTTGCTCCGAACCAACTTCTGACCTGTGTCATAATACTTAATTTACAACGTGTGAATTCTTCGTTTATTGCTTATAACTTAGTTAGTGTTGTTATTTGACCCATTTTTTTTGACATTTGACAATGGCCTAGATCTGCTTAAGGAAATCTGCTAACATAATTTTCAACCGGTACATCCACTGCTGATTAAAAGTTTCTTGCAAAGGTATAGCCTCAATAGTGCAGGTAAACGGTCAGGTCTCGGACTGAAAAAGCTTAAAATGAAAATTCTTTTCAAAAACCGCACGCACGCTTTTTCGTCGTTTCTTTTTATGCTCGCTCGACCTCTAAATTATTACATGTACAATCAAACATTTTTTTTTATTTTGTAAGTAGGTAGTGTACTAGGAGTCTTTAAGAGTTTTAAAAATAAAAAGTATGGTACGCGCAGCATGTACACCATCGGTCCTTTCGCTTCTTCACATGCAAGACAAGTATGAAAGATGCTTTGGAAAGATGTATTCAAAAGTAATAAAAAAAAATTATATAAAAAATTAATTGTTATAAGTACATATTTTCATTATGTATATGAAAATAAGTATATATAACAATTTTATTTTAGTCAAATGCCGTCAGTTTGTCCTGACTGAACCCAACCCTCGTCACGGGGCAGGACACGTGATGCACAGCTTGCTGCTTATGAAATACTTGGATATTTTTAGTAGGTACATTAGTTTGCCAGTTTTCAGTTTCACAAAGAATTAACGAACAAGTTACCGTTATGCGTCATAATCTACATATATTGGAAGGTACTTTAATCTGTTTGTCATCGTCGTTACTGATCAGTAGTGGACATCTATTAACAAATATATGTCCACTGCTGGACATAGATCTCCTGTAAGGATGGCCACAGAACACGGTGTTGTACCGCTCGCTACGAGATCGTCCGTCCAGATAGTAGGGGGTCCAGTGCTGTGTTTCTCGGTGCGAGGCCGCCAGTAAAGCACCTTGGGACCCCAACGCCGATCGCTCCTTCAAGCGATGTGCCTCGCCTAATCCTAAGTTTCGCGACTCCTCAGTTCTGATATAGTCTAATGTAAAATTACGGGTATATACCACGATAAAAATGTTTGTTTATTGGTCAATATAGTATGATGTCCCATCGTGACCACGGTCCATGTATCTAACTGGATCGAAATATCGACCAAATACAAACATTTTATCGTGGTATGTACCCGTAATAGTTACTTTAGACTATGTCGGTAAACCACGAAATAAGCCTTATATCCTCAGTTTTTATCTATTTAATTTCACAGAGATATTCCGAGCGTAGCTCTCTCCATCACCCACCACTCTGAGCCCAACGAGGCTCACAGAGATAGGAAAAGATAAAGAAAAGATGAAGTTAGAAAATTATAAGTGAATTTTCAAAAAGTAATAATTAAAATTACGCATGTGAAGTTACAGGACTCTGGTATTTACATTTAACAGTGAGGGCATCACCCCAAATCTTTAACTTCAAAGTAGCCCCTCAAATTTACAATCCGTGTAATAAAATTACCCTCTTATTATTTCTTTGTCATTGGGCTGACGTTTACGAGTATGTCTGTATTCAAAATGTTGACAATGTCTCCATGGGTGGCGCCATTGCAATTACAAAGTTTATTCTAAAGGGTTCCGCTTTGAGGGTTTATAGAGATTTTTTAATTGTATTCTTTTACTAAAAGGAGTTTACCTCTAGCGCAGCGAACTTTGTTACTCATTTGAATACTAACCAGTCAAAATCGATGAAATTTTGTTCGCTCTTTTTTTTTTTTGGTATTTTTGAACTATCTACGGTCAGTCGGTATTGGACTATAAGTAGATTTGATGTGTGCATCGAGAATTGGGAGGTCACTCTTCTCATGGAGCCTTATATGTGCGCTGGCCTTTACTGTCCACAGGGTTGTTCTTGCAGTGTAGTTCTTTTGAGCCTAATGATTTTGCTACATGTAGTGACCTCGTTGGTCTAGTGGTTAGCATATTCAAATGCAGATCACGAGGTCCCGGGTTCGATTCTCGGGTCGGGCAAAAATTCTTAGGTTTGGGTTTTTCCATCAAGAAATTCTCAGTCCGGAGTTGATAGTTGGCGGTGTTTCACCCCCGTTAAGCAGTCAGTCCCAGTTATTATCACTATCATGTGACAATAGTCGTTAAAGCCCGCCAACACGCATTGGAACAGCGTGGCTGGTCTAAACTTTAAATCTCTCTCTCTCCTATGAGAAAGGAGACCTGTGCCCAGAAGTGGGACGTTAAAAGGCTGTAGTGGTGGTGGTTAGTCAGCCTACAATAGCTTTCTAGTCTGGTCTTATGTTTTTTGGCATTCTGACATCGAACTATTACGCTTAGAATGGAAGTTTCTAACAAATTTCCGCTCGAAACGTAAGCTATAAACCAACCCATGTGTGCCCTGTAATTACATTTGCCGACACGCACACAAGCGCATGAGTACCTTGAGCACTGACGCGACGATAGACGTAGCTAGCCTTTTAGGCTTGCTAAAAACGGCTTATCGCCGCGTCGACGACTGCCTTTCTTTACCTATTTATTCTAAGCATTCTGACCTATTTTTGTTTGCTCTAGAAATAAATATTTGTGTCTCACGGACTCAAAGATTGTACACATAAATCTTGCACAGATTTTACTAAGAAAGTACTATTCGTATCTCGCAACGCTCTCAAGTAAAAATCTTAATCCATATCTGGCCGCAGGCAAAAACGGCCTGTTTACACGAAACGGCACTCCGGCGGAGAGGGTTCTAGAGTATGAGAGGTCACCACACTCCCTTTGCTACTTGAAAGAGGCGGCTTCTATGTTTGAAGAATATTACTTGCATAGGATTATTATCGTTCAGTTGAAATCAATACTTTAAATTTTTTCGTCGATAAGATTTTTATGATAATTACATATTATATACAACTTAACTATAGATTTTTTATTATCTCATTCATCAGTTCGCCTCATTCGTCTAGTAGATAGACTTTGTATTATGAGGTCCTTTCCGAGTCAAGCTCTGGATCAGGTTAAAAAAAAGTTATTGGGTTCATTTTCTGTACGTTTGGTTAATCTATCCATTTACTAAAGAATTTCACTTTTATAGCCAAGTTTCATTCAAATCCATCTTTTCGAATGATTTGGATGTCATTTCGTAACAATAATAGCGTATTATCAAAAATCTAGAGCGAAGTATTGTTTAGTTCTATAAGTAGGTACTGTTATTTTGTAGCGTATTTTCCCATCATATCAGAGTGAACAGTATCAATAATCAAGTAGGTAATACCTAAATCTAGGAATAGTTCTTACCAACAAATACATAAAATAATAATAGGTATTTATTTCGAATTTTTGTAACGACTTCAGAATTTTCGGACTGGCGCTGCAATACAAAAATAAATTCGTTACGTAAATAAAACAAGTGTAAATTGAAAATTTAAAAAACCCCCGACATTCGCCATTTTGCGGCGGCAGCCATCTTGGATTTACAATAATGCTATTCTACTAGTCACGCCCTTTCATTTGATACCCATATTAAGGGAGTTGTAAAAAAATATGTAATCCACCATTTTGTAGCGGCGGCCATCTTGGACCGATTTTCATCAAACATAGCTAACAACACTCTCGACTAAATCACCTTTCAAACAAAAAAAACCGCATTCAAATCGGTCCGCCCGTTTGAGCGCCACAGGGGAACAGACAGACACACACACACACACACACACACACACACACACACACACACACACACACACACACACACACACACACACACACACACACACACACACACACACACACACACACACACACACACAGACACGTCAAACTTATAACACCCCGTCGTTTTTGCGTCGGGGGTTAATGATAACATTGATAACGCTTTGGCCTCACGCTTCCCGTATGGAAACTGTTGGGACACGTTACAGGTAGTTGAACGTATAAAAGCATTTACAATTTACTCGGTGACCGTACACGCTGTCCCATACTACACTAAAGCTACAGCAAAATCATCTCTATTGTTATTGCCATAAGAACTATAGTGAAACCTGTGTGGTACATTGTACTTGTACACAGACACACTCAGTTTGACCAGGTGCGACGACGCTGGCAATCCAAAATGACTTTTATGCTACACAATATAAGGTTGATAAAATTGGTTATTGATAGGTGGGCCTACGTACTACGGTCCCCTATTACACGACTTTGCAACGGCTGAATACTCTCGTTAACTGAAGGGATTTCGCGACTAGTTTTTCTCTTCTGTAACTGAATTCGGAAAGTGGTTTTGGCACTTGGGTTCGAGACAGCGAAGTTGGGAGTTAGTTCATTCGCCTCAGCTGGTACTGTCTTGTCGGAGTGAGTACCTACGTGTATTTTGCTGTGTAAGTATACCTGTAATTAAACTTTGGTGCGTTTTGTTTTCCCAGTAATAGGGATACAGTGAGAGATATAACTATTGCCTCATATAATAGGATAAATATGTCGCGTAGCAAAGGAATTGATATTTCAGACATAATTAGGCACTAAGCTGCATGACTAAAATAATGACCCGATAATAATATTATGACCTACTTATTATAGATGATTTTTTAAGGAACCTAAAAGCTCAAAGTTATTCAACTGATGACGAAAAAAACAAAATCCTCCGTGAAAATTGAAATCATAGGTTCAACGATACACTAGAATCTAAATGAACTAGATTGCCTAATCCATACTAATATAAAGAGGCTTGTCCTGACTGACTGACTGATCATCAACGTACAGCCTAAACCACTGAAGCTAGAAACTTGAAATAATATTAGCTCTCTTTTATGAAACATTACAAGGATTATTGCAAATTCCACTCCTAAGGGGGTTAAATAGGGGATGAAAGTTTATATGTCTCATTGCGTCTTATCTCGGTGATCGTATACAAAGGGTATGCATCAATGATGTTAAGTCATCCGGATCAGCCTCAGTAATGGGTGTCCCCCAAGGCTCTATTCTAGGTCCATTCATGTTTCTGGTTTATATTAATGACTTACCACATTTGCATATTTCCATAGTATTATGTCGTATGGAATCTTACTATGGGGTAAAGCAGCTGATATTGAAAAAAATTTCGTTTTACAAAAAAGGGCAATTCGTGCAATTTATAATGTAAAACCGCGGGATTCCCTTCGAGAGAAATTTAAAGAAATAGGTATTCTTACAGTAGCTTCTCAATATATTTATAACAACATAATTTTTGTTAAGCAAAACATTCACAGTTACAATAAAAAGTGTGAATTACACGATAGGCAATTAAGAAATAGAAATAGACTCGTGATTCCTCGATTACGCCTCAAAAAGGTCCAAAGGTCGTTTGTGGGAATGGGCGTAATGTTCTATAACAAAATTCCACAACAAATCTTAGATTTGCCTTTACACAAGTTTAAGAATTCTATTAAAAGTGTGCTCATGAAAAAAGCATATTATACAATTGAAGATTATATAAATGATAAAAAAGCATGGATTTAATTTATTCGCTTTATACGCTATTATAACTTGAGGAGTATTCGATTATTGGTGTTCAATTCGATGCTTTAATCATGGGTAGCCTAAGTATGTCACGCTCTCTTTAAACATTTCTGTGGTGGTGTCGTGTGGTGCGGGTTGTTACGTTCCCTCAAATATGGTTGAGCGAAGCAATGGCTGGATCATGCGTCATGCTCGTGAACGGGTGCCGCCGTCGGAAATGGGGCTACTTTTGTCTGCCCTTCTTAACGTGTAGAATTGTAAGCACCATTCCGAACCAGTGGTAGATTCATTTGTCGATTCAAAAGCACTTGTAAAAGTTTATCTGAATAAAAAATATGTCTTAGACTTGCCTTTACACAAGTTTAAGAACTTTATTAAAAGTATGCTCATAAAAAAAGCTTATTATACAATTGAAGATTATATAAACGATAAAAAAGCTTGGATTTAACTCGTTCCAGCAATGCGCGAGACGGCATTTCAATCATGTACATTAATAATAATAATTGTTATAATGTTATTTTTAAAAAAGAGCAACCGCCGAGTTTCTTACAGGATCTTCTCGGCTGGAACTGCATTCCGAACCTGTGGTAGACTCAATCGACGATTCAAAAGCACTTGTAAAAGTTTATTTGAATAAAAAACTTTTCTATTCTATTCTATTCTATTCTATTCTATTCTATGAAAGTCCGTAATTTTTCAAGTTATATTCACGAAAATCGGTATTTGTACTCTCGGTTATAAATAAAGAAGTACGTGTTTCAGGGTTTAAAAATTCTATCTCCAAGTGGGTTAAACAGGGGTGAAGGTTTGTATGAGAGTCCGCCATTTTTCACGCCATTTATCAAGCTATATCCATGAAAATTGGTATTTAGGCTTTCGGTTAAAAATAAAGAGTTATGTGTTTAAGGAATTTTGGAAAACTATCTCCAAATGGGGGATGAATATTTGTATGAATCCAGCCTCGAGCTCAGTAGGTACTAGGTATATGTTTAACGTGAGAGGAAACAGCCTCAATGCAGTGATATCGTGTATCTTGGGCGTAATTAGCATCAGTAGATATGCATCAGTAATCACAGTGCACAGTGTCTTGACCTAGTTCTGGAAACGAAAGCTTTTAGCTATATCGCTAAGTAAATAATGCTTTAATTACACCATTAGCAGATGCTTGCTATCACATTGTCCATGCTTGGTTAGATCGTTGGTTGGCTTAGTTGTAAGATTAATAATAGATTTTGATCAGGTTGGCCATTGACCTTCTCGTTTTTTTTTTATTCAAGTAAAAGTTAGTCCTTGACTGCAATCTCACCTGATGGTAAGTGATGATGCAATCTAAGACGGAAGCGGGCTAATTTGGAAGAGGTATGTATACCCTTGATCGGTTTCTACACGGCATCGTACCGGAATCCTAAATCACTTGGCGGCATGGCTTTGCCGGTAGAATGGTAACCAGTCACGGTTTAAGCCGCACACCAGACCAGACCAGAGAAAATTTAGAAATTACAAAATCCCAAACTGCCCCTGCCGGGAATCGTACCCGGGACCTCCCACTTATAAGACCACAGCGCTCACCACTGCACCAAGGAGGTCGTCATCACACCTCTTAGATGGTTGGCTTAGTTGTTAGATGTCTGAATAATAATAGATTTTGTTCAGTGTAGCCATTATCCGTCTCGTTTGAGGAGTGATGCACTTATGACAAATTGCTGCCACGACAGCCATCCCAAACTAAGACGGAGACTAGCTAACTACCTACTAGCTAACTAGATGCAGGAGATGTTATAGTGCACAAATGTGTGAGCTCTCCATTCCTTCACTCTCATAGTCCGAGAGACGCCAGAGCGATACAGCTGGAGAGAGATCAGGCGCAGGGCTGACAGCTTTAAGTACGTGCTCTCCGAGGCACGGAGGTGCCACGAATACCACCAGTTTCCCAATTCCGGGCTGATAATTCTGAGAACAGAGAGTTCTTGACAGAACTTTCTTTATTTTTTACTAGCGGTCCGTCCCGGCTTCGCCCGTGGTACATAATAATATATAACCTATAGCACTCAGGGATCACGTACATATCCAACGGTGAAAGAATTTTTGAAATCGGTCCAGTAGTCCCTGAGATTAGCGCGTTCAAACAAACTCTTCCGCTTTATTAAGTACTAGATGATGCCCACGGCTTCGCCCGTGTGTATTTAGGTTTGTAAAAATCTCATGGGAACTTTGATTTTCCAGAACAAAAAGTAGCCTATCTGTAGTAAGTAGTAACCTGGCCACAAAACGGAAAAATTCCGTGGGATCCTTACGATTTCAGAATGCAATTCCTTACAGCATCAGGGTTGAGGAGTTGGACATGTACCTACTCGAGGTCATCTATACTAATAAATAAAATTGAAGTGTCTGTCTGTAATATCGAAATAACTACCTCATATTAAGCTCATATGGTTATTTGAACGATACTATAACCGAATCACACGTTTTTAAAATTTTTGTCTGTCTGTCTGTCTGTCTGTCTGTCTGTCTGTCTGTCTGTCTGTCTGTTTGAACGGGCTAATCTTTGGAACGGCTGAACTGATTTTGACGGGACTTTCACATACAAGTAGAGAATTAACCAGGGAGTGACATAGGCTACTTTTTTAACCGACTTTCAAAAAAGGAGGAGTTGTGTTTTTCTACCTATGTACACCGATATCTCCGAGATTTCTGAACCGATTTGCGTAATTTTTTTTTTTTCGATAGAGAAACATTGCGACACTGTCCTATGAAAAATTTGGATTCCAACTCCTCAATCCTGATGCTGTAGGGGATCTGATCCCCAAAACTAATGGGATTTAGGCACTGTCGGTTATTTAAATTGATATTGGGGATACCAATTAAAGACTTTATTGTTGAATGACCTCGAGTAGGTACATGTCCAACTCCTCAACCCTGATGCTGTAAGGAATTGCATTCCGAAATCGTAAGGATCCCACGGAATTTTTCCGTTTTGTGGACGGGTTACTACTTACTACAGATAGGCTACTTTTTGTTCTGGAAAATCAAAGTTCCCACGAGATTTTTAGAAACCTAAATCCACACGGGCGAAGCCGTGGGCATCATCTAGTTCAACAATAAAGTCTTTAATTGGTATCCCCAATATCAATTTAAATAACCGACAGTGCCTAAATCCCATTAGTTTTGGGGATGAGATCCCCTACAGCATCAGGATTGAGGAGTTGGAATCCAAATTTTTTGTAGGACAGTGTCGCAATGTTTCTCTATCGATTAAAAAAAAATTACGCAAATCGGTTTAGAAATCTCGGAGATATCGGTGTACATAGGTAGAAAAACACAACTCCTCCTTTTTTGAAAGTCGGTTAAAAAAATAGCCTATGTCACTCCCTGGTTAATTCTCTACTTGTATGTGAAAGTCCCGTCAAAATCGGTTCAGCCGTTCCAAAGATTAGCCCGTTCAAACAGACAGACAGACAGACAAAAATTTTAAAAACGTGTGATTCGGTTATAGTATCGTTCAAATAACCATATGAGCTTAATATGAGGTAGTTATTTCGATATTACAGACAGACACTTCAATTTTATTTATTAGTATAGAAGTATACATTTTTTGGCCCAATCGATCCAAGAATCGATTGGTCAAATTCAAGTCTAAAGGTGCGTCCAGACTTGAACATTTCACCGAACCGAACAGCGAACATTTCGGCGAACTTGTTACGCTCCAAGCGCGCCGTCCACATTGAGCGTAACAAGTTCGCCGAAATGTTCGCTGTTCGGTTCGGTGAAATGTTCAAGTCTGGACGCACCTTTATGTAGAGAAAAACCGGACTGGTCAAAGAATCTCAATCTGTATATTTATATTTTTATATTTTTCTCTGTCGGTTTGTCTGTTTTGTAGGGGCTAATCTTCGTAATGGCTGAGCCGACTTTGAAAAGATTTTCACTGGCAGTATAGAAGGAGCAACTGAGGCTAGTTTTTGATGTCAGAGGGACAACAAATAGGTTCATAAATTTTTATGGTCTAATTGATATAGATATAGAGATCGATCATCATCCGGAAAAGGATATAGGTAAGCTGTTTATTATCCCGCGAAATCAAAGAGTTCAAAAGAATTTTGTAAAAACTACATGTGGTCGAGGTTTGCCGACTTAGCAAATTATTAGTTTCCCACGGCTGGGTCAATGCTAAGTCTCTCTAGGAACGAGACACAACATAGCTCATTAACGACAAAATCGTAACTTTATTAGCTCATCAGCGACAAAATCGTAACTGTAAACTTCCTCAGCGACTGATAATACAGAGCCCGAAATAAGTCAGGCAGTCAACCCGACGGGCTACTTACCTATTTATGAAGCCAACATTTCCTTGCGGGTAGTCTACGTTTACTTCGCCGCGAATTTTTAGAACACCCAATAAATTCCCGATCCGCTATACATAAAGTATCGGAATTAGCATAAACGCTTTATCGTTTGGTCCGCGCATAAAACATCCGTGGGCCAATTTATGGGCACGACACGATCACGATCCGACATTATAGATTTATAGCGGTAGGCACGCGGTAGGCCGACGGAGTGACCCGGCGAGATATGGAGTCTACTGTGAAAAATTGATATTTTACAAAATAAATTGGTCGGCTTGGTTGGGTATCTATATGTATTTTGTTGTGATTTACGGTTTTCGGGTTAAATGATTTTACATATTATATTCACTATTTAATATTTTTTATTTCAGACTTGTGTGTTTTTATTCGCAACTTTTTACGGTTCCATACCAAAGGGGACAAATGGGACTCTGTTGTTTGGCCTCTACGGTCTGTCCGTTCGTCCTTCAGTAGGGACAAGGACTTAGGGACCTTTCAGACAGACCGGCGCGGAGAGCAGAGCAAATTTTAATCGCATTTAAAATAGAATCTTAAGACATTGAAATAGGCTTTATTTTTACATGTTAACTCTTTTATGATAAGAGGATGCTCGAGCATGCTCCCAATACGCTCTGTGTGAAATATATGAGAGCAGCCGGTCGGCTACTCGTCGAGCCGGTCGGCTGCTCCATGCCCGTGCCCTTTCGCGCTCGAGCATCCGACCGGCTCCGTTCGCGTGCTCTTTCATGCTCGCACAGCCGACCGTAGGCCGAATATGCTCTGCCGTCCGGCCCAAGAGCGTACGCTCGGCTCCGAGCGCATCCGCGTGTCCGTTCACACAGACCGGCGCGGAGAGCAGAGCAAATTTGACCGGCCGGTCTGTGTGAAAAAAAAAATGCTCTCCGACGCTCTCCGCGCCGGTCTGTCTGAAAGGTCCCTTACAGCTTCAGCTGTAATGGGTAGCTAGTTCAAATTTTCACAGCATACGCGTCACTTTGGCCTACATCACGGCAAATAATAAAAATTACAAAAAAAAAAAAAATTTGAAAGTACTTAGGCTCCAAAAAAAATATCGGAAAAATAGTATTTTTATGTTGAGCTATACAAAGTTTGATCAGATTTACTGCCTTAATTCTATGGCATCGTTACATATATTTTTCTAGAAGAATTTATAGGTATGAAGTAGACTAAAAATCGAATATATAGTCATACATATTATTATATTTTCCTTATACATATTATAACCTGTGAACCTCACACTAAGAAGCCTATAATCTTGGGGTTGTGTTTAAAATTTTGTTAACACGGTCAGTGACGGATTTTTTAGTTTAGTGCGCGATCATAAACCAAAAATTCCCATCGAATTCTACATATAAATTTATTCAATTAACCGCAAAAGCCTCTTCATCGTACAAATATGTGAATTAAGCCGGCAAATGTTTAATGGCACAGTAGATTTATTGCCACGAATACATCTTAAAGCAATCCTCTTCTTTTTATTTCGCTGCACAGGCGTATTTATGTATGACTAAGGTTTCGACTGTAAAGACTTACTGGGAATCGCTTTTAGTTTATGGACAGGCGGGTCAGTTTTAGTTTCCTTTAAATCACGGCATAGTTTATTGCCTTGTCTAGATAATGTTAGAGTGGAGTCCAGTCAAAAACCTTTGAAGGTTTCTCATTTAGCAAGATTTTGCGCGTGCGCACATAGTCACTCGAAATTAATTTATAAGTAGATATAAACAGAGTCAAATGTGCAGTGGCAACGTCGATTGCTATCATCGATGTAGATTGCTATTGCATGCTCTATGTTGCTCTAAAAAGCAGAGTGTTCATTGATCGTGAATCTGCGTATGCAACCAGTCTCTGAACTACCTCTTTAAAAGCATTATTATAGCACGCGTGTGGCCTAAAACCACATTATTTTAACGCTTTAATTATTTAACTCAGGTGAATTGACGATCTTAAGCATGTCAATGGCTGCCCCTGGACACAAACGGCACACGAACGTGTTCTGTGGCGATCCTTGCAAGAAATCTATGTCCAGCAGTGGACATTTATCTATTGAAACGACCACGACTCGCGACTTGAGTGAAGTGCACAGTGACAGCGGCCTTCGCAAGGTTAGGGTGCTAACATACCCCGTGCAATAATGGACTGTTTACGTCACACGTAAGTATCTTAATGTTTGCTTTATTCGTACTCAAGTCGTGTTTCCGTCGAAAGTAACAGATTTAGTTACTGTTACGGCAAAGTAGTTTAGAAGATAAGTTTTGCTATTTCAGTTACGCTACAGTCCATAACTTACCATCAACCGTCAGCATGAAAAATGTACAGATAATTTCATCAGTAATTCATCAGTTATCATTGTGAATCACAGAATTGATTGATGCAGAGCCTATATATAGCACACGAGTAGAAAAGGTACCTATAGCCTAATTCGCGCTCTAACTACAAGGTACAAGCTATAACTATTATGCCTTACGCCTAAGCTATCATTATTATTATTCCATATGACGGGAAGTGTCTCCGTCGCAGTGATAGCCGGGGCTAATTAGGCGCAGTGTACAGAGTTTATTGCACGGCGCTCGTAGCCTAGACTTGACATAGCTTTGTAATTAACGCTAAATTCCGTATAGAAATTTCCTTAGTCAATTTATCTAAGGTATGGTGTTTTAAGAATATCTTTCAATTTCTTGAGACAGTCTTGGATGCAAATTTTTTGTATAGGATAGTCAGATTTCAAGGATTTATACAAAAACTATTATAAACTAACTTCAAACGCTACAAGTGCGAATCGGACTAGAGCACCAAGGGTTTCAACCCATAATATGCTGTATTAAACCAAGTGATATAAGTAGGTAGATTTATTTTTAGGTTGAGCAAAACTTTGCACACCTACATGTGATGTCACACTTCTTAAGGTAGACTGGTAGAAAATGCTTTAGCATTAAGTCCGCCTTTTGTACTATTTTGTGCAATAGAGTTTAAAAAAAAAGAAAACTTTGTTATACTTAAGGTAAAAATGAAACGCGTGTTACATTTTTTTTGGTATAAGTAATTTGTATTAAAGTTACAGAACCTACAATTACTGCGACATAACTTTTGCCGCTGTGCCGTGCTACTGAAAGTATGCAGACGTGATATGTAATTAAAATAGCAGTAAGTCAGAAAACGGCGATTTCGAGAAAACGACGCCTAAGTTTTGTTTTTGCTTGGCACATAGTCGTATGTACCTATTAAAGCATCAGTGTCCTTTTAATGTATCACAGAGAAATAAAAAGTTAAAGGCTTTTTCAAAAGATATTAGCGGCAATAAATCTATCCCACTCCCTTCACAAGTTTATGCGTTCCGGGTAACTTCACATTTTTATACGATGACTTACAGGAACATTTAGACTCTTAAACCAAAGTAAATGGACTGGTATCTTTGGAAATGTAGTGATGAGGAGGGTTTTTGTATAATTTTTATTTTGTGTTTTGTAGAGAGTTACTTACTCTGTTACCCAACACTCGTGTTTCCCACCTAGCAGAAAGTTTTGTAAAATAGGGTAAAACCCGGATAGACGCCCCACTTTTTGAAATGGCCTCCTAACTTTTAAAATATTAATTTATCACAAATAATATTTATGAATATAGCTAGTTTAATTCTTTGGGTTCCATTATGACTTGTTTTTCTTGTCCTAACGATTACAGATTTTGCAGAATTTAACTTTTTGCAGAGCCTTTTTTTTGGGATAGATGCCTACCTGTGTGGATAGATGCCCCACTATGAAAATACTAAAAAGGATAGATGCCCTATGAAAAAAATAAGCAAAATACATAGTTTCATAAGGTTTTATTATCTAAATATATAAAAGGAAGAGGTGACTGACTGACTGACTGACTGATCTATTAACGCACAGCTCAAACCACTGGACAGATCGGGCTGAAAGAGATAGATGCCCCGAAGTATATTAAAACTATCAGTAATTTATTGAAAAAAGAAAAAAAATATAAAAGAACATTAAAAATATTTAAAAAAATACTTTATATATCTATAGGTATATTAGGGGATAGATGCCTCAATGGGCACCTATACCTCGAAAAATCGAGGCAACTATCCTTTTTGATATGGATAGATGCCCTTTTATTTATTAAATAAACTAAAAACTAAAGAGCGATTATTTACACTTAGGTGTACACTTATTGAACCAGTGTATTGACATAATAAAAAATATAACAGAATCTACGACTACTTCAAAAGTTATACAACGGCAAATACTCGCCTCTAAAACTTTGAAGGATTTGCTGCGTTCGCTGCGGAGATAATCACACGCACAAGCGAAACAAATTGTTTTAATACAAATGTATGTAGGGGCCTGAGGTTTGGGGGGCCTGCGCTTCTTATTTAAACTATCAATTTTTAGTCGCGAGTTTGGGAAGTCAGGTTTTTTGACATTGAGGCATCTATCCAACTGCGTTATCTATCCGGGTTTTACCCTACACGTAATTTTCCAAATTTTATCTCAAGTGCTGGCCAATATAAATAAACGCTGTTTGTGAATTGCACCGAAATTCTTCTGATGTTTGTAGATCTACAAAAATCGGCACCCGGTAAATTGTGCACCAACTGATCCTAGAGATTTGGGGCTACTGAATAGGCTCTTATTCAATTTGTTTAAAGATGAAATCGGCTAATATAGCTAATTTTCTAAGTTGGGTAAAGTATATAGGTACATGTTTTCTGTACCTACGATTCTGAAAAGCATTCAAGTCATAATCGTATTATTAATCCATCAACCACTTTAGTTAAACCATTTGAAAATGCTAAAATCGCAGGTGTACGCCTTATGAGGGTAGAATAAAAAGTAAAAATAGCCGCATAAACCCCCCAACCAGTATTAAACAATGATTAATATGTTGTTTCTAACGTGGGACTTCTAGGCTACGATTATGAAAAGCGTTCAAGCCATAATCACACAATTAATCCATCCACCACTATAGTAATGTTTGAAAATGCATACAAAATTGCAGGTGTACGACATAAGAGGGTAGAATGCAAAGTAAAAATAGCTGCATAAACCCCCCAACCAGCATTAAATAATGATAAACATGTTTTCTTTAGCGTGTGACATCGAGGCTATGATTATGAAAAGCGTTCAAGCCATAATCACACAATTAATCCATCCAACACTATAGTTAAACTGTTTGAAAATGCATACAAAATCGCAGGTGTATGAGGGTAGAATGCAAAGTAAAAATAGCCGCGTCAAACTTCCACCAGCATGAAATAATGATTAACCAGTCTCGTTGGCAGCAGACACCAGACAGCCGGCAATTTCCCCCGGTGCATGAGACGGCGTTTTTCCATTTAGCGATATTTAGTATTCATCGCAATGACTTGTTATTATTCATAATTTAATCCGTTTCTGACGGTCCTCATTGCAAGTGTGTCATTTTATATTCTAAGGAGTTGTAACAAATTTTGGTAACGGTCTCCGAAATAGGTGAGTGTGGACCCACAGGATAAGGAACAACTGTCTGATACCAAATAATATCAGTCTACCTTTGTCAAAAAGTTGCGTTTCTTTTGAAGACGGCTGACAAATGTTATCATGACAAAAAAACTTACTTATGAGAGAATTGGTTAGTGCTCGTTGGGCAGTAAATACTTAGCAGTAGGTACTCGATGTGTGTTGTGTAAAAATTAACAGAAAATTAGGTTGCGTGTCGGCGAAATGTCTATTCAAAGAATTTCAGACGCCACAAATAAATAAGTAACGCAACCACTTATTACAAGCATTACTAGATTTATATCAGGTACTTGTAGAATCAGTGGCGGGGCAAGACCAAAATTTTATGTGGGCATGATATATTTTGCGAGGCCCTCTGAATTTTTTTTTCATACAAAATCATAGTAGGCACCTACTATACTATGTAAGTAACCTCCGGGTCGCGAGGCCCTCCGTAGCGCGAGGCCGTGGTCCTGGGCCCACATCGCCCACGCCTTCCGCCGGTATTGGCGCTTTAGCCTGTGAACACAAAATCAGCAATTTCATGAGATCGTTATTTTTTAACCCCCGACGCAAAAACGACGGGGTGTTATAAGATTGACGTGTCTGTGTGTGTGTGTGTGTGTGTGTGTGTGTGTGTCTGTCTGTTCCCCTGTGGCGCTCAAGCGGGTGGACCGATTTGAATGCGGTTTTTTTTGTTTGAAAGGTTATTTAGTCGAGAGTATTGTTAGCTATGTTTGATGAAAATCGGTCCAAGATGGCCGCCGCTACAAAATGGCGGATTACATATTTTATCACAACGCCCTCAATATGGGTATCAAATGAAAGGGCTTGACTAGTAGAATAGCATTATGTAAATCCAAGATGGCCGCCGCCACAAAATGGCGAATGTCGGGGGTTTTTTAAATTTTAAATTTATACTTGTGTTACGACTTGCAAGAACAGTAAGCTACATCAATATTGATCATTGTTTTACCGACTTCCTATATCGATAGGTGCTCAGTAATCATTAACTACAAAAACTGGTATTCCTATGTGAGTTTGTGTTTCACAGGTATACTATGACTACTGAGTGTGCATTATATCTGCACATAGATGCAGATAGTGTGATGCGATTGTTTCATGGTATCGATTACGTCCGAATCATAAGAACAAAAGCTATAGCATTAACGAAACAAAGTTTTCGGTAACCCTCTTACCGCAATTACAAAATCGGCTCAACGGAAATTCTTTCGGCAAACAAAACGGAGTTGGACGCGTAATATTTTGTTTTCCCCATTTTAATGAGTACCCGCTAAAACAATGTTCCAGTTGAGAACGGTTTCGGAGCCACAGGAGCGGAAAATTGGTCCCCCATTAAGAGGCTTTCAATTTTATTTTTTTCCTCCTACGGTTGGTAATTAAATGACAATTACTCGATTCAGGGTGAACTTTGTAGTTTTTTTTACCCGACTACGGCAAAGCCAAAAAGTAAGGGTTATGATTTTAACAATCTATTGATTCGTTGTTATGGTCCTTGGTTACATAGGCTACATTTTATTTACGAAAAAAATCTAGAAGTGACCTTCGCGCGGCTTTTTAGAGTATTAAATTAGTTTATAGGATATACATAACAGATGGCGCCACTAGCTGCTTGCCTCGCGCTTTTTGCACACTAAATTATTATTAAATTACTAAGCGTAGTCGGGTTTTAGTTTACGAACTTTATTATTATAAGGGTCGCCCATATAATATTGGCGTTTTATCTATAATCAACACAAACTAAAATGAATAATATACAGACCGACTATAGTAGGTTAACTGAGACGGCTGCGCGGTGCAGGAGGGGTGACTTTTTTTTTTTTTTTTTTGACGTGGTGGAAACCTTTTATAGGTACCCCCGTTCTGCGGCCGAATGCGGCAGAACGAAGGTTATGTGGGACTCCAACCGGGTATACCCACTAAAACCACCACGGCATGACCCTCATGCTGTGTGCTGGACGCCTGGGGAACCCAAAGTATGCATCCCCGGTGTCCGGCAGCCGCCCCAGCTGGGGCTCCCGCTCGCCTCTGGGCTGTCCCTCCAGAGGCTCGCGCCCTCCCGTAATTTTTTAACGAGGTTTTCTTCCTCCCGCGATGGGCATCGCTGCCCCCCGCCCCGGGGTGTCTCACCCCCAGTTTCATCCGCAGTGCCCTCTGCTAATCAGAGGGACACGCGGAGAAACCTCCCTCCGCCAGGTCATTGGCCATGGCTAACAATATCCCCGAAATTATTAACCATGTTACCGGGGTGCACCGGCCCGAATACTGCTCTTCCCCTCGGACGTATCCAAGAGGACCAGCAGCACCCAGGCACACTTGGAGGTTACCTGGCTAGCACCCCGTGCAGGAGGGGTGACTAACTTAACCTGCAACTTAATTTGCAACCCAAATTTTTCACTTTATCCGTGTGAGTTAAAACTTTTTGGAAATCCCGTACTAACTTCTTGTTTTTCTGGGTCAAAAACGAAAAGCTTATAATTCAGTCCTTGTATAATTATCTACTTTTGTGAAAGTCTCGTCAGAATCGGTTTAGACGTTCCGCCTGGACAAACAGGCAGATAAACATTTTAAAAACGTATTATTGTGATAAAATATCGGTCAAATATTATACAAGTAAGAACTTACATCGTAATTATAATCATAGAGAGATATTTCAGTTCTATTCATTTATATAGATTTATCGTAATAATTAAGTAGGTTATTTGTAGATTAAGTTAAATAAGCAATTCCGTGGAAAGTGAGCGCCGTGAAATATCGCTATTTTACATAATTCATAGCTTAACAAGGCTTAGGCCTAGGTATTTGAATGGAGATCAAGCTCTGCCGAGGTTCCGAGGTATACATTAATTCTGGCCGATTTATGTTTTAAAATACCTGAAATAAATATTAGTTAATAGTTTCATACTAATAAATAGTTTCATCTACAAATTCGAATCTAGAAAGAACTAGACTAGGCTCTTATTTCTTCAATCAAACTCACTATGCATAAAAAACACGATCTTTTAAAAAAAATAAAAACCATATTATTTAATGATATTTTAAATGTTGTGCCGTTGCGGTAACGAAAACCTCTGCCGGCGATGTTTTGCGTAATATGAACGAAAAAGAAAAATATCGAAAATGAAACATACATTTCGAAAATGACAATGTGGAAATAATACGTAAAACCTGAACAACTGCCAGTGGCACGGCGCGGTTAATTTTTCATATCTTTTACTGGAAAAGTGCAATTTCTGCGAACGGGAAACCGTGCGGTCTTGGCCTCGTTGATCTAATGGCTGGCATGTTCCGTTGCAGAGCAAGATGACGCGAGTTCGAGTCCCGGCTTGGGCCAAAAATGTCATTGGATTTTCCTGACAATAGGTAAATTGTCCGTACACCCGTATACGGGGGTGTATCGGACAGTGCATCGGTTCTGCTACTGGTCTCTTGATTGCCGCACCATTTAGCTATGAAAACGAGAGAATAGAACATGCGTCTGTGTTTGTACATACATTTGTGCACTATAATAATTATATTCGGCGTAGTTGGCGAAAATTCGGCCAGTACAATATTATTATCTAATCGATCGCCTATTTACAGTTTTAGTCGATAATTTAAATTGAGAAAGCTGACGATTAACGCCACAGCCTATTTCCAAACTTAATTTGAAAGAAAAATGGTCATCTTTTTCATATAATCGTAAATAACCAAATAGAACATACGATCGACTCGGAATCCGATAAAATCGATTGCATTCATAGTCTTACGAAAAAGTCTCCATAAATAAACGTCTATCACCCATTCACATGCCAAATTATCGGAATCTATCATAATTTTATTCATGAGAGGAAATATTTGTAATAGACACAACTAAAAAGAGATTGGAGATCGATAAAATCGATTAGATTCATAGAAGGCATTACAATAAAATAATATTCAAATTAGATGATGCGATATACATTAAAGAAATTTAATTTTGATAAAAAAAATACTTATTTGAAATGATCATCATTTGTATACTATTATTATACTATATCTAAACACAATATTTTTTTAACAACAAATTAGCCCTTGGTAGGGTAACCAACCACTAGGGTGGTAACTGGTAACCAACCACGGCTGAAGCCTCCAACCAAACCAGATCGGAGACAATTTAGAAATTATAAAATCCCAAATTGCCCCTGCCGGGAATCGAATCCGGGACCTCTCACTTATAAGACCACAGCGTTCACCACTGTGCCATCTAATACCAATAAACATACTTAATTTTGTCTTTAATACTTGTATTTTTAGTGGTTTAGTACCTATTTAATATTTTTCAAACCGACAATGTACAATGTGTAAACCACAGTGACAGCTTTAGTTACTTACCCAACGTTCGTTGACCTAGTCAGAGTAGAGTAGCGTCAGCTGATTGCATTACATTGCGAAGTTTTAAAAAATACATCATCATCATCATCATGATCAACCAATTACCAGCTCACTACAGAGCACGGGTCTCCTCTCAGAGTGAGAAGGGTTTTGGCCATAGTCTACCACGCTGGCCAAGCGGATTGGCAGACTTCACACACCTTTGAGAACGTTATGGAGAACTCTCAGGCATGCAGGTTTCCTCACGATGTTTTCCTTCACCGTTAAAGCAAGTGATATTTAAATACTTAAAACGCACATAACTCCGAAAAGTTAGAGGTGCGTTGCCCCGGGATCGAACCCACGACCTCCGATTAGAAGTCGGTCGTCCTAACCACTAGGCTATCACAGCTTAAAGAATAAGCTTAAAAAATACAGGAAATATTATTTTAATTTTTTTTTGCATTTTTTGTGGTATCTTGTTAGTAATCATCACTACTAAGTATTACCTGTTTTCATTTCCGGTCCCCTTACACCCGTTATAGTTACAAAAAAAAACGATTGTCGAATAGAATCGTAGATAAAATCGATTAGTATCTTAGACTGAGAGGAAATTACATTATTTATAATTCAATTTGTCATTCATAATCATAAAGCATTCAATCCGAATAGTCCAGTTACTTTGTTCTATACCAACATGGCCAGGTTAGATGCCAATCTCTGCTATTAGCAAACGCTCTATCGTCGGCGTGCGTCTGAAATGTTAATGTCGATTGTCGACGTTCCCACCGTTACATCACTAGCTCACAAACTTAATACCTCCATCCCAAAAGTCGTATATCGCTTTTATAGCTTTGAAATAAGATTCAATTTTGTTCAACAAAATATAAGTGGACTGTTAAATTGATTTTGTTAACAATTTTAACAAAGTTATAAATACATATATGTACAAAAAGTAACGAACAGACTTTATGACTGGGTACTAAGTTACAAAATTACGTATAATTTATAAAGGATATGTAAAATTCAAATGGCAAAGTCCTAAGGGCGAATCAGTAGTCAAGTGTTGGCGCATGCTCAAATACGACTATCAGTATACCAAATGCAAATTACAGCAAATCTAGGCTCCTTTTATAGAGGTCTAGGTAATCTAAATATGCGATCGGGATACAAAAGCGATATGATAAACTGTTGTAGTGTGAGTAAAAGTTAACCATTAATAAAACAATCTATATTTTAGAAAAAATTAAACCGACTTCGGTCGAGCAATCTCAAAGAAATCGGTGGACCTACCAATAAAAATATTAGTGACCTTAAGGGTACATTAAGCATTTAACTTCGTAGGTACATAAGAATAATAACTAGATGTGTTATATACTGAAACCTTCCTTAAAGTAGGTATAAAGTAAGCACCTAGTACTAAATTACAATTGCGAAAAAATCATCAAAATCAATTCATTGGTTTTTGAAATAATCACGAACATACATAGGTACATATTACATACATACGGATCGAACACAGTACCTCCTTTTTTCAAGTCGGTTAAAAATAACATGAAATCTAGTAGGTAACTAACAAGGAGACGGCAATGGTGTGGGGTCCTCAAATCAAATGGAGGTTCCGCGTGTAGTTAGCACTCAGCGAGTGTATATTCATCTCAAATCCTAAAGCGCACTATTTAGCCGTTGCCAAGAAAAAAATTCCTGTATTTTTTTTTTGTATTAAAATCTAATAAATCGTTATAAACCACTAGAGAATGCCCGCGGCTTCGCCCGCGTGAATTTCGGTTTTGCACAAATCCCGAGGGAATCGTGGATTTCCGGTTCCCGTGCCCACTCCCTTTTCCAACCTTTATACCTACTTTCAAGGAAGTTTGCTATAGTAATCTACCTATAGCTGTAGCTATAGATTTCGGTTTTTTCAAAATCCCGTGGGAACTCTTTGATTTTTCGGGATAAATAATTGCCTATGTTTTAAGTCAGGGCATAATCTATCTTCATTCAAAATTTTAGCCAAATCGGTTCAGTGATTGGGTAACAGTGATTGGGTAACAGTGATTGAGAGTAACAGTGATTGAGTAACAAACATCCAAACATCTAAACATCCAAACATCCAAACATCCACACTTTCATATTTATAATATTAGTAGGATTTCTTTTGAACATTATTGAATCGGGAATTTAATCATTTTTAACTTTTTAACATTTAGAACTTATAAAAGACGGAGGAATGTGAATAGATATTTGAAAATAGTTTTTTTTTTCAAACATTAGGATTTTTTTTCTCGGCAATGGCTAAGTAGTGCGCTCTAGGATTTGAGTATATGAATACACTCACTGAGTGCTAACTACACGCGGAACCTCCGTTTGATTCGAGGACCCCACACCCTTACCGTCTCCTTGTAAGTGATAAACGTACTTGGAATACCTATTAATATGTGTAGTACAGAATTGAATTAAATCCAGCAGACCGTGAAATCTGTTACCTGAAGTCTAGAACAAATAGGACGTGCGTTCCATCGTCTCACGTCCCCCCTCGAGTTGAAGACAAGTGATTTAGGTACCCACTACCCACCATTGGATTAGTATAAAGTTGTAATAAACTATATTATTAACCCCGGACGTGTTTGTGTGCGTGTGCGTGTGAGTGTGTGTGTGTGCGTGTGTGCGTGTGCGTGTGCGCGTGCGCGCGCGCTTGTGTGTGTGTGCGTGTGTGCGTGTGTGTGCGTGTGTGCGTGAATGCGCGCGTGCTCGTGTGCGTGTGCGTGTGTGTGTGTATGTTTTTAATTTATACTTGCAGGAAAAATTCAAATGAATTCAATACACCATATTTGAAGAGTTCCCTCGATTTCACCAGGATCTCATCATCAGATCCTGACCTGATGACCATGGGATCACCTGAAGGATATACCCTTTCAAATGAAAGAAAAAATATACTAATCAGTTCAGGCGTCTTTGAGTAATCGGGGAACATACCTACTTACAGTTTTTATGCATAGGTACATACATACATACCTACTTACATAAAAAGTTTCCGACGAATTGAGAACCTGCTCCTTTTTTTCAAGTCAGTTAAAAATATTTTTAGTTGATACATTTTATGTATAAAGCAATTTTAACATAGCGAGCAAAGGAGAATGACCACCCCTGTCCCAAACATTTACACAAAATGTAATAATTATTAATGCTACACTTCACGATAAAAAAATGTAATAAAAAAGGAATTAAACCGTCTTTTCAACTTCCCGTTTAAGTCTGACGGCCATTTGCATTACATTCTACGCATACATGCCCAAATAAAAAGAGGTTTGTTATTTAAAAAAAAAATTCATTTAAAATAGAACGGATATTAATTATTTAAATACATTATTTTATTTGTTATTTGTTGTAAATCGTACAATATATGCTTAAAGTAAATAAGTAATAATTAATATTATTATTTTTTTATAATATTGTTGTAACTTCGTTGCGTTTTGTGCAATGGAATATAATATAACTACAACCTTTTTGATTTTGTGTAACGAAACTTATTTCAAGATGTCAGTGTGACATGTCATTGTTTTAGTTGTGTGTGACGCTAGTGACGTCTACTCTGTTTACATTTTGAATGTTTATTGTAGCACAGCGGAGACCAATATTAATTTGGTTTATTGTTTTTGTATTGGATATCGTTGGACAGGTATGTTAAGTATAGTGCGCGCCAAACAAATAGTTCAAATCGGCAGGAAAGATACACGGCTTTCCTTACTACTTTAACAATTATAAACTACACATAACCTAGAATCATTTTCAAACTTAAACTTAGATTTATTTAAAACTACAAGTCCTAGAGGTATTAAAATGGTGTGTTTGGTTATCAGGAATAAACCTGCAATAAATGCTGCATACAACACGCTTGTAAACGACTGGGTTACACGCCCATAGATTTTTGGGCATTCTCCTTTAAAATCTAGCGAGAATTACTTATTCTAGTCGTAATCGTAGAATCAAGCTATTGTATTATGTTATGATGACTATTAAACTAACCCAGTAAGTATAGACTGCACGAAATTTCGAAACACGTACATAAAGAGGTGTCAAGTTTTATGAACAGCCTAAACAAATGTATCTTTTGAATGAGGCAAATTAGGTCTGGTTGTCGCTTAGTTCATACAATAGAACTAGGACTGCGACCGAACAAATAGGCCCGAAGGTCTCTCATTCGCTCTGTTTTGCCTCGCTCCTAGTTCTGAACTTTAGACACGAAAGTTCAAGTGTGTACGCAACTTCGGGTTCTTCCTTCCGATGAACAGACAAACGCCTTGTGTTTGAGCGACTCATGTGTAGTTTACCAGTACGCTTTTCGTTTGTGGTTTTGTAGTTTTGTGAGTTGAGACTTGAGGCAAAGAGAAGAAATCTCAATATATTCTAAAGGTTGTAATTTACAAGTACATTAAAAATTTAAAAAACCCCCGACATTCGCCATTTTGTGGCAGCGGCCATCTTGGATTTGGAATAGTGCTATTCCACTAGTCTTAAGCCCTTTCATTTGATACCCATATTAAGGGAGTTGTAAAAAAATATGTAATCCGCCATTTTGTAGCGGCAGCCATCTTGGACCGATTTTCTTCAGACATAGCTAACAACACTCTCGACTAATTCACCTTTCAAATAAAAAAAAACTGCATTCAAATCGGTCCACACGTTTGAGCTCCACAGGGGAACAGACAGACACACACATACAAACACACACACACACACACAGACACACACACAGACACGTCAAACTTATAACACCCCGTCGTTTTTGTGTCAGGGGTTAAAAATCAGAGTTCGGAAGCCGAAAAATTTTTGAAACCGGTTTCGATCATCAATCCCGGCATCCAAATAATTTGTCATGATTTCGGTTTTGTTTTCGTTACATGTCCACTGCTGGACATAGTGCAGCAAGGATCGCTACAGAAAACAATCTTGCGCTGCTTGTGTCCAGTCCGTCCACCTGGTTGGGGGTCTTCCCACTCTGCACTTCCCGATGCGAGGTCGCCATTTGAGCACCTTGAGACCCCCAGTGGTTCTTCGAACAATGTGCCCCTCCCATTGCCACTTCAGTATCGCGATTTTGTGCGCAACAGCGTCGGAAACTCTGATCCTCATACAGAAAAAAACCAATGTAACCCTAATTAAACAAAAAACTCTGACTATGCTTATATTAAATGTTTAGCTTGTTTTAAGCTTGTTATCATGCTAAAAAAACGTTGTTGACGCCAAATGAAATTAAGTAACAGAATGTATTGTCTCCGCGGGGAATCCCCGCAGCCCGCTGCAACGAGCCAAGCTCCTAACAGCTACTTTGCAGACGAAACGATGAGTTTGCAACGTATGTGCGACCCTTACTATTTGCATTTGACACACTAATATAATTTTTAGTGAATTATTTTTATCTAACTATATAATTATGACGTCTTGTTAAATTCAATATGACGGATATGACAATCAAAATAACGATGATTAAGCGTGGATTAAACACACAGCTGTACTGGAGAGAGATCGTTGACAACTACTGCTAAAATGATATTAAGTGCTTAATAGTTCTTAGTCTATCTGTCTGGAATTCCTGTTGCGCTGATATCGGTCAGGTACCTACGTCTGTCGTCCGCAAAAACCTTAGCAGATAATAATAACATGTTAAGGCTTCTATGCAATAAAACGGAAGGATATAATTATTATTACATTCATGCTGAGCACCACACTACGATCAAAGAATACTAAGTATTACTGCGTAAAGAAGCGCAGAAGCCAATCGTCCTTGTCCCGCTCTATTTACGTATAGCGTTGTCCTTGTCATCAGTAGTTCACTTGTATGAGGTGTCGGGGGTGTGTTACGACGCTGACAACGCTGACATTTCAACAGTATGCGGGAAAGACGTCTGATATCAGCATAGGACATGTAGGAGAAAAATTAAGGCTTTACTAGAACTAGAGTTAGTTATGTCTAGAAATCTCATGGTAAGAGATTCGTTCTCTGTATTCTGTATCTCAACATGTCACGGCTTAATGCGAGCGAGCCCGCCCGAGTTCTCATCTAATTTCATGCACCGAATAAAACATATGTATTTACGAAGTGCGAAATAAAATAAAAGAACAATAATTATAAATTGAGCCCTTTTAGAATAAACAATTTAAGTACTTACTATTCAGAGTTCAAGTAAGCTTAAAATGTTACCTATTGGTTCAAAACAAGCAATGCACACGTGAAATCTATACTAATATAATAAAGCGGAAGAGTTTGTTTGTTTGAACGCGCTAATCTCAGGAACTACGGGACCGATTTCAAAAATTCTTACACCGTTGGATATGTGCCTGATCCCTGAGTGCTATAGGCTATATTATATTATGTACCACGGGCGAAGCAGGGGCAGACCGCTAGTGTACATTTATATTCTTGTTGGTCTCAGTGGTGCAGCGAAAAGTTGTAACTTGTAGTTTCCGAGTTTGTTCCCCAATTGTATTTGAACCGATTCTTAAAATTCTGGCAAGTACTTGTGAGGTATCTGAATAGATATAGAGAATAAACACTTTTACTCTTTACTTTATCTGTCACTATCAACCGCAATCTGCGCGACCCAAAATGTTGTACTCTTGAGACGACTCTTTCATACTGTTTTGGATAGATGTATGGAGTGCATTTGAGTTGGGCGATCGTGACACGGCCATAGAAAGCAGTCCTTGGTGATCCTTGATGATCACGTGATTCTTGACCTTGGTGATCACGTGTTCACCAATATCACGTGACTTGGTGATCACGTGTCGCGTGATCACCAAGCGACACGCAACTTGGTGTCTTGTCGCAGTCGCATGTATTTAGTGTAGGTACCGTTATTATCTTCTTTATTCCGCCCGATATTGTTAGGCCCGACGATTAATTATATTATTATCAGTCCTCTTCCATAGACATATATAAGTACTTTTTAACGCCTTTAAGTGGATATTACAATACTTAATGATCCTGCAAGCACAACTTTTTCACTAGCAATACATAGGCTCTTAAAACACAGCAATTCCGAAAATCCTATTTCATTTAAACTTTATTACTTGGGGCTTTGGAATGAAAGCATTTAAAGGAGTCTGGAGGTAGGTATTTGGTGCATTCGTGCGGTCGACTCAAAGGGTCCGATTCAGACTAAGCCAGTACACGTTAGTGACACTGTGGCTTCGCAAATTGTAGGACAAATGTCGAATGATTACGAAGCTTTATAAGCGCATTTGGAATTCCCAAACCCGCGGTGATAAAACGTAATTCATTGGCTGGGCAGTGCGTTCATATAAGTGAGTGATACGGAATACAAAATAGAGAAAATGTAACAGGCAGCGCATTTTAAAATACAAAAGTTTTGCTTCTGTTGGATATCCTATGACGTCACCTCAAAATCATGTCAAAAATTCAATTTAATTTTGTGTCGAAAGTTTTTAATCTCTTCTTGGGCACTGGTGGGTATTCATATCCGATATGTTGATATTACTATCTTATAGAGTGAACTCTATTTTTGACATTTTGATAGATTTTTAAGACAGGACTTTGTCAAATAATTTACACGCATCCGAATGTAAATCGGTAAACATTGTATATATAAAAAGCCGAGCGACCACAGTACAGTCACGCTTTGTGCACCTGATTTGTATGCAGCCTTGAAGGTCAGCAAGTTGTCAAATCTTGTGACTATGTGCCTATAGAAAATACTTTGCGTCAATTGATGTTCGACGATAATTGTATATTTGCATATTCAAAGGAATACTATTTGCGCAATCAAAGTTGTAGTGCATACAAGTATAAATTAAAAATTAAAAAAACCCCCGACATACGCCATTTTGTGGCGGCGGTCATCTTGGATTGGTTTTCATCAAACATAGCTAACAACACTCTCGACTAATTCACCTTTAAAACAAAAAAACTGCATTCAAATCGGTTCACCCGATAGAGCGCTACAGGGGAACAGACAGACACATACACACACCACACACACACACACACACAGACACGTCAAACTTATAACACCCCATCGTTTTTGCGTCGGGGGTTAAAAATCATAGTTCACACATGTCATGGTCACCCTGGTCCTGAAGGAATTTAGTGTTTAATGACTGGGCAGTGCGAGAGATGCCGGGCTAAGCGGATTTGCCGCTCCACTCGGATCGGAGTGAGCACTTTTCTGCGAGTATTCCTCGCGGGAAATTGTGCTTAATCGCGGGAATTAAGTTGTATGACGATAATAAAAGCCAATAGAAGACTCGATGGCTCTACGCTAAAAGCTACGGAATAAAATCAGAGAGGTCGAAGTTTCAAATCATGAAACTTGTGGGAATGTATGGGAGGAATTTATTCAAAGCGCACCCCATACAAACAAAGTTTGATTCTTATTCAACCAATTTAACTATACTCTTCACAACTCTATTTACTTACCAATTTAATTTTAGTTAGTGTTACCAAAAATTAAATCGTGTTACCCTTGCGGTCCTTTCCGTGCACATTTGCCAGCTTTACTTTTTTTGCGTCTGACATGGTGGTCGAAGGTTTTTCTAGCTCAATATCACAGATACACGGATAGCGTATTTTGGTGTCTATGCGTTCATATCTACGAGACATGGTCGCTAACTATGGGCCTCATAAGAAAGCTCAGAGTCACTCAGAGAGCGATGGAGAGATCTATGCTCAGAGTTTCTCTACGTGACCAAATCAGAAATGAGGAGATCCGTAGAAGAACCAGAGTCACCGACATAGCTCAACGGGTTGCAAAACTGAAGTGGCAATGGGCGGGGTACATAGTTCGAAGAAATGATAGACGTTGGGGTCCCAAGGTGCTAGAATGGCGACCTCGCACCGGAAAACGCAGTGCTAGTAGACCCCCCACTACGTTGACTGACGACATCAGAAGAGTCGCAGGGAGCCGCTGGATACAAGCGGCACAAGATCGCGACGTGTGGAAATAAGTCCCTACAAGAGACCTATGTCCAGCAGTGGACGTCTATCGGTTGATCACGACGATATCTACGAGTACACTGTTGCGCAGAATGGCTATTTAAATGATCTATCCTTATATTTAACCCCCGACGCAAAAATGACGGGGTGTTATAAGTTTGACGTGTCTGTGTGTGTGTGTGTGTGTGTGTGTGTGTGTGTGTGTGTGTGTGTGTGTGTGTGTGTGTGTGTGTGTGTGTGTGTGTGTGTGTGTGTGTGTGCGTGTGTCTGTCTGTTCCCCTGTGGCGCTCAAACGGGTGGACCGATTTGAATGCAGTTTTTTTGTTTGAAAGGTGAATTAGTCGAGAGTGTTGATAGCTATGTTTGATGAAAATCGGACCAAGATAGCCGCCGCTACAAAATGACGGATTATATATTTTATCACAACGCAATATGGATATCAAATGAAAGGGCTTAACTAGTAGAATAGCAAATCCAAGATGGCCGCCACCACCAATGGCGAATGTCTGGGGTTTTTTAAATTTCTAATTTATACTTGTTTTAGTTACCCATAACTTGTACTTACGTTACAGTTACATTTACCGTGGTCGTGGACCTTTAATATAAATAGTCGTTAATTCAAAAGTTGCAAATGTTGCAAACACCGGATTTTGAGTCTAGCATCTGATACTTACTGAATGAAAAATTGCCAAAGCCCGATGAAGCAACTAAAAAGGGAGTGAAAATAAAAGCAAAGTTGGATGAAATGTGACAAATCTCTTAGGTTTATTAAAAATCGTAGCCTCGACGAAAGAATTGGCAACAGTTGTTTGTAACCGAGGCTTGGCAGGCTATTCGCTTTCTCCGGGTAAAAATTGCTCGCTTGGCAACATCTGTACACTGTATATACACTCAGTACGGGATTAAAGTAAATTAATACCTCATATTTTTAAATCTCGATTTTTAACCCCCGACGCAAAGACGACGGGGTGTCATAAGTTTGACGTGTCTGTGTGTGTGTGTGTGTATGTGTGTGTGTCTGTCTGTTCCCCTGTGGCGCTCAAACGGGTGGACCGATTTGAATGCGGTTTTTTTTTGTTTGAAAGGTGAATTAGTCGAAAGTGTTGTTAGCTATGTTTGATGAAAATCGGTCCAAGATGGCCGCCGCTACAAAATGGCGGATTACATATTTTATCACAACGCCCTCAATATGGGTATCAAATGAGAGTAGACTAGTAAAATAGCACTATGCAAATCCAAGATGGCCGCTACCACAAAATGGCGAATTTCGGGGGTTTTTTAAATTTTTAATTTATACTTGTTCTATGTCATCAATAATTTAATTATAATTAATTGGTCTGAGGTATGGATCTCTGGTTTCCTAAGATAGTCAGATGTCACAAACCTTTTTGATTTTATTATCTTTAGGTAATAGTAAAATTACTTGTCCGAAATATTGGACATTGGAATTCGGTTTACTTAAATGAGCGGGTCATGTTGTGACTTGTGGACTTTGGAACAAGATCTACTACTTTCCGGATCCCTCAAAATCAAAAGTGCCAACGTTGGTGCGATGAATTATAAAAATTAGAATAGAATAGAAAAGTTTTTTATTCAAATAAAATTTTACAAGTACTTTTGAATCGTCAAATGAATCTACCACTGGTTCGGAATGCCATATTTTTATTTAGGTGGCCCAAAGAGTCATTTTTAGATAGGTGGCCCAAAGAGGCTCAGAATAGGGAGTTGTAGATATATCGGTAGGAGGCCTTTGCCCAGACGTGGGATAAATACGGGCAAGCTTTAAATTAGATTGAAAACAAATAAAACTAGTACTTAATACCCTTGTAAAAGTTGTCAGTTGTTGCATACTCGAAATATTCAAAACTTTTCACGCTGTACCAAGAACACAACACAAGAAAAAAAAAAATATACAGCATTCGCCATCTTTCCCCCGTTATTTGAGCCAAACTCCCGAAACAGCCATTAAACAGGAACGTCAAAACTGTATTTTGCAACTCCACAAACCAAGATAAGAATGTCTGCATGCCACTTACGACGTTATACTCGTGAATAAGTTGGTGCGGAAGTTTTTGCGAGCAAAACGTATTACTCGTTGAATCTGATGGGGAACTTTATGATTTACCGCCTAACTGCGAGTGTACTGGATAATATGAGACAAACACAACAACTGGGTGAGGTACAATGAATATAAAATTATTTTGCTATAATCCGCTAACAGTGACAAAGTTTGTTTTGTGGTGAATTTGTGTGGTGTTGTGCCTACAAGATTGTGTGGTGTTGTGCCTACAAGATTGTGTGGTGTTGTACCTACAAATTTGTCACTGTTAGCGGATTATAGCAAAATAATTTTATATTCATTGTATATCATGGAATTCCGCAAAGTAACGCCTGCTTCCATTCAACTGGGTGAGGAACTTACGATCTTTTTTCTCCAGTTTTCTGCCTCTCCTTATTTACAAGGAGATACAGTCAAGCAAATCAGAAATGAGGAGATCCGTAGAAGAACCAGAGTAACCGACATAGCTCAACTGGTTGCGAAACTGAAGAGGCAATGGGGCACTTAGCTCGAAGAACCGATAGATGTCGGGGTCCTAAGGTGGGTTTAAACCGGAAAGCACAGTGCTAGCAGATCGCTCACTAGGTGGACGACGACATCAGAAGAGTCGCAGGGAGCGGCTGGATACAAGCGGCAGAAGTCCGAGGCGTGTGGAAGTCCCTACAAGAGACGTCCAGCAGTGGACGTTCGGGGTTTGTAAATTTATAATATCATTGATCTGCATAAGTTACATAAGTACCTACTGCGATGGACCGCGGTAGGTATCAAAATCGTGTATAAGCGATGACTTCAATGCTGCGATATTAAAAATATGGTAGTTACTAAGGCCTCACTAAATCGCTGAGATTGACCTTTCAATGTGTGCGGAGTGAAACGTCTAGTTGCTGCAAAACTTACAAAACTAACGATAACATGAACGGAGTTTAGAAGTCCGAAGGTCACAAAACGTGATCTCTGATACATGCATCTTATGTGTGGTGGCCCTTACGTGCAGGGAGCCCTAAAACCAATGTCCAACAAACGAACTCTCAAATTACACCCGACATACCTGCTCAGGTAGCGGCGCCTGCCTGACAGAAAAAAAAACAACCAGTTGGTCGGATGCGGTCGAAAATGACTGTCGGAAAGAATTACTAATTAGGCGGAACGATTGAGATGATACTAAAAGTCTTTTGTTAGATATTTGTAATAGATTTAGATGATATTTGATATTATCTTTAGTTTGTTATTTATTCAGTGAAACCGTAGTGCTATTGTGGCTAATTTTGTTGTACACAATCTCTAAACCTAAACTAAAATGACAGGTCTAAATCTATTGCTATCCTTTTCCGCAATGAGCACTGTGAAAGAGATAGCAATCGATTTAGACCTGTCATTTTAGTTTACATTTAGGCCTAGGCCGCACTGCGAAATTTATTCGCGCGAATTTTTTCACAAAATTCTGTGACATATGGGAATGTATGAAGCTGCACGCACATGCGATTTAAAATTCGCGAGAAAAATATATCAAAATGCGGAATATAAACCGTGCGAATAAAATTCGCGCGAATAATTTTCGCAGTGCGGCCCCGCTCTTAGAGAATGTGTACAACAGAATTGGCCACATTGAGGCATTATTGTTTTGTTTGTATTATTATCATTTAGACTGCAAGCCGACTGCAAAATATGTCAATAGAACTGCATCACAACTGCAATCTACTACACCGAAACTGCCAATGGGGTCAGACAATCCTACTATCCTACTAATATTGTAAATGTGAAAGTGTGGATGTTTGGATGTTTGGATGTTTAGATGTTTGGATGTTTGGATGTTTGTTACTCAATCACGCCGCAACTACTGAACCGATTTGGCTGAAATTTTGAATGGAGATAGATTATGCTCTGACCTAAAACATAGGCTCCTGGAAACTTTTTATCCTGGAAAAATCCACAGTTCCCACGGGATTTTGAAATCTATAGCTACAGCTATAGGTAGATTACTATAGCAAACTTTCTTGAAAGTAAGTATAAAGGTTGGAAAAGGGAGCGGGAACGGGAACCGGAAATCCACGATTCCCTCGGGATTTTTGAAAAACCGAAACTCACGCGGGCGAAGCCGCGGGCATTCTCTAGTACAGTCCATAAAATATAGCTTTGATCCTGTGTCATGTCATTGAAGTTACGCTCATGAAGTATTTCGTAGCACATAATGTACTACTACATAGTTAAAACATTCCTTCTCTACGTGTCTTGATAGACCTTTAGGTCTCTAGTTGTGACTTGTGGCCCGCTTTACAATCCGTCTCCACTCCTCCCTGACAGTTGCCTTTCTTGCACACTCGTGTAGTGGGATTTCCATTGTGGCCTTGATTTGATCCGTCCATGTGATCTGATTTTCGCTGAAACAACGCAATTTGATCCACGTCTCTTTCTGCAGCGCATTCCGCATTACTGAAGGATGTGACCCCTTTTCATTAATCACATAATGGTACGGGTTTATTTGAGACTACTCGTAGCTTCTGCCCGCGGCTTCGCCCTTGTGAATTTCGGTTTTTCACGAATCCCGAGGGAATCGTGGATTTCCGGTTCCCCTTCCCGCTCCCTTTTCCAACTTTTATTATTTATTATACCTACCTTCAAGGAAGTTTGTTATAGTAATCTACCTATAGCTGTAGCTATAGATTTCGGTTTATTCAAAATCCCGTGGGAACTGTGATTTTTCCAGGATTAAAAATAGCCCATGTGTTAAGTCAGGGTATAATCTATCTCAGCCAAATCGGCTCAGTATAGTTGCGGCGTTAAAGAGTAACAAACATATACCCCCACACACACACACACACACAAACTTTCGCTTTTATAATATTAGTATGATTACAAGCCGGTTCCTAGATCTTTCCGCATACTATTTGTTACCTACTCGAATCGTTTTACTTTACCGTCTACGTCAAATGCCTGTTTAATTCTCCCGGGCAACACCCAGGATAACGCCATACGGATCGTCGCTGTCATTAGGCGCCTCACCTCCAAATTGCTCTCACGGCCGGAATTTGGAAGTTTAATGACGTCATTTTTCGTCGCCCGCGCTGCTTTATCGCCTTATCAGCGAGAGTGCTATCAAAATTGTATTACTTTGTAGTCGTTACGTTTGGTATTATACTGATTTAAATATCTGCTCGATTAAATAGGTAGATCAAATATTTGGCAGCGTTCTTACTTCTTAGGGATGTTTTTTTTACAAGCTATTAATCTCTTTGGGTTGTTTCTAGCGAATTCCACAAAGTAAGTTTCCCTTACCTACCCCGGTGCCACACATATCTCAAACATTTGAAAACTTATTTAAATACTTGTTTGAACACCTAAGGAGTCTTTGGTATATTGTTCAAAGTTTGAACGCACATTTGCACTTTGCCATTCCGTATCGTTTTTTCGAGCGCACATAAAAGCGTTTAAAGTTCAAATAAAGCGAACATACCTATTTGCAATGTCTGTCTGGCCGGTAAGCAAATCTGTATTCAAATGTTAGTCCGTATGTGGCGCCGGGTGAAGGATAAGAAATCGCCCAAATCAAGACATCATCCGTAGTGTTTATATTTAGGTGTCCCTTGATCGTTGGTGAAACAAAATCGTTGTTAATTGTGACCTAATTGAGCTTAAGTATTCCCTATTTAGGGATTGTAGTTAAAACTGGGCTCTGCCTGCCTGTGAAAGTACGGAGCGAGCCACAAGTAACGCTTCCATAATATTTAATTTACGGAATATCTTTGCGAAAGCAGCCGCTTTAAAGCGGGCATAATCCTAAATATTACCAAATTATTTCAGAAGCCGAGCGAAAAAGTATAATCCATCCAGCCATTAGTAATAAACAAGGATACAGCTATTTAGGTCAACGGGTTAAAAGCATCGTTTTAGCGAAGTGCCTTATTATAATCCCCTCTATCTAAACATTAACAAACACGGTTGTGTTATCTTGGGATAAATGTGTGCTATATAATATTATAACTTCATTAAAATAACGCTTCTCAAGGATAGATATATATAGGGCTTATTAGACCCTTTAGCTATCTATTTTTCTATTTGTTAACATCATCATCATTATCAACCCACTAGCTTTTGTCCGCGGGCTCGCCCGCGTGAATTTCGGTTTTTCACTAATCCCGAGGAAATCCATGATTTCCTTTTGGGATTGGTGCCCGTTCCCGCTCCCTTTTCCAATTTTATACCTATTTTCAACAAAGTTTGCTATAGTAACCTATAGCTGCAGCTGTAGATTGCTATAACAGCTTTAGCTTTAGTTTTTCTGTGACTTGAGAATGCTGTGGTCATTTCGAGAAGGTTCCAGTTAGTGTAGTACATATTTTGTGTAATTTATTACGATAGATATAAAAATTGTAACCAGTTTAATGATCCTAATAAAAAAAAAAAAAAACAAATTTCGATTTTTTTTTTTTTTTTTTTTTTTTTTTTTTTATGGTTAGACATTTACATTATTTTAGGTGTACTATAAACTTATATTAAGTTTTTCTGTACACTAAGAGATGCGCCATCGACAATATCGGTATGTCTTATAACAAAGCCTTAAGTGTAACATAAAACAAAAGCATAAAATGCAAAAGTACAATAATTTCTAAGAAAGTGGGTAGATTCCAAAATTATGGTCGTACTCATAGATATGAAGCGTGTAAAAACCTGTAGGCGACACTCCGTTCGTTTATCGAGAATTCTTGTTACAGGGTGTTCTTTAATTTTTAATTTATAAAGTAAGTGTTTGTAGATGGTTTGTAGTTATTTCTATAGTAAAAATAAATATAATGAATAAATATGAAGTGCGTGCAAGTGGTTTTTGTGATGAGTGTGGTGATCTATTATTATTATTAATGTTTAACTATATTTGGAGATTGTAAGTTGTTGATAATAATTTTTAAGCTTATATTTTATGTTTTTTTCTGTAAGAATATCTTTTAGCGACTTCGGCAGCTGGTTAATTAGATTAGGTATGATGTAATTTAATATTTTTTTGCCGTATAGGTTATTATATTTAGGTAATAGAAGTTTAGGGTTTTCATTAACAATCCTACGGCTACGGGTTGAATATGTAATCTGTACTTTTTGTATGTTTTTATTAAAATATTGTTCAAGTAATAGTGTTAGTTCAGTTTTTTCGTGTACGGGTATAATTTTACAAAATGCGAACAGTTTACGGTAATCGTTTTTGTAGCCTTTTTTAATTTTATCTGGAACTATAACTTTTAGAATGCGCAATTGTAGTGTAAAAATTCGATCGAGGTGAGTCTTAAAAGTTCTTCCATAGCTTGATAACCCGTAGGATATAATGGATTCCACCAAACATTTGTATAGTAATAAAAGTGTTTTATATGGAATTTTGTATTTAATCAGAGAAAATTTAGCCAAAATCCCTCTTAACCTATTACAAACATGGTTTATGTGGTCTTTCCAGTTCAATCGATCGTCGATGATAAGCCCGAGGTAGGTATGCTTTTCTACTAGGTCAATGGCGTCACAGTCACATGACGTTGAAATGTCGGGGGTATTTAGATGAAGGCAATTATGATTATGAGCTGTAAGTTTTGGTTTGAAAGAGCTTCTGTTGTGACTAGTGCTGATATACATTAACTTTGTTTTGCTAGCATTGAGTACCAATCCTACGTCATGTGACCATTTCGCTAATGTATCAAAATCAGTCTGGAGTTGTGCTTGGACTTCTTTTATATTACGTCCAGCGGCAACTAGGCAGGTGTCATCCGCAAACTGATAGATTTCACACTTCATTATGATGCTAGATAAGCTATTCACGTAAGTGAGAAAGTGCAAAGGTCCCAGCACGGAGCCTTGCGCAGTGCCTTCCGTTATCAAAAATGGAATACTGTCAGCATTACCGACCCTTACGCGGTATGATCTTTCCTGTAGATAGTTATCACACCAGTTTAGTAGTTTTCCTCTGATTCCGCTATCATCTAGACTTTGTAGTAATTTGTCATGTCTAAGCGTATCAAAGGCCTTGCTGTAGTCTATAAAGACTACCAAAATGTGTTCTTTATTATCTATATGTTTGTATAAACTGTCTGTGAATGCAGAGAGCAGTTGTGTAGTGTTTTTGTGTGGTTGAAATCCATATTGATAATTTGATAGAATGTTGTTATTAGCGTAGAATGTATGTATTTGGTTGCTTATGTATTTTTCAACTATTTTGTCAATGGTGGGTAATATAGATATCGGTCTGTAATTGTCACACTCCAAGCGACTTCCTTTTTTATGTATTGGTCTAACAATTGCAGTTTTAAGTAGTGCAGGGTATTTACCTGTAATTATACTTGCGTTTATCAGATTAGACAGTATTATTTAATTTATTTTAAATCCCTGGGAGCTGTGGATTTTTTCAGGATAAAAAATAGCATGTGTATTAATTCAGGGCATAATCTATCTCCATTTTAAAGTTCGCAAATACTTACAATTCCTTGTGATAGCGTTCAACCCTTTTGCACAAAATCTTAATAATATTATAAGAGTGCTCACACGAACCGAATTTCATGTAGTCGTTACCTCCATGGATATAACATTATCCCTCCCCCCTTAACTAACCCCCAGGAAGGCCAGTTTGGCCCGTCATAACCGTTACATGCTTAATGACGGGGTATAAATGATCGGCGACGTATAAAACATTTAACTAATCGAAGGTCGCAACGGCAATATTGTCATGACAAATAAAAGGGAAAGTGCCAAAAGACGCAGGCTATACGTTTTTATATAGCGATATTTTTCTCTTACACAGATTTTCTATTTGTTTACGATCGAATATATCTATCTAATTCCAGATCTACAAATTGAAGGTCAAGATTTAATCCAGATAGGTACCTACGTATTTAAATAGATTTTTCCAATAATTAGTAAAACTCATTGCAATCTCAATACGTGGATCAATTATTATTATTGACACGTTTTAGTCGCTAAAGACAGTACACCCTCAGATAAAGACTTATCTGTATTGTCAGATTAAGCACACAGTCTATATAGTTACATAGCAAAAATAATAAAAACATAAATTTTTTAATACTTAAATATAATCGATAGCAAACAGATTTTAAAAGAAACGAATTTACAAAAAATTCAAAGTGTCAACTATAGTCTGAATTTTAAGTCGGTGGAATTCTGACAGTTGTCATTTAAAAATAGAATGGAATTAGATATTTGTATAAAAAATAGGGTTACCACCTTTTCGATTTTTTTTAAACTTTGATTTTACCCCAAACTAATGTCAGGCATTTGTCATATCTACATGAGGCAGTTGATTTTTATTTATATGTAAGTTATGAATTTATAATCTTTCTATGGGAACTGTTTTATCTCTAATAACATTAATAATAATTATAATCACACGATTTGCAAACGGCATTAAAAACCAGTCCTCTGTAATCATAGATGATCCTAATTATTAATAAAAGGGTAATAATTAATTTCGAACTATTATTTAGTATTGAATATAATCATTGAAATTCCGTCGGTTGTATGGCCACGTAATTAACACACCTGTTCAATGATAAAATAATGTGCGGGAACCGACATTAAAGATATAAATGGTTTTATTTGCTTGTAAAGTTAAATTAAAATATACAGCCAATAAGGCCATCTGTTCTAACGATGTGTAGAGTGAAATTTGCGTGAAAACCTTTTCGTTATGTAAACGTATGTGTTGCTGACTGTACGTGTATGGGAATGACCAATAAAGTATTCGTTTATTGGTGATTCGAGTTTCTCATAATGGTTTTAATGTGATAACTTTTTACGGTAAATTCAGGCCATTTTTTCCCTATTTTAATCAGCCTTACATCACGTAAAGGGTTAATAAAGGGTTGATATAAGCTTAGGTAGGTACGTTACGATAAAGCTCAATCTGATTATGACAAAGAAAATATTATGTTCAGTAAAATGTTTAATACTTAATAAACGCAATGTTTCAAATACTTTTTTGTACTAAGTTCAGGACGTATTTTCATTGGAAATTCATACAAAAGTACACCTTAAATAACTGTTCTACCAAATTCAGGTTGGATTTGATTGAATTCGAAAGATTAACAGCTTATAAACGCCTAACTGCTCATCCACACGTTTGCCAACATTCTGGCCCATCTTATGGCCCAATATGTTGGCCCAACGTGTAGAGCGGGAGTTGGAAGGTATTGGAACGATGGCCCGCAAGTTGGCGCGAGATCCATTTCGTGTCGGTACATCAAAGGGTTTGGGACAGAGTTTGGCCGCACCATCCACACGTTGGAGGCAAGTTCAGTTTGCTACGAGCTCTCAGAGTGATCGCACGCATGCACGTCTTTTAAATTTAATATTCACGCATCGTAACTAGTATAATGTCCACAAAATGGCAGTGACAATGACCAATGAAGAAACTTTTTGCTTTATAGAGCCCTACTAAGCCGAAAATTGTTTGTGGAACCCAAGAAATAAAATCACAAAAATAAAAAAATTCAATTTTCGTATACACATTCACGTAGTTGCGGTATGCTGTGAATAATTAAACCGCAGCAGCTGTTAAGGTCTCAATATTCAATTTAGTAAACACGTCCGCACATTGGCCCTAACCGGAGCATACTGAACGACCTTCCAACGTGTGGATGCGAACACAAACTCCTCGCCCAACACCTTCCAACATATCCGCCATCATGTTGGCCAACGTGTAGAGGCGCCTTAACCCGTATTAGAGAGCACAGAGCTAGCTCTATAAAAGCAAACACGCCCGTTTTGATAGCGGCGTCGTTGCCGCCAGCAACGGGTTGTAAATTCCGCCACTAATCGAATTTTTGACCGTCCAGTATAAAAGTTCCGACACCGGGGCAAAAAAGTTTTATTAATGCCCCTATTATTGCGGAAGCTTAAATAGAGTTTTTGATTTTAACGCTCCATCATTTAGCTTTGAAAAAGAGATGAGTAACTTTACAGACAAATTACTGCATTAACTGGTGCATGGCCGCGGTCTAGGCTACACCACCAGTATTAGAGCCCTTTGAACAACCGACTGATGGGCACAGGCCTCTTCTCTCATAGGAGAGAGAAATATAGAGCTTAGACCCGCCGCGTTGTTCCAATGCAGGTTGGCAGGCTTCAACGACTATTGTAACATAATAGTTATAATAATCCATAGTAGCATGCTCTCCGAGGCACTGGGGTGAAACACCGCCAACTACAAACTCCGGTCTGGTCATGAATAATTTCTTGACAGAAAAATGCAACACCTAAAATTATTTGTCCAACCCGGGAATCGAACTCGTGATCCGCAGTCACACTAACTACTAGACTAACGAAGATATTAATATAATTTTGACCTTCCAAGTAAATGTAAATTATAGACAATTTATATCCCCAGTGGCCTCGTTATTTGCAAATAAGTAATTAAAATAAGAAGCGTTAAAATATTTCTCATTAATTATTCAATTAACCACTCGAGAGAGAAAGAGGTTTTTAATTGATTAATAATTAAGTTAGCCGTCGCGTTTATAGTCCACTTTAGTTCGTTATTAATGACTGGAACTGATCCAAGTGAGAATAATTTTAACTACTTATAAAAAAAAGAAATTTTAAACAAAAAATATCGAACAATCAAGAAATCCCCCATTTTCCTACTCTTAAGGGTGGAATATAGTTTTTTCAAATTTAAATAGAACCAATTTCGAAATATACTAAATACCTACCCTATCCAATAAGAAAAGTATCATCAAAATCGGACTACTCTGTATCAAACTCTGTATAATGCGTGGTCATATTTTTAACCCCCGAAGGTTTTGAAAGGTGAATTAGTCGAGAGCGTTGTTAGCTATGTTTGCAGAAAATCGGTCCAAGATGGCCGCTGCTACAAAATGGCGGATTACATATTTTTTCACAACTCCCTTAATATGGGTATCAAATGAAAGGGTTTGACTAGTAGAATAGCACTATGCAAATACAAGATGGCCGCCGCTATAAAACGGCGAATTACATATTTTTCCACAAACTCCCTTGATATGTGTATCAAATGAAAGGATTTGATTAGTAGAATAGTACTATGCAAATACAAGATGGCCGCCATCACAAAATGGCGAATGTCGGGGGTTTTTTTAATTTTTAATTTATCTTATTGAATAGACTCATAATACTTATATAATTAATTGTATGACAGTATATTTATTACACTGCGGAGCGCGCGTCGGAGCTGCGCTGCTGAAGTTGCGCGGCGGCTGGCAACATCGTTATACAATCCTTGTGGTAAGTATATTTGATATATCCTAAACAAGATGATATTGGGTGAACGAACTAATTTTCCGAACTAAGAACAAGGAAGACGTCCCAGTTTGTATGGAAAGTTAATTTCCTCGGGCCAATTGGTAATTTGGCCGGGATAAACGAATTATTTTCGCTTATTCGCCACCGCCGGCGCTGGCATACGTTGTAAGGGTGTTTTTCTCTAAACAGTTTTCAATTTGATTAATAAAATGCGAAAGTTATACTCTAAATTAAGTAATCAGCAAAAATAATAACCAAACAACGATAAACAATAAATAAGAATCAAATTAACGTATAGCTACCAAAATATGGAAAATCGTTTTCTCATAGCTTCTTAAAATATGTTCCTGCATGTTACGCCCTAATAACGTAATACCTTTATTTATTTCCTTGATCAAAAATATGTAATGTGAGACTACTAGAGTAAGTAGCTAAAAGAGGGGTAGGTAATTTTTCAGTTTTTAAACTCACGTGTAAAATTTAAAAATGTAGATACGCTACTTATCTGGTTTTTATACCGCAAGTTTGTTTTACCATAATAAGGCCATTATGCCAGTTTCTTAAAACTAAAACTCAATTGAGTGATAATAATCATGTATTGCTAATGAAACTCCCCCTTTATCTTTTTAGGGCCGGGTCACGTACGCGAGTACATTGCTACTTATTTGAATGGTAAGAAGGTACACATTAGGTACATGGTCCACATTTTTGTACAATATACAATTAATGTCCTACATTTAACCAAATTGTTTAAAAAATAAATGCCGGATATTCTGGCAAAGCCTATCAAAATCTCAATCTGATACTTACAAATACATAAAATTGAATTAGTAAGTATCTATCTGTAAATTTTGATGTCGAAATAACTGCTTCTAATTAAGCTCATATATGATTATTTAGACGATCGCATAACCTAAACAGACGCCTTTTTGTCTGTCTGTATGTCTATCTGTTTGAACGAGCTAATCTTAAAATATTATCTCTTTTCAGACATACAGAGATATCACAGCCTTTGTTATCTCAATCGAGGATGGAAATCCTTGACCACTTTCCCAGCTTTACATCATCATACTGCTGATTAAAAAACCTCTCAAATACATCCAGAGACTCGGTTTTTATGAATAGTTTTAAAATTCAAAATCCCCGAATCTCATATCGCGTCGATGGCTGGCTCATCCCGGTTTTTACGAGCGTCCGCGCGTATGCGGCGAAAAAGCCGAAATCCCGGAATAATATCTGGAATTACGACCAATAACCGATGAATTAAGCCCCCCGGTTTTCGACATGCGGACGCGTTCTCCTTTCCGCTTTTAGCGTGTGGTCTCTTTGTCTATGTTTATGATGATTTCATTTGCATCAATCGTGGACTGATTTTTTTTTTACTTTTTTAAATGGATGCGCAAGAAATTCATGATCAACGATCACGAACTTATTGAAATTTATTCCGTCGTAGTGAGTGACACTTTTTTGTTAATGTAAATATTATGTATTAATTAGGCATATATGTGGGTTAACACGTAATAGTATTGTAATGAGTGCCACATACATAAATACTATAATACATATAACGCTATAATACGTTTCCCTACCATTTTACATATTATTACATAATAAATATTATTATTTTCCTTCGTAATGTCTTTCTAGGTGAATAGATTCAGTATTCAAGGTCTCAAAACATGTTTATCTTGCGGGAATCCATTCTGATGAGAAAATACCGACTTTACCTACTATGTGATTAATTGTTATGTTTTTTATGTAGGCAACACTAATTTAAATGCCTAATTTGTTAGTGGCAAACGTAATTACGGCTATGCAATTAATCTCGGATAGCCTTGATTAATGCGTAATTAAAGGAAATTTTAAGCCCTTAATTTTAATAATTGACTCACTTAATGCCTAATAAACCGACCGAGGCGTTCTTTCGACAACAAATGAAAGGGCTTGACTAGTAGAATAGCACTATGCAAATCCAAGATGGCTGCCACCACAAAATGGCGAATGTCGGGGGTTTTTTAATTTTTTAATTTATACTTGTTAATTAAAGTGTTTACCGATATTTTATTGAAGGAAAACATAGTGAGGAAACGAGTATGCCTGAGAGTTCTCCATAATGTTCTCAAAGGCGCGTGAAGTCTACCGATCTTCACTGCCAGCGTGGTGGACTAGATGGCCTAAGCCCTTCTTCTCCTGAGAGGAGACCCGTGGTGTGTAGTGGGCCAGTAATGAGTTGTTAATGATAATAATAATTTACCGACAAATGAGGGAAATTTTCGGAATAAATGTTTAAATCTATCTTCTATAATATAATAAAACTGTAACAGATCCAATTCTGTACATTGAAGATATTTTGAAAATTTTTATTGGAGGGCACTCTATAATCGATACTGAAGCCAAAACTGCAATTTTTTTCATTTTTGTCTGTCTGTCTGTCTGTCTTTCTGTCTGTCTGTCTGTCTGTCTGTCTGTCTGTCTGTCTGTCTGTATCTTGGCCGCGCATCACGCCGAAACTACTGAATGGATTCGAATGAAACTTGGTATGATTTGAGTTTATACTCCGAGGTAGGACATAGGATACTTTTTATCCCGAAATTCAGCACGGTTCCCTTGGGAGAGGGGAAGAAAGTTAGAACGTGTATTTAGCTATAATTCATTAACGCGTCGTTGGATTTTACTCATTTTTTTTTTGTTAGAAAGGTAGTACTTTAAGTATTGTTCCGTAAATATTTCAAGGTCATTGGTTTTTTAGTTCAGAAATGACAGACATTTATTTGGTTCAAATGACTTGGGACCCGCATTTTTGCACGTACTGGTTATTTTAAACTGGCATGTGTTTACATTTATGTTTATCGGTCTGTTTATTTGTTCCAGCTAATCTCCGAAACGGCTGGATCGATTTTGACGGAACTTTCAATGGCAGATAGGTGATGTTATAAGGAGTAACTTAGGCTACATTTAGTTTAGGTACAAAAAAGGATTATGGCATCCAATCCGATCCCATATAAAAACCTATATCCACGCGGACAAAGTCGCGGGGGTCGGCTAGTTCATAATAATTAGACGATATACATGGATAAGATATGTAAAAGATCAACACATTCAGGATGCGATTCCCGAGAGATGTGGTTTCTTATCACCGGTTCCTATTTAAAAATTCAGAACCGTAAAACACTTCTATCTACAACCGAGGCTAAATATGAAGATGTCAAATCATCACGATTTCCCAAAAGTTAATTTTCACTTTAACTGACAGATTTACAACAGATTCAATAAACTTTACACATTATTTCTGTACTCGACTATTTCTTCAGAAATAATAATCTAATATCCAGTTAGAATCGGTTCAGTAACTTAAAACTTTCGAAAGTGCATCCAAAAAGCGATCAAAAGTCTTTGGTGAGCTCCGCAGTGGCTCTAAATTCTTTAGAGATAAATTGCAACTAACAGGCAATTTAAGTTTTTTGCAACTTGCAAGAATTTTCTCGATTGTGTGGTTTGCAAAAAGTACTAATATATAAATAAGCACTAGCACTGTTCATTTTACTTTGAAGGAAGAGAATATTAGGTATGCTTTTAATTAAAAAATACTTCGATCTGATATTCGAGATTTTATCCCCGTGGATTTTAGTTTTCTCAAAAATCCCCTGAGACTCTTTGATTTATCGGTAGAAAAAGCTAGATCACTCCTTCTATAACCTTCTGACCGCTTGTGAAAAACCTAAGATAATATTAAAAATAGATTCAGCTGTTCCGAAGATTAGCCCGAACAAACAGGCAGACAGAGAAAATTTTGATTAGAAAAATGAGTGTTTGGATAATACTATACCTATTACCTATCCTTCAAAAAATTATATGATCTTAATAAGAGGCAATAGACCGTAACGTAAGTCACAACCGCTAAGCGCAGGCAGCTGGCATTTGGAGAACGTTATCAAAGTTATGACGTCTTAAAGCATACGTCACTCGTCAGATACAACATATCCACACGATTACAACTAATTTCGCGCCGTACGCTATTCCATTTCAGCAACGAAATCCGACGTGATTTAATCCCGAACGTCGCGGTGCAATAAATTCGAGATCCCCCCCCCCACATTTGCATGCATGCACGTGACGAAATGAAAAGTAAACGGAGCCAACCTTTGGACGAGTGCATATGAAATAGAACAGACGCGTATTAAAATATGCTGTATTAAAATTTTCCGTATACTATTGCTACAAGTAAGTGACAGGAGCGTTTTGGAGATATGTCAGTTGCAGGTGATTTTCATTCGGTATAGGCATGGTACGCATATTCAAAGTCGATCAATGAACGGTACAGAAGGCTATTATGTAAGATTGAATTTGAAATGCACGAGAACGAAGGTCAAGCCAAGATCATTATGCCAAGCTCATAAGAGTTATGCCCGTTGGAGTCGAAAAAACCTAGAAGCTCCGTACAAGTAAATGATATAGATACCTTTTATGATTATGGACTGACAATTTAAGGAGTGATTTGAGAAATGACTGGAGAAACAAATGAGCCATTAAAGACTGGGATCGAAATATGATCACGATTGTCACCAAAAACGAAACAAGTAGCTATAAATTAAAAATTTAAAAAACCCCGACATTCGCCATTATGTGATGGCGGCCATCTTGAATTTGCATAGTGCTATTCTACTAGTCAAGCCCTTTCATTTGATACCCATATTGAGGGTGTTGTGAAAAAATATGTTATCCGCCATATTGTTGGTGGCGGCCATTTTGGACCGATTTACATCAAACTTAGCTAACACCACTCCCGACAAATTCACCTTTCAAAAAAAAACCGCATTCAAATCGGTTCACCCGTTTGAGCGCTACGGGGGAACAGACAGACACACACACACACACACACAGACACATCAAACTTATAATTGTTAAAAAAACAATTAAACACAAGGAAGTACCTATGGTGAAAGAACTAGTGCATCGGTGGAAAGTTTTCAATCAGTGCATAAGACGGGCTCACACCTTCATTAGCAATACAATCAAGTCGCACCGAGTGAAAATTTCCGATTTAACTCTCGCAGTTAAAGCTCAGTCTCGGAGCGGGTGCTTTCCCATAATATGCGGGTATTTGAGTTCAATATACCACGAGTTCTTTGATGTATTATATAATTTGTTGGTACAATAATTTCATTATGATTTACAAGTTTACAACCATAAGAAGTCGTAGAAATATTTAAAAAAAAACATTTTCAGCAAACTGGCATAACTAATAAGAAAGGATGACACCCGATATCAAAAAACGTGGTCAAAAATATTTTAACATATTTTTATGATTTTTAAGACGTCACGTCAAAAACTACATGAAAGTACGTATGAATATATTTAATAGCTTAAGTAATCAAAATTTTTTGCCGTCTTGTTTCAAAACTTGAGATATTTTCAACTGGAGTAACTATGTTTCCTCGTTAAATTGGAATTACGAATAATCCAGTTTATATGAGAAAGCACACACGAGGCCCAGGAATAGTGCAGGCTGGGGAAAAGGGGGGAGCGTTTGGGGAAGTTTGGAATTGAGTGGCTGCAATACCGCTAAACTTTGACAGATTTATAAATTTGCGAACACCAACCGTCTAGATCCGGACTTCAACAGTTATTAGCATATTTTTCCATTGTTTGTGCAAGTTTTAATAGTTTTTCTACTGCATTTTCAGGACTGTGTAGCTTTCTTAGCGTGCCGTCAAAAATGCTGTAGCAAAGCTGTAATAAGGCCAAAATTGAAAAATATATCCTATGTAACATATTTATTTTTTTATGAATTTGGATAATGGAGCTAAAATTACTAGGCAGTTTAAAAATGAATATAGCTATTATCTACCATGAATTTGTTCAGTGTTAATATAATCATATTATGTAATAGAATTAAAGAATTCTAACAAATCGTTGAAAAAAAAACTGGAAAATTTTATACTTCGCAAATCTATTAACAAGGCCAGACTTCAATATCAATTCAATCACTACATAGTATAAAACAAAGTCGCTTTCTCTGTCCCTATGTCCCTATGTATGCTTAAATCTTTAAAACTACGCAACGGATTTTGATGCGGTTTTTTTTAATAGATAGTCATTCAAGAGGAAGGTTTGTAAGTAGAAAAATTGGACCCGGTAGGTGGCGCTAATAGCGGGCAGGACGACGTCTGCCGGGTCCGCTAGTCAATTATAAAACTGCAACGGAAACCTTAGATACCTGCTTGATCAGAATTTCAAGTGAACGAAGAAGATGGCAAAAGCTAATCATAATATATTATAATGTAGAGCAGAATTTACCCATTATAATTTTATGATAACACTAATAAAATAGCATCAGAAGCAAACTTTAACATCGTACGCGATCCCAAGTAGGTACGCTATTAAAATCATACTCCTTATCAAAGTAATATTAAACCAAAGTTTCAACAACATCTCGACTAGTTTAGACTTTGATAGGGTTGAAGGCTGAAGCTGAATAAATTCTATAAGGTGTGTTAAATTAAACCTCTATGGTACAGTGGTGACAATGCCCACCTTTAAAAGTTGTAAATAAGGTCAAGTTTCAATTCCGTGCTAGAGTAAACAACGCATACGATGGTCAACAATACGTATTTACTTTATTATAACATTACAAATTTTAAAAAGTGTTTTGTGAAATCATTTAAATAATCTGGAGGACCGATAGACGTTGGAGGTCTTATGTTGCTGGTCTGAATAGCAACCCTGCACAGAGAAACATAGTAGGGGTCTACCCTTCTAGATCAAACTGTTTACAGGCTGGTGAAACAGGTGGTGGATATAAGTGTATGTGCGACTTGTAGAACAAGTCGCACATACATACACTTATATCCACCAGCAATGTACGACAATCTCTGCATTGTATACGAAATTTCCTATAATTAATCCCCGACGCAAAACGACGGGGTGTTATAAGTTTGACGTGTCTGTGTGTGTGTGTGTGTGTGTGTGTGTGTCTGTCTGTTCCCCTGTGGCGCTCAAACGGGTGGACCGATTTGAATGCGGTTTTTTTCGTTTGAAAGGAGAATTTGTCGAGAGTGTTGTTAGCTATGTTTGATGAAAATCGGTCCAAGATGGCCGCCGCTACAAAATGGCGGATTACATATTTTTTCACAACTCCCTTAATATGGGTATCAAATGAAAGGGCTTGACTAGTAGAATAGCACTATTGCAAATTCAAGATGGCCGCCGCCAAAAAATAGCGAATGTCGGGGGTTTTTTAAATTTTTAATTTATACTTGTCGAATACGAAGTTTCCAATTTCTCACAAAATCTTTTTTTCAAAAAAATCTATGGGACCATTTTGCAAACATCCTCAGCTGTCGATTAAAAAAAGAATCACGCAAATCGGTTCCGTAATCTCGGAAAATTGATAAAACAAGTTTTACATTGCAAATACCTCCGAATAGACGCTGTGACGTCATACTCGAGTGAGAAATTTTGCGTTAAAATACAATAATGAACTTAAATAATTAATTTCTCATTCATTTATTTCAAAATTCAAAAATTCTTCATTTCAAAAATTTTTTCACTGATTTATTACTTAATTTTAATCTATATTTTAATATCATTGTGTTCAAAATGATATTTGATTTATATTATATGCTGAATTGCTTTAAAAACGAACAAAAATCTGGTGCTATGAAAAAACATCTCATTTTACAGAAACAAATGAAAGTTGGTAGGTATTTTTGTAATTTTTGTAAACCTAAAAACCTCCTACCGATTTTCAAATCCTAAAAGAAATGTTAGTCTTGCCCTGTGTTGAGGCCTAAGGCCTAACAGTTCGGCGAAACTTTCGCGGAACTGTTACCCAGTAACCCATCTCAAGCGCTCCAAGCGCGCCGTCCACATTGAGCGTAACAAGTTCGCCGAAATGTTCGCTGTTCGGTTCGGTGAAATGTTCAAGTCTGGACGCACCTTAATGTTTGGTACAACGTACTGCGCAGCTTGCGACCCACTTAGATTGACCCTAGACATGTGCTATACTACTTGTTTTCTCTAGTGCTTGTCTAAAGCCACATTCACACTAGTAAAAAATTGTATCAAATGTGTCGTGATCGCAAATAAAAAAAATACGCATCCAATTGAGAACCTCCTCCTTTTTTTGAAGTCGGCTTAAAGATCTAAAAATAAAAACATAACCGTATTTCCCTGGAATTAGATCGAAATTGTACTCAGGAGCTGTAAAATTGTCACAATAGGGTATTTGACAACATTGAAAATATACTATTGATTGTGGTCATCTTATCAGATAATAGCCTAAAAAAGACATATTTCACTCAATCACACTAAATTATGTAATTTTACGCGATATTTTGCACGAAATAAAACATTATAATTTTTGAAATTTTATCAGACACGTGAACGCTCTGTGATTGGTTGCTACTCTGGTGACGTCACTTGATAATTATACTTGAGAGTACACTTTACTTGGTCGATTTAATTGAAGTTTAGCAACCAATCGAAAGTAAACTTTAAATTTGAAACAAGATTGATATTAAAATAGCATTATTAACCTCTTAATTTCACTTATTTGGTGTGACTTTCTAGCGCATATACAATACAATACACAATTGTTTTCATACCAATAATTAGATAAACTCTTCCACTAATAAATTATCACAAGATAAACTCATAACTTTTCTTTATTTCCTCACAAAAACAAAAGATTTGTACCTAAATACACAAGTGTTTTTCGCGCCATCCGTCGTAACTAATCACGCAGCGTGCTCTGTCGCACGCACCGAGAGCGAGCGAGAAAAGTGATGATGCTAATATTTTTCTATGTATTTATTACTTAATTAAAGATTGTTATTTTTCTTGTTTCCTCTCCCGCATTCCATTTATTGCATTTAACTTTGTATTTATTGTATTTAACCTATTTAATTACTTTTAATTTGTATTTAACTATTTAATTATTGTTACTGGATAGCTGCGCTGTTTTGTTGTGGTTTCTGGTTATGTAACCCATACTGTGCCCTGTGTGTGAACACAGTGTGTGTGTGTGAACCTATAAACTTGCTCACTGGTTTGTGACGTCACGCGTATCATGTGATCAGCGCTATTGCAGAAATGACGTTTTTGGCGCGGTTTTCAAATCTTAAACTTTATCATTGATTTAATTCTTAATACTGTAGATATTCCGAAAAATATCAATGTAATGTAATTTAATAAGTAATAAAGAATAATTTAAAACAAATTCCAAAAATTAGTCAAATAGCCTATTAAACATCATATTTTATTGATTGCAAAAAACAATCAAAAGTTTTTTAAATGTTGTATGTTACGAGTAGATATGTACCTACAACATTTAAAAAACTTTTGAACTTTTTTCAACTTGACTTAGTAAATAATCCAAACTATAAGTAAATTAAATCTAAAACCCCGTCGATTCCACCACAACCAAGATTCGAACACAAAGAGTACCTACCTAAGTTAAATTATTTCGTATTTTATTATTATTGCTGTTAAGTAGTTTGAATCACCTACTACGATTACTGAAAAGTACATTGAATTGCTTAATTATTAATAACAAATGCTCAAAAAAGATTTATTAAACAGCCTTTAATAATCATACGGACGGGTATTAATTGAAATGAGCTCATCAAATGATATTGCGGTCGGGACAAAATGGCCGTCGGATTTATAACAATTATATTGTGAAATCGCTTTAAACATGTCCCGCCCGCAGCCCACTCCGGCACAAGTACACGTAATTTACATTATTGACGTTATATTTGGATGATTACGAAAATATCCAAAAATTAAATCTATTTTAGGTGTAATCTGTTTTTTAAGGTTCCGTACTCAATGGGTAATACGAAGCTCTATATTATGTTAGCATTAGCATTAATAATAATGTGAAAAATTCACTAACCTTTGTAGGAACAGTTGCTAACCTAGCCAACACGCACAGGCACATTAAGAACATGGAATTAACTCGAATGGAGCCCTACCTAACATGGCCTCCACCAACCCTACATAGCCATTCCGAACCACACCAGCCTAATCTGACGACATGTCTGTTTGCATGACTTTATGCCACGTTCTACGGATCTCTGTCTCATAGATATGTAGAATGAGTCAGTACAGTACCAATCGATATTTTTCTCATGGCTTCGTACCTACATTTAATTATTTATTATTTGTTAGTTACTGACCCAAAATTGGGATATTTGATGAAGAATGTTGATCCAATACCGAATATTGACTTAGAAATTTTCATCAAGTCATCTTAAAAAACGTATCTTTTTTACTTCATCTTGCTGACAGAAATGTACCTGAACAAAATCTTTCAAATAGTTCTGCCTCATTGATCTAGTGGTTAGCATATTCGATTGCAGGTCACGAGGTAGGTACCTGGTTCGATTCCCGGGTCGGGCAATTATTAAGACCCCTCTCCCAGTTTCGCGCTATGGAAGTTTAGGTATCTAACGGCAGGTAGTCGGGCGGCGTGCTGCACGGACGACCACTTGCATATAGCGCGACCATGAATTTAGTTTTGGTACTTGTATCTATAATATAATAAAACTGTAACAGATCCAATTCTGTACATTGAAGATATTTTGAAAATTTTTATTGGAGGGCACTCTATAATCGATACTGAAGCCAAAACTGCAATTTTTTTCATTTTTGTCTATCTGTCTGTCTGTCTTTCTGTCTGTCTGTCTGTCTGTATCTTGGCCGCGCATCACGCCGAAACTACTGAATGGATTCAAATTAAACTTGGTACGATTTGAGTTTATACTCCGAGGTAGGACATAGGATACTTTTTATCCCAAAATTCAGCACGGTTCCCTTGGGAAAGGGGATGAAAGGTAGTACTTTATGTATTGTCCCGTAAATATTTCAAGGTCATAGGTTTTTTAGTTCAGAAATGACAGGCATTTATTGGGTTGAAATAACTTGGGACCCGGATCTTTGAACGTACGGCTTATTTTAAACTGGTGTGCGTTTAAATTTATGTTTGTCGGTCTGTCTATTTTTTCCAGCTAATCTCCGAAACGGCTGGATCGATTTTAATGGAACTTTCAATGTTATAAGTAATAACTTAGGCTACGTTTAGTTTAGGTACATAAAAGAATTATGGGATCCGATCCGATCCTATATCCGATCCGATCCTATATAAAAAACCTATATCTACGCGAACGAAGTTGCGGGAATCAGCTAGTTAAATATAAATTTCTAAATTATTTCTTTGATGTTGTAGTATTATATATATAATGTTTATTATAAAATATTTTTAATTAAATGACTTCGCGTGGGACTTTATCGAATAAGTATTTCATGAATCTACGTTGAACTTACAAAACAAAAGCGACCAAGATAATATGATGTTCTTCTCTATGAAGACATGTAGGGTTCCGTATTTATATCATAGGTGTCACGCATATTTAGCCTTCAACCATTTTTTTCTAAACTAACTAATAAAAGAAACAAATACCTTTTTAATTATTTAACAATTACCTACCAATTATTATTATTATTGGGGCAATTTCAACAAAGCCGTTTTTTCTTGAATTTCGGTGGACTTTTTTATTATTAAGTTTTTTCAACTTTGAACTATGGTTTATTATTCTTCTTGTTATTGTTTATGCTCTACTTGAATGCCATCAAAATATGTCTTATAAACTCGTGAGAATACGTGTTTAAAATTGTGATGCCACCGAAATGATAAAACTAGCCACCGAAATGATATAAGTAGCCACCGAAATGATAGAAGCTGTCCACCGAAATTAAAATTCACTGAAAATATATTAAATATACTACTGAGCAGCCTCAACCATACACTTTAACTAAATAGATGCACTCTTAGCAAGTTTGAAAGGTTGTATACTATCATGAGTGAAAATTTGTTAACCTAGTTACGTATGTTCTACTTAATTTTAGATATTCCTCTGGATTTCACACAAAAAATGCACCTACCTACAATAAAAGGAATAGAATAAAATTAAATGTAATAGAATAAAAGACATATGTTTTAATTAACGATTTTAATCTTAGCTTAGCAATAATCAGTCTTTTAATTTCTACTATTTTAATAATTTCGCACTTACTTAAATACAGTGTAAACTCTATGTTGCGACACTTAAGGGGCTTCTAATGTTATATGGAGTTATTGAGATTTCAGAGTTGTCGTTAAATGAAGAAAAAAAAATCAATATTATGATACATACAGCGACTAATAAAGTATACAGTTTGAAAGTCTGTGACCACCCAAGAATATGATAACGTTCAATATTTTGATGACATAAATAAGTGTACACTTATGTTAATTTGTACATATGAATTATATGAACGTAGGTATAATATAATTACTAAAAACTCCCTGAAAGTATGATAATTACGATAGCGAAAAAAATTATCAAAATCGGTTCATTAGTCTTTGAGATAATTGCGGCCATACATACATACATACATACATACATACATACATACATACATACATACATACATACATACATACATACATACATACATACATACATACATACATACATACATACATACATACATACATGTATACATATATACATACATACATACATACATACATACATACATACATACATACATACATACGGGTCAAATACATAAACTCTTTTTTTGAAGTGATTTAGTTAAAAAATTACCTGCTGGCCTGAATTTTCATCGAAACAAATAATAATCTACCAAAATAATAAAACAATCCACCGAAATGAGACAATTAAACACCGAAATGATAAAGCAATCCACCGAAATGAGATAATTAAGATTTAATAAAACCGAAATGAGAATTTCTATCATTTCGGTGAGTTTTTTGTCATTTCGGTTGACAATTTAGCCCACCGAATCCACCGAAATGATAACACCGAAATTAGAAATACGGACAAAAATTTGCATTACAAGAAGACTATTTATTATAAGATGATATGAATATTACACAAATAAACGTATTGCCATTACGCACTCTTGAATAGTATTTTATATGTATTAACTAATTGCAAGACAAGTTATACCTGTACACGGAAATGATAAGAAGTTTGTCACATGCCACCGAATTGAACTACTAACTTTTTTTGCGGGAACACGCAGGCAAGCGGCGCATTTCCCCCCACGATAAGCACATAGACCACACTGTTACGTACATTTTAAGCGCACAAGGGGGGAGCTAGAGTTGTCCTATGCAAAACTACAATCGATTAAAAAAAAAACACCGAGATGAGAGGACTTTCTGGGACACAAGCATTTTTACTTACCAGTTATTAAACTAAGTAGATATTATCATAAAATTATTTTATAACTATACTGCCACTATTCACAATTTAAATAAAAGTAGCCATATACCAAAATAAGCAATACTTTTTGATTTATGAGGGAAATTACATTGAAAAAGGTTGTGAGGACAGCTACCGAAATGATAAATTCGGGGCTTTAAAAATTTTTTATTTCCTAAACTGCAGTCCTAATCAATAAATATTTATTGTCTCGCATAGGTATCTACCTATTCTACCTAGAAAAAAATATTAGATCTTTATACTAACGTTGGACAGTACCGATTTCACCCATGCCGTGCGAATTTTGCTGTTGGGAAATCCACCCTATTATATTTCAAATCATCTGTCTGAAAATAACATGACAGAGCTGTTGCATTGCACCTGTTGAAGTTCTTGAATACCTTTTCTGATAAGAGTAGGTACAATTATTTAAAGTTTACCAATAGAACAATAAAAAGTATGCAATCTTTGTTTACTGCTAAAATGTCGGTTTAGTCAGAAGTGCAAGTGCGACTTTTATTATAGTAACAAGCGGACACCCGCGACTTCGTTCGCGTGGATATATATTGGTTTTTAAAAATCCCGTAGGAATCATTTTGTTTTTCCTAAGCTCCTTTGAGCTCATATCATGCTAAAACCTGTTAAAAGTTAACTGGCGGATGTTTAGGTAGATCAAAATGTAAACATCCACCAGTGAAAGTCCCATCAAAATCGATCCAGCCTTTTAGAAAATAGTCGGTAATCTCTAAAGTATCTACTTTCTAACAAAAAAAGAATGAATGAAATCGGATCACGCGTTATTGAATTATAGCTAAATACACGTTTTGACTTTCATCCCCTCTCCCTAGGAAACCGTGCTGAATTTCGGGATAAAAAGTATATAGTATATAAGATAGATATATTACTCCGTAGTATAAACTTAAATCGTACCAAGTTTCGTTGTTTCAATCCATTCAGTAGTTTTTGCGTGATGCGCGCACACGAAACATACAGACAAATAGACAAACAGATAAACAGACAAACAGACAGAAATTTCAAAAATAGCTTTTATCGTTACTCAACCCTAACATTTCCCAGTTATTATTTTGCAAAATTCTCTAATGTACAGATACGGCAAATCTACGATTTTATTATATGTAGAGATAGATGATAATATCTTCAAAAAAAAAATGACGGCCATCTTGGATTTCAAAATGGATACTTTAGTATTAGTTTATAATATCATATTTCCGTGACTGTCCTGGGTGCTATGCTGTAATTTCACTTATTTAAAAAAATACTCACGCATATTTTTTAGAAAAATATTCATGCTCAAAACTTTGCAGTCGTTGTATAAATTAGTGTTTACACGACTCTCGTACGTGCATCTGGATGGTGGCAAAAACTGCACAGGTCCTACCCTAACGAGCGCCGGGCGCATACTAAATAAGCGAAGACATTGCATAGCTATTTATTGTAATTTAGGGGGATGTTTAATAAGTTTTTATGTTTGATCAAATAAATGGATTGTTAATTAAACTATATATATAGATTCGTTAAAGAACGTAGTTTATTTCTACATAAAAATTTTATTGAATTTATGCTTTTTTCAATACAAAAAATCGTGTTAAAGTAACCGTATAATTCGGGAAATTTGGCGGAAGTTCTTTTTTTTTTTAACCATTAATTTGATTAAAAATCTATATTCTGCTCTGTAATGTGTCAATAAGACTATATGTCTGATATTTAAGTATTTTTTTCAAGTAAATTAGATGACTTTTAAGGACAGATATAGAGCTTCAAAGTTGAGTCTGTTATTTATTTTATTAAAACGAGGTGTGGGAAATTGATCATTACAAAATAAATAAAATAGTTTTTGTAAATATGGTCTGACAAATGTCAATATGAAGGATTAGTTTATTTAAAACATGTATTGAAATATGTGAAAGTCTCTCCTACGATGCTAAATTTGGAGCTTGAAATCTTAGATTTTTCAGAGAAAAGGTAAAACTGCTCTTAAGTATTGTAAATAATTGTTAAGTATTGGGTTTTCCTGTCAAGAAATTCTCAGTTCGAGCCCGGAATTGGTAAGTTGGCGGTGTTTCACCCTTGTGCTTCGGAGAGGACGTTACGCAGTCGGTCCGGGTTATTATCACTATCATGTGACAATAGCCGTTAAAGTCCGCCAAACCATATTGGAGCAGCGTGGGGGGTCTAAGCTCTAAATCCTTCTCTCCTATGAGAGAGGAGGCCTATGCCCAGCTGTGGGAAGTTAAAAGGCTGTAGTGGTTGTGGTGGAATGGCGTTTTAGTCGCGATTATAAGGCTTTAAAATTGCATCTAAAAACTGTCTAAATACTGGTCCATTTATGAAGGCCTTTAGTAGGGTTACAACGAACTCGGTTTAAGAGCTGCGCCAACGTTGTTTGTACTGCACTCCGACTGATGCGGGAATCTAGACTACTGAGCTCTCATAATGAACTTAATAAGTACAGTGGCTCAACTTTGTACAAACTCTATCTTAGCTTTATTAGTTGTTAAAGCCTGAAACATACAATGCGCGAGCGGCACGAATCGTGACAGATGCGGCTTTTAGAAGCGTCTTGTGGCTAATTATATCCACCACTATCATACAGCAATTTAATATCCCACTGCTGGGCATAGCCCTCCTTTCTAATAAGATTTAGCGCATAGAGAGACATAAAGTACATACTAATAAACTGGAGTTAAAAATTAATAATCATATTATTGACTCTGATATAGAGATAGCAAATACTTTTGAGAACTTCTTCCAAAATATTCCAGTTACCACGACTAATTCCCTGAATTCCTCGCCAACAGAAGCCTATAATATCCTGAGGGGCAATGTTTCTGAGTGCAATGTATTATTTCGATTTAAATACGTAACCCCATATGATATTATCAAAACATTTAAATCTTTGCAACACAAAAAAACAGGAGATTTATGGGGAATATCAGTAAAAATAATTCACAATATTATTGATGTTATTGCGCCATATCTTGCTGTAATTTTTAACAAGTCCATAGATTCGGGATCATTTCCCGACCTCATGAAATGTAGTAAATTGATACCTCTGTTTAAGTCGGGAAGTAAAACTGATCCAAATAACTATAGGCCGATTTCAATTCTACCAACTCTCAGCAAGATATTTGAAAAAATAATGCTCAACCAACTGCTCCTGCACTTTAATTTAAATAAATTACTTCACTCTGAGCAGTATGGTTTTACTAAGGGTCGTTCAACAACCGATGCGGCCGCAAGGCTGTTACGGCACATTTTCGATGCTTGGGAAAAGTCACGGAATGCCATTGGTATCTTCTGTGATTTGTCAAAAGCATTTGATTGCGTTGAGCACGAGACTCTTTTACGAAAATTAGGCCACTATGGTATTAAAGAACCTGCACTCAGTCTCATTGCGTCTTATCTCGGTGATCGTATACAAAGGGTATGCATCAATGATGTTAAGTCATCCGGATCAGCCTCAGTAATGGGTGTCCCCCAAGGCTCTATTCTAGGTCCATTCATGTTTCTGGTTTATATTAATGACTTACCACATTTCGTCAAAAATGCTTGCGATATTGTACTATTTGCTGATGATACGTCTTTAATTTTTAAAGTCGATAGAACTAAAGACAATTTTGACGATGTAAATAATACTTTATCTCAAGTTTCACACTGGTTTACTATAAATAATCTACTTTTAAATGCTAAAAAAACCAAGTGTGTTGAGTTTTTATTGCCTAATACAAGGATTACTAGCAACAATTTAAAGATAAGTGGTCAGCCATTGAAAACTGAGAACACAACTGTGTTCTTGGGAATAACCCTAGATGCAAAGCTTCAATGGGGCACCCATATAGCAACACTTGCTGGCAAGCTTAGCTCTGCTGCTTACGCTGTTAGGAAGATTCGACAGTTAACAGATGTAGAAACTGCAAAAGTAGTTTATTTTGCATATTTCCATAGTATTATGTCGTATGGAATCTTACTATGGGGTAAAGCAGCTGATATTGGAAAAATTTTCGTTTTACAAAAAAGGGCAATTCGCGCAATTTATAATTTAAAACCGCGGGATTCCCTTCGAGAGAAATTTAAAGAAATAGGTATTCTTACAGTAGCTTCTCAATATATTTATAACAACATAATTTTTGTTAAGCAAAACATTCACAGTTACAATAAAAAGTGTGAATTACACGATAGGCGGTTAAGAAATAGAGATGGACTAGTGATTCCTCGATTACGCCTCAAAAAGGTCCAAAGGTCGTTTGTGGGAATGGGCGTAATGTTCTATAACAAAATTCCACAACAAATCTTAGATTTGCCTTTACACAAGTTTAAGAATTCTATTAAAAGTGTGCTCATGAAAAAAGCATATTATACAATTGAAGATTATATAAATGATAAAAAAGCATGGATTTAATTTATTCGCTTTATACGCTATTATAACTTGAGGAGTATTCGATTATTGGTGTTCAATTCGATGCTTTAATCATGGGTAGCCTAAGTATGTCACGCTCTCTTTAAACATTTCTGTGGTGGTGTCGTGTGGTGCGGGTTGTTACGTTCCCTCAAATATGGTTGAGCGAAGCAATGGCTGGATCATGCGTCATGCTCGTGAACGGGTGCCGCCGTCGGAAATGGGGATACTTTTGTCTGCCCTTCTTAACGTGTAGAATTGTAAGCACCATTCCGAACCAGTGGTAGATTCATTTGTCGATTCAAAAGCACTTGTAAAAGTTTATCCGAATAAAAAATATGTCTTAGACTTGCCTTTACACAAGTTTAAGAACTTTCTTAAAAGTATGCTCATAAAAAAAGCTTATTATACAACTGAAGATTATATAAACGATAAAAAAGCTTGGATACACTGCACTGGTATTTTCGATGGTATTCGCAAGGTGAACTGTTCTAGACGAACAAATAACGTACTTGTATAAGACGCTCCTCAGCGCTGCCATTACCTCGTAGTATCGGTCTTCAACTGGATCGTCATCACTGATCACGCTGTCCGACACCAGCGTGAGCTCCAGGGCGTGCCCCTTGTACGCCTCGAAGCTCTTTTGTAGCTCTTCCATGCGGGTTCGCATGCCATCCACGTCCAACGAGTATGGAATAGCACGTGCCCACTTCTCCGTATAAAATAATTAATAAAAAATAGAATAATGAAGATAAGTGCTTAAAATTTTGTGCCCGCGTTGCGTGTCCTATAAATTACCAGGATTATTGTTTGTGGCGAGTCTCAACAACTGGAACCAAAGATACTGAGTCCCAAGTTCAACCTCCTGCTACATAAAGGTTACAAGTGACACAGAATTTTAATCATAATCTCGTGTTGAGTTCTGTGGCGTTCTGTCACATGTTGAAAACCGCATGAAAATCGGGCTACAGAATTAAGAGATATGACGGTCTAAATACTGTACTCAACCACGTGCCGAAAACTACCACGCGCTAACGCGAGAACCCCGCTGCCGAGATCCTGTCAACATCGGTGAGCTCGAGGACTACGGCCCAAAGACTGATTCAGCTCGGAAGACGATCTTCAGCGTGCAGGTGAGACCAGGGGAACTCCTGATCCCCAAGTCCTATACCCCCCGAGTGTGGGCTTATTTTTATCAGCTCACCAAGCCCTCACCACATCCTCCAACACCCCTAACCCGCTAGCACACGTGACCCGTGCCCCCACCCATCCCCATCCGTGACCCCGTGCCCCACCCGTGCCCCCGTGACCCCAATCGTGCCCCACCCGTGCCCCCAATCGTGCCCCTCCCGTGCCCCCACCCGTGCCCCGTGACCCCAATCGTGCCCCACCCGTGACCCCGTGCCTCCAAATCGTGCCCCTCCCGTGACCCCACCCGTGACCCCGTGCCCCCATCCGTGCCCCCGTGCCCCCAGCCGTGCCCCCAATCGTGACCCCATCCGTGACTCCGTGACCCCACCTGTGTCCCCGTGCCCCCACTCGTGCCCCCGTGCCCCCGCTCCCAAACAAACCCCCAACCTCTGGTCTGCATCGCCTGAAGAAGAATACTACAGAAAAGGAAATTACTACAGAATTCATTTGTCAGGATTGTCTCCTCACCAAAATAGAAGGACGGAAGAAGCAAAAACCGTAATTTTATATCAAAATCCAGATTTATAGAAGCATTTAAATCCCCAAACTTTGGACCTTAAAATCTCAAGATCTTCAACTGCTACCTTTTGCGCGCTAAATTGTAGAATTTATTGCTATGAACGTTAGATATAATATTTTAATATGGCTTAGTATTTGTACAAAATATTAATTTTTTTTTTTTTTTTTTTTTTAAACAACTGTTTTTTCTGGTTCTCGAGATTTATATTTAATTGACTAATTATTTTGACAAGGTCATTGATTTTGACGTTTGCACTGACAATTGAAGATCATATCTCGGGATTCGTTGATATTAGTACAAATGGGAAACGACTCCAATCTCGGAGGAAACAGGGTGACCCAGGTATTCTTTTAAAGGGATTTTACTAAGAGCCAATAAGAAAATTGAACCCCGGAACGGCACTGAATCGGGCAGGAGAAGAATTACATTGCTTAACAATAAAATCATATAATTTTAAAACTTTTACAAATTAGTCTTAGACTTGGGTTTATTGACCCTTATATAAATCGTAAAAGCCTTTCGGCTAATACATATAATATTGTACATATTATATAATAGACAATTTCATCACCAACATGATTCGCACGCCAGCTGCAGCTCAAGAAAGCGGACCAAAGGCCGCGCTAGCATCACCTACGGACAACGCAAAGGCAGGACCTTCTAAAGTACCCAAGTCCCAAAATGTTCTTAAGTCTATAGAGGACATAGAGCAGGAAATAGCTGAAACATCCCCAGTGGGGAAATTGACAGGACTAACTCAGTCCACAAAAGCTATTTGCTCTACCCCTCCAGGAAAGAAAAACCTCTCACTAAAGACCTTAGCGAAAACACAACAACTGTCCACCGGGACAGTGACAATCACAAAAACAAAGAAAAATCCCCCTACACCCAGCCCCATAAAAGCCAGGACGGGCTCTATTAGTAAGGCGGAGGAAGCTGCTGAGATTCACAGGAAAGGCCTGGAGAACCTTCGCAGATTCCAAAACCTAAGAAAAGATGTTAGGCTGCAAATAAAAGAGGCTTTGGATCGGCTATATGAGCTGGCCAAAGCAGTGCCGGTGGCGCGAAAATTAGAATATGAACTGGAGAGGGAGAGCAAAAGTGAAAAAGTGGAAAAAATGACACAAACAAGCCTTCCAGAGAACATAAAGGAGCAAGAAAGGAATGGGAAGAAAGCGAAAGACGAAGGTCATAATATAATGGCTAGGATCGAAGAAAATTCAAGACTACTCCTAGAAAATGGGCGTAAGATGGAGGAGATAAAAGAAGTAATAGAGGCACAGAGAGCAATTCTCGAGAAGGCAGCATTCACGGACGTGGCGGTGGAAAGCCAGAGTAGGGGTAAAATCCTGGAACGAGCATCTCTGCACTCCGTGGTAGTCTCCTCGAGGTGTGAAGAGGAAACTGGGGAGGAAGTCTTGGAGAGGGTGAGAAGAGCAGTAGATGCGAAGAATGGGTGGGTAAAAATAGAGAGAGTACGAAAGGCCAAGGATAGGAAGATTGTTATGGGTTGTAAGACGGAACAGGAGAGAAGGAAAGTGAAAGACAGGTTGGAAGCCGCGGGGGAGGGCCTCATCGTCGAGGAAGTCAAGAACAGAAACCCACTTCTGATTCTGAGGGACGTACTGAAAGTACACGACGACGCGGAAGTCATCAAAGCGCTCAGAAATCAGAACCGGGAGGTTTTTGGCAGTCTCGACGGCGAGGATGGCTCCCTAGAAATCAAATATAGACGGAAAGCAAGAAATCCTCACAACTGCCACATAATTCTAAGTGTTTCGCCCACGATATGGAGGAGGGCGATCGACGAAAGGAAATTGCGAATCGATCTCCAAAGGGTTACGGTGGAGGACCAATCGCCACTGGTGCAGTGCACCCGATGTTTGGGGTACGGCCACAGCAAGCGGTTCTGTAAGGAACCTGCTGACTTGTGCAGCCACTGCGGGGGCCTGCACTTAAGAGCGGAGTGCCCAGACCGACTGGTGGGGACAGTACCAGTGTGCAAAAACTGCATAAGAGCGGATATACAGCAGTCAGGTCATAATGCCTTCAGCAGTGAATGCTCAGTCAGAAGAAGGTGGGATGCACTGGCTAGAGCCTCCATAGCATACTGCTAAGGTGGTCCCACGGAAAACCCACCAGTACAAAATAATACAAGCGAATCTACATCGTAGCCACTTGGCTACGAATGAACTCCTGATTGAAGCTGAAAAGTGCAAGGTAGCCATAGCGCTGCTTCAGGAACCTTATGTGGGTGGGACACGAAGGGTTAGGAGCTACCAGGGTGTCAGAATTTTCCAGAGCTCAGGAATAGGAAATGGGACTGTTAAAGCGGCCATTGCCATCTTTGACCACGACCTTGACATAGTACAGTACCCACAACTCACCACGGACAACATCGTCGTGGTGGGAGTCCAAACCAGAGCATGGACGATCACCTTAGTCTCCTACTACTTCGAGCCAGATCAGCCTATAGGGCTATACCTGGAGCATCTAAAAAAGGTCGTACACAAAACGGGACCGAAAAGATTAATCATAGGAGGAGACGCTAATGCCAAAAGTACTTGGTGGGGCAGCCAAAACGAAGATATTAGAGGTGAAGAAATGTGTGGAGCTCTTGCTGAAATTGATATGCATATCCTAAACGTGGGAGAGGTACCTACCTTCGACACCATCAGGGGTGGAAGAAGATTCTGCAGCCATGTCGATGTGACGGCATGCACGGCGGACATGCTCAAATTCGTGGACGGCTGGCACGTAGTGGAAGGCCTTACGAGCTCGGACCACAATGGCATAATGTTTGATATAGCATTACAAAAATCACAAGGCACAAAAATACAACGAACAACACGTAAATATAATACTAAAAGAGCAAACTGGGGTCTCTTTCATGAGAAACTGACCCAGATTATGCACAACACCAAACTCACTATACAAGATATAGCAGAATTAAAAAACAAAGAACAAATAGACTATACAATAGACACATACACTAAAGCTATAACAGACACGTGTAGGCACACAATACCAAACAAAAAATACACAGAAACACTTACCGTGCCGTGGTGGTCCGAGAATTTAGCCGAGATGAAAAGGCAGGTTGCAACCCGGAGACGCAGGATCCGCAATGCAGCGCCGATTCGCAGGAGGATGGTTGTAGATCTGTACCTAAAAGAAAAAGAAAAATATGAATTAGCAGTCAAAGCGGCAGCCGAGCAAAGTTGGAGGGACTTTTGCGGGAAACAGGATAGGGAAGGAGTGTGGGAGGGCATTTACAGGGTGATTAGTAGGGTCAAACGTAGAGAAGAGGATGTTCCTTTGATAGAAGGGGACGCGACATTGGATGCAGAGGGCTCTGCTCGATTCCTGGCTGAAACTTTTTACCCAAGGGACTTGAAGGACGAAGACAGCATACAACATCAGCGAATAAGAGCCTTAGCGGAAACAATAAACGAAGGCGGTCATGATGACCAGGACCCCCCGTTTAAAATTGAGGAGTTAGAAGTTGCGATTAAATCTTTCAACCCCAAGAAAGCCCCCGGAGCTGATGGCTTCACGGCCGACATATGCTCACATGCCATCAGTGTGGACCCCAAGTACTTCCTGGCTCTCCTGAATAAATGTATGGCACATGGCTGCTTCCCAAAGTCCTGGAAGGAGGCAACAGTGGTCGTGTTGAGAAAGCCAGGCAAGGACACTTACACCGCGCCAAAGTCATATCGACCTATCGGGCTTTTACCCGTATTAGGCAAGATATATGAGAAGATGCTGGTGAACCGTCTCAAGTTCTACGTGCTACCTCGAATTAGTACTCGCCAGTTTGGATTTATGCCTCAGAAGAGTACAGAAGACGCCCTTGTTACGCTTATAACACGCATCCGCAAAAAACTGGATGAGAAGAAACTGATAACACTGGTTTCTCTAGATATCGAGGGCGCTTTTGATAGTGCTTGGTGGCCAGCGATAAAGATCAGACTGGCAGAGGAAAAATGTCCCGTAAACTTGAGACGGGTCATCAGCAGCTACCTCAGCGACAGGGTAGTGGAAGTTAGATATGCGGGAGCGGCATACAAAAGAAGCACGGAGAAGGGATGCGTCCAAGGCTCCATAGGAGGACCAATCCTATGGAACTTGTTGCTAGACCCACTCCTTAAGCTGATGGAAGATAAGGGGGTCTACTGCCAGGCATTCGCTGACGACGTGGTGCTACTTTTTGACGGTGGAGAGGCTCGGGAGATTGAGGGACAGGCGAATGCTGTCCTTGAAAGTGTTCGTGCGTGGGGTGTCAAAAATAAGTTGAAGTTTGCACCACATAAGACCTGTGGTATGGTAATAACTAGGAAACTTAAATTTGACACGCCGCGCCTGAGCATGGGAGGAGTCAGCATAGCAATGTCCCCGGAGATCAAGATCCTCGGGCTCACCATCGACAATAAGCTAACCTTTAACGCCCACGTCTCTAGCGTCTGTAAAAAAGCCATAGGAATATATAAGCAACTCATTAGAGCGGCCCGCGTAAGTTGGGGTCTCAGCCCAGAGATCATCCGTACAATATACACTGCGGCAGTGGAGCCGGTGATACTGTACGCTGCGGCTGCATGGGCCCCGGCGGCAGAAAAACTGGGAGTTCGCAAGCAGCTTGGCACGGTTCAGAGGGGCTTCGCACAAAAAATGTGTAAGGCGTATCGGACGGTGTCACTCAACTCAGCACTCTTGCTCACGGGGACGCTCCCTCTAGACCTCCGAGTCCGTGAGGCAGCCTCGTTATACGAGGCTAAGAAGGGAGTACTTAGACGTGAGTTGGCCGATAGAGAGATCGAGAAGATGACACCTAAGATAAAAGCCCCACACCCTGCGGAACACTTGGGGTTGGAGTTCCAAAACCTGGTGAACGAGGACCAATATTCTCGCCACAGTGATTATGCTGTGCGCATTTTTACAGATGGGAGCAGGATTGAGGGCAGGGTCGGGGCGGCGCTATCCATTTGGAATGGGGCGATAGAGACCAAGGCCATCAAACTTGCTTTATCGTCATACTGCACCGTTTACCAGGCGGAACTACTAGCTCTGTGTAAAGCAACGGAGGTCACACTGACGCGCAGCGAAGCCACTTTTGCAATCTATAGTGACTCTAGAGCAGCACTCGAGACCGTGACAAACGCCGGCTCCTCTCATCCCCTGGCTGTCAAAGCCAGAAGCAACTTAAAACGTTGCATACTCCAAAACAAAGTTATATCTTTGTTTTGGATTAAGGCACATGTAGGACTCGCAGGGAATGAGAGAGCCGATGAGCTTGCAAAGGAGGCGGCCCTAAAATTAAAGAAGAAACCGGATTACGATCGATGCCCTGTCTCATTCATCAAACGTAGTATTCGGAAAGGGACGATTGATGAATGGGATAGAAGGTATAGATCGGAGGAAACGGCTTCCGGAACAAAAATGTTTTTTCCTGATGCAGTGACAGCACATGGCATCGTCAGGAAAATAAAAATTGACGGCCAAATAACACAAATACTCACGGGGCACGGGGGGTTCTCCTCGTACCTGAGTCGTTTCAAGTGCAAGGAGAGTCCATCTTGCCTCTGTGACCCTGATGTTAACGAAACAGTTAAACATTTGATCCTGGAATGCCCTGTTTTCGCCAGAGATAGATTTGAGTTAGAACAAATATTAGACATTAAGTTAAGTGTTAATAACTTACCGACGATAATTGAAAGTAGAGATAGAAACATATTCTTAGAATTCTGTAGGAAAATAGTGATAAGAGTAAATAATAGAAATAAATAGATTAAGAAAAGTATGATAGCAACATATAGTATAGTATATGAGTGTAATCATACAAATAAAATGTAATTAGTAAATAAGTATAATAAAGAAAATAGATTTAAAATTAATAATGTACATATTTAAAAAAAAAAAAAAAAAAGTTACAAAAGAAAGTGCCTCCCTGTCTCCATCCCTTATTTAAATATTGTCATTTTATTTACCATGGTTTAGAAATTGGTTAAGAGTATTCGTTAGAGATTAGTTAGGTGGGAAACCCACCCACAGTGATACGAAAGAAGACGAATGATAGAAAGAATTGTATGAGGAATAAAAGTACGAGAGGCATAAATGCGAGAAATAGTATGAAAGGATAGTAGCTAGCACAGGCTCCAATCATGTTGGAGGATGTTGTAAAAAAAAAAAAAAAAAAAGCTTGGATTTAACTCGTTCCAGCAATGCGCGAGACGGCATTTCAATCATGTACATTAATAATAATAATTGTTATAATGTTATTTTTAAAAAAGAGCAACCGCCGAGTTTCTTACAGGTTCTTCTCGGCTGGAACTGCATTCCGAACCTGTGGTAGACTCAATCGACGATTCAAAAGCACTTGTAAAAGTTTATTTGAATAAAAAACTTTTCTATTCTATTCTATTCTATTCTATTCTATTCTGGCAATGACGGCAGGCAAGTTTCAATGCAGGTTGGCGGGCTTTAATCACTATAGTAATTTATATAGGCTTTAATGACTAATTACATAATATGCTTTAGGTTAGTAGGCTATACTATGCTATATGCTAGGCTATGCTATAGGTTTATAGGCTTTAATGACTAACTACAAATGATGGTAATGATAACCGGGAACGTCTTAACGTGCGCGCTCTGACGCACGGAGGTGGCACTGAGAATTTCTGAACAGAAAAACCCAATACTACAAATTTTTGGCCCGTCCTGGAAATCGAACTTAGGACCTCATGTAAGTGTAGCTAGATATATTGTTGGATGATGAAAACGCAAGCTGTGTGGCTAGACTGCATAACGCATTATTGCGTTATGCGTTATGTGGAATACTGCGATAATGACGGCCGCTGTAACGCATTTGTGTGCTTATAACGGAATTTCGCGTTCAGTATCGTACAGTTTTCGATGCACGTACTGTTTGCTTTAGCCCTATTATTTTTATTACTTAATACAAAGTTTGAAATTAGATATCTAAGCCTGCCATACACTCGTAAATATACCGCAGGGTTGGAATTAACCTAGTTTACTAACTAGGCACTTGTTGTTTATGTTGAGCTTTAAAAATCTTTTGTTGGTAATATTTTGATTTGTTCTAGAGCTCAGAACATATCTTAGTATATTTTGAAGTAGGTACAATATTGTAGTCTTTCACAGTCATTTATAATATTATGTGGCTGTTACAACAGTCACTTAATATTATTAAATTCATCATCGTCATCATGATCAACCCATTACCGGCTCACTGCAGAGCACGGGTCTCTTCTCAGAGTGAGAAGGGTTTTGGCCATAGTCTCCCACGCTAGCCAAGCGGATTGGCAGACTTCACACACCTTTGAGAACGTTATGGAGAACTCTCAGGCATGCAGGTTTCCTCACGATGTTTTCCTTCACCGTTAAAGCAAGTGATATTTAAATACTTAAAACGCACACAAGTACGAAAAGTTAGAGGTGCGTGCCCCGGGATCGAACCCACGACCTCCGATTAGAAGTCAGTTGTCCTAACCACTAGGCTATCACAGCTTCATTATTAAATTATAAATCGTTAACTTTATACTTGTTAACGATTTATCTAAAGTAACTTTGAAAAATAGAATAGATAGTGAAAAACTGCCAATTCCAACTGTACAAATCCTTTTTGCGCTTTCATACATTTTATATGGACTCCCACTAGTGTAGAGTGCAGTAAAATGTGCAGAAGCGGATTTTTCACTACGGCCTACCCTGGGATTATGAGCGGCTAGCTTGAAATACAATACAAACAAGATAAAGTTCGTGAACTAAAACCCGACTTCTTCGTGCTAGAGCTCTTATCTATGTGAAAATAGTATGTATATTGTATATGTATATTGTATATAGTATGTATATTGTATATAAATATATTATGGTCTATATCTAGTAGGTTAGGTTTTCTAGAAAGTTTTCTTTGTCTTGGATTTTATCAACAAAAGTGGAAATTATAAAGGAACTTTACAGAAAAGACGGTAGTGTAAAAATAAAAACTAAAGGAACAATTTTGTTATTCTGTTATAGCTGGTCATTAAAGCGATCAGCTTTTAGAAGGAAAGTTCGGTTTTTCATAAGATTCTCTTTGAGTAAAGGAACGGTTAAGTTTTTGCTAAGTTTTACTGTAAAGACGCTTTGAGAAGATTTAAGAATAATATCTGTGAATCTATACTTTGTAATTAATATAAATAAATATAAAGTGAATAATGTGATTTAATAATACGCACAACTAACCTTTGTGGTTTACGTGCGGATACCTGCTCAGCTTGAATATAAAAATGATGATGTCACCGAGAGCCAAAGACCGGCGACAGTGAATATGAAGACAATGGCTGGGTCTGCAAGGATCGGAGGATCAAGATCACGATCGGAGGATCCTGCAAGAAGGAGGATCGCTATGGCGCGCTCTCGAGGCCCGTGTCAGTGCCAGGATATTGGATTGGATTGGGGATAATTCTAAAAGCGTTTCTAAAATGAGGTGCAAATGGTTACAGTCCGAATTTGAATATTACCTAGGTAATAAACCGATAAGTTGCCACTGAACCAAAGACCGGCGACATTGAAGATGAAGCAATGGCTGTATCTACAAAGCCAAGGATTGGTGTAGCGCACTCTCGAGGCCTAAGTCAGTGACAAGGATTGGATTGGGGATAATTCTAAAAGGGTTTCTAAAATGAGGTGCAAATGGTTACAGTCCGAATTTGAATACTGAAGCGAGCATATGGAAATGGTAGTAGTACAGAAATAAACTGGTAAGTTGTCACCCAACGAAAGACCAGCGACATTGAAGATTTAGACAATGACTATATTTCCAAAGCCGAGGATTGCTGTAGCGCGCTCTTGAGGCCTAAGTCAGTGGCAAGGTATTGAATTGAATTGGGGATAATTCTAAAACCGTTTCTAAAATGAGGTGCAAATGGTTAGTCCGAATTTGAATATGATAGTGTATACTAAAGCGAGCATAGGAAAATGGTAGTAGTACAGAAATAAACTGGTAAGTTGTCACCGAACGAAAGACAGGCGACATTGAAGATGAAGACAATGGCTGTATCTGCAAAGCCAAGGATTGGTGTAGCGCACTCTCGAGGCCTAAGTCAGTGACAAGGATTGGATTGGGGATAATTCTAAAAGGGTTTCTAAAATGAGGTGCAAATGGTTACAGTCCGAATTTGAATATGATAGTTGATACTGAAGCGAGCGTAGGGAAATGATAGTCAATTGTAGAGGTCGCGTATTTGCATAGGGCGAGCGTGCCTCCCTCGTCGGGACTAGTAGCCCGCGGCGGTGCGGTGTGACGCTATCCTATATGGGTTGGTGCAGGTTTGCATTGTTTCAGGAATAACGTGGGAATAAATCTATACATATAATAATCTATACATAATATAATAAAATCGTAGAATTGCCGTATCTGTACATTGAAGATTTTTGCAAAATAATAACTGGGGGATGTTAGGGATATGTAGTAGAACGTAAAAAAGCTATTTTTGAAATTTTTGTATGTTTGTCGGTTTGTCTGTTTGTCTGTATGTTTGTGCGCGCATCACGTAAGAACTACCAAATGGATTGAAATGAAACTCGGCATGATTTACGTTCATACTATGGAGTAACATATAGGATACTTTTTATCCCGAAATTCAGCACGGTTCCCTTGGGAGAGGGGATGAAAGTCAAAATGTGTCATCATCATGATCAACCCATTACCGGCTCACTACAGAGCACGGGTCTCCTCTCAGAGTGAGAAGGGTTTTGGCCATAGTCTACCACGCTGGCCAAGCGGATTGGCAGACTTCACACACCTTTGAGAACGTTATGGAAAACTCTCAGGCGTGCAGGTTTCCTCACGATGTTTTCCTTCACCGTTAAAGCAAGTGATATTTAAATACTTAAAACGCACATAACTCCGAAAAGTTAGAGGTGCGTGCCCGGGATCGAACCCACGACCTCCGATTAGAAGTCGGTTGTCCTAACCACTATAGGCTATCAAAATGTGTACTTAGCTGTAATTCGTTAACGGTTGGTCCGATTCCATTCATTCTTTTTTTGTTAGAAAGGAAATACTTTAAAGATTACTGGATAAGCTCTGAAAGGCTGGACCGATTTTGATAGGAATTTCACTGGCGGATGTTTGCATTTTGATCTACCTAAACATCCGCCAGTGAACTTTTGACAGTTTTTAGCAAGGTATGAGCTCAAAAGAGTTTAGGAAAAACAAAATGATTCTCACGGGATTTTTAAAATCAATGTCCACGCGAACGAAGTCGCGGGTGTCCGCTTGTTCAAATATAAATTTTCAAATATAAAAAGGGAACAAATTCAAAATTATCGAGACATGTCAAGATTCTAGCACCGGTTTGGAAAGCGGAGTAGCGCAAGCAGTATGCAGCTATACAAATTAAGACAGCGAGAGTCATGTTCTTCATATTCGTCTTGATTCTCCTGGGGATTCTTCTCTTCAAGTAAGCACCATCCACTGGTTTTGCGTGACTCCTTGGTGAAACTCCCGCCATCAGATCACTCCTGCCAGCCGAGCTCCTGCCAAAATCCAAGTAAGTGATCGACAAGGCAGATGCAATGTATGTTTTACGCAACTCTGCATTTATGGAGTATGTATTCTAGTGTCTCCTCGTCCACCGTACATGCTCTGCGTAGAAGGCTGTTTGTAATACCCAGAAGGAAAATTTTTTTGCTAAGTAAGTTTGACTTGGTTCAATCGTAGTAGTTAAGCGCTGATTGGGAGTAAGAATAGTCTCCTTTGTCTGTAGTTTGTCGCATTCGCTCATAATTCAGCATGTGTGCTTTCAGTTTGTTCACGCAACCATCTTTTGTATTCACTGAAGGGTATGGGATTGATTGCTTCCGGTTTCATCACCTTCAGGCTTGAAGCTCGCCGAGTAATTATATGATCCGCTAGCATCTATGAAATGTATTGGATATGATTCACCGTGACGTGGATGTAAAATGGAACCACGCCCGTATCTTAGCGCGTACCCGCCGGCGGGGATCGTGTGGAGGAGCCTTCACGGAGCCATCGAGCATCGCACGACATCGGTACTGTTATAAATTCCCAACATTATATTCGCGGTATATCGACGGAAAATTGCAAATGGCCGTGTGACGGCACTGCTATCGGATTAATAACGCGATTGTATGAAAGAGATACAACAAGGTTCTGAAATATATCCTAGTCTTCTGACCTTCTAGCCTCTAACTCCTATCAAAAATGAGCTTATTTGACACATATTTTTCGTCTATTGAAGGTTTGTTATGAAATGTTATTTTCATTTCACACGATAAATCAGCAATGTATATTGAGCTAATTCGGTGGCTCTCATTTGTGATATTCACTAAGTTAAAGAATAGGCCTCTCCCAGGTAACTAGAATCCGTTTTAGGGCAACCTTGTTTGGGAAACATAAGCAAAGCATACTAACTATCACTAGCAGCATTACGTGTAGCATTGTTCTTGTGACACTAAGTTTGGTACAACGAATTAATTTAATTTCATTTAATTTCATTTCATTTAGTTTAATTTAATTTATTTTAATTTATTTTAATTTAATTTATATTTTAATTTAATTTAAATTAATTTAATTTAATTTAATTTAATTTAATTTAATTTAATTTAATTTTATTTAATTTTATTTAATGTTATTTAATTTTATTTAATTTTATTTAATTTAATTTAATTTTATTTTATTTTATTTTATTTAATTTAATTTAATTTAATTTAATTTAATTTAATTTAATTTAATTTTATTTTATTTTATTTTATTTTATTTTATTTTATTTTGTTTCGTTTCGTTTCGTTTCGTTTCGTTTCGTTTCGTTTCGTTTCGTTTCGTTTCATTTCATTTCATTTCATTGTGTAATCTATGATGTTAAGAACGTGACACCCGAGTTACGTTGATCTGCCAAGTTATGGAGATGTCAAATCAAGACGTTTACCCGTCTATACTAATTGACAGATTTACTTTGCTCATGCCACGTTAAATCATAATATATAATATATTACAATATCTTAGCGTTAAATAAACTCACATTAACTTGAAAAGTTGCCTTAGGGCCGATTATTCTCTCAGTTGATTTAGCATCAGCAAATAGGTACGGGTTCTGGTAGATAGTAGCTTAAGTTTGGTGATAATTACTTAAGTTTCCGTAAGTAGGTAATTGTCACCATTGCCTGTTCCTAAATTGACGTTCAAAAAGTGTACAGTGTACCAATTTTGAATAAAGTTTATTTGATTTGATTGATTTGATTTGAGTAAATACGTATAAATAGTATGCTGTTCAACTCACATTATAGGTAAAATAAGAGTTTTTAGACGTGTTTCTCCTTCCAGAAGCGATTCCTTTCAAAAGAGAAAAATCACCTAACGAATCGGAAAACTGTAAATCCAGCAACCGATAAGTTCTCCCTTTCGAAAGGAAGCGCATTGGAAGGAGAAAATCAGAAGGAATTTCAGGAAATCTATCTCAGTGTGTCTCTCGGACAAGCAAAAAAAAAAACATTTAAAAATTATTCCAAATCGTAAAGTAACTGTCATACAATTTATATTATTATATTATCGGGAGTATTGTTGCATCAATAGTATTGTAATATCATCATTCATCATGCATCAATAACCTTTAATTCAACCAACAATACGTACAATATCCTAAATTCCAATTTCTAATGATATCTTAAAATAGATCCTTATCTCCAAACATTAGCGTCTATAATTGAATATCACGAAACGTTACGGCCTTTTGTGGAGGTACCCGCTTCTTTTCATCGGTTGTTTCGAAAAACGTACATTCCGGCAAAACCCTTGGTACCTTTTGAGTTCGGAACCAAAGGGCCGTCTACCTGTCTCTCAATACCTTTGGAAACAAACAAAGGAGCCTTTATAATGCTTTATACCTTATCCTTTTTGCGCCGGATCGCATTCAACACGTTTCCTACGAATTTCTTATCATTCGTACAAACTTGTAAAACAATAAGCAGCCTGTTTGCTTCGGATTTGTATTTAACACTTTTTTATTTTCTTATCGGATATCACAGTGTAAGAACAAAGGTGACCAGAACTGCCAGAACAAAGGTTTTGATATTATTAATAAAAATTAAATTATTAGCTTCATATTTTTACTGCCCTTGACGGAACTACCTACCTACGATATATTTGTTCAACGTAAGAGGTTGTTTCACTAACTCTACTTACTTATACTCTGATTTTTAATTCCGTGGAATTCTGACGTTTCTTAATGTTATCAGAGATAAAACGGTTCCCACAAAAAGTATAGTTTTTGTGGGAACCGTTTTATTTTTCATTTTAGATTTTCATTAAACATAGCTAACAACATTCTCGACTAATTCGCCTTTCAAACGAAAAAAACCGCATTCAAATCGGTTCACCCGTTTGAGCGCAACAGGGGAACAGACAGACACACACACACACACACACACACACACAGACACGTCAAACTTTAAACACCCCGTCGTTTTTGCGTCGGGGGTTAAAAATCGAACTTCAGGTGTTAACCCTGTTTTTCATACAAATAACTTACCTATTCTATTTTTAAATGACAACTGTCAGAATTCCACCGAACTAAAAATCAGAATATAGGTACGTATAACCTCAGAGCAGGAACTTCTATAATAATATGTTCTTAAAGTGAACCAATCGAAAATCTAAACTGAACTTTGGTTTCAAGACTAGAAAACCTATCGATCAGGATGCTTAACCAAATAATACATCGTCCGCTTATTATATCAATATGTTAGTAACTGGCCTCAATAATTAACCAGTTGTGTACATTTTCGATTGACAAAAATAACCGTTGGAAAGTCGATCAGCGGATTAACTTTCACGATCGTATCTGAGTCCATCAAATATCTTAATTAACAAAGTAACTTAACTACAACGACGGGTTTCAATCGACTGGTAAATGCTCTGGTTAAAGATTGTTTAAGTGAAGGCTTTGTTTAATTTAAGATTTATCTAAAAACTATCACTTGCCCGCGGCTTCGCCCGCGTGAATTTCGGTTTTTCACAAATCTAGAGGGAATCGTGGGTTCCCGTTCCCGCTTCCTTTTCCAACCTTCATACCTACTTTGAAGGAAGTTTGCTATAATAATCTACCTATAGATTTCAGTTTTTTTCAAAATCCCGTGAGAACTGTGGATTTTTCCAGGATAAAACGTTTCAAGTCAGGGCATAATCTATCTCGGTATATAAATCGGTTCAATAGTTGCGGCGTTAAAGAGTAACAAACATACACACACACACACACACATACACTATGAAATACATCACTAATCTACAATACAACACTAATCAAAAATAAAATTAAAAGTATGCTCATAAAAAAAAGCTTATTATACAATTGAAGATTATATAAACGATAAAAAAGCTTGGATTTAACTCGTTCCAGCAATGCGCGAGACGGCATTTCAATCATGTACATTAATAATAATAATTGTTATAATGTTATTTTTAAAAAAGAGCAACCGCCGAGTTTCTTGCAGGTTCTTCTCGGCTGGAACTGCATTCCGAACCTGTGGTAGATTCAATTGACGATTCAAAAGTACTTGTAAAAGTTTATTTGAATAAAAAACTTTTCTATTCTATTCTATTCTAATCAAAAATTTAAAAAAAAATTTGTTTTTCAACCTCGACACTTTTTGCCACGATTTAGGAGAAGTGCCCTTTGACTGTGTGATGTGTGATCCACCCCTAGTTCATAGACGTTAGATTGTCCATCGGTATCGTCTATTGTGAAAAGTCATCCTTACGAATAGACGAATATTATATCAATGCGAAAGTGAGTTTGTTTGTTACGCTTTCAGGCCTAAATCGCTGAACCAATTTTGACGAAGTTTGGTACAGAGAAGGGCATAGGCTACTTTTTATCTCGGAAAAACATAGAGTCCCCACGGGATTTTTAAAAACCACCATCACATACAGCCAAATAAACAAAACTACATAATAATCAGCTAGTTTAGAATAAATCTGTTGTTGTTTCGAACCCTGAGACCGTGTGTTCTATTGTTATGTGGGTAGTTGCTAAATATTCTGGAATTACCAATTCTAGTTGCGAGCTAAGCAATGTTTGCATAGTGCATTAGTAGTCAAGTATGCATGAATAAGTAACGAGCGGCGTACGCTAACTTTTCGATCGTGAGTCTTTGGCTCAATAGCTGTTTCCTCGTCTCTCTATATTCATTTGCTATTCTTTTATACCGCAGCCGAGGGCATGTATAACAATAATAACAATTGTTACTTTGGTCATAGATTAAATAAAATGTAAGGCGTTTGTAGTCTCCGGCTGCGATACACTTTAGCTCTAGGTAAGTTTAATTTAGTTCTAATAGCGTTCTGTTATAGAGTTTTATAAATATCTTTTAGTTTTGCAGGATTTTGGAGAGTCTCATTTCTTTTCCTATTTTCTATTAATCCATCCATTTCGGGTTACGCATTTTGGTAATCAAAGTCCATCGTAGTAGGTATATTATTTTCGGTGTTATCAAGACTATTCGCTCTCAGAATTAAGACAAATATAACATCACTATCTATTTTGCAATTTATCAACCCCTGGCTACATAAAAATAAATACTCTTACATACATATAGCCAAAAACATTACTCTCCTTCGGTGCAGTCGGATTACAACGCTGAACTATTTGATCGTGAGTCTTTGCCACAATAGCGGTTTCCTCATCTCGATATTCATGCGCCACTCTTTTATATCGCCCGTTCTGTTTAGATTTTACGAGCGCCATCCGAAAGGGAGTGTCAATGGGAACCGGCATGAACCGACTGAAAATCCATCACAGTTTATTGCCACCAGATTTTATGCTTTGCATCTATTACTTTACGACGCACAATGACGTGAATCGGTGTTTTGTACAGGTAAGTCTGTTTTGTGCAATGGGCCTTGTTTTACACTATACCGCGCTGGGGTCTCTAAGAGGTTTGCTGAATTGTTTCGTCCCGTTCAATTCTACTTCCGGCGCACGTGGCCCGTGGACTGGTGATTTCTTTATTCTCATTGTTTGTTCTGAGGGGTTGGATTTCATTAATCGTGTCTATTAAAGTTTTACCTTTTTACCTGACTACGGCAAATCTAAAAGGAAGGGTTATGATTTTAGCAGTCTATGTATATATTTATGTACGTATGTATGTTTGTATGCGATTCTGTGTGTTTCACCGTAGCGCCATTCAAAAGTTTTTCTGCACATTAAATTAGTAGTCGGTTTTAGTCCACGAGCTTTCTCTTGTACAAGCTATAGGTATTTTAGGAAAAATTAAACCGACTTCAATCTATACATATAATAAAATCGTAGAATTGCCGTATCTGTACATTGAAGATTTTTGCAAAATAATAACTGGGGGATGTTAGGGATAAGTAATAGAACGTAAAAAAGCTATTTTTGAAATTTTTGTCTGTTTGTCTGTTTGTCTGTTTGTCTGTTTATCTGTTTGTCTGTTTGTCTGTTTATCTGTTTGTCTGTTTGTCTGTATGTTTGTGCGCGCATCACGTAAAAACTACTGAATGGATTGAAATGAAACTCGGCATGGTTTAAGTTAATACTATGGAGTAACATATAGGATACTTTTTATCCCGAAATTCAGCACGGTTCCCTTGGGAGAGGGGATGAAAGGCAAAATGTGTACTTAGCTGTAATTCGTTAACGGGTGGTCCGATTTCATTCATTCTTTTTTTGTTAGAAAGTAGGTACTTTAAAGACTACTGGCTAATCTCCGAAAGGCTGGACCGATTTTGATGGGACTTTCACTAGCGGATGTTTACATTTTGATGTACCTAAACATCCGCCAGTGAACTTTTAACAGTTTTTAGCAAGGTTTAAGCTCAAAGGTGAAAGGCGAACAAAATGATTCCCACGGGATTATTAAAATCAATATCCACGCGAACGAAGTCGCGGGTATCCGCTCGTATACCATAAAACTAGAAGGGTTTCCTCGATTTCTCCAGGATTCCGTCATCAGATCTTGACTTGATGATCACGAGACCACCTGGGAAGTATATCTTTCCAAAGAAAAGAAAAAGAAGTTTCAAATCAGTCCAGGCGTCGAAAAGAATCCGACGAATTGGGAATCCCGAAAAGCTTGTGCCCATATTTACGACCATTCGTAGTCCGACGGCTGATAGGGTGTGTTTGATCCTAGGACTTCTCATGACGCGTCTAAGTCTTGGACTATTTCGATAGGTACTATTGAGATTTATCAGTCATTAAGTAACTCATAAATTTTTCTCTTATTTCTCAGAGATGATTAAAACAATGGCCATTTTAATCGAGAGTGAAAGTAAGAGTGATCGATTAGTTCGGCCAAAGAGAAAGTTTTATACATGTTGGACCAATTAAAAATCCGATTGCTGATATTTTCTCTTCAAGCGTACCAACTGCAGCGAGCAAATAATCTGGTATTAACTTACCTCGTGGTACCTCTTATCTTTGATCCAAATATACCCAGTAGGTAAACATAAATTCGTTCATATTAATCGCAAAATCACTCCGAATACATCCAATAAAATTAAACAAGCGAGTCACCAAAAGTTACTCCCACAATCGATAAACATACAAACGACAACACGCTTACGAGAACTCGATATAAGATTCATATTTGTACGAAACTTACAAAACACAGTTTGTTATCTGTGCTCTTGTACGCAATTCTTCGCCCCGTGGAATTGTACCATTATTATTATCGATCTTTATCAGACTCCATACATAATTCGACATGCATTATTTATGTTCTGAGGGTAGCCCCGTTTATTGAAATCATACGAACAAATAATATCAGGACTACCGTATCTATCCTTAACAATCCCTCGTGCGATATTGGTCTCTATAGTTTATGTTATTAGGTCAGATTTCGTGTACATTTATTTGAATGGAAGGTTTAGTTTAGTATATTGTATGCGAGGCCGCTTTCAGCAGTATCTAGGTAACAGATCTTGACAATTTGGTGTTTGTGTAATTCCCCAAATGTTTGTTCGATTGCTTGATACGGGTATCTATTTGTTACTCATTAATTTGTTGGTTGGAATTTGTTTGCTCTATCAATACAATTTCGGTTGTGTTCGAATGTAACGAAATTAACATCTTGATAGAGACGGTGTGTATGATAATTAATTTAATTTACGTACTGTCATTGCTGATTAATATCTAAACATATAAAAGGAAAAGGACTGACTGACTGACTGACTGATCTATCAACGCATAGCTAAAAAAACCACTGGACGGATTGGGCTGAAATTTGGCATGCAGATAGTTATTTTGACGGAGACATTCGCTAGGAAAGGATTTTTGAAAATTCAACCTCTAAGGGTATTAAATAGGGTTGAAAATTTGGATGGGATATATATGAATCCACGCGAACGAAGTCGCGGGCATCACCTATAAAGTAACAAAATTTAAAATTTTGAACTTACATAGAACATTAATATATACCCATAGGTACTGAGAGACGTATTCTTTTCAGGCGACAGAACGTAACAATTCTTTACTGGGAACACATTTTCATTCATGCTCGGTAAGGTGCTAATAGCCGGTTTCCGCTCGCAAAGTAGAGATTTAGTTAAGAGATAAGAAGCGCAAAGACGGAGCTAGGAATACCTAACTACGCTATAAATATGTGATTACTTCCTGCGACCATCTTCCTGTAAGACTTCGCTGTGTTCAGTTTAAAAAATAGCGCCATTTTTAAAAGTAATAATAGTTTTTACTATCTACTTCCCTTTACATCGGGATTCAAGAATTTAGTATAATATTACGGAAAATCTAGTGGGAATTGTCATCCACAAATAGAATAGGATAGAGTATAGACGATTGTTCAGACTTCAGGATACTTTTCAAAGAGTTATTTTTCAAATAGGTACATTTTGTATACCTAAAAGTGGATAATTTATAGGTAATAGGTACCTAAGTTCTTGTGTAGAAGTACTTAAATAGAAGCGTGCTTTTTGCCAGTTCCTTAAGAGTTTGCTTTAGAATGTTAAGTATACTACCTAAATACAATCCAATACCAATTTTTTGTCTGAGATACGTTTAGTGTTTAATATTTTTCAAATCGGCAATGTAAAGCGTGCACAAATCGGGGTAAATGCCCCGCGAGCAGCCGGCGCGGCGGCCGGCGACAAACTTAGGTATTTAGGCGTCAGCTAGTCAGCGATTGCATTACATTGCGGATTTTTTAAAAATACCAGAAATAATTTTTTTCGCGTTTTTATTTTGTAGTATCCTGTTAGTACTCATCACCACTGTCATAAGTTTTTGATAGCGGGTCTCTGACACCCGTTAATTAAGTGCTTGGTTGGTCGTAACGACCGTTTTCTCTAAGCTGATCACAAGTCACAACATAGCCCCCGTGCCGTACTGTAGGTATCACACGTATCAATCAGAACGTCAGTTGACGAAGTCACGCGGTCCATCAAAATGATATGCCATGTAAGTATGCTCAAACAGCTGGTTAAGTATTCAAAGGGATTGATGACATCACTGACTTGTTGTCGAATAATGACGCAATTAGATTCCATTAGGAATATTTCATAAGGTTTCTCCCAACTAACCTATTGTTTAATGGATTAGTGGACTAAAATCCGAAAGTTGCGTCACATATTTAGAAGACTGAAACTAACATTAAAGCTAACTTTGACCACTACTGAGATTTTCTTTAACAAAAAAACAATAATTTTTTTGCCCCATCTGAATTTAAATCCGGGACTTCATGATGCTCAACCGAACAAGATTGTGATTTTGTAAATGTAGATACTGCCATCCCACTGTACGAATTTGGGTTGTGATATTTCACAGTCCATTTTAGAACGTTCATCTATTCCCCCACAGCTCATAAACTGCTTATGACATTTTCAAGAATGTAAATAAAGCCTTTGATGTTCTGCTCTATATCGTAGGTTTCCTGACAATATTTTCCATCACCAAAAACTATAAGTACCTACCTACGAATGTTTGCTTTGATTATTTGACATGTAAATAGGTATAATCAAAGGCTCACGTAGGTACATTATAAACGTGCAATCTTCTATCTAGGTATAGGTACATCTTCTATCTATACATATAATAAAATCGTAGACTTGCCGTAACTGTACATTAAAGATTTTTGCAAAATAATAACTGGGGGATGTTAGGGATAAGTAATAGAACGTAAAAAAGCTATTTTTGAAATTTTTGTCTGTTTGTCTGTTTATCTGTTTGTCTGTTTGTCTTATGTTTGTGCGCGCATCACGCAAAAACTACTGGATGGATTGAAATGAAATTTGGCATGATTTAAGTTCATACTACGGAGTAACATATAAGGTACTTTTTATCCCGAAATTCAGCACGGTTCCCTTGGGAGATGGGATGACAGTCAAAATGTGTACTTATTCATTCTTTTTTTGTTAGAAAGGAGATACTATAAAGATCACCGGCTAATCTCTGAAAGGCTGGATCAATTTTGATGGGACTTTCACTGGCGGATGTTTACATTTTGATCTACTTAAACATCCGCCAGTGAACTTTTAACAATTTTTAGCAAGATATGAGCTCAAAGGAGCTTAGGAAAAACAAAATGATTCCCACGGGATTTTTAAAAACCAATATCCACGCGAACGAAGTCGCGGGTATCCACTTGTATCAAATAAGTACCGAGAAGTACATAGTTAATTTTCAAACTCTGTCCACCTTGCCACCACCACTGGACTACAGCTCTATGAATTAGCTCAAACGTAAACAAAATTATGGGGTTCTGATTCAAACTTTCTGTGAATCTTTCGTCCCAAAAGTCCCCGTAACAAATTATGAGGGTATCTAAACTTTTCCCAATACGTATGACAACATTGTCTAACATGTAAATGTTTGTTTTTAATTTAACTTTGAGGAAATTTTCATACATACTAATTAAGTATGTATAGTTATCCACTATCCACTACCACCACTAGCCTTTTAACGTCCCACAGCTGGGCACTGGCCTCCTCTCATTGGAGAGAGGGATTTAGAGCTTAGACCCACCACGCTGTTCCAATGCGGGTTTATAAATATTCACCCGTTTGGCCCGGGTTGGCGGGCTTTGACGACTATTATCACATGATCGTGATAATAACCGGGACCGACTGCTTAACATGCTCTCCGAGGCACAGGGGAGAAACACCGCCAACTACCAACTCCGGGCCAACATCATAGATATTAATGGTGCCATCGATGTGCAATTTAAGTATAAAAAGATGTACCACCTACTTACTCCGGTAGACTTATCTCATCATCATCATGATCAACCCATTACCGGCTCACTACAGAGCACGGGTCTCTTCTCAGAGTGAGAAGGGTTTTGGCCATAGTCTACCACGCTGGCCAAGCGGATTGGCAGACTTCACACACCTTTGAGAACGTTATGGAGAACTCTCAGGCATGCGGGTTTCCTCACGACGTTTTCCTTCACCGTTAAAGCAAGTGATATTTAAATTCTTAAAACGCACGTAACTCCGAAAAGTTAGAGGTGCGTGCCCCGGGATCGAACCCACGACCTCCGATTAGAAGTCGGTCGTCCTAACCACTAGGCCATCACAGCTTAGACTTATCTACTACCGCAAAATCCCAACCTTGAAGCCACCGACCCGCCGGCTTTATATCGTGGCAAAATAGTGTGTCACTCTGCAGTGTCACGCGCTTCATTCAGTTTCTGTATTGCAAATCGTGCGCGTTCAGTGTTGCCATCGCGCTTTGTGTGGCTCCAGCCTTAGCTTAGTTTAAATTCAGAAAGAGAAAGCTCCCGGTAAAAATACAGGAATATAACTCAAAGGAAGTGTTCAAAAACTTAACAACGTAGCAAGTGCATTTATGAGAGAAGTATGGTCTAAAACTCTGAAGCTATGAGGAATTCCCTAAAGAGATAGTGAAATACAACGTTTGAGAGAATTGTAACGCTTAGCGTGAGATCACACTGGCGACTTTTTGTTGGCCGACTTATTGTAGAAAGTAAACAACTTATTGCTCCCGCCTTTCAGTTTTACCAGCCACAATGATGCGATATTGAGGCGAACCGCTGAGAGTGAAATAAATGTTGTCACAAATTAGACAAACTGTCATGTCGTCGTGCGCCATCTAGTCCTTGATCGTTTTGTTAACACCAAGCGGTACTATGTTTAGTGTATACCTACTAGAGAACAGTAGAGATTAATTATAGACCTTTATATATTTTAAAACAAAATGGAATTCGCACAAATTTGTCACTTGTGTTAATTGGTGCAACAAATTTTGGCTGTGTGGAGTGAGACAGGATGCTCCCAAATTATGTGTTGGCTGTTTCTCTTTCATTGCACCGCAATATCGACTAGTGGACTCTCCTCCTGAGATACCCGACTTCATGGGAAAGGAATCGGGTTATTTGTTGTTTTTACCCAATAAAACCCCCTTTCAGAGACTCCGAGATTTCCAAAGAACGCACGGTGCCTTCCGTGCGTGACGCCCTGTGTAAACTGTATATCTTAACTTTAAGTTTCCCTTATAGAATGGGGTACCTAGATATTATCTAGGTACCCCATTCTATAAGGGAAACTTAAAGTTACACACTATAGCTGATAAGGATATGAACAAAACTAAACTGCCGAAAACTGTATAACGAAACACCATTGTCCCAATATTATAAACAAGACTATTTGTCTTGCGACATGTCGCTAGTGTGTCAGTAACACTACGAGGAATTCACTAAAGAGTTGAGTGAGGAGCTCACTAAAACTCACTAGTAAAATACACTGTTTGAGCGAAGTGAAACGCTTACTTGCGAACAAACTTCGAGCTTCGCGTCTCGGTCCCGCGTTTCTTGTAATACTCAGAATATTATGTAAAACTTGTGTAAAACTCCCACTGAAAGGTAAATTATAAGTTTGCTGGTAACATTCACCCGCGTGGTTTCGCCCACTGTGTACGAAATACTAATTGCCAGTAGGAACAATAATAATTAGCAATCACTCAATACCTATACTCTCTATTTTAGTTGATTACGAGCTCGTCAGTCCATTTATCCGTCCGCTTGTCTGTCTGTCTGTGCGTAACATATCATAGCTATTTTATTTAGAAACTATTGAAGAGTTTAAGTACAAATTAGGCACAGTTACAGATATTTATACTATACATATTATATTATATACCTAAGCTAACCTAACCTCACTTTTTACATATAACCCAATATTATTAAATATATATGTAGTAAATGTTTTTAGAAATTAGATTTAATTGAACTTAAGACTCTTTTATATTATTTGCGTGGCGAAAATTTACACATCTAACAAATATACAAATCCAAGAACACTCGCCGGAAGGTATGTTTTACTATGTTAAAAGATATATTTTACTAGGTAGGTATACCTAATTATTCAATAAAACATTTGAACAAAAAAATTTAATTATAAAAATTATACTAAACTTTGTTAAATCTAAAACTAAATAAACTCACAAAATAGTAGTGTTACTTGTTACAAATAAAAATAAAGCTACCTTTATATCTACAGCGTGTCGGACGAGCATTTTATGCCGTGACAAATAAGGATTAAATCCGTTTTATCGTTTGCATAATAAAATCGCTGGTCCCAATCTTGATTATATAGCGGGCATAGTTTAGCTAGTGTTTTTTTTTTTATTGCTAAGCATATTTTGTTTAGCATCCTCTGATCTTTTCAGTTTTGCTTTGTTTAAGCGGGAAAAGTAGTAAATGAATGCCATAAATTATAATGTTTATTTATAAACGATAGGATATTTTTGGGGTAATAGTCATGTCATATTTTCGTCATTGTTGTACCTATCCATCAAAAATCAATGCATTCAGCTTTTGACAATGTTTATGGACCGCTCATTTTTAACCCCCGACGCAAAAACGAGGGGGTGTTATAAGTTTGACGTGTCTGTGTGTGTGTATATGTGTGTGTGTGTGTGTCTGTCTGTTCCCCTGTAGCGCTCAAACGGGTGGACCGATATAAATGCGGTTTTTTTTGTTTGAAAGGTGAATTAGTCGAGAGTTTTGTTAGCTATGTTTGGTGAAAATCGATCCAAGATGGCCGCCGCCGCAAAATGGCGATTGTCGGGGGTTTTTAAATTTTCAAGTTATACTTGTCACAATCCTCATTTATGACGATCATAACCCCTAACATAGATCACGTAGTGATGGGTAGAGGCTATCCTGAAATAACAATGTCGTCCCTATCCTTTCTTTCAGAATGGTAACTTCGCAAAGGTGAACAAAATTCATCATCAACATCATAATTTTCATTACCCATTACCGGCCCGCTACAAGGCACGAATCTCCTCTCAGAATGAGATGGGTTCATAGGAACAAAGTGATAGTGTAGAGCATTACAAAACACAACACGCGAGAATCGTTTAGCAGTGAAAGGAAAACAAGCGAACAATAGCGGATACATTTATATCATCAAGATTGCGAGCGCCAATTTTATTATGCAGCCGATAAAACGGATAGTCGCAATTTGTCACGCCGGAAAATGGCCGACAGACGCTACAAGCACGCGCGTTGTACCAAACTTCGGTATAGAATGTACTTATTCACATTGATATTTATCGTTTTAATATTTTTATACGCCGCGTCATCAACAGGATCACTTGGTGACTAGAAAATGTAGACCCTGTATCTTATCTACATATTATATTACTTAGCTGATGCAGGGGCAGATTATCCTTTGGGCAAACTAGGCACATGCCTAGGGGCGTCAGATTACAAGGGGACGCCAGAGGACGGAACACCCAAAGGTTCTAAGGAATAAAGAGCTTGAATCAATTTACCCAAACAATGACAGATTGTCGATGTGGTGCCTGCCTAGAGCGCTGTTGACATCTAATCCGCCACTGAGCATATGCCCACAACTACGGTGGCGTGGATTTACTTAGGTGGAAAAAAATGAGTTTTTCCATAATAATAAGTCTCCCGACCAAACGGCCACGGTGGCTAATGTCAACCGAGGCGGATACTAGCCAATTACTCGTGACATTGTAGAGATCCTGTGCGTGCATCCGATGGGTTGCCAATGCGACGCGATCGGAGAGAGTAGATATGTCACTAATGGGATGGGTGATCTGCTATGGATGTTTGAATTTATCCTTTATCTTTCCTGTCACAAAGAGCATGCTAGGCCGTCTGTCCCAGTTATTATCACATCTCACAAAGAGTCGAAACCGTACCTACTCTTTAGTCGAGTAGGTAATCGAAACTGGAAGCCCCGCGTATATTACCCCCGGCGGGGATTTCTAGAGATAATGATCCCTAGAAACCTCCCACCATTTATGTTATGAATAGAAGAGGTTACAACCCTCAGACGATTTCAGGAATTGCAATGCACAGAAAATTGAGTGTTACGACCGGAAAGGCACCAAGTTCGATTAATTTTGAAACTGTCTGTGAAAGAAACCAGATTCCACTAAGTAATTTTGAAATTGACTGGGAAAGGCACCAGGATCCTAGGCTATCGAATTTTTTTAAAGCAATGTGATCAGTAAATTGACACTAGTCTTATTATGAAGCTGTAGTAGCGTTACGTAGGTGTACGTTTTTGTTTTTGCGTGACAGGCTTGCATTTCAAACCGATCATGCTTGATGGAAAGCAGTGATGAGCGGTTTGTTCCCAGTCGCCACCACTCCGTCGTCCCCACTGGTGGCGAGCGGGAAAAAAAAGTTTCGTTCGCCCCCAGTGGTGACGATTGAGTCATTTTATTTCCCACTCATTCCGCTATAGATTGAGAGTTAAAATGCATGGATTTCAGTAAAAGACTTCACGGATTGTTACAATGTTTTATTACGACTTTCTGAGCAAAAATGAACAATGATTTTTGTGAATCACAGATAATCAACAAATTATAAATAACTAGAGAATGTCCGCGGCTTCGCCCGCGTGAATTTCGATTTTGCACATATCCCGAGGGAATCGTGGATTTCCGGTTCCCGTTCCCGCTCCCTTTTCTAACCTTTATACCTACTTTCAAGGAAGTTCACTGTAGTAATCTACCTATAGCTGTAGCTATACATTTCGAGTTTTTCAAAATCCTGTGGGAACTGTGTATTTTTCCAGGATAAAAAGTAGCCTATGTTTTAAGTTAGGGCATAATCTATCTTCGTTCAAAATTTCAGCCAAATTGGTTCAGTAGTTGCGGCGTGATTGAGTAACAAACATCCAAACATCTACACTTTCACATTTATAATATTAGTTGGATTATTTATAAAATGACAAAATTATGTATCGCAGATAATCAACTTATTAATACAACTAGATTCTGCCCGCGGCTTCGCCCGCGTGAATTTTGGTTTTTCACAAATCCCGAGGGAATCGTGGATTTCCGACTCCCGTTCCCGCTCCCTTTTCCAAGCTTTATACCCACTTTCAAAGAAGTTTGCTATAGTAATCTACCTATAGCTGTAGATATATATTTCGGTTTTATCAAAATCCCGTGGGAACTGTGCATTTTTCCAGGATAAAAAGTGCATACGCATACAGATGCATGCAACGATTGTAATAATGTGCTATGTGAGCGTGATTTACCTAAGAACAGTCAACGCCATCTATCGCGTTTTTGGAAGTCTATATCTATTTTAGTCCCACAGGAATACTTTTCCGGGATAAAAGGTAGCCTATGTTTTAAGTCAGGGCATAAGCTATCTCCATTCAAAATTTCAGCCATATCAGTTCAGTAGTTGCGGCGTGATTGAGTAACAAACATCCAAACATCTAAACATCCAAACATCGACACTTTCACATTTATATTATTACTAGCGACCCGCCCCGGCTTCGCACGGGTAGTAGAGCATATTATGCGTAGGTACTACCCGCTCAGGGATTAGGCAGCGTTTTCGATGAAAGCTCCCAGGCGGCTTGACTTTTTACGATATTTTCCACAATGAACTTACTATATCTCACCTTATACCCGAATTACTAATTCCGTGGAATTCTGATGTTTCATAATGTTACCAGAGATAAAACAATTCCCACAAAAAAGATAAAAGTTTCAAAACTTATGCAAATACAAATCAACTGCTGCATGTAGATATGACAAATGCCTGACAGACACTTCATGGTGATAATGTCATTCGACTTCCATTTTTGAATAAATTTTTTCAATGTGCTTCTTTTGTTTTCTATTGCTGTTAGTGTGCACTTGCTAGTTTCCATTCTTAGCAATTTCTATTTTAGGGTGAAACAATTAATATTATTAAGCGGCTTAGAGCTTTATATGTTGACAGGGAATTAAAGTAGTTTGGGGTAAAATCGTACTTCGTAGATGTTAAAAAAAATTATTTTAAAAGATAAAAATAAAAAACCAAAAACTCGGTTTTTTGAACTTTTCACATAAATTTTGAGGTTATGTGAAAAAAGTTTAAATACAAAAGTTGTAGATCTTTTTATTACTTACAACTTTGCCATTTGTTTTTTTTCCATAGGACTTCTAGTTTTGCCGGAAATCGAGATAAACCGTTTTTACCCTTAAAACTCCCCCCTTTTTTCCCGAGCTCAGATTGCCCGTAAATTATTTTTCCTTGTATTTTTATAATATTCTCCTCCTTTTCCAATGGGTTTCATCCTACGTACTGTGATTTTTTTTTTGGTTTCAAAAATTATCGACATTGGGCCATAGGGAGAACCGCGGCCACCGACGCGCTTATAGGCACGCTCCCGCCGCCGCAATTTTTAAATCTGTAATATCTTCGAAAGTATTCATTTAAATCATATGCTGTAAAGGGCCATATAGATTTATATTAAATCAACAATGTATTTAAGGTATTTAATTAGATAAGGATTAATGCTGTATTGGTTGAAATCGCTTCGAAAATTAGCCATTATTTGTCGTAAAAAGTAAATGACAAAAAAATGTTATTGTGGGATATCCATAAGAGATAGACATATACCATCGCGGACTTTTCTGTAGACCTTTTCAATGTGTACAATACTTAGTACATTATTTTGATAAATCTCGTAGGGTTCAGCCTGCGTTTGCAATGTAAGCGGAAAAAATGTAATTATTTACGACATCACATTAGAAACCTCAAAAATAACAGTATTTCTCCACTATTTAATGGATGTTATTATACATATAAACCTTCCTCTTGAATCACTCTATCTATTAAAAAAAACCGCATCAAAATCTGTTGCGTAGTTTTAAAGATTTAAGCATACATAGGGACATAGGGACATAGGGATATAGGGACGGAGAAAGCGACTTTGTTTTATACTATGTAGTGATTTCCGGGATAAAAGGTAGCCTATGTTTTAAGTCAGGGCATAAGCTATCTCCATTCAAAATTTCACCAAAATCAGTTCAGTAGTTGCGGCGTGATTGAGTAACAAACATCTAAACATCCAAACATCCAAACATCCACACTTTCACATTTATAATATTAGTAGGATAGTAGGATTACTAGGATTGGTATTGTGATTATGTGTGATAGCTTCTGCCCGCAGCTTCGCTCGCGTGAATTTCGGTTTTGAACAAATCCCGAGGGAATCGTTGATTCCCGGTTCCCGTTCCCGATCCCTTTTCCAACCTTTATACTTTCTATCAAGGAAGTTCGCTATAATAATCTACATATAGCTGTAGATATAGACTTCGGGTTTTTCAAAATCCCATGGGAACTGTGCATTTTTTCCAGGATAAAAAGTAGCCTATGTGTTGCCAATGCATGCAACACAGCAAACTATTGCAATAATGTGTTATGTGAACGTGATTTACCTAAGAACAGTCAGCGCCCTCTATGACGTTTTTGGAAGATTATATCTATTTTAATCCCACAGGAATACTTTTCCGGGATAAAAAGTAGCCTATGTTTTAAGTCAGGGCATAAGCTATCTCCATTCAAAATTTCAGCCAAATCGGTCCAGTAGTTGCGGCGTGATTGAGTAACAAACATCCAAACATACAAACATCTAAACATCCAAACATCCAAACATCCACACTTTCACATTTATAATATTAGTAGGATTTCTTATAGTTTTAAAGTCAGCACAGATAATCAACAAATTTTTAAATAATTATTTATCTATACTAATATAATAAAGCGGAAGAGTTTGTTTGTTTGTTTGTTTGTTTGAACGCGCTAATCTCTGGAAATACCTGTCGAATTTGAAAAATTCTTTTTGCATTTAGTAGTCCAATTTTGGGGGCAGGTTATAGGCTATTTAATATCCCTAAATCCTCCCCTAAGGGGGTAAAATGGGGGTAGAAAGTTTGTATGAAAGTCCTATGTTTTTAAAGTTACAGAACTGAAAATCGGCATTTAGATTATTAATTTTAAATAATAAAACTCTGTATATTTTATTTTGAAAAATCTTCCCTTAAGGGTGGTAAAATAGGGGATGAAAGTTTTAATGGGAAGTTTTAAATTACTGTTATTATTAACTTGAATGATGGAAGGTAGTTTTTAGGGTTCCGTACCCGAAGGGTAAAAACGGAGCCCTATTAATGTCACTCGGCTGTCTGTCTGTCTGTCTGTCTGTCTGTCTGTCTGTCTGTCCGTCTGTCCGCCGGTCACAGGTCTCTAGCTCGCAGACGAAATGAGTTACAAACCTGAAATTTTGGTATTTAGTGTAAAACGTTAACCCAAAATCAAATATTGAATTAGAAATTGAATTTAATTATTTTTCAGGGGGGCTCCCATACATGAAAAAGGAGCCGGAAAAAAAAATTTTTCTTTACCCTAGCTTGTAAGGGTAGGGGTATCATTGTTTAGAGCTCATTAAGTAGAGTACAAATATATATTTTTTTAATTTTTATCTCAAAAAATAAGGGAATGGGAGGCCATCAAAGTTGTCAGTTTTAGACCATTTTTGTGACGGGGGCTATCTCAAAAACTAAACTAGTTGGGAATATGATATTTCAGTATATTATGTACTATATGCTCTATTTAAACAACAATTACTGAAAACAACGATTTATTAAATAGTTTATAAGCTGTGACCAAAATAAACGAACATTTTTTTTGGGTTTTTCTTTCACGGTTTGTTGCGATGTCTAGCTCGGAAATTAAATATTTCTAAGACCCAAAATATTATATTGTTCATAATTATGTACCTACGGAACCCTGAAAGAGCGAGGCCCGACTCGCACTTGGCTGATTTTTTTTATAGAGCGTAGCCTAGAAAATATTTTATGAAATTCCTCCCCTATGAGGGTAAAATGGGGGAAGAACGGTTATATGAAAGTTCTATGTTTTAGAAGAGATACGAAAATCGGCATGTAAGCTATTTGTTTTAAATAATAAAAACCTATTTAAATTATTTTGGTAGGTAAATCTCTTCTTAAGGGTGGTAAAATAGGGGATGGAAGTTTGTACAGGGAAGTTTGAATTATTGTTATTATTGACTTAAAATTTGGAAGTTAGGTTCTTTCTAGGCATCAGCTAAGAAAAATTTGACGTAAATCCACCCCAAAGGGGGTAAAATGTTTTAATTATATTATCACTATTTATTATTATTATTATATTTGATTTGATATGAACTTAAATATAAAACAGGGATCCTGTAGGTACTAATTATCATGGGACATAACTATTAACCCTTTGACGACCAAGGGACATATTTGTCCCCAAAACTAATTTCACTCCTACAAAAAAACCAGGAACCATATATTATTATTTTAATTAATAATATATTTTTAAGGGTACTTTTAATAATTTGATCATCGAATTCGATTCCTGTGTGTCAGCTTACATAGTAAATTTAGTACCGCTATTAGCAGTTCATTATGTTGCAAGTTCATCATTTAAAAAAAATCGTAACTATAATTAAACTTGTTTATCTAGTTATTATTTTGTGAAAATTTTATTGTCTGGTAAGTAAATAACTATTTTATATTTGCACCAAATGATTATATAACTTATTTATTTTGTTAGCTCATAAAAATAAAAAGGGACACTGGCGTCCCTATGGGCGATAACGGTAATAATCTATCAGAAAACGTCTAATATTTGATCTAATATTTTTATCGCATCTACATACATTTTGTATATTATTTTGGCAGATTATGGTGCGCAAGGGATAAAGAAGTTTTGAACTTAGCGAAAATTAGGTCCATCAAATCTTGTTGGCTGATAATAGTGATGACAAAGATGCGTTACTACTTGACAAAGACAATGCAAAGTTTTTGTCGCAGGATGATGATGAAGGGCTCCAAAATGTTAAGATTGAGGATTCATCGATTTCAGAACCTTCTACCTACTTCGCAAACAGCTAAACTTTCTAAGTCGACACCTTCAAGACCAACAGCTGCAAGTCGCATAATACAAACTCATCGGCCTCGACCAACAGTTTCATGTTTTTCATAATGTGGAGTACGATTTTGGAAAAGTACAAATCTGTAAAGGACCTGCTTCATTGATACCTTTAGATATTTTTTATTCCGTAGGTAATTTCGAAGTTTTGCGTCAAATTGTAGTATCAGAGACAGATATGCCCAACAAAACGGCTGAGAATTTATGATCGGAAACGACGAAATGATTTTTTTTTTCATTTTATTTCATTTCTTAGTAATAATTTGGTTAAATAGGTTATCATATTTTGCCGTCAATTAGTCTATTGGTCTACTGCCCTTGAACTACAAATAGCATGCTAGCTATAGCATGGATTTCATCAGTAACTTGTCTGTGAGATAATGAGCTATACCGTTGACAGTAACTACTGCAGCAAAAAGGTCTCAGAAACGGTCAACGACTCTTTCATATATCAGGGAAACATCTAATACTAGAAAAAGATGTGTAAATTGTGCTAAAAATAAAATAAAAAATCGCACGAACAAACATGTGACATTCATTTGTGTAACACAACTCAAAGAAATTGCTTCGCTGATTATCATAATTATTATATATCTATGTTGTAGTAAATTAAGATTTATAACAATAAATACATTGTTTTCTCATAAAATGCCAAAAAATGCCGTAAATAGTAAAGCGAACCAATAAAAATAAGATAATTTCTGAATCATAGTTTTGGGTAAAAAGTTACCTTTGTCGCCCATAGGGACACATGTGTCCCAAAGAATTCCAAAAAAACTAATATAATTTTTTTATTTTTTACTTTTTAATATGTTTACTGGACCGTAAATAATCCATAATTTATAACTAAAAACTTAAAATTACTTCTGGAAACCTTATGGTCCTGAAAGGGTTAACTACAGATTGACGTGATTTTTCGCAGTTGCATTTTTTTAGTTGAAAACCTGGAGAGTGACAGGCTACTATTTTATCCCGGGAAAACAAAGGATTCCCGTGGGACTTTTGTAAAATGTAATACCACGGACGAAGTCGCGGGCAACAGCTAGTCTAAGATAAAGTATAAGTACCTCCTCTTCTTCCTTATTTATATAAAGACAAAATTATGTGTTGTATCACAGATAATCAACTTATTCTTGCTCAGAAAGTCGTGATAAAACATTGTAACAATCCGTGAAGTCTTTTACTGAAATCCATGCATTTTAACTTTCAGACTATAGCGGAACGAGTGGGAAATAAAATGACCCAATCGTCACCACTGGGGGCGAACGAAACTTTTTTTTCCCGCTCGCCACCAGTGGGGACGACGGAGTGGTGGCGACCGGGAACAAACGTGATGAGCTAGATCTAGCGCACTAGCGCAGATTGGAGCGCACTTGCCTAGAAAACGTGAATTTTGTTATTGTAGAAAGTAAAAATGATCCACTAGTTATTTTTTGGGAGATAAAGAATTTTATCATCTCGTGAAAATGTGGTTACAATTTTTTCAGGTCGAGTTTACCGGGTCAAGTAAACTTGGCCTAAAAACGTGTTCAAAAAGGCTCTTCGACTTTTAAAAACAATTTGTTTACCTGTTTTGACGTACGTACTCATATTTTGTTTGAAATTATATAAAACTAGCTGATGCTCGCGACTTCGTCCACGTGGATTCATACAAATCTCATCTCCTATTTTACGCTATTTTACTTGGGGGTGGAATTTCCAAATTTCCTGAAATATGTAATTCTTAATTTTTAACCGACAGTACAAATACCGATTTTCATTGAAATAACTTTAAAAATGACGGACTTTCATACAAACTTTCATCTCATATTTTACCCACTTGGGGGAAGTATTTTCAAAAATCCTGAAATGATTAATCTTTATTTTTAACCAAAAGTCGAAATAGCAATTTTCATGGATATATAACTTAAAAAATGACGAACTTTCATACAAACTTCCATGCCCTATTTATTTGAAATTTCACCCACTTAGGGGTGGAATTTCAAATAATCCTTTCGTAGTGTGCGCCTACTACATAAAAGGAAGTTACTGTAAAAGTTTCAAGTTTCTAGCTTCAGTGGTTTAGGCTGTGCGTTGATGATCAGTCAGGACAAACCTCTATATTATTATTATAGATAGATAGATCATTCGTATTATAGGGACTCTACATCTATAATAATTATTCTGCGTCATACAATTTTTGTATATTATATGGCAAGTAAAATGATTGATGTCACGAATCATGGACCTCCAAATAATTTCTAGATTTTATGCTTAACCCATGAATCCGCTTTGGAGTGGCATGTTGGATAGATACTACGTAATATAATATCATCATCTCTTATTAAAAAGGAGGCCTCGTTACAGGGTGTGCCAGAAATCAAAACGCACAGTAGAAAAAATTTGAAGAGATTTGAACCCGCGATCCTTGGAAGGGCGTCCATAATCCCCGTGTTGTAACCGCTAGAGATCTTATTACAATCATTATAATAATATCAACATAGAGTCAAATCTTATAAGTGGCTTTACCTTTAACATTAACCCCTACAATAAGCTGCTGCAAATTGCAATATCCACTAATCTTCACTTTAGCTTCCATTTTCGAAATCATTTCTCCATTCTTGCTTTTGATCGGCTCAGTTGCCTCAGTTCGCGAGTTTACACGCAAGCGGTCAGATGCGCCGAATGCGTTCACTCCCTCCAATCGTTCATTCGCATTTCGCTCCCCTCGGCCTCAGTCATTCGGCGGCGCCCGTCGTGTGTAGACGTGTTGTGTGTTACCGCTAACCGCGCGTATTCACCGACGAATTTAAAACTCCCGTTGCGTTTTCACGTGTGATACCCCAAAGGGTGCGTCTAAAACTAACTGGGATACCTGTTTTTTTTGTATTGTTCCTCTCGAGTGTGTAAAAAATGTGATGTGCTCAGTCAGCGTGCAATTCTATGTACATAATTCACGTTGCAACTAATATTGTGTTGAATTGGAAACAATTTTGGTGCCTTTGCTTTTATAATCTGGATTCCTTTCTGAAGGTAGGTAAGTACAGGCTACGTAATATAAGACGTTTCATGTTTCTACCTGGAATGGTTTTTTGTATGTTAGACTTGTTTGTAATACAGTGACTAAGTCTTCAAGGTTATGTGCGATTAATATTTCGTTAGGTGAATGGAAAATGATATTCACATCTTTAAATGTGTTTACCTACATATTGTGGATAATCAAAGTTACCTACTTAGATCTTTACGGCTTCAGTAGGAATTTTTTTTTATTTTTTTATTTTTTTTATTTTTTTTTTATTTTTATAAATACTCACACATACACACACGGTCGTCTGTTCCTAAAGTAGGCAACTTAATGCCTGTGTTATAGGTAACAGCCGACTGATAGACATATTTACATATAAATACATATATATTTTTAATAAAGGTATACAAAGGTAGATTTTAACTTTGAAATTGTATGTATTCTATTAAATTAAAATTCTTGATTTGATAAGTATCTCTATCTCGTGTACATATACGTTCGATGCATACGTTCTTACTAAATTGAATTCTTACACATTTGTCTCTACTTACTCATAGTAAGACTAGATTTTCTACTCGTGTGGTAAGACTGACTTTTTTAGGAGCTAAATTTAATGTTGTTTACGTCAGTTATTTATTTCACGTTTTCAAACAAACACGTTCGAATCTTAAAAAAGATAACGATAAAATAGATACCTATCTAGTTATCTACCTATTTATTAGCTAATTTGATAAAGAATAATTTATTTAAATTAATTTTCCGTGCTCTTTTCCATAATATGTTGAATGAGTTATGAGTGAATGAAAGGAATTTAATAAGTGGTACCTACCTACTTATACTTTGTATAAATTTATTTAAAAAAAATGTTAGGCTCACTCACACCTCTACGGTAATAAACTGAACTATATCCTGAAACCATCGATGTCCTGAAACCTGTTAATTCAGTTAAGCTATGAATTATTTATTTACAATACTGAATTAGCGCCAAATGTGCTTAAAATAGGGATTTTATGGTTACATCACATAAGTACAATAATTAGGTAGGTAGGTACTTAAGTGTACATTTAACTTGCTATCTATGTTTTCTTTAATAAGTAGGTAGATATAGCGTTTCTAGGAAACTGTGACACACCCACATAGGTACCTACTTCTGTTTATCTACTTACGTCTCTTATCGGGTTTAATATCAGCTAATAATAGTCCTGCTTTATCCTCTGCGATTGACCACTTCCCGGCATGCGTTTCAATGCCACGTAAAATATGGTTTAAGACGCATAGAAGACAAACATACACTACAAACATTCATTTTTATATTATTGATTTTATGGGCCAGAAACCTGCGTGGGCGTACTCAGAACAATTTTTATTGAAGCAGAGACAATGTGGCTAAACTGTTGAACCGATTGTGGTGAAACTTAGTTTAGCGTCGTATAGAGGACGTACAAATAAACATTGATTTTTATTTATATAGTAGGTATAGATATATAATATATATATATATAATATGTGCTATAATTTTATTATTATCGTTCCCAATAGCTCTTTGTTCGGCCCCAAATCAACGGAAACATCGCTTTCACAAACCAATCTCTGATTCAGAGCCCGAACAATGCGCCGAATTAGTTATGAGAAGTCTTCGATTCGCGAACTAAGTAGTTCTTGCTTCTCTCTTGAAGGTCGACTGAATCGCGGATTGGAACTTTAGGGTTGGCCGAATGATTTCTATGGCAAAGCAAAAAACTAGAGCTGCCAATAAATCAGTAAATTATTAATTACCGTCCTGTAATCAATTTTTATTACCTATTTTTAATCCCCGACGCAAAAACGACGGGGTGTTATATAGTTTGACTTGTTTGTGTGTGTGTGTGTCTGTGTGTATGTGTGTGTCTGTGTGTATGTGTGTGTCTGTCTATTCCTCTGTGGCGCTCAAACGGGAGGAGCGATTTGAATGCGGTTTTTTTTGTTTGAAAGGTGAATTAGTCGAGAGTGTTGTTAGCTATGTTTGATGAAAATCGATCCAAAATGGCCGCCGCTACAAAATGGCGGAAAACATATGTATTTTTTCACAACTCCCATAATATGGGTATCAAATGAAAGGGCTTGACTAGTAGAATAGCACTATGCAAATCTAAGATGGCTGCCGCCACAAAATGGCGAATTTCGGGGGTGTTAATTTATAATTTATACTTGTACTAGCGGACCCGGCAGACGTCGTCCTGCCCGCTATTAGCGCCACCTATCGGGTCCAATTTTTACTTACAAACCTTCCTCTTGAATCACTCTATCTATTAAAAAAACCGCATCAAAATCCGTTGCGTAGTTTTAAAGATTTAAGCATACATAGGGACATAGGGATATAGGGACATAGGGACAGAGAAAGCGACTTTGTTTTATACTATACTAGCGACCCGCCCCGGCTTCGCACGGGTAGTAGAGCATATTATGCGTAGGTACTACCCGCTCAGGGATTAGGCAGCGTTTTCCATGAAAGCTCCCAGGCGGCTTGACTTTTTACGATATTTTCCACAATGAACTTACCATATACCCGAATTACTAATTCCGTGGAATTCTGACGTTTCATAATGTTAGATAACCAGAGATAAAACAATTCCCATAAAAAAGATAAAAAATTCATAACTTATGCAAATACAAATCAACTGCTGCATGTAGATATGACAAATGACTGACAGACACTTCATGGTGTTAATGTCATTCGACTTCCATTTTTGAATAAATTTTTTCAATGTGCTTCTTTTGTGTTCTATTGCTGTTAGTGTGCACTTTCTAGTTTCCATTCTTAGCAATTTCTATTTTAGGGCGAAACAATTAATATTATTAAGCGGCTTAGAGCTTTATATGTTGACAGGGAATTAAAGTAGTTTGGGGTAAAATCGTACTTCGTAGATGTTAACCCTGTTCTCCATATAAATAACTCATCTGTAAATGACAATGATAGCTGTCAGAATTAAGTCGATATTAAGTCAAAAATAAGGTGAAAAACTAAATATTTCAAATCAAATAAATTACAGTGTATTTGGGACATCTTTTTATTATTTTATATTATTTATTATTTAATTGGGAGATCTTTTTATTACCTACAACTTTGCTATTTGATTTTTTTCCATAGGACTTCTAGTTTTGCCGGAAATCGAGATAAACCATTTTTTACCCTTAAAACTTCCCCCCTTTTTTCCCGAGCTCAGATCGCCCGTAAATTATTTTTCTTTGTATTTTTATAATATTCTCCTCCTTTTCCAATGGGTTTCATCCTACGTACTGTGATTTTTTTTTTGGTTTCAAAAATTATCGACACTGGGCTATATAGGGAGAACCGCGGCCACCGACGCGCTTATAGGCACGCTCCCGCCGCCGCAATTTTTAAATCTGTAATATCTTCGAAAGTATTCATTTAAATCATATGCTGTAAAGGGCCATATGGATTTATATTAAATCAACAATGTATTTAAGGTATTTAATTAGATAAGGATTAATGCTGTATTGGTTGAAATCGCTTCGAAAATTAGCCATTATTTGTCGTAAAAAGCAAATGACAAAAAAATGTTATTGTGGGATATCCATAAGAGATAGACATATACCATCGCGGACTTTTCTGTAGACCTTTTCAATGTGTACAATACTTAGTACATTATTTTGATAAATCTCGTAGGGTTCAGCCTGCGTTTCAAATGTAAGCGGAAAAAATGTAATTATTAACGACATCACATTAGAAACCTCAAAAATAACAGTATTTCTCCACTATTTAATGGATATTATTATACATATAAACCTTCCTCTTGAACCACTCTATCTATTAAAAAAAACCGCATCAAAATCCGTTGCGTAGTTTTAAAGATTTAAGCATACAAAGGGACATAGGGACATAGGGATATAGGGACGGAGAAATCGACTTTGTTTTATACTATGTAGTGATGTAGTGATGTAGTGATAATGAGACGATTGCAAAGACCAAAGTTGCTTATTTTGCCTTTAAGTTACCAATTTTACGTATTAGGTACCATTTTATAACAGCACTTAATTGGATATTAGAGATAGATACCGTTAATCGCTGTAATCCTGGTATCGGTACCTATATAATAGGTACCCACTACCCATACTTGCAAGTTGATAATAATGATCCACACACACGCCGTGAAGTAAGAGCCTGTGAGAAAGCCTCTGTCATTAGAGACAGGAATGTGGAGCTAAAGCTGCGCACTCACGGTCCAGCCATTTGGCGTGACTCTGAACGACTGAAGTCAAATTGATGGTATCCAATAATTTAGGCGGACGGCTTCGCTGCAAAATTCAAATTCTTCAAGTGGAATGAACTCAAATAGATGTGAATTCGCACCTTCAAGGACTGCGTGGTGTGAAGCCCGCCGCAAGGAAGGAACTTCACAACAAACAACTATAGTTAAGAACAGTAGACTTTGCCATATGACATAAGTATCTATTGGCCCGTTGGCCTATTGGGACTGGCCCGTTGGCGCGGTTGGCAGTGACCCTGCCTTCCGCTCCAGGGTCGCGGGTTCGATTCCCGCCCCGAGTCTGGGTGTATTTATAATATGTATGTATGTATACCTTTATTAAAATATGTATGTATTTATATGTAAATATGTCTATCAGTCGGCTGTTACCTATACAAAATATCCTTAAAATAACTGCACGCCCCCGGTTTTCCGTTAGGTACTTGATTATCTTGGCCGGTGTCCAGAAGATTGTGGCCATCCCCCCGGTAATTTGACTGCTACGAAAATTATTTTGACTTATTACTGTTTATTACTTAGTTTGTGCTTTATCCTCTATCTGTTTATTCTTATCAGATGCGGTCATGCTCTCGATTAATTTCAAGTAATTTATATACAAGTCATAACCTACCTATTAGCCGCCCACTACAGGGCACGGGTCTCCTCTCAGAGTGAGAAGAGGTTTAGGCCGTAGTTCACCACGCTGGATTGCGGCCAAGTGCGGATCGGTAGACTTCATCACTTCACACTCCTTTGAGAACATTATATGGAGAATTCTCAGGCATACAGGGTTCCTCACGATATTTTCCTTCACCGTTAAAGCGAATGATATTTAATTACTAGGCACATAACTTCGAAAAGATAGAGGGGGGGGGGGGGTGCAGTGGATCGAACTCGGGCCCCCCCGAAAGATAGGCCGAAGTCTTAACCACTAGAAGAAGAGATAAGGTAAGATACACAAGTAGATACCGTAAAGCATTCTTCTACTGTGGTTATGAAACTAAGAAGAACTTGAAAAGATGGGTAGGTACCTATCTATAAGTAGGTGATTTTTTAAATATCAAAATGGAAATATGTGGAAGACACTACTCGTATATTCGTCTCTGCAATAGGAGAAAACTTCGAGATTTAATCGACCCTACCATCGAATCATGCGGTGCCATTTACAAAAGTTCTGAGAGACAAATAAATGTTTGACTTTGCGCATAACAGCAGCCGATATATTTAATTCGTGAAGATAAAATAATATTTAAATACAAAAAACTTGTCTTGAGCCGTGATCTCAGGAGTTTATCGCTTATGACCTTATAGAAATGTTTGTAAACATAAAGCGGAGAACCGAGATCGGCACTTTATCGAACGGGTTCCGAGAATGCTATTCACCATTCATTCATCGGTGTCCACTGCAGTGTCGCATTCTTTATAAATTGTATGTGATTGCTCCATGTACGGTATGTGCTGAACGTTAATTGATAGTGACAAAGGTTTATAAAAACATGCTCACTGGGCTGGCTTCGCATAGGTGGTCTATACTGTTGTTTATGTTCTACTAGCGACCCGCCCCGGCTTCGCACGGGTAGTAGAGCATTTTATGCGTAGGTACTACCCGCTCAGGGATTAGGCAGCGTTTTCGATGAAAGCTCCCAGGCGGCTTTTACGACTTTTTACGATATTTTCCACAATGAACTTACTATATCTCACCTTATACCCGAATTACTAATTCCGTGGAATTCTGACGTTTCATAATGTTACCAGAGATAAAACAATTCCCACAAAAAAGATGAAAAATTCAAAACTTATGCAAATACAAATCAACTGCTGCATGTAGATATGACTTTCTAGTTTCCATTCTTAGCAATTTCTATTTTAGGGCGAAACAATTAATATTATTAAGCGGCTTAGAGCTTTATATGTTGACAGGGAATTAAAGTAGTTTGGGGTAAAATCGTACTTCGTAGATGTTAACCCTGTTCTCCATATAAATAACTCATCTGTAAATGAAAATGACAGCTGTCAGAATTAAGTCGATATTAAGTCAAAAATAAGGAGAAAAACTAAATATTTCAAATCAAATAAATTAGTGTATTTGGGACATAAGAAAGTAAGTTTTCACCAGATTCCGTGAAAAAAAAAAATTATTTTAAAAGATAAAAATAAAGAACCAAAAACTTGGTTTTTTGAACTTTTCACATAAATTTTGAGGTTATGTGAAAAAAGTGTAAATATAAAAGTTGTAGATCTTTTTATTACCTACAACTTTGCCATTTAATTTTTTTCCATAGGACTTCTAGTTTTGCCGGAAATCGAGATAAACCGTTTTTTACCCTTAAAACTCCCCCCCTTTTTTCCCGAGCTCAGATCGCCCGTAAATTATTTTTCCTTGTATTTTATAATATTCTCCTCCTTTTCCAATGGGTTTCATCCTACGTACTGTGATTTTTTTTTTGGTTTCAAAAATTATCGACAATGGGCTATAGGGAGAACCGCGGCCGCCGACGCGCTTATAGGCACGCTCCCGCGCCGCCGCAATTTTTAAATCTGTAATATCTTCGAAAGTATTCATTTAAATCATATGCTGTAAAGGACCATATGGATTTATATAAAATCAACAATGCATTTTAAGTATTTAATTAGATAAGGATTAATGCTGTATTGGTTGAAATCGCTTCGAAAATTAGCCATTATTTGTCGTAAAAAGTAAATGACAAAAAAATGTTATTGTGGGATATCCATAAGAGATAGACATATACCATCGCGGACTTTTCTGTAGACCTTTTCAATGTGTACAATACTTAGTACATTATTTTGATAAATCTCGTAGGGTTCAGCCTGCGTTTGCAATGTAAGCGGAAAAAATGTAATTATTTACGACATCACATTAGAAACCTCAAAAATAACAGTATTTCTCCACAATTTAATGGATGTTATTATACATATAAACCTTCCTCTTGAATCACTCTATCTATTAAAAAAAACCGCATCAAAATCCGTTGCGTAGTTTTAAAGATTTAAGCGTACAAAGGGATATAGGGACAGAGAAAACGACTTTGTTTTATACTATGTTAGTGCAGTCAAATTTGACTCCAAAAGTGGCTAAAATCGCAAACGAACGGCTAGTTCTGATTTTTTAATATGTTGTTAGGACCACTACCAGTAGTGTAAATCCAATTTTGCAGCTTCGAAAGACCTGTGCTAACTTTGCAGCACTCGAAAAACCGCGAAATTTTCGCACTACTTTTGGTTTTTTCAATATAAGTCCTAAACTATGGGTTTCAAAAAAAAATATTTTCTATACGTTTTTAAAGAAGATTAAAATTGCTACAATTTAAAACCAAAACTAGCTCTTTAAATTCAATATTTGCTGAGATACAGCTCTCCAAAAATTGACAATTAATTCCGAAAAAGTGAAATTTTAAGATTTGGTCAATTTTAAACCCCGATATCGGGGAAAATACTCATTTTACGGATAAAGTTAATTGAAAAGATGTTGTAGTAAATATAATTAGCTTTAATTTAAACACTAAACGACGTCTGTAGCCCATATAGTTTACTTATAAATCCTAAAAGTTTAAAAAATGGGAAAATTGCAGTTTTCTCTTCAGTTTGTTTTGAATGTAGTTTGAAAGAAAAAACCATGTACACCCACAAGAAATATGTATTAAAACTATTATTAAGTATTTATATTTAGTATTTATAATGTTATTTATTCAAGAAAAAAATTATTTATATTATTATTGATATTTATTGATTTTTATGAAACATATTAACCTGTATTAAAAGGACATTATGAGTTCCGAGCAATATAAGTCGTAAACTACGCATTTTTTTTTAAATATATTCTATACATTTTTAAAGTAAACTAAAATTTCTACAATTTGATACCAGAACCAGTTCTGTAACTTCAATACTTGCCGAGATACAGCTCTCCTAAAATGGAACTTTTTCCAAAAAAATTGAAAATTTAAGATTTGGTCAATTTTCGACCGCCATCTTGAGGATAATACTCATTATAAGGGTAAAATTATAGTCAAAATGTTGTAGTAAATCTAATTAGCTTTAATTTAAGGGTGGAACGACGTCTCTACGCCATATAGTTTACTCACAAACCTTAATGAACAATTATAACCAAAAATAATATCTTTGTAATGCAGGTTAATATGCTTCATAAATATCAATAAAATAAGATAAATAAATATATTTTTTTTTCATAAATAACATTATGAATACTATAATAATAGATTAAATGTACATTTCTTGTGGATGTTCATGGTTTTTCCTTTCAAGGTACTCACAAACCAAACTAAGCAGAGCAAATTTACGAAAATTGTTTTCCCATTTTTTGGACTTTTAAGATTTGTGAGTAAACTATATGTCCTAGAGATGTCGTATTACCCTTAAATTAAAGTTAATTAGATTTACTATAACATTTTTACCTATAATTCTACACATAAAATGAGTATTATCCCCAAGATCGCGGTCGAAAATTGACCAACTCTTAAATTTTCACTTTTTTTGAAAAAAGTTCAATTTTAGGAGAGCTGTATCTCGGCAATTATTGAAGCTACAGAACTGGTTCTGATGTCAAACTGTAGCAATTTTAGTCTACTTTAAAAATGTATAGAAAATATTAAACAAAAATGCGTAGTTTACAACTTATATTGCTCGGAACTCATAATGTCATTTTAATACAGATTAATATGTTTCCTAAAAATCAATAAATGTCAATAATAATATAAATAATTTTTTTCTTGAATAAATAACATTATAAATACTTAATTTAAATACTTAGTAATAGTTTTAATACATATTTCTTGTGGATGTACATGGTTTTTTCTTTCAAATTACATTCAAAACAAACTAAAGAGAAAACTGCAATTTTCGCATTTTTTAAACTTTTAGGATTTGTAAGTAAACTATATGGGCTACAGACGTCGTTTAGTGTTTAAATTAAAGCTAATTATATTTACTATAACATCTTTTCAATTAACTTTACTCGTAAAATGAGTATTTTCCCTGATATCGGGGTTTAAAATTGACCAAATCTTAAAATTTCACTTTTTTGGAATTAATTGTCAATTTTTGGAGAGCTGTATCTCAATAAATATTGAATTTAAAGAGCTAGTTTTGGTCTTAAATTGTAGCAATTTTAGTCTACTTTAAAAAAGTATAGAAAAATATTTTTTTAGAAACGCATAGTTTAGGACTTATTTTGAAAAACCCAAAAAAAGTGCAAAAATTTCGCGGTTTTTCAAGTGCTACAAAATTAGCACAGGTTTTTCGAAGCTGCAAAATTGAATTTAGACTACTGGTAGTGGTCCTAACAACATATTAAAAAATCAGAACTAGCCGTTCGTTTGCGATTTTAATGTCAAATTTGACTGGCCTGTAGTGATTAAGGCAACTTAGTCGCGCGGATTCTTCATATAATCGTACAACGCTCATAAATCTATTTTTTAGTCAAAATCATATAAACTTTACTCAAAATTGGTACCAAATTGGTACACTATGTGCACTTTTTGAACGTCAATTTAAGAACATTGCGGCCGCCGCCTACAGCCTTTTTAACGTCCCACTGCTGGGCACAAGCCTCCTCTCTCATAGGAGAGAGGGATTTAGAGCTTAGACCCACCACGCTGCTCCAATGCGGGTTGGCGGGCTTTAACGAGTATTGTCACATGATAGTGATAATAACCGGGACCGACTGCTTAACGTGCTCTCCGAGGCACGGGACTGAAACACCGCCAACTACCAACTGCGGGCTGGCACTGAGAATTTCTTGACAGAAAAACCCAATACCTAAAGGTGCGTCCAGACTTGAACATTTCACCGAACCGAACAGCGAACATTTCGGCGAACTTGTTACGCTCAATGTGGACGGCGCGCTTGGAGCGCTTGAGATGGGTTACTGCGTAACAGTTCGGCGAAAGTTCTCAATCCCATCTCAAGCGCTCCAAGCGCGCCTTCCACATTGAGCGTAACAAGTTCGCCGAAATGTTCGCTGTTCGGTTCGGTGAAATGTTCAAGTCTGGACGCACCTTTACACAATTATTTGCCCGACCCGGGAATCTAACCCGGGACCTCGTGATCTGCAGTCGAATACGCTAACCACTAGACCAACGAGGCAGCTAAAAACATTGCGGCAATAGTGATAATTACTTTTACGAAAACTTAAAACTAAAACAACGAACTGAGAAGAGCCCACAACAAACTCAGCCTTTTCTTAATATCGGCATCTTATAATATGGTTTAGCCGTGCCCTTACAAATGATTTAATCTGTTGACTTTTAGAACGATCTATGTCCATGGTTTATGTCATTACAAATATCTTTTACGCTTTAATAAGATTTTTTACTATTGCATATTTTTTTTAAATTGTAGATCCTAAACTAAGTTGAAGATTTATTTCTTCTATTCTATATTAGCTATATTCTACCTATCTACGTCTTAAAATAATAATATTTATTTTAAACTAGCTTTTGCCCGCGGCTTCGCCCGCGTGAATTTCGGTTTTTCACAAATCCTGAGGGATAAGTAGATTTCTGGTCCACCCGCCCCCTGCCGCGCGGCGGCGTACCGCGGTACCGCGTACGGCGCGCGGGCGCAGGGCGCAGGGGCGCGTGGCGCGGTCGGCCGTCGCGCGCAGCGAAAATACCTATCAGGGCGTACTTACCGATTTCAACACAACTCCTTTTTTGAAAGTCGGTTAAAAAAGTAGCCTATGTTACTCCTTGGTTAATCCTCTACTTGTCTGTGAAAGTCCCGTCAAAATCGGTTCAGCCGTTCCGAAGATTAGCCCGTTCAAAGAGACAGACAGACAAAAATTTTAAAAACGTGTGATTCGGTTATGGTATCGTTATCTCTAAATATCAGCCAAAGGTTTTCTTCACCGGTGAAAGGCTTAGGTACAATGCCTTTCCAAAATATCTTGGGGTTACGCTTGACAGGACTTTAACGTATAAAGAACACCTTCTCAAACTATCCTTGAAGGTCGGAACGAGGAACAGTATTGTTCAAAAGCTTTGTGGGACGACTTGGGGAGCATCCGCTGATTGCCTGCGGACTTCTCGCATTGCGCTAGCTTTCTCCGCCGCGGAGTATTGTGCCTCAGTGTGGCTAAATAGCGCCCATGTACATAAGGTAGACTCAAAGTTGAATGACACTATGCGCTGTATATCAGGTACGGTCAAGTCTACGCCACGCCACTGGCTCCCGGTCTTGTCACACATTGCTCCCCCACACCTACGCAGAAAACACGCTTTAAAAAGGGAAGTCGACAAAATCAACTCAAACCCCCAACTTCATGTAAATAAAATTTTCTGCAACCCGCCACTAAAACGACTAAAGTCTCGTCACCCCGTCTACTCCAATGCTCATGAGATGAGGCTTTTCAACCTGGCAGAGAGTTGGAGAGAGGAATGGAAGGTGTCCGGTGGGCCAGCGACCCTCGTCTCCGACCCCACAATAAAACCGAAGGGTTTCCAGCTACCTCGTAAGTTGTGGTGCCGTCTGAATAGATTACGAACAGGGCATGGTCGCTGCAACTACCTTTTGCACAAATGGGGTTGGAAACCCTCCGCTATCTGTGACTGTGGCGAGGAGGACCAAACCATAGATCACATCATACAGCGCTGTCGTACCCACTCTTACCAGGGTTCACCTAAAGATCTTTTTGACCTCCCCCCTCAGTTTGTCTCCTGGCTGGGGAACTTGGGTATTGACTTATAAGTCTTTTTTAACATAACCAGTATATTTATTTGTAAGATAATTTGACATACATTTAAAATATTGACATAAAATTTTGAAGAAACATTTTCTCAACACACGCTTATTTATTAAACGCCATACGAAAAAGAAAGATGGTATCGTTCAAATAACCATATGAGCTTAATATGTGGTAGTTATTTCGAAATTACAGACAGACACTTCAATTTTATTTATTAGTATAGATAGTAGTTTTTTTTTTTTTAATATTGGATTGTTTGGCATTGTTTCCTGGAATCATTTTTTTTTATTGTTATTATTTTAGAATTAATTAATGACTTTCAAAAAGTGTATCTAGAATGTACCTACTTTGAATAAAATATTTGACTTTGACTTTGACTTTGACTTTAGTATAGATGTAATGACCCTTCAAATATCTCTAGAAGGACACTTCGTATGTAAATATGAACTATGCAATAACTAAATACGCAACCAGAAGGCATACTTTACTTTGCAAACATTTCAAATTGTTATAAAAAAATGTTAATAGTTTTGCATAAATCTGTGCCTCCTGTGATGAGTGATATAAGTCGAGTTGTACCCTTTTTGAGATTTTTACATAGAAATGATCAGAAAAAAATTAGCTTTTTTTTGGTCTTACCCACGTTCTTCTATCTACTATAGTTTCGGAGATAATTTTGTGCAAAGTGATATAAGTGGCAGCATTTTTGCAAAAATATCGTGAATATTGATATATTTCAAGTTGTAACCTCTATAAGTAATTGTTGCACGCATTATTTTTCGTGCATCGTGGTATAAGTGCGATTATATTCATTTTCACATTTTATTTTTTAGAATATTTATCGTGAATATTGATATAATTAGAGTTATATCACTTTGAACAGATTATTTTCAATACTGATTAGGGTACAATTCAACATATACCTAATAATCACAATCTAAATTTATGCCTAATTTGTGATCAGTGATACATCTCGACTTACATCGTTGTGTACAAATCAGCATTTTATGTGTAAACGAATATAAATTGAATTGTATCTAAAACTCAATCCAAATCTAAAAAAAATTTATGAAGAACGAGACGTGCTAAATAATACAAGTGAAATCGTCAGGTCATAATTTTATGGAGATTGACACCAACCATGCTTTAATTGAGCGTAAGAAGAAGCACATGAGTATGGTTATTCACTTGCAAGAGATTGGTACCCACTAGTGCGTACAGCTTCAAACAAAACAGCAAAGTTTAGGTAGGTACTGCTATCAAAATGACTTGTGATTCAACATTTTTTCAAGCAATTTCTTACTCTTAGGCAATGGAAAGTTGATGTGGTGTGATGTTCGATCTGTTTTGCACCAAAGAAAATATTCCCCGTTTTACTTACAAAAACCAATTCAAGGATGTTGAATATAAGACTATAGATTGTTTGAAACGAGGTAAAGCTTACGATATTATGATTACAATAAATACAGTACCGAAAGCCTACCACTCCAAGATTGCTGTTTCAACCGGTAAGAAGAAAGATCTGTTTTGCTGTGCTTTGTTCAGAAGCACGCTCATGAGTTTTATAAAAGTTTGAGCTGAAAAAATGATGTCAAAAACACTTCTTTAGATAATGATAATGATTCTGATTCTGATGATGAGTAATTCTCAAAGATCGTTTAACTTCTATGAAATATTAGGATTTTGTTATTGAATTGTTTTCCTTGCAAGATATTGACTAAATTCCGAAAAAATAGTAATCTGTTGAATCCGGGGAAAATGGTGGGTGTTGGAGATATTTCAATCACAATACCTTCAATTTAGCGACTGTCTGTAGTGAAGTGTGAGGTTTAGCGTTGGTCTAAGTTAACAGCATTGGGCTAGAGAAATGACCAGTCTCGGTTGTTTAACTGCTGGCTTTTCCATGATGGTTTGCAATTGTTGACAATATAGATCTGCCGTTATCGTCTGGCCAGATCTTAGGAAGCCATAGTGTATCATACCAGCACTGGTCCACCAAACACACACCCGTAGCTTTTTCTGAGTCGACTTTCGTTTGGTACATGGTTTTGCCAGTTCTCTTGGATTCAACCACTATGATGAGCATTTCCGACTGTCGTAGGTACACCATTTTACATCACAGATAACAATACGATTTAAAATTCCGTCGTTATTGTGACAATTGAGTAATGTAACGCAGAACTTAATGCGTGTTTGTTGGTGTACTTCATTCAATTCATGCGGTAGGTACCTAGCGAGCGAGCTTTTTCACTTTTCAAATTTGTTTTAAGTTAATTAAAATTGTTTTATCACTAACACCGAAGCCTGCCGCTAACTCTAACGTAGTTTGCGATAGATCCGCTTCCACAATCATCTTTAATTCTTAATTGTCAACTAGGGTTTTTAGCTGTCCATGGAGTTTGTTCTTTAGGTCAAAATTTCCAGGAAAAAAACGTTGGGACTATGTTGGAACCAAAAACGTACCATGCTTTATTTTACAGTAGGGGTTTCCCCATACACATGGGGGATTAACATAATTAATCCTTCGAATTTTCGACAGTGCTGGTGCCACTGTTGAACTCGTATTCGTTAATAATGCGATAATTTTTGCATTTTTTGGAGAGACCGATGTCAAAGAAAAATCAAATTGAGCGAAAACAAATGAATCACTAGATTCAAAACACAAATACATACTTAAACCTTTTAAAATAAATTTGAATTAGGAATACGCCAAGATATTTGAGATCAAAGAAGCCAGTTCGATAAAACACCAGTTTCATAATATGTAAGGACTTAAACCATACTAATATTATAAATGCAAATGTAACTCTGTCTATCTGTACATTATGCTTTCACGCCTAAACCGCTGAACCGATTTTGATATAATTTAGTACACAGATAAATTAGACTTTGGAGACCAACATAAGTTATCTTTTGTTGCAAAATAAAGGCTTGAAGGGGTTGAAATAGGGGATGAAGGTTTGTATGGGAGTCCATCATATTGAAGATAAAAACCTTTATATTTTGGCAGTTTGCATCCTGGAAATGGATATAAGATTCTTCTATCCTGGAAAATAATACACCCAAAATGAAGTTTTGGGCATCAGCTAGTATTTTATTAGTAGATTATTGATTTTGAAGAAGTTTCATAAACCTTGATTTATTTTTGTAAAACTTGTATTTATTTACACAGTAAAAATGCATTTTAGTGAGGGGTATAACTCGAGTTGTATTATTTAACACATTTTTCAGAAGACCAAGATTTTAGCAAACTGATACAATTCAGCTAAATTGTGAAAATAGGGGACTGATAAGTAAAAAAATGTCATCTTTGGGATATTACATTTATCATTTGTTTGAGCACCATTGCGCTAGGAACATATTCTAATGAGTTATTAGATATTTTTACTTTATGTATATCAATTTACACGAAGACAATATATAGGTGTAACATAATTTAACTGTACTTGTATCATTTATCACGTAATTTTAGCATCGATTATAAATTAAAAAAGGTACAACTCATAGGTTTTTCAAGAATTACTTTAAAACTGTAATATTTAACGCAAAAATTTAAATACACGGTGAAAGTGAATGTTTTTATCTACTAAAGAAAGCACTCAAGTTTAGTCTAGCCCAATTAGATCGCGAACTAGAATTTTTTAAATCTTGTTTTTGCTCTCCTGTAAAATGGTGATTTTTGACTTGTATCACCTGTCACAGGAGGCACAGATTAATTAACGTAGTAACGTTTTGCGCTGTCGAAGCATCGCGCTCGCTCTTGATTATGTCTCGCCCGTAAATGTTGATTGAAATAGCATGCTCTCACTTACAACTCGCTAGGTAGGTAGTTAGGTACTGACTTGAGCACTTAAACACTACCGGTGACCTACTACATGCTGATTGCTGACCACACTAAAGTGTCGCAGTACGAAATATAGTTAGGTAGGTACTTATGCGCGACCGACACGACAACAAATCATCAGCGTTTAAAGTAATTCAAGAATCAATAGAGATACATAGCAGCATAGATTTCACAGATGGAGCTCTACCCAAGAGTACGAAAAAAATGTCACGTGCAAGAGAGAGCGCGGAACAAGCGATAGAGAGGCACGATCCAGCCTTCATCAATGTTTCGGCTTCATCAATGTTTTCTTATGATGTTATCACGTAAAATTATCGTCTTTTACAGACAGCCAATTTTTTTGTCTCGAAAATTAACGCCATGTTCTTTCTGCCTTATCCCATTTTTCTCTATGTAAAAGAATCTAGTTATGTTAGTATTGTCTCAATAATGTTGCCCGATATAAAATCCGTTCTGTGAAACAGAATAGGCGTTTTCGAGCGCTTAACCGAAGAGATCTCGTCAATTCCTTTCAGCCATGTTTTTATCGCCGCAATAGAGGTAGGTCAATTGATACCGTTTTCTGGTGAATTTCAATCAGAAAAGCCGTCTAGACTTTCTAATGACTACTTTTTTTATTCCTACTTTGTTCATTGATTTCTTTGACGGATTCTTATTGCTATTGTCAGTTTCGGAAACCTAAAACTTTCTCACTCCTTTCATGAGTTTAGGATCCGAGTTCGGTTCTTAGCTGGAAAAATTACCAGCATTTTGAAGATAACGCTACCTAGAATGCGCTTCGGAAAAACTTCGGATCACGGATCCTGGGTTCGATTTCCGGGTCAGGCCTGAAAAATTGTTAGGTATCGGACTTTTCTAAAACAACACATAACGTACGACATCTCTATGAACCCGTCACCCTATTTATACTAATATAAAGCGGAAGAGTTTGTTTGTTTGAATGCGCTAATCTCAGAAATTACTGGACTGATTTCAAAAATTCTTTCACCGTTGGATATGTACGTGATCCTTGAGTGCTATAGGCTATATTATATTATGTACAAAGCTGTGATAGCCTAGTGGTTAGGACGACCGACTTCTAATCGGAGGTCGTGGGTTCGATCCCGGGCACGCACTTCTAACTTTTCGGAGTTATGTGCGTTTTAAGTATTTAAATATCACTTGCTTTAACGGTGAAGGAAAACATCGTGAGGAAACCTGCATGCCTGAGAGTTCTCCATAACGTTCTCAAAGGTGTGTGAAGTCTGCCAATCCGCTTGGCCAGCGTGGTAGACTATGGCCAAAGCCCAAAACCCTTCTCACACTGAGAGGAGACCCGTGTTCTGTAGTGAGCCGGTAATGGGTTGATCATGATGATGATATTATGTACCACGGGCAAAGCCGGGGCGACCCGCTAGTCAGATATATATATGAACTCTATCAAATGCTAACATGTGCAGTTTGTCTTGCTAATTTCACTCACACAGCTTCGTCATGTTGCCAACATTATTACATTTAACAGTGCAGTTAGTTGGAGGTATCAAACCTGTCGTTTAGCACTTGAATAGCGTAATCTACTATTTCTATACAAAGTTTTGGACATATTCCTAATCAAGTGTGTGCCGATCATCAATAACTTCAAACTGTTGAAGAAGCTTAGTTAACCCAGATTAGCTATGTCGGAGGGTATTTGTACTAGATTAGCACATGTCCTTTCGCAAGTTTGCTCAATTGCCAACTTGGGCAATGGCAGGGGTAACCAATTAGAGCTAGTGATTGGAAGTTAGGATTTAGTTCAGTTTTGACGTCCTCTTGCCCCAGTGGTTTTTGGTTAAAATACTTGGGTGATTTTGCACTTGTCATCCATAGAATTGCAAATAAATTGTATACCTAGCGATATCCCAAAGGCGTTACATAAAAAGTTAATTAACGTTATTTGAGAAGGGCCGATGAAGGGCGCCTATAAAAGCAATCAGCAAATGGAGGCAAAAATATTTTTGATTTTAAATAGGCTTAATTGTTCTGAAACTAAAAAAAGTATCTAGTAACTTGTAACTGAGGGTAGTTACTAGATTTTTTTTAATAAGTGAGTACTTTGTCGTATCATGTACTTGTATCTACTCAAAAAATATTACAAAAATTGTAGTACCTAAGCATGTTTTTTTTCCCTAGAAAGTAGGTGAGTTATTCTAAAAAGATAATAAAATTTCTCGAAACCAGATCTTCTGCGTTTCGTTAACGTTTACGCTATTAAGTCGTTTTAATGTGTTCGTTAATGGGGTTTTACTTAAACGGTGCTTAAGGTTTTTATTTGATGCACCGTCTGTTACCAGGTTTGACTTAGGGTTGCCACCAAAAATTACGTCTTATAATAAGTTACTGAAATTGCATTCCGAAAAAGTATTTAAGTAATTTGGTAGGAATTTTAAAAAATGTTGCAAGTGAGAAGTAAAATGAGTAGCTTAACAGTAAGATCACACAGAAATCCGGCAGGTACTTAATATACTGGCTAAATGTTAAGTCTGCAAAACGCTGATCACGGAATAAACAGACGTTGCTAAATTAAAAAAAAACTATGCCTGCATACCTATTACCCCACTGTGCGAATGGACCACTAACCGCCTAGGACCGTATGATTGAGACAATTCTGTCAATATTATTACTTATTCATTTTCGTTACCTTAAGCGAAACTATGTAACTGTCTTTGATTTTAATGTAATGACGGGTTTTGTCAACCCTACCAAAACATTTGTGACCATATAAAAAAACGGCTTAAAAACGTTTAAGGGCAAACAAACTCGAGTGATCCCGACTTTCCAATTCAATTGTGTACCTACATTTTTTACGGGCTTTTTTTCCCATCGCGCGCTACCGCGGCAAAGTAAACAGTGACGTCACAAAAACAGATGCTTGACTGTCACGCTCTATTATTTACCACGGAATCGATATCTCCCGATTTAATAGACCGATTAATAGCCTTTAACATTGTAATTAATGTGTTAGAAATTATACTATATTTTAATCGATCGGTAAAAGGAGTAAAATTTCATGAGACACCTAGAGTAACGGAGGGATTTAGGAGCCCACCGCATTATAATACCAAGAAAATCGATAACATCATGTCATTATAAAAGGAGGTAGTTTCTTAGTAATGTAATACGAGTAGTACGAGTAATAGTAATACGAGAGAGAGTAAATCATAAGGCTAATGTAGAGCTATGGGTAAGGGTAAGGCAGTGCCTTCCTGTTCAGATGTGTAGTAAACGCCATTGCTCATACATCATTATCACCCCGGCCAGACACAGACAAACATTTGAACAATGACTTTGAACGACTTTGTTCACACATTTGAACACAGGTTTGCTTACCTGCCAAATTCAAATAAAGCAAACGTATTTGCAGTCTGTCTGACTTTGCAAATAGTACGTTAGCTTCATTTGAATTTGAACTTTGAACGCTTTGATGTGCGCTCGGCAAAGTGGAAAATATGTGTGTTCAAACTTTGAACAAATACCAAAGACCCCTGCCACACATGATTGTGATAAAATAAGTGTTCAAATGTGTGTGGCGCCGGGGTAAAGAGTGCATACCATTGCTCGTACTATGTAACGTGTATTTTTTCATGTTCCTAGGACTCGGCGAAAGTACATTAACTCAATTCAAGTAGGTACATCGATTCCTAGTAACTATCCTAAAAAAAATTTGATTATACACGGAAATCTCAAACTTAAACCTTCCTCTTCTTAGTATCGCTGCATCCAGATAAAAGATATGACTCAATTTAAATAACAATAATAGCGTGTGTAATACGGAGTAAATTGTTATTTTTAACGGTTCATTTGCTCGTCCACGGCCGAGGATAATGGCCGCCGGACAGCTGTCACGACTGTCAGTTCTAAATTTAAAATAAACATTTCATTTTTATGAGGTTTATATGACGCAGCGTTTGCGCGGGAGCGATAGAGGTTTTTTCGACGTCATCTGGGGTTTACTAACACAAACAATGGAAATAATATATGTAATAATATTATACAATAACATACGTGTAAAATACCGTTACTTTTTTAAAACAAAAACGGTTATTTAGGTTATATTAAGTAATTTAGCAGATTGTATAAAAACTGGCCAAGTGCGAGTCGGGTCTCGCTCTTTTAGGGTTCCGCACATAATTATGAACAACATAATATTTTGGCCGTAAGAAATATTTCATTTCCGAGCTAAACATCGCAACAAACCGTGAAAGAAAAACCAAAAAAAATTTATATATTACTTGTCTATCTACGTCGTAGTGACACATATATACATATATTCTGTCAGTGTAAAGTGCGCATGTGGGCCGCGAGGAGACCTCAATGTTTGGCAGAAAATATAGCGCATTCATACATCTAAGACCAAAGGGCGACTCCACTTACTCTATGTAGTATGGAAACATGTGCCTTTTTAAGTGTTGCCACGTTATGAATTTAATTAAATTTTATTCGAAGCCGTTAAACGAAGGCGCGTCGGAGGGAGAGCTTCAGCCATATTTGATGTTTGCCTCGGAAGCGAATGAATTAATAATTTATATCGTTTAAAATAGGTACGTAAAGTTTATACGACACGCGTTATATTTAACGTTTTGCTATTCCGTTTATGGTTTTTATTGGAGTAAACAGGTGATATTTAATATTGTACCTTGGTAAGCATATTCGTACCTACGTAATTATAATCTTACGTTACATTTTGTATATTGCAATAAAAAAATTGTTAGGGCCTGTTTCACCACCTTCTGATAAATGTCTGATAGTCCAAAGTCTAAACGTAAGTTTCGTCACTTTCTTACTTTATGTCAAGTGACAAAGACAAAAGTTGTAGATAGCTATCCGATACTTATCAGAAGGTGGTGAAACAGGCCCTTAGTGTTGTAAAAGATTCGAGTATTTTAGTAGTCTTAATTTTAAATTCTTTGATCTTTTAATTTAGAGCCTGAAGTTAAATTGAATTTTGAAGCTTTTTGAGCCTTTTGGTAAGTAAATACTGTAAATAGTCAATAGAAGTGTGAGTTTATGATTTTACTGGAGGCTTTTTGTTTAGAACTCAGAACAGAATTTGAAAGATAGGACTCGAGTTCGCTTTCTCAAATTCCAGTCCAATCTCGAAATTAAAATCAGAAGACACTTTGTTTTTCATATTATTGTTTATAATAAAAATCTTCATTTTTATCTGCGCTATTGAGCCCGCACTAGTTGGAAGTTAGATAATAGTGGTAGGTAACTAGGTATGTTATCAGTCATAACTCATAACGAACACAAAGTAACAGCTACGTATTATTTACATCTCTGAAGGTGAAACTCAATAACGTTACTTCATAGAAATTAACTCCAGTTTGTTAAATGATTAATGTACACGTAATAATGAGTAACGGAGTCGTCAAAAGTCCCACTGCGATAATTATGTTATAACACACACGTAACATACGTACAATAATCACCTTTAACAGCGTAAATATACAGTCAAAAATCCCACGTATAATTTTGTCAACTAATATTTGTCACCGATCGCAACGCACCTGCAGGCTGCAACAACTCTTCGAGGCCATATTTCTTTCTCTATCAGAATGCATATGTGAGAGAGAGAGACGGCGCAATGTTTAACGTTAGGTGCTAATTCATGGAATCTCGAAACTGGTATTTGCATCAGTTTCTGGTTACCCGGTCTCGTTACACGCGCACTAACGAAGTAACGATGCGTAAAATTGATAAGCTGCAAGGCTAAAATTACGTTCATTAGAGGATTTTCCTTTAACAAAAAGATCCTGAGTTTAATTTCGGGGTAAGAATATTGTGCTATTAGAAAATTATCTCTTCTAAGGTTTGATTTTGATTGAATTTAAACTAAGGTAACCGTGAGACTCTTGACAACGAATCGATTGAAAAAAGAAGTTTTTGCTGAGTCCTAACTAGCTAGGTAGGTAGTAGGTACCAGGGAAACATTAAAACAGTTCGCTTCATAGCAGGAGAGGAAACAATACGTATAAAACGTAAGAACCTATCTTGATTCTTGAGTGTTATTATTCTGCGCTACGTGAACAAGGCACACATAACGTAAGTTTTGTAATCTTGTTATGGGTTTATGGTTGCCTGGTACCTGCCGACATTCCAACGATAGGTATGATTTTAATTTGACTCAATTTTGTTTCGATTCTATTTAGTGGTTCTCGAGAAAAAGAAAAATCTGCCGGTCAGGCATAGTGGGAACCCGGCCAAGAGTAAGTGGTAAAGAGGCGACAGGTAGAGAGAGAGTGCAGTAGGAGATTTTTTATATTGCTTTAGTCTGTTGGAGGCTTCTACTAGCAATTTACCACCGTACTTTTAGCAAGCGATTTGTTCCCAAAACGTGCTGTTTGGTTTTGGTCTTTTAGAACATCTCTGCCGCGAAATTGTATCCCGATGGTATACGTTCCGCTGCTACGGTTTCGCGACGATGTGCTAAAGGTCTTAAATATATATCTACTTATCTATAATAATATAAAGAAGCTTGTCCTGACTGACTGACTGATCATCAACGCACAGTCTAAACCACTGAAGCTAGAAACTTGAAATTTTCACAGTAGCTTCCTTTTATGACGTAGGCGCACACTAAGAAAGGATTATATCAAATTCCATCCCTAAGGGGGTTAAATAGGGGATGAAAGTTTTGAAAATAATTGAATAGAAACCTAAATACAATTTTCATGGATATTACTTGAAAATTGGTATTTAGGATTAAAATAAAGAATTACGTCTTTCTGGAATTTTGGAAATTCCACCCCCAAGTGTCATTTATAAGCATCCAAGCGGACGAAGTCGCTGGCATCAGCTAGTTATATAATATCATAAACTAATAGCAATTTCAAAATATAAGCAAAGTCCCTAACTTCATAAGGAAGTGGTCTACAAGAATAACGCTTCTGGATCTTAAAGACTTCATGATCACTTTAAAATCTTTTAACAATTTAAAATACTGGTCCCGTACAAAGTTTTAAGTAAGTAAATAAACCTGACCTTTTTCTGAGAAATTTGAATCCGTCCTCGAAAATTTAATCCTCAAAGGAAAATTGCTTCCATATTTCCATCATGTGACGCGCGGATCGTAAGCCAGTCTAATCGAGTGGCAGTAGAGGCGAGAATGCGATGAGTGCGCGCACGTACAGCCCACTTATCACTGTGGGGCGCGCGACGTGCGCTGCATGCGAAATGCGCCCTTATCGACTACACCTCGGGAGTGCGGATAAAAATTTGAGACGCAGACTGCTAAAATAATTTAAGTCGGAAAGTACGGTGCGATTTTGTTTTTTTTTTCTCTCATGAAATTAATGTTTTGCAATTCAAGTTTTGAGTCGTACAGTTTTCACAATTTGCTTTTCAAGTGCTATAAACTATGATACTGGGAGGGATATCGCAATTTTTAAGGATTCTTAAATAGCTTTGTTACAGCTATAACGTAACAATATGCAGTATTAATATTATGTACATAGAGCGTAGGTACTAGGTATGGTACAGGCTACTGTTTTAAACGATATGGTTGGCAACCCTAGCCACGGCAACTCACAGTGTTTTAAGATCTTACGCGTGTGCCCGGTGTAATGAGTGTATTGTAACGGAGAAAAAATTAAACATACACAACAGCGACGTGCGACTACGACGCGCGACTGCGACGCGCGACAGCGACTCGCGACTGTTCTAGACACCAATTTGTTTTTAAACCCCGACGCAAAAACGACGGGGTGTTATAAGTTTGACGTGTCTGTGTGTGTGTGTGTGTGTGTGTGTGTGTGTGTGTGTGTGTGTGTGTGTGTGTGTGTGTGTGTCTGTCTGTTCCCCTGTAGCGCTCAAACGGGTGAACCGATTTGAATGCGGTTTTTTTTTGTTTGAAAGGTGAATTAGTCGAGAGTGTTGTTAGCTATGTTTGATGAAAATCGATCCAAGATGGCCGCCGCTACAAAATGGCGGATTACATATTTTTTCACAACTCCCTCAATATGGATATCAAATGAAAGGGCTTGACTAGTAGAATAGCACTGTGCAAATCCAAGATGGCCGCCGCCACAAAATGGTGAATGTCGGGGGTTTTTAAATTTTTTTATTTATGTGCCAAGTTGTATTGAGTCTGAGAGCATTTGACGTGAGTAGCCGCGACGCGAAACGCTCCCATTCCTATACAAAGCAGTTCGCTCCAGTCTTGAGTATCGCTACACGGTAGCGCATGCTGTCCCTCAAAGTTCATAGCATACCTTACTAGGCATAGCAACCAGGTATGTAGTAAATAGACGTAGAAGCTAGCAGAGGCGTGAATGCGATGGGTTCACTCACGTAGAGACCACTTATCAACATGGGAATCGCGACGTGAGCCGCAAGCGAAACGCGTCTTTATCGACTAAACAGCCTGAGTGATAAATATCGAGACGTGGCTATAATTTCAGTCTGAGAGCGGTGTTTCATTTTTTTGTGTAGCTTTGACAAGTGTGCTCTTATTTTGTAAGCACCAATGACAAAATTAAATATATCATTTGGTTTACCGGTGAAGAAAAACATTGTGAAGAAACCTACATGCCTGAGAGTTGTCCATAATGTTCTCAAAGGCGTGTGAAGTCTACCAACCCGCATATGGCCAGCGTGGTGGACTACGGCCATTCTCATTCTGAAGACCCGTGCCCTATAGTAGGCCGGTAATAGGTTGATGATGATGATGAATGAGAAAATAACTTAATTGAAATCTTACCAACTACCACAATATTCTAAGAGGTCATTCGGTTACGATCTCCAAAACAACTGATTCTGGGCTCTAGGATGAAGAATTCTCTGATGCCGAATATGTCAGTCTGTCTGCGGAAAGCGGTTGCGTTTTTTTAATGAAGAATGCAACCCAACTTAAAACGCTCGTTAATACTAGAAAAGCTTAACTGTTTAACAGAATCGATGTAAATTAAGTTTGAGAATTCGGTCACATTTACATAAGATTGTTCTGATATTAAATATTCATTAATGGAAGTTCATAAAGAAGCTCTGCGGACGCCGCCCTCTCTTATCAAACCTTCAAACAATTTTATACTAATAATTTATATAGCAACTTGTCTGATATTTACTCGAGGAATTCGATTTTTCGGATTAACATTGGGAGTGCCACTTCTGAATTCATATAGTAGAAACGTTAGCAGACCACAGTTTCTTGCTCTCTCGTCATCATCAGCCATTATGCATCCACTAATAGACATAGGCTACTTTAAGGGCCACATTTCCAATGTGAAAGAAATGCGAAGCGAAAATAATCTCGTTTCGCTTCGCTCATGTCGCTAGACTATGAGAGATATGAGAGCTCGTTAGTTCGCATCGCTGGCTTCGCTTTTCTGTCATTCGCGCGAACCTTAGTATGAAAAGACGTGGTAACTCGTTTCGCTTCGCTTCGTTCCCAATGTGACCTGCGCTTTAATTTGGGGCTAACATTTACTGTCATCGGCCCTTCGCATTTAATCAAATCAGTGTTAGCCACTTTTCGGAAGTTATTGCATAATCTAGTCGAGGGCTCTACACTACACTCCTTCCTTTCGATTCAAACGACAGTTCAGTGAACTACCCTTTAAAGAGCCAACTAGCCTTTAGGTGAAACACCGCCAACTAGCAACTGTTTCCTGCCTCGTTCGACTGTAGTACCTTCAAGGCCAGCATAGGCCACAGAATAGGCATTTTCTAGGCAAGCGCGTTTCAAAAAAAAAACTCCGGGATGGCACAGATTTCTTGACAGAAAACCCCAATACCTAACAATTATTTGACTGACAGTGCTCTACAGTCGAATATGCTAACCTCGCCTAGCTTTAGTAGTTCATGATAGTCAAAATGGAAGCACACTATACACACGCCCGCTTAACTGTGTCACACGACACGGCGGGCGCCTGTTGAATAAAATTTTCGAAGTATTTTTACGACCATAACCACACTAATAACACAAAAATGTGGTTAGTTGGAAATAGTTGGAATTGAATGTCATAGCGGAATAAATGCCTTTCTATTCGATGGAAGCCAAATCCCGAAAGTGGACAGTCATTACCAACGGACATGACGATTCAAAAGAGCTAGTTAGTGCAAATTTCTCTCGGAATAAAAATTCGAACAAGTTATTGAAAAGAGCTCGTGGAATACTGTTAAAGTAATTATTTTTCTACGGCCATGATTCAAATACAGGCAGCTAGCATTGTCTCCGTGAACAAACTATAATAAATATTATGTACATGTCGTGGCCAGATGTTATTTTATCACTTCATGATGTGGCCGATCATTTCATGATACAGTTCTATTTCATAATACGGCCATCTAAACCTGACCATATCGTTTAAATCATATTTTCAAAAAAAAGCTGTGATAGCCTAGTGGTTAGGACGACCGACTTCTAATTGGAGGTCGTGGGTTCGATCCCGGGCACGCACCTCTAACTTTTCGGAGTTATGTGCGTTTTAAGTATTTAAATATCACTTGCTTTAACGGTGAAGGAAAACATCGTGAGGAAACCTGCATGCCTGAGAGTTCTCCATAACGTTCTCAAAGGTGTGTGAAGTCTGCCAATCCGCTTGGCCAGCGTGGTAGACTATGGCCAAAACCCTTCTCACTCTGAGAAGAGACCCGTGCTCTGTAGTGAGCCGGTAATGGGTTGATCATGATGATGATGATATTTTCATCCAGGATTGGCCATAGGTTTCATTTATGCAGGGTTTCCATGATATTTTATAAGTTTTTGAGTAATGTTTTTTTTGTAAAATCATAACCTCGCTTCTTCACATAGGAATATTTACCCAATGCTACTTCTGCAACGGCTTCGGCACTGCAGGAAGTGCAGCCCCTTGCGTAGCAAAGCCCATGCAACTATGCCTACCTCCGCAGCTTTGGCTTGCTGCAGTCGCCTCAGGGTAGCCCTGAGGCGACTGCAGGGACTCTAACTCGCACGGGACTCGCTCGCATGAAACGGTTCTGTTTCATGAAATGATTGGCCACATCATGAAGTGATCAATTCCAAGATCTGGCCACGACATATACCACCACAACCACCGCCCCTGCGACCTTTTATCGCTGGGCACAGGCCTCCTCGGGCTTTTCCGACTATTGTCACATGATAGTGATAATAACCGGGAACGACTGCCTATAACGTGCTCCCCGAGGCACGGGGGTGAAACACCACCAACTAACAACTACGGGCTGGCAGTTGGCACTGAGAATTTCTTGACGGAAAAACCCAATAGGTAAGTAACTATAACAATAATAATTTGAACGACCCGGGAATCGAACCCGGGACCTCGTGATCTGCAGTCGAATATGCTAACCACTGGACCAACGAGGCAACGACGTATACAATACTTGTTTATTGCGTGTTTATTGCTTATCTAAATCCATTACACGAACTCGCCCCAACAAATTTAAAAAGTTAACTTTAATTAGGGTCCGCGGGCGCGGATACTCCGGACGCTTTGATGGAATGGTAAATGATTAACGACGGAGCCGTTCGTGTACTAATTAGTATTAGCATAATAAATTTTATATCCCGGCCTCTGTAATTAAAGTCGTCATTATGACCCGTCCGATGGCCTGTTTGATTACACCCTCGGCATAGCGTCCAGTGGAGGTGCGAGGCGATTAAATGATACTAAACAACGTGTTAAAGTACACTTACCACTTAAAGTTATTATTGATCTTTGGTTAAAGTTTGTTCTTTTTCGACAGATTTTCAATCATTGGGATAGGAAAATATAGGGTGCTATAAAACTACCGATATTGATGCTAAGTACATGTCGGCGACCAAGCCAGATCTTTCACGTTAAAGGTCTAATCACGGTGAAATTACACACCAAATATCACTTATTTTATTTCAGTGCAATATCTAACAAAGGAATGCATGCCATTTTCACGATTCGATTGCTTTTATATTTGTATCTCAAGGTTATAACGGAAATATAGCAATACAACTTCTTTTGTATAAAGAACAAATAAAATTACTGTAAAATAATTCTTGAACCATAGCTTAGTAATCAAAATAAATATTTAAATGAATTTTACGTAACTAAATGGTTTATTTTAAACAAACTATGTTTATTTAAATAATACCAACCAACAGTCATAATTCCTGCAGATGGCGCTACAAGGAGATTCTACCATAGATTACACAAAACGTTATTATAAATTTTGCAATGATTAAATTTGATTAAAGTTAATGTTAATAACTCTAATAGATTTTATTATAAATATTTAAACAGCAAACTATTATTTCAATAGTAAATGGTGATATTGAACAATAAATTAGACATCAAACATTCAAAGAGTCAAAACGGTGTCTATTTAATATTAGACCTTGATAAATAACGGTTTAATATTTACCCATAATTATTTGAATATCAATCTCATCTATTTCACACATTTTTATAATTATTTAAACGATAAACTAAAATATAGTTTATCAATATTTTCCACTTATTGCCGATACATGGCGCTTGCGCCCATACGGCCATGCTGATTCCAGCGCGTCCCTTGCGCTGTTTCCCTTAAAATTCTGTGCCCCTTGCAGTTTTTTTTTTACAGTCAAATTCAAAGTCATTAAGTCAAAGTCAAAGTCAAAGTCACAAATTGTAAGTTATATTTTCAGTTTTTTTTTGTTTGTTATGACGTAATTTCAGACAAGGCATCACCCAAACTGGGATCTAGCCCTCCCACAAGGCATCACCCAAACTGGGATCTAGCCAACCCACAAGGCATCACCAATAGGATCTAGCCAACACAAAAGGCATCACCCATCCTGGGATCTAGCCAACACAAAAGGCATCACCCATCCTGGGATCTAGCCAACACAAAAGGCATCACCCATCCTGGGATCTAGCCACCAAGACCAGGTTTAAGGATACGCATGGTGGCCAGCCAGCGTTTAAGGAGGGATGTTTTGGATAGGGAAATTTAGATTTGCACATCATGAAATAAAATAAATCATAAATCATATCAACACAATGCAAACACAACATAGAGTCAGCATTGCCACAGAGGAAACGGAAGCACTCGCATGTTAATCGATGTCCACTGATTCCTCTGCCCATACGGTCAATTGGTCAATTTGTCTGAGTTGTTAAAATTAGGTAAGAATCCAAAAAGGTCTGACTGACCTGGGTTGATTCTGGCTTTACATTTATCAAAATGCATTTGTCATCAAGGGACCGCTCGTTCATCCATTTCTACCAATCTATCTACATCTTCTGTCAGTATGTCATCATCTGTATAGTAGGTAGGTAACATCATCTTTTCTTTTTCAAGTTACAATTCCGTGGAACTTTTACCTGTACTATTTATTACCAATAATAACATAAATAGTGCTACATTTTAACAGATGAACAATTATTATTACTAGTTAATAGTTTTATTTCAAACATTACGTTAGTCGCTTTGACGGTAGTCATATTTTTTTTTTCTCAGAATGACCCTTACGATTAACCTTAGCGTTGTTAAAACTGCCACGGGAACTGGAATTGCTGTTTGCCTAAAAAGGGTTAGGCTTGGAAACACTGAATAATTATCCGGCTGATTACATTCAAAACATACGACTTGACATTTTGAAGGTTATGTAACACGTGGTTTTTTAGCAACACTATATTTACTTCCTCTATTTTCAATTTTACGTTTCCGTAATGTTTTAGAACAGATATTAATTTGGGAAATAAATTGGCGGTTATGCAAATAAAAAAATTAAATTCTTAACAACTCAGATCAAATAAATTCAGGATAAATACCTGTGACCAGTGCATCCATCACCCCCGCTGACAACACACCTTTCGCAACACTTGAGACCCATCACTTATTTTACAATGAAAAACGCCTCATCCGGAGGTCTTAAAAACTTTTGGGGCTGTGATCCCACCGCTGCTGTCGGCGACCAAGCCAGATCTTTCACGTTAAAGGTCTAATCACGGTGAAATTACACACCAAATATCACTTATTTTATTTCAGTGCAATATCTAACAAAGGAATGCATGCCATTTTCACGATTTGATTGCTTTTATATTTGTATCTCAAGGTTATAACGGAAATATAGCAATACAACTTCTTTTGTATAAAGAACAAATAAAATTACTGTAAAATAATTCTTGAACCATAGCTTAGTAATCAAAATAAATATTTAAATGAATTTTACGTAACTAAATGGTTTATTTTAAACAAACTATGTTTATTTAAATAATACCAACCAACAGTCATAATTCCTGCAGATGGCGCTACAAGGAGATTCTACCATAGATTACACAAAACGTTATTATAAATTTTGCAATGATTAAATTTGATTAAAGTTAATGTTAATAACTCTAATAGATTTTATTATAAATATTTAAACAGCAAACTATTATTTCAATAGTAAATGGTGATATTGAACAATAAATTAGACATCAAACATTCAAAGAGTCAAAACGGTGTCTATTTAATATTAGACCTTGATAAATAACGGTTTAATATTTACCCATAATTATTTGAATATCAATCTCATCTATTTCACACATTTTTATAATTATTTAAACGATAAACTAAAATATAGTTTATCAATATTTTCCACTTATTGCCGATACATGGCGCTTGCGCCCATATACACAATCGCTAAACTTATTTGGCTGCTCTAAATCTAATGTTATCCTTTTTCGCAAAGAACAATATGAAAATAATAACATTATTTTAAGACATTTCAATTAATTTAGTTAGAGATTATGTACAACAGAATTAGTAGCAGTGTATTTTATCGTCTCAAATGTAATCTATTTCGTTGAAAAATAATTCACAGGTTCAATAAATAATAATACCTAATCAGATTAAATATGTATTTGAAAATAACAGCGACGGTCTACTCTACTCATGTCTAAGTTCTATTCAAGGCATTTTGCGATTAAATTACAATAAACTTTACATTGATACAAGTATCAATTAAAATTTTTAAAAAACCCCCGACATTCGCCATTTTGTGGTGGCGGCCATCTTGGATTTGCATAGTGCTACTCTACTAGTCAAGGCCTTTCATTTGATACCCATATTAAGGGAGTTGTGAAAAAATATGTAATCCGCCATTTTGTAGCGGTGGCCATCTTGGATCGATTTTCATCAAACATAGCTAACAACACTCGACTAATTCACCTTTCAAACAAAAAAAAAACCGCATTCCAATCGGTCCACCTGTTTGAGCGCCACAGGGGAACAGACAGACACACACACTCACACACACAGACACGTCAAACTTATAACACCCCGTCGTTTTTGCGTCGGGGGTTAAAAAATTAGATTTTTTTGTGATAGCTATCAGGTAGTTACAGCTTCACAATGGAATACGTTCCTGATAACCTAACCCGTCTGATATTTGATTGCATTTAGGAACATATCGTGACATGTCGTAACATACGACTGGTTTCCGGTGAGAGTTTACTGTTTAATTATAAAATTATAAACATCTATTGCACATAATTTGACTATTTATCAATTGATCAAAATTCAAATGTTGGGTGGAGAAATAGTCGATGCGTTACTTTGCGGACGTCGGGCGGGAGACGTAGATTATCACAGTAATATACAAGCGTGAAATATTACAGTACCTATACTAAAACTAAATAAATCTAGGCGCCGATTATCTAAAATTGATTGCAATAGTGTAACAATCGCATTCACCTCTGACTTGCCGACACTCTCTCGCTATTGGCTAAAATGCATTGTTGCCTACAATACCATAAATTCAGTCACAATTGAGATTGTACCAATGATTGATGCAGTCCTTAGACAATCGGGGCTGTACGCTACAAACACAGTTTAAAGAAATATACAACGTAGTGTCTTTAGATTCACGCATGCAAGTAGAATAGTATAGAATAGAAAAGTTTTTTATTCAAATAAACTTTTACAAGTACTTTTGAATCGTCGATTGAGTCTACCACAGGTTCGGAATGCAGTTCCAGCCGAGAAGAACCTGCAAGAAACTCGGCGGTTGCTCTTTTTTAAAAAATAACATTATAACAATTATTATTATTAATGTACATGATTGCAATGCCGTCTCGCGCATTGCTGGAACGAGTTAAATCCAAGCTTTTTTATCGTTTATATAATCTTCAATTGTATTAATAAGCTATTTTTATGAGCATACTTTTAATAGAGTTCTTAAACTTGTGTAAAGGCAAGTCTAAGACATATTTTTTATTCAGATAAACTTTTACAATAGTGCTTTTGAATCGACAAATGAATCTACCACTGGTTCGGAATGGTGCTTACAATTCTACACGTTAAAAAGGGCAGACAAAAGTAGCCCCATTTCCGACGGCGGCACCCGTTCACGAGCATGACGCATGATCCAGCCATTGCTTCGCTCAACCATATTTGAGGGAACGTAGTAGGTAATAATAATGTCCTTCCGACCGAACTTCCGCCACGTCGGTCAATCTCAAAGGAGGCGAAGACTAGTCAACTACGCAGGAGATATTATAGTGCACAAGTGTGTGCGCTTAGAGTTAACATATGTGCACTCTATGTTCCCTCGCTCTCATAGTCCGATAGGATGCCAATGTAAAACATCACACAACCGGGGTGAGATATGCTGATGCAGGACCGACGGCTTTACATGCTCTACCAGGCACGGAGAAACAGTACAAGTCAGGGCAAATAAGTCTAGAGTTGACCTTCAATGCGCAGAAGTCGAAAATGAGGTATCTCGGGGTGTGAGGGGGTCGCGGGGAGGGCGTGGGGATCGTTCGCAAGCACGGATTAGCTCTCGCGGATCCCTCGTAAGCGCTGATTGGCTCTCCAATCGTATTGTGTCCCGCTCACTAGTACGACGCCACGCGTACTTGAAGGTCACCGCTCGATTTACGTGCCGGGGGTTATAGTAGTAGGCCAAATTCGGAATTCCATAGTCATTTGCCCATCCAGTTGCTGACTTGAATTAACGTTGCTTTATCAAAACGAATAACTGACAGGCAATTTTAGGCTCACTGACAATTTTCAAAATCTAATAGATAATTATCTCTTCTCTTTGCCCCCTCTTTCGAGTTCTCAAACACCCGTATCTATGAGGGCCATGACAAAAACTGGGTCATTATTCGCTCCATCGATCTCATTCTGCAATCATATAACCCCTTAATAGCTCATTAATCCGCTATCGATACGAATCTCGCCACAGATTAATAACGGTCGAATGAGAAACAATTCATTCTTTCTATTTGCCGTTCACAAAGAGCGCTGTCATTCAAAAGATCACGCCCACCTCTTAAGATCGTAATTACTCTGTATTCTTCGGCCTCTGGACGTAATGACAGGGTGTGTTTGATGTTTCGACCTCTACCTGAAATTACCATAGTGTAGATGGGAAACAGAGCTTACCATCAACAGCCTTAATGGCAGGTTTTCTGTCAACACCGTCGATGCTCGCTCTGGCATGGTTGTGCGCTATGTTAACACTGTCCTGCCTACAATTCTACAATAGAAGAGAGTGACGATATCCCTGGCGCAATAGTGAGAGCTGTGGTCTTATAAGTGGGAGGTCCCGGGTTCGATTCCCGGCAGAGGCAATTTGGGATTTTATCACTACATAGTATAAAATAAAGTCGCTTTCTCTGTCCCTATGTCCCTATGTCCCTATGTATGTTTAAATCTTTACGCAACAACTCGCAACGGATTTTGATGCGGTTTTTTTTAATACATAGAGTGATTCAAGAGGAAGGTTTGTAAGTAGAAAAATTGGACCCGGTAGGTGGCGCTAATAGCGGGCAGGACGACGTCTGCCGGGTCCGCTAGTAATTTCTAAATTGTCGCTGGTCTGGTCTGGTGAGAAGCCTCAGATGTGGCTGGTTACCTACCGGCAAAGCAGTGCCACCAAGCGATTTAGCGTTCCGATACGATGCCGTGTAGAAACCGACCAGGGGGTATGGGTTTAATAACAACTTACAAGTTAGTCCGCTTCCATCTTAGACTGCATGCTTGTAGTTGAATAAAAAAAAAGTGGGGTTAGGGATATGGAAGAGAGATAAATAATTTGTAGGGAGTCAAGAAGACACCGCAAGAAACATGCCGGGGGCCTCCCGGGATTCAACCCATATAACCGTGAAGTTGGGGGCAAAATGGAAGGTGGCGGATTGCCCCAGCAAATACCAGTTTACACACTGACATGATCTGGGTAATTTCTATTAGTTCATAATATATTGCTTATCCTTTGGGGTTACGACGATAACTTTGGTTTTCCAGTGGATATCATTGAACTTTGAACTTGTGGACTCAAATTCAAATATGTCAAATCACTTACGCACGGTTACATTTAAAGCAAATTAATTGATAGCCAAAATAGCAGTGAATAGCCTAGTGGTTAGGACGACCGACTTCTAATCGGAGGTCGTGGGTTCGATCCCGGGCACGCACCTCTAACTTTTCGGAGTTATGTGCGTTTTAAGTATTTAAATATCACTTGCTTTAACGGTGAAGGAAAACATCGTGAGGAAACCTGCATGCCTGAGAGTTCTCCATAACGTTCTCAAAGGTGTGTGAAGTCTGCCAATCCGCTTGGCCAGCGTGGTAGACTATGGCCAAAACCCTTCTCACTCTGAGAGGAGACCCGTGCTCTGTAGTGAGCCGGTAATGGGTTGATCATGATGATGATGATGAAAATAGCAGCTATGCTTTAATAGCATTGAAGTTGCAACCGAGTGTTAAAGTCTACAGTAGTCTATGGCAATTCTTTGAAATAAATATTCGCCGTAGAAGTATTTAAACGTCACATTTTTTTTTATTAAACCTGGCTTAATAACATAAAGTTTGACGCACAAACGGTAATTTCGAGGAATATCTGTAATTTGTTAGCAATGTGAAATATGGGCAGCATTTTCTCGTCAATCTTGCTAAACATAACTGTCGAACGTAAAGAGCGATTCCTTCGCTGATTGCCTTTCACAAAGAGCGCTGTCATTCAAAGAGCCACGCCCCCGTCTTAAAATCGTAATTACTCTGTATTATTAAAGCTCCGCGCGTAATGACAGGGTTTATTTGATATTACGATGAGTATCTACCTGTAGTCATAGAGTAGTTTTACGCAGAGCCATTGTCCCTTTTTTTTTTTCAATATGGCTTCGCATGGTTGCATATAGCCAGTCCTCAAGTAATAATGTTGTGTATATCAAATAATTTGCCCAATTTGGGCGAAAGTTGTCAAATACCTATCAAATACAGTCCATCGTCCGTCATTATCCGTCAGTCGGTCCTAAGTCAAGTCATGTAATGCTTAAGTAAGGCGAAGGCAACCTTACCAAAACTTTTGATAGAGTCCTGCGAGAAAATCGAATTAATCACACATAACACTCTTGCTTAATCTCCACTTCACTTGTGCACCTTTACAGAACTATATTCAATAAAATGTCTTCTGCTTTATGCAATAAAACTCTAAAATGCAGCAAATTAATGAAAATAAAACGAGAGCTGCAATTCCTACGATTTTCCCGCCACATTGTCCCTTATACTTTACTATCCTACTAATATTATAAATGTGAAAGTGTGGATGTTTGGATGTTTGTTACTCAATCACGCCGCAAGTACTGTACCGATTTGGCTGAAATTTTGAATGGAGATAGATTATGCCCTGACTTAAACATTCCCTCGGGATTTGTTTAAAACCGAAATTTACGCGGGCGAAGCCGCGGGCATTCTCTAGTAATATTATAATTATAGCCTCAATAGTGCAACGGTCGTTAAGCTCGGATCGGGAACCGTAGGGTCGACGGTTCAAACTTCAAACCCCACCCGTTACACTATTGTCGTACCCACTCCTAGCACAAGTTTTCACTTAATTGGATCGGAAAAGGGAATATCAGTAATGTTCATCATGGCTAATATTCTTTTGAAAAAAAAAACTATCAGTTACCCTATTAAGTGCAAACGAACTAACTTAATAATTTTCTATCGAGCTTAGTTCAGAATCTTAAGAGCCTTGCGTCGAAATGATTTTAATGCTGAATTAATGTTTATCGGTGAGAACTGAAAACCGAATGCATTGCATGATAGAAAACGATCTTATCGATTATTATTATTGTTAATAGTAGGTATAGTACCTACATATATCTATACCTAATATATCAGTAGTTATAGTAGTATGTAGTATATTAGTAGGAATAGGTAGCAAATATTAAAATAACCAAAAAAAAAAGCTGTGATAGCCTAGTGGTTAGGACGACCGACTTCTAATCGGAGGTCGTGGGTTCGATCCCGGGGCACGCATCTCTAACTTTTCGGAGTTATGTGCGTTTTAAGTATTTAAATATCACTTGCTTTAACGGTGAAGGAAAACATCGTGAGGAAACCTGCACGCCTGAGAGTTCTCCATAACGTTCTCAAAAGGTGTGTGAAGTCTACCAATTCGCTTGGCCAGCGTGGTAGACTATGGCCAAAACCCTTCTCTCTCTGAGAGGAGACCCGTGCTCTGTAGTGAGCCGGTAATGGGTTGATCATGATGATGATCATGATGATTAAAATAAGCATAGGTTCAGAATAATATTTGGCAATTAGTTGTGGTGTCATTATTACTATACTGTGTAGTGTGTACCTACCTAGTTTACAACACAGTCTTCATAAATACGGTAGTGCTATTTGCACTTTATGTTACTTTTTAAACGCACATCGTGACCGCAATACGAAGCCATTTCGCAATGATGCTATTCGCGAACAACTTCACTCTTAATGTGTTATTGTCGGTTCGTATGTGAGTCACGTGCTTTTGATTTGTTACGAATGTTTAATGGCTTCTATAAGTAGTTATGTTATACATAATTATTATAGCTATTGTAGGTCGAATAAATTAACGGAACAACTTTGACCCAGTAGCTATGGGGAAATAGTAAGTCTTCCCCATAATACCTACTGGGTCAAACGACCTATACCATAAATAATGTCTTAATCAAAGCATCTATTGCAGTTTCTTATTTAAAATGTCTCAATAATAGTGGTAACCGAAAATAGTAGAATTTTAGAATATATCGCTGCTTAAATCAAAAAGGGCCACAAATCAAAAAAATGCGAAATCGTTTTTATTTCAAAAAAGCGATGTAAATAGGTCATATTTTTATATTCAAAGAAGATTTATTATTCAAGAAAGCATTTTTTGATACGAAAAAACACAAACGCCTCTTTTACATTTTCGAGTTTTTAAGCAAAAGTTATGAGCAAAACCGCCGTTTTTTAGTTGCGCCCTTGTTTTAACACTTTTTATAAAGAAAACGCACGTTTTCTATAAGTGCCACATTGTGGAATACGTCCATTTTGCACTGAAAAATCATGTAATTATATATAAGAAATAGGGATATATCCCTATTTCTTTAAATCAAAAGTGCCATATTTTGAAATATGGCACTTATGGGCAAATTTTTTCAATATTATTTTATTTTTATTTATTATTTAAATTTTTTTTTGTGTTTGAAGCAAATAGTTTTCTTTTCAGTCAATTAACTAGTAAAAGAAAAAGAAAAACATCTGAAAACGGCCATTTACGTTACGCGTTAGGGCGTTTGTGCACTTATTCGTTTTCGATTCGTTTTCGTGTTTCGTGAAAACACGATTCGACATAGCCTTCCTTATAACTGTATGGGCGTTTGTGCACTTACTCGTTTTCGATTCGTTTTCGTGTTTATATATTCGTGAATTCTTCACATCGAATCGTTTTAAAATAAGGACGCGAGTGGAATGGTGTGTGGAAAGAGGGCAGAGATGAGTCCTGATGTTGTGAGGTATTTGGAAAACATAGGTATCTTGAATTCCAACAAAACATGATTCAAAGCAGTATTATTAAAAGTTAATACCTACTTAGTTTGGCATTAAAATAAATCGTTTGTTTCATTCAAATTAGTTTTACTTCGAGTAAAATACCTAAATACTGTAGTATAATCAAAATTTCCATACCTGTGGTTGGTAGTCAAAAACTATCAGCAAAATATGAACATTTCATAAAAAATATCATTTCTGATACTTAGTTGTTACTGTTTTCTTACAAGAGCGTAATGTCCACTTGGGATGTTCACAAAATATATGACGTATGCTTAGATAATTTTGATACTAACCGTACCGTGTGAAATATTCATAATCACTTACCTTAGTGTTACTGCCAGCATTTTTTCTGGAGTTATGCATTCTCTAAAACGTGTGTCTTGCCGAGAAATCTTTTTTTTATATGACACAATATGAAATCGAAAGTAGCAACATTCTTTCGATAGTAATTAAAAAAGTTTTTTCATGATGTCATGTCATGTCATTAAGTGATGATCGCCTACGAATGTATAAGAGAAGTGCGAAAAGCTGACGACGATTAAATGCAGCACACATTATGAACACGGTTTTATCTACGAAATGCTTAAAACGTATAGTGAAATCACGATTAAGTGCACAAATGTCATTCGTGAATTTCGTATCCGTTTTTATGATGTTCATTAAAAAAACGAACATGAATCGAAAACGAATCGAAAACGAGTAAGGGCGTTTGTGCACTTACTCGTTTTCGATTCGTTTTCGATTCATGTTCGTTTTTTTTAATGTACATCATAAAAACGATACGAAATTCACGAATGACATTTGTGCACTTAATCGTGATTTCACTATACGTTTTAAGCATTTCGTAGATAAAACCGTGTTCATAATGTGTCCCAGTAATGTGTGCATTTAATCGTCGTCAGCTTTTTGCCCTTTTCTTATACATTCGTAGGCGCCGGAGAATGAAAAAATTCTGGATACATCCTATAAACAGAAGTATTCAATTGACGATTCAAAAGTACTTGTAAAAGTTTATTTGTATAAAAAAACTTTTCTATTCTTTTCTATTCTAGGAGCATTTATCGATTATCACTTATTGAGATATCATGAAAAATCTTTTTTTAATAATTACAATCGAATGAATGTTGCTACTTTCGATATCATATTGTGCCATATAAGTAAAAGAACAGATTACTCGGCCATACACACGTTTTAGAGAATGCATAACTGCAGCAAAATTATATTCAATGTACTCTGTGAAGAAATACTGGCAGTAACACTAAGGTTAGTGATTATGAATATCGCACATACCTTTCCGCACGCGTCCTTATTTTAAAACGATTCGATGTGAAAAGTTCACGAATTTAAAAACACGAAAACGAATCGAAAACGAGTAAGTGCACAAGCGCCCATACAATTATAAGGAAGGCTATGTCGAATCGTGTTTTCACGAAACACGAAAACGAATCGAAAACGAATAAGTGCACAAACGCCCTAAGTGCACAAACGCCCTTACAGTCAGCGCCAGTTACGTTAAGGTCATCATTATAATAATAATTGTTATAATGTTATTTTTTAAAAAAGAGCAACCGCCGAGTTTCTTACAGGTTCTTCTCGGCTGGAACTGCATTCCGAACCTGTGGTAGACTCAATCGACGATTCAAAAGCACTTGTAAAAGTTTATTTGAATAAAAAACTTTTCTATTCTATTCTATTCTATTCTATCACATTTTTTGCAAGCACTCGGTCGCGAGTAGTCATCGGTGTACGTTCGTCGACCCCGTTCAATTAAATATTCAATATCAAGGCTTTACGACCCACGCCGCCGCGCGTTGTTACGCGCGCAGTTAATTCCTATTTCCAACCTTATAATAATTATTTAACGCTCCTTGCCCGTGTCATAGAGCAGGCTGTTGAAAGAGACACACCGTACATTTTCTTGAAGAGTACAGTTAGTCACCGCGTCCGTTTCTTTGAAAGCCCTTACTTGTCGTCGTCGTCTCAACCAATAGACGTCCACTGCTGGACATAGGTTTCTTGCAAGGATCGCCACAGAACACGATCTTGTGCCGCCTGATTCCAGCGGCTACCAGCGACTCGCTTGAGATCGTCTGTCCATCGAGTGGGGAAAAGTAAAACCTTAACATCGGAAAGTAAAACTTTATTAATGACGCCACTTTGAAATTGGCAACATTTAATGTGCGGCAAGCGATGCTGTCACCGGGTTAGATATGTTTGTAGGACTATACTTCAAAATGTTGTACAACACACTGAAGGAATTCTATATTCTATATTATGTGGCAGAGAGAGCTAAACTTGAGTTTCTCTACGTGATCAAATCAGAAACGACATTTGCAGAAGAATCACAAATTTCTGATTCTGACATAGTTCAACGAGTCGCGAAACTGAAGGGGCATGGGCGGGATACACAGTTCAAAGATCCGATAGACGAAGAAACGCTTACAACAAACTATGCTACACCGAACGTTTACGTCATATACCTACTACGTCTTCCTTCCTAAACCGGAACATCCTCAGATGTAGGCTCTACGACATTATTGCAATGATTTTGTATCATGACTTACGGTTTCGTAAAAGTAACGCCTGTTTCTATTCGATTTTCATCGAGAAAATAAACCAGCTCGAATGCAGTATTTCCCCTTTGCGAGTAAAAACAATAACGTCGGTTTATATCTTCCAATCCGAAAAATAATACCGAGTGATTTTCCTCCTTAATTTTTTTTTGTCTCAATTAGATTTTTTTTGTACCAGATGCAATGCCTGTTACAATTTCAACAAAACAATAATAATTTTTCCTACCCCTACATAATTTAACCCCGAATGTCGTTTACTGCTATACCAATTATCGTGTGCATAGGTACAACGCATTTTTATATTAGGGTGAAGTTATGGTAAGGGTGGCTATAGTATAGGAAAAAGTGTAGGATTATCCATGTGAAATCAATAAAATTCCATAAATTTTTTGAGGGGTCCGAATACTATTTTGTCTGGCAAGCAGTATCCCCCGCATTGTTCAATTTGAAAATATAATTAGTAAAGGATTTATTTAAAACATTGCTTCAGATTACGATTGTAATCTATCTGTACGATTGATCTGCCGTGCACATCTGTCTCCTTGCGAGTTGCGATCTTTACCGCTCTACAGGAAAAACCATAATATAATTTGAAACCAGAAAGGTATCAATTGGTTGGAAACCAACTGACTCTTGTGTCAATTGGTTTAAAAACCATTTTAGTTTTTTTGTTAAAAACCATCTTAACCACCAATTGGTTTGGTGCAAATCTTCCTATATTTCAAATATTATATTCCTCCACTTTTGTAGTCATAAAAATTAAAAAATATGGTACCTACCCTCTTTTAATTTTATGTTTGCTTGGTAGAGTACGGGTGTCAAAATGGCGGCATGCATCCCATAATAATATCCTCGACCGTTGTTGACTTTCGAACGCCATTATTACTTTTTACGGTTTAACAAGCTCGTATTTTACTTATCTCGTTGCGTGAATAGTAAATGTATTATTATTCTTTTGTGTTGGGGCCCATGTCGCCCTAGTATCGAATTCGCGAGGGTTGTCACTATCCGCCCTACCCTACATCGGATTTGCTGCGGTTTTTAAATATTTTTTCTGTGTTATACCTACTTAGTAAGTCTTATTTTTAAAACCGAAAAAATAATGGAATCTTTGATCAGAAGACTAGACGGACTACACATGTAGGTACATATATCATGTACCTAAGTGAAAACGCAGTTTTCACAAACGTTCTCATTCCTCCATTTATGTAATTTTATCATTTTGCTCTAGAATTATAACCTATTTCACAGAGTTTAAATTATACGGAAAAAGTGGATTTATGCACTCTACTTTTTATATCTGATGAGGCCAGTTCGCGGATGTTTTTTTTTTTTTGTCTGATCTTTGACGTTTCTAATTAAAATGTAATCCTATTAACTGCAGTTTATCCAGAGCACGAGAGCATATCCTCATATAAACGAAGTTTGATTCTTATTTTATTACAATATAAACTTATCAAACTCAATGAAATCACGCTCTAGAATTAAATATGTGTCTATGGTTTGTCAGAGATTTACTTTTGCGTATAAAATAACGAACAAAATGAAACATAGGCAAATACCCCCTATTGTGAATTGAAATCGATCGTGCAACGTTACTTATAGATTCAATATCAGATCGTATATACAGAGAATCTATTACTTTTCGTTTTGATCACTCTGCGGTACACGTAATAGTTTTTTGAATCTCTTGTTAAAAATTGATATTGAAATTGGATGGGAGATTTCGTACGGGACCTAGAATTGAAAACGAAACATTTTTTACGGTGTTTTATATGTGGTTATTTATTAAAATAATAATCATATAAGTAAGTAACTAAGAATATAATGTTCAACTCTACTATACTTTTTAATGATCTCCCTGGTGTAGTTGTGATCGCTGTCTTATAGGTGCCGGGTACGATTCCCGGCAGGAGCAATTAGGAAATTCATAATTTCTCAATTGTCTCTAGTCTGGTGGCTTCAGCCGTGGCTTGTTACTATCCTACCGGCAAAGCTGTGCCGCTAAGCGATAGAAACGATACCACGTAGAAACCGATCAGGCTTTTAATAGAAAGTGCCATACCTCTTCCAGGTGGGCTATTCTCTACCTTAGTTACCAACTGAAAATTATCGCCACCGAATAAGTTCGATATACAGTGCTGTTTTACTGTGTGAAATATAAACAGTGATTTCATTTCACATACTAAAACAGCTATGTATATCGAACTAATTCGTTGGCAACCATTTTCTGTTGGTAACTAAGTTAGAGAATAGCCCCACAGGTTAGCCGGCTTCCAGCTAAGACTGCATCGTCACTTACTTACCATAAGGTTAGGTCGCAGTAAGTGGCTAACTTGGAGATGAATGAAAAAAAACTCGAGAAAAAGGGACCTTCTTTCATAGTTGAAAGAATTCCCGTAAACGTTACTCGAAATATTTTATTCCCGCGATTTTTCTTACCCGTGCCCGCATGGCGATCAGAGGCTATTTTTTATCGAAAAACCTTTTTACCGGTCAGCGGACAAACATTTTTAACCGACTTCTAAAAAAGGAGGCGCTTACTTCGGTACGTATTCTTTTTCTAGATCTACACCGATTTCTCCGAGATTTGTGAACTTCGAATTACGTGATTTTTTTTATCGATATAGAAAGTTTGCGTGATGTTTCCAGTAATTCGATTAGTAATCCGATTCCATCCGATTGGTGATTGATACAGTCAGGTATAGAATTAAGCATTGAACTCCAGGTTTAAGGTACTGTCAATTGTGAATAAGAATTCATAATGTGGCTACAAAGATCTTCACTTCTACCAAGAAGAAGACTTCATCATTGAATTCCGGATCCCAACTCTTCAATCCTCTTACTGCTAGGAACATCGCTCCTGAGTGGTGGGGATTCAGGAACTGTCGATTATTATCAATTGTTAGGTAATATCAATTAATTAATACTAGTTTATCCATTCAACGAGGTAACGCAGCCAGCGTTCTGGGCACCTTGCCTCGTTACAGTGGTTTGGATGTTTTATTTGATTTGTAATTTTTATTTTTAAGTATATTTATAGTTTTTGTAAAAAAAAAAGTAATAATAATAACCGTATATATAATAAACTCTATTAAATACTCTCTCTGTTGTAAACGCGATATGATCCGTTATATTATATCCGTTATATAATAATAAAAGGTGCATACAGCAGAAAAAATTCCCGGCAACGTCATTCCATACATGTATTTATATCCGTGATTTCCTAGCCGTGACGCTATGGCCATCGTAGGCTATTTTTTATCGGTCGACGGTCGACCTTTTTGCCGGTCAGAGGACAAACATTTTTCATCGCTCGTTTGATGGACACCGTATCTACGTAATTGGCCTTTGTACATGTGAATAAAAGTTTCATAAAACAAAGTTATCTCTCACTGACAGCTTCCAACAACTATATCGGTTTTTAGTTTCTCATCCATTAGCTGGTAAAAAACTGCTAAAAAAAACCGCGGCTTAAAAAGCGTGGAATATAATTATTTCATAGTTCTTTTATATCATTCTGCTTTCCTAATTGGTCGAATGGAAAATTAACTGTGATTTTTTGCGATAAAGAGTTAGTTCTCTTACCAGTATTTCTTTCACCATCATCGTGCTATATAACTATAACTCATGGAATGATGGGATTCAAGGATGTAGATTTTAGGGTGTATTATCATATATCTAAGATACATATTATTTATTTTATTTTATATTATTTTATTTATAAGGTTCGCTAGTGACTTTTACACATTATGCAAAGTCGCTCAAAAGCAAACACTGCATGTACAAATTCACTTAAAGAAACACATAAAAAAGTACACAACAAAAAAAAAATTGAGTTAATAACAATAGAAATAACAGTATACAAAAAAATATATAGGTAAATACCTACATACGAGTACAGAATAGTGAAGATAGGTGACTAATTTTTAAAACATAATACCGTAAGATTATTATTAGATTCCGATAAGTACTCGAATTCTATAAAATGATTTTCAGATTATACAGTGTGTCCGGGATCGAATTAGCGATATTTTAGGGACATATTCTACAACTCATTACCTCTCTGAAAATACCACTTATTAGGGCCTGCCCCCCTCCCCCTCCCAGGGACAGCCATTTCAATTTGGTGTGCGTTTTTGTGCGCACAAAAAATGTAATAACTCGAAAGTCTGCTGATGCACAGGTCTTCAAATGACCTTATTCGATTGGATACAATATTCTCCATCACTAAATACCAAACAATAGAATAAAATGTTAAAATAACTCAACCAAAAATGCTTCGGAAAAAAATTATTTTTTCAAAAATATTGAAAACTACAAGTTTTGCTGCATTTTGCAAAAACGAGGTCGTTAAGATTACATTGTTAAGTATTAAATCGATAGTTTTTGAGATAAGCAACAAAACGACATAAAAAATTTTACTGTAAGTTATTTACTTTTGGAGATATTATTGTTTAAACATAACTTAACCGCGAGCGCGTAAGTTCTTATGTTATTCGAATGTGGGTTTCCATCGCATACCTCGGGCGATCAGGTAATAATAATATTGTTTTTGATTAGTCAGCGAATGAGGTTAAAACTAAGGATCGGAGTCGGACCCCTACTTCAACTGATTAAAAATTCGTATAAAAAATTGAAATATCTGAAATTTTATTTTGTTGTTCCTGGATTACTCATTTTTGTTTGTGATTCAGGTTTCTGATGTTTGCTAAGTTTAAAGACATGCCTACTCGGTATTATTATAGCCATAAGAGAGCATTTAGATGTCAACTATTCGCCTTGGATCGGACGTGGCAGCAATTCAATGGAATGGCCACCTCATTCTCCAGACCTTACACCTTTGGACTTCTTTTTATGAGGACCTATGAAGCAGAAGGTCTTTTATATGGTACCAAATACCAGAAAAGAATTATTGGAGACGATCTTGTCCGTTGCAGATAAAATAAGTTGTATTTGGACATGATCCAACGATCCTCCCAACATGAAGCAACTAGCTAACAGAACAGAGATGGTAATTTCGGTTTGTGGCGGAAATATCCTAGTTTTTAGGATATCTTTAGAGTTATTGAGTTATTGAGTTTATAACTAACAAAAATTAAATTATAAAGTTAAGATTTTTTTACCTTATTTGCAGTAAAAAAATGATGAATCTTAAATTTGGGTTCAATACTCGTAATTCATGCTTGGGGACGAAGTACTTACAATTACCAATATCTCCAGAAGTAAGTAACTTACAGTCAAATTTTTTATGTCGTTTTGTTGCTTATCTCAAAAGCTGTCGATTTAATACTTAATAATATGGTCTTAATGACCTCGTTTTTGCAAAATGCAGCAAAAACTTGTAGTTTTCAACATTTTTGAAAAAATATTTTTTTTCCGAAGCATTTTTGATCGAGTTATTTTAACATTTTATTCTATTGTTTGGTATTTAATGATGGAGAATATTGTATCCAATCGAATAAGGTCATTTGAAGACCTGTGCATCAGCAGACTTTCGAGTTATTACATTTTTTGTGCGCACAAAAACGCACACCAAATTGAAATGGCTGTCCCTGGGAGGGGGAGGGGGGCAGGCCCTAATAAGTGGTATTTTCAGAGAGGTACTTAATGAGTTGTAGAATATGTCCCTAAAATATCGCTAATTCGATCCCGGACACACTGTATAAAGGATACACAAAGGGTAAACATAACAACAACAACATAAACAAAGGGTATTCACGATATCTCACCGAAAACAGCTATGTTCCACTGTGTCCAAAAAATATTGTAACACCATTTCACGTGTATTTTTGCAGTAAATAAATGAATTATAAATGAATTATCTATACTAATATAATCAAGCGGAAAAGTTTGTTTGTTTGAACGCGCTAATCTCTACAAATACCAGTCGGATTTGAATAATTCTTTTTGCATTTGATAGCCCAATTCTTGGGGTAGGTTATAGGCTATTCAGCATCATGGTGCCACGGGATTTATAGAAACCTAAATCCACACGAGCGAAGTCGCGGGTATGTGCTAGTAAATTATAAATGAATTATTATGGGTATACGAGTTTCGTGACTTTAAATAGCGGTTAAACATCATTGAAAGTTTCCTTGATTAGTTTGCTTTTAGCTATTGACCCGTCGAATTGACGATACACACCAATCCATTACCCAGTGTGTAAACACCATCGATGACTTTAAACTGTAGAGTGTAGAGTCATGCGTGGGTTCGCTTGACTAAACATTTGTGTCGCGATTGAGTGCGAACAATTTTGTTGAACATTTAGGAAGTTCCCACAGACAGATTATTTTATGGTTGTCTTATTAAACAGCTCTTTGAAATGATAACTGTGGTAAGAAGAGAGCTATGGTCGGTGTTTGTATATCAAATCAGAAAAAGAACCAGAGTATCCGACATAACGCAATGAACCGCGATACTGAAGGAGCAATGAATGGGCGGGGCACATAATATCATTATAGTAGTATCCTGAAGTACAGATAGATGTTGGTGTAGAACGAGATAGACCTAGGGTTAAATTAAGAATCACTGTCATATTTCTTACTGAGAAAGTGATGAAAAGTAGGTATAAAGGTTAGAAATGGGAACGGGAACCGGAAATCCACGAATCCCTCGTGATTTGTGAAAAACCAAAATTCAGATAAGTCTGCGGAGAAATCTACACAGACAAGAGCGCGTATTTTCTTAAAGAGGCGGTTAGAATTATTGCGAGAATAATTTGTATCATTATAAATTAGTGGTCAGAACGACGATGCTCTCCCCCAATTCTGCGCTAATCGTCGACCATCGTCGCTCGGAACTTAGAATTACGACTAACGGCTTTATGTAGGTATAGCTTTTGTCTTTGTTTCGCTCGATAGGTACATATAGCGTTTTTCCTATCAGTAGGTAGTAGGTTCGCTTGAATGAAATGGGCAGTAGACATAGCGTTGTCCTTGTATGTCGGTGAACGAAGTGTCGGAGGTGTGACAGTAGTTATATAAATTATATATTTTTGTCTGACCTGCAGCTATAGCTCTACATCATTAGTATTCCGTAGGTCTTCAAAAAGTAAAAAAAAAAACGGAACACTTATTTTTCATACCGTATTTACTCACAACCGTCTCCAAGACATCTTAAGTGTATTTATCGCTGTCGTTATATAACGCATGGACCCTCATAACATATCCCCGGGAAAAGGGACCTTCATAGCGGCAAAAAATTCCCGTCAGCGTTATTCGATTGAGGTATTTATATCCGCGATTTTTCCTAGCCGTGACGGTATGGCGATCATGGGCTATTTTTTATCGGTCGACGGGCGACCTTTTTGCCGGTCAGCGGGCAAACATTTTTCATGCCATGTACGATGGACACAGTATCGACGTGGGTATTACGTAGAAAACACTTTAAAAACGTCGCAATTCTCGCTAAAGGCCCTCACGCACCACGCGGCGACTATCACAGTCATGCCATAGCCACCAAGCAACCTCGCAACCCAATAAGTATTGCGCACTTGGTCGTTACGGTTACGGCCAAGTTCTTGATCGTCGCGGCAAAGTTCTTGCTCGTTGCGGCCAGGTGCGCGATGGGAATGTGATGTCGTGATCGCATAAAACGCCCAATACGCATTGCGCACTTGGGTGCAACGACCAATTGCTCGATGCCATACTAGACGTTTCGGCCACTTGCTTTGGTCGTCGTGGGCGCGTAGTGCACGAGGTTCCTACGTTTATCATACAACGTTTGATTATATCATTCGTTACTATTTTTCTTCTCCATTATGGTCGCATACCGCTATCTTAAGAAACTGAAACTAAAGTAAAATTTTCACCCTTGATCCAGTGAACCATTTAATTTTGTTTCGACCTGATCCAATCATCCAACAAACAATCCAACTTGGTCGAGACCAACCAAGTTTGTTTGTCTGTTTCAGCGTATTCTAGGATTATAATTGTATCCAAACTACAAAGCAATTCTACAGTTCTCAGTCGGCCGCAATTAAATTACGAATGTGCGATGGCTCTGCGCTAGGAATTTCCATTAATTACAACAAACTATGCCTACTCCGTCCGTTTTACTACGTGTACGTACCTCCATTTTCATACATTTCTACCTCTATCAATATTTCTTCCTTCGTAACCGTTTAAAATAATAGGTTTAGATGTCCCACAAAAAAGTGATAATATCAGCGTCTATATGTATGTGACTCTGTCTATTTCACTAATAATATGTTGATAATCTAATCGAAAACGGATTTGTATCGATTCATATCGATTATGAATTTATGAAAAAAAAATAAGTTGGTGAAATTTTTGGTAATGTTGAGCCACACGAGTAGATAAGTACAGAGGGGAAGCTTCTACGAGCGGCCCGCTGTAGGTACACTCACACAAACACACTCACCAATGGTTCACGGATACCCGCTCCACACGAGTAGAAAATCTACAAAGAGGAAGCTTCCACAAGCGGCCCGCTGTAGGTACACTCACACAAACACTCACCAACGGTTCACGGACGCCCGCTCGGTCCCCCAACCGGTCCCCCAACCGGTACATTTGGGTGACAAACGTGCACATATGTGTGAGTGTACCTACAGCGGGCCGCTTGTAGAAGCTTCCCCTCTGTACTCTGTGCCCGCTCTGTCCCCCAACCGGTTCAGTTGGGTGACAAACGTGCGCATATGTGTGAGTGTACCTACAGCGCGGCGGGCCGCTTGTAGAAGCTTCCCCTCTGCACTTATCTACTCGTGTGGTTGAGCTGTGTTCTCGTGATATACCTAACTGTTTTAATTTATTACATACAAGCGGATACCCGTGACTTCTTCGCGTGGATTTTAAAAATCCCTCTCTTTGAGAACTCTTTGTTTTTCCTTAGCTCCTTTGAGCTCATACCTTGCTAAAAATGTTAAAATTTCACTAGTAGATGATTAGGTAGACCAAAATGTCCCATCAAAATCGATCCAGCCTTTCAGAGATTAGCTGGTAATCCTCAAAGTATCTCCTTTCTAAAAAAAAAAAATGAATGAAATAGGACCACGTGTTAATGAATAACAGCTAAGTACACATTTTAACTTTCATCCCCTCTCCTAAGGGAACCGTGCTGAATTTCGGGATAAAAAGTATATTTATATGTTACTCCGTAGTATGAACTTAAATTGTACCAAGTTTCATTTCAATCAATGCAGTAGTTTTTGCGTGATGCGCGCACAAACATACAGACAAACAGATAAACAGACAAAAATTTCAAAAATAGCTTTTTTACGTTCTATTACTTATCTACATCTCCCAATTATTATTTTGTAATAGTAGTTTATGAAACGGTTGCATAATAGAGGTTATTAAAACACGAGTGTTAGTTTAAAAAACGAGCCGCAGGCGAGTTTTTTAATAGTATTACACGAGTGTTTTAATAACTAATTATGTAGAGTTTCATACACTACTTTATCTAAGCTCATCAATAGGTATCTTACGTATAAAAGAAAAGACTAAGAAATTAACAAAATTATTTATTATAATAAGTATTCATGTTTTGGATATTGCAATTTATAAATGTACTCAATTCTTCAGGGAGAACGTTTTTGCATTTTTTCCCTTAAAGCCCTGCGATTTTCTTTTTAAAACAGCAATCAGTCTTGTGTATTTAATAATATCGATTTGGTTGTAGATACTCAATATACTTTTGAGCATTGAGTATTTAGCCCATAAGGACAAAGACTTAAATTTATTTGATAATTCTTGGAAATATGCTAGCATTACATTTTCTGAAAATGAAGTGGTTTTTTTCAAAATTTTCCAATCAAATCTTGGTAACATTTATCGTAAATTTTCTTTGATTTTGCTGGCAAAAGATTATTTGTCATTCCCGATGCTATTTCCAGAATGTCTGGTGGAGTTAAATTCTCTTCAGTATCACTGCTAGACATTTTTCCGCGCAACAAAAATCACTTGCAAAATTTTGAGTTACAAAAACTGAATAGTAAATAAATAATAAATTAAAAATTTAAATAATAGGCGCCAAAATTCAATTGTCAATTTCGAATGTGCGGTGCGTGCAGTGCGTCTATGGTCAATTATGGTAGCACTACACTCTGTCCTCTGGCCGCATCTTGCTACCGCCACACTTTCGCAGTAGTAGTAATAGGGTAACTTTGATAGCGGGATAATCATTGTAAGTAACAAAATTAAACTAACTAACTATTGTAAACTAACTATTGTACCTATGTATTTCTTTTAAAATGTTTCTTTTGTTTAGCTCTACATCATTAGTATTCCGTAGGTCTTCAAAAAGTAAAAAAAAAAACGGAACACTTATTTTTCATACCGTATTTACTCACAACCGTCTCCAAGACATCTTAAGTGTATTTATCGCTGTCGTTATATAACGCATGGACCCTCATAACATATCCCCGGGAAAAGGGACCTTCATAGCGGCAAAAAATTCCCGTCAGCGTTATTCGATTGAGGTATTTATATCCGCGATTTTTCCTAGCCGTGACGGTATGGCGATCATGGGCTATTTTTTATCGGTCGACGGGCGACCTTTTTGCCGGTCAGCGGGCAAACATTTTTCATGCCATGTACGATGGACACAGTATCGACGTGGGTATTACGTAGAAAACACTTTAAAAACGTCGCAATTCTCGCTAAAGGCCCTCACGCACCACGCGGCGACTATCACAGTCATGCCATAGCCACCAAGCAACCTCGCAACCCAATAAGTATTGCGCACTTGGTCGTTACGGTTACGGCCAAGTTCTTGATCGTCGCGGCAAAGTTCTTGCTCGTTGCGGCCAGGTGCGCGATGGGAATGTGATGTCGTGATCGCATAAAACGCCCAATACGCATTGCGCACTTGGGTGCAACGACCAATTGCTCGATGCCATACTAGACGTTTCGGCCACTTGCTTTGGTCGTCGTGGGCGCGTAGTGCACGAGGTTCCTACGTTTATCATACAACGTTTGATTATATCATTCGTTACTATTTTTCTTCTCCATTATGGTCGCATACCGCTATCTTAAGAAACTGAAACTAAAGTAAAATTTTCACCCTTGATCCAGTGAACCATTTAATTTTGTTTCGACCTGATCCAATCATCCAACAAACAATCCAACTTGGTCGAGACCAACCAAGTTTGTTTGTCTGTTTCAGCGTATTCTAGGATTATAATTGTATCCAAACTACAAAGCAATTCTACAGTTCTCAGTCGGCCGCAATTAAATTACGAATGTGCGATGGCTCTGCGCTAGGAATTTCCATTAATTACAACAAACTATGCCTACTCCGTCCGTTTTACTACGTGTACGTACCTCCATTTTCATACATTTCTACCTCTATCAATATTTCTTCCTTCGTAACCGTTTAAAATAATAGGTTTAGATGTCCCACAAAAAAGTGATAATATCAGCGTCTATATGTATGTGACTCTGTCTATTTCACTAATAATATGTTGATAATCTAATCGAAAACGGATTTGTATCGATTCATATCGATTATGAATTTATGAAAAAAAAATAAGTTGGTGAAATTTTTGGTAATGTTGAGCCACACGAGTAGATAAGTACAGAGGGGAAGCTTCTACGAGCGGCCCGCTGTAGGTACACTCACACAAACACACTCACCAATGGTTCACGGATACCCGCTCCACACGAGTAGAAAATCTACAAAGAGGAAGCTTCCACAAGCGGCCCGCTGTAGGTACACTCACACAAACACTCACCAACGGTTCACGGACGCCCGCTCGGTCCCCCAACCGGTCCCCCAACCGGTACATTTGGGTGACAAACGTGCACATATGTGTGAGTGTACCTACAGCGGGCCGCTTGTAGAAGCTTCCCCTCTGTACTCTGTGCCCGCTCTGTCCCCCAACCGGTTCAGTTGGGTGACAAACGTGCGCATATGTGTGAGTGTACCTACAGCGCGGCGGGCCGCTTGTAGAAGCTTCCCCTCTGCACTTATCTACTCGTGTGGTTGAGCTGTGTTCTCGTGATATACCTAACTGTTTTAATTTATTACATACAAGCGGATACCCGTGACTTCTTCGCGTGGATTTTAAAAATCCCTCTCTTTGAGAACTCTTTGTTTTTCCTTAGCTCCTTTGAGCTCATACCTTGCTAAAAATGTTAAAATTTCACTAGTAGATGATTAGGTAGACCAAAATGTCCCATCAAAATCGATCCAGCCTTTCAGAGATTAGCTGGTAATCCTCAAAGTATCTCCTTTCTAAAAAAAAAAAATGAATGAAATAGGACCACGTGTTAATGAATAACAGCTAAGTACACATTTTAACTTTCATCCCCTCTCCTAAGGGAACCGTGCTGAATTTCGGGATAAAAAGTATATTTATATGTTACTCCGTAGTATGAACTTAAATTGTACCAAGTTTCATTTCAATCAATGCAGTAGTTTTTGCGTGATGCGCGCACAAACATACAGACAAACAGATAAACAGACAAAAATTTCAAAAATAGCTTTTTTACGTTCTATTACTTATCTACATCTCCCAATTATTATTTTGTAATAGTAGTTTATGAAACGGTTGCATAATAGAGGTTATTAAAACACGAGTGTTAGTTTAAAAAACGAGCCGCAGGCGAGTTTTTTAATAGTATTACACGAGTGTTTTAATAACTAATTATGTAGAGTTTCATACACTACTTTATCTAAGCTCATCAATAGGTATCTTACGTATAAAAGAAAAGACTAAGAAATTAACAAAATTATTTATTATAATAAGTATTCATGTTTTGGATATTGCAATTTATAAATGTACTCAATTCTTCAGGGAGAACGTTTTTGCATTTTTTCCCTTAAAGCCCTGCGATTTTCTTTTTAAAACAGCAATCAGTCTTGTGTATTTAATAATATCGATTTGGTTGTAGATACTCAATATACTTTTGAGCATTGAGTATTTAGCCCATAAGGACAAAGACTTAAATTTATTTGATAATTCTTGGAAATATGCTAGCATTACATTTTCTGAAAATGAAGTGGTTTTTTTCAAAATTTTCCAATCAAATCTTGGTAACATTTATCGTAAATTTTCTTTGATTTTGCTGGCAAAAGATTATTTGTCATTCCCGATGCTATTTCCAGAATGTCTGGTGGAGTTAAATTCTCTTCAGTATCACTGCTAGACATTTTTCCGCGCAACAAAAATCACTTGCAAAATTTTGAGTTACAAAAACTGAATAGTAAATAAATAATAAATTAAAAATTTAAATAATAGGCGCCAAAATTCAATTGTCAATTTCGAATGTGCGGTGCGTGCAGTGCGTCTATGGTCAATTATGGTAGCACTACACTCTGTCCTCTGGCCGCATCTTGCTACCGCCACACTTTCGCAGTAGTAGTAATAGGGTAACTTTGATAGCGGGATAATCATTGTAAGTAACAAAATTAAACTAACTAACTATTGTAAACTAACTATTGTACCTATGTATTTCTTTTAAAATGTTTCTTTTGTTTAATTTATGTTTTTTTGGTGTACAATAAAGTATTAAATAATAATAATAATAATAAACACCCGGCATGGCTCAAAAATACCAGAACCCAGTGCCTGTACTATAATGTAGAAAAAATTATTTTTTAACATTGTTTTGCAATAATTTCCTAACAAAGTAGTGTTATAATGAACTTTTTTATTTTTTTTTTAAATATTATAGATGTATGTGAATAAAGTAGTCCAATATATGACACATTTTGATTTCATATTCGGAATTTTATGATATGAGAGTAGATAAAAATCTTTAATGTACAGCTACGGCAAGTCTACGATTTTATTATATGTATAGAATAGATACAAGTATAAATTGAAAATTTAAAAAACCCCCGACATTCGCCATTTTGTGGCGGCGGCCATCTTGAATTTGCAATAGTGCTATTCTACTAGTCAAGCCCTTTCATTTGATACCCATATCAAGGGAGTTGTGAAAAAACATGTCATCCGCCATTTTGTAGCGGCGGCCATCTTTAACCGATTTTCATCAAACATAGCTAACAACACTCTCGACTAATTCACCTTTCAAAAAAAAAAAAACGCATTCAAATCGGTCCAGCCGTTTGAGCGCCACAGGGGAACAGACAGACACACACACACATACACACACACAGACACGTCAAACTTATAACACCCCGTCGTTTTTGCGTCGGGGGTTAAAAATAGATATAGATTAGTGGTGTTACCAGCTGGTTGCGGCTGCGCTTTTGATAACTAAAATAGGTCGTTAAATTGCAACCCAATTTCGTAATGGTCAACCATCATTCGTGATTTCATCGTGAACAGCGGTGGCGGTGGCACCATCCTGCGGTTAGTGTATTAGTCAACAGATTGGTTAACTGTGTGATTCGGATATAAACAAACCAATCTGTCGAATAGAATATACCTGACCCCGGCGCCGTACGTAGCATAAACATTTGAACATTTATTTGAACACTTGTTTGAATATATGTGTGGTATTTGTTCAAAGTTTGGCTCACATCAAAGCGTATAAAGTTCAAATTCAAATGAGGCGAACAATTATTTGCAAAGTCTTACTGGCCGGTAAGCAAACCTGTGTTCAATTGTGTGAGCAGTCCTTCAAAGTCTTTGTGCAAATATTTCTAAGTATTTTATTATGATTGGCGCCGGGGTTAATAAACGAAGTAACATTGGTAAGTAATTTAAAATAGGTATATATTATCACAACTTAGTTGGTACTTGGTAGACTATTTAGAATATAAATAATTAGAAGTAGTTTAAGAAATTAGATACATTTGCATATTTTAGAGATTTGGATGTCTAAGCGAATTTAATTCACTTAAGTATTGCTTTGATTTCTTAAGTAATGCTGAGAGTAGACGTTATTTATGTAACGATATTTGAAGTTAATCTTTTAAAGTGATTTCAAGAAACTTTGGATCAACATTCACGTACATATTAAAGCCTCTTAAAGTTTATTCTAGAGATAACAGGGTAGGCAATTTTAAGTTTATTACTACAGAAAATTATCCGATTTGACTACGCGTTTTACTTAGCTTTAAAAATTACTTTACATAGTTAGCTATAGTTAAGTCGTCATCATTCGACAGACATCCACTGCTGGAGTTGCTGGAGATAGGTTATCTTGAGGAAAAAAAGACGACTGAAGTTGAAACTTCTTTTTACCCGACTGGGTATATGTGTTTCACCTGTGTGTATGTATGTCCATTCCTATGTCCGCTTGTAACTAATCAACGGCTCAACGGATTTTGATAAATGATACGTCATTAGATTTGTCTCAATGACGCGAGTGTTATAGGGTACCTAAATTTTAAAAAAATCAAAATGGCGGACTTTATGCGCTTTAATGTGCGAGCTGAAAAAAATTTTTTTCTTCAAGACCCTCGAGTGGGGTATCAAAATAAAGGGATTCAAAAGGCAAATACGAAAATGTATAAATTTATATATTTGGAAACAATTTGGAGTGATAAATCGTAGAAAATGACCGTTTCCTATGTCAGTTCGTAACTACTTAACGGCTCAACCTATTTTGATAAATTATACGTCATTAGATTTGTCTTAACGGTGCAAATGTTAATGAGTACATAAAATTCATAAAAAATCAAAATGGCGAATGTTATGCACTTTAATGTGCGGGCTGAAAAAAATTTTTTTCTTCAAGACCCTCGAGTGGGGTATCAAAATAAAGGGCTTTAAAAGGCGAGTACGAAAATGTATACAATCTATATGTTTTAAATCAATTTGGAGTGACAAATCATGAAAAACAAAATAAATAACAACTACACTGTAAGTGGTACGGTGGTAGTTTAATTTTTTAGTTCGTTTTTTAGCATGTGGTAGGTCAATTTAATTTTGAGGGGATGACCACTACCATATTTGGGGTTGCGGTGTGAATATAGTATGTAGGTATGCGATATATATGAGTTCTTATTATGATATTAGTGGACTGTATTCTTTGCGGTTTTATACATATATCCCCTATGCGCGATTCGACACTAGCTCTCTTGGCAGGAAAGGAAATGTGGAAAAATGAAAGTGGAGAATGAGATGAAGGACTCACGTGGCAGCAATCGGAGATCTTCAAACTTCTTGATGCGTCACAGCAGTTCCTTGCAGCACAGGCACGAATGCTCACATTTCACAATCACTTGGCCAAGGATAAGTGTCTTTCGTTGAAATTGTAGTAGGTAATATAATGTCCAACACACACTTTTTACATACAAAATGGCGGTTTTTGCGGCGGCGACTAGCGCAACGCATGCGGCGGATTCGGCGGTTCGATGCACACTTGTTGCAATAATGAATTGCGTTTTTCGGCTGCGGTCGGTTAGGAGCGTGAAATTGGGTGAGATGGGAGATAGGTTAATAGGTTGCGTGTGGTTGCGTTAAAAAGAGCTAGTGCTATTTCATGTTTGCGCGTTATAATATACTTATAATCTTTAAGATTTGTCAACATGATTTTCGTTCAAAAAGAACTGCGTTTTCGATACCTAACACGCCCCCCAGCATGAAGACTCTGCTTCATTAAACTATTAAGTATTACAATAAACTATATAATAAGAACCCATATTGTGCGGGTGCGTAATATCGCGGGTAACTTAAACCTAAGTATAACTACAAATTAAAATATAATACAATATTATTGATTTGGCAACGGACAGAGTTTAACTACCGGCCTATCATAAGTTCCAGACTTGGTTCGAACTTGTGCGACACGAACCACTCCGTCCCTGCCCGGCATCACCTTGGTAATAATTCCAATTGGCCATTGTAGGGGTGGTGCGTTTTCAACAATAAGCAACACAATAGTTCCTACAGCAATAGGATTACTTGGCGAATTCCATTTCTCACGCGTTTGTAGATTATGCAAGTATTCAGTCTTGAACCGTTTCCAAAACGACTGAACAAGTGAATCTAATAAAGAGAACCTCGTTAAAAGATTTGCGCGCTCTCCAGTAACATCGGGAGCCGGAATAAATTCCAAAGGCACTGTTGAAAGAAAGTGCGATGGCGTTAACGCGGTTGGTTCAGAAGGATCTGAACTTAAAACATATAGAGGTCGACTATTAAGTACAGCCTCGATTTGATTAAGTACGGTAAGCATGGGATTTTGTCTAAAACACGCGTTGCACTTATGTGTTCGTTGGCGCACCACGCGACGAGCGGACAGTATCCAATATTTTTGCCGCAAAATGGACATGAGCAATTGAGGGCCCGCGTGTAACTGCTGGCGGTGATAATAATCAATGAGCAGATCAATTATATGTCCGTTTTTTGGCAATAATGCGGGGTGCTTCTGAGCGTAATTCAACGTGGAATAGGAAAGCCGACCACCTACGCGAAGCACGCCGTCAGCTATAAACGGAAAGAGTTTTCGCAATTGCGGCGAACAAGGTTTATTATGTGTGATGTTATCAATATCAGTTTTGAAAGCTGACTGCTGTACTGCGCAAATAATTGTTAACTCGGCTGCTTCAATGTCTTCGGCTGAGATAATGTCTCTACGCGGAAGCTTTTTCATAAATCTAAGCACATACACCACAGAGTGGACAAACTTAGTCCAAGAAGAACATTTTGATCCAAGCGTTATAATTGGATGCTCGTCGGGTGATGTTACTACGTGAATCGTAGTTTTCTTCTCAGGTAAAGAAGAATTGTTGCGGGGTGAAAACTTGGTTATAGGCCATTCTTCCGAAGGCAATGAAATCCATGAGGGACCTTGAAACCAAAGTGCGTGCTCTGAGAACTGTGCGGGCATGAGACCACGAGATACACAGTCAGCGGGATTTTGAACCCCTGCGATATGATAATAGTTCGTCTCAAGTGGCGACAAGTGCGTGTGAATTTGAGAAATGCGGTTAGCCACATAAGTGTTTTTGTGCGGTGACGAGAGTGCCCAACAGAGGGCGACTTCTGAATCTGAGAAGGCGAGAACTCTCTTTATTTTTATGCGGGAGGATAATGTATTGTAGACTGAGTTTACTAGACGAGCAAGTAAAACCATTCCATTCAACTCAAGTCTAGCGAGTGTGACCGTTGGCTTCAATGGTGCTACACGAGATTTCGAGCAGACCAGTGTGACTACAGGCGGCTGACCTTCATTTTCAACGTGTAAATACACGACACAGCCATATGCCTTCTCACTTGCGTCGGAAAATGCCAGAAGTGAGACTTGAGAATTTTTCTCAATTCCTGTATGGCGTGGAAATTGAAGAGTGGAAATGATTGGTAATTCAGAAATATAATTTTGCCATTTGTCAATAATGTGTTGCGGTGGAGAGTCATCCCATCCCATATTCAGAAGCCATAACTCCTTTATGAGTAATTTGGCGAATAAAATAACGGGACCTACAAGGCCCAAAACGTCATAGAGACGTGCGGTAGCTGAGAGAATAGCTCGCTTTGTACAAGCGGTAGGCGGTTGCGATACTTTAAAAACAAAGTTATCAGATGCGGGAAACCAATGAAGTCCGAGAATCTTGAAGGTATGCTCATCTTCAAAGGATACACCTTCAGATTGTCGGTGAGACTGCGGTATATGTCGTATGAGTTCGGGAGAGTTGCTCGTCCATTTGACCAAATCAAAACCTCCGGACTTGAACATCTGGATTAACTGATCTGCTATCACAACTGCTTCCTCAGTAGAAGAAGCAGTGGAAGCAAGGTCGTCCATGTAGATGTCCCTTTCGAGAATTGCAGCGGCAAGAGGCCATCTCTCTCTCTCCTGCTTGGCAACTTCGCGCAGAGTGCGAAGTGCCAAAAAGGGGGAGGAGCGCAATCCGAAAGTGACGCGGTTGAACTCATACGTCTCAAGCGGGTCATCACTATCGAATCTATATAAGATTCTCTGATATTTGCGGTGCGGTGGGTGCACTTGAATGCATAAGTACATTTGTCGTACATCAGCAAAGAAAGCGATTTTAAAAACCCTAACATTTAATAGAATATTGAATATCTCAGCCTGCAGGTTACAACCCGTGTGAAGAATATCATTCAAAGACCGATTTGAATCCGATTTCATCGAAGCGTCCAGAACAATTCTAAGGCGGGTGGTCGACTTGTCGTTACGTATGACGGGGTGATGCGGTAGGTAAAATCCGGGTGAGGTACATTCCTCACGAGGAACCTTTGAGATAATACCCTTGTCTAAATAGTCCTGAATAACTTCATTGTATTTAACGCGAAGGTCGGGCGATTTAACGAATTTTCTTTCTAACATTAAATATCTCTTTTTCGCAGCGATAAACGAATCGCCAAGCGTTTCAGGGCTTTCTTTAAAAGGTAGATCAACGGAAAAACTACCGTCTTCGTTACGAGTTGTCGTCGAGGTGTATATATTTTCGCATTCCTGCTCGGTGGGGCTTAAAAATCTCTTTTCAGGTATTTCTTCTACGGTCCAAAATTTCTCTAAAATATTGTCGAGTGGTTCACGCGTAAAAGAACAGAAAGCTGCGGTATGCGGGAGCTGGGAGACGACCGGTGCGTCACCCAATATTAAATAACCTAAAGTGGTTTCTATAGCGGAAGGCGAATTATCACCACCTGTCAATTTATTGAAAAGTAAAATTTCACAGTAAAGATTTACTCCCAATAATAAATCAATAGATCCTGGCTCCGAGAATTCATCGTCCGCGAGAGGTATATTCCGTATCAATGAGTTCATAGCGGCAACGTCTACGCGCGCATCGGGCAGCTGTGACGTAATCTGCTCGACTATAAGCGGGCGTATGGAATATTCCCTAACGTCATCAAAGCGAGACTTAAATTTAAATTCGGAAACGCCTAGAATTTTTTGCGAAGATCCGCCTATTCCTTGGACTTCAGCGAACCGATTTTGCGAATTAACAGGTAGCGATAAGCGTTTGCAACAGGCAATACTAATATAGTCCTGCTGGGACCCTGGGTCCACAAGACAGCGTAAAAAGTGCGGGCGGTTATACTTATCGTATATTTTTATTTTGGCGGTACCTAATAAGGTTGTTATAGCGGTGCGGTCGTGATGTTCACGAGATATAGTACATATGGATGCGGCAATGTTAGCGGGTGAATCATTGGGCGATTCTAATATATTATTTTTTGCGGGTTGGTTAGAAGGCGATTTTGCGGACGTATGCGCGGGTAAACTCGCGGACGTATTATTTTCAGATTGATTGCTCGGCACAATGCGAGACATATCATCCGAATTTGCGGATTGCGGTTGCGAACAATTACAGATGTGCGGGCAGCTATGTGTCGATGGCTCATTGACAACGACACTGCAATTCGATTTGCTAGATTTGGAGAAGCAAAGAGCGGAATGATGGCGCTTTCCATCATCACAAAAAATGCATTTTTTAATGCTGAGGCATGCAGAATTTTTATGTGAGGTACTTAAGCAATTCGTGCAGTATGAATTTCTTTTAACAATTTCGAACCTTTGTTTGGGAGTTAACTTCATAAACTCGGAACACTTATATAAGTGGTCATGCTTTTCATTTTTACAGACGACACACTTACTACTCTCATTTGAGCTAGCATTATCCGTATTAACAAAAGACTTAGTAGACTTAGTAGACCTCGTGACAGGTGCGGGTATATTTTTTGAGCGAGCTTTATTTTGAAACTGCGTATTATTATTCCCTCTAGACAGCACCTTGCTCTGTTCTTTTACAAAATCTATAAGACTCTTATAAGTAGGTATTTGTTTTTTACGATTAATAAGCTCGAACATCTTAACCGTATCTGCGTCTAACTTAAGCGTAGCCAAATGGAGGAATATGAAATCAGTTAAGTCTATTTTTAACTGTTTAAGCGCTTCTACCGATGAATCGAAGGTATTTATAAAATTATCTAATGCGGTATCACTATTATTTGTAAGCGGTTTAAATTGCAACACTTGATTTAAATAAGCGGAAGCGAGCGAGCGGGGGTCGTCGTACTTCTGTATTAAGGCATCCCAAATAATATTATAATTTTCGGCAATCGCTGGCAACCCTGCGCACACCGAGGCAGCCCTATCAGTTAATTTTCCGACGAGATAAAATACCCTTTCACTATTATTTAAGTTTGGGTTATCGTGTATCATACTCTTAAATTGCTGATAAAACAAAGGCCATTTTGTTAAATCACCATCAAATGAAATTAAATTAATAGGCGGTAGGTGAGATTTCAATTTAGGAAATTTCGACAAAGAGGTCGTATTAATCTCGGATTCTTTGTTACTGCTATAAGTCGCTAATACTTGCTTAACATAGCAGAACAATTCCTCGAATGATACCCATGATTGATAATTAATAAGGTTTTTAGGATTTAATTTTAACTGTGCAGCGTTATATAAGTCCAATGTTTGTTCGAATTCCTTCCGCAAAGTATCTAGATTAGCAGATTGATTCAAAAGACTCGGCAATCTACTCGCATCCGATTCAACTTCTACGGCGGTGTCATAAATTCGTTGCATTCGAGCAAACATTGTATCACGTTTCGATTGTAATAATAACAATTGACATTCGTCATTAGTGCGCGGTAGATCGGATTCACCTTTAGTACTCATTTTTAAAACTTAATTATCTCCCAAATCTAACATAAATCGATATATTATATAACAATATAGCGGTTAATATTTATAAAATGCGTTGTTTATTGCGAAAACACACAACTCCTATTTTAAGGCGCGCGGTGAAATAATAAGCGGTTGAATAATAAGCGGTTAAATACGAAGGTGCAATTCATTCACCATAAGCCGTCGCGCGCAGCGATCTATGATTCTATTTTTAGACCGAGCGCTGCGTCGCTCGCGCTTTGGACAATTGTAACTTACTACGAGCGTTACCTACCCACTACAATCGTATTCAATACTTTTACGTTTGCGGAACTATTTATTATGATTAAATTCTATATAAATAATCCGGTCGAAGTGGCCAAAAAATATGGTAGGTCAATTTAATTTTGAGGGGATGACCACTACCATATTTGGGGTTGCGGTGTGAATATAGTATGTAGGTATGCGATATATATGAGTTCTTATTATGATATTAGTGGACTGTATTCTTTGCGGTTTTATACATATATCCCCTATGCGCGATTCGACACTAGCTCTCTTGGCAGGAAAGGAAATGTGGAAAAATGAAAGTGGAGAATGAGATGAAGGACTCACGTGGCAGCAATCGGAGATCTTCAAACTTCTTGATGCGTCACAGCAGTTCCTTGCAGCACAGGCACGAATGCTCACATTTCACAATCACTTGGCCAAGGATAAGTGTCTTTCGTTGAAATTGTAGTAGGTAATATAATGTCCAACACACACTTTTTACATACAAAATGGCGGTTTTTGCGGCGGCGACTAGCGCAACGCATGCGGCGGATTCGGCGGTTCGATGCACACTTGTTGCAATAATGAATTGCGTTTTTCGGCTGCGGTCGGTTAGGAGCGTGAAATTGGGTGAGATGGGAGATAGGTTAATAGGTTGCGTGTGGTTGCGTTAAAAAGAGCTAGTGCTATTTCATGTTTGCGCGTTATAATATACTTATAATCTTTAAGATTTGTCAACATGATTTTCGTTCAAAAAGAACTGCGTTTTCGATACCTAACAGCATGGCAGTCGGGTTTTTTTAATTTTTAAATTATAGCTTGTTTCTTTCTTTCTTTATATTTCTTTCTTTCTTTATTTATTTCGTACTTTCTTTCTTAAAACTAAGCAAACTATTTTTACATTGCAGACGATGATTTCTTGCCAAGGCTTTCAGTTCAGGGAATCGTTTAGATAGGTTATAGATACCACTGCACTGGTGAAAACGGGCACGGTTATCACTCTATACGCAGTAAAAGTTAGTCTGTACAAGTCACGGCAAATAAGTCGACCGGTGACCTTCAATGCGCAGAAGTCGAAAATGAGGTATATCGGGGTGTGAGGGGGTCGCTGTGAGGGCGTGGGGTTCGTTCGTAAGCACTGATTAGCTCTCGCGGATCCCTCGTAAGCGCTGATTGGCTCTCCAATCGTATTGTGTCCCGCTCACTCGTACGACGCTGCGCGCACTTGAAGGTCACCGGTCGACTTACGTGCCGGGGGTTATACTGATATGTACAATTTTATAGGTCATATGAGGAGCGAAACGATAGTATAGTAACATGAGCGTTCGAAAGTTCAAGCGTAGTACAAGTACCGGCACATAAGTCTAGCGCTGAGCAAAGCTCGCCCTGTGACCCACTCACCTCCCCAAGATACCTTATTTTCGATTTCTGCGCATTGAAGGTCAGCGCTAGACTTACATGCCGGGAGTTATGTATGACGCGGTAGCGGCATGAGCGAAGCGAAACGAGCCTCGTTTCGTTTCGCTCCCAATATGGCCTGCAGGCTGCACTTAAGAGTAAGAGGTTCCCAGTTCCCACCAATTATCAAATGTAATGGAGCTATTTATCAAAAGTCATCGATCAAATAAGACAATGCGTAGATTACACAACCCCTCTCGTAATAACAATGTATTGTTATCATTATGACTGTTTAATGTGGATGACATATCGCACCTTCGAACCGAAATGACCCAATACGAAATATTAGGTTATTGAGTAATATCAACCTAAAAGCGTGGCCCAAAAGCCTAGTTTTACTTCGTGCTGAGTTATCTGAACTGAATCTTGCCTTATCGTTATGAACAAAGCAAATTAGTAGTTCTTGCGTTGCAAGCTTATTTTAATGTAAAAGTTCCATAAAAACTGTATTGAGATTTACTTAGTAGTTTATAAAATTAGTACTTACCAAAGTACTTACCAAAGTATTATCTAAATAAATTCTAAACGAATTAACACAAATCAAATCAATTTTAGCCTGTATTAGTATTTCAAGGCCGTGGGGTAGCGTACATTCAACGATTTTGGCCATACTATAATGTTTAGCATTTCGTACCTAAAAGTTGCCTAACGGGAACCTATTGCAAAGGTTTACTTTGCTGTCTGTCCGTCCGTCTGTCACAGGGGTGTACACTGTACAGTTTCAGAAGTAGGTAATACCAGTTGAAAATTTTACACTATGTTTGACTATGGCCTCTATAATCTTACGCAATATTAAATATTAATTAGAGTTTTAAAAGTCAGATTATACATACTCCATAGTAAAACAACAAGTTAATACAAAAAGGGTTCCGTACTCAGAGGGTGTCGAAACGTTGGTCAGGCGCTACCATTTTGACGCCTTGTTTTTTATCGTCCTAATCTTGCTATGCATCTTGTTATTTACTAGAAGAATATACTTAACTCATTTTACCCTAGTGCGAATCGCACTTTGCCGTTTTTTTTTTTTTGAATATTTAGCACGCTTCAGTTTTCAGGAAGCGACACCCAGCTGCCCTGAGTCTGAGCCAATCTGTAAACGTCGTGTCATTTGTCGCGCCCCAATGAGGCGCAATCACTCGGCGGCACAATGCTGGGATCTCATTACCCGCGATTGGTTCGACCATCTGTCACCGAGCGGGTGATCGATCGACGTTCGATACACGGTGCGAACGGTTGACGTTTCTATTGTTGATCGAACCGTTCGTCGACGCTTAGATGCGTCTGTATTACAGTTTTGTATTCACTTTGCAGGACTTTGGACGTGTTAACTTTGTGTCTATAGTGTTGACGTATGAAGCGTGGAGGGGAGAACGGGTTCCCTGCACGCGTCGGTTACACTCTGACTGGGACTTTTTTAAATTCCGTCACTAAAACGATGGGGAAGAGCGGTAAAGTCTACACATATAAAACAGTGCCGTGACTGCCTGATTGACTGACTTTAGATGCAACGGTACAGGCGGGCATAAAGACTTTAAAGCAGAACATATTATTCCTCGTGTACCCGAGGTGACTAAGGAAGGATTTTTCCAAATCCCATTTTTTATGACGAAACATTTTTAACCCCCGACGCAAAAACGACGGGGTGTTATAAGTTTGACGTACATATGTGTGTGTGTGTGTGTATGTTTGTGTGTGTATGTGTGTGTGTGTGTGTGTGTCTGTCTGTCTGTCTGTTCCCCTGTAGTGCTCTAACGGGTGAACCGATTTGAATGCGGTTTTTTTGTTTGAAAGGTGAATTAGTTGAGAGTGTTGTTAGCTATGAAATGAAATGAAATGAAATGAAATGAAATGAAATGAAATGAAATGAAATGAAATTTATTTATTTGCTGAACATGAGTAGGTATTATATAATAGTAATATTTTAAGATTTTAAGTCCTTCATGTTCTACTTAAAAGCATGCAAATATTTACAAACTAGGTAGGTACTCATCAGAATTGATACATAAAGTCCTGATGAGCCTAAATGGTAAGTATAATATGTCTAATAATAATAAAAAATATATATTTATTACAAAATTAAATTTAAAATATTATTTATGTCAACTACATTCAATATTGTTTATTATTTATTATTATAAAGAAATTCTGTCACGGAATAAAATGTTTTGTCACACAGCCAACGAAAGAGAGCCCTTTTTTCATTCCCAAATCCAGTTTATTGTAAATTTTTATGCACATGGCGTGCGGAGATTTTGAGGTTTGTTTTAATTTATATTTTGTAGTGCATAATGTAGTGCTTAATAGATTTTTAATTCTTGTATTCCTATATCGACTAATATCTGGAGGAGTATGTATTTTAAAGTAATGTATATGTCGATGTACGAAACCTGCTATTTCATAAATATAAAGACATGGCAGGGTGAGAAGATTGTGCTTTTTAAATAGTGGTCTACACGAGTCAGTTGGGCCCAATAGGAAGATGCTCCTGAGGCATTTTTTCTGTGTTACAAACAATTTATTTAGATTAATAGAGTTCCCCCATGCAATTTATCATTCATTAACATTAACAATTATCAAATCATTAACAATGCCGTAACGCATAGCAGACATGACATAACCATGATATGCTATCAGTGCTGCTTCAAGAGATACCGTACGTCTTAGACGGCGCAAAGGATACACAAATTTATTAATTTTTATGCAAATGTCCTCGATATGATTTGTCCAATCACAGTGCTCGTCAAAATTAATTCCTAAAAATTTGGTATTATGCACAATGTCAATTGATTCATTATTATAATTTATATTTAATGTCCTATTTTGTCCTCTTTTGGTTCTAAATTGCATACACTTCGTTTTATTAATATTTACGCTTAGATTATTGTTTTCTAACCAAGTAACAGTTTCCATCAATGATTTGTTAACTATGGATTCATGCGTGGATGTGTTATCACATGGAATGATTATTGTGGTATCGTCAGCAAAGAGTATTGATTGATGTGATATATTAGTAGAAAGGTCGTTAATGTATAATAAAAATAGAAGTGGACCTAAGATGCTGCCCTGGGGCACGCCGAATTTATTATTTTCATAATCCGATTCATACACGTTAATGTTTTGACCAACTTGTTTCTGAATTGTGGTCTTTTGTCTCCTATTTTCTAAGTATGATTTAAGCCACTGATATGTTTGATCAAAATCGATCCTAGATGGCCGCTGCTACAAAATGGCGGATTACATATTTTTTCACAACTCCCATAATATGGGTATCAAATGAAAGGGCTTGACTAGTAGAATATCACTATGCAAATTCAAGATGTCCGCCGCCACAAAATGGCGAATGTCGGGGGTTTTTAAAATTTTCAATTTATACTTGCTCTTAAAACCGAAATCAACGTAGTCCTAATCGTGGGCATTAGTTAATCAACTCCTACACTAATCATTACCTCCCTCATCTTCGTGGTTCTATTCATCGATGATCGGTTTATAAACATTGAATTCATATTTCCCTTTGTGGCGCTCTCCATTTAGTATTTACAGTTTACGTTTCGTATTCAAGTACCTCCGATAACTTAGCCGATACAATGCTCTTTGAAAGTGGACGGGTCCGAGTCCATAAAGCGGAGTACGAACGTGAATGTTTATTGAGACGGCGAACGATTCTGTGCGTGACGTCACCCGCTAAAAGCCTCCAACATTGAGGCATAGACCAAGGGAAGAAATGGACAGTAAATGTGCCGGAAATTAATGAAGCTGCCTCTATTAATTCATTTTGATATACTAAATTTAATTTTACTGCTACTTCCTTCGTTAGCTATGTTAATAATGTTAATAATCTTAATTCCGCTTAAATATAAAATTTTAGCTAAACAGCGATTTAGAAACTTAATTACAATGTACCTAATAATAATAATATTACAGATTATTATTAGTATAGAATAGACAAGTTTTACCAAAAAGCCCCTGTCTACTTACCATTTGCCTTATACCAGGCAAATATGTATGACCTTAGATGTAGATGAATAAAGAAGCTGATTTTTTAATTGCCTTGTAATTCGGTGTCGTCAATTTTTCTATGGTATCTACATAATATATTGAACTATATTTAGGTGCAGCGCAATTTACGTGACACGCATAGAATTGGCTTCAGTTTTGTAAACAAACGGTAGCGAAAATGCTTTAGAAACATCCGATTATTTTAGTACACGTGTGTAAACTGGTTTCGTTTTTGTGAACTTTATATTTTCGACGATCCATTCATTTTTCAATTAGTCTGTGTCATTCAGGCAAATGCCTTCTTCCCGCAGCGAACATTATGTATTATGTGGCGGGAATAAAACCCCGTTATGTCATAATGTCGGACAATAATCCAGTTATATCCAGATATAACCGCTTTCGGGCGGTTATAACCAGTTTTGTGCGCAGATCGTAAATTTCACGTGAGCCAATATCGCGTACCGTGTTCGCGAAGGAAGCAAGCCACGTGTTGTGTGCGCCATGTATATTTTAATTGAACAACCGGCTTTATTAACGTCCCTACTATAAGTAATCTATGTTCTCCTGGTACATATTGTTATTTTTCGACAAGACTTTTATAGTAAAAAGCGGAAATATGCCCATTTTTGTTTTTGTTATTTTTGTGCCTCAATATTTTTGTTACTCTTTGAAAATATCAGTAAATCAAATACATTTATTTAAAAAGTGGAAAAGACAAAGGAGTAGGCACAGCTTTGCGATTGTTTTATATTAATAGGTACTGAAGAGTAATTGAGTAGTTTTCATTTTATTCACGAAATAACAGTTTTAAGTTATATCGTTCGCTCTGTTTATGTTAATGTGAAATTCATGTCATAAATTGCCTTTTTCGATTTGTAGTTGCAGTATTTGATTTAGGTACAATAAACATGGGATAATCTCGTATGTACTATGTACCTATGTAGAATTAATATGTTTGTACGAACGATACAATCTAATTTGTGAACATTAATTTTACTATTAAACCCGGAATACTGATGATTTTCTGTAGCATTAACAGTAATAATTTCTACGAAAACAAAAGCTTTTTTACCCGACTGGGTTATGTGTTTCACCTGTGTGTATGTATGTCCATTCCTATGTCCGCGTGTAACTAATCAACGGCTCAACGGATTTTGATAAATGATACGTCATTAGATTTGTCTCAATGACGCGAGTGTTATAGGGTACCTGAATTAAAAAAAAAGTCAAAATGGCGGACTTTATGCGCTTTAATGTGCGAGCTGAAAAAAATTTTTTTCTTCAAGACCCTCGAGTGGGGTATCAAAATAAAGGGATTTAAAAGGCAAATACGAAAATGTATAAATTTATATATTTGGAAACAATTTGGAGTGATAAATCGTAGAAAATGACCGTTTCCTATGTCAGTTCGTAACTACTTAACGGCTCAACCTATTTTGATAAATTATACGTCATTAGATTTGTCTTGACGGCGCAAATGTTACTGGGTACATAAAATTCATAAAAAATCAAAATGGCGAATGTTATGCACTTTAATGTGCGGGCTGAAAAAAATTGTTTTCTTCAAGACCCTCGAGTGGGGTATCAAAATAAAGGGCTTTAAAAGGCGAGTACGAAAATTTATACAATCTATATGTTTTAAATCAATTTGGAGTGACAAATCATGAAAAACAAAATAAATAACAACTACACTGTAAGTGGTACGGTGGTAGTTTATTAATTTTTTAGTTCGTTTTTTAGCAGGGCAGTCGGGTTTTTTAATTTTTAAATTATAGCTTGTTTGGTTTTCTACATCCCTTAGGCGCTGCTCCAATCTCAATTCTAGTAAATAAGTAAATAGTTACCGTTTATTATTGACACCTCCAGTAGGTGTCAGACGCTGTCAATAATGATATCCGAATTCAGTGGAAAATTTTCTCTATACGTATTTCCTTAATATTATCGTGTTCAACCGCCCTGAAACCCTATAATCACACTAATATTATAAAGGCGAAAGTTTGTGTGTGTGTGTGTATCTTTGTTCTCTTCAACGCCGCAACTACTGAACCGATTTCCAAGCTAAGTACACATTTTGACTTTCATCCCCTCTTTGGGAGAGGGCATCGTGCTGAATTTTGGGAATAAAATGTATCCTATATGTTACTCCGTAGTATGAACTTAAATCATGCCAAGTTTCATTTCAGTCCATTCAGTAGTTTTTGCGTGATGCGCGCACAAACATACAGACAAACAGACAAACAGACAAAAATTTCAAAAATAGCTATTTTACGTTCTATTACTTATCCCTAACATACCTACCACACCACACATAACATAACATACCACTTATTAATTTGCAAAACTATTTAATGTACAGATACGGCAAGTCTACGATTTTATTATAATGTATAGATATAGATAGATGACATGACTTATAATAAGGCCTAGGCCGCACTGCGAAATTTATTCGCGCGAATTTTTTCGCAAAATTCTATGACATATGGGAATGTATGAAGCTGCACGCACATGCGATTTAAAATTCGCGAGAAAAATATATTAAAATGCGGAATATAAACCGCGCGAATAAAATTCGCGCGAATAATTTTCGCAGTGCGGCCCCACTCTTAACGACATGCCTGATTTAACATTGTCATGACATGTAGCCAACAATTTGCTGCAGTCAAGTCTATCTATAGTATGATGTTAATGCATTCGGGATAGTTCGTGGGCTAGGCCTGTTTAATTAACGCGACCTAATGTGTTACCCGTGTTACGTGCGGACTGCGGAGTAGATACGATGGATGCGTAACTTTAGGGAAGGTAATTGCCTCGTGTAGATATGCCAAATCTAAATCAAATCTCTATTCAAAATTAGTAGGTGCACTGTACACATTTTGAACGTCCATTTTTACCCGACTACGGCAAAGCCAAAAGTTAGGGTTATGATTTTAGCAGTCTATGTATGTAGGTATGTTTGTGGCCGATTTTTGTATGAGATTCTGTGTGTTACACCGTAGCGCCTAAACTACTGGGCCGATTTTGATGAATGAAGTGTCAATATTTTAACCCCCGACGCAAACAGAGGGGTGTTATAAAAATTTAACATGCTTCTGTGTGTTTGTCTGTGGCATCGGAGCTCTGCTCAGTGGACGTGAATGAAACTACACAAACGTTCCACTGTTTTCCCCGAGACCGTAAAATATAGTATTGAAAATACATAGGTACATCAAAGGGTTGACGCAATGACAAAATAAATGTTTGCCAAACAAACAGGCATATCGTATCTGACACAGAATCGACACGTCGTCGACCGATAACGTACCGATAGTGTGCCGATAACGTCACTAGTCCGTTATGTTGCGAAATGTGTGAGTAAACTTAAAGGTAAACTCGGTCCCACTATCTTATTTACCTATACTTTATCTGCTCTACTGATATTCAATATTATAATATGTCACTGGTTGCCCTAATTGCGTCCACGTGTATAGTCTGTTCGTTTTCTTACGGTCGCCTTTTGTGTCTAGCCGCCTCCGCCGCGCGGTGTTTTGCCAAAGACACCGCCGTGACTTCAAAGCATGCCGCGTTGGGTGTACAGGCACAAGGGGTTTTGGCGTTTTATACCTACTCATATTTTTTCATTAAAATTCTCTTTCCTTTTTATATTTTTTTATATTCGTATTTTATTACAATATAACCATAAACATAAAATATAATATTCTCATGAACACGGGTCTTCTCTCAAAATGAGAAGGATTTTAACCATAGTCTACCACGCTGGCCAAGTGCGGATTGGCAGACTATTCGGAGATTCTGTTAGAATAGAAAAAAAATTACAAACAGAAAAAAGTAATAAAAATAAAAGCAGAATACTAAGAGCACCTGCGCCTGTACCGACACTAAGTTACCGAACGAACTATATTTAGTATTCATATTATTTTTTTTGTTTACAGGTAAGAGAATGTCTACAGTATTAAGATCCTGAATGTATTGTGCATCTTGTAATTAGGTAAGTCCTTATACAAGTTAAGTACGCGCATTAGCAAAGACACACATACCTACCTACCTACTTAAAAACTGGCCAAGTGCGAGTCGAGCCTCGCTCTTTTAGGATTCCGTATATAATTATGAACAACATAATATTTTGGGTATAAGAAATATTTCATTTCCGAGCTAGACATCGCAACAAACCGTGAAAGAAAAACCCAAAAAATGTTTGTTTGTTTTGGACACAGCTTACAAACTACTTTATAAATCGTTTAAAGTAAACAATGATACACCACAAGTTAGGGTAAGAAATTTTTTTCCGGCTCCTTTTTCATGTATGGGAGCCCCCCTGAAAAATAATTTAATTCAATATTTGGTTTTGGGTCAACGCCAAATATCATGTTGTACACCAAATACCAAAATTTCAGGTTTGTAACTCATATCGTCTATGAGCTAGAGACCTGTAACCGGCGGACGGACAGACAGACGGACAGACAGACAGACAGAGAGCAGAGTGACATTAATAGGACTCCGTTTTTACCCTTTGGGTACGGAACCCTAAAAATATCTAACTATAACCTTCTATAGCCTAACCCAACTGACTGTGGGATACTTCAAAATGTGGGGTTTATCTTCTTATGAGATTTGAGACACCTCTCTCGAGCATGACCAATGTTTCTCTAGATAAATGTTTAATTAACAAGAAGCCAATTAATAATTCATAATCGGAGACAGCTATCTGGTAGGATGATACCATACTGCCGCTATTAGTCTAGGAGCTGGCGGTTGTTTGTTCCAAGCGTTGACATCATTTTCATTATTTAGATCATTAGAAAAATTTTGGATTTATATCAATACAATAGAAAAAATTTATAGCACGAGTTCATATTTTTGTTACGTTTTTGTTTCGTTTTAGTGGACCAATTTCGTTCAAGCATAATCAGCATTTAAATCTTGACTATATCGTACTTATGAACAAGTTTCATCAAACTCAAATCTCAAGCTGTTTTCTCCATTCAACTCAAAACTTTATATTTGTAAGTTTTTGTATCGTTTATACTACTTAGGTATTTTTATAGCACTTTTCTCAATCAGCACCGTAATGCTTGAATATCCCATAAGCTCAAAGAGCAAAGAGACAATTGAAATCTGAAAGCTTTTCGTTTCAAACTCCGCCCGTTACACTATTGTAGTCGACGCGTAATTTATACGGAAAAGGGGTAGATATCATGTTAGTCATGTTTAATATGACCAAAAAATACAAACAATTACAATTTGAAATAAAGGTCTCTGGTAAAAATAAAGGTAAAGAGATCTGACTGTCATAAGCACTTCGATAATACAGTACACCAGCTCTTCGACTACAACCCGGTGCACCGTGTACAATTCTGTGTCGATACACGTGTGGCTACTTGCACTACCAGTTCTTGCGGTACACGGTGTATCAATTAATTAAACAAACTTTCTTAGCGTCCCGATAGAGACAGAGTAAACATTCCGAAGCGAACTGCGACAGTTTTTAACTGACTTTTTAACTTTATAATAATTACAGAGTGCTTCTAATTAAGTTGTCAAAGCGTGTGATATAGGTTTCCATTAAATGACGGAGCTAATTAGAATGCCCGTGTATCTATTGGCACCCATTTTGATATCAATCATTTGAACAGATGTGGGTGTAGTGTAGGTACCAAGAAAGTGACATGCCTATGGTTTTAATACAATACAATTTATACGATTCTTTATTTGCTTAATGTTTATGTATATGTTACCGGAAATGTATGTAATCCGTCATTGTATACAATTCCTAGGAAATGTATGTAATTCCTAAAATCGCACGGAAAAGTGTAAAATAAATTATATTAGACACATTTCCTAGGAAATCTATACATTTCCTAAATAGCAATCGGAAATGTAAAACATTTGAGACATTTGAAACATTTTCTTTCTTTTTTCAGAAGTTAGGTTAGGTTAGGTTAGAACACAAATATTCATTCACTTAAATTCTATTGGGTTCTAGGCAGAATGTGGTCCAAAAGAAAGCATTATTTTTATGCATTTCCTAATACGATATAGGAATTATATATATAATTCATAGGAATTGTACATATTTATATTTTATATATTAAATAGTTTTTGAAACAATATTTTATTCATTTCCTAAATAGCTTCGGAATTGTATAAATTTCCTAGGTTTTGTATACAATTCCTAGATTACATACATTTCCGGTAACATATACATTACAGGTAGGTAATGTATAAAATGTAATTGTAGAGCATAAATAATATTTTTTTCTTCTAAATATACTGTAATTAAAATACCAAAAATATAATTAATTACTTGCTTGCTGCAATGAAATTTTCTTAAATTAAATAAATTGTTACCTAAATTATAAAAACTCGTCTCTCAAAATTTCTTCGGTTAAGACACCCAGTAGGTAACTAACTAACTACATCACAACTCGGAAGTTGGATAGCAATTAAGTTCCGTACTAGACTGGAGAATGTATTGAGATGCAGGTCAAACTCCTACCTACCTAAGGTTGTTATAGTTCTTCGAACAAGTGGCATGTCTATACATACCTATACATATATGTATGAGACATAGCGCCACCCCACCCGCCGGGGTAAACACTATCCTTTCAAAGGGATGTGTGTAAGTTGCTCTTCAATAACTCCGCCTGTGAGCGGCATACTGATTCCCTGGCCGCCTCCGTCTTATCTTATTGAAAACTACGATTTTGATGAAGCTAACTCCAGTTTTGGTGTAATAAATTTTGTACTTACACCAAAAAATTGACAGTTGTGGTTAGGTATCATTATTAGGGTTATTTTTGATCGAAATTAGCCACCACCACTACCACTACTACAGCCTTTGGGAACAGGCCTCCTCTCTCATAGGAGAGAGGGATTCAGAGCTTAGACCCGCTACGCTGTTCCGGGTTGGCGGCTTAAAAAACTTCGTTTGACCACCATTAGGATTCTTAACCGTTAATTGATCCATTAGGATTCTTGGCCGAAGAAGGATATAGTGGCGCAAAAACCAATGGTTCGGGAAGAGCGCAATATCTGGATTTAGAACAGAGGTATCGAAAGGTGAAATTTCCTTAATGATTGCCGACCTTCTAAAAGAGATCGCACGTTAAGAAAATTGATGCAATGGAAAACATTTTACCGTGATTTTTGAGTGATATCTATACTTCTATACTAATATAATAAAGCGGAAGAGTTTGTTTGTTTGAACGCGCTAATCTCAGGAACTACTAGACCGATTTCAAAAATTCTTTCACCGTTGGATATGTACGTTATCCCTGAGTGCTATAGGCTATATATTATGTACCACGGGCGAAGCCGGGGCGGACCGCTAGTCAGTTATAATTACATTACGCAAAGGATGGACTCGGGTAAAAGTGCGCAGGAGTACGTTGGCGGTGCCAGCGAAAAGACCCCTCTCACAGTGCGGCGGGTAGAGACTAGAAGCATCTAGAGGCCCGCGCGGCTCTTTAGTTGGGACATTAGAAACGTGCAATCCAAGTCATAAATCATATGTATCGGACTTCTCGCTCGCAGTTATGGAACTGTAACCTGATTCTGTGGTGTTGTGTAGGTATAACAATAAGAAAGGATTTGGCGATATTCGATAACAGGTTATAAAGAACGAGGGAGAGCCCTCAAAACATTATCATCTGACAGCTTTATTATTCAGTTCGCACATTTGTAATGTCAAAACAGCAGTGTTATGTAGTTTTGTATGACTTGAACCGCGTCGCGTGAGCATGATCATAGGCCCCGAAACAAATACAAAAATAAACAAAATATCTAACTACCCTCCGCCTTAACACTGAATAATGGCGTCTCTCGGCGGACTCATTACTTATTTAGGTAAAATAAAAAAATAAGCAACCGTCCGTGCTCCGTATTCCCCCGGGCACGGGCCGGCCGAGCTTTGGGTCAATTTGTCAATCCTGATTCCAGACGGTAACCGACAGCTTCCCAAAGGGACGATGTAGACTTTAGTTACCGTTGGACCTCTTGAAAATAATAATTTCATTACTTTTTATCGCAACTTTGAGCTTAGCTCTGTGAAAGAGAGGACAGTGGTAGCAATTCTCTTGGCAGATTTCTAAATTTAAAATCGCTTATATTAGACTTAGAGGGATGTGCAATTCTACAAACACAGTTAAATGACAGGTCTAACTTAAAATTGATTTTGACAGCACTAAACTATTCAATTTAGATTTTAGACAGCAAAACCTATTCTGTCGAACGCACTAAGTGTCAAAAATAAGAAACGTCAACTTAAAATTCGCTAAATTTAAAGAGGACCTCTCGAGGTGCCCCCTAAATTTAAGTTGTCCGTCTAAAGCCAAAAACCGCGGAATAAATGAAAAGAAATATTTATATTAGGGTTTCGGTTTTCCTTAAAAGTTATATATTTTTTTCGTTTTCTATGATTTCATTGAGAAAAACTTGGTATAGTTGTATTTAGTGTTTTTTTACCTTAGATTTTAAGTTGCTGTACATGTGATAACCTTAAAATGGAAGAAAACGTTATTGCAGCTCTGATTGATTCCAGAGACAGGTAATTTATTAAATTTCTTAATCTTAGGTATCTAAATAACTAGTACCTACGTATTCTAAAGATCTGTAGTCTCTTTTAGGCACTAGGAAACCTTAAAGGAAGAAATGATCTAAGTAGCCAATTAACAAAGGCATAATCAATTATGAAAATTTCAACTGTCTGACTATCACATCATGAGCCTGGTGACAGGTGGACAGACAGACGGACAGCGGAGTGTTAGTAATAGGGTCCCGTTTTATCCATTGGGTACGGAACCCTAAAAATGGGTGTTTTGGTTTTGATATTTGCTGAAATAATCTGAGCCCAACATATAAAATGATGAATAAAGAAAAGTCAATTGCTTTGTAATCACAATATTCTACATTTTGATGTATTTTGTAAGTATAGTTTTTTATTATGATTTTTGCAGAGGTGACAAAGGATATCTATCCTCTACAGCCATGGTTGATGATCCTTTGATGGAGCCATCAACCGAAGCCGAACTTCAATACAATGAATGCCACACCAGGGCCAGAAATATCTTTGAAATGTGTACTTAACGGATGCCTAAAAACAAGTTCAGGTGCCTCCCTAGACACAGATAATTACACTACGAGCCATAAAAGCGGCAACAACTATACTGGTGACGTTATATAATATTTTTCTCGATGTGCTTACTGGTAAGCAAACATATTTTATTATTTTATTTTATAAAAGGTAAAAAAAGGTAAAATAACAAACATATTTTATTACTAGATGATGCCCACGGCTTCGCCCCTGTGTGTTTGGGTTTTTAAAATCCTGTGGGAACTTTTGATTTTCCAGAACAAAAAGTAGCCTATCTAACCTGTCCTCAAAACGAAAAAATCTCACGGGATCTCCACGATTTAGGAATGCGAATGCAATTCCTTACAGCATCAGGGTTAAGGAGTTGGGTATGTACTTGAGTTCATTCAACGATAAAGTCTTTAATTGGTAGGTACCTCTATAATAACTGACAGTTTCTAAATCCCATTAGTTTTGGGGGTCAGATCCCCTACAGCATTAGGATTGAGGAGTTGGAAATGGACCTTTTTTTTTAAAATCGGTTAAAAAAGTAGCCTATGTTACTCCTTGGTTAATCCTCTACTTGTATGTGAAAGTCCCGTCAAAATCGGTTCAGCAGTTCTGAAGATTAGCCTGTTCAAACAGACAGACAGACAAGAATTTTAAAAACATGTGATTCAGTTATAGTACAGTTCAAATAACCATATGAGCTTAATATGAGGTAGTTATTTTGAAATCACAGACAGACACTTCAATTTTATTTATTAGTAGGTATAGATTATAATTTTTTATTAATTTAATTTAAAAACAGATTAATAAAATCATTGTATTTTGCAGATAGTGCAGATAAAAACCCAAAAAATGCAGATACAGACAATCATAAATAAAGAAGTCAACGAAGATTTTTTGCATGAAGCTAGACTAAGTGGACAAATTTTATTACTAATCATTTTGATAAATAAAAAATGTTTCACATAAAAAATATTTATTTTTGCTTATTATTTTTTAGAATCAACAAGGTAGTTAGGTACTTACCTAAATATTTTTTAAATATTTTGGTAAGTACATAGCAACTACTACACATAATATTTCTTATAAACAAATTCAACTCAATAATTATTAACAAGAGGTAGGTACATAGTTCTTTCAGTGTATAAACAACTTATCTCACTTATAATATACTGGATGATGCCTTGTTTTTAGGTTTCTTAAAATCTTTTGGGAACTATTTGCTTTTCTGGGATAAAAGTTGCTTATGTCAATTACAGGGACGAAGGAAAGCAAGGGAAAGCTACCTCTGTACCAAACGTTAAAATCGGTTTAACGGATTATGTATTTAACTCATGGGAACATGTTATTTTTCCGGGATAAAAAGTAACCTAGGTATGTTCTTTCCCGGGATGTAAACTACCTCTGTACCGAATTTCATCAAAATCGGTTGAACAGATTATGCATTATAAATTTTCCGTCTTCCCATGGGAACATGTTATGTTTCCAGCATAAAAAGTAGCCTATGTCCTTCCCCGGGATGTAAGCTACTTCTGTACCAAATTAAATCAAAATCGGTTGCACTGTTGGGCTGTTAAAGGCTAGCAGACAGACAGACACGCTTTCGCATTTATAATATTAGTAAGGATAATAATTGATGATTTATAACTGCCTCGTTGGTCTAGTGGTTAGCATATTCGACTGCAGATCACAAGGTCCCGGGTTCGATTCTCGGGTTGGGCAAATAATTGTTGGGTTTTTCTGACAAGAAATTCTCACTCCGGAGTCAGTAGTTGGCGGTGTCTCACCCCCGTGCCTAGGAGAGCACGTTAAGCAGTCGATCCTGGTTATTATCACTATCATGTGACAAGTCGTTAAAGCCCGCCAACCCATATTGGGGCAGCATGGCGGGTCTAAGCTCTAAATCCCTCTCTCCTATGAGTGAGGAAGCCTGTGCCCAGTAGTGGGACGTAAAAAAGACTAGTGGTGGGTGGTGGAATAATTACTATCAGGTACAAAATCAACTTTTACTAGGTACTACAAGAAGTTATTGAGATTTCAGCACTGAGTTAGGGCAAGCACTTGATGAGAACAAAAATAAAAGGTTAAAATAACACTATGTAATAAATTAATTTATTAATTTTTTTCATTTCATTCAACAGAATATAAATTATTCTCATTAAGGCTAGCCACTAAGTTGCTATGAACTGGTAGGCGGGGATGTTGATCAGGCCTTGTTCTTCTATGTATATATGCCCGATTTTGGATGGTGGATTTTGGATTGCTGATGTGGACATCCCCGCTTCAGCTTCTGTGTGAATTGGCAGTTCTGGGTGCACAGAGGGCAACCCAGCACTAGCTGGTGAAGGCTCTCCACTACACCATGGCTCGGTGGCAAGGCCTGAAAAAGAGTTATATTTATACTATATGTTTGTAATTCTTAAATGAATTTTCTTTCTCGAAAGGTTTTAATAATTCATTCACCATTAGAAAACTATAAGTTAACAGGTACCATGGCAGAAGTCACAGGCAAAAGCTAGATTACTAGAAACCTAATTTATAAGATATATTCTCCATAATATTCTCAAAGGTGTATGAAGTCTGCCAATCTATACTGTACTAGCAGCGTGGTGATCTAAGCCCTTCTCATTCGGAGATCTGTTCTCCTTAGTGGGTCGGCATTAGGATATTGATGATAGTTAATTTCATGATGTTATGAAAGAACGAATAAAAATAGTAGTCTCAACTTACACACTGCCACTGCTGTGTAATCCTGCTGCATCCCAGTTGATTCAGCATGGTGCTCAACGCTGCCTAAAAATCAACGACTTCCCGAAGTGCTGTGTTCTCTGTGAGGAAGAAATTATTTATATGTATGACCATGGGTAGATTGTACACAATATAATACATTTATATATTGTAAATAGGTTTATCACAATAACTATTTCTTAATAAAATCAGCCATACAAATAAGACTTCTTAACCGATTCTTATTTAAAATTTGTTACCCTGAGTAAGTTAACATCTATTAATCAAAATCAGTGCTGTGATAGCCTAGTGGTAAGGGTGACCGACTTCTAATCGGAGGTCGTGGGTTCGATCTCGGGCACGCACCTCTAACTTTTCGGAATTATGTGCATTTTAAGTATTTAAATATCACCTGCTTTAACGGTGAAGGAAAACATCGTGAGGAAACCTGCATACTGAGAGTTCTCCATAACGTTCTCAAAGGTGTGTGAAGTCTGCCAATCCGCTTGGCCAGCGTGGTAGACTATGGCCAAAACCCTTCTCACTCTGAGAGGAGACCCGTGCTCTGTAGTGAGCCGGTAATGGGTTGATCATGATGATGATGATGAATCAAAATCAAAATAGGTAGGTTTAACATTATTGAAGTGCACCTATCTAACCTTACCTACGAATCTTGTCTTTTTAATAAAAGATTAGGTTAACAAAAAAAATTAATACATTTTGAAATATTGACGGGGGAACAAAGTCGCATTAGCCTCGCGAATTTTACATCGCAGAATTGATCACAACTTTTACGTGACTGAAAGGAAAACGATTAATTATTAGCACTGAAGTAAGTAAAAACGTAAAATACACCGACTTACCTCTCGCGATTTCAATATTCGCATTGAGCCTCTCTACCAATAGCTCTTGTTGTTTTTTATTTATTCTTTTACGGGCTTGGCGTTCCTTATTTATGTTATTAATTAAAATGTTTCTTTTAATTATTTTTGAAAACACTACAACCACAGATTACTAGAGGATACTACAACTCACAGATGACAACCATGAACTATAGAGTATAGACAAAGATTTAAGCCTACTTTACACTTTATAATAAACAAAATACCAATTTTCGGCACTTTCTTATCATGATTGGAGCAAAATAAATCAAATAAATTATTATTTTTGTATTTCAAGTAACATCGTTCGCTTTTCTTCGACATTTTTCACTAAAAATATTTTTGAAATTAATGGGGAAAATCAAACACAACATTTGTGCAGTTCTTGTTATCTTACATGGCAACACTTACTATTAAACTCAAACGTCATTTTAGAAGGCCTTTTAGACTACTTAAATTTAGTTGAAGCCTGACATAGAATACGATTTAAAGATAGAGAAGCTAAAATAAGAAAACCTAAAATTAAATTTAGGTTAGAGAGTGTGTTTAACAGAATCGCTACCATTATTAGGCTATCATAAAATCTATCCAATACATCTACAAACAAAACTTTTTTCTTTACATTTAGGAATAGATATAAGAGGTGCCTCGGGATCGGGATAAGAACCCAAGTCTCTTAGAACGATCCCACACATTACTACTAGGAAAGCATGACATCATCAGAGTCCGTCGAATCCCATGTAAACATCAAACACACATTTTATCCCGCAATCCTTCCGTACATCGACAATCAAAACTCTCAACTCTACCGAACGCTGTGTAGTGTGTACACGCGATGTTTGTTCGAGTTATCAGAAGATAAAGGCGTGTCCACAATAGGTGCTTGCGCGGGATACGCATAGGGTGACTGTGCTATTTCATGTCAATTAGTATTGATAAAAATTATGGTCGCCCTACATCGCATCTCGAACGCAAATTCTTAGCAATCGTCTCAATTTTACGACTTTAATTTTATGATTTTTTAAGACGTTTATGAGCGCCTCTTTAAATACAGTTAGGGCCTGTTTTACCACCTTCTGATAGGTATAAGTGTCGGATAGCTTATTCACAACTTTCGTCTTTGTCATGAAAGTGACAAATATTACGTTTAGGCTGTCCAACACTTATCAGAAGGTGGTGAAACAGGCCCTTAGTCCTGCAAAGAACACAATAGATGGTAAACCTATTTATAAATGCGCGGACCGTCTTTCACTGGGATCTCTCGGTTACAATGGAGCTAAAGAGACGAATAACGACCCTTGTTCCTGTGGGTATAGTATACCTGTATCTATAATAGTACCTACATGCAGAGTTATGTACCTACTTAACTACAATAAACTAAACCGGAACTGTGAAAAATGTAATTATGCTCTGTACACTTAGTTGTGCTCTTTTTACAGCACAGTCCTCTCCTGTCCTCACACAAAGCATTACCTACTTCTTTATACGTCTTTATTTTTAACGTAAAGCCTAAATACCAATTTTCAGGGAAATAGCTTCAAAAATGACGGAGTTTCATATTTGAAACTCCTATCACTTATTTAACCCTCTTAAGGGTAGAATTTCCGAGAATCATAAAAGATTTATTCTTAGTCTTTTATGTAAAGCTTTTATACAAATTTTCACGCATATAACTTTACTTTTTTACTTTACTTTATTGCTTCACACAAAAAAGGTTAAAAACAACTTGAACAACTTTTATAATTTTATTCCAGCAAAATCATAGAATTTACATATGAAGCAAATTGTTAATTATCCCCACCCGGCCATACAATGTATCTACCTACCGTATCATTTGCGCCCGTTCCAGCTTGAATTATTTCAAGCTGTGGGGGGGTTATTTCACGCGGGTCCTAATCGCCCCGATTATAGCTAATATCCAGCTTGTCTATAGCGTTTAACGTTAACCCATTAATGGAATTATACGCGCGGCGGAGCTCACTAACGGGAATTGTATCTATGGATAAACAAATTTTGACGGCATATCAAATAGTTTTTAAAGTAATGATATCAAGCATGTATTTTTGTAATTATATTTTATCTAGTTATAACAAATTCAATAAGTAAGTAAGCTGACGTGCGTTATAAGGAGCTATTAGGTTTCCTTTAACTTTTAAATTACGATTTTCTACGCTATAAATTAATGTCCTCCTGAACCGAATTTCTATACACTATTCCCTGACTGTAATAGTCCGATAGGATGGTAATTTGTTACGACCAAAGACAGATCAGGCGCAGGACCGATGACTTTGCGTGCTCTCGTTGGGGTTACACCACTTGCAACCCACTCCGAGTTGCTACTGCGTATTTCTTGCTAGAAAACCCAATGCTTTTTTTAGCCTGATCCGTAACTGAACCCAAGACCTTGTGATGCGTAGCTGAACAAGCCACTAGACCAACGAGGCAACCACGCTATAAAATAATACGCTATTCTATGATACGAATGTATTTAATATACATATCTAAACGTATTTACATATAAGCGTCAGACAATGATAATCATTTTCCCCATACAATTTGCCGACTAATCCCGAATTGATTAAACTTCCCCCGCCGCTAACCACCACTAATACATATAACTCAAGTTTAGCGACCTCAATGTTGGACGGAATCCTGCACAAAGCTACTCGTGGTAACCTAGTTTGCGTTAGACTTACATTTGGGGTCCCGATTTTAGTAATGCTTTTGTGAACATAGTAGATACATACCCTCTTTCTACAGCATTATGTGATGCGATTGCTGAAAAATGTAGCCGGAAATAAACATAATTAAAGAATATTAAAGTTATTATACCATGCGGGCCATGTTTTTTATTTTTATACCCGTCCGATCAATCAAATAAATTCGGACCTAAAAGTATATTTAAGAGCAGTCTAGTGGCAGCCTCGAAGGCCTTTCTTTCTCTCTGATACAACTTAGGTCAGTCGTAACTCGTAGTTCAATTCAAGTAATTCAATTACCAGTGACTACTGTTTCACTGTTTCGTTTGCTTATGCTATACTATAGAATAGAATAGAATAGAATAGAATAGAAAAGTTTTTTATTCAAATAAACTTTTACAAGTACTTTTGACTCTTCAAATTGAATCTACCACTGGTTCGGTGTGACTATGCCCAATAGCAAATAGATTCCTATTCATATGTAGGTTAAGGTTAATATGAAATTAGTGTATTGCCTATTATACCTAATAAATGATCTTATTTTAAAATGCAATGTATCCCAACCGTTTTTATTTTATACCCTTGTGTTTCCTATTAGACTGGCATTGGCTTATTTTAATTCTCTAAGTTTTTAAGTTAAGTTTTTAATTTTACTTTGTTTCTAAGTTAAGCATGACTACGGAACCCTACCATATGCGTATCCTGACACGTACTTGACCAGTTGTTTTATCTACATATGTGATTTCCCACAGGAATTAATATGGATTTTTAATGACCCGACGTCACAGTTCTGTCGATAAGAGGACTAATTAAAAATTAAAATGTATGTATATTTTATTAATTGGAATTACTCGCTTCATTGGACAATGAATTTTTCATTATTGTATGGCATTTTATGGTGACCTGGTTTTTGTCAGATTTTCTCGCTTTACTATATTGGTTTTGTCTATATTCTAATGAATATTTGAACGAGTAATTTCTTTTTAAGTATAGCAATTTTCTCAACACCAATCCTACACAAAAATGGCAGCTTTCCTGCAAGAGTAATTCTAACTTGACTGCATTTTAAGAGTGGACTTAATAGTCCAGCCATGATTGTCCATCAGTTGCGATGATGATGATAATGATATGATGGTAAAAAAAATACCTTCATTTATCTGCATAAAGTAATCTAATCGATTGTCTAAAACATTGTAGAGTCTTCATTCTTCATTTCATCATCACAATCTCTCACCACTGATACTAAATAACATATTATTTAGTATTCTATTCTAATAGGTACTATTTAGTATAGATCCATAGGAAAATTAATACTGGGTATACTTATCGTATTCATTTTTATCGTTGCCTCATTCATAAACCAGTTCCAACGTTTAACTATCAGCGATTGTTAATATTCTGGACATATCAGACAACGCTCTCACCACACACTCCCATAAGTCTATGCCTTCCCATTGTACTAGCCTGAGAGCTGATAAACGTTTTAGTCAAAGTGTTTTATACTTTATCAGGAACGCTTTTTTACTCTATATTTTTCTCAGGAACGCGTGGAGATATCAAGTTGAAATAAACATCAAATACTCACGTCTGCAATAAGCAATCACTTCGGGCTCGAAAAAATTAAACCTCTAAATCAACGCTATAGGTTAAAAAATAGTGCTACTGTATATTATGTTTCTTGCGGAAAAGGAATTATTACATTTAGAGCTGTCAATTTAGTTTCGAGATTGTAAATATATGTACCTACAGCAGAATTAACCCCACTGTGCGCTTGTTTGTTTTTTATTCAGCTACAATTTAGGCCTTGACTACAATCTCACCTGATGGTAAGTGATAATGCAGTCAATATCGAAACGGGCTAACTTGCAAAAGGTATGCATACCTACCCCTGGTCGGTTTCTACACGGCATCGTACCGGAACGTTAAATCGCTTGGTGGCATGACTTTGCCTACTGGCAAAGTCATGCCACCAAGCGATTTAACGCTACTGGGTTACAACCAGCCGCGGCTAAATCCTCCCAAAAGACCAGACCAGAGACAATTTAGAAATTATAAAATCCCAAATTGCCCCTGCCGGGAATTGTACACGGAACCTCCCACTTATAAGACCACTGCGTTCACCACTGCGCCAGGGAGGTTAACTTGTACTAAAACTGAAGTTTTACTGCACTGCACACCAACTAAAGTAGAATTGCTTTCAAACTGCAATTTTGTAGTCGGCTCGCTGTCCAAATGTAATTATTCGTCTGTATCAAAGTAACTCGAGATTTAGTTACTAGCTCTCCTTCTACAAACGTAGCATCTCATTGTATCCATGATGGGCCTATTAATTTGATAGAAACCCCCCTAATTGGAGACACACCAGCTAATGCACCTCGCCTCTCGTCCGCGTATAGTTAATGTTATCTTTACGACGCGAGATAAATTTTACATATCGATTTTTGGGTGTTTAGTCAAATGACCGTCTTCATGTTGTGAAAGAACCGTACGAGTTTCGTATTTTAGATGATATGGCCACAAAATGAATGTATGGGAATGAATTTTTATGGATTAGATACTCGATTAATAGATGAAATTGGTTTTGTTAGAGTTGTCGATAAAAAAGTCGAGTGTAAAAATTTTAAGCAATTAAATATCACTACTTGCTTTAACGATGAAGGAAAAGATCGTGAGGAAAGCACGCCTGAGAGTTCTCTATACTTAATGTTCTTAAAGGCGTGTGAAGTCTACCAATCCGCATTTGGCCAGCGTGGTGGACTACGGCCTAAACCCTTCTCATTCTGTGAGTAGATCTGTAGTGGGCCGGTAATGGGTTGATAATAATGATAATGGTATGAAAATGCTAATAGGTGCCCCGTGAGGGAACAACACGGGAAAATGTAAGTATCTCTCCACATTATGAAGATCAAGAAACACGCTAAATATTTTGAATATAAACAAATCCATACATTCCCCGGTTACGTAACACGTACACATAGTGCCCGTACGCCGGAACGTGGAACGCGTATCCGTTTTGTGTTACAAAATACACAAAACAATTTTTCACGTTACAAGTATCACGATAAACATCTGACAGAGTAAACTAACGACATTAATAAAAACGAAGGTTCACGAGAACGTGTCTCGCTTTCCCTTTTAGCATAGTTTTCCGAACATATAAAAATGGAAATTGTATTAACGAAACAATATGACTGAACTCTTATTACGTATGTTAAAGAAATCAAGTGGAAAACGGTACAATACGGTTGAGAAGAGTGAATAAAGAAATGATAGGTATAATATTTTATTGATCGGCTTTTCGGAATAAATATAAATACCTACACGAAAAATAACAGTGTATTTTTATTCCGTATTTTTAGTGATCGAGGTTTTTATTCACATTTTTACGAAGTTTTTGAGATATTTTCTGGATTTTATGCGTCAATTTAGGGTATCGATGTCACAAAGGTCTAGACCGGGATCATTCAGCTTTATTTACTTAAGCTGTTTACGTTAATACGTAGACGGCTAAACTTAACCTAATGGTTAAATTTGCAATTCATTTCGATATAATATATATTTTGCAGTTAAAAAATTTCTATTAAATTATTTTACCTGTAGAACATAGTAGATACCATAATATTTTATGTCAATAAATAATTTAATTTAGATGTGAAGTGTAACCTTGTTTACCAATCGGTAAAAGAGACTTCATTTTCAGTACCTACATACGTGGATTGATTATTGACACGAAAAATTACCTACCTTTATTATATTTTTGATCTTCAATATATATTATTAATTTCGGCGGTAAATCAGCATTAATCACTTACCTAAAAGGTATCTTTACGTAAGTTTCCCACAATACATTTTATGCTACTTTATGGAGTCATACAATACATTCATTAGCATTCTGCATGAATCTGACACGCACCGAGCGGCCATTTCAAATATAAAAACCCGATGAAGTGGCAAAAGCACAGATGCAAGCGTTTTACGATGATTGCCGTCAACGAACAATGCCCACTTATTGTTTTACGAGGGCCATTGGTGCAAACAAAGAACACAAATAACTGGATACGGCGTTTAAACAAAAGGAATTGTATTGCTCGATGCGCTTATTTTTTGGTTCGGTAGTGCTTTAGTTGCGGTAGTCATTGATGTACACTAGTAAAACTAATGGGCCCAGAATTGATCCTTGTGGGACACCAAATAATATCTGGTACATTATGTTATTCCTCTATCTAAGATAAAACTAGCCACTAGTTGTGTTACTTCTTGGTCTCCAAATGCTCTTCATTTGTATAATATTACAGTCTTGAGATAGACTTTGAAGTACGGGACACACGACACTAGGGGTGCTGATACTTAAATGACACTGCTTTTTATAGAAGTGTCAAGTATATGACGAGCATTTGAAGTGAGCAACCGCGCCGCACGACACTTAGCAAGCAATAACGCCACACTCGGGGTGAGATCTATAGATCTATAGACTATTCAGACTCAAGACAGGGTTAAAACGAGACAGATTAGACATAAATATTGTGTCAGGGACATATTTATGTCCCGTTTTACAGACTAACAGTGTCTTGTTCACATTCACTTAGTGAAATTAGTTACAGAATTTTATTAATTATCTACAGTACAAAGCATACATTGTCGTGTAACTAGTTATTTCTTAATACGTGTAGACATGTTACGGCTTTCGTAACAGCCCGTGTCTTGCTAATGTCCAAAACAAATTACGACTTCTATAGCTAAGAATGTTACTTTGCCATAAACCGCTTTCGTCTGTCAACCTTATTTTCAAACTGGAAACTGAATCTATTTGGATATTAAATATTCATAACAGAATCAGATTTGAAATAAAGAGAAATTTTGAAATTCATTCTCAAAGTATTTAGATAAATGATTACAGGCATGATTTACTAAGGACATTACAAACGGACAAACTACTGTGTACTATGATATAGCTATAGATATTATATTCAGACATTATATCCGAAATACATTGTCGTTCTATTATAACCTACGAGTAAATACAAATGAAATCAAAATAGCATTCAATTTAGGTACGCAATCGACTATTAGGTTGGTTATATTGAAATCAGCACCAGTTAAACTCATTCGAATATGATTGCCTTGCCCCTATCTAATAGGAGATACATTTATGAACCTTTGTTTTCACATTCTCTACAGAATCTATCCGAGGCTCTACACTTACAACAATACAGAGTAACAGTGGAACGCTCTCGGAAACGAACACATGACGTGATAGTAGGTACTGATAAGATACCATACAAAAAACCGTGGAAAAAACTTGAACTACGAAAGGTATTGCAATTTTGTGCAATACCTACCAGTTTTGAGGGGTTAAACAGAACAGTTGTAATTGCAAAAAAAAAATATTTCCTGTATTTTTTAAAGTTCGTTTTAATTCAAATAAAATCAGTTGACAGAGGTCAACGGTCAACGTAACGCGCCTCGGCCCGCGATACCTACCCTATAAGGTAAATGGTTATTAGTATTGCTTTGTGTTTAGGTAGTACATATAATAGGTGATAGCGCTAAATTTTCGGAAGAGGTCTCCTTATACCTTGTACACCTTATACATATATAGGTATACAAGGTATAAGAAGACCGCTTCCGAATTCCCTGTCTTCTACTCTGAGAAAATACTATAATAATTTCAATTTTACCTGAGTAGTTACATTTCCAAGCGTAGGTATCTATTTTAATTAAGTCGATATTTTGGCCACAAAATTAATAAGTCCACCGGTAAATTCTAAATCGTATTTAACTATTTAACTGCACAAACATTGAATAGCATTCGCCGATCTAAATTTCGACGCTCCATTCATACCTAGGAGCGTTTGAATTCAGAGCATAGCATTCAATTTACGCGAGCTACAAGCACTTATGAAGATGAGAGGAATCTATCAACAAACGGACTCGGATATGGGATGATTTTTATTCGCGTCACGGACTGCCCCGGGTGTGTCGGCTAAGCAGGAAACCCAACTCCGTGTCGACTGTCGGTCCTCTGGAGCGTATTAAATCTGTGGTGAGGACTGTGCGTATAGATACACTGCATCATTCTACTTTCCTAGTAAATATAATCAAATACGTATATATAATACATAATTATACTATTATAGCTTACTATTATAGCTTTACTATTATAGCTTCTGCTCGCGACTTCGCCCGCGTGAATTTCGGTTTTTCACAAATCCCGACGGAACTGTGGATTTCCGGTTCCCGTTCCCGCTCCCTTTTGAACCTTTCAACCTTATACCTTCTTTCAAGGTGAGCATTTTTTAGATTTCTCAAACTTTTCAATCAAGTCTAAATTGTCTGTGGAATTTTAAAAGATTTATTAGAATGTTAAAGTAATAATTTTAGTTGTTTTCATTGTTGCCTCACTTCCATATATTTGCAAAATTGACTGTCATGCAAAAAGTGTACAGGGTGCCAATCTGAGTCGGTGACGAAATCCTTCCACTATCTGGTACTTACGTAAATTCAAACTTATTAATCTTTTCTCGGAACTTCTCTCTCTGTTTCTTATCTGTCTAAAAATAGGACAATTTTTATTCTCGTCACGGAACACCCCAGCGAGCATGGAACCCGATGCGAGATCCTCCAGAGCGTATGAAATCTGTGGTGGATGTAACGCTATACTTGGCAACGATGTGGGAACAGATGGGGCATTTTACCATTTTCTTGTTAATATCTACCTAAACCCTTTGAAAATCTCCGAAAACTATTTCCTGTACCTTATAAATATATTTTTTGTTTTTCTCTTTAATACTACCATCGTTCTACTTTATTCTGCAATGTTCACACTTTAATGTAGGTACAGCGTTTAAATTCATTGAAGTTACTCAACAGACACATTATAAATCGGGGAGGATCCTTAGATGAAGCATGTTTTATTCGAGTCACGAAATGGTACAGACACATTGGCTTAGCTGACAACCGTTATATTTTGGGTCGTGAGTTCGTATATCGTTCCGATATCGATACCGATATCGTATCCGTTAACGTTAAATAGCTATCTGTGGTGGCATGGCGTATCGCGTGGTGTTTGTTTTTGACAAGTCTTTGGTTTGTGGTGAAATTAGTCATTTTGAAATTCACTTTTGGAGGGAAGCTTTGGGTAGAATCAGAATTTGTTTGACTGTCGTTTGAACTAGAAATAGGAACTTGTTTGTCGGTTAGCTCACTGAGTGTAAAGTATGGTTCTGCTGCTATTCGGTGAGTCTGTTTATATCTATACGAATTATTGCCCTACTGAGGGGCCTGATGTTGGTTATAAGGTCGATGTCATCAAGTTAGGCTGTTGTGGTTCGGACTGTATGTATTCGGACGGTATGAGGGGTTGGTGGAGGCCGTGCTAGGTAGGGCTCCATTCGAGTTAATTCCATGTTCTTAATGTGCCACGTGTTGGCTAGGTTAGTTAGTTCTTCCTACCAAGGTTAGTGAATTTTTCACACTACTTAAAAATTCAAATCATTCTAATAAAATTGCACACAGTCAAATTTTGACTTGCTTGATCTGTTTAAAAAATCTGTTAAATGTATGCTCATAAATAAAGTCAATTATATATTTGTAGATGAATTAAATGATAAAAAGCGCGACTTTAACTGAGAGCAATTGACGAGATGGCAATCAATTACGTAGGTAAACTACATACTTGAAATTCTTATTCGATTTTTATATACGGTTTGCAGAGCAACCGATGAATTTCTTGATTCACTTGACGATTCGAAAGCATTTATTAAAGTTTTGAATAAAAAAATCTTAATATAAGAAATGTGCAATTAAGATACTAGGTATGTATTCAAAAAGTAAACAAGTAGGTGCGTAGGCTACGAAAATAATTATTTTTGAGTGGGAACAGACAACGAGAAAATATGTAGTCTTGACATAGATGTAGATAAAGGAATGTTTTAGCATGTCTGCCTTCTAAACGATCTTTGCCCTGGTCGTGAAAGTAGAACCTTGGCGCCGCGACGTCGTCCCAAGACCCGATCGGCTTGAGTTACTAACGTCGACGCAAAATATGTGCGACTTTGAACATAGAGATCTTTATTGCATTTGCTATATTATATGACCAGCACTTAGTTTACGATATGCCACTTATAATAGATTGGTTGGGTCGGCCAGTGTCCACTTACAAGATAATATTTTATAGTACCTAGTAACCTATTTGGGCTGAATTTTTTCGATCGACACTTGATTTGATGTAAGGCATTAATATAGGTTCTTGAAAAATATGATTACTACGTCGAATCTGGCGGAAACAATTAGTATTTAATACTCAATTTTGATGAATGAATGTTTTGTCTTTTCTGTTTGTTACATCCACCATATCGAATTTCTCGTAACTAAGGATCTTTTAAAATCATTGATCGTAATGTAATAGCAAATGAGAATGGTATTCGCAACAGTAGATAAAAGCCAATCATCCTACCTCAATTATGTTGTATGTTGTATGAGCTATGAAGGTATATTAACTTACTAACAAAAATTGATTACTAAACCGTCTTCTTGATTTTCCGCACTATGAAATAAGCATATAATTTTGAAAAAAAAAAGAAAAATTAGAAAATCCGACTGCGCAAAAGCAAACTAAAAAAAATTATAATAGATTGATTTCTGAATCCATAAACACCATTAATTAAAATCATTAACTTTTTTATTTAAAATCGTTAAATTCATCCACCCTTGGAAGGGTATCAATAAATAGTTAAATACACATGAAAAACAAACTCTAACTGAACTGTCGCGCAGTCGGGTAGGTAAAAAAGGAATGGATTACCAATCCACGAGTAGTATCGACACCTAATCAATCTTACTGCAATTACCAATAGATTGGTTACAAAGTGCTCGACCGTAACTGATAAGACGTTTAATTGCATCTCGTATGTCTACATTCCACAATTGTTCTCAATTACAACTCAATTCATTATTACTGGATTCGTGACGTCTGTGAGGTCTGCCTTGAAGATCGATAGCGTTTATAGGTGAATAGCTTATTTGAATCACAGTTCATTCGTAAGATAGTATTGTCAAATGTTTTTCCTAATAACTGGATAAGTTACTTTTTATAGATCTTACTTGTTACGATTTAATGAAATTTTGATTTTATGAACTTCTTTCTATTCTAACCAATTATTTAACATGGTCAATTTATCTGTTCAACCAGGATCTCATAGATTTTACACCACTTCATCTATACACATAATAAAATCTTAGGCTGGATTGATTTTGACGGGACTTTCATATTCACTTTTAAATGCCTTGAAATCCTTCTTCTTCAGCCGATACTATTATTAATTCAGTAAAAAAGTATCCCTCGTAGCATGTTCCTAGCATTAAATCAGGGGCCGTTCGTACATCCATATTTAACAGGCTGCTATTTACCTACGGACCCAATGTTTTTAAGTAGAGTAGTTTAATTTTGTTAAAATCACGTGAACCGAATGAAATCCAGTTAACTGAAATAGATTGTCAACTGTGCACTATACACATGTACAGTAGTGCAACCCATCCCGCTCATGTACCGGCCATCCATTACCGCTGTAGTGGCGACGTGTCTGCGCCGCCCTGCCTCGAAGATCGATAGTTATGACGTTGATAGTCCACTCCAATTGCGTACGGAATTCAGCACGAGTTTGTGGCGAATGGAGAAAATATGGACGTGGGGGTATTGAGTATTAATTGATTACTTGGTTGGGCAAAAATTACGTTTGAGTAATATTTCAAGATATAATTATCAAAAATCTTTTAAGTAGTGCAACGCATCCCGAGTCCCGACCATGACTCGGCCACACATTACTGCTAAAGTGGCAACGTGTCTGCGCCACCCTGCCTCAAGGTCGATAGTTATGACGAAGATAGTCCACTGCAATTGTGTACGGAATTCAACACAAGTTTTTGGCGAATGGGGAGATGGACGTGGATGTATTGATTCTGAATTAATTACTTGGTTGGGCAAACATCTCATTTCGGTAATATTTCAGGATGTATGATTTTTTTCCTTGCATTGATGATGCATTGAGCATGATATTTTAAAGGTAGGTACATACTAGATATCGTGGAAACTTACACAAATGTTTAAATTACGAATAATTAATGTTTTTTTTTTTAATGTTGTTTTTAAATTTCTTATATTAACATTTTTTCTGATATTTCGATGATACGAGGTCATTCATTTAACTTCATCTATATTTTAACATTTTCGCATTATTATAACTTTATCGTACACTAGCCGACCCCCGCGACTTCGTTCGCATGGATATAGGTTTTTATATAGAATCGGATCGGACCCCATAATTCTATTTTGTACTTAAACTAAATGTATCCTAAGTTACTCCTTAACATCACCTATCTGCCATTGAAAGTTCCATCAAAATCGATCCAGCCGTTTCGGAGATTAGCTGGAACAAATAGACAGGCCGACAAACATAAATTTAAACGCACGCCAGTTTAAAATAAGCCGTACGTACAAACATCCGCGTCCCAAGTTATTTGAACCCAATAAGTGTCTGTAATTTCTGAACTAAAATACCTATGACCTTGAAATATTTACGGGACAATATATAAAGTATTACCTTTCTAACAAAAAAAGAATGAGTGAAATCGAACAACGCGTTAATGAATTACAGCTAAATACACTTTTTAACTTTCATCCTCTCTCCCAAGGGAACCGTGCTGAATTTCGGGATAAAAAGTATTCTATGTCCTACCTCGGAGTATAAACTCAAATCGTACCAAGTTTCATTTGAATCCATTCAGTAGTTTCGGCGTGATGCGCGGCCAAGATACAGACAGACAGACAGACAGACAGACAGACAAAAATGAAACAAATTGCAGTTTTGGCTTCAGTATCGATTATAGAGTGCCCTCCAATAAAAATTTTCAAAATATCTTCAATGTACAGAATTGGATCTGTTACAGTCTTATTATATTATAGATTATGAGACTGCATAATCACTGTACAGTGGTGTGCAGTGCAGTCTCAAACCTTCTTTATTTTCACTTTGTCGATCAAAAGCTATATATATGGCCGACTTATGTACATAATAATTTTATGTAATCCAAAGTACCTATTTAAAATCTAGACATTGCGCAACCTTTATTATAAGCCATATTTCCACAGTAGGCAAACTTCAAGCCAAACGAAGTCATATATAAAAATTCTCTCTCGTTAAACTAGCATTTGAATGGCGTCCAAACGTCACCAGTCGGTTCCTGAGGACTGAGGATCATTTAAACGACCTATTTTTAGCTGCCCAGTTTTTGTTGACGTCAGTCTGTTGTAGAAACTTAGTTTTCCCTTGCTTTTTCTTGCTTAAAAATTATGTTTATGTTTGTATCTAGTTACAAATATAAACATAATTTTTTGTACGACTTTGTACCACTTTGACTAGCTTGGCAGATATTATAATATTTTTTTAATAATCTTTTCGTGTTCGTATTAACTCTAGACCCAAAGAATAGTAACGTAATAATAAGTATTAAGTCACGCAGTAATCTGCATAAAAAAGCGATACTCTTTTCCCCCGCTAATTATTGTCCTTGTTTCACTCGATTAGGTATACTTAGATATAACAAATGTTCTTCTAATTAGTCTTAATATGTACCTACGGATTACGGAACCTTAATAGAGCGAGGCCCGACTTGGCCGATTTTTATATATAATATATAAATAAAAATATAATATAAAATATAAATAATAATTATATATAATATATAAGTAATACATAAATCTATACTAATAAATAAAATTGAAGTGTCTGTCTGTAATATCGAAATACTACTACCTCATATTAAGCTCATATGGTTATTTGAACGCTACCATAACCGAATCACACGTTTTTAAAATTTTTGTCTGTCTGTCTGTCTGTCTGTCTGTCTGTCTGTCTGTCTGTCTGTTTGAACGGGCTAATCTTTGGAACGGCTGAACCGATTTTGACGGGACCTTCACATACAAGTAGAGAATTAACCAGGGAGTAACATAGGCTACTTTTTTAACCGACTTTCAAAAAAGGAGGAGTTGTGTTTTTCTACCTATGTACACCGATATCTCCGAGATTTCTGAACCGATTTGCGTAATTTTTTTTTTAATCGATAGAAAAACATTGCGACCCTGTTCTATAAAAAATTTGGATTCCAACTCCTCAATCCTGATGCTGTAGGGGACCTAATCCCCAAAACTAATGGGTTTTAGAAACTTTCGGTTATTTAAATTGATATTGGGGGTACCAATTAAAGACTTTATCGTTGAATGAACTCGAGTAGGTACATATCCAACTCCTCAACCCTGATGCTGTAAGGAATTGTATTCCGAAATCGTGGGGATCCCACGGGATTTTTCCGTTTTGGGGACGGGTTTCTACAGATAAGCTACTTTTTGTTCTGGAAAATCAAAAGTTCCCACGGGATTTTTAAAAACCTAAATCCACACGGGCGAAGCCGTGGGCATCATCTAGTAAATAAATAAATAAATAAAAGGATCACGTACATATCCAGCGGTGAAAGAATTTTTGAAAACGGTCCAGTAGTTCCTGAGATTAGCGCGTTCAAACAAACAAACTCTTCCGCTTTATTATATTAGTATAGATATTCGTTTAAGTTTAGCACGTTTTTATATACTTTATGAATCGTTACAACAATCAGGGTATCCTTTGATTGTAGGTAAGTGAGGCAGTCTATCAACTGAAATAAAAACAATGATCAATCCAAGCTTTCGTTCAAAAGGAAAAAAAGCAAAACAAGCTAACGAGTGTAGGTACGACATGGCAAGGTTGAATTTATAGATAATCCATGCAAACAAATTGCATGAATATTCCACGTTTTCTCATGTAACATTGCCTATAAAAACGTGACTACACATCTTTACAACATCTAATTTAAAGAGGCGCAACGAAGAATACTCTTACATACCGTAGGTATATGTATGTACCTACCTACTCATTCCTACGTATTGTAAAGGTACGGACAAACAAAACGCGAGATGGCAACGCGTCTGCTACGACGCAGCGGCGCGGCTCAGCGGCATGTCTCCCAGTAGTAATACGAAGAACTGTAGGTACTAGGAACATTTAAGCGCTTACGAATGGTGCCGTGACGCAGCGTCTTTTAATGACAACAAGTTAAAGTCAGAATATGTCAATGTAAATAAAGATAGGTTCAAATTGTTATCATTAAAATATCTACATTCTTCGACAATCCTGCACTCTGTTGGTGGGCCGCCGTAAGTAGATACTATTATATTTCTTAAGATAGGAAAAGGACTCTTTATTTAACACTGCGGAGCGTGCGTGGAAACCGAGCTGCTTCCATTGCGTTCTGTAGTAGTTTGACGTGTTTCATACAGCTCTTTGTAATGAGCTCTGGGCATTAGACAAATGTCGCGCGTAGGTAATGGTACTAATCGTGTAGGTACGCATTCAGTAGGTACCTATCACGTTCTGCTGTGTTGTTGTCGTTACGCATTCTGTTTGACTAGGCCTTAATAAACTCTTGGTACACGAATCTGAATGCTATTTTGCTTGTATATGTACCTACTCGTATTTATTTTAAATACACTTTTCTTCGCGCCTGTCACTCAGACACGCCATACATTCATACGCGCGAGTTTTTGAAAGGCGCCGCTCTCACGTGAATGGGGGGCTTCACAACTTTTTTGAACGTACAAAGGAATTGGATTCAATGAAAAACACACTTAGCCCGCCTTAAGCGAACACTGCTTTGAAATGTAACGTATAAAGCAGATCGCACATTGCGGCAAGACTCGTTAGAGGTGCAAAGCCATATATGACGTAATTTTTTAGTATTTATAGCACTGAGTGGTATCATCAAAATGAGACGCGTAAAAAAAGCATAACCAGCGTTCACATATATGTGAGTGCCAATTACCTCTGTCAGCGTTGCTTCCCAATGCAATCATTATGAGGAGCAAAGCCCCATGACGTGCATTTTCAGCATTTTTCTAGCACTGAAAATGTTTGAGTAAAGTTCACCTCAGTGTCAACGACCCGATGTCATCAAATTTTCTTCGTTGCATCTGATGCTATTGAATCTTGATGTTGACGTTACTAGGATTATCAGTAGCTATTTAATAATAACGTGAGTTGCTGCTTTTGCGCCTCTTGCGGATATTCCCCAGGTGTACGATCACATTAAAGCGGCGACTGCTTTCAAATCTAACGTATAAATATTTACTTGTTCGCAGGTGAGGCCGCTTTCATTATCTGATTTTCATCTCTGTAAGTATTTCCATTTTGAAAAAGGTATATTTTTGCACCTTTCACCAATTTCACTTTGAGTCTTGTGCCGATTTACATTTGTATATTTACGTGTTTCAAGATTCAATAAAACCGTAATGTTAAGTTCATTTTGGTATTGATCGGGACTTTCGGTAGCGGAAGCTGCGTCTAAACTTGGTGAGCTTCTTTCTTATCTATCTTCAAGTGTGGGCTAGAGCCTACACGTACATTGTCGTGGAAATTCTTTTGGATCGAAGTTCCTTATCGCGCGTTGCGAAAGGGGGCTAGACGGAAAAAATTAAGAGAAAAACTTGTAACGACACTTTTTGCTATACTTAGTCGTAAGCCGTGCGGCGTGCGCGTGTTTCTCTGTCTGTCTGTCTCTCTCTCTTATAGAAAGAAGCCAGTTATTTTCGTTTCGTCTTTCTATTTCGCGTTGAACAGTGTGGTGTTGCGACGATTATTTTTGTTGAGTGTGTACAGGTTTTTTGTACATAATAAATAATAAAAAATAATAACTATACAATATAACCCGGATGGAATTTCGTTCCATCCGGGTGTCCCTTGACACCTCTCAAGTTTTTTATAGCGCTGACGTGTCTGATAGTACCACGGGTAATAAAAATCTCCTGTGGTACTACCAGTAGTACCACCGGTAGTACCACGGTTAAGTAGCGCTCAATACCGGTCATAATAATAACGGTTAATAACGGTGATCGGGCGTGGATCGAAAACCGAAAGGTCGACGGTTCAAACCCCACCCGTTACACTATTGTCGGACCCCACTCCTAGCACAAGCTATACCTACGCTTATTTGGAGAGGAAAGGGAAATATTAGTCATGTTCATCATAGCTAATATTCTTTACAAAAAAAAAAAACATTTTTCACTACTACTAATTCCTTGCCAAACTCAATGGATGCACGGGCTCAATATAAAAAAAAAACTTAAAATAAAAAAACTAAATCCCTCTATCCTATCATGAGAGGAGGCCTGAGCCCAGCTGTGGGATGTTGAAGTTAGTAGTGGTAGGTATTAAATAACGTAACACCCTCTATCCTATGAGAGAGGAGGCCTGTGCCCAGCCGTAGGACGTTAAAGGACCGATAAATAGGTATTAAATAACATCACAATAATCTCGAATCCCTTTTCAATCTCGCGGAACAACAATGTTGTTACATCCGGAAATCATTGATACATAAAGGCACGTTAAATGTAAGCAACGGATGGATTTCCCTCAAATCCGTAAACCGTAAACCTGAGTATCCTTTGTGTATCTCCCGCATTATTAATGCCGGGTATAATTTCCCGTGATTGATGGCGACGGAAGCGAGGTTAATTCAACTGTTGCTCTCAGACAGAGAGCTTACGTAAGGCCTCTTGCTCACGGCACGGTTTCTTAACCGTAACTACGGCGTGCTTATGCCGTAGTGGCGCCGAGTGTGTGAACAATCTTCCATTGTGCTCCGGTACATCGCTGACGACCGTGTCTACTTTACGGCGAGTAAACCGTAATTTTTCAGGGCAAAAAAACGTGTGTGAACAAGAGGCTTCAAGTAGATGATGCGGTTTTAAGCCGCAGCCTGCACCTTTGTGTTCACATCCAAATTGAGCCGTAGCCGAATCGTCCGTTTTTGTGCTAAAGCGGCGATTTGCACAGCTCAGTAATTGCACTCGGTATATGAGCACTGCACTGACGTGATGTTACGCTGACACCGTGATACTAAGGGTCAGGGCATGCTTGCGTAAAGTCGAAGCGCATCGAAGCAAATAAAAAAAAAATATTACGGCATATTGGCACGTAGGTACTATCTCTACAAAACAAGGCATAATATATTTATATCAAAAAAGACGAGCGAATGCACGCGCATTCGTCAGTGTCAGTCGGCGTCCTATACCTATGCGGGCACATTCAGGCAACTTGTGAAGAATTTGACGCTTCGATTCATTTCGATGCACTTGGACTTTTAGTATGCCCCGACCCTAAGCGGCGCGGCTCCGGTACGGTATCGGTACGGCCCGTACGCGATTTTTGTTTGTTCATACATTTATTTGCGATGCAGATCCGGCTGCATGTGCGAGAAGCCTTAAGATTTTCTCTCCGTGCGTCAAATTCCTCTGATTGTGATCCCTTCTCATGATGGGAGGGATTCCTTGGTGTAACAATGCGTTGAGCTTCAATATCCTTTCGCATTCGTGACTACTAAGAGCACGATAATAGTTCTTAGATTTTTACACTATTATTTTATTAGACTACATAGTTTTGTCTCGTAACTTAGTCCGCATCGATGAAATTTTTTTAAAATCTCGCGGGAACCTTTGTTTACCTGAAATAAAATGTAGTCTAGGTAAGTAATCTTATAACCCCTCGAGACAGGTGGAACGCAGACGTACATGAATTTTAAAAACCTCTTTTTGGGTTTTGTTATTGCTTAATTAATAATTCTATGAGCTTATTAACAAACAAAAACTTTAATTTTTTTATTTGGATAGATTATTTTACAAACAACCAAGACGTACCTACTTACAGTTTTAATAATAATGAAAAAGTTAGTTACATTTCTTATAAGTTTAACTAAAGTGTAATAACATGGTCGTAAAAAACTGAAATGGCTCTCCCGTGGACGCTTAAAGTTTCCAAGATGGATGGTAACGTCGTTGCTTACTCTACGGTTACTTGTTTACTTTTTCATAAGTTCAATCATTACTCTCGTACGTGTTTCAACATAGCAGATGTTTACGAGCATAAAGCAAAAGTTAGCTTTAGAGGAGCTACATCAATAAGTTCACCTTTAGCCGAAAATTGAATAAAATTGAATGGTTCCAGGGCTGCCGGACCAAAAGTAAAAAAATAAATAAACGCAAAATATTTTTTCTTTAAAGACAAACTTTTATTTAATACTAGCATCTGCCCGCGCCTTCGTCCGCGTGAATTTCGGTTTTAAACAAATCCCGAGGGATTCGTGGATTTCCGGTTCCCGTTCCCACTCCCTTTCCCAACCTTTATACCTACTTTCAAGGAAGTTCGCTATAGTAATCTACCTATAGCTGTAGCTATAGATTTCGTGGTTTTCAAAATCCCGTGGGAACTTTTTTCCAGGATAAAAAGTAGCCTATGTGTTACTCCAGGGTATAATCTATCTCCATTACAAACAGCCAAATCCATCCATTTTTTTTTTGTGTAATTTTAACAAGTTTTTGCGTAATTGTAACAAGTATTAAGAAACATCCAAACATCCACACTTTCACATTTATATCTAATATTAGTAGGATTTCTTGCTCGAAACAACAAAGCAAATAAGTCCAAACTAGACTATCCTAGTGAACGTTCCATTCCATACCATTCTTTATCCAAAATCTGTAGATTGAATATCAAAACTTTAATCCAGATGTACTTACTTAACAATACCACCAATAGGTAAGTAATTACATTACATCGTACATCTCAATACGTGGATTGATTTTATCAACACTCTTTACTGACACATAGATACACATACTGTCACATACACACATAGACATAATATAATTAAGTATTCGTCAATTCCATATATTATGGATTATGTAGATAGGTTATTAATTCCGGCATAATGGACTCTCTGACCCCGTAGAAAGTAAGTAGGTAAGTGTGCAAATAGGTACGCATGCCAAAGCGTATTAATTAATCAAATAACCGATCAAAACAAGCACTCAATTCCACCACAACGTTTGCCTTCGGCCAAAAAACACGGGCATACGCTAATTGTCGGATTTGCGTAAAACTTTAAAATCCGACGTAGCAGACAGAACTTTCGCAACTCAACTTTGGTATTAAATTTGCACGATTAATACGGGGACCCGTCAATTAAAAATAAACCCTATATCCGTGGTAAAAAGAGTTACGCAAACAGCTTTTGTAAGTTGGCGTAATGAAATCCTTGTTTTGACAACTCATTATCGGAACGTCCCTAATTGGCCTGATGGTTCGCAACGCGGATCGGCTGTATCTGGAAATGTTCGTGTAACGCCTCCTCTACACGTCTGCAGATGCGTCCGCGGACATCATCTGCGGATGTGTCCGCAGACGTATAGAGGGGGTAATCTGTGCATCTGTTGTAGGTATTTAACGTCCGCAGACGTCCGCAGACGCGTCCGCCTCGAATCCGATTGTTGGCGGTTTTTGTGGCACAGATCAAAGGGTTTCGGCACGGACGTCCGGCGTCTGTCCACACGTCTGGCGACGCATCAGTTTCATCGGAGTTGCGATTGAGAGTCCACGCGTGCTTCTTGCGGTTTAATTCTTGTTTAAATGGCTAATAATATGAGCACCGAGGATGCATATTTACGTAGAAGTTAAAAGTACTAAATAAATAAATAGTTGCGGCAGCTACAGTCTCAATATCCATTTTTAAACGTGCGTGTTGCGTCTGTCGAGAATGAACCTAGACTGATCGATCTGCAGACGTGTGGACAGCTCGTAGTGATCAATCTGCGGATGCATCTGCGGGCGTCCGCGGACGCATCTGCAGACATGTAGAGGAGGCATAAGATCGGGCGTATTTGGTGTCGACGGCTCTATTTTTAACCCCCGACGCAAAAACGACGGGGTGTTATAAGTTTGACGTGTCTGTGTGTGTGTGTGTGTGTGTGTGCGTGCGTGCGTGCGTGCGTGCGTGCGTGCGTGCGTGTGTGTCTGTCTGTTCCCCTGTAGCGTTCAAACGAGTGAACCGATTTGAATGCGGTTTTTTTTGTTCAAAAGGTGAATTAGACGAGAGTGTTGTTAGCTATGTTTGATGAAAATGGATCCAAGATGGCCGCCGCTACAAAATGGCGGATTACATATTTTTTCACAACTCCCCTAATATGGATATCAAATGAAAGGGCTTGACTAGTAAAATAGCACTATGCAAATTCAAGATGGCCGCCGCCACAAAATGGCGAATGTCGGGGGTTTTAAATTTTTAATCATAGCGTAGTATCTCTGCTGTATAGTTTAACTATCAGCCGTGTTCAGCGCGCTTACAGCATGCGCTCTTATTTATTGTGCTTTATAATTTATTTTATAACAAAACAATTGTAGTTAACTAACAGTCGTAGACACAAGGACTAAACCGCCTGTTATTGAAAATCATTTATACAATAAGCGGAGTAAGCGACGCCGTAATAATAAATAACGCTAGCAGGTGCTGTCTCAGCCTAATCAGGATTCCCCGAACGATTCTATTTATTATTCCCACTGTGATTTAAAGCTGTGGTCGCTCATGAAGCGCGTCGGACGCGTTAAACGAGACTGACTCCAAAGCGGCTCATGGTGGGTTATTCTGTAACTATTTTCAGTTGGTAACTAATACCAACTGGAAATAGTTGCCAACGAATTAGTTCGATATACATTGCTATTTTAATGTGCGAAATGAAATCACTGTTTATATTTTCGCACAGTAAAACAGCAATGTATATTGAACTAATTCGTTGGCAACTATTTTCAGTTGGTAACTAAGTTAGAGAATAGCCACACTGGTCTGAGATCTATAAAGCATTACTTTGACATTGCTCAGATTTTAGTTTTAAGTTAAAACAATAATGTTTTATGTTAATATAGTATAAAATTCTCGTGTCACAATTTTCGTTCCCAAACTCCTCCGAAACGCCTTGACCGATTCTCATGAAATTTTGTGAGCATATTGAGTAGGTCTGAGAATCGGCCAACATCTATTTTTCATCCCCCTAAATGTTAAGGGTAGTCCACCCCTATTTTTTTTATTTTTTAGACAAAATTTTTAGTTTTTATTTTTTTATGATACAACATACAAAAATACATACAATCCTAAATTTTCACCCTTCTACGATCAACCCTTATTTTTTAATTGCGATATTAGTACTTTGATGACCGGGTAGGTTACACTGATGTCAGTATGTCACCGGGCAGGACGACGTCTGCCGAGTCCGCTAGTGTTAATATCTATCTGTCTCACGATGCTTTATTTAATACTTGCATTAATTGTGACATCAAACATCCCCAGTCCAATAAGCGCAAGAACATTTTCATGTTTTTTTTTTTTCGATAAAAAGCGCGAGAATGTGCTGCCGCATTATTTTATCACTACATAGTATAAAACAAAGTTGCTTTCTCCGTCCCTATATCCCTATGTCCCTATGTCCCTATGTCCCTATGTCCCTATGTATGCTTAAATCTTTAAAACTACGCAACGGATTTTGATGCGGTTTTTTTTAATAGATAGAGTGATTCAAGAGGAAGGTTTATATGTATAATAACATCCATTAAATATTGGAGAAATACTGTTATTTTTGAGGTTTCTAATGTGATGTCGTAAATAATTACATTGTTTCCGCTTACATTGCAAACGCAGGCTGAACCCTACGAGATTTATCAAAATAATGTACTAAGTATTATACACATTGAAAAGGTCTACAGAAAAGTCCGCGATGGTATATATGTCTATCTCTTATGGATATCCCACAATAACATTTTTTGTCATTTACTTTTTACGACAAATAATGGCTAATTTTCGAAGCGATTTCAACCAATACAGCATTAATCCTTATCTAATTAAATACCTTAAATACATTGGTGATTTAATATAAATCCATATGGCCCTTTACAGCATATGATTTAAATGAATACTTTCGAAGATATTACAGATTTAAAAATTGCGGCGGCGCGGCGGGAGCGTGCCTATAAGCGCGTCGGTGGCCGTCAGTGTCGATAATTTTTGAAACCAAAAAAAAAATCACAGTACGCAGGATGAAACTCATTGGAAAAGGAGGAGAATATTATAAAAATACAAGGAAAAATAATTTACGGGCGATCTGAGCTCGGGGAAAAAAGGGGGGGAGTTTTAAGGGTAAAAAACGGTTTATCTCGATTTCCGGCAAAACTAGAAGTCCTATGGAAAAAAATCAAATCACAAAGTTGTAGGTACTAAAAAGATCTATAACTTTTGTATTTACACTTTTTTGAATTTTTTTTTTGAATGAAAAGTTCAAAAAACCAAGTTTTTGGTTTTTTATTTTTACCTTTTAAAATAATTTTTTTTTTTTCACGGAATCTGGTGAAAACTTACCTTTTTATGTCCCAAATACACTGTAATTTATTTGATTTGAAATATTTAGTTTTTCTCCTTATTTTTGACTTAATATCGACTTAATTCTGACAGCTGTTATTGTCATTTACAGATGAGTTAGTTATATGGAGAACATTTTTTTTTTTTTTTTTTTGACGCTGGGAAATGCATTTACGCACACCTTCCGGAAGCAGCGCAGCGGACTGCGCCGCTTCCGGAAGGTAGTGTGGGACTCAAGCAGGCCGATGGCCAGAATACCCACTAAAACCCAGCGATGTTCCTCCGTGTCGCCTGGTGGCTGGGTTACGGGTACACTTGCGCAATCATCCGCGACCCAGCCGGCGCCGTCCGCCGAGGCAGACCCTCCACCGGGGGACCTAAAGGCCCCCTAACACCGTCTGAGGCGCACCAGGAACATAATGGTGCGCCTCCCGACCCGAGGCGTCTCAACGGGCGACGGATACACCATTCCATCACCCGGAGTTCCTCGCTAGAGGCAACCCTCAAGAGGGCCACACCCGCAGGCGACCCTCAAGAGGTTCACCCCTCGTGTAATTTTTTATAGAGGTTTTCTTCCTCGCGGCCCCTCGCTCAGTGCGTGGGGCCCCCGGTTCCGCTCAGTGCGGATTACGGGTTGCCCGACGGTGGCCGAAGCCAGCGCCCACCGGCCAAAAAGACCAGCGGACCCGCCGCGCAGGGCGTTTCCACCCCCTCCTGTAATTTTTTAACGAGGTTTTCTTCCTCACGGCCCGAAAGCCTCCCCCCCAATTGTCGCCGCCCGGAGTCTCCACAGTCCACTCTGATGAACAGAGAAGTACCAGGATCCTCCAAGCGGCAACCCCCTGCTGGTTTTGGTCCGCGCCGGGTTTCCCCGGTACCTCACATATCTGGGAGGCGTTCCCCCATCCGCTACCGGGGGGACGCGCCCGATGGGGGACCAGCAACCCCACACGGGAGTTATATGGAGAACAGGGTTAACATCTACGAAGTACGATTTTACCCCAAACTACTTTAATTCCCTGTCAACATATAAAGCTCTAAGCTGCTTAATAATATTAATTGTTTCGCCCTAAAATAGAAATTGCTAAGAATGGAAACTAGAAAGTGCACACTAACAGCAATAGAAAACAAAAGAAGCACATTGAAAAAATTTATTCAAAAATGGAAGTCGAATGACATTATCACCATGAAATGTCTGTCAGGCATTTGTCATATCTACATGCAGCAGTTGATTTGTATTTGCATAAGTTTTGAATTTTTTATCTTTTTTGTGGGAATTGTTTTATCTCTGGTAACATTATGAAACGTCAGAATTCCACGGAATTAGTAATTCGGGTATAAGGTGAGATATAGTAAGTTCGTTGTGGAAAATATCGTAAAAAGTCAAGCCGCCCGCGCCTGGGAGCTTTCATCGAAAGACGAAAACGCTGCCTAATCCCTGAGCGGGTAGTACCTACGCATAATATGCTCTACTACCCGTGCGAAGCCGGGGCGGGTCGCTAGTTGATATATAATGTTGAAAAGTAAATACATTTGAAATGTATAATAATTGATTAATTCTGAGATTGCGGTCAGCTATTTATGTCACATGGAAAATATATGAACTTTGTCAAATTAAACGTTTCAATTTTCCTCGAGACGCGCTCCGTTATCGCGTCGCTGAAGTCGCGCGTTTCGTCTGACCGGGGGTTTATTCACTGTGGTGTTATACATCAAAACGGATCCGGACGGCCCGGTCGGCCGGTCTGAAATTAAGCCAAGAAACGGTACGAGTATTAATTCGATTGCGATCCTATTTCACCGATTGCGGGGCTTAATTATAGAACGGATCGGGACGCGACTGATTGGTGTATTTACCAAACGCAATGTATGTTAATGACATTGACAACATGGGGGGGGGGGGGCTAGCACGGAAGTTGTCATAATCATTGGGACGATAATCGACGATAATTGTTTTTTTGCTGAATTTATTGTTGAAATTTTTTTTAGATGATGCCCGCGACTCCGTCCCCGCGTATATATGTGTTCTTAAAAATCCGTGGGATCTTGATATCAAAAAGTAATTACGGTTATGTTATCGTTCAATTTATCATATGAGCTTAATGATAGGTAGTTATTTCTAAATTACATACAGTAAATGTGCAATTCCTTCGTCAAAAACGTCTTCTTCAGATCCCCTCAATTCTTTACTCCGAGCATATCATCTCATCTCTCTCCATCGTTCGCTGAGTGACTTGCATCTGGAATTGGTTTTTAATTTTATTAGCTTAATTTATGATAGCAGCAATTAGCATTCAAAAAATTTGCGGTTGGATTTTATCACTAATTTTTTCAGTATAGGTACTTACTTCAAAGATTAAAATTAAAATTTCTTAATGGCTATCAGCTTACGATCGCAGTGTTTATCTTTCGAGGCTGATCAGAGGTCGAGATGAAACGTGCCTTGAGTATGCAATGATTGAAGTATACCCTAAGTCTTATGCAAGAGTTAGGGTATACTTCATTCAAGATGTGATACATGAGAGAACTGATATTCATTTATGCATATTTAAAAAATGCAACTAGGTTCTATAACCACTTGTAAACAGTAAACAAAGTAAAAATATATTATGTAGTTGTAATAAATTTAAATATTCTTTCAATACGTTTAGTTAACTAAGCCTAGAACATAATATACATTGTAGTAGATAGGTATTTGAGTTTGAGATCCCTTGGAACCACGCCTTCGTTAAAATTCGTCTATTCACTGAAAACCATTGAAAACGAACTGTAGATACGTACGAATATTATAGGAGTGTAATATCAAAGATATAAATACTGCAATATCCACACATCTTACCCACTATAGTAGCTACATCCCCTATGGCATTCGGTGGTTTAACGCTCTTAAAATATTCTATAGTGTCATAAAAGCATTGAGTAACGATCCCAGCGGGATCCAGCCCCTATATTATTGGCTGTTCGTGTATTGAAATAGGATGCCGTAGAGAACTAAGCATTTACGAGTAAGTTGGTCATGACGTGTACGTTGAAAACCTTCATAAATCGTGACGACTTCAGAGTGCTTAGTCTCAGTTTGGAGCGCTTCAAAACTTTTTAGTATACTATAAGTATACTATTGATCGAATCACCATGACTTCAGAGTAAAATGGACCTAATATAAGAGTCTTTGGGTTCATTTTGCTCTGAAGTCATTTGTGATTCGATCAATAGTATACTTCTAGTATACTTTTAGTTTTGGAGTGCTTCAAACTTAGACTAAGCACTCTGTATTGACATTTTGGTAAACTCTTTATGAGAGGTTTGTGCTGTGCGCATAATTCGATCACTCCCACGATCTTTCTCTAAAAATATAATCTTTGTCTTAAACAGCCATGGCTAAAATTCATCCGCCCAAATTACCAGACCTAAAAAAAGCTCTCAAAGCTCGTGAGACTTAGTCGGGAGTTTTGAAAAAGTCTCGAAATAAAGACTAAAAGATTCGAGCCTTACGACACTATACTATCGTCTATTACCACTACCACTACAGCCTTTTAACGTCCCACTGCTGGGCACAGGCCTCCTCTCTCATAGGAGAGAGGGATTAGAGCATAGACCCGCCACGCTGCTCCAATGCGGGTTGGCGGGCTTTAACGACTATTGTCACATGATAGTGATAATAACCGGGACCGACTGCTTAACGTGCTCTCCGAGGCACGGGGGTGAAACACCGCCAACTACCAACTCCGGGCTGGCACTGAGAATTTCTTGACAGAAAAACCCAATACCTAACAAATATTTGCCCGACCCTATTACGGTACGACTATTAGGTAGAAAAACACAACTCCTCCTTTTTTGAAAGTTGGTTAAAAAGTAGCCTATGTTACTCCCTGGTTAATTCTCTACTTGTATGTGAAGGTCCCGTCAAAATCGGTTCAGCCGTTCCGAAGATTAGCCCGTTCAAACAGACAGACAGACAGACAAAAATTTTAAAAACGTGTGATTCGGTTATGGTAGCGTTCAAATAACCATATGAGCTTAATATGAGGTAGTTATTTCGATATTACAGACAGACACTTCAATTTTATTTATTAGTATAGATGCAACACACTTTTCACCGTCAGTAGGTACGAGTACCTACACGTACGTTAACCGCGCCAAAATATCAGTCATTAAATTGAATCACTCTAATCGAAATTGCGAGCCGGTCAACGACGTTGCGGTGAATCCAATTTTAAATTATCGATTGCGTCATGTTTGCTCACGTGTTTGCGTGTTTGCTCGTTCGAGTCCGCTGATTGCGAGCGAATGTTGGTTTACGCCGTAACAGATGGCACTGTTTGATGGAAATGGGCGTAATCTAATGTAAACTTGTCGATAAACTGAGCCACAACACAACGATCGATTCGTACAATGTTGGTGTTAGTAATAGAACTAATAATGTTGACTTTCATACTAAGCGAACTGATAGATAATCCTTGTATATGTAAGTCATCATTATCAACCTATTACCGGCCCACTAGAAGGCGCCGGTCTCAACGCAAGGGCTTAGGCCGTAGTCCACCACGTTGGCCATGCGGATTGGTAGAGAAATTATGGAGCAGTGCGGAGAGAGAAAGCGGTGTGGCCCCGCCATTTGAAGCGGAGAAAATGAGCGGAACGGAAATAATGAGCGGAGCGGAGAGAGTGAGCGCCTTGTTTGGTTTTACTAGCTCCACTACCCAGTTCTGCATCTCTCCGCTGCAAAACCCATATCTACCGAAGCATTTGCAGCCAATGCTTAGTCATCATCATCATGATCAACCCATTACCGGCTCACTACAGAGCACGGGTCTCCTCTCAGAGTGAGAAGGGTTTTGGCCATAGTCTACCACGCCTGCCAAGCGGATTGGCAGACTTCACACACCTTTGAGAACGTTATGGAGAACTCTCAGGCATGCAGGTTTCCTCACGATGTTTTCCTTCACCGTTAAAGCAAGTGATATTTAAATACTTAAAACGCACATAACTCCGAATAGAATAGAATAGAATAGAATAGAATCGAATAGAATAGAATAGAATAGAATAGAATAGAATAGAATAGAATAGAATAGAATAGAATAGAATAGAATAGAATAGAATAGAATAGAATAGAATAGAATAGAATAGAATAGAATAGAATAGAATAGAATAGAATAGAATAGAATAGAATAGAATAGAATAGAATAGAATAGAATAGAATAGAATAGAATAGAATAGAATAGAATAGAATAGAATAGAATAGAATAGAATAGAATAGAATAGAATAGAATAGAATAGAATAGAATAGAATAGAATAGAATAGAATAGAATAGAATAGAATAGAATAGAATAGAAATGTTTTTTATTCAAATAAACTTTTACAAGTACTTTTAAATCGTCAATTGAAACCGAAAAGTTAGAGGTGCGTGCCCCGGGATCGAACCCACAACCTCCAATTAGAAGTCGGTTGTCCTAACCACTAGGCTATAACAGCTAATGCTTAGTAATTATTACTTATCCAACTATGCAAAATATTTCAACATTTATTTTTATCGTTCGTCTGTATTCTCATAAGCTCCAAACTATGATAGATTTTGATAGAATGAGGTTTCATTGGCTTCGTCTTAAGGCTCATTCGCACAATCAGTGAAGCATCAGTGCCGCGGCCGCGTCGGCGCAATTCCGGCACAGTGAAAATTAGTGAAAAATATTCGTATGCCACTCTATGAACTGACACAGAAACACTGCGTTGTCACTGATACGGAAAGGTGATACGGCTAGACAAAAATACTCGATAGAAAAAAGTTAAAACAGAAACAGTATTGTTTTAGATATTAATATATATAATATACATATACATAGTATGTGTAACAGAATTAATATCTACCATTGTGTACATTCCGAATCTAACATTTATCATGCTAGAACATAAAAATTCAAACTGATAGGAGAATGTATTTACTTATGTACCTACCTCGAATTTAAGCTCGTTCGCATTCGATGATTGCGGCTGAAAATTGTTTTTCAAAAGAGAACAAAATTACATATAAATTACTTTTAAATTATTGCGGGATTTAAATCAGTATCAAAGAAAGTAGAGAGATTTATTCGATACGTAAGCTTTCATCGATGGATTCTGTTAATTAATCGTCATTAAATAAAGTTCTTAATTAAATTGTCACTAAACTATTTATAAAGACTGACTGTACGAGCGACCAGTGCAAGTGTAGGTATATCTACGAAACAAAATAGGAGATAGGTATTGGTAATTGCTTCGATAAGTACCTACGACAGAGTGTATATCTACCTAAACTAAACTGGCCGGAACTGTGAAAAAATATACTACTACCGATGTATCATATACCTACTCTATATCAACAGATAACGGCACGTAATATTATGGCATTAGTTAACCGTTTATATATACACACAAAAGCATTTAATCTGTCTCGTTGACCGGAAAAAGAGATAAAGTTCGTAAATTACTAAAACCCGACTACGCTTAATAATTTAATTTAATATAAAATAATAATTTAGTGTGCAGAACGCGGGGCAAGCAGCTAGTGGCACCATCTATTATGTCTATCCGAATCTAAATCATATTTTACTTTTGTCACTCGAAAGTCGCTTCTCGATTTTTTTCGTGTATAAAATGTAGCCTATGTCACCCGGACCATAACAAAGAATTAACTGACACCTAATTCATCAAAATCGGCACATACACATACATACATACATACATACATACATACATACATACATAGTACATACATACATACATACATACATATACTGCTAAAATCATAACCCTTCCTTTTGGTTTTGCCGTAGTCGGGTAAAAAGGGTTCCTGATGGTCACCTTCACGTACCTATCTATCTGGCTTTATAGTGTTTTCTGGTACTTTCGGCCAACGGTACACTAGCAGACTAGATTATTGCATAAGCAAGTGACTAGACTGCTAGCTTTCTGCGCTAAAATTGACATAATATTAAATGCGGTCAGTATCTCCTTCCTTCATTAATCTCACTTTGTGCTCCGAATTCAAAGTAACAAGTAACCTTGTTCTTTATTCATGAGTCATGAGATTAAGCTGTACCTTGGAGACGCTGAGATATTGTTAATTAAAAGTGCAAAATTAACTAACTTTGTTTAGAACAATGCAATATTGGACTCGACAAGAGCCACTTTTCACGACGAGCTCACGGAATTGCTGTAATACTGTGTAAATTAAACATTAATTATACTTAATAGTTTCAACAGTTACTCTGTCCACATACAGTTAACTTCATAATGCCGTTGTATTTGTTTTTAAATCTTAAAATGTAGTTAAAAGTTTCAAGTAGGTATGTATATAATAACAAGTTTCAAAGGTAAGGAATAATATTTTAAAAATGCTAATAAATCCTTATGGGATAAAATCTATCTATAATATAATAAAACTGTAACAGATCCAATTCTGTACATTGAAGATATTTTGAAAATTTTTATTGGAGGGTACTCTATAATCGATACTGAAGCCAAAACTGCAATTTGTTTCATTTTTGTCTGTCTGTCTGTCTGTCTGTCTGTCTGTCTGTCTGTCTGTCTGTATCTTGGCCGCGCATCACGCCGAAACTACTGAATGGATTCGAATGAAACTTGGTACGATTTGAGTTTATACTCCGAGGTAGGATATAGGATACTTTTTATCCCGAAATTCACCACGGTTCCCTAGGGAGAGGGGATGAAAGTTAAAAGGTGTATTTAGCTGTAATTCATTAATGCGTTGTTCGATTTCACTCATTTTTTTAACCGACTTCAAAAAAAGGAGGTTCTGTATTCGACCCGTATGTATGTATGTATGTATGTATGTATGTATGTATGTAAGTATGTTCGCGATTATCTCCGCAACTAATGAACCAATTTTGATGATTTTTTCACTATCGTTATCTACATACTTTCAAGAAGGTTTTAGTATATAACACATCGAGTTATCATTCTAACGTACGAATTTATAAGCATAAATGTACACATATGTCACTAATATGTTCTCTGAGATTGCCAGACCTATTGCTGAAGTCTGATATAGCTATTCTGTCCCAAGACTTCACTCTGCTACGCCTACGTAACATTGACTTTTTGCAAAAAGTTTTGGGCTGAAGTCAGTACAGTTGCATATAGAGTGATTCCTTGGAGTTTGTGCATGGTTACGTGTATTTCCATTCTATACAAAGCCAAACCGCAAGGGTGTGAAACTAGTCGCGTATAGATTGTAAATTACGGTCTATCCAAATTATACAAGAGTTTTACGCATACAAACTAATCTTGTATAGATCAGAAGTTAGGTTAGGTTGGGTTAGAATATAATAAAACCACTCACCTATAGTATGACACATAAAATGTATATGTCACAGGATATTTAATAATAATTAAGAATATATAGGTCATAATCTATTTTACATAGTTCTCATTTATATTATTATTATTATTACCTAATATAAAGAAAACAAATCACTAAAAAGCATAAAATAATTTTTTTCAAAGAAAAATGAACCGACTTCAAACGAATCGAACTAAAAAGTTTAAAATAATTTTTTATTCATTTAGATTGACGATTAAACTAACTAACTCAAATGATATATAATTTTTTGAAGTCGGCGCCAAACCACATTCAATTCGTGTAAGTAAAATCAGAATATCCACTTTTGAATGCGAGCGCGGTGAACCTAGTCGCGGAGGGTGAGTCTGGGACCCAGGGGGCACATTTTCGACTTGAAGTGAACTTGAAGTCATTTGGCGCCGACTTCAAAAAATTATATATCATTTGAGTTAGGTAGTTTAATCGTCAATCTAAATGAATAAAAAATTATTTTAAACTTTTTAGTTCGATTCGTTTGAAGTCGGTTCATTTTTCTTTGAAAAAAATTATTTTTGTTAGAAAGGTAGTACTTTATATATTGTCCCGTAAATATTTCAAGGTCATAGGTTTGTTAGTTCAGAAATGACAGACATTTATTGGGTTCAAATAACATGGGACCCGGATCTTTGTACGTACGGCTTATTTTATACTGGTGTGCATTTAAATTTATGTTTGTCGGTCTGTCTATTTGTTTCAACTAATCTCAAAAACGGCTGGATCGATTTTAACCGAACTTTCAATGGGTAGTGGTAGTATGGTAGTATGGATAGGTGTTGTTATAAGGAGTAACTTATGCTACATTTAGTTTAAGTACATAAAAGAATTATGGGATCCGTTCCGATCCTATACAAAACCTATAAACACGCGTACGAAGTCGCGGGGGTCAGCTAGTACTTTAATATAATAAAGCGGAAGAGTTTGTTTGTTTGAACGCGCTAATCTCAGGAACTACTGGACCGATTTCAAAAATTCTTTCACCGTTGGATATGTACGTGATCTCTGAGTGCTATAGGCTATATATTATGTACCACGGGCGAAGCCGGGGCGGACCGCTAGTGAATAAATATAGAAGGGTTCCAAACGCGCTCTGGCCTGAAAAAAGGTCACGACAAACTCAGCCCGATATTCCTTTATCTAATTTAATTTAAATTTTGAACTATTGGGTAAAGCAACTACCTAATATCCAAGATTTCTTTATCATTAAAATCTTTTACTCCTTGTATAATCCTCTACCTTCCTGTGAAAACCTCATCAAAATCACTTAAGTTTTCTAGTCTTATCTTAGGTAATTAGGTATCTATTAGCATAGGTTAAAGATGTCATACTTCACGGGTTTATCACTACATAGTATAAAACAAAGTCGCTTTCTCTGTCCCTTATCCCTATGTCCCTATGTATGCTTAAATCTTTAAAACTACGCAACGGATTTTGATGCGGTTTTTTTTAATAGATAGAGTGATTCAAGAGGAAGGTTTAGAAGTAGAAAAATTGGACCCGGTAGGTGGCGCTAATAGCAGGCAGGACGACGTCTGCCGGGTCCGCTAGTGAGAGGATAAAACTAATCACGGCGAAATTAGTTCAATGCGGACTTAGTTGCGAATGAAAACCAGTATTTAAACTAATTTATGCAAACACAACATTGCTTTATTTAATCAGCGGCTTGTCCTGTTAGTAGGTTATTACTGCAGCGACCGAGCATTAACTAAGCATTAACATAGTTGAAGTTTCTTGTTGTTGCAATGGATTATTGATGTATAGCTGTTTGTACATGTAGCTGATCAATACAAGCCCCTGCTTTTAGATATTATAGCTGTTTTACTTCTGTTTGACCATTTATTACATTCTTGATATCATAACAACCTAGTTATAGACATAATATTATGATATATGATAATTTTTTTTTTTTTTGACGCTGGGAAATGCATTTACGCACACCCTCCGGAAGCCCTACAGCGGACTGCAATGCTTCCGGAAGATAGTGTGGGACTCAAGCAGACCGATGGCCAGAATACCCACTAAAACCCAGCGATGTTCCTCCGTGTCGCCTGGTGGCTGGGTTACGGGTACACTTGCGCAATCATCCGCGACCCAGCCGGCGCCGTCCGCCGAGGCAGACCCTCCACCGGGGGACCTAAAGGCCCCCTAACACCGTCTGAGGCGCACCAGGAACATAATGGTGGGCCTCCCGACCCGAGGCGTCTCAACGGGCGACGGATACACCATTCCATCACCCGGAGTTCCTCGCTAGAGGCAACCCTCACGAGGGCCACACCCGCAGGCGACCCTCAAGAGGTTCACCCCTCGTGTAATTTTTTATAGAGGTTTTCTTCCTCGCGGCCCCTCGCTCAGTGCGTGGGGCCCCCGATTCCGCTCAGTGCGGATTACGGGTTGCCCGACGGTGGCCGAAGCCAGCGCCCACCGGCCAAAAAGACCAGCGGACCCGCCGCGCAGGGCGTTTCCACCCCCTCCTGTAATTTTTTAACGAGGTTTTCTTCCTCACGGCCCGAAAGCCTCCCCCCCAATTGTCGCCGCCCGGAGTCTCCACAGTCCACTCTGATGAACAGAGAAGTACCAGGATCCTCCAAGCGGCAACCCCCTGCTGGTTTTGGTCCGCGCCCGGTTTCCCCGGTACCTCCCATATCTGGGAGGCGTTCCCCCATCCGCCACCGGGGGGACGCGCCCGATGGGGGACCAGCAACCCCACACGGGAAATATCAACTCTTACGTTTTTATCTCGGAAAATCAGATTTCCGACGGGATATTTAAAGACCTGAATTAAACACTATACGATGTATAGATTAAGCTCTTTTTCTGTATTTAACTCGCTTTTATATAAGCTTTACAGTTTAGCCGTAACTAAGTATACATCATCAGTACTAGTTAATTATAAAATAAATCTACCAATAGTAGTAATATTACTACTTGTAGTCATCATCATCATCATCATCATCATCATGATCAACCCATTACCGGCTCACTACAGAGCACGGGTCTCCTCTCAGAGTGAGAAGGGTTTTGGCCATAGTCTACCACGCTGGCCAAGCGGATTGGCAGACTTCACACACCTTTGAGAACGTTATGGAGAACTCTCAGGCGTGCAGGTTTCCTCGCGATGTTTTCCTTCACCGTTAAAGCAAGTGATATTTAAATACTTAAAACGCACATAACTCCGAAAAGTTAGAGGTGCGTGCCCCGGGATCGAACCCACGACCTCCGATTAGAAATCGGTCGTCCTAACCACTAGGCTATCACAGCTTTTTTTGTAAAGCAAAACTTGTAGTATTAAGTACCTATTACAGCTTAGTTCCTACACGTGTTATAGGTATAATCGTTAAGTACGATATGACACCTGCCTGGCAGTGGCGGAGTTTAGCGCATTAGCATAACTGAACAGAACGCTGTAATAACAGACAACAGTCTTACTTGTGTAAACCTAATTGTACTAAATCAATAGCGCTGTTTAACTGCTTGAAGGATTGTTCACGAGAAATACTAAGCACTGGCTACAATCACTGCAATGGCAGAGAGGAAAGCCCGTCAATTAAGGTCATAGTAAGTTAGGTAAAGATTTTGGAGACCTAATGGTTACTTTTGTCAAGAGTCAAGACCTCTTTGAGTATTACAATCTGGAGGTGCTTTATAATTTCAACGTATATTGAAATTATTTGAAATACTCGTGAAATTCTTTGTAAAAAAATTAACTGACATTCACTGTTTGGGAATATCCTAGATTTTTTCATACAAAAATTACAAACTTTTCAGGCATTTCTTATCTAGATTACTAATGATAAATTATTATTATAGAAAATTGCTATATACCTATTACCTATACTTAGTAGGTACTTACCTAATATTAATTTAGCGTGTCGGTCTGTGTTTGATCCAGAAAATCGAAGATATCCCGCCGCGGGAGTTTTATGAAAACAAATGATAAGCATCAGTCGAACATAGCACGTTTTTAAAGTTCGATTCAAAAAGTGTAGTTGTAGCTACAACATAATCTCACGAAAACCAAATCTTAATTTTCACACTGCGTTTAATTTATTTCAATCATGACGGCCTTTGTTCTGCCCAATTCCAGCCTCCGGTTGCAGCGGATGCGTATCATGATGGACAAATTAACTGTAAAGGCGGTTACACATTCGTCATTCACCGACTTAGTGGTGATATTATAACTTTTGCATTTGCTCATTTTTAACGGCACATGTCTAATAGAACGACAGGGGACCCCGAGATATGTGTCATACCTAGTACCTACATAACTCATGTCAAATGTCAATGTATAACAGAACTTATATCAATGTAATCTCTACAATATGTATATGTACTGCAGTAATATACTGTATTAAAACAAAGTTAAAATCAAATTAACTTATTTTCATTTCTTTTTACATATTTTGTGATTTCACGATGGCCAAATGAGAACAAATACCACCGGTTCGAAAAGCGAATTCTACTTGTTTTAGTACTAATACTTAATAACTATATTAATACAACGTTTAGTATGTACCTACTTTGTATGCAAGTTTCTGTTGAAATATTATCTACAGCTAGTAAGAAAGTGACGCTTATTAGTTTAAACAAATCGGATGCAAGAGCAAACTCGCCGTCGATAAAAATAAATTATGCACAAGAAAGTAAGATTAATTACTGAAGACCGGTCCCGTGCAATGTGGCCGGGCCCTTACCGGGAGTGCTGTTAACGAGATAATACACTTGATTATTCAGTTAAAAAGAGCCTTATTGAATAACTCTCGTGTTAATTGCATTTTCACTTCGTCATTGCAGCGTATGAACAAGTTTTTGGTCACAGTTTTGGCCACATCAATTAATAATTAATGTTTCTCAACCGAATTTCGATAACGGCGGCCAATCTCAACCGAGGCGGAGGCTAGCAAACTACGGAGGAGATATTATAGTGCACAAGTGTGTACGCATGGAACCCTCGTAGCTTTAGTTTTAAGTTTCCGTAAGTAATTATCACCATTGCCTGTTCCCAAATTGACGTTCAAAAAGTGTACAGTGTACCTACTTTGAATAAATGAATTTTGAATTTGAATTTGAATTTGCATCAAGTGGACTAGTACTTAGTCCTTCACTCTCATAGTCCGATGGGACGCCAATGCGACACAATCGGAGAGTGATCAAGCGCAGGACCGCTATGCTTGGAGTGTCCGTGCGGATCAAACCAGCTGGGTTATTCTGTAACTTAGTTAGCAACTGAAAATAGTTGCCAACGAATTAGTTTGATATACATTGCTGCTTTACTGTGGGAAATATAAAGTGTTTTCATAATTTTAGTAAAGCAGCAATGTATATCGAACCAATTCGTTGGCAACTATTTTCAGTTGCTAACTAAGTTACAGAATAGCCCCCCAGGTATAAGCAGATCTACGAAAAACATAAAAGAACAAGACAGAATAGCAGATCTATCAAAGCTCATCGAGTTTCGAAACTGTGTTGCGACTTGCGGGGCACATAGCTCGAAGAACCGATAGACGAGGTTTTAGATTCATGAAAGAAAGACCCGAAAAGATGATCCGAAATCCGAAAATTCGGGAAATCTGAAGGTGCTTTTTTTCAATGCATCAGCTAGTTATGTATAAAGTTTCTCTAAAAATATACGGGTTTAGTATAGCAAGTATCACTGTTTGTCAGGCAGCCGCAATACGGCTTCCCCGTGGCCCAAATTGTCGTTCACAAAGTTTCGGTTTCTGGGTCAGTGTGCTTAGTCTAAAGCGGAGCACTCGAAAACGAACTCGAAAACTATTGATCGATTTCAGAGTAAAATAGACCTAAAATGGCTTGTATTAAGGTTTGAGTTCGCCAATACATTCAGCATTCGAACAATGCTGAATGTATTGGCGAACTCAAACCTTAATACAAGCCATTTTAGGTCTATTTTACTCTGAAATCGATCAATAGTTTTCGAGTTCGTTTTCGAGTGCTCCGCTTTAGACTAAGCACACTGAGCGCGAATGTAAACAAATATTTTACTACGTACTAAAGTTAAAGAAACTACTTTTTTTGCTAGACTTGTGTACCACCACTATTATGTTCCTATTATGTATGTTTATGGAGAAGTGAACCTTTGTGTTGAAAAGACAGTTTATCTTGGAATTTTCTCCTCTAGCTTGAAAATCATTAATTAAATGATACCTAAAACAAAACGTTTCGTTCGACGATAACAAATCCAGAGTATTATGTACACGAACAAAGTATTTTTAAGTAGTATATAAGTAGTAGGTACCTATAGTAGCTTCCCCAGAAAACTTTTTCTTTTTTCCGGCATAAAAAGTATCCTACGGTCTTTAACTAACGTTACACAACTAATAAACAAAACATCAAGTTACACTGTTGCTGCGTGACTGAAGAACAATCCAACATATTACAAACACATTCCAACATTACACACAATCCAACATATTATGCAGTGATAGTGATAAAGTCGGTTTTTGCAAAGATTTTACATCTATACTAATAAATAAAATTGAAGTGTCTGTCTGTAATATCGAAATAACTACCTCATATTAAGCTCATATGGTTATTTGAACGCTACCATAACCGAATCACACGTTTTTAAATTTTTTGTCTGTCTGTCTGTCTGTCTGTCTGTCTGTCTGTCTGTCTGTCTGTTTGAACGGGCTAATCTTCGGAACGGCTGAACCGATTTTGACGGGACCTTCACATACAAGTAGAGAATTAACCAGGGAGTAACATAGGCTACTTTTTTAACCGACTTTCAAAAAAGGAGGAGTTGTGTTTTTCTACCTATGTACACCGATATCTCCGAGACTTCTGAACCGATTTGCGTAATTTTTTTTTTAATCGATAGAGAAACATTGCGACCCTGTTCTATAAAAAATTTGGATTCCAACTCGTCAATCCTGATGCTGTAGGGGACCTAATCCCCAAAACTAATGGGTTTTAGAAACTTTCGGTTATTTAAATTGATATTGGGAGTACCAATTAATGACTTTATCGTTGAATGAACTCGAGTAGATACATATCCAACTCCTCAACCCTGATACTGTAAGGAATTGTATTCCGAAATCGTGGGGATCCTACGGGATTTTTCCGTTTTGGGGACGGGTTTCTACAGATAAGCTACTTTTTGTTCTGGAAAATCAAAAGTTCCCACGGGATTTTTAAAAACCTAAATCCACACGGGCGAAGCCGTGGGCATCATCTAGTTTTAAATATTATGAGCTCTATAACCTTAACCAGACTATGTAATTTTTTTTTAATTTCTAAGAAATTGTCTTATAATTCTTACAAAGTGTTTTTTTTACAAAGAATATACCTTGGAGCACTCTCTCACAATCGTGATAAGAAAATACATCAAAAGGAAATATTTCTTGACAGTAAAAAGAAACTCGGTCTTTCGAAGAGGAGCAATGCAACCTTATCCTCTGCTAGAATGCTGGACCACTGGGTCAAAAAATTGGTGGGTATTGCTCATTGATTCATAATATCGTACACTCATACCGACGCGTGATTTTTTTACTAAACATTAAACTTTCTTGAGTTTTCTTAGGGTGGATGACCTACGGATGTGCATGACCACCATTATCTCCGCCTTTGCACAGTGGACGCAACATGCATCACAACTTAGTACCTACAACTGTTTTAAGATAGTAGAATGGTTGTTGATTGATATTGTAGACTCTTCTTAGATCACGGCGCTTTTTGTAACTCTCGTAGCTTTAGTTTAAGGTGCCGTAAATAATTTATCACAATTACCTCACTTTCACATATTATTTCTGAAATTGCTTGACCTTCAAAAATGTTAATATTTTTGTACCAATTTTGCAATACATAAATCAGAATCGGAAACTGTGTATTGAATTTCGTCAGTTTGTGTTGCAGTTTCTTGAAATCGAAAACTCGCATGAAATCAAAAACTTTCTAAGCGCTATGACTTCTCGCAGGTGTGTTCCTTTACGTTTGATAAAATGATAAATACGAGTGGGTATACCTACTTGTTTCGAAAAGGAAATTTTCTTTACAACTTTTTACTTAAACTCAAAAACGTCTGCTCTTTGATCTCGGCCATTATTGGAACAAAAACTCCATCGTTTTGTAATTATTTTGCCTTTTGATTCAAGGAAAATAATTTCATTTTAGACAATGACCCGTGGTTGCTGAGTGGTTAGAGGGTTTGTTCTTACAAAGAGGGTAAATGTTTCAAATCCCGCGATAGTTCTGTGTTCTGAGTTTTATATTACTTTTAAATAAATTCAGGCATTTGCCTTGTTTATTTTTTAACCGATAAACGTCCACTATTGGACGTGGGTCTCTTGCAAGGATTGCCACAGAACAAAATCTTGTGCCGCTTGTATCCATCAGCTGCCAGATAGTCGCTTGAGATTGTCGAAATTACGTTATCACCCAGTAATTATAGTAAGGTATATTAATAGAACCTAAGCTTAAATGGATCGAGTATGTAGAAGAAGCTATATCCATACCTACATGTAGATAGACGTATACGTGTCTTCAGCAACTAGTAATATAATATCCGCCTCGTGTATTACTATGAGGTTAATGACTTTGACCTCATTTTAATCCCCTTAGGATCCTTTAGACTGAAACATTTAATTCTAGGTACAGATAACATGACGTCACATAATCCCACCACCCAACCACTAACCATTTACACTATACAGTACCGAGTGGAAATTCGACTTTAAAACTTATCACACAGAGTTCTGATTAGTACTGAAAGCGGAACGCAGAATGGCAGCTAGTAATGTTATAAATTTGTGTTAGGATTAATTGAAGATTAAACTGTAATAGAAAATTATTTAGCCAATTTGCGCTTACGGAGGTAGTTTAATATAGATAATATTATAACGGTAGAGCTGCACGGGAGCGTAATGTGCGTTGATTGTAAAAATAGAACTTTGATAAATCAAATAATGTATTAGTATAATCATGAGCCTACTCTATACTTTTGTCCACTATCTAAATATTCTTGTATACTAATTACTATAATTATAGGCAGCGGCACAGTTCTCGAGGCATGCATATAGTTGCGCACGCGTATTGTCGCCCACTCGCTCTACAAATGATTCATGTGTGTACGAAGACGGCGGTAACCAATGCGGGAGACAGAATATGACGTGATAATATGACAGCGAACCAATCACGTACCTGCTCCCGTCACGCCCCGCTTGACCCCGCCAAACAGACCCAATAAAATATGACTTATGTGCATTTAAGGTCATGCCTTTAAATCCATGCCGATATCATTCGCCAAGTGTACTTTATAAAATTCATAGATTATTTTATTCCTACTGACTATCGACTTATATAAATTTATAATAAATTAAGATTAAAAATTACGAAACAATTAAAAAAAAACTTTTTAAGACGGGCAAGTAAAAAGATCTTAAGCCGACGAAAAATTACAGAAATAAAAAGTTACAATCAAATAAGCCGTATTATAATTTGCTGAACGCCCTTACATTTTTCGGGGCGGATTTTCCTGAAGGCAAAAGATTACGCAAATTTCCAAAGTAATTAATCTACTCGCTAATTGACAGAATATCCGATTTAAGGATAAGCTTGATTTCACCCTTTTTCCCAAAGGAAAATTGGAGCTCACGCTTTTGGACTATTCAATTCAATGTCAGATAAACAGTGAATTTACCTTTGATTTTAAAATACTCCATATATTTCTCAGTTCTTAACTCAATTGAAACAATAGATAATACGATCCGAAACTTTTATAAACTTTTGCGAACATTTAACAGAACACATATAAGGGAGAGTCCGGCAGTACGGGCCGGCATCCAGTACCGGTCAGTTGCTATTTCTAAGATTCTATAACAGCTAATGCTGACACCATTAGCTCCATTTAAGTAGTTCACTTTGACAAGTCTATGCCCAAAACGGCGGCGACCTGTCAGCTACCGACTAACTGCCAGTGCAAAGAATTGCGTTACGCGCGGTGGCGTTCGTTACACAAGTATTGTACCGGGGGTGATATTTTAATATTATTGGACTATATCGACAATAGTTAATCATCGTATGTATTTATTATTTATATAGCTACAATAATAATGTTTTAATTGTTGCTTTATACGTAACATTTTATAATTGAGGTAGTATAGTGATACTAGTGATACTACACTGGTATTTGTTTCTGACCGGTACTGGAGGACAATTTTTTTACTATTAATTTTTAGTGTCTTTAGATTTTATTAATAAATTTGATTCTTTCCAAATATATTGATGTTACATTATTTCTATTTATACATTATGAGTTATTTTACATAAATCAGCAAATATCTAACATATTACTTTGGAGATTTTAATTTTATATCAAATATACCTTAGGGTGTCGGTACTGTAGGACTCTCCCCTATTTTTTTATTTCTTACATTTCTCAATTCTACATGCAATCTTCAATCTTCATACATACAAAACTCATGATTTGGTAAAACTCATGAGTGATAATTAAATTATCATAAACCAATTCCGTCGTAGTAATAAAAAAGGCATTAGGTAAGTTAGAAAAGGCAGTTTCGAGAAACGATATTTTGTTCTTGTACTTGTATTTTTTTTTAAACTACGATTTAATGTTACTATATTATATCAATAGAAAAGTAAAATATTACGTTACTTAATTAAATGAAATGCAGTTAATTAACAATTTTTGTTATGATTTTGTTATGATGCTTACAGCTGTCCTCTCGATTACCACGGCACTGTAGGATTAATTTAATTGGTTTGCTAAAAAAAAAGTAAAATAAAAGTTTTCTTTTTTGTAAGAATAAAAGTTACTATTTTTTTTTTCTTTTTATTCAGCTGTTTGGTTTTCAATACTATAAAAGGCTATGAGCAAGTTCCTTTAAAATCATTTTTAAAAATTCAATCAGAAATATACCATAAAGCTTGCTTCCTTTATGATAATGTGCTATGACGTTTTTATAACCTCAAATTGATGGTTATAATATGTTTTGAAAGTCACCAGGCGCGATAGAAGTCAAGATCAAAAGTACTAAAACTCATCTTAATATAAGTTGGCGTTGCTCGAACACATGCGAGGCAAATGGCCAGACATTTTTTATTCACTTAATGACATTGATATACAAAACCCAAGATACACAATGGTATCGATTCTTACGTTTTAATTCAAATTACATCCGTTTTTCCGTTTTAACGATGTTATATATCTAATGGAAAACAAATTAAATTAATGACTTAAAATATTCATTCTACTCTGCCAATCAAAACACAATACTCAATTATTTAAGACTGGTGTCTAAAATTACAAGTTCTTAACTCTGTACTGAAGTAATATTTTTTTACCAATAAAATTTCGTGATTTTTAATCGTGAAGTTTCGGAATTCCTTGATTCTTTTTCTAATGTTCAATGATTCATTTAAGGATTTCCATTTCTATTGAACTGTGTATGTATATGTTGTTTACATAGAATTAATATTGGTCTCCGCTGCGCTACGACCTAGAAGGAGCAGCGCGTACCAGCGAAGTGCGGCTACAAAAGGTACGCCATATTGGCGTACACTAGTTGAATATATTGCTTTAGTTATAAGTTATGCATGTATATTTATCTAAGCAACACTCTAGACTGTATAAAATATTTTTTCCAGTAATCGGGTAAAAGTTATGAGTCTGGCACCATTATTCTAACACGTCTTTGCATATTATTATGTAGTCGCGTACACACTTCGGTAATTCGTGGCCACATTCAGCGAGCTACTTTTCTTAGATAGTGGATAGTCTAAGGTTGTTTAATATCAATGATGGGCAGCCATTTTTGATTCGGTTGAAGGTCGTTGAACTTGTCGCGGTAACGAGGTAAAAAGTTGTGATCGTTTACGATAAGCCGATATGTAGCGCTAATTTACACTCTCCGGTCGAATGTCAGACTGTGGTGAGCGGTTATATTTCAATTTAAAGTGAGGATATTTTAGGTAGTTGTCCTGTCATTATATGATCGAAGTTAATTATAACATGCGGACACGATGCCGCGCGACGCGTGTTGATTTTCACTGAGTACTTTACGGTTTGAAAATTGGAATGTGTCCGTAAACGGTTTGTCAGTGAAACTAAACTTACAAGACCGATTTTTCAATACATTAATACTATAGAACAGTGGTTTATCTACCTATCTATCTACCTATACTGATAACCGAGCTTTCAGGAGTATCGCTATTGGAGCTAGCCCGGCCTCTGCGCAACAGGGACGTACCACCACTACAGCCTTTAACGTCCCACTACTGGGTACAGCGTGCTTAGTCTCAGTTTGAAGCGCTCCAAAACTAAAAGTATACTATAAGTATACTATTGATCGAATCACAAATGGCTTCAGAGCAAAATAAACCCAAAGACTCTTATTTAGGTCCAATTTACTCTGAAGTCATTGTGATTCGATCAATAGTATACTTATAGTATACTATAAAGTTTTGGAGCGCTCCAAACTGAGACTAAGCACTCAGGCCTTCGCTCTCTAGGAGAGAGGGATTTAGAACTTAGTCCCGCCACGCTGCTCCAATGCGGGTGGGCGAGCTTGGGACGTACACCCCTTTGCACTGTTGCGTAATCTTCGGGTGCCTTAACTTATGTAGTTTAAGAAGTTGCGAGATGTACATTGTACATAGGTATATGCGACTCGATTAGATTTTCGACTTACAACCTAAAAAGTCCGCGTTCGATTCAGGTCTAGTTGAAAATACTGAGATAAAATCGTTTAAAATGTCAACCAAAAAGGGTTGATAAAACATGAAACATCATCGCTATCTATCAGATGCTTTTAGGTCATATCGAATTTCTAGTCAAAGTACCTACAACTTCTAAACTTGAAGAATAGACGAAAAGCAGAAATCCGGTCCAACTACAAAGTTACTAAGTTACTTACTAGTGTAAAGTGCCACAGAAGATTCAAATATTTTACAACTTTTAACAATGTTTTAACAATGTCGAACTGATTTTGAACAAGTGACGTTACAACAGTTTTATTCTATTTATATGGAACTTTCAATCACCTAAATATTCAAATACGTTTTTTTGCTTTTTTTGAGTATAATATCTATTAGCCATTTTATTTTCATAACTTGAAGCTTACTTAAAGCGAACTTAAGCTATTATCATAACTTATATAAAATTATAATTCCTCTTTCCCCTTTAAGCGTAAAGTCTGTGCTAGGAGTAAGTAAAACGTCAATAGTCGACCTTTAGCCCTCATACGCATTAGCGGTCAACCGCGTACGCGGCTGACCGCGCGGCTGGCCGCTTTTATATTTTTATATGCAACCGCTCATTTTGTACGCACTAAACCGCGACGAAATTCTATGAAAAGGCTAGCCGCGCGGTCAGCCGCGTACGCGGTTGACCGCTAATGCGTATGAGGGCTTAGGGTGGGGTTTAAACCTTTTACCTTGTCTTAAAGCTTTTGGAAAAGTAAAACTGTTTCAATGGAGCTCTGTAAACGAGAGTTCCACATTAAAAAGTTATAAAACAAAAAATCCTAGTGTGGTCTACCAAAATGATTACCAAAACCAAGATGATTATCACCAAATACAAATAAAGTTAAGTTTATAAATTATTTTACTGTAGAGGCTCGCACACACTCTAGGAGCCAGTCTCGATAAATCAAAGCGAAGATCGATGAAAAATTATTTTAAAAATGGACGTGCCTTAATCAATGGAAATTTCTGGCGCGCATTCATGGTCAATGACATGACTTTATTAAAGAATACGTGAAAATTTTTGTGTATTTTGTCGTCGTAGTAACACAATTTCTCTATTAGTTTACGTATTAATTACGCACGTGGGCCGCGGGAGGACCTCGAAATTTGGCAGAAATTCGCGTATTCATACGTCTAAGACCGTAAGGCGACTCCACTTACTCTATGAATCGACGCGTCTTCGTGGTGTCCACAATGAGCGCGTAAATAGCGTCACCATCCGACCGGGTTTCCGCGGACGTGATCTTTGAAATCGTACATAGAGACGTAACTACCTACGTGTGGGTATTTTCCTCGATATCCGGCATTTATTTATTAATACGATTGTATAGGATTCAGTTTTTTTCAATGTACGAGAATATTTGTAGCCAATCAACAGGCTTTTGTGGGCTTTTTCAGCACTGGAAAATCGGGACTTAATTCATAGATTCAGAATAAGTCTTGACAAAATATTGCAACTCTGTCTGGGTAGCTTAAAAAATATTAATTTCGGGTTACAAAAATTCAAGCCTATTTAGCTGTGATATTATAACTGTTCTGGAACAATATTGTGTATATATTATTTTGATTGAAAATTTATAAATAAATTAGAAAAATCAAAAAATTTTTTTAGTCGATCTAACCGTGTCCGTGTTTGAATTATTCACGTGTGGTAAACCTAATCGTACAAGTGCTCAAATGTATTCAAATGATGTAATTCTACAAAAGTGTTGTTTATTACGAACAGCTTTTGTTTGTTACAACGACATGGGTTGGTTTGGTGAGAGCGGAAAATTGTTGGGCATGACTCACGATTTTTTCACTGTTATTTATATATTTAATTAAATTTATTATTATAAATTATTTAATTTAGTTATAATTAATAATAGTAATAATTATTGACTCACGATGTTTTCACTGTTTTCAGTGTTACTCGAAGTGTCTCAATCCATGCATGTTTAATGTTGGACAAACGGTAACACTGAGAGTATTAATTATAAATACACACTCAGGCTCAGAGCGTTATTGTTAGTATCTAATTGTAAGACATGCAAAAGACATGTAACCATAGCGTTTCCATAGATAGGTACCATCTAGAATGTATGTATGTACATTATATTACAGATATTTGTAACAAAAAAATGGTTCCTTTTTTACTTTTGTTTAGGTATTTATATTAAGCTTATAAGATAAAATGTATGAAATAATGAAATTATGTAATAGCATTATTTGATAGCATTTCTTAAAAAAAACTAGGGTAGTCCTGACGATCATCTTGGTAAGAAAAAAAGACGTAAGCGTAGGTACTTATCACATATTTTACGTACTATCTTTAATAAACTTACACATCGGGAAAGAAATAATATCGTAAAATTATACCTACAAAATTATTAACCCAGCCTAACATTTCAAATCCCATTTCCTGTACAAAATTTTCAAAATTTGATATCCCTAAAATCAGTGGAAAGCGTCCCAACTCGATAACCCCATCAAAGTAGTAAAAGTACTTTGATGGGGACAAGTAAATATATTGTATGCTGAAACCTTTAAACGCAAACCGAATCTTTTAAAGGTTTTAATTACAGTAAGTGGCGGCCCTTGACTCCCCGGCATCAATCTGCTTAATGCGGACACAGATACCTGGGGAAACAAAACGAGACGAACATTTTTCCGCGTCATTCATCGCCGTCGAAATCTGTGAAACCACCCGTGAAGGCACTGCCGTACCGCAGTTTGGTTATCGTACAGTATAGTAAGGAAATGATGTTTGGAACCCTCGTAGTTTTAGTTTTTAAGTTTTCGTAAGTAATTATCACCATTACCTCACTTTCATGTTCTTAAATTGATGTTCAAAAAGTGTAGCAATTTCGAATAAAGTTTATCTGACTTTGGCCATATTATTTGGGTAACGGCTTTTGAATATTTCCAACTGGTTTCTGATAACAACCACTTCTAATTTAACTCTTTTCCATAAAATAAGTCGTTGTAGTCGTTAAGCGGTATAAACCCATTGTGAAGAACCCGATCTTGTGAATCCTGTATCCAGCATCTACCTAATCCGATGTTTTTTTTTTCTCTCTTCCGATTAACTCTGATGAAAAAACGCAAATAACTCGGTTTATTACTCTTTCCTACGCTAGCAATAGGTACTAACACTAATCGCTAATTTGAAATCAAAGAAAACAAAAACACGATTTGCTCTATTTGCCAAAGTACTTTATTATCTCCGAAAATAAGTTTATTTCTGAACTGTATAATAGCTGCGCTGTGGCACAACACACCGCAGTTTCGATACTTTTTCGTTGTGTAAATATTCATTAGCAAGATTGTCGATATGTCGCGACGTGTATGTACTCCGTATGTATAGAATTTGCGACATTGTATCGTACTTTTGAAATCGTCGCAATTTGAATGTCGTGCAGGTACTATCTGTTATGTTTACGCAAAGCGAGGATCACGCTTTTGTGATCGAGGCTGATTCAATTTTGTGAAAGCATCGGATTTAGTAATGGCGTGATATTTGTAAGCTTCTCTACAATATGTGTTATAGCTATAGCGAATAAATGGAAACCTCTGGAGTTTATCATGTATTGGCAACATGAACTTTAATGATTTATTCTAAGAGACATCAATATGGCATGTTCAAAACAAAGACAGCAAAACAAACTAATTAAATAAATAGAACTAACCGAAGAATTTTGAGATTTGACATAACATATAAAGTAAATATACAGGCATACATACTATACATACATAATATAAAGACATATTTATTAATTTGAGGTTATTACACAATTATTGAATTTCTTAAAGCTTCTCAGCATAATCTGCTTTCTGAACTAGTGTTAGAATCTGGATTTTGAGTTGTAAATTAAATAAAAACGTTGAATTTTGAATTTTTTAAAAGTATGACAATTTTCTTACCAAACTTGAATCTCGTTGATTGCTTTCAGAAGGTAGGTACAACTAATGTTAAACTTTTTAAGACTACAAAATTTTATCTCCCGTAAATGCATAAGACTCTTGCAGAACCGTCCAAAATGTAATGAAGACGAGGAAGCGGCTAGGTACACTTAGGATCGCTAATTGCGTTTTCCGACGGCACTTTGTGCAAGCTTATGATTAAAGAGCCGGCTTGTCGCTACGGAAGGTGCCTCCAAAAATAAACTCAAAGAGGTGAATATTTAAATAGGGCGGTCAATGCGTCCTCACGCGCTCCCAAGATATCACCCTCCGAAATTCAGTAGTACCCTCAACTCTTCTCCCTTGAGGTACTGACCGAACTTTTCGAATTGGCCGGATAAATTTTAAATTGGATTAAGCCCCGGGCTCTTCGTGACGCCGCAAAGAATATGAGCGATGACTTCGATGTAACTCGTAGGTACGTCTCGACCAAAATAACTTGACACCCGTTATCTTGCGCTTCGCTAACAAAGCGGTCCAGTGAAATTGCCCTTTCCATTATAGCACACAATCATTATGGAATTAAAGCAATATCTATGTTCCGGTTATGATATAATTGAGCCTTTATGTGAATGTGCCGAGTGCCGTTACGCATAGTGATGCAACTGTAACGGTAAACGCTTTGCTGCGGCGGATTTCCTGGATTCGACTCCCAGGTTGCATTGGCATGTCTAGACATGACATGTGTCTGTTTGTTTTTACAGCCATGTTTGTCATGTGACGTGATTCATAGTGGCAATAAAATGTACATTGCGTTGCTTGAGATTCATTATGTCATCATTCGTTTGTGTTTATGAGGTGTTATAAAGAAGCGATTAAATTATCAAGGCCATTATCACGAGAACTCGTCCGTTAAGAGTATAGTTTATTTTTAGCGTGCCTCATACAAACGAATTTGTATTTGAACCAATTAAAAATGAAACGTTGTAAACACTCTGGGGAAACTTATATAATTATGTGTCTGTGATTTGCCAGATTTTTGTTAAAAATATATACCTACCTAGTTTCAAAATTTATAGAGTCTCAAAAATTTACATACAAACCGTTTAGCCTGTATTTTACATCAGATGGAAGTTCATCGTCATTCATCATTACCAACCCACTACAGGGCACAGGTCTCCTCTCAGAATGAGAAGGGTTTAGAATTCAGATGGTAGTCCACCAGGCTGACCAAGTGCGGATTGGTGGACTTCTACTTGACTCGCCTCTGAAAACATTATGAAGAACTCTCAGGAATGCTGCAGGTTTCCTCAAGATGCTCTTCACCTGTAATAAAGCAAGTGATATATAATTGCTTAAAACGCATTTAGCTCAGAAAGTTGAGATTCGTCCCGGGGATAGGACTCGGTCTCCTCCAAAGAGAGACCGAAATCTTAACATAAGGCTATCACTGCATTGTGGTCACACTGTGACTGTATTCTTACAATTTCGTTCGGAACTCTTGGACTCTATGAAATTTTACTTTTCTCATATCAAAAATAGTCGCAAAGTGTTAAGTCCAAATTAGACGGGCCCCGTTCATCGTTCATTATTGCGATGAACGATGCACGCTTCGATATTTGCTATGGCACAGTGCCTGTGAACGATGAACGGTCGGTGTTTAGACGGTTCATTTTCTATGACTCATCGATGAAGCCTCGAAAATGAAAGCAAAAATCTCGAAAAATGAACCGTCTAATTTGGGCATTTACGAATTTGTTTGCGAAATTCTCTGATATTCTTATTAAAACCAACGACACTCTAATTGCTTAGGACTACGTACGAATTACGCTACGATACACCAACCTTATTTGTTGCGGGATCGCGTCGTACTAACCCACAGGGCTATCGCTCTTCCCCAGTGGTCCATTCATTTAATTCGGCCATTAAACGGCCCGTATACCAGATTACATACTTCCGTCGACTCCTTATGAAGAGTAACTAATACCAATTACTGTTATAGAGACGTTACAAGGGGGTGGGACTCGTTTGCTGAGAGCTTGCGAGCTTTGTTACAAATTGTTAGCAGGCGAACACTGTTCGTTAGACTTTTACCACTACATTGATATTTCGTACAAGCGTACCTATTTTTAACCCCCGACGCAAAAACGACGGGTGTTATAAGTTTGACGTGTCTGTGTGTGTGTCTGTCTGTCTGTAGCGCTCAAACGGGTTGACCGATTTGAATGCGGTTTTTTTTTGAAAGGTGAATTATTCGAGAGTGTTGTTAGCTATGTTTGATGAAAATCGATCCAAGATGGCCACCGCTACAAAATTGCGGAATACATATTTTTTCACAACTCCCTTAATATGGGTATCAAATGAAAGGGCTTGACTAGTAAAATAGCACTATGCAAATTCAAGATAGCTGCCGCCACAGAATGGCGAATGTAGGGGTTTTTTTTAAATTTTTAATTTATATTTGTATGTATTATATTACTGACAGGACAGCGCTATACTATACGTAAATCGAGCGGGACTAGGACAAACCTATACGCAATACTGCTCGGCGTACTTCTGCATTGCGAGCGACGCGACGTGGCGCTTGTTTGCTTGAGTGATGTTTAGTATTCATTGCTTGTACTGGCATAAAGTATTCCAAGGCCCAGTGTTTCGCCAAAATTTGCCAAACACTGTTTCAACATGCAATTAAAATTATGTACTTACCTAAGTATTTCGTTACAGTTACACGTCTAAAAATTATATATATATAGAAAATTATGTACCTAGTAAGATTCTACAATGAATCATAACAAACAAGTATAAATTAAAAACTAAAAAAACTCCCGATATTCGCCATTTTGTGGTGGCGGCCATCTTGGATTTGCATAGTGCTATTCTACTAGTCAAGCCCTTTCATTTGATATCCATATTGAGGGAGTTGTGAAAAATATGTAATCCACCATTTTGTGGCGGCGTCTATCTTGGACCGATCTTCATCTGTTTGATGAAGATCGGTCCAAGAACTCTCCCGACTAATTCACTTTTTAAATAAAAAAAACTGCATTCAAATCGGTTCACCCATTTGAGCGCTACGGTGGAACAGACAGACACACACACACAACGGGTGGACCGACACAGCCTAACCTACGCTACTAAATCAATCATAGAACAGGATCAGTTTGATCGATATCATGTCAAAATCAGCACCAACCAAGTTGATTCGTCTGTCAATAAGCAAGAGTCTAATCAGGTCGAAAACAAACCCCTCCAGTTGCGCCGCAGCCGAGCAAAAAGGGGTTTTGTTTTTACATCATTAGCAAAACACACATAGTTAATCCAAATTCAAAGTACCAGGGGTGCATAACAAAACAAGAGTAAACAACGCCACTTGGCTTAGTTAATCAAGGCGTCACTAATCCAACGGACTATTTGTCCGGGTAGCCGCGACATTAGTCCCGTGTCCGGCCCGGATCCGGGGATAGGGATTGACCGGGATTTATCCGGGATCGCGAAGTTTAGTTTCAGATGGCTGCAATATTGGATACCTACTTAACGCCATGAAGGAATCTATAATATAATAAGACTGTAACAGATCCAATTCTGTACATTGAAGATATTTTGAAATTTTTTATTGGAGGGCATTCTATAATCGATACTGAAGCCAAAACTGCAATTTTTTTCATTTTTGTCTGTCTGTCTGTCTGTCTGTCTGTCTGTCTGTCTGTCTGTCTGTCTGTATCTTGGCCGCGCATCACGCCGAAACTACTGAACGGATTCGAATGAAACTTGGTACGATTTGAGTTTATACTCCGAGGTAGGACATAGGATACTTTTTATCCCGAAATTCAGCACGGTTCCCTTGGGAGAGGGGAAGAAAGTTAAAACGTGTATTAAGCTATAATTCATTAACGCGTTATTCGATTTAACTCGTTCTTTTTTTGTTAGAAAGGTAGTACTGTAAATATTGTCCCGTAAATATTTCAAGGTCATAGGTTTTGTAGGTCAGAAATGACAGACATTACAACCCTCAGTATTGGGTTCAAATAACTTGGGACCCGGATCTTTGAACGTACGGCTTATTTTAAACTGGTGTGCGCTTAAATTTATGTTTGTCGGTTTGTTTATTTGTTCCAGCTAATCTCCGAAACGGCTGGATCGATTTTAATGGTACTTTCAATGTTATAAGGAGTAACTTAGGCTACATTTAGTTTAGGTACATAAAAGAATTATGGGATCCGATCCGATCCTATATAAAAACCTATATCTACGCGAACGAAGTTGCGGGGGTCAGCTAGTTCTGAAATATTAGTAGAGACAACAATAATTATGACTAGGTAGGTATGTAAGAAAAATATTACTATGCACTTTGCGCCACCAAGATTGGAACAGTGCAAGTAATTTTATTTGAGGTGACAAGAAGCCAAATTTTCTGTACCAAATATATTCGATATTCCAATCAAAGTCAATCACACTAATAAATTAACACGTTCCGGGACAGTACGTCGAGAGGCGGGCCGCAAATTCCTATATATTACGACACAACGTCTGTCGACGGCTGATTTTGAGCTTCGAAATATGACAGCCCGTCGAACAACGGGCGTCAACCATAGAATATATAGTAGGCTGACGTATTAGTGTCGTATTACAAGAACTTAGAACTATCTAGTGTCACATCGTGAAGTTTTATGAGCACACAAGTAAACTACACGCACACATGCAAACTTGTCTCGTGTTGTGACACAACGGCCTGGGCCGGGTGCGCGTATACGCATCCCCCTACTTCAGTCGGAACTGTGTCACTGCGCGGGAGCCTCGCGTCGCTCGAGTCAACGCCACGGAACACGATCGCAAAACGTAGGTATTATTTCATAATTACTTGTATTTTATAGTTGTTTTGTTATAAAATGTGTTCACGAATAAGTACAAACGTATAAAATGTAAATATTGTTGTTGAATCTTGTCGAAATCCTTGTATTAATTCTATAGTGTTAAAGATTATACCTATTATCTGTAGGTAGGTATGTTATTTCTGCAATCTTTGTATTACTGTGGTGTTAGTGGTTATACTTACTATGCTTACCTTTTCGTAGATGTCTTCTAGACGAAGAAAACCGTCACCGGTGCCCGAAGAAGGAGTATCAGAGTCTGAAAATCATGATCCTTTTTCCGACGGGGATGGAGAATACGCATCCGACAGAAATTATGAACCCCCAGAAGACGAGTCTGACTCCAGTGATAGTATTTTTGACAGCCGGCGTGGATTTTCTCAAACTGGAAATCGGATGCGAAGGAGTTTGTCCCAAGGCGACTCGGATGAAGAGGATTCTCAGGCAGCTGATGGTGATGATGCTGAATCTTTGCATTCGCAAGAGGATCATAGTCAAGGTACTCATCCCAATCCTAGTGCTCAAGTAAGTGAATGTAGTGACGATATGGATGTTTCAATAGACGGCGACAATAATATTCAGAATTCTCAAAATACGAACGATGTTGAAGGCGGCGATGCTCAGATTGCTCAGTCTACCCAAAATTCTGATGCTGAAGATGGCGAGGAGACTGAAGCAGCAGATAATAATGAAGCAGGTAATCTACAACAAGACACCGCTAGTAATCATTCGAGGGTAAGTGATCAGTCAGAAAATTTGTTTCAAAACAATGAGACACCAGCATCAGTCCGAGAACCTAGACGACCAGATACCCCTGTAAATGAAGATGAATGGGAAGACGTGGTTGATGATATCCCCGAGTTCTCTTTTGATTCTACTTTTGTGGGTCCCACGTTCGAAATAGATGAGAATTCCACACCGATGCAAATATTTAGCCAGATAGTTAATGAGAATATTATTGAATATTTGGTTGAATGCACAAACACTTACGGCGCTAACTTGTGTAACAAAAACCGGCCTCATACTAGAAACAGTCGTAACAATTTATTATTGTGATCTCATATCATATGTGATTTGATTATTTAGTTGTAAGTTATTTTATAAGCTATTTTTAAGTTGATGTTTATTATTCACTTGTTTCGTTATATGATTATAACATTTTCTTAGTGAGAGAGTTGTTTTCATAGATACTAATAAGTAACTAAAATTTGATAAGTCCTTTTAGAAATCTTGTTCAAAATGTTAATTGTTACTTATCAGAGCTAATTGTTTTCATCATCAATCACGTCGACAGACGTAGTGTCATATAACACCCCACAGAAAACGCGTGATATGACACCACGTTCGAAGGCGGTCACGTCGAGGAACGAACTGTCGTATCACACAATGTAAAAACTATCAAGGTATATCACAACGTCGTCAGGCGGGGGGCGAAATTGTATGGGGAGTTCATGTGTCAATTTGCATAGGAATTTGCGGCCCGCCTCTCGACGTACTGTCCCGGAACGTGTTAAAAGGCGAAAGTTTGTGTGTACGTATGTACGAGTATGTGTGTATGTTTGTTACTTTTTACCGCTGCAACTACTGAACCGATTTGGCTGAAATTTGGAATGGAAATAGATTATATCTACCCTGCATTAAAATGCAAAAGTCGCAGCACTACCCAATGTTTCAACGGGGATATTTCTAATTCTCATAACAGGTGACTCAGTGTTTCCCCATTTGTTTGCGGTGATTGCCTGCAATCAAAATGCAGATGGCAACACCAATTTCACAGATAATTAACTGCGAACAACTTGTTAATATAAAAGTCGTTTCAGGAACAATTTTATTTTCGGTAAACAAGGGCGTTTGGTTAGGCGTTGCGTGATGCCTTATTTTGGGTTTATTATACCGTTTGCCAGGAAATTAATGAAGACGAATTTATTTATTAAAAGCTGGAGTAAAATACCCAGTGAGAGGTGAATGAGTTTTTCGAATGGAAGCTAGTCGTATTATTTTTTTACCTAGAAGCTGGAATGAATGTTGTTCATCTGATAAAATTGCGATGGAAAAAATTCTTATAAAAGGCTCCTGCTACCTACTAGGTACTAGGTAGTTACTGGAATGTTATATTTTTTCTTTTATATTTTTTCTCCTTTCAACAACCATCTTAATTTAATACCTCACCAAATACTTATATTATATATATTATTAGCTTAAAATAACAAGAATAATGTGGCTCATTCTGTTGTTCAGGTTTAAATAATTACTTATTTATTGCTATCTTATTCCGCAGGAAGATGTCATTTAAGTTTAGAGATTGTGTAAAACAGAATTAGCCCCAAAGTATAAATTAGCCCTATACCTTGGGTATCAAGCCTATTTTATTATATTTTAAAAAAGTGGGATAATCCAAACTTTTTAAAAACATCAACTACACTGACTAAATTGTGAGGCATAAATAATAATTTACAACTAACTTTAGCATAAAAGATTCATTGATTCTTATAGATGACTATAACAGTCGTTACAGAATTGATATTTGAACCAATAAATTCTATGCTCGATTTACTGATTTTTCGTCTCAATATGATACAATAGTGCCTAATAGTAACAGCGATTCAGAATTCAAGACCGCAAAACTTTCTTAAGGTTCATAATAGTTATAGTTATCGCGTATCTCGTTCCTCCATCGCGAGTCTCACGTCCCGCTCCTACCATTGTTGTATCATAGTTCGTACTTCGTGATGACATTAAGGCGAGATCGAGGTGACTTTTATTGCGTACCTAATATGTAATTCAAAGGCCATTGAAAACGTTGACACATAAAAATGATATCATCTTCGTAATCGCTGGCTTATAAGGCTGTAGACATATTATCTATTAATATTTGAAGACAGAATATGCAGATTTTTAGCTATTAAATTGGGTGTCTAGACTTGTGACTTCACTTTTTGTGATTGTATAACCTTTTGGTTGTAGAGTTTGGCATTAGCTTATATTTTGTGTACCTTAACATCAACCTCCTACATTTTAATACAGATATACTTATTTCTACATTTAATACATTTTTGAAGTATTGCCTATAGTTGCTTTAAATAATATCATCATGATTTTTATCAAACGGTTAAGAGTTAAGACGGGTTTTATATCGTAATCTTAATAAAACTCAAACTATATAGAACGTCATAACCGCCGTACGTAACGCGTCGTTAACGCGGTTTTGCGAGATTTTATCTGAAATTTGTTTTGAATAGAATAGAAATGTTTTTTTTTGGGCCGCTTGGATTAAGCTTTAGTTTTGAGTAGTCGTAAATAATTATCACCATAACCTCAATTTATTTGTCAAATGGTTGAAATTCAAAAAGTATGGCGTATACCTACCTACCTATTTTGAATAAATAAGTTTTATTCAAATAACTTTAAGATTTGATTCATGGAGTCCTAGACGACTCTACGTAAGCTAAGCACTTTGCTATTCAAATATCAAAATGCTTTTCAAAAGTCAAGTGAATCTACTATTGAGTTTACCTTGCAAGTATGCTAAGGATAAGTATAAATTTAAAATTTAAAAACCCCCGACATTCGCCATTTTGTGGTGGCGGCCATCTTGGATTTGCATAGTGCTATTGTACTAGTCCCTAGCCCTTTCATTTGATACCCATATTAAGAGAGTTGTAAAAAAATAATATGTAATCCGCCATTTTGTAGCGGCGGCCATCTTGGATCGATTTTCATCAAACATAGCTAACAACACTTTCGACTATTTCACCTTTCAAACGAAAAAAACCGCATTTAAATCGGTTCACCCGTTTGAGCGCTACAGGGGAACAGACACACAGACACGTCAAACTTATAACACCCCGTCGTTTTTGCGACGGGGGTTAAAAATAGCCTGATATAGCCCAGTATGGTATATGTACGCACCCTTACAAGAATGGGGGCCTATTCCGCTTTGTCACCTTTTAAATAGTTTCGCGATGGCTATACGCACTGCGTAACTCATTATGCATCCTTCTCTTCTTCTTCTTTCTCTCTTCTCTTTCTCTCTATATGATCTTTGTAACATGGAAGGCGACGTAGGGTGGATGCTCCTTAGCTCGGCTTCCGCTCCAAAAGTCGGCTCTCCGATCTATTTCTGTCGATATTGGCGTTTTGGTGCCGCTTAGGAACAATGGGTATTTTTTAGCTTTAGCTTCCTCTAATGGGAAAATAGTTTTAAAATAAGGTAGCGGTTTAGCACCAAAACGCTAATATCGATAGAAATAGCGGAGTGCCGACTTTTGGAGCAGGGGCCGGGCTTAGGAGCATCTACCCTACTGCCTACCTAGTACCTAATCTAGATGATTCGCATCGCATTCCCACGCACGAACGTTCGTCTTCACAATAGACTGCGGGCTTGTTGAGGAAAAATGAAAGAGGTCATTGAACTTGTCAAGAGGCTAATAATGTGGTAAGAGAGACACATAGGAGACGCTGTAAATCGGTATTTCTCCACACATACTTTTCGACAAGGTAATAAGGTAAAAGCGTTTTCACTTTTGCAAATCAAACTTCCAGAACATTTTCCTGCAACCGCGACGGGCGCCGGTATTTTGTTTGCTCGCCGTCTGCGGCGGCCACTTTCGCTTCAAACCAGCTTTATAAGTACACGTAAATATGCAACTATACGAGTATGTGAAGCCGCATCGCCCTCATTTGCAGCTCTGCATTCTTGTGTGGATTACGTATAAATTCGATGACAAGGCTGGCCTTGGCTGAGATCTCAAAATTAGTGTGCTGTTTACTACCTAATTCTTTCTTCACTGTTCCACAGAACTGAAAAGACGTGAACGGTAGTATCCCTATGTGGTTGATATCCAGTCTACACTCTCGCAAGATTTATTGTATTTATTGTCTTGTAAATTTTATCTGATATCCTTTTTTTGAAGTCGGTTAAAATTGCATGTTCATTGGCGGATGGTTGTACCATTAAGTACAATAATTTTATGTACTTAATTATAGTAATTATTGTAATTATTGTAACGCGTTCCTGTACCTGCAGTCGTGTAAACCACTTGGTTGATTGATTGAAACGCTTTCGTTCAACATAAAATATCATCCATTAGTAATGACTTTAGGTAGCTCTCATGTTTTTATAAATATTTATTTTTTATTTTTCTTTTCAGATTCCTAATGCAGTGATGACAATTTTATTGGGCATAAGAAAACACTCTTGGTACGTTATTAATGATTTTTTACTCTGAACCTCTTAGAGATTAGATTTATTAAGAAGACTTTTGTACCTATCTACTGTTTAATGTACCATCCATGTAAAAACTTTTTTAATATATTATGTGTAGGCTGCAATAACAAATGCAAAAATTGCTCAAAATTATTTATCAGTGAATTCAATAATTTTCTGATATTTTCGCTAGTAGTTATACAATCTCTGATTTCTGGGGCAAACAGAAAAATTAATATTACACCGGTACTACACACTTTATATTAAATTTACAAAAAGAAATTGATAGCCCTTGATCATTTTCCGGATACACTTCAACAAAATGTAAAGGACCATCTTCCCAAGCTGTATACTCCAAGAGTCGTCTACCATTCAAGGCTTTTGAGCTGGAACAATTATTTACGCTCAATATCGTTTTTAAAACAGTGCCCAAGTGAAATTATATCGATGAAGAATTTGCACTTGACTAAATTTTACCCTGAAAGATGCTGCGTAGAATCCGATCAGGGGTATGGGTGTCATAAAAAACTGCCATACCCCGTCTAGGTTAGCCCGCTTCCAGCTTAAATAACTTAAAATAAACGATGCTTTTAAAGATACATTAGTATAAGGTAAACGGGTTTATACTTTTTATACCTTAAGCGTTATGCACACTTTCAAATACCTATAAACATTTTAAATCACCCTAATATTATAAAGGCGAAAGCAAGTATGTTTGTTATTCTTTCACGCAAAAACTATACCTACTGATCGAATTTGACTGGGATTTGGAACGGAGATAGATTATACCCTGGATTAACACATAGGCCACTTTTCATCCCGGAAAATCATAGAGTTCCCAAGGGGTTTTTAAAACACCTAAATCCACGCGGTCGAAGTCGCGGGCATCAGCTAGTATTGAATAAACACTGCTAACTAGAAGCATTCACCCAATAGTTTCTCAGAACAAGCACAATCCTATTTCCATGGCAATCTGCGACAGATCTGAACGTATGTTAGCGGAGGTCTCCGGAGGTGGCTGGCGAACGCCCCGCGGCAATTTTCGATGCACATAAAGAGATAGTCGCGACATTTCTTGTTATCTGCCGTGGCAAGGCGCAAACGATTCGGAAAATCGAACTACGGATAGGGTTGCCACACTTGATAAAATATTAAAACTGAATTTTTTTCTTTAACATAACCTGAGGAGCTTTTAATAAAGGGAAATTTGAAGGGAATTTAATAGAGTCGTAGCATCGTAGCATCTCATAGAAAAGGATAGTTTTGCAGAGACAGTTTTATGCTGTCATAACGTGAAAAATAACCTGTTAAGTCTTATCTCAATATCATTATACCTGAATACATATTTTATTCTAACCTCTATAGCTCAACGGCACAAAAGGGTGGACTGTAATCCGAAAGGTCCTACGTTCACATTCCACCCCACCAATTGGGCTACTATTAAACCCACTACTCAGACAAACTTTACTCATAATCGGGGGAGAAAGGAGATTATTAGCCATATTTAGACGTGGTAAATAATCATTAAAAATAAAAGAGTGACAGCCCTATCGAGATCCCATGTCGGCCTCCATTACCGGTATTAGAGCATTGGCGCTCGATCGGTATCGCGCCGCTTGGCCCGGCTCGGTGATGGCACTTTTTCTATTTAGAAGATTGAACACGACCCGGTGATGAGATGGATCTGCGAATAAGTCAGATATATACCTACTGTAGCCGAGATTTTGAACATCTCGCGTTGTAAGAACATCGATTATTTTCACTGCCTCGTTGGCCTAGCGGTTAGCACGTTGGACTGTGGATCACGAGGTCCTGGGTTCGATTCCCGAGTCGGGTCAAAAAAATATGAGTTTTTCTGTCAAGAAATTCTTACTGCTTTTTTATTACTTAATTATTTATTAAAGGACAGAGCATAAAAAACTTGAACACGTATACCTTCAAATAAAAAAACAGCAACGTAAAAATGAGTGTTTTTTTGTTCGGCAATTTCTGAACAATAAAGATGAAACGAATAACGCACAAAGCGGTCGGCTCATACGTATCCTTACATCTCGCGATTGGTTCCGGGCGAATTTAACTCAATAATTTCTGGTCGAAATATCACAAACAATGGTGCCCCAGCCGGTACCGCGCCGCTCTGGCTCCCCATCGGAAACGATTTGGTGAACGAATTCATTCAGGAAATAGACAAAGTATTCGCAGAAGGGAGGACGATGTATTGCAATGGAAACAGAAGTTCGACGATCGACTAGTTATGTTATGGTTAGAGTTTGACTATTTATGTTCGCTGTCTGGATCACGGAGCGAGTTGGTAATTTTATAACCTAGTTGGTAACCTATCAAAAATATGCACAAAGCTTCGTCTTTTCCATTCTCCTCATAACGACACAAGTGTAATCTACTTTATGTTTCTATGTGATATATGGGAACGTTATTTGTTCCACGGCAAATCGCATTGTACAATAGAAAGTTATACTTAGAGTTTCATATTATAACTCCAAAGAGAAAGCTTATAGTCTATTAAAGTGTAGGTAATATATACAAAATTAAACTTGGATTCAAATCGTTACACTCTTAAATGTGGATTTACTCGAGCGTCGTCGGGAGTCGGGACCTATTACATTTTGTAGATTACTTGATAGGGAGAATAAAAGGTTATAATATGTAAAAGGTTTTCCATTTCAGCGGTGGCAAAAGCTACTAGCTGCATGCTCTCATCTTCAATAGACGATTTTTATAACTTTGGCTTGTGGAAATCGGCTGATTATATTTTTGTGTTATTTTTGCATCATTTCTTTCAAAATAGAAAAAAATTCAACCACCCTCGAGATTCGAGAAGGTCAAGAAAACGTTTTATTTTTTGCAGTTTTGTAATCTCGTACGTTGCGTTCAAATAGTCTGATTTTCTAAATATACTTTTCTTAGCTTGTAATTTACCCACCATATCTTAATCTGACGTTTCTGAGTATTTCTGTCCATCATTTATTTTTATTTTACGCGAGGCTCTATATAAAGGGCTTATATATGGTAGAGGGTACTCAGCAGGATGCAAGATGCCTCCCATATCTTAATCTGAAGCGCTCGAATAAATCCAAAAATCCGCTCTTGGGCTCCCCTACTATAAGACACTCCATAGAAAATAACGCAGTAATTAATAATCATTTTTAATCATATTTAGTATAATAAGGTTTGAATAGGAAAAGGAAGAGATAAAAGACCTTTCTTTAGTAATTGCTGTCTTTGATAAACCAAATTCTACTTACTCTACGTGTAATAGTTTAAGCATTGCACCAATTAACCCCAGTGATGCGGTCGGTAGAACAAATCGATTGCTATCCGGTAAACCAACAGACTAAGTGCCTGTTTCACCACCTTCTGATATGTATTAGATAGCTATCTACAACTTTTGTCTTTGTCACTTGACATAAAGTAAGAAAGTGACAAAACTTACGTTTAGGCTATCCAACACTTATCAGAAGGTGGTGAAACAGGCCGTAAGCCTTTGTTTTTCCAGTGTTAATTGCTGTTATTTATTAAAAGGTGGATTTCACAGCTCGCGTGCCGGTACGACACTTGTAGCTTTGATTCGGAATAGACATGAGACACGCAAGGCGCATGCGTCACGTGATGCTTACCCATACTTTATGGTTGATTTAACTTGATTTAAATAATAATTGGTTTTACGTGCCCTCTACTTTTTTTTTTGTTTATTGCTTTTTTGTTGGTACTAGACAATGTGGATGGATAACGGGAGGAATAAACATGATAGGAAAAAGAATAATGGAAATATGTAGAAACATAAAAAGACCCGATAATTTTAATAAAATTATTATATAAGGCAAAACAATAGGGAAAGCGTGGATAGGGAAGGGCGAGGATAAATTGTGAGAATCTAATTAAGAAGAGATGTAAAGCCAGGGATATTTTTTTGTAAAGAAAGCTATTTCGATAAAAGCGTATATATAGACGTTTCTTATGGTGATTAAGTCTATGCAAGCGATTGATCCTGTATTTTTAGTTACCATCAGAAGGAATAGAGCTAGTCTATCTATAGGTAAGTATACATGTAAGAAACTCCGTGAACTTCAACGAGCCAGTTTTTCATCAAAATGCAACAGCTGAGAGCTACAAATCAACATAATACCTATAAACTTTATGTGACACCATGCCAATAATCAGCTTTTGCTAAGATATTGAATTTTTTCTTTTGATTGGTTTTCCGATTCGTGAATGGTACATTAAAAGGTTACATAAAATAATGACATGTATCACATAAATAAGCGAATAAAACATCTCATTTAAGAAGAAAAAGTGGCAACAACTCGTGGAATGAGAGAATGGCATCCAATTACAGAGAGTATAATTGTTTTTTGCGAACTTAAATGTTAACAAGTTGATTTGTCTGGTAGTGACAATCCGATGCTTCTTTCTTACTGAGTCTTCTTTCTTACATCATTCAGTTCATATCAGTTTATGATATATAGATTTTATAGTAAAGATACTGTCTCTTACTAACGAACACCACTGCGATTGTTCTATAGACTTCGGACTTCGTTAACTTTAACATTTGACTTTTGTCAAATTGTAAGATCTTTAGTCTTTGTTTTAGGGCTTATTTTAGCACATATCACTCTGAAAGTTACGATGTTATCAAATCGCTGGATTGCTTCCTTTCAACAGTCTTGAACATTCTTAAAAGCCGCCAGACGAATGTTAAAAGATCGTGGCCTTAAAAAGACACAACGTCCTCAAAGACTTATAAAACTTACAAACATTTAAGACCATCTGATACCGCGAAAATATATAACTTACTGAAGGACCGTTAGTTACGTAATCTTAATCGTGGGATACTTTCTTTCAGTGAGTTTCATCGCAAAATTTATCTCCTCGCAAGTCCCTGTTTGTTCCAACGGAGAACTTAGTTTCACGTTCGAGGAATTTCTTTTGGCGGGTAATGCTCGAAAAGTTCTAAAACTATAAAACCACTGAATCGCTCCGTCGCTTCTTACTTGAGTCTTTAAATACCTTTAATTTAATGTGTTCACTTTTAGGCCAACTATTAGTTTTAATATAAACTTCTTTTACTTTTATGATTTTACTTAACAAAGAATTTATTATGATATATGCCCTGTATACTTATTTGTTTATTTATTGCTAGCTGATGCCAGCGACTTCGTTCGCTTGGATTCTTAATTCACTTGGGCTTGGAATTTCTAAAATTCCTGAAACACGTAATTCTTTATTTTTAACCGACAATACAAATACCGATTTTCATTGATATAAATTTAAAATGACGGACTTTCATACAAACTTTCAATTCCCATTTAACCCACTTGGAGGTAGTTTTTCCAAAATTCCTTAAACTCGTAACTCTTTATTTTGAACCGAAAACCTAAATACCAATTTTCATGGATATAACTTGAAAAATGACGGACTTTCATACAAACTTTCATCCCCTATTTAACCCTCTTAGGGGTAGAATTCGCAATAATCCTTTCTTAGTGTGCGCCTACGTCATAAAAGGAAGCTACTGTAAAAATTTCAAGTTTCTAGCTTCAGTGGTTTAGGCTGTGCGTTGATAAAATCAGTCAGGACAAGCTACTTTATATTATTAAGATAAGAAGAATATAATAGATAGATTATTTATGTCAACAACTTCCATAATTACTTATATGCTCAAGCTCAAGCTCGCTACTTTATTGCATAGTAAAATTAATAATCAGGAGTATTAATATTATGATTATCTATCAACTATATTAACTAAATGATATATTAAATATCAAATCCAAGTATAAATACGACTGCAATCATAAGTCATTAACTAAAAGCTGAAAAGCCCAGACATTATTCATAAATGCCAAGTCGGTATGATTATGTTATGTTGACAACCTCTTTCCGCAAGAATCTAATGAAGAATGCCCCGCCTTTTCTGTCGCGACACTTAAGCTTTGATCAAACTGAGGCGTCTCCCGCGCGGGACGCGGGACTGTAGTCGCTCGCGCCGATAGCGTCATATAACTTGTATGGCGGTGTTCACATTGACGCGAATGGTCGCTCGAGTTGCAGCGAAACCAAAGCGGGAAGCCGGCGGGATTTTGTTTTGATCTCACAATGCCGGTTTTTATTTTATGTTAATGCTTAATTACCTCAAATGTTGTGATTCTTCCTCTGCTACTGCTAACAACAGTAAAACTTCATCTTCGAAATCAAGAGACATGATGCTTCTCCATTGAGGAACCAAAAATGACACGCGGGAATTCGCGTCAGTTTGAGAGGCTAAGCGAGCGAGCGACTCGCGCGAATTCGCGTCCCGCTTCCCGCGCGGGAGACGCTTCAGTTTGAACAATCCTTTACTCGTATATCCCACCCACCTCCACACGTGATTGATGACGTCACCGCTACGTCACAAGTACGCTCGCATGATGTGGGTGTGATCCTTAACGACCCTAACGTAATTATGTTAAGAATCACACTCACGTAGAACGTTTGTAATATCGGTGAGATACATGAAGGGGTTATTAAGGTAGACTTTTCTTCTGGTAATATTTATGCATATAAATCTAGTAACTATGCTGATAGTAAAATTGCCTGATGTGAAGCATTTTAAGATGGACCTTAACTTTAGAAGAAACCTAGGTTCTATATAATAAGTGGAAATATATTTCTTGTTGTAAATGTAGAGCCGGTACACCGAACAGTGGAAATATTTTTCATCAAATAAAAAATAGCATCTGTTAACATTACAGAAATTGCAATAAAAAATTAATCTATGCAGGTGTTTGACGAATAAATGACAGTCATTCTAAAGATAATCATTTTTAACTAAGGAAGAAAATCTTAGTAGTAGCAAAGAAAAGAGGAATCTTAAACTATCTATTTAAAAATTGTAGCGGTAGATTTCAACGAACACTTGTATTAAAACAATACGAGAGTCAACAATTAAACAAATACTAAAGGTTTCCAAATGACGCGTCAGACGCAAAACGTTGCGTAAAGAGGGGCCTTCACAAATATTGTATAAACAAAGGCAACGCCGAACGTCGAGCGAACGCCTATGTCGTTTTGATTAATAAGTGTCGTTGACATTCTAATTAACCCGGCTAAAAGTCAGCCTGCGATGCCTCTTTGTTCACACCCTGAATGGGTGGCGCAAATACCAGCGCTGATACAGGACTGGCGTAGGGCTGCGTGCCGTGGAAGCGATTAGCTCCTTTTTGTTTTTGAGATTACTTCTAGGTAACATTAAACATAAACAATCGGGAACATTGTTAGAAAATTGACACTTTTCATCTTCAAGAGTTGATATCTAGAATGCATCATCATCTTAAACTTTATGTCCTAAGTTTTATAGTTACATACAGTTTTGATGTTTTGTTGATCTTTTTATAGGATTCCGTACATAATGGTTGCCAAACGAGGCCCTAAAGCCTACGCTGTCTGTCCGTCCGTCAATTTGTTGTTCGTGTTGTATAAGGATTTCAAAAATTCATTCAGTCTCGATATTTCACAAACCAAACTCTGTGTGATCGCGTCAAAGTATAATTTTATTAGGCAGTAGTTATAACTGCTTTGAAACTTTACTTTTATTATTTAAAACATACTAACGCATCACCGACAAATACAAGCAAACCTACGACTGAAAAGGACTCCGCTATACGTAAATCAAGCGGTACAAAGTCAACGCTTTCGGTAATACATACTATGGGTGACGACGCGGACGGAGGGAACGAGTGTCGCTTCTTTACGCAGCAATAGTTGTTATTCTTTACTATTCCGCTTATTGGGCCTCATAAGAAGGCTCAGGGTCACTCCGCGGGCGATGGAAAGAGCTATACTCGGAGAACCAGAGTCACCGACATAGCTCATCGAGTCGCGAAGCTGAAGTGGCAATGGGCGGGGCACATTGCTCGAAGAACCGATGGACGTTGGGGTCCTAAGGTGCTTGAATGGCGACCTCTCACCAGTAAACGAAGCGTAGGTAGACCCCCCACTCGATGGACAGACGATCTCAAGCGAGTCGCTGGCAGCCGCTGGAATCAGGCGGCACAAGATCGTGCGCTGTGGCGGTCCTTGCAATAGACCTATGTCCAGCAGCGGACGTCTGTTGGTTGAAACGACGACTATTCCGCTAGGTAACCCTACAGCATCTTTTTTTAGAAACACTGATCCAACTTCATCAGTTCAATGGAACGTATCTTTCGTTCCCCGCTCTAGCGCACCGATATCGATGGGTCGCTTTCAATCGGAGCTTTTCATTGAATCTTTATTAGCTACCTATTGCCAATGGGGCCACTTGTACTATTTCCGTGTAACGCTTTTAATCTGTAAAGAATATTGATTACCTCTTCCTGACAAAAAACTGATTTGAATAGATCGTAGTTGATAGCTGAAAAAAGTGAGTAACTTGTTCGAAATTGTAACAGGTTTAGGCAAAACTTTGTGAGTAGGTACTTTTAGATGTTGGTTAAGATTTGTCATTCTGTGTGATTTCCAATGCATCTGGGAATGAAAATCAGGAGAGTGAAATCTGAATTGAAAATTAATTATTGACACTCTTCCTGGAGTTGTGTAGGTACTTACGCTGAAGCCAATGGAAGGTCCCGGGTTCGATTCTCGATTTGGGAATTAATAATATCTTAATTAATTGATTTAAAGTTTGTGTCGGATTGTCATCTCCTCAGACTATGAGAATGAGTTCTAGAGAGTGCATCTGTGTTTTGCGCAAACATTGTAACACAATAAGTAGTATCTCCTGCGTAGTTTAACCAACTATTCTTCTAGTCTTCATTCAACTAGTCTTCATTGAGATTTGCCCGAAAGTCGGTCAAGAGAACATGATAATAATAAAAAATACAGTAGGTATCTATCTACTTGTTACATATCTATTTGTTAATTGCTTGCTTTGCCCAGTGCTTTTGTAAGAAAAGTTATCACAAACTGCACTAGCGAACATAATATTGTCTCTTTTTTCCAGAACTCTCTTTCCTTTATAGGTCAGTGGATTTCACGTAGGTACAATCTTGTTTTATTATTTAACGTCATATTATTTTTCTTCCTCCTTTGATACTTTACTTTAATGTCGTACTCGTGAGATAAAACTTACTCTGATATCCTCATATTATAAATGCGAAAGTGTGTTTGTTTATTACTTTGTTGGTTCATCTTACATACACTTAGCAACAGATTGACTTGTTTCTTACAAAGATACAGTTAAAAACCTAGAATATGATATAGGATATAATATTTAGTCCAGGAAAACAAAGGCGCGTCATTTTTAAAACTCTATGGAAGAAGTCGCGAACAATTAATATAATTGCTAATACAAGCAAGGGATAAACTCTATGATGCCAGTGAATACGCACCATGTGCAAAGACCATTCAGTGTTTGAAAAAGTTTTTTTTTTTTTTTTTTTTTTCAAAATAGCATTGTTAATTTATTTTTTTGGATAATCTGCAAAATCTGATAAATATCTTCAAAAAATCGAGGCACTAGATCGCTCAACGGACTACAACTGGAAAATCACTCGCAATCGGTGTGATGGTTCAGTGAACAGTAGATTTTTTTCATTGCTTTCTCTATGTTGAAACATACCAGTATTTAACAAATTGAAGGGGATTTTTATTTTTTCTAAAATCCCATTTTAATTTCATACTTCTCTATAAAAACTTGCTACCTACTAAATCACTATCCAGGAAAACAAGCTTAAAAGTTAAATACTTCAAAGATGAAGAATACCCCTGTAATCTCATCAGCTAATACTTTAAAACGGGTCCCAACCAACGTTTATATATGCGTAACTGGTAACACCGTTTATAATGTCAATTTGCATATTAAAACAAAAGCATTAGAGCAGCAGAGCCAAGGTTTTAAACCTCTCAAACAATGGCCCGGCTGAATGGAGACGCGCCTAACCCCATTTCCCAGGGGAAAATATTTTAAAGCGGGCAACACCATTAGCGCAGTGCACCGCAATGGTTTTTTGCATCTCATTTAAATTTTTCCGCTGGCTTCCCTGTAATATTACTGTTTTATTCAAACCCGTGTGTTTTTGTTGTTGTCATTTCGGTGTATTGCCCCTTTTCTGTGCTATGCTAATTTTTAGGGAAATCTTGGCTAAAGTCTGTTTACACAATAATAAAAGGAAAATATTAGAACGATATCCATTTAGGTACACACTGCAAATGTATTTAAAGAATTAATTTCAAAGAAAATATTGGTAATTGTGTTCCTAACTATTTATAGAAAATGTTACCTATACCCGTATCCTGCAACGGCATAATGTAGATAGATTGACATTAGCGAGGTGCCAATAGTACATTTATCAGCAAATTCTAGATACATCGGTGCATAATTTCTTCCATAAAACTCAAAACTAATTTCTGAGAGTTATAATTCTTAAACGGCTAAACAGATTTTCATCAAACGTAGCTAAGAACACACCAAATTAAATACGTCTTCGGACAAAAAACTGCATTGAAATCGGTCCAACTGTTTAAGCGCTGCGATGCCGCACACACCCACACAGTCGAACAAAGCAGTCAAAACAGGTTACACACACACTCTTTGCGTCGGGACTTATTGAAAAATGATGCACAATCAATCAGAGATAGACATATTATACTGTATCTTTAGAAAAATTCGACCTATATCACAGAACGCAACGATCACTGCGTGCTCTAATAGGTTCTATATTATCTACCTGGCTGCCTGTATTTTTGTTTAAGAGTTAAATTAACCCAAATAACGCGAACGATTTGCACCTGGTGCCTCAGAATAAACAATAAAACCTAAAATCTTAATCTGACGCTTTTAATCTATCGTTTTATTCGACGCTAAAATCTTTTATACTAACAAGATAAAAACCCTGCCTCGAGTCGAAAGAAATAAAAATTACACTGGTCGCTCGCAGGAATTAGCATAACACGGCAAAGTGGAAATATTCTGGAATGACAACGAAAAAAAAAAGAACACAAAAGTTTGCCTCTTGGCTGCGTCCACGAGTGTGAATATTCATATTGCAAGCAGAAGACTCGGGTTCGATTCCAAGTCGGACCATTGTAGAGAAGGGGGCAACATCGTTAGTCATTTCAAACGTTCAGTTTTATATAAGTTAGGCTTTCTCAGAAAAGTATAAGTATTTATGTGCGTTTTTTAAATTATTATTTCTATATTTCATAGTATATATTTTTGTCGTCATCAATTATATTTATTAGGTCGTCTCAATCGTTATACGCCCACTCCTAGTCATAGGTAATTTGCAAGGATCACTTGAGGATACGATCTTCAGAAGTTTTTTATAATTTGTCGACAGGGTCGCTGTTATTTTGCACTCTTTGAAAGGTTTAAGTAGGATATAACAGAGTACCTACTCTACACCTTTATTCATGTGAACAAATATGTTTCACTTGTTGGAGTAAACTCTACACTTAAGTGTAGAGTAGAGAGAATAGAGTGCGGAGTAATTTTCTTTTATTGTTGCTGTCAGGGGAAACTAGAGTTTTCCTGAGATGCACAATTTAATACCAGTACAGGAAATACGGTTCGCTTGGTGTGGGTAATGTTACCTAAATTGTATTACGTATTAGATTCTTGTTAATAAGGTATTTTAGTTGTACAAGTTAGAGGGATAATACAGCGTATGTCCGTATGTGTTGAGAAAATAATAAAACGCAAGAGCAACATCATGTACCCAGCAACGTACTCTTGCCAGCAAATTAATCGAACTAGAGTCCGGTTTTTTTTCATTGAAAATGATGCAATTGCACTGATTCCAAACAGATTTTAATGTTGTTACAAGATTAATTAGATTTGTTTTAACATCGCATTGTAATTAACCCACAACACGAATAGTTAAGCATGCACGTATTCATTTTGTGCGTTGCTTTATCGTCTAACCAAAATTTCACCAAAATTTGACCAAATAAATTAGATTGCCTACCTAGTCTCTAGTAATGGCAACTTAAACTACGGAAACATGTCGGCGAAAATTTTAAATCGTATGCCTTTGGTAGTTAAGGGACCCGTAATTTCAAATTTGTTTTTTGTTTATAACCGAAAATTATTAAATGAATAAATAAATAAATAAAGTTTCCGAAGCGCTTTCATGCAATTAATAAACGTATAGTAATTAAATAATTAAGCCTCATTTGCATAGTTGATTGTTTAAATGATTATACGTTGACAATGTTCATCCAATTAAGGGGCATTGAATCAAAATTAATTAATTGTCGGTATACTTACTATATGAGGAGCGTTGTTTCAAAACTCATTTTGTCCAAAAATGTGTATTTTTCAAAAATAGCCGTTTTTAATTTATGCCTTTTTCTTAAAGTTATATGTAGAAATAAATTTACCATGCTAAATATAAAGCATAATATAGCATGTCTGAATAAAAAAACAAATAGTGTTCTATAGTTTTTTATTAAGTTAATTAGGCATAAATATTGGACAAAATATGTTTTGAACCATTTGTATGGACATAATACATTTTGAAACACTGGTTTATGGACACAATACATTTTGAAACACTAGTTTATTTTCAAAGCATATTATGTACAAAGAAATGATTCATATTTTGTCCAATAATACCTACTAAAAAATAAAAAAAACGCTTATGGCCTATATTTTATGCACAGAGTATGCATAAAATAATGTTTTCACTGTATTAAATCAAATTTATATATAGCACAACATATATTAAATCTTGAGTTATTATGAATGCATGGAATTATGAATGACAAAATTGTTCAGTTCAGGTTCCTTTATTTCATAACTGAAACAAAATAAATTCATATTGTAGCCAGAATCTTATAACTGCCGATAAAATACAGTTAGAGTCGTATAATAGTACAAAGAAACAATAAAACGATAATTTAAATATTCCTCGCCTCTTTGTTTTGATGTTTTGTGTCTTTTTTTCTTGAGCCAACTGAATGATTTCCTACTAGGACTCCTTGCTCCATGCTTGTGCAACAATATTAAAACAATTTTGTTTAAATTACTAAGGGCTTGTTTCACCACCTTCTGATAAGTGTCGGATTTTCGGATTATGTCAAATGACAAAGACAAAAGTTGTAGATACTTACCTTACTTATCAGAAGGTGGTGAAACAGGCCATTATTTAAATAATCGTACAGTTTGCCGCCACAGACAGACCATAATAAATTGTTATTTTGCTAACAGGTGGACAGACTATGTTTTGAAACACCACTTCACACGGACAAAACACATTTTGAAACAGCGCCTCATTTTGACATTCGATTATTTACTTGACAAATTCGGTTTTTATGCACTAACTTTTGCTAAGTTAGTTACTCTTGCATTTTAAGGCCATATACAACGAAATCTCATATTTTGATTACTATGGACAAAATACGATTTGAAACAACGCTCCTCATATACGATATTATTTTAGTATGGCATTAATTAGTAACTTTTGATGGATTAGAACTTTGTGAAGCTTTAAGAAAATTATAACTTGTAGAAGTTCTACATGAGAGCTTAAGATAAATCTAGTTTTTAGCCATGGCTTCGCCCGTTTGAAATTCTGGCCAAGGAGAATTTGATCAAAAATAGAGCAATGTTCGAGTGCATAATGATATGATTTATATTCTTTCAACCCACGAAAGTTTCATCGCAAACGATCCAGTAGCTATCGTGTGATAACACACAAATAAATAAGAGATTCACATGAACACGTTGGGTAAATATAATGGTTCTAAGAAAGCTTAGATTTTAGTCACTCAGAGGACGATGAGAAGAGAGTACACTCGGACTTTCTCTAAGCGATTAAATGAGGATCTTCGTAAAAAATCGTGAATAGGCATTTTCTAGACAAGCGCGTTCCAACTTAGACCTGCTTTCCATCGGGTATGATTGTCATAAGCCTATCATAAAATTAAAATAATAAAAAGTCTTTTCAAAAAAACCGACTTCAAACGCCAGTGACTACAAAGTATAACAAGTGATAATAATCTAAAAGATTGAAAGTTAAACGGACTTCACCACGCACTTAAAATCCATATCTCGAATACTAGTAAGCCGATTTTTATGAAACTTTCACTATTCTCTATGTTGGAGTAAATGTAAGCTAATAAAACAACCGCACTAGTCACCCCTACGATTTTCGGAAGGTCCCCTCGATTTATCTGGTCTGCCATCATCAAACCCTGATTTCCTTACCATGGGATCTTTGAAATATCTTCTTGCCAACAAAAAAAGAATCATCAAAATCTGTTCATAAACGACGAAGTTATCCGCGAACACTCATAGAAAAAGCATATATACCTACGGTCGAATTGAGAAACCTCCTTTTTTGAAGTCGGTTAAAAAGAAGAACCGCGCCGAGTCGCGTGATCATGCTCATGATCAAGGGCCCGGGATAGGTTCGAAACTATTCTAGTAGAGCATACTCTGCCGTAAGTCCACGTGAGTCCAGCTGTTGAGTTATGTATGTATTCAATTGCTTCCTGAGAGGTGAGCGAGCCTTATAATGATGATGTCATGTTTTATGAGCGTGGGTGGTGTGACAACATTCAAATATGGTATGCTACGATTAGTTTTTACACTGTGCGGAGGCTATAATAATAACATAACTATTAACTATACATTCCGTATTTATAGAACTATGAGATATCCGTAAAAATGTTAAATTAATCTTAATACAAGTATAAATTAAAAATTTAAAAACCCACGACATTCACCATTTTGTGGTAGCGACCATCTTGGATTTGCATAGTGCTATTCTACTAGTCAAGCCCTTTCATTTGTTACCCATATTGAGGGAGTTGTGAAAAAATATGTAATCCGCCATTTTGTGGCGGCGGCCAACTTGGACCGATTTACATTTCATTAAACATAGCTAAGAACACTCCCGACTAATTTTACCTCTCAAACAAAAAAAAACGCATTCAAATCGGTTCACCCGTTTGAGCGCTACGGTGGAACAGACAGACACACACACACAGACACGTCAAACTTATAACACCCCGTCGTTTTTGTGTCGAGGGTTAAAAATTGGAAGCCTTGTAAGGCCTACCTTGCCCGCATCGCAGTCAACCGATGTACTTATGTCTCTTTTAAGCAGGTCTTGTTAAACCGCCTGTACTATTTGACGTTGTCTCTTCACCTAGTGACGAGTCTGCCGATACTGCATTGGCCAGTTGGTCTAGGATCCCACCTTAGAAATTTCTACCCTCATCTGTTATTTAAACGAATTATATGTCAAATGAAAGATTATTTTATTCTTAATCGAACCGTATTTGGTTGCCTGGTCAAAAGTGGTGCTAAATCATGGTTGCCTGGATTTTAAGATATAAAATGTTCGGTGCGAGTGTTGAAAGTGACAGAAAAGTGTTGCGCGCGCAATTTAATTTGACAGACAAAGATGCAGTGAGGCAGGCGTGCACTCGGCAGGTGCTTAGTCTATACATAGATTAAAACCATAGACTTTCTGTGCCTGTCCATTAAAGATATTTACAAAAAAATAAGTGAGTGACGTAAGGGATAAGTAATAAAACGTAAAAAAGCTGTTTTTGAAAATTTTGTCTGTTTGTCTGTATGTTTGTGCATGTATTACGCAAAAACTACTGAATGGATTGAAATGAAACTTGGCATGATTTAAGTTCATACTACATAATAGCATATAGGATACCTTTTATCCCGAAATTCAGCAGAGTTCCCTTGGGAGAGAGGATGAAAGTCAAAATACACATTTTGACTTTCATCCCCTCTTCCGGCCTCCTCTTTTCGGCCATGAAAATTACTTGAACAGATATTTTATAATTTTTAGAACTTTTGTTGACAAGTAAATTATAGCAACAAAAATAAGAAAAAAAAAATTGACGTATAATAAATAATACTAAAGTTAGCCGACATTTTTAATTTTTTTTTTTCAATTTATTAATTAGAACTAAAAAATATTTTTTAAAAATAACACTTATAGTTTTTCAAATTTTTTACAAATGAAATTTTTTTTTTATAATTTTTTCAATTAAAAAAAATTCTAAAAATTTTTAGATGTCGGCTAATTTCCTAATTTTTACTTTCATTTTTTTTTACTAATTATTTTGAATTAATATAATTTTTTTTTTTTTTTTTTAAATAAGCTGTGATAGCCTAGTGGTTAGGACGACCGACTTCTAATCGGAGGTCGTGGGTTCGATCCCGGGCACGCACCTCTAACTTTTCGGAGTTATGTGCGTATTTAAATATCACTTGCTTTAACGGTGAAGGAAAACATCGTGAGGAAACCTGCATGCCTGAGAGTTCTCCATAACGTTCTCAAAGGTGTGTGAAGTCTGCCAATCCGCTTGGCCAGCGTGGTAGACTATGGCCAAAACCCTTCTCACTCTGAGAGGAGACCCGTGCTCTGTAGTGAGCCGGTAATGGGTTGATCATGATGAATATAATTTTTAAATAAAATAAAAAAATTGTCAGGTGACAGCTAATTTTATTGTAATTTAAAGGCCCTCCTGAGGCCAACAGCTAAAGTCACTCACAAAAAAAGTATTCAGTGTTCTGCCGTGTCTGTTGAGTGCAGGGGTATGACAGCTGTAGTTCCTTTTTCTGCGTTTTGGCGCTACAATCGCTCGCACACCACAGACGTAAACATAGAAAATAACAGGTCCACAGATTAATGATAGGTTTAAGAATTCAATCGAAAGAATTTAAGAAACTTCCGATGCCAGTAACTTACCACCTTGTAAAAGTGAGCTTTGGCAACAGTTTCGACGGGCTAGCTATATCGCTAGTCTTTGGAACAATGCAAGTATGAAGATGATAAATATTTTCAACCCCGAAAACAATGGCTGGACACTACAAGATGGTAAATATGATTTTCATTGGTTCGATGGAGATCAATTACCGGGTTTTGTCAGTGAGTCGCTGGAAGAACAATCAGGTAAATTATTTTCGTTTCTCATATTATTTGTATCTTTTTAGTTTTTTCAGACCTTCATTGTTTAACTTGTTTTTTACAGAAGAAGAAAATAAGGATAATGCTGATGATGACGATCACGATTTAGATATTCAATTTCAAGATTGGCTGGATGATGAATTATCTAATTTCAACGATGATGATAATGAAGATTAAAAGCCACTGTTAAGAAATATTGAAGAATTAATATTTTTCCACTTTGTTTCCAAATTTCCAATAAATAATTAATTTAAAAAATTGCTGCTATTTAAATATAAGTGTTATTTTTAAAAAATATTTTTTAGTTCTAATTAATAAATTGAAAAAAAAAAAATTAAAAATGTCGGCTAACTTTAGTATTATTTATTACTTATATGTCAATTTTTTTTTCTTATTTTTGTTGCTATAATTTACTTGTCAACAAAAGTTCTAAAAATTATAAAATATCTGTTCAAGTAATTTTCATGGCCTTAACAGTGCAGTCGGTCTCACTCAGTCTCATGCGCGTAGATAATGCTCTCGCGCTCCCACTCACAGAGATATTAAAATTTAGTTTAGGGGATGATTGGCCCCTTGGATCGGTCTGTCTTCTTGTCAAAGCTTTTAAAATAGTTGTCGGATGAACATATATAAAAATGGAGCGTCAGAATTTACGTGAAGTTGACTAAGTTAATTATTTTGAGACCCTTAAAGCGTCTGTCAAGCAATATGGCCGACGGAAAGTGTCTGGGAGTATTGACAATTTATTTTTAACTATACACTCGAAAACATATATATAAAAATCAGCCATGAGAATTTACGTGAAGTAAGTAATGTTTTTATGTACCTTGATTACCTGATACCTGGAAATTGGCCGTTTGACCAAGCTAGCAGGTAGGCATACGATCATAGTACATACTAACACTACTCAATCGTCCACATTTCATCCGTCAGAAAATACGTGACGTCTGGCGGCCCTGGGATCTTGCTCTATAAGTTTACCTTAATTGTTGTCTGAATAAATAAAAAATAAATAAGTTTGACGTGTCTGTGTGTGTGTGTGTCTGTCTGTCTGTTCCCCTGTAGCGCTCAAACGGGTGAACCGATTTGAATGCAGTTTTTTTTGTTTGAAAGGTGAATTAGTCGAGAGTGTTGTTAGCTATGTTTGATGGAAATCGAATGAAAATGGGCGCCGCTACAAATGGCGGATTGCATATTTTTTTACAACTCCCTTAATATGGGTATCAAATGAAAGGGCTTGACAAGAAGAATAGCACTATGCAAATACAAGATTGACGAAGATGTCGGGGGTTTTAATTCTATGATAGCATAAACAAGCAAATAGTTTATTGGCACAGATAAAATCTACTCTCTCTGTTTCGGCTGCGTCTCGTTCATTTAGGTATCTAATTTATATTCTGTAGGCAAGCGATCCTTTCGCCGAATGAAATGATCACTGCTCAATTGCTGGTATGGCTGACTACGAGCTTTTTTATTTTATTTGTAAATATGTGCCACTCCAGTGTTGTGATTTAGTAGGGGATAAATTATATTTAACTTACTGATGCCAGCGGCTTCGTCCGCGTGAACCGTTCATAGCTTTTTTCGCGAGAAAAGGAAGCCGATATATTTCTCCAAGGACTAATTTATCTGTGTACAGAATTTCATCAAAATCGGTTCTGTAGGTTAGGCATGAAAGCGTAACACACAGACAGAGTTACTTTTGCATTTATAATATTAAGAAGGGATTTCACGCGACCGACATTAAAGTAAGAGAACTAATAGACTAAAGTCCTGAGTTTATCTTAAAATTGCACTAATTACAGACCACAATAAAGTATGTAGTGGATAAATAAAATATTTGTTGTCCACGTGTGGTAACGTCAAACAAAACACTGTCGAGGCACGTCGCAATGTAATGTTAAACCACGGATTACGTACTAGACAAAGGTCATCCCACATTGCATTGATTAACAATAAATTATTTTGCAACTATGTCGTACATATATATACATATAACATACATAGGTAGATACAGAATGCATATAGACACTGCTGACTCTACGATTGAAAATTACTAAAGCAATTTCTCTTTTGTGTCTAACTAGTTTTATGTATAGGTAATATGCATTAGGGGAAAGGGGCCCAAAGCGGATACGTTAAGATTGAGTTTGAAAATCAGTAGTTTGTTAATCGATGTTAATATTAACTTTTACACAAACGAATAGTGTGTCTCATGGCGCATAAAGTCGTTAAAACAGATACAGATCGGTTGATAAATAATAAAGTTACAAGGAAATTTATAAAACTTAAAGAAAAACCACTTTGCCCTCAGGGGGGGCCTAAAGCGGTTTTTGGTATCGGGCAAAGCGGACATACCAAAAAAATGCAAAATAAGTCATATAATCTTTATTGTTTTAATAAAAAACGCACAATTTAAATATTTTAATTTAAAAAAGAGCAAATTCAATCTCTCCTTTCAGCAAAATAAAAGAAATCTTAAAAATTAATAATGATGATGAAAATATGGCCTTCCTTTAAAGAACTGGCCATGGACTTTTCGTCCCACGCAGCTTGAGCAGTTTTTCGTTAGTATTTATTCACCATCTAAAAGGATACATACAATTGATATAACAGATCTCATTTCACCCTAGTCGTGGGCAAAGCGGTTAGGTAACCTCTTTGCCCGAACCGCTTTGCCTTTTTAGACTGTTCATTTTCACAATCAAAAATAACTTCAAAATCAGACGAGTACATACAAGTCGGCACTTTCATATCATAGTCAAATACACAAAAGTCAAGATCAATTTATTGATCAGGGCTTATTTTAACTGTAAATTAAAAAAAACGCTCTACACTTACCGCGGTTTTTTTTCGAAATGCACCCAATTTTGATTTTTTACTGCACCTACTCGTGTAAACGTTCTTGCTGAGTCGGACGAATGCCCCAAGGGGAGCGGGGAGAGCGCATCGTACCCGCGCGCTTTTTATACACCTAACTATTGGCGCGTTCATTTAAAAAGACAAATCCGCTTTGGGCACCATAACCGCTTTGGGCCCCTTTCCCCTATATTATGTATCTTGAATATAGTGTGATAGTGGTGAATATATTATAGGATATTTTTGAACCCGAAAAGTCAAAGTTTGAGGGATTTTTAAAAAATCCACGCGACTTTTCAAATTTTTAAAAAGTCTTGACCTTGGGCTACCTTGGGCTAATGTAAATAACAATTATGAGTTCCATTCACGACATATCTACCTACAGTCTGAATTCTAAAATAGAACAGACATGAGTCCTTTGATCGGTATTCTCGTGGATTACTAATTATCTTACCGACGCAGTCTTCCGCCGGCCGCCTTTGTCGACAACCGATGAAATTAGGGATATAAAACTTTAAAGCGACACTTCCCCTGTCCACGAATAGTCCGAAACAGGTATTAGGTTGAGACAACATTTTCTTTCTTTTCGTATGGGACGAATTTTGTTAATTATTATCTTTAAAACCTCTGAATATAATCTGGTTTATCAGAATTTCGAAGAACCCAAAGACGATAAGTTCCCGAGATGCTAGAACGACGACGTTGCTCTAACAAGCCTAATATTGGCAAACTTCCCTCTAGGCGCCGTTGGATTTGAGTAGCGCAAGAACAAGACGTGTGAAAATCCTTATAAAAAGCATTGTAAGATTTTGGACGTGAAGACATCTTGATGCTTTTTGTATGGAGCGGGGCATGAACATAAACATGATTTTCGTCTTACTCATTTTCGTTTTAAAACCTACATAATTTCTATCCTATATACAACGTTAGTTTTACTTGAAGCAAAACCTGAAAGAAGTTTGCTCAGAATCACTAACAGAATCGAATTCAACTATTTTTATAATATGTGTTATAATTTTGTCCAAAAATATTTTAAAATCCTGCAAGCTTAGGCACAGTCGTTAAAACGCACATCACCTGACGATCGGCATACAGCGCGCGGTCATTCAACTCGGGAGTCGAGGTGACGATGGCTTGCGAGTTGGGGTGACCATTTTTTTTGAGGACAGTGACGCATCACAAGAATCTTATAACTTCGTAAGTTTACATTATATGTTTTCGAAATTTAGTATACTTAACTATTCCAAATGTAAAAATATTTAACACGTGTTTCGCTTTTTGCGCAAAGTAAAACTAACGTTGTATAATTTACACTTCTCGCAGATACATCACCGCAACACCGCACAAGACTCATTACATAAATGTAAATGGAGAAAGGTCTTAGAATAGTCCCAGGAGCGCTAATAAATCACCCGGTCAATCTCCCGCTATGCCTCGCGCAAGACAAGATTGCTCTCAAGTCCCGAAATAACGCGATTAAGCGAATGAAAGGGACGAAACGAACAAAAGCAAATGTGATTACCGCCATACCGCGTTGTCGACTAAGAGCTATCGCAGACTACCGATAAATAATAATCGATCCCACAAAAGTCGGCGAAAGCAGAAAATGTGGACTACACAATATGACCAACTGTTGACGATTTGAACCGATATTTAATTACAATGAAGAATAGAAAAAAAACCAAACGAAAACGCGCTAATGCTGACGGCAGTAAATGTTGAGTCGGTGTTAAATCGAACACCACACCTTATTACATGAAGACAGTCGTAATTAGATAAAAATCGGTCTCGAACAAAAAGCGGTTGTCTGCGTTATCGCTAAAAAGAAATATGTAATATTTCTTCTGCAAACGCCCGCCCCGCTTTTTTCCCTTTTATTTCTTTGTACTCATTGGTCTGTTCACGCAGCCGTAAGATTACGTATAACAAAACCTTAACATTAATCTTGCGAGTTGAGTATGGCCTCTACAGTTCAGTGCTTTCAAAGAACGTGGTTTTATGTAGAGTTAAAAGAAGAATAAAATTGGTTATGTCTGTTATCATCATCATCATCATTATCATTCAGCAACATAAGCACAATCAATGCGAATTTATGTACATCAGAATTTGCATCGACAAATCGGTGCAAAAATAGAAATAGAGCATTGTCGCGTTGATTGTGCTTCTAGTATATGTTATTCTATTTGTTATTCTATGTATTTGTATGTTATTCTAGTATATGTCATTCTAGTATATGTTATCACATATACTAGAGTATATGTGATAACAACTATCAAGTAAACCACTTGTGATAATTATAAAGAAACAAAGAACAGTTGAACGTCCCTTTCATTTTGAGAAATGAGAATTGTTAGTTTTCGTGTCCCAATTTTTTTAGTTACACAAAAGACGGACATGGCGGGTTGAAACTGAAACGTATATAATATAGAGGACCAGCAGGGTTATTCTGTATTTTTGACAGCTACAGTTGCTAACTGAGTTTCAGTTGTACACCGGTACGACACCGGCGAAAGTTGCTAACCGAAAACGTTATTCAGTAACGCCTTGGTGCCTAGTGGCTATGTGAAACCATAAACAATAGAATAAAAACTATCGATATTATGCGACCAAATTAAATATAACCGTCCGAGCAATAGCATACGAACATTTTAAAGACTCTTTAATTTGGACGGTATACGTAGGTATTATTAGTTCGTCTGTGGCAGTGTTTATCAAGAAATATAATCCAGTGTGACCATTTGTGGAAGATTTCTTTCATTTGGGCAGATTTGGCTCCTAAATTTTAACTCTGGCAGAATAAACTGACGATTTAAGAGAGTGGCAGGTTATGGCAGGTTTCAAGGAAATCCTTATTATTTTTGAAATTAAAAGAAAAAACTCATGATTATATGTTTATTTACTAAATTTTTGTATGATTTAAGTAGTTTATTACCTCTGTAGTAGTAATTTTTTTACCTCTATGAGAAATCTGCAGATGTGAATCTCAAACCTCGAATTCCATCTTTCCTTCAAAGAATGCAAACATTTTTGACTAAACTTTGCAATCAATTACACGTTTATCACTGAGCAGTGTTTTTAAAGATTTACAGTTTTTAGATCCACAAACATGTTGTTTACAAAGAATTTGTGTTAATTATAAACACTTCAAATGAATTTCCCAATAGAGTAGATGAAAAGTCTTCAAAAAGTAGACGACGAATTTCGTCAAATGAAATTCGATAAAAGTGTAGGTAAGCGATTTTTTAAAAACTGGCGGAGGTGGCACCAATACAAGTTTAAGTGTAGATAAATTCTGGAGAGCAATTGGGAAAATGTAGGATGCAAATGAAGCTCCAAAATATCATAATGTTGCAAACTTTGCAATTTAGCTCTCTTAGGGACCTTTCAGACAGACCGGCGCGGAGAGCGTCGGAGAGCATTTTTTTTTCACACAGACCGGCCGTTCAATTTTGCTCTGCTCTCCGCGCCGGTCTGTGTGAACGGACACGCGGATGCGCTCGGAGCCGAGCGTACGCTCTTGGGCCGGACGGCAGAGCAATGCGGCCTACGGTCGGCTGCGCGAGCATGAAAGAGCACGCGAACGGAGCCGACCGGCTCGACGAGTAGCCGAGCGGCTGCTCTCATATATTTCACACAGAGCGCATTGGGAACATCCTCGAGCATCCTCTTATCATAAAAGAGTTAACATGTAAAAATAAAGCCTATTTCAATGTCTTAAGATTCTATTTTAAATGCGATTAAAATTTGCTCTGCTCTCCGCGCCGGTCTATCTGAACGGTCCCTTATGTTTGCCAATGTCAAATGCCTGATGTGAGAAAATATTCTCACAAGCACTTAAATCAAAAATAATAAACAGATTCCCAAATAAACATGTACTATCTACAAACTATGTACTGCCGAAGATATTAATTATAGAACACAGGGACTGTATTTCTTCCTACGAAAGAAATGATTCAAAAGATGTTGTTAAAATCATTGTATAGATAATGAAAATAAACAAAATGAAGAATTATAAATAAATGTTGACGCAATATTATAATAATAAGCGAAACAATACAATAAAAAAATAAATATATTTTAGGTTGGTTTAAGAATTTTTTAGCACTTATTTTATTTATTCATTCCAGTCCCCATATGAAGTATTAATATGATGGCATATTTTTAGCATTTTCCGGAATCGAGTTGGCAGATTTTTTTGGCAGTGTCGGGGAGATTCACCATTTTTGAGATGGTCACACATAATCACTACCTACCTATATATAAAACTACATAGGTTTTATAAATATTGCAACAATAATAAAATTAAAGATAAACTATTTAGTTTTTTAACCTAAAATCTATACAAAAGTGGTTTTTGTATTACTGAAAATGACGATTAAGTACGTAGGAGGACATTATTAGTGGTTTTATGTGAAAGTGTTATGCTAACCTCAAACTTACTTCCAATAGGTAGTAATGTGAAAGTGTTTGTAGGTATCCTTTTCACGATTCAACCGAATTTGACGAAATTGGGCACAGTTAGAGCTTTGTGTACTAGATATACAAAGAGTACTACATATCCCGCAAAATCATGTCAAGTGGACGAAGTCTCAAGGATCACATAGGTACTTAATTATAAATTGTAATTTCACATAACTTTAGCGGTGTTTAGACCAGCAAGAACTTTTACACTACGCGCAATATTTCTATCGCAAGTTGCTTCTGCAAGCAGCGTGCAAAATAACATGTGCAAGTACTTGGAAAAGTGTTTACACTAGTACATAATTATTGCTTGCAAGTCATTTGACAGAGGACTCAGATTGAGACAGTTGTAATAAATTATGCCAAGCTGTAGAAAAATATGTGCTGCTGCTATAGTAGTGTTATTAAGTACATAGTATTAAAAACAAGCGGATGCCCGCGACTTTGTTCGCGTGTATATTGGTTTTTAATAATCCCGAGGGAACTCTTTGTCTTTCCTAAGCTTCCTTGAGCTCATACAATTAAAAGTCGCGCATTAAAATGGAACTACAATAATGAGTCTCTTTCCCATCACTAAAGTTTTCCCAATTAAAGTCCCATCAAAATTGGTCCAGCATTTCGGAGACAGACAAACACAACTTTTAATGTACCCCAGATGATAATCCGGACGTCAAAAGATTCCTGTGTAATCCGGGTTCCAAGTTATAATATATGGAATATGCAGCGTAAAATTTCTTTGTGTCTCATAACTCCCTGTACTTGCTTAGCAAGTATTAACTTTATTTTGCAAGCAGAATAAATGGCAAGTTCTTGCCACAAGTTTCAAAATGGTGTTTACACTTGTGACTTGCCGTGACTGTTTACACTAGAAATAGCTTGCGGAAGTCATTTTCTGCAAGTTTACTTGCTAATGTAAACCCCGCTTAAAACAATTGTCAGATACCTACTCCACTGTATTATTGAGAACTTTGTAGATGTCATTGCATTTACAGAAAATTTGGTAACATTCAAGATTATACAGTGAGTAAAATTCATTCATTCGCAATATTAGGTAGGTACTTAATAGTTAAGTATAGTGAGTTTAAATGTATGTTTGTTACTTTCTTATTTGCTTTTGGTGAGCCAGTAAGCTTAACTTCTCAATTCTCTACCAATTTCAATGTTTGGCACAAAGCTTTAACACCAAGACATAGGATGTACCTACCTACATATTGCGAAAATATTTCATTTCATGAGGATTTATTTATTCACTAGGGGACCCAGCAGACATCGTCCAGTGTACGCCACACCCACAGATCCAGCGACGAACCCAGTAGGTTACCTGTACCTACTTGATAATTGTGTTTTTAAACTATCCGAACGCATTGAAACACACAAAATTTCATCCAAATTATTGATCCAGCCATTTAGGAGTTAGGTGACAAACACACGTACAAAAGAATTATATAGGTATGGTTGAGACTGTGAGAAAGTTCCGTATTGATGGGATGAACATTAAATGTTTGAGAGTTGCCAAACCAATGAATATTTTGTATGGGAAAATGTCTTTTCTTTTATTTTTTTGTAAATTTTTCAATGCTTTTAATAGTTATTCAATAACAAATCAAAAACCATGAAAATCGGTCCAGCCGTTCTTGAACAAACTTAACTTTGTTTTATATATTAACGATTGTGGTACTTTCGTACATAGGTAGTTTGCAGATTCTGATAATAATATATTATATTTTTATTAATTTCAGTTTGTCAAGATGTCTCACAGAAGGTATACAATGTAACATGTCAACTAAAAGATTGGATCAAGCATAATACAAGAGAACTACCTTCTTTACCTATATCCTGTACTTACTTATAGCAAAAATAAAAATATTTTAAAATATAAATTTTTGTCTTGCTTATTCAAACCCATAAAGGATGCTTTGTATTTGCATAGTAACTAATAAAGTTTTCAGAAGTATATAACATGTAGGATGATACAAAAAAACTATAATAATAAATGACCAATACAACCTTCTTATTAATAGTAGGTATTATTGCTCAGACTTCAAAAAAGGAGGTTATCAATTCAACACATATTACTGGAACAGCTATGTATTCACATTTATGATAGGGCTTCCAAATAAATATAGGATGCAGGTGTAGGTATATACAATATTATGTATGTTAGTCCATGAATTTCTCTGAAACTGTTATATTTACTTCAACTTAGGGAACAGTGCAATTATCAAAATCGGTGGAGTAGTTTTTAAGATATGGACTAATATGTGTAAGCATGACTCCCTGGCTTATTTCAATAATGAAGTAGTCTAATTTTTCTTAAATTATAGCTTGTTTTTCTCTATTATTAATACCTAAGTTGTTAGGACAACACCTAATACAGTTAGTATTAAATTAGTATATGTACTTATTTGTGGATTAGGGGAATATTAGTAATAATAGGGTATAAATCATACTTAGGTAATTAAAAAGGTTGTTAGGTTAGGTCATTTATTTTTGTAGTTTTTGTCTAGTATTATTAGGCTGTCATAATTCTTATAAATTGCCTCGTTGGTCTAATATTCGACTGCAGATCACAAGGTCCCGGGTTCGATTCCCGGGTCTGGCAAATAATTGTTAGGTATTGGGTTTTTCTAGCAAGAAATTCTCAGTGCGAGCCTGGAGTTGGTAGCAGTGTTTCACCCCCGTGCATCCCGTGACAATAATCGTAGGAGGCCTGTGCCCAGCAGTGGGACACGAAAAAGGCTGATAAGCACTCCCGGTCCCGGTTATTATCACTATCATGTGACAATAAAAGCCCGCCAACCCGCATTGGAGCAGCGTGGCGGGTCTAAGCTCTAAATCCCTATCTCCTATGACAGAGGAGGCCTGTGCCCAGCCGTGGGATGTTAAAAGGCTGTAGTGGTGGTGGAGGTGGTCATAATTCTTATGACTGCAGTTTATTGTATAAGCTATAGTCATAAGAATTATGATGTAAGGTTTACTTTAAAAATAAAATTAAAACACTTACTATATTTTGTTTTATTTAAGTACCTGTTGTTACAATTTTTTATTTTTATTTTTCACTAGAGAATGCCCGCGGCTTCGCCCGCGTGAATTTCGGTTTTTCACAAATCCCGAGGGAATCGTGGATTTCCGGTTCCCGCTCCCTTTGCTAACCTTTATACCTAGGTACTTTTAAGGAAGTTTGCTATAGTAATCTACCTATAGCTGTAGCTAGAGATTTCGGTTTTTTCAAAATCCCGTGGGAACTGTGGATTTTTCCGGGATAAAAAGTAGCCTATGTTTTAAGTCAGGGTATAATCTATCTTCATTCAATTTCAGCCAAATCGGTTTAGTGGTTGCGACGTGATTGAGTAACAAACATCCACACTTTCACATTTATAATATTAGTAGGATTGCGGGCAAACGAGCAAGCGGATCGCCTGATGTTAAGTGATTACCGCCGCCCATGAACATTTGCAGCACCAGAGAAACCACTAATGCGTTGCCGGCTTTAGGAGTTTGTTGATCCGCCCCTCGAACAACCCGATGTGGAAACACCTCCAAAGGCAGTCGGTTCCATAAATTTTGAGTGCGCGGAAGGAATGACCTCGCGCAATGCCTGGTGATGTAGGTATGTCAGTGATCCAAGTGGTGAGGATGATAGCATTTTTGGTGGCGTGCGATGCGGTGCTGGAAAATAGTAGGTGAAATTAGGTCAAACAACTCCTCAGAACATTCCCCATTGTAGAGACGGTAGAATACGCAAAGGGAGCTAATGTCCCTGCGAATCTCTAAGCCCTCCAATGAGCTAATTAGTTTGGGATTGTCCAGAAGTCCAACTGCCCGCTTTTGAATCTGGTCAAATGGAAGGGTTAGTATTGCGGTGCCCCAGCCCACAGGTGTGAACAGTACTCCATATGCTGCCAGATTTGAGATTTATAGAGCAAGAGCCTGTGTTCGGCCGCAAAGTAGCGCTTTGCTCTGTAGAGTACCCCATGCTTTTTGGAAGCTAATTTGCTTTACCTTCCAAGTGATACCAGAATTGGACTTCGTTCAAAATGTTGGACATCAAGGATCCCAATGCTGTTGGAAGGGATCAGAGGAATGTTCTGAAAGAGAAAAGGTGTGGTAAATGGGGTCTTTTTAGCGGTCTTATTTGAAAATATAAAGAATTATTAGGTACACTGTCCTATTGTACAGATTTTTTTACCTTTACATTTAGGTAGGTAAAGTGATACATACAATCAACATACTTTGTGAAATCAATTTATTAAAAAATCGGCCAAGTGCGAGTCGGGCTTTGCGTTTTAGGGTTCCATACATGAACAAAATAATATTTTGTGTGTAAAAATAGTTAATTTACGAGCTAGACATTGCAACAACTCTTAAAGAAAAACCCAAAAAATGTTCATTTGTTTTGGTTACAGCATACAAACTACTTTATGAATGGTTGTTTTCATTATTTGTTGTTTAAATACAGTATATGGTACATAATATACTTACTGAAATTTCATATTCCTAACTGGTTTAGTTTTTGAGATAGCCCTCCTCACAAGAATAGTCTAAAACTGACAAATTTGATGGCCATTTCCTTATTTATTAAAGCAAAAAATTAAAAAATATATATTGGTACCTACTCTACTCAATGAGCTCTAAATAATGATATCCCACAAGCTCCTTTTTCATATATGGAAGCCCCCCTGAAAAATAATGTAATTCAATTTTTAATTCCATATTTGATTTTGGGTCAATATTGTACACCAAATAACAAAATTTCAGGATTGTAACTCATTTCATCTACGAGCTAGAGACAGACAGACAGCAGTGATATTAATAGGACTCCCTTTGGGTACAGAGCCCTAAAAATAGAGGTAGGTAATTACTATACAATTATTGAAATTCTATAATAATATTGCATGAATATACCATGCAATAATACCACATTATAGTACCAACTTAATGATTAAATATAGTACCTACATAATAATTTGTTGAGATATCTAGCAATATACTGTATAATTGCTAAATGCTTTTTGAAAATAGTAACTGCTGAATTCTTGTCAGCTACAGTAGAATCTGTACCTACAATACTATCCCAAACAGTGATAGTCTCAGGCTGAGATCTACCTACTTAAGGTGTACTCAAGACTCAAGTTGGAGTTAAAAAGAGGTAGATTTATGTCAGGGACATGTTTATGTCCTGTTTTAACTCTTTCTTCAGTCTTATGTAGAGTCAGAGTATGCTCTATAGATCTCACTCAGGCTTCACATGTCACTAGAGCCAAACTTACAAGAAATTAATATTATTAGATACTACTTAAGAAAGTCTTTGTATTGTTACTCGTGTACCTACCTAGAAACATCAGGGAATCTTAATTTGTGAATCGTGATGCAACCGGTCGGATGCTAGCTAGGATCCTCTAATGATCCTATACCAATTGTAAAGATTTATCAGCCGTTATTCCACTTCCTTAGATGATAACTTCAAAATTGATCAATAGGTACCATAAGGGTGTGATGCTGTCTGTAGCATCACACCTATATCGTACCTATTCACGATCCACTTATTTCATTTGATCTAATGAGAACTTCTATATGTACCTAGGGATTACGTTGGTACGTGTATTCGTTTTTAGCAAACTTTAAAACACTGAGTTAACTTTATGTAGGTAGTTATAAATCCACACAAATTCACCAGCTGAAGCAACTGCAAAAGTCCACTCCCACCTAATTTTGTTTCAGCAGCTATGTAGTCCTTATTACCTATATTATTAGGTGAGTTTAATATTTTACGTGATAAATTGACACTATCACGTTTTAAAAATAACTAAGAATATTCGTTCCAGCATTAATTATGTTTAGAAGACATTGTTATTTGTTAATAAATAGTAATTAATAAATCTTCGAATCGAATATTAAGATTATTATGCGACTAAAATTGTGAGCATTTATTTTGTTATGGTTGCAATTATAATCATCATCCTATATAACACGGTCGAATAATAGTGGATATCACTAAAAACTGCTGTGGAGTAGTTTCTATGATTTGACATTTAGCATAGCACCGTGTCTATATAGTTACCAACTATTAGCTGTCACTTTGCTTACTGAATAACTATTTTAAACTATCGATAAGAAAACATACGCGAAAAATTGACTTCCGGTGGCTATCACATCCCTAAAGTGGATAGCACCAAGTTTCAGTGGCTATGACGTCATCTCGGTTGTACACTGATGTTACAGAATAACAATTACGCGTTTGACAACTATTTGTTGGAAACTTTTGATAGCCACTGAGTTACAAAATAACCCTGCAGAAATGTCAGAGGCAGAGAGCCGCGGGCGGACCGCAAAATATCAACGGAAGTCGCCATAACAGTGTTCTTTTATAACAAAAATAGTCCAAACTCGATCGCCGGCAGCGGAAAGCTGACAAATTGTCGTCTACGAAGTTGTCACCCCGGGGAGATCACAGTTAGTGAGAGCAAGCAGCGCAGTTTATATTTAATCTTGGCCAAACATTTGAAATGGTTACTCTTTTGAACCGGCTTAAGTAGAAAACTTAAGCAGCAGTCAAGCGTACTCGTTTTTATTTTTTATCTTTATATAGGAGAGCTCTCTAAAGTTTCTTATTACATAATAAAATATTTTACTACAAACAAATACAAACTTGAGGCTACGTAATGCTTCACTGAAGAGATTTCCTGAACGACTTGCTGATTTTTATTATTGATACAAAAGCAAACAATTAATGTTCTTTAAAAAGCAAAATTTGTATTACATAATATTAAATTATGATCACTAATGGATATTATGTATAGGTAAAGCGTCATCAAGTCCAAAAATGAAATTAGTTTTGCCTGGCGAACTAACTTCTGATGAAGTGGAAAAACATAATCCATACTAATATTACGACTATAAAATGACCGAATTTTGAACAGGAAAAGGTTTATGTATATAGATACCTACTAAAAACCTTAGTGCTAAATCCATTCATAATATTATTAGAAGTAATATCGTAGAAACTGATAAAATCTTTCCATACAGCCGCGACTCGATATTTGCAAATCATTCAGTAAGTATTAATAACAATTTCGAAGCTTCCAAAGGGTTATAATATATTGACGTATGAATAATTGGCTGAATCAATGAAAAGGAATGAATGGATAAGAGAACGGATACAACATGTACTAATCTTTTCACTTATATCGAATGACTGGGTGTTTCTGACGGCACGGCACCGTGATTTGCGAAATTAACATCTTTGAACAGATAGAATCAATGATTCATAAGTCTGAATCAACCGATACTAATACGGCAGTAGCGATAATTTTGTACGCAAAGAATAATATTGATCTCTGGCAAGTGTTTGGCGTCGAAGTTGGATTGAATGTGTGGGATCGCATTAGCATTATAATGAGAGTTTGGTTTTGAAAAAAGTTCGTGTTTCTAAACTTAAGTAAGATACCTACGTAAGATCACCTCTACCAAGCGGTAGTAATATACTGTTTTGGATATTGATATAGTATTGAAATCTGTTTTATCTAAAAATCAAATCTCACTCAAAGTTGACGCTTTACTGATAAATTGGTTTTAATAAATTGATGACCAAAAATTTACCTCTGTAAAACTGTCACGGTATCGGAATATTTAGGTGTGATTGAGGGCTACGAAGTTTTCGTTTGCATATTCCACATTTTCCTGTAATATTATTTGTGAATTTTCCTAAACTATTTTTGGAATTCTCAATCAAATCAAGTGATAGAATATAGGTACTGTTTTTATTTACTGTAGGCCCGTATTACCGTTGTCAAATAAGAATAATCAATATGTTTAAAGTTCGCTTCCTCCATTTGTAAACATGCAAATGGCACCAACCCTTTAATGCTGCTTATTATTTTTAATCCCAACTCTTCTTGTCAGCTTCATTCGCATCAGAGATAAGATTCTCGACTTCTGTGAAAGGCTCTGGACGTTTATTATCAGAGTTTCTCTAAATTGCCTTATAAGAGCGCGAACGACAGCGGCCAACTAACGTCGTTTCAGTCCCGATAGTACGGGCTACGGAGGCGGGATACCGCGATTTGCATGAAATGAGTTTCGCCTAAGATGATGGGCGGGACGGAATATTTCTTACAAGAATCTTTTATAAGGTATAGGGTATCGCTCTATATATTATTTATTTAAAATACTTTATTGCACAGAGCAAAAGCATAGTTGAAGCTTAGACACTACAGTTTCGCATGCAAATGCGATCTTATCACTTAGAGCGATCTCTCACAGACAGCCTTAGGTGAGAGAAGCAGGATAAAAAAATGGATTATTATTATTCTCTATGGGACTCATTAGCGAAATAGTGTTATAATATAAAGAAATAGCTGATGTCCATGACTTTGTCAACGTGAACCTAAGTTGTTTAATTTCTTGGGAACTGTTTGTTTTTCCTGAATAAGTGAAAATATTTATTCAAACTTAACTAGTTATAAAATAAAATCATAAAAGGTTGCATTATATGTAGTATCCTATGTCTATCTCCAGCGTGCAAGCTATCTTCGTAGCTAGCTAGATCAGTTCAACGGGTAAGCCGTGAAAAGGTAACATACCCAGTATCACACTTTTGCGTAAAATAATATTAGTACAATACTACAGTAAAGTAAGTATAGATTATGGAAACTCATTTCAATTCATAACATAATACAAAGAAGCTATGGAAGTTACTAAAAATCTCGATTCTCTTTTACGATTATTGCTTTTAATTTCCTTTATCTACAGAATTGGCGTTTGAGTATTTATTATCATGAAAATTGGTTTTCGACTTTTGCTGTTTTCCTAATGGTACAACCTCCACAACCAAAAGAGCAAAACAAAGAGCTGCAACATTTTATGTTTGCGGTTTGTGTATTCGCATTCTGTATAAAGACATATAAAACAAAGCGGCAACAACTTTTGTTAGTGCTTTGTTCAGTATAAACGATACTACATCTGAAGAATTCCACAACTCCGGCACCGAACCGTCCGTAACTGTACGAAGTCGCGATAAATTAATCGCGCGGTTGGAAACTCGCTAAGCAAAAACATTACTCCCTACACAGCAGCTGGTCGTCGTTAATCTGAGAATAATGGCCGCGGAGATTTATCGGGAACGGATATACAAAAGGGCCCGAAACACTTCTGATTGACGCTGAGATGTTGCTGCAATTAAAAGTTGCAATTAAAAGTCCGGACGACCTACATCCGAATGCATAAACTTATACTAATTAGCGAAGGAATTCTTTTCGAGATTCGGAAGTCGAGCGCTCCTCGGGAAGTTCGCGACACCCGCGCGTTTAATTGGGAATCTTAGTGAATTCACTTTGTCAAGAAATTTGTTTCAACGAACAAACTGTGATTGTGAAACTTAGGCTCCGTGAAGCATGAACGTCGAACAAATCTTATAACGTACGCGGACCTGTAATTAAAATTCGCGAAGACATCTACGTGAATATAATACGTAATACGAGTCGGCTCTACGGCGGCTCACGCAAACGTATGTGACGCCCGATCCAATCAGAAGAACGGTACGAATTGAATACCGAATTGATACAGCTCGCTCTAAAACGGATCATTAATTTCATCTAGGGCTTAGGTCCGTGGCAGTATTTGGGCGATTTAGGTTTTATTATACGCATTTACTACGAGTACGTTGGAGCAAAAAAATCTAATTTGTGATCGAATTAGTTCATCCACTGGTCATAAAGTCTGACTCGAGTCAATTTGAAAAAAATTTTTCTGTCTCTGAAGGTACTTCAAGTTTATTCTTCCACAGGTATCTCGATGATGCAGTCCTGATCGAAACACTTTCCTATTTGTATAAAAAATTAGAACGGATTGAACAATAAATAAGTACACGTTGTGTAAATGCGGTACATTATACTTACATAACCGAGGAAACAGGCGTTTCGGTAGGCGTTAATTAAGCAAGAATGTACTGTATTCAAAACCCCGCAAAGTTTAAGTCGGCACCCCCGGAACTTACTTCAAAATTTGTTTTGCGTCTTCGCGGATCTTCATTAGCACTCCAAACTTATTACGTATGTTTGACTGAGGGGTGTTAGTGTTGCGGTTGCTTGACACTTCTAATCTCCTAGTGGAAATCGTACCAATTTTGCAGTACGGCGTACACAGCCCGAATCCGGCCAATTATGAAGTCTCAAATTTGGACCAATTAGATGAGCCAACGAACTGTGCCGTGCTCGGGAGCAGTTTTGTCGGCAATATAATTTATTAGGGCGGCTCAAAGTTGCCGGTTTTAACCCTTAAAGACTCAAGTAAAATTTGATTACGGATGCTCAAAACGTGTCCTCCCGCCGCTCGCCAACTGGATAAGTCCGTTTGCAACTAAGCCCCCAGGATACAGCCGGCGGATGCTATATTTTGTTTGTCGAGTAACGAACAGTGTCTTTGAAGAATGTGATTTCAATTTGCTTCATTTCTAGTAAATTGTCTTCAATGTCATCTTTCGAACCCCTTATTTTATAGCCAGTAAGTAATTTGGTTTACCAACTACTGTATTCAGCTTATGTTTATATAACGTAATATATTCATACACCTATCAATTGCAATAATTACTTCAATTACGTTTTCTTAACTGCTTTGTTGCAAAAATGGTATATTTTAAAGTATTGCATACTAGTCTATCCAATTTGAAGATATTCAGAAATGTGAGATACGCTCACAGGAAATCTCTTTTAAGTTATGCATTTGAAAACAGATGACAAAGACCTGAAACACAACGGCGCAATTTGCAGATATTTAAAAGAAAAGAAAATCTGAGTCTGAAAACGATAAAACTGTAGAAACGAGAGATAATTTTAAAATAGAATGAAACAAGAACATAAAAAATCCACTATTAGAGAAAATCGTTTCTTGGAGGTAAAACTATTCCAATAATAGAGATATAGAAAGGCTCGGGATTCCGTCTTGAAAAGGTATTCTTCTCTCGGATCAATTAAATTCTTTGTCGTACTTTTCCCACCATTTTCTTAAATCGCTAAGGGGAGGTACATCAAAAAACCGTTACTGGAAAGGGCCAATTAAAGGTTTTGAAATTGATTCACCGAATTTCAGTGCCTTTGTAAACGACGCTATTGACATTGGCCATTGATACCGATTCCCGTTTGAAGTCACAATTTCGTTTTGATTTCATTTCATCTAGAAAAATAATTTGTGGAGTGCCGATCGTATCAAAAGAGTTTGTTTACAAATAGCTTGGAAGTTGTCCAATTGCATAAAAGGTTCGGTAATTGAATTTAGTGGTGTTACTCGCGGTCCCGAATTCTCCTTACGGGTCACTCAAGGAATTTTCGCGTCATATGTTTTCCGTCACTCGGACGGTGCTTAAAAGGTTATAATGTATGCTACGCGTTTCACTTTGTAGATTAAAGTGTTTAAAATGGGAATTATGGCAAAGTAAAGTGCGTGATTTCTTTATATATTTCGTGGCAGTGAAACATAATTTTTCCGTCAGTGTACATGTAGGCGGCGAGAGGACCTCTGCAGAAAAAAATTTTTTCGTCCATGGTCTATGCGTCTAACGCCGAATTTCAGCTCTACTTTATGGGTATAAATGATGTTCCCCGAAGTAATGCCTGCCTCAGTATCATATTTAGTATTCAGGGAAACTTCATTAACGTTTACTTGCCTGAGAAATTGTTAAGGGTGTTATTTACTTAAATCTTCCGCTGCACTTACTCCTCCGATTTCAAAATGAAGTACAGCTCTCGTAGATTTTGTGACCCTTGTTTCGATACGTTAGCTCATTTTGTACACAGCCCATTTACTTCAGCGTTGTCAGCGTTTTGACCTCCTTGATTAATTCATATTTGGAAATCCTCTTACAGCTTAATTACTTACACCATTACAGGCTTTGTTTCAAAAGCGTTTTGGGCAAAAACTGCTTGCGTGACTTTTTGTTACTGATATAAATCCCATACAGTCGAAAGTTGGTTAATAAATCATGAATATTACTTGCGAACGAACCTCCTAATCAATTAATCACTTGGGATTGGTTGCTCGTGTAGTCCCAGTGATAGGGCCACTGCGACCCGAGGAAGGGTTGATTTATGAGAAAATAATACTCTATGGGGAAATTTAAACTGCTTGGTAAAACTTAACAAATTGACTAACGCTGAGGCTCGGATTACAACCAAGATTCCGTAGTTCATTATTAACTGCCAATTATTATTTATTAATCTTAAAATTTAATGAATCACCAGCTCCTTAAACTGAGCTATCTCTAGAGATAGTCCGTCTTATTGTTATTAGTCGGTATTATGTCGGTCGCCGTCGGTTAGATGAAAATCTACTAAACGTCAGAGACCATTCAACAAATTGCGGATTACATAGTAGAAGAGTCGAATCAGTTTTTCCCAACTTCCGTCGTGAGAAAAGTTACACAATTGCAAGCCGAGCAGTTATACCCTGAGCGTGTCGCAAATCACTGTCTTTTCGCATTCACTATCAACTTTTTCCTTCCCATTGCTGGTACAAACTTGGATAGTTATTCGACACCGCCGCTAAATCAGGCAACTTTACGAGTTATCTCGCAAGTACTCCATCGCCCCGCGGATTTCCTGAACCCTGACGTTACGATCTATTCAGACCTCAACCGCTATAAAGAACCCTTGCCCTTGTTACGTCGTCGATGTTGTTTAACACTCATAACTTATCAACAATAGCCTATTAGGTCGGGCAAAAAAGCTCCGCATGCCGCTTGATTCGGTACAAAATATACTGTTAACCCAATTCCATTTTATAGGTCACTCAAAAGAGTATTCTCTCTGGCTATTGTTCAAGCATATTGGCTGTTTCGTCTACCTTCGCAGCTCGTTAAAGAAATGGAATCGCTCGCCAGATATCGCTTTTTTTTCTACAATTGCCAGTTGAATTTGAAGAGCCTCTTGAATATCTTCGGTGATTTTAGCATTTTTCAACTTTTCCACGTCGCAAAAGTATTGCAATAAAAGTCACGCAGGTACCTATGGTTTTGTCCCGAATGTTTTTAATGTAACCTTGCAGCGGCAAATTTTCTAGTGCACCATTTTCATGGCACTCGTGTTTATCTACGTTGACATAATTATTTCTAATCACCATAGATAATCAGAAAATCCAATTTGTTACCGAGTTCAGATATCTGGGGGTCATCATAGATCAAAAGTTACTTTTTAATGCTCACATTCGGCATATCATTGACAAGGCCACGCGCATATTCAGCAAACTCACCTTTTTTTGCAGACCCACATGGGGAGCTCATCCCGAGAATGTCGAAACCATATACCGGCAGGTGATTGAACCCATTATCACTTATGCTGCCGGTATATGGGGACACGTGGCACGCAAAAAGGGTATAATTAAAAAGCTGCTGAGTCTGCAGCGTGGCTTTGCCATAAAGGCTACCAAGAGCTTTCATACCATCTCTACCACCGCGTCGCTTGCGCTTGCTGGATTCACCCCTCTCGACCTCAAGGTTAGAGAGGTACACGCACTAGAACAAATCAGACTTACAGGCACCACACAATTTCTACCTAACGACATCACACTTGAACGCCCTACACCACCTCATCAATTATTGCATCCGGCTAGCAGGGTCTCCTTCCTCACCACCCATTCCACCACCACAGATACCATGTCCACCACACCGGACTCCACACACGCTTCACTTAACATTTACACTGATGGTAGCAAGCTGGAAGATTCTTCGGTGGGAGCGGCTTTCATTGCCTACCGGGAGAATCGACAGGTTGCTACCCGTAAATTCAAACTACACTCTTCGTGCTCGGTCTTCCAGGCCGAGCTCTACGCAATCTACAGAGCCTGCTCGTGGATGAACTCCACACATCCACTCACACACATTACAATATTCACCGACTCTCAGGCTGCACTGAAAGCCCTATAGAATCGAAGTAACACACACCCCTTGGTCTCAAAAATACATGCTCTCATCCATACACGCACACCAACTCATTACACACGCATCTCATGGGTGAAGGGCCACGCTGGCATTGCTGGAAATGAGGCGGCCGACTCTGCTGCTAAGCATGCCGCCTCATTGCACTCTGCCCCCGCGTACGACCATTTCCCACTGAGCTTTGCAAAACAAAACATACGAACACAACACAACAGAATTTGGCAAGCGCGGTATGAAAGCTCATCACAGGGTAGGTACACTATTTCATTATTACCTAAACTAACAGACATCACAAGGCTGCGTAAGGTGATAAAGACTTCTTTTCACCTTACGCAGTTTTTAACTGGCCACAGTTACAGCAAGGAGTATTTACACCGATTTAAAATTATTGATAACAATCATTGCCCGTGCGATGGACTTACGGTTCAATCATTCACCCACCTTCTGAAACATTGTCCTAGATTTGAATATAAACGTATGGAACATATAATTAAATGCGATACCTTAAAGATATCACCTTTTGATATAAAAGATATCACTCGTAAAGCCACGTCAGCAGAATCGTTCGACAGGTTCATAAAACACATCGTAGTGAACCTCAAGGCATTCAACGGCACTTGAGCTTCACCACGATATGCTAACTCTAGCATAGTTTGGATTTTATGTATATAAGTATTAATTTAACTACTTGTTACCATTACTATTATTATTTCGTTTTTATTTTCATGTCTATTTTTACCTATATTTAATTCTTATAATGAATATAAGATTGTTATTTGCATATAATGTATTTGTATAATGTATTATAATATTTTACTATTCTACTTTATTATCAAGATATTCTTAAAACCAGTTATTATTATTCTTAGAACCAGTCGCAGTTTCAAAATGAAATAACTTATTCTATGATGAAATATTATTGTTATTTTAATTTTTAACTTAGTATAAGTATGGGTCGCTAATCGGGTCACGAAGCTGGTGACTATTCTGGTGAATCGAGATCTTCGGCTCACCGGTGAGTGCTCACCGATGTCACTGGTGACTCGATAAGGGCTCATCGACGATTCAATGTGGGGTAGCCAATCTTCTTGCTTAACCATTAGTTTTATGTTTAATAGAACCAAAGCATTACCGCTATTATTGTAATTATCGCATTATTGTTATTTTCGTTATAACTTAGTATAAGTATGGGTTACAAATCGGGTCACCGAGTTATTAATACTACTATATACTCTTATATATATCTTATATATATATTATAACTCTTATATATATTTAATACTATTATATACTCATATATATATATATTCATATATGCTATCTGGGGCCGCTGGCCAATGTATCAAATCGCAGAAGCCAGCGGTCTCCAGATGCTTCTGAGATATTAACCTTGCATATAGCTTTTATATTATAATGTATTGTGTTTACCCACTTATTTATGTGAAACAATTTAAATAAAGGAAAAAAAAAAAAAAAAAAAAAATTATTATTTCTAAGTCACCTGTGGACTTACCTTCTACACTTCTAACGAATTTACTCATAATATATTCCTTTGAGAATAAGCTGTAAAAACTTTTAAATCGAGAGCCTTATACACTAAGGTAAATTTTTTTTAAGGCCATGAAAATAACCGTTCATCGCCACCAATAAATGATTAAACACCTCGTCGCGATGATCAAATGCCGAAAAATTATGATACCAATTTACGTTAACGACACTGGCGAGGCGAACTTTCGTAAACGGTGCGTGACTAAGCGAGAGGTGGCGGTTTAAATTTTTATCAAATTCATCCCCTAAATTGTTTTACGTCCCTGTTTGAAAGTGTCAAATCTGATTTATTTATGACGGATTTGCCGCGTAACACCTGGCTGCGGGGTGTCCACGATTTAACGACTTAAAGTAGATTAATTTTTGTGTTGATTAATTGAATCGCGTCAGAGATGTTACAGGTGGTATTCCGAAACGCGGTTTGTATTTTAATGTTACATTGCTAAATTTTGTTAAATCTCACGTTCACGAAGATAAGTTAAAATTATTTGAAATTATTCTAGCTTTGGTAGAGTGTCTTATATTGGAAAATTGAAGTACCCATAGTTATTATGTACCTACGTATGCCATTTACTCTATTTTTAAGATGAACATACTTGCATGAATAATTCATTTCCAAGCCAATCCAGCGGCTGCTGAGGGACTATCGAGAATACACATTATTCGAAGATTTCGTCTTCAGACACCGAAGGATCCCGGGTGAGAAGATATCTTGAAGTTTTCCGAATGTCGCAACAGCTGCCCAGCCAAGTTGGATTCAACAGTTGCCTATTCCTAAAAATTTAACCTATACCCAGCTTGACCGCAACAGCTGCCCAGTCAAGTCGGATTCGGCACTTGACTATTTCTCAAAATTAGGCCTATCTAGCTGGACCGTGTGCTCCAGGTATATAATTTCAAGTGCCGAGTTCTCAACGATATTCGTATTTATTTGTACCCAAATAATTTATCGTCACCCGAACCCTTGTTGCAGACAAGCGTCGTCATAATCCGCTTACCGAGCGCGACATTAAGCTGTAATTATTGTGGCCTTCACCCACTGCTCTTTTTGTATGAAATATTACATTAGCACCTCGCGCCCTTTATGTTAAATGCATTATAATATTAGGTGGTTTTCATCCTGTTAATATCTTATTATTCATACTACTTTTATAAAATTACCAGTACAATTGATGGAAAAGCGTGTCTGTCTGCCTTTTAACTTTTCACAGCTGAACCTAATTTGATAAAATATAATTTTCAATTTAAATATATCCAGGCAAATTCTGTTTTGCAAGACTACATTATTTTCATTTTATTTAACACAGTATTGAAACCTTTTAAATGTTTTCTGAAAGCAATATAAGAATCTTTATCTCCCTTAATCGTAATATCATTTCGTGATATAAATCCAATTTTGTCTAGACAAAAAGTTTTAATACAATGCTTAGATCGGACTTGAACAAAGAAACACTTCGCATTCCTTTAATCTCAAGAACAATTCCAGTTAGTAGATCGGTAGGCACCCACCTGAAAAGAAATTAATTGTGTTTGGGGAAAATAATATTTGCTTTAAATAAAAATCGTTTAAAAATTCATTCTGTGATAAATAGTAGTAATAATTGGTGAGTATTAATCTTAAAAGACGCATTTTTCATAACGAAAATTAAATATGTCCCCAGCAACAGGCGCGCTACTAAATATGACGTCTTTAGCATTTTTTCCATCAGTCGAAAGTCGCCCGATGCGATGGAATCTCAATGCTAAAATCACATGCATTTTCAGTGTTGAAAAATCTGTTGGGATAATAGTAGACAATTAACGGAATACAAAAAGGAAACAGCTACAAAATAAATAAAAAATTAAATACATTATTACGCACAATTATACACATATATATACAGGGTGACTGGTAACAGGATACATTCCTTGAAGGGGCTTAAAGTAGAGCTCATTTGCAGCAATTTTTTTCATATAATGTCCTATCCGAAACTTAGTCGTTTCCGAGTTATTGAAGATTTAAGGTTTTTAGCAAAAAATTCCAGTTTTAAAGTTAAAATTAGTTGCTGAAGAAAATCATACCCGGTTTTGTTAGTTTTTTTGTAGTTCTCTGATAGAAAAACGTTCAGAAACTCAATCAAAATCAAAATAAGCTAGAAAATACCGTTAACTTTTCAGTTAAAGCCTAAAAACCACGTATTATTTTTAAGAAAAAAATCGAATTTGATGAAAAGCAATAGTATTTCTAAAAAAAAATGTATGGAACGTTACGTACACATTACTGAAATAACTTCCTTGATTCATTAGCTATCCAAAAAGGTACAGATGTCTACGACTTTTTTCAAAACCTCGATTTTATTAACAAAATTCTGAGGACTGACGAGTTTCAATTTGACTGGGATGGAATCACAAAGTATCATAATTTACATTATTGGGCGGCAAAAGGAGAAAACCTAAAAAAGAAAAAGAAAGGGCACATCAACGGAGGTATTCTGTAAAAGTATGGATAGGATTAATCAATTAGACATCTAATTGGCCCGCATTTTTCCCTCAGAATTTAAAAAATACGAATTAGGTGAAAAGAATATTATTTCTAAAAAAAAATGTATGGAATGTTACGTAAAAATTACTGAATTAACTTCTTTGATTCATTAGCTATCCAACGAGGTAAAGATCTTTACAAAAAACTGCAAGAACGATTTTTAATTCAATTTGAAACTTGTAGTAGTTTAATGACTAATTGATTAATTTTAGGAATAACAATAAACTAACTAATAATTATTAGTAATTACATATTTTAGGTTCGCAAAAGAAAAACTAGTTATGATTTTAATCTAAATTTTAATCTTTATTTTATTCTAAAGCTTAGTGTTAGTCTTAATCTTAATCTAAATCTAATTTTAAACTTGCTCTAAATGTGAACCTCTTTGTCTGATACAAGCCCAAAGCATTTTTCGTATTTCCGTTTTAGTTACTCTTGTTGGCTAATTCTTACGCATTTCATGAGCTGCACGAAGAGTCCTCGCGAAGCTCATCTGTGATCATGGGGTAAGCGTACATCAAATCATTCATGTGGCCCCAAAGATAAAAATTTCAAGGCGTTAAATCTGGACAAGGAATAGGTTCACCTATCGTTATTGCAGTTTTTTGTAGACATCTTTACCTCTTTGGATAGATAATGAATCAAAGAAGGTAATTCAGTAATTTTTACGTAACGTTCCATACATTTTTTTTTATAAATAATATTCTTTTCACCTAATTCGTATTTTTTAAATTCTGAAGAAAAAATGCGGGCCAATTAGATGTCTAATTGATTAATCCTATCCATACTTTTACATAATACCTCCGTTGATGTGCCCTTTCTTTTTCTTCTTTAGGTTTTCTCCTTTTGCCGCCCAATAATGTAAATTATGATACTTTGTGATTCCATCCCGGTCAAATTGAGACTCGTCAGTCCTTAGAATTTTATTAATAAAATCAAGATTTTGGAAAAAGTTGTAGACATCTGTACCTTTTTGGATAGCTAATGAATCAAGGAAGTTATTTCAGTAATTTGTACGTAACGTTCCATACATTTTTTTTTAGAAATACTATTGCTTTTCATCAAATTCGATTTTTTCCTTAAAAATAATACGTGGTTTTTAGGCCTTAACTGAAAAGTTAACGGTATTTTCTAGCTTATTTTGATTTTGATTGAGTTTCTGAACGTTTTTCTATCAGAAAACTACAAAAAAACCAACAAAACCGGGTATGATTTTCTTCAGCAACTAATTTTAACTTTAAAACTGGAATTTTTTGCTAAAAACCTTAAATCTTCAATAACTCGGAAACGACTAAGTTTCGGATAGGACATTATATGAAAAAAATTGCTGCAAATGAGCTCTACTTTAAGCCCCTGCAAGGAATGTATCCTGTTACCAGTCACCCTGTATAACGGATATAATATAACGGATCATATCGCGTTTACAACAGAGAGAGTATTTAATAGAGTTTATTATATATACGGTTATTATTATTACTTTTATTTTTACAAAAAGTATAAATACTTAAAAATAAAAATTACAAATCAAATAAAACATCCAAACCACTGTAACGAGGCAAGGTGCCCAGAACGCTGGCTGCGTTACCTCGTTGAATGGCCGAACTAGTATTTAATTGATATTAACAATTGATAATAATCGGCAGTTCCTGAATCCCCACCACTCAGGAGCGATGTTCCTCACAGTAACAGGATTGAAGAGTTGGGATCCGGAATTCAATGATGAAGTCTTCTTCTTGGTACTTGGTAGAAGTGGAGATCTTTGTAGCCACATTATGAATTCTTATTCACAATTGACAGTACCAAAACCGGGTATGATTTTCTTCAGCAACTAATTTTAACTTTAAAACTGGAATTTTTTGCTAAAAACCTTAAATCTTCAATAACTCGGAAACGACTAAGTTTCGGATAGGACATTATATGAAAAAAATTGCTGCAAATGAGCTCTACTTTAAGCCCCTGCAAGGAATGTATCCTGTTACTAGTCACCCTGTATAAAAACATTATTATACACATTATTCACCCAATATCAAACCTCGAATTCATCACTTATTAAATGCATTCATCACTTCTAGTAGATATAATAGTCCTATAGGTATTCCGTAATTGCCGAATGTCTGAATTCTCAAATTGTCGTTTTCTCCTTTCCTGTCGCATTCCTCACGGAGATTTTATAATTTCTCCGCTCCTGGGAACTATCTCAAGAAACAAGAACAGTACAAAAAGCGGGAGCTCCCCTGGGAACTGTCTGATTGACTCCAGTGACGGAGCGCTTCTTTTTTTGATGAACAATTTTACGCTTGTTGTCACTATCTTCACAGATAGATACTACACATTTCGTTTTTCATCATAAAATCTAATTTAGTAGTGGAGTGTGATGATTTTTTGGCACAATTTATATATGGTCTAATCTTGTACTTTTAACCCCCGACGACGACGGGGTGTTATAAGTTTGACGTGTCTGTGTGTGTGTGTGTGAGTGTGTGCGGCTTTTTTGTTTGAAAGGTGAATTAGTCGAGAGTGTTGTTAGCTATGTTTGATGAAAATCGATCCAAGATGGTCGCCGCTACAAAATGGTGGATTACATATTTTTTCACAACTCCCTCAATATGGGTATCAAATGAAAGGGTATCAAAATGTCGGGGGTTTTTTAATTTTTTAATTTATACTTGTTAGAAAACAGTCCATTATTGCAAGTAGGTACATAAATCTTCTTCGCTGGCTACGTGAATTTAAAGAGAATTTTGGCCTCTCACAACAGTAGCATTCACTAATGACTGCTTTGGCAGTCGCCTGTTTCGAGGGCTTGCAAGTCTTTATGAACCATGAAGGTCGAGAAATTGAAGCTGAATGACCATGACGCGAGTCCTTTATTTTTCCTTTGATCATGGTCACCATGTATCAACAATTTTAACGCCATTGTTATTGTGTTAATGGTAGTAAAGTGGGGTCATCATCTTCATTATCAATCGATTACCGGTCCATTACAGGGCACGGGTCTCCTCTCATAATCAGAGGAGTGAGTAGTCCACCACGTTGGCCAAGTGCAGATTGGTAGACTTCACAGGTAAAGTGGTGTACTTGTTATACACAGTAAAGTGTGTGTATTTATATAGTTCTGGCAAAATAAGCTAGCAGTTCCTTGTATTAGATAATAGGTACGTTTTGTGGTGCTTCCCCGAATAGTCACGCTTAAGATCCCTCTCCATGGGAGCGACGAATCGTTTGTGAGTGGAGTCTAAAACAGTGATTTCTGCATTTAGAGAGCGAGACGTAAAGAAGAGTAATAAAAATATATACATAAATAAATAATAAATTAATTAAATAAATAAATTTTGCTTAATATATCATGATTTTTAGTGAAAAACGGCAAAGTAAAAAGATGCAAATCTAGGTTTGGAATTACGCCTATTTTAGCAAATATTTGGCAATTTTTTACATGAACTAAAGACATTTGAAATTATTATGAAGTAACGTATGATAAGACTTCGGTCGTTTTTCAATTTTCTAGTTTCTTATATAGTTTATTTACGCACGAAGTTGCCTCAAAATTTGCCCAAAAATAGTGATTTTTCAAGCGTCATAACTTTCAAAATAAATATAATTTTACTATTTTTTTTATTTTATGGCATAGATAATGGATATATAAATTGATATCTGGCTTAACTTTAGATCTATTGCTACAAATATTAGAATAATAGGCGTAATACGTTTGTATAGAGAAGCGCGTGAAGAGAGCGGCCTTAACTCAGCCTCTGAGCAAACTCCTTGTGCAGCTCGAATACTGATTCGCATGCCGTAGAAATGGCACGGGCTGTCTAACGGAATTTTATATTCGCCTGAGCTCGCTTCAGACGTCATGCCCGGGAACTTTTGTATCGACGAAGACTCAAGAGCTGAACTGTTCTTCTTTCATAATGATAATGTGTTTTTGTTCTTTTGTGCAATATGATTGTTATTGTTATTTCATTATTGCGATTGTCTGACTTGTCTATTATATTTAGCGAACGTTGCTTTCATCGCATTATTTTTATTGACTCGACGTTATTTACGTAGTTTTAGTTCTAAGAAGGTACGTATTTTTTTTTATTGATTTGACTGGTAATCTATGAGTAAAATTGGTATAGGAACACATTAGCAACCCGTGGTGGCTTCGCACGGGTAGTAATTACCCGCTACTATCCCACGATACATTGTTTGGTTAATCTCAAAGAAACTAGGCAGCGTTCTCGATGAAAGCTCCCAGGCTAGGCGGCTTGACTTTTTCCGATATTTTCAACAATTATCATCATATTTCAAGCAATTTACACAAAATCTTAACAATTGGTACACCTAAACCTTTCTCATAAATCACTCGGTCTATTGGCGAAAACCGCATGAAAATCTGATCAGTAGTTTTGAGTTTATCGATCTAACATGATATGAGTATAATGATCTAACACGACACTTAAAAGAAAATAGCTCTAAAACGAAAAATTTAGTACGAAATGGTGCATCTGTGTTTCATATACCTACTAAGCACAACACCTTTACAACGCAGTTTGACAAAGTTTTCTATGCATATCTTGTGATAACAGTCAAATAGATGCAATCTCGGTTCTGTAGGATAGCTTAGGGATTCGAGTACCAACATGAAAAGGTAAATGTTCGTGTTTTGATACCGCATAGCGATGTGTTTCTGTGTTCTATGCAAATGTAATATCGTGTTTTGTATTCGGTTATTGTAGTCGCAGAGGTTGTGGAATTTTTAAGGAGGTACTTGATAAATTCTTGTTTGTAATACGTAACGATATAACAGGGGAAGGAAAGTGGCTCTATATGTAATTTCTGGGATTTTGAACGGTGAATTTCAATATAATAGCAAGTGTAACCAGGTGTAACCAATCACGTTGGTACATTTTAGTTCTACGGTGCAATTTGGCGACCCAAAATAAATATGTGTTCGGTCTACCAAAATATCTTACATTGTGAATTTATCATAGCTTCTGATTTAAGGCATGGAAACACATTGCGTGCAACGCAACCGTGTCTCACGTGGCTTTTAGAAGTTTTAATACATTACTGCTTACGTGACGTCACGTGAGTGATTAACGCGTCTTCGTCGTCTTCTCTGCACTTTTGACGTGATTACGTCTCATAAATCGATGAGCGCCGGCTACACGCACCAAAAAGCTTACTCATTATCACGTACCGCGTGCAAGCGAGAGCACGAAATAAGCGATAGAGAAGGCACGATCGGCCTAAGCCTTAAGATTTTATCGAGAACTTTTTAAAAGCTCCCACGAGCTCTTCGACTTCACATAGTGTTATTATTGACATTCTTCCTTCGTACGCGCGCTTAAATATTACTGGTGTTGTTTTGGTATAGTGCGAGTAGACTCACTTGTGAGTGCTTCATTGTTATGCATTAAGTTAGTTCTTACTTCTTGAGGTTTATGTGGGAAAGTGGACATAAAATCTCAATATTTGTGCAATGAAACTTTTTTTTAAATGCAAATAGTGAGCAAAATTGATAATCTTGAGATTGTTATGTAAAGCTTTTCGTACGTGTTACCGATTTCGAATTTCGAACGCCTAAAAGAAATTGTCGATCTGACAATCGTACTTGCAGTAGAGATGCTTCGCTTTAAAATGGCGAGTATCTAAATCCTTTGTCATATTTTCCATCTCACCGATCATCCGGGATCCAATATTTCTGTGTGGCACGTCATAAATCGTTCACTTTACCTTGTAACGTGTTGTGAACGTAGACAAGGAAAATAACAGCGAAATAAAAATTAATAAAATCACGACTAAGCAGGCAATCCCTACTAATATTATAAATACGAAGCGTATTTGTTTGTTGGTTTGTCCTTCGATCACGTCGCAAATGAATAGCCGTTCGACGTGACTTCTTGTCTGAGTATAGTTGAAAAACTGAGAAGAGACATCTAGGCTACTTTTTTTCTGCCAAAACAAGCAGTTCCCGCGGGATATCATGCTATTTTTCAAGCATATGACCTTCAATCACGGCGCAACAGAGCAACGATCGATTTGATTTTTTTACATATTTAGGTACCTACCTACCTATACAATTATTGTTGAAGACCTAGAAAGTGATACCTATAGGATACTTACTTTTATACCGAGAAATAAAGGGTTCCTGGCTCCTGCGCAGTTTTTAAAAACTTAACACCAGCCTAACAAAGTCGCGGACAGAAGCCAGTACAAGAATAAATTGGGATCTAGTCTTTTATAGCAAATGTGCTCTATTTTATCGACCACGGTGCAATTATCGACTTTCGATCTCGAAACTTACACATACAATAAATAACAAGTAACAACCAATATAATTATTATCAATACCAACCTGAGTTTCATGCCAGAAGGAGTTAACATAATGAAGAATTCGAGAACCATACAAAGACGGAGTGTCAATTAACATTTCCACTGTAGAGACAAAAACTCCGAAAAGCAGCAAAAATTGAAATTGAAACATCGGCGACAAACGCAAAACTGACGTGAGCAAGTTTCATTACATGCCGCTGCGCATGAATGGCATTTAATTTGAACACTTGTATGGGAAAAACTGGATAAACAAGTCTCGGCATAAAGTAGTGATACCCACCTCGCGCATGATTCAGAGGCGGACGCCAGGTGGATGCGTGTGCGACGCTGCGTCTGCGCTGTGGTTGGACCGGTATTTTGTGGCGCAAGTCAGAAGCGGAAGAGAGTTAATTTTATGAAGTTGTGTTGTTACTGGTAATATGTCGGCAATCTGCAAATTTTTCTAAAATCACAAAAAGTCATTTGATTGTAAAAACCCATCCCTCCTCCTCCTCCGTAACGCTCTATACTACACTACGCATCATCGTCATTGTCAACCCATTACCGGCTGACTACAGAGCACGAGTCTCTCAGAATGAGAGCTCTCTCAGAGAGAGAGAGGGTTTAGGCCGTGGTCCACTACGCTGGCCAGACTTCACACCCCTTTGAGACCTTTAATAGGACAAGACAAATATGGAGGTAACATTTTAATTTATGTAATAAAGTTAACAGTTACAAAAATGTTACATCACTACATAGTATAAAACAAAGTCGTTTTCTCTGTCCCTATGTCCCTATATCCCTTTGTACGCTTAAATCTTTAAAACTACGCAACGGATTTTGATGCGGTTTTTTTTAATAGATAGAGTGATTCAAGAGGAAGGTTTATATGTATGATAACATCCATTAAATAGTAGAGAAATATTGTTATTTTTGAGGTTTCTAATGTGATGTCGTAAATAATTACATTTTTTCCGCTTACATTGCAAACGCAGGCTGAACCCTACGAGATTTATCAATATAATGTACTAAGTATTGTACACATTGAAAAGGTCTATAGAAAACTCCGCGATGGTATATGTCTATCTCTTATGGATATCCCACAATAACATTTTTTGTCATTTACTTTTTTACGACAAATAATGGCTAATTTTAGAAGCTATTTTAACCAATACAGCATAAATCCTTATCTAATTAAATACCTTAAGTACATTGTTGATTTATTATAGATCTATATGGCCCTTTACAGCATATGATTTAAATGAATATTTTCGAAGATATTACAGATTTAAAAATTGCGGGACATAGACTTTGCGCGCGGCGCGCGGTTCCAGCCGGCCGGGGCGGCGATGCGTAAAGTTCTCCTATAGCATTTTGAATTTAGCAGCGATCGGACGCGTATGCTATCGAGTATCGGAGCTTTCTAGCGAGGAAAATAACAATCACACTAATATTATAAAGGCGTTATTAAGTTATTAAGTTTGTGTGTATGTTTGTTCCTCTTCTCCGCCGCAACTACTGAACCGATTTGGCTGAAATTTTAAATGGAGATAGCTTATGCCCTGACTTAACACATAACTTTTTATCCCAGAAAAGTATTCCTGTAGGACTAAAATAGATATAGACTTCCAAAACGCCACAGAGGGCGGGAACGGGAACCGGAACTCCACGATTCCCTCGGTATTTGTTCAAAACCGAAATTCACGCGGGCGAAGCCGCGGGCAGAAGCTAGTACATACATATATGTTAATATCACCTTCATCCATTCATGTTTTCAAACAATTTTTTTTTAATTCTTTGAAATGGAAGATTTTTAATACCTAATTGGCGAAACTGTCGTACCAAAGCTGTTTTAACTGTTTTTTTCTTCTGTGTATGCAAAAAAAGTATTCCAAAAATAAATTTTATTCAGCAAAAGTTTGTGACTCGGTCCATCCCGCACTACGATACTTGTCACCGGTCGGAGATCAAGATAAAAACAAGAGAGTGATTTGTGGCATCCCCGCCCTACGGTACACGTACTTACTTGTGTTCTTTTTTTGCCTCGTTACAATATTATGTTGAAGATGAAGATGTGTTTTATTCAATCTTGTCATAATATACACGAATTCTTAACATTGCAACAAGACAACACAATTGCATTGACATTGCAACAACAACGTCAAAATCTAACTTACGATGTTACTCACTAACTTACGATGTTACGTGAGTAACATCGTAAGTTAGATTTTGACGTGATAACGTCTTATAAATCGATGAATGCCGGCTACACGCACGAAAAAGCATGACTCATTGTCACGTACCGCGTGCAAGCGAGAGCGCGGAACAAACGATAGCGAAGGTATGATCGGCCTAAGTGTTCGGCTTGTTTTTGTTTTTTTTTTTTTTTTTAATTTAACTACAAGTTAGCCCTTGACTGCAATCTCACCTGATGGTAAGTGATGATGCAGTCTAAGATGGAAGCGGGCTAACTTGGAAGAGGTATGCATACCCCTGATCGGTTTCTACACGGCATCGTACCGGAACGCTAAATCGCTTGGCGGCACGGCTTTGCCGGTAGGGTGGTAACCAGCCACGGCTTAAGCCTCCCACCAGACTAGACCAGAGACAATTTAGAAATTATAAAATCTCAAATTGCCCCTGCCGGGAATCGAACCCAGGACCTCCCACTTATAAGACCACAGCGCTCACCACTGCGCCAGGGAGGTCGTCAAAAACCTGGTTGTGGTGGTGGTTGTGACGCATCTATCTCTCTTTGTTTTCGTATATAATGTTATCACGTAAATTGATCGTCCGTAAACTGGACTTTACAGATGACCAATTTTTTTTATTCGTCTATAAGTTAGCCAAGGAGTGAAGCAAGAAGGTGGAAGCGGGCTAACCTGAAAGACGTATGGCAGTTTTTATTTAACACGGGACCCTATTACTAAGACTGTCCGTCTTTTTCACAGATGATGTATTTCTGTTGCCGCTTTAACAACAAATTCTAAACAAGTATAAATTAAAAATTTAAAAAACCCCCGACATTCGACATTTTGTGGCGGCAGTCATCTTGGATTTGCATAGTGATATTCTACTAGTCAAGCTCTTTCATTTGATACCCATATTAAGGGAGTTGTGAAAAAATATGTAATCCGCCATTTTGCAGCGGCGGTCATCTTGGATCGATTTTCATCAAACATAGCTAACAACACTCGACTAATTCACCTTTCAAACCAAAAAAACGCATTCAAATCGGTCCACCCGTTTGAGCCCTACAGGGGAACAGACAGACACACACACACATACACACACACACACACACACACAGACACGTCAAACTTATAACACCTCGTCGTTTTTGCATCGGGGGTTAAAAACAGAATAACAATATAAATATTTAAGGGCGCTCCCATACGACAGACATGATTTTTTTGCCGTTTTTATCGATAATGGTATAGTAGGAGATCCCACCTTAGAAATTTCTACCCTCATCTGTTATTTAAACGAATTATATGTCAAATGAAAGATTATTTTATTCTTAATCGAACCGTATTTGGTTGCCTGGTCAAAAGTGGTGCTAAATCATGGTTGCCTGGATTTTAAGATATAAAATGTTCGGTGCGAGTGTTGAAAGTGACAGAAAAGTGTTGCGCGCGCAATTTCATTTGACAGACAAAGATGCAGTGAGGCAGGCGTGCACTCGGCAGGTGCTTAGTCTATACATAGATTAAAACCATAGACTTTCTGTGCCTGTCCATTAAAGATATTTACAAAAAAATAAGTGAGTGACGTAAGGGATAAGTAATAAAACGTAAAAAAGCTGTTTTTGAAAATTTTGTCTGTTTGTCTGTATGTTTGTGCATGTATTACGCAAAAACTACTGAATGGATTGAAATGAAACTTGGCATGATTTAAGTTCATACTACATAATAGCATATAGGATACCTTTTATCCCGAAATTCAGCAGAGTTCCCTTGGGAGAGAGGATGAAAGTCAAAATACACATTTTGACTTTCATCCCCTCTTCCAAGGGAACTGTGCTGAATTTCGGGATAAAAGGTATCCTATATGCTATTATGTAGTATGAACTTAAATCATGCCAAGTTTCATTTCAATCCATTCAGTAGTTTTTGCGTAATACATGCACAAACATACAGACAAACAGACAAAATTTTCAAAAACAGCTTTTTTACGTTTTATTACTTATCCCTTACGTCACTCACTTATTTTTTTGTAAATATCTTTAATGGACAGGCACAGAAAGTCTATGGTTTTAATCTATGTATAGACTAAGCACCTGCCGAGTGCACGCCTGCCTCACTGCATCTTTGTCTGTCAAATGAAATTGCGCGCGCAACACTTTTCTGTCACTTTCAACACTCGCACCGAACATTTTATATCTTAAAATCCAGGCAACCATGATTTAGCACCACTTTTGACCAGGCAACCAAATACGGTTCGATTAAGAATAAAATAATCTTTCATTTGACATATAATTCGTTTAAATAACAGATGAGGGTAGAAATTTCTAAGGTGGGATCCTAGACCAGTACGGAACCCTTCGAGCGCGAGTCCGACTCGCACTTGGCCGGTTTGGTTTTTAATTCCCGCGTATCCGTGGCGCATCGCTATCCTCGTATATGGATACGATTCATGCAATTACTGCAAAAAGCTGCCAACACCAAGTCTCGGTTGTTGACAGCTCAAACGCGCGCCCGTGTGGGAACATGCGCCGGCATCGAAACTAAATAACATGCGAAGATGCATTTATATGTACAATGTACATATATGAATAGAATAGAATAGAATAGAATAGAAAAGTTTTTTATTCAAATAAACTTTTACAAGTACTTTTGAATCGTCAATTGAATCTACCACAGGTTCGGAATGCAGTTCCAGCCGAGAAGAACCTGCAAGAAACTCGGCTGTTGCTCTTTTTTTTTAAATAACATTATAACAATTATTATTATTAATGTACATGATTGAAATGCCGTCTCGCGCATTGCTGGAACGAGTTAAATCCAAGCTTTTTTATCGTTTATTAACCCCCGACGCAAAAACGACGGGGTGTTATAAGTTTGACGTGTCTGTGTGTGTGTGTGTGTGTGTGTGTGTGTGTGTGTGTGTGTGTGTGTGTCTGTCTGTTCCCCTGTGGCGCTCAAACGGGTGGACCGATTTGAATGCGGTTTTTTTTGTTTGAAAGGTGAATTAGTCGAGAGTGTTGTTAGCTATGTTTGATGAAAATCGGTCCAAGATGGCCGCCGCTACAAAATGGCGGATTACATATTTTTTCACAACTCCCTTAATATGGGTATCAAATGAAAGGGCTTGACTAGTAGAATAGCATTATTGCAAATCCAAGATGGCCGCCGCCACAAAATAGCGAATGTCGGGGGTTTTTTAAATTTTCAATTTACACTTGTATAATCTTCAATTGTATAATAAGCTTTTTTTATGAGCATACTTTTAATAGAGTTCTTAAACTTGTGTAAAGGCAAGTCTAAGACATATTTTTTATTCAGATAAACTTTTACAAGTGCTTTTGAATCGACAAATGAATCTACCACTGGTTCGGAATGGTGCTTACAATTCTACACGTCAAAAAGGGCAGACAAATATGATATGAGACAAAATATGTATGCATTTATATTCCATACACATGCATTTATATTCCACGTTTCATTGCGGTACCCTAATAAAAAGTACCCAAAAATCGCGAGCTAAAATCTATAATTTACTTATAATTTACTACTAAAGAAAGATACACAACACAAACTACCTAATCTACCTAGCAAGATATTATTGTTGCGCCATTTCTTTCCAAATTATCAAACTTTTCTTGGAAAAGTTCTTGCCTTGAACATTATGTGAAAAGGACATAACACTATATTTAGAACTGTAAAAATAGTTTAGTTGAGAGATTGTGTACAACTAAATTAGTAATCCAAGGTGCACAGACTATTTTAATGAGAGACATTATACGCAAAAAAAAAACAAACAATTACTAAAGAAGTTTAACAATACTAATAATAATTGAATTAATCCTGGCGGTCATTTCCACATACTACAATAACTATGTATTATTTGATACATTTAAGTAAAAATAAAGTAAATATGCCAAGATGAAAGAAAAAAAACAAAACTATGTTCACAAAAGTTTCCACGCGTTGGAAGCAGCGATGAAGCCTTATACAACACAACAAGTTTAAACTAATTACAGCTCGTGTAGCAGTTAGGTATTATGATCTAGCTAAGTTTGAGGCGTGTTTTAATTAATTTAATTACTTACGTGTCTATCACAAAGGCTTTCTAATAATAACAAACCTGGCGATGAAGAATGTTTGGTACTAAGTTTTAGGATTGATTCACATTTTGTATGTACAACATGTAAATAGGTGAACGTAACTTTCTGTACATCCTAAGAGACCCCGCAGACATACAATTTCAAGTTGGTCAACTAAATCGCAGAGTATACCTACTGACAAGCACAGTGACTTATGACACCCGCACATCATTACCAACTGAATCGTTCAACTAAATAATTGGACAACGATTGTATCAGAATCGAAATTCCCTTCCGATTACGTCCAATTTAAAAGTTGGCTGATTAAATTGTGAAAGTTCGCGATTTAGTTGTTCGATAGTCGGCCAACTTGAAATTGTATGTCTGCGGGGTCTATAACTATCATAACTATTAATAATATTATAAATGTGAAAGTGAGTTTGTTTGTTACGCCCAAACCGCTTCGCTAAATTCGATTGTGACGAAATTTGATACAGACGTAGACTAGACCTTGGAGAGTGACACAGGGTAGGTGCTTTTTATACCGGAAAATCATAAGAGTTCCCAAGTGATTGTTAAAAACCTAAATCCACGCAGGCATTAGCTAGTAGGTACCTACAAGATAAAGTTCAAAAATGAAACACCGACCACCTACTCATGCCAACGCTCATTTCGTTTACGACGACGATGACTAGTAAATTATGTACAGGGGTCAGAATGTACCTACCCAAAATAGTCACAATAATCCACTTCAAACAAACAATGGAAAACTTCAGAAGGGATTTAAAACGGAAGTGTGTAATTAAAGGTCATTATTGACGCCCAAACTTCACACGGAGTTGGCAACATTCGGGCCCTTCCTTCGCGTGAAACGAACTTAACACTTCGCAAGAATGTGCGGTCGCGACCCTTCGCCCTAATGCCGGGCTCTTCCTTACATACAACTACAATACAAGACTCTAATTGTGTTACACTGTTGCCTACTTGTTAGTTGTTCGCGTACTGTTTAACACGGTTTAGCAACCGTACAGTGTGGCAACACATGGAAAATTAATTAATTTTTCTTTATTTATCGAAATATTTTTGTGTTCACTCTTACAAAACTGCTCTAAAATAATATGAAATTCGCGTTAGCTCATCGAAATGAAAAAAATCCTACCCATAAGGACGTAACATTATCTTTTGTCGTGGTTTCTTAAAAGTACAATGATTTAACATTAATGTAATAGGTCATTAACTCATTTATCGACACGAACTTCTATGACAGTTGTAGAAATTTTCGACGTTTGTCTTTGATATGAAGTTAATAATATTAGCGAGAATGTACAGCTGATCCCTTGGCCCTAATGTTGGGTCCTTACCTACAACAATTAGCGTCTAATTGCGTTACAGAGTTCCCTACTTGTAACTTGTTTGTCACATTCCAAGGGGTACAAGGTACCCCATTACAAAAGCCTTCGATGAATAACGTTCAATACTACGAGTGTATGCAGACCGATGCAAATTGTAATTGAAAAAGTGTCCATAAAACATAAGATCACACCCCTTTTTTATTTGCGTGATCGTGACTTGTGAGGCGTATTCTAAATGGATTCTGACTGAAAATAGGTTCCCAATAGGTTCTCACTTTTTTTTTAACCGACTTCAAAAAAAGGAGGTTCTGTATTCGACCCGTATGTATGTATGTATGTATGTATGTATGTATGTATGTATGTATGTATGTATGTATGTAAGTATGTTCGCGATTATCTCCGCAACTAATGAACCGATTTTGATGATTTTTTCACTATCGTAATCTACATACTTTCAAGAAGGTTTTAGTGTATAACACATCAAGTTATCATTCTTATATACGAAGTTATAAACGTAAATGTACACATATGTCACTAATATGTTCTCTGAGATTGCCAGACCTGTTGCTGAAGTCCGATATAGCTATTCTGTCCAAAAACTTCACTCTGCTACGCCTACGTAACATTGACCTTTTGCAAAAAAAAAAAATTGGTCCGAGGTCAATAACAGCTACATTTAGAGTGGAGTTGGAGTTTGTGCATGGTTACGCGTATTTCCATTCTATACCAGGCCAAACCGCAAGGATGTGAAACTAGTCGCATAGAGATTGTAAATAAATTTTTAATCAAGGTCTTCCAAATTATACAAGAGTAGTACGCATACAAACTAATCTTGTATAGATCGGAAGTTAGGTTAGGTTGGGTTAGAACATTATAAAACCATGCACCTATAGTATGACACATAAAATGTATATGTCACAGGATAATATTGATAATAATAATTAATAATATAAAGGGCATAATCTATTTTACATAGTTCTCATTTATATTATTACCTAATATAAAGAAAATAAATCACTAAAAAACATAAAATAATTTTTTTCAAAGAAAAATGAACCGACTTCAAAAGATTCGAACAAAAAAGTTTAAAATAATTTTGTTATTCATTTAGATTGACGATTAAACTACCTAACTCAAATGATATATAATTTTTTGGAGTCGGCGCCAAACCACATTCAATTCGTGTAAGTAAAATCAGAAGTAATAGTCGCTGAGGGTGAGGGACGGGAGCTGTCCGGGACGCGGGGGGCATATTTTCGACTTGAAGTGAATTTGAAGTCATTTGGCGCCGACTTCAAAAATTATATATCATTTGAGTTAGGTAGTTTAATCGTCAATCTAAATGAATAACAAAATTATTTTAAACTTTTTTGTTCGAATCTTTTGAAGTCGGTTCATTTTTCTTTGAAAAAAATTATTTTCGTGGATATTTTTGACGACCGAGTAGTATAGGTACATTAGTAATAATTGATGGAATACGAAAGCAAAAAAATATATATATATTTTATTTTTGTATGTCATATTTATTATGAGCTAGTGGTAGAAAAAAGATAAAACTACTAAAATATACCGTTTAAATATTTAGTTATTGAAAACTATATCATTGATATAGAATATAAAAAAACTGCAGCTTGACGATATTATAATAATATCGCAACAAAAATAAAATAATTAGATAAAACGTTTTAACCCGCCGTTTCACTCTGTCGCATCCGAGCAAAAATCACACAAAATCCAAGTAAAACTTACATAAAATCCCAGTTTTAAAATGTGGATATAAAGTACTTGTCTGTATTTAATACGCAAAGTAACTTGCCTCGTTACAGGAGACCTAGTTCACATATAGGTCAACGTTTTCGAGTCTCCAGCATACGCTCAAAGTATTAATTATTGCGGGGAATGTTCAAAGCGAAAAAATTCATATTTAATTAATATATTTTTAAATATTCACATTTTGTTGCATAAATTCAAAAAATGCTCGCATATAACAGTGGTCAATATTTGAAAAGAAGCCTGCACATTTTTAGATTGAAATAAACAAAGTAGTTATTGCTTTTAACATACATGTGTATAAAGATGCCCACTATAATATAATGTTCGTGCACAATTTTTTTACGCTATATGTACACAACTATATAATTTTTCATATTTTGTTGCATAAATTTTAAAATGCTGACCTATTGCGTAGGTGAACTAAATATAAATTGAAAGTAATACTTTAGATTGAAAAAATATGTGTGTGCTAAAAAAATACAACGAACGAATACAATGAATACGTGTTTCACTGTTTGGATAAATAGGGCACTCTATGTATTGTATTTCGTAATGAAAAATTCATAAAAATATGTAGATCTACTATTTGATAGAGTATTTATATATCATACACAGTAGATAAGATAATGCACTGGCTTAATTAAAATACAAATGAAACTCTTTTCAGAGTAATTAAGAGAAGTCACTTTCGAGCGTGCCCCATGATACATACTATAAGATACATTTGTATGGGGAGCGCTAGAGAGAAACTTCTTTTAAAACATCGTATAGGTTTAGAGGTTTTCAATTTTAAATATTTCAGTTAGTTACTTCCTAACAGAAATAACTTAATAAGTGAGACTTTTAACTACCCTTATTTATTTTATCTTCATAAACCTCTTTATTGCGTAGATGCGTACCTACATAAGAAATGAACTAGACAGGATTTTTTTACACATAGATTGGATATTCACCAAGAGTGATCTATGCCAGGAAATCTATACCTACATAAGAAAGATTGAACTGAGAGATGTGGAATTGCTATTTTTCGAATTGTTGTAAAAAAAAAAGTTTTACGCATCAGAATTCGGTCTTTAAAATTATTTTTTGTACATATAGTTACTAGTTAAATACAATTGGTAGAAGTTTATTATAATTAAATCATTATACAATTGGTAAAAAAAGCTGTGATAGCCTAGTGGTTAGGACGACCGACTTCGAATCGGAGGTCGTGGGTTCGATCCCGGGCACGCACCTCTAACTTTTCGGAGTTATGTGCGTTTTAAGTATTTAAATATCACTTGCTTTAACGGTGAAGGAAAACATCGTGAGGAAACCTGCACGCCTGAGAGTTTTCCATAACGTTCTCAAAGGTGTGTGAAGTCTGCCAATCCGCTTGGCCAGCGTGGTAGACTATGGCCAAAACCCTTCTCACTCTGAGAGGAGACCCGTGCTCTGTAGTGAGCCGGTAATGGGTTGATCATGATGATGATGATGACAATTGGTAAAAGTTTATTAAAATTAAATCGTTAAAACATATATTTTCCAACCATTAAAATCCACTAGTGTAATTAAAATCCGACCCCGTTTATAATATGCAAGATTTTCCTCACATAGCGCTCGGCAAACATTAAAGTGGGGGTACAAGAGAGTGCATACAGTCGCCAAAGCCCGCCTGGGCTAGGGTTACCACATCTGAACATGAAAATCTAAGACAAATTCCAAAAAAATTTAAATTCCTATTTTTTTTTATTATTAAAAACAAAATCCTAACATTGAATATTTTGATCATTCAAGGACTGAGATGAAAAAGACGCTTAGAAAACTTGTTTTACACCTAAACGAACACCGTGCTTAGTAAGAGGGAATAAGGAAAAATTTGATGCAAAAATATGTGACATTCTATGCGAATGGGTTTTGGAGATACTATTCAATCTATAGTGTAATTTAATAAACTAATTAAATGAAATAGCTAATCATGTGAAATGTTAAAAAATAAGATTGTAAAAGACCAGCAAGCAGTAATTTCTCTAATAAATATATAAAATTTTACTATTTTGAGTTAAGTTATGTAAAAATAATATCTTTATAGTTTCTGACATAGAGCCACAGTTCCGCACATGTTTTCGAAAATTTCTGCGCTTTGGCTACCCTAGCCAACGAGTTAATGATGCACGCCATTACCCCCCTTATCTCAAGGCAGTAAAGTCTGTAATAACCGGAGGGGAGGTGTAATTAACTGCTGAGTGTTTTTACCCAACATAATTTTCACAGTGACTTCATATTTTCAAACGACCTTAGGTACTATACAGGGTGAAATTTTGGGAACACACCTTGAGGTGGAAATAGAAACTATAGATACTCGTCAAAGGAAGAAGAAGAAGTTTATTTTAGAAAATCCGGCTTTCTTCATCGATTAAGGAAAAGGTGGGGCCCGCTTTTTAACATATTTTAAACTACTTTACCCATTCCATCCGATTGAAACTTATTTAATCAGATGTACAAAAACATGGCATCAATTTAATAAAACAGAAAAACTGCAGTCAAATCAAATGTGCTTATTCTTTAAAAACTCGTTTACTCAAAGTGCTTTTGTAGCGTCACTTATAAGAAATAAATTTTGTTGACGTACGTTATAACACATAAAATAAAAACTAATTTATTAACTTACTTTTTTGCTGGATAGACAATATGGCGTAACCAGTAGAAATCTGTCTAAATCAAGATATCTTCCAGTCATGAGCTAGCTTGTTAAAAACTTTTTAAATCTTTCAATGCAGTATTTCTTTTATTGATATTATTAGGTGCTACAAAATTTCACGTAATAATATATTTTTTGCCTCACTGGCTGCTGCCGAAATCTCACCCTGTAGGTTTAGGTAGCTTAGGGCGCCGTCAGACTAACGACGGTAACATTTTGAAATTAGACGAGCTCGTTGTCTGTATTATTATGAGACTGTAACAGCGGTATATAGTGTATGATATTATGTTTTATGTTTATATCTTCATTGGGCGTTTTGCACTGAATAAAATTCCGTCAATCCTATGTGGGTCTTAAAACAGCTATAAGGAATAAATCATCAAATATTGCTGCTCATTATTTTCTACTAAAAATGAAATTAAAAGATCTGTAAAAACAGTATCAAAATTTAAATTGAGGCATACGGGAAAATGAGCACGTAGTGGGGACATACGCTATCTTACTCGCACGGCCGCACTTAAGAGCTTCTGTAAGACCTACCAAAAAATCTGGAAGAGGCACAAAAAGCTCTAAATCAGCTTTATACAAGAAACAACAAGCTTTCAGTGAACACTTGTGCATTGTAGATTCAACATCTCCTGAGATTCTATCGCTTTACCCCCCAGAATCAAAAACCTTCAAGTTATTCATTATTAAGCAGATTTACCGACTCCTTTCTTTTTTACCCGACTGGGTATATGTGTTTCACCTGTGTGTATGTATGTCCATTCCTATGTCCGCTTGTAACTAATCAACGGCTCAACGGATTTTGATAAATGATACGTCATTAGATTTGTCTCAATGACGCGAGTGTTATAGGGTACCTAAATTTAAAAAAAATCAAAATGGCGGACTTTATGCGCTTTAATGAGCGAGCTGAAAAAAAATTTTTTCTTCAAGACCCTCGAGTGGGGTATCAAAATAAAGGGATTCAAAAGGCAAATACGAAAATGTATAAATTTATATATTTGGAAACAATTTGGAGTGATAAATCGTAGAAAATGACCGTTTCCTATGTCAGTTCGTAACTACTTAACGGCTCATCCTATTTTGATAAATTATACGTCATTAGATTTTTCTTGACGGCGCAAATGTTACTGGGTACATAAAATTCATAAAAAATCAAAATGGCGAATGTTATGCACTTTAATGTGCAGGCTGAAAAAAATTTTTTTCTTCAAGACCCTCGAGTGGGGTATCAAAATAAAGGGCTTTAAAAGGCGAGTACGAAAATGTATACAATCTATATGTTTTAAATCAATTTGGAGTGACAAATCATGAAAAACAAAATAAATAACAACTGCTTACACTGTAAGTGTTACGGTGATAGTTTATTAATTTTTTAGTTCATTTTTTAGCATGGCAGTCGGGTTTTTTTAATTTTTAAATTATAGCTTGTTAAGAAAGTACAGTAACGTAACCTTTGAATGAAAACACAAAAAAAAAATCAAGTCAAATCTGTTAATTTTTTTTCGGAAATAAGGAGATTTTCTATTGACTTGATTTTAGCACGAGCTTATCTAAAAAATGTTACACTTGTCTACCCCCGTCTGAAACCGTATTCAGTGTTCACCCCTGTCTGAACTTTCAAAGAAGGGTTAAAACCTCCAAGGCCTTTGTCTTCTACACCATCTCCCTCCCATTCAGAGGGTTAACCATTCCGCGGGATCTCATTAGCGCCAAAATAACACTTGCAATATAAAAGAGTGACGCAGCATCCCGCCTCCCCATTCATCTCGGGATGTTCTCCGAAAAAATGTGCGTGGTAATTCAAAACGCCGCGATGCATTGAAACTCTGTTAATTAACATCTGCTAAATGGAGCCTTTTAGTGGCGTTCTATGGCGTGTTTAGTTTTTACTAATTGCTTTTAGGATGCTCTTATTTACTGCAAATGATGCATAATGAGTTTAATGAAAACTATCTTACCTCTTCCAGGATAGCCCGCTTCCATCTTAGACTTACGATCAGATGAGATTACAAGAGCTTATCTTGTAGATTAATAAAAATAATTGCGACAGTGGTTAAAGTTACCGTTAATGTTTGAACACCAAAAAAAGGAAAATGGATCACCAGACATCCATGGGACATCCATCTTTATCGTCCTACCTACAGATAGTGAGTGGGTATTATCTATTTTTCCTTAGCTTTCTTAAATGATAAACAAATCCTAGAAAATTTCTCGAAGAAACATCTAAGTGACAAGCATCACCCCTGGCGATTTAGCCATTACATTACATACCAAGATTTAGTTTTTCACTTATATCACTTACATAATCACGGTTTCATTGTGAATTCACGGTAAGAACGTCCTACGTGCCGTGCACAGACGTTTCGCTTACGCGCTTTTCGAGAAGTGGCATCACTTTATCTCGGGAGCTGCGTAGAACTTGCATACTTAATTGAAAACTTTTAATATTCAAAATTCCAGACAATGAAAGAACCCCGATAGATAGATAATGAGATAACCGAACCACAGAGTACCTACAGAGGGGAAGCTTCTAGTAAGCGGCCCGCTGTAGGTACACTCACACATATTCGCATGTTTGTCACCAACTGTACCGGTTAGTAGAACGAGCGCGCGTCCGTGCACCGTCGCGTTGGTGAGTGTGTTTGTGTGAGTATACCTACAGCGCGGCGGGCCGCTTGTGGAAGCTTCCCCTCTGTAGATTTACTACTCGTGTGACCGAACTAGGTAGATCCTACTAATATTATAAATGTGAAAGTGTGGATGTTTGGATGTTTGGATGTTTGTTACTCAATCACGCCGCAACTACTGAACCGATTTGGCTGAAATTTTGAATGGAGTTAGCTTATGCCCTGACTTAAAACATAGGCTACTTTTTATCCCGGAAAAGTATTCCTGTGGGACTAAAATAGATATAATCTTCCAAAAACGCCATAGAGGGCGCTGACTGTTCTTAGGTAAATCACGTTCACATAACACATTATTGCAATAGTTTGCTGTGTTGCATGCATTGGCAACACATAGGCTACTTTTTATTCCTGGAAAAAATGCACAGTTCCCATGGGATTTTGAAAAACCCGAAGTCTATATCTACAGCTATAGGTAGATTATTATAGCGAACTTCCTTGATAGAAAGTATAAAGGTTGGAAAAGGGAGCGGGAACGGGAACCGGGAATCAACGATTTCCTCGGGATTTGTTCAAAACCGAAATTCACGCAAGCGAAGCTGCGGGCAGAAGCTATCACACATAATCACAATACCAATCCTACTAATCCTACTATCCTACTAATATTATAAATGTGAAAGTGTGGATGTTTGGATGTTTAGATGTTTGTATGTTTGGATGTTTGTTACTCAATCACGCCGCAACTACTGAACCGATTTGGCTGAAATTTTGAATGGAGATAGCTTATGTCCTGACTTAAAACATAGGCTACTTTTGATCTCGGAAAAGTATTCCTGTGGAACTAAAATAGATATAATCTTCCAAAAACACCATAGAGGGCGCTGACTGTTCTTAGGTAAATCACGTTCACATAACGCATTATTGTAATAGTTTGCTGTGTTGCATGCATTGGCAACACATTGGCTACTTTTAATCCCGGAAAAGTATTCCTGTGGGACTAAAATAGATATAATCTTCCAAAAACGCCATAGAGGGCGCTGACTGTTCTTAGGTAAATCACGTTCACATAACACATTATTGCAATAGTTTGCTGTGTTGCATGCATTGGCAACACATAGGCTTCTTTTTATCCTGGAAAAAATGCACAGTTCCCATGGGATTTTGAAAAACCCGAAGTCTATATCTACAGCTATAGGTAGATTTTTAAAGCGAACTTCCTTGATAGAAAGTATAAAGGTTGGAAAAGGGAGCGGGAACGGGAACCGGGAATCAACGATTCCCTCGGGATTTGTTCAAAACCGAAATTCACGCGAGCGAAGCTGCGGGCAGAAGCTGTCACACATAATCACAATACCAATCCTACTAATCCTACTATCACTACATAGTATAAAACAAAGTCGCTTTCTCCGTCCCTATATCCCTATGTCCCTATGTCCCTATGTCCCTATGTATGCTTAAATCTTTAAAACTACGCAACGGATTTTGATGCGGTTTTTTTAATAGATAGAGAGATTCAAGAGGAAGGTTTATATGTATAATAACATCCATTAAATAGTGGATAAATACTGTTATTTTTGAGGTTTCTAATGTGATGTCGTAAATAATTACATTTTTTCCGCTTACATTGCAAACGCAGGCTGAACCCTACGAGATTTATCAAAATAATGTACTAAGTATTGTACACATTGAAAAGGTCTACAGAAAAGTCCGCGATGGTATATGTCTATCTCTTATGGATATCCCACAATAACATTTTTTTGTCATTTACTTTTTACGACAAATAATGGCTAATTTTCGAAGCGATTTCAACCAATACAGCATTAATCCTTATCTAATTAAATACCTTAAATACATTGTTGATTTAATATAAATCCATATGGCCCTTTACAGCATATGATTTAAATGAATACTTTCGAAGATATTACAGATTTAAAAGTTGCGGCGGCGGGAGCGTGCCTATAAGCGCGTCGGTGGCTGCGGTTCTCCCTATAGCCCAGTGTCGATAATTTTTGAAACCAAAAAAATCACAGTACGTAGGATGAAACCCATTGGAAAAGGAGGAGAATATTATAAAAATACAAGGAAAAATAATTTACGGGCGATCTGAGCTCGGGAAAAAAGGGGGGGAGTTTTAAGGGTAAAAAACGGTTTATCTCGATTTCCGGCAAAACTAGAAGTCCTTTGGAAAAAAATCAAATGGCAAAGCTGTAGGTAATAAAAAGATCTACAACTTTTATATTTACACTTTTTTCACATAACCTCAAAATTTATGTGAAAAGTTCAAAAACCAAGTTTTTGGTTTTTTATTTTTAACTTTTAAAATAAATAATTTTTTTTCACGGAATCTGGTGAAAACTTACCTTTTTATGTCCCAAATACACTGTAATTTATTTGATTTGAAATATTTAGTTTTTCTCCTTATTTTGGACTTAATATCGACTTAATTCTGACAGCTGTCATTGTCATTTACAGATGAGTTATTTATATATGGAGAACAGGGTTAACCACATCTACGAAGTACGATTTTACCCCAAACTACTTTAATTCCCTGTCAACATAATATAAAGCTCTAAGCCGCTTAATAATATTAATAGTTTCGCCCTAAAATAGAAATTGCTAAGAGTGGAAACTAGAAAGTGCACACTAACAGCAATAGAAAACAAAAGAAGCACATTGAAAAAATTTATTGAAAAATGGAAGTCGAATGACATTATCACCATGAAGTGTCTGTCAGGCATTTGTCATATCTACATGCAGCAGTTGATTTGTATTTGCATAAGTTTTGAATTTTTTATCTTTTTTGGGGGAATTGTTTTATCTCTGGTATCATTATGAAACGTCAGAATTCCACGGAATTAGTAATTCGGGTATAAGGTGAGATATAGTACGTTCATTGTGGAAAATATCGTAAAAGTCAAGCCGCCTGGGAGCTTTCATCGAAAACGCTGCCTAATCCCTGAGCGGGTAGTACCTCGCATAATATGCTCTACTACCTGTGCGAAGCCGGGGCGGGTCGCTAGTGGTTTTATAATTATGAGAAAGTGTGTCTGTCTGTCTATTCGTTTGTTTGTGTGTTACCTTTTACGACATAACCACTTAACTTATTTTAAAGAAAGGTACAGGTTGAAATCCTAAATCCACGCGGACTAAGTTGTGGGAATCAGCTAGTTAATAATATGTTGTTTACATTTCTTTACAACTTACTAATTTATTGTTTCAGATCTATGCGTTTAACTAACGTTACATGGAACGAGAATGCGGTCAATTGATATGTGAGGTAAATACTACTTACTTACATAAAGACTACAACAAAATATCATCGACTAGCCGATGCCCGTGACTCCGTCTGCATTGATTGAGGTGTTTTACAAAATCCCGTAGAAACTTTTCAATTTTCCGAGGTAAAACAAGCCGGTGTCGTCAGTGCCAGATTTCATCGACATCTGTTCAGCGGTAGTTTTGAAAAAATCCCGTATTTTCCGGGATAAAAGAAACCTGCGTCCGTCTCCAGCATGGAAGCTATAGGTATCTCTAAGCCAAACGTCCAAATCTAGATTAAGATAAGGAATTTTTTTTAAAGAATTATGACAAAAAATATTCAAAAAACCTCAACTTCAACCGCCACTAAAAAACAATTTTTGTTCGTACTCGATCGAGCGTCGCGCGTCGGCTTCGTCGTTTCTTTCTTTATATGCCCACCCGACATTGAAAAGAATTAATACAAGCATTCTGATTAGACATTCACATAAATATTTCTTAGACCTATTTAATATCGGTTCAATGAAACATTTCATGCGATCCTATGAACCAGTTGGACACTGTGTCATTCCAACGCGCGTGACCCATACGCGCCACTAATGGGATGCGCGCGCGCACGTATTCGGAGCACGCGCAGCATGGTACGTGCTCTGAATGATAAGTGCCTACGACTTTTGTTTTTGTTTACATTGAGTGCACTTTCCTGTTGACTCGTCGACACGTGGATGAGTTGTATTGTGAATTGTAAATTGAGGTGTTTTTCACCAGACTACGCGACAGCAAAGACGGGGTTATGTTTTTCACGTATTCACGTATACCTAAACTGATACCGATGCCCGCGACGATTTAGGCTTTTGAAAATCCCTTGGGGGCCTTATGATCTGCCGTCGAATTTCGTCAAAATTGTTTAGGCGTGAAAGCGTTACAAACAAACAAACTCGCTTTCGCTTTTATAATATTACCTACTAGCTTTGGCCCGCGGCTTCGCCCGCGTGAATTTCGGTTTTTCACAAATCCTGAGGGAATCGTGGATTTCTGGTTCCCGTTCCCGCTTCCTTTTCCAACCTTTATACTTACTTTCAAGGTAGTTTGCTATAGTGATCTACCTATAGCTGTATCTGTAGATTTGGGTTTTTTCAAAATCCCGTGGGAACTGTGGATTTTTCATAAAATAATATAATATAAAACGTAATAAAAAGGATAAAAAGTAGCCTATGTGTTAAGTCAGGGCATTATCTATCTCCATTCAAAATTTCAGCCAAATCTGTTCAGTACCTAGTTGCGACGTTATAGAGTAACAAACATCCACACTTTCACATTTATGATATTATAGTAGGACTAGTACCTAGGATGTTAGTTAGGATGTATGTATCTGGGATCCTTTACGCTCTCGAAGCATTCAATACTATCTAAGTAACAAACAAACAAATAAACAAAATTGTTTTGTTTGTTTGTTACTTCTTTATGCCTCAATCACTCTGATTCAACGTTTGATACCTTGCAGGATTTTAAAGCCGAAATCGAAGCGGATGAAATTGCTGGAAAAATCTAGTACTTAAACCATTTGTAAAGAAAGCCTTGAAATAAAATAAATTGTAATATTATTTCATGGCCATTGTATGTGCATATGTGCATGGTCTTTCTCCGTGGGTGAAACGAATCGGACGATTTCAAGTTTAGCACGCACGGAGAAGTCTCCCTGTAAACCGCGCCACTTAAAGTACTTGATATTATACCTATAGCACACGAGTAGTATAATATCTACTCGTGTGCCTATAAGTAGGTGTATATTGCTGTCTCTGTCTGTATTCGCAAGATTGTCCCGCGTATTATTTTCTTTTACTTGTTACAAACACTATAGTAGAAACAAGTAAAAAATAAAAGTTTAAATATTCTTTTACATAAGATTTTTAAAAAGAGAGAATCTATACTTATCTATACTTCTATACTAATAATATAATAAAGCGGAAGAGTTTGTTTGTTTGTTTGTTTGAACGTGCTAATCTCAGGAACTACTGGACCGATTTCAAAAATTCTTTCGCCGTTGGATATGTACGTGATCCCTGAGTGCTATAGGCTATAAATTATGTACCACGGGCGAAGCCGGGGCGGACCGCTAGTAATATAATAAAGCGGAAGAGTTTGTTTGTTTGAACGCGCTAATCTCGGAAACTACTGGACCGATTTAAAAAATTCTTTCACCGTTGGATATGTACGTGATCCTTGAGTGCTATAGGCTATATGTATATTATGTACCACGGGCGAAGCCGAGGCGGACCGCTAGTAGGAGATATATCTCCAAAATATCTTCTAGTATAGGGTCCCGTCATACAACGACCTTCACCGAGATGCTTATTTGATGAAACGTATTTTATATTTAATTTAATACGTCAATAAATATATTGCATATGGGTTGCCTAACAAATTCCAGTCCAGGATATATATGATTAATTAATAATTTAAAAAAAAAATTTTTTTAAACATTTCACTGGTTTGATTATTAGACAAATTCATAATGAAATCATCTTTATTTTCATTTAATTTTAATTCAATAATCAGACCGGTGAAAAATGCTAGTATCGATTTACCTGTTTACATCTGGCTACCTGAGAGTTGTGACCGGAAAAGAATAACCAACCTAACGTTTGCATATTCTATGGGCATCATACTTTCGATTGGTATAGAATTTGTCTAATAATCAAACCGGTGAAATGTTTAAAAAAAAAATATTTTTTATTTATTAATTAATCATATCCTGGACAGAAATTTGTTAGGCAACCCATATGCAATATATTTATTGACATGTCAATTTAAATATAAAATAGGTTTCATCAAATAAACATCTCGGTGAAGGTCGTTGTATAGCGGGATCTTAGACCATTCTGTTAGTTTATTATAGTTAACACGATCACCAATAAATGAATTGCTTATTTTACTTAAAACCTACAGAAGTGGGCAATACGTAGTGTATAAGTAGGTGAGAGTATTTTAAACCTTGAATAATATAAGGGTGATGGGCTAAGAATGTAAGGGATTTCGATTGAAATACCCTTTACCATTCGACCTTCGGCAGTTTTGTTCGTAGTTTTCGTTATCGTTTCAACGGCCTGTGCCCTTTTAATAGAAAGGTTTGAAATAAAAGTGTGGCGCTTTTTACACGAGCAGGCACGTACCTACTTTGATATGGATCTAACATATTATATTCAATTTCGGGCATAAACTTGGAACCTGTGACTTGAAAGCAAAAAGATTGAAACCGGCCCGATATTTTGACGTAATAAACGTCTTAAAACGTGATACGTTTTATAAGTTGATAAACGCCGGTTGCACACACAAAAAAGCATGACTCATTGTCACGTACCGCCTAGCCGAGCGTGCAAGCGAGAGCGAGGAACAAGCTATAGAGAGGCAATGTTCAAACAGATTTAAAGCGGACTTACAAGATTAATGTTTGTTGATTCTAATCAAATTGTATTAGAATTATCCAGAATTTTATTCTGAGGAGGGTGGAACAGCATTGTTGTCTTTCAGGCATCTTAGAGGGCAACAACTCTGCATAAACTTGTTTATTGAAACAAGTTCTCTTGAGGTTAAAGGTGCAGATTCAGGGGTGACATAGTCATGACGTGATCAAACTCATTCCAATAAATTAAACTAAAAACACATAATATCTTTACGTAATAAATATCCTGCACGCCGAATTAAGATTCTCAGTTCAGGAAGCTGGCTTAAATCTCTTAATTGCACAGAAACCTGCAGTATCGCATCCATTTTATTTTGTACGTGTACAAAGGCGCGGTCTTGCAACACGTCCATTTTTGAAAGGGATATAATCCCTGGTCTTTCAATATCTCTCCTTTGAAGGCATTAAAATAAATCCGGACAATAAGCGTGCCTAAGATATCCATAAAAGGCTAAGCCTTCGGGCCTGATGATAGTGATCTAGATAATTCTCATTTATTCCTACCATTTGCTTATAGGCATCCACAGATGTGCCAACGCCCACCCTTGTGTTGGACCCCAAAACAAGCTTAAATACAAACGAAAATTTTGATTTCCACACAAAAGTTTACACACAAACTTTTAACAGTTCCTATTCCTGTAAAGTAACTGATGGTTGAATTACCGGAACCTACAAATATCTACGACTCACCAGTTTGTCTCTATATCGAAAACAACATTTTACCTGTATTATGGACCGAGGCTTCATGCTAGTTGTATCCTGAGTTAACCAGAGGATACAAAAAATAGTTGAAGTCGGTAGCTGAATCGGGCTGACTTCTCCACCATCCTTAAGAAAATGTAGGCGGCTGATCGAACAAGCGATTTAATATATTTTATTACTACCAATGTAACTTAACGTTAGTAGGATTTTGAAGTTGGTATATCTGTAGAAGTTATAAAACTCGGACCAATGATAGTGATCTAGATAATTCCTACCTTTCTTATTTATTCCTACCATTTGCTTATCGTGGGAGCCTGAGCAGTTTATTTTTACTTTGAAATATAAAGAGCGGGATGGAATCTGCAACTGCCTTAATGCACTGCCGGATTCAATACACCTGCGTATAAAGTTACGATTATGTATGCACCGGCGAGCCGGAGCAAGGCATGAGCTGAAAGCGGAAATTCTCATCTTTTTTTGTTCCTTCCTTCCCAAGTTTTCTCTCGAATGTAAAGTCTGGGGTTCATTGATGATGCAGTTTAAAGATGGAAACGGGTCTAAATTTTTTAGTGCACAACTCCGTATAATAACTTTTCGATAGTCATATACTCGTATACCTACATATATTCATGTACCTGGTAAAGCCAATGGTTGTACAAATTCGTACTTATTAAAATATTTTGAAAACATTTGAGATTAAATTCAGAGTATTTTTCATTTTTTACTGTAGGTACCTACCCGCTTATAAATTATTTTTATTCCTTGTTATGAATATTAGATCCTTACAAGTTACACTTATTGTATTATGTAGTCTTACGTATGTAAAGTCTTGTTTAAGTACTTACAGGGTTAAAATTTGACAAGAAAAGCGTCCCCGCTACCGCTTATGGCTTGAATTCGGTTCAAAGTCACATTGGTACAACCTACCATCTCCGCTTCGCTTAGCATAACATAAACTGCTGAGTGCACACTAGCGACCTTTCTCGCCCGGCCGCCGGCACGGCAGCGCCGGCGCATTCCATTTGAATATCACGCGCGTGTGCACGCGGCCTTATCCCTGTGTTAATATTTCATGAACGGCGAAATCTTTAATTTGAAATTCAATAGAGCGGTCGCCGAGTAGTCTGAGAGGTGGTGAACCATTGTTCAAACTCTTTTATACCCATCCGAATGGCGTCAATGGAATAAGCCGATGTGGCGTCAATTCGATACAACCGGAGAGAGATCAGGTGCAAGACTAATGGCTTAACGTGCTCTTAGCCATTGGTTTTGTACCTGTGGAGACACGGGGGTTTCCTAAATCTAACACTAACCGTCGAGATCCCGATTCCGAGCCGTAAGTGTAACTGTGAATTTCTTGACAGAAAAATCTGTCAAGTTACAGTACGAAAATTGTTGTTTTACGTACTCATTTCATCATTTAATTTCAGTTAAAATAATAGGGAGTCTAGGACTGACTTGCTAAGACGAAGACAAAGTTTTATTATATTACTTTGTTTCTGAGTAAAACTTGGAAGATCTCATGGAAAGATTCGATCACCAGCTCTTTGCCCGGGAGTCTTTGTTTCGAGCGTTCGGTTTTGTATTAGATATTGTCTTTAGGAAATGGCATAAGACGTTTTGCTACGTTTGTTTTTACTTTCGTTTATTTTTGTTTTCCTACGATTTCCATTTTTGCCCGCCGCTGCTGTAAGGATAATAGTAGAAGCGAATTATATTGACTCTCTCTGTGACTATTCGGGGAAAACAAACAGGTTAAAAGTCAAGTTTATTTACTTTGCTTGGAGCGCAGTATTTCCGGGATTCGTATTATCTAGCAGTGATTTTCTAATTCAATATCGCGCGTTCCTCTTTTACGAAAATTTTAAGATCTTGAACGCGCCGCATACAAAATGGGTACATCTCAAGATGCCGCGGAGTGCTTTAAAAAGTTAAGAGTGCTTTCAAAAATTTATTTTTGTTTATTTCTCGTAGGTGTAAATTTATTTCTCATGGAACATTTTTCAATTAGATTGTATGGGGCTGCAAATCGTGTACCTAAATTAACATCGGACTTCACAAGTAACAAATAGGTATTTCTTTAATAAATAAAATACAATAAAATTCTACTAATATTATAAACTAGCTGATCCCCGCGACTTCGTCTGCGTTGATATAGGTTTTTATATAGGATCGGATTGGATCCCATAATCCTTTTTTGTACCTAAACTAAATGTAGCCTAAGTTACTCCTTATAACATCACCTATATGCCATTGAAACTTCCATCAAAATCGATTCAGTCGTTTCAGAGATAAGCTGGAACAAATAGACAGGCTGACAAACATAAATTTAAACGCACGCCAGTTTAAAATAAGCCGTACGTACAAAGACCCGGGGCCCAAGTTATTTGAACCCAATAAATGTCTGTCATTTCTGAACTAAAAAACCTATGACCTTGAAATATTTACGGGATAATACTTGAAGTATAACCTTTCTAACAAAAAAGAATGAGTGAAATCGAACCATGCGTTAATGAATTACAGCTAAATACTCGTTTTAACTTTCTTCCCCTCTCCCAAGGGAACCATGCTGAATTTCGGGATAAAAAGTATCCTATGTCCTACCTCGGAGTATAAACTCAAATCGTACCAAGTTTCATTCGAATCCATTCAGTAGTTTCGGCGTGATGCGCGGCCAAGATACAGACAGACAGACAGACATACAGACAGACAGACAGACAGACAGACAAAAATGAAAAAAATTGCAGTTTTGGATTCAGTATCGATTATAGAGTGCCCTCCAATAAAAAATTTCAAAATATCTTCAATGTACAGAATTGGATCTGTTACAGTTTTATTATATTACTAGCTGACCCCCGCGACTTCGTTCGCGTGTTTATAGGTTTTATATACCTAGGATCGGAACGGATCCCATAATTATTTTATGTACTTAAACTAAATGTAGCCTAAGTTACTCCTTATAACAACACCTATCTGCCATTGAAAGTTCCGTTAAAATCGATCCAGCCGTTTCTGAGATTAGTTGAAACAAATAGACAGACCGACAAACATAAATTTAAACGTACGCCAGTTTAAAATAAGCCGTACGTACAAAGATCCGGGTCCCATGTTATTTGAACCCAATAAATGTCTGTCATTTCTGAACTAACAAACCTATGACCTTGAAATATTTACGGGATAATATATAAAGTACTACCTTTCTAACAAAAAAAGAATGAGTGAAATCGAACAACGCGTTAATGAATTACAGCTAAATACACGTTTTAACTTTCTTCCCCTCTCCCTAGGGAACCCTGCTGAATTTCGGAATAAAAAGTATCCTATAACCTACCTCGGAGTATAAACTCAAATCGTACCAAGTTTCATTCGAATCCATTCAGTAGTTTCGGCGTGATGCGCGGCCAAGATACAGACAGACAGACAGACAGACAGACAGACAGACAGACAAAAATGAAAAAAATTACAGTTTTGGTTTCAGTATCGATTATAGAGTGCCCTCCAATAAAAAATTTCAAAATATCTTCAATGTACAGAATTGGATCTGTTACAGTTTTATTATATTATAGATAGATAGATAGATGTGAAAGTGTGGATGTTTGGATATTTGTTACTCTATAACGTCGCAACTACTGAATAGATTTGGCTGGAATTTTGAATGGAGATAGGTAATGCCCTGACTTAACACAAAGGCTACTTTTTATCCTGGAGAAATCCACAGTTCCCGCGGGATTTTGAAAAAACCCAAATCTACAGCTACAGCTATAGGTAGATCACTATAAGCAAACTACCTTGAAAGTAAGTATAAAAGGTTGGAAAAGCGAGCGGGAACGGGAACCAGAAATCCACGATTACCTCAGGATTTGTGAAAAACCGAAATTCACGCGCACAAAGCCACGGGCAAAAGCTAGTAATTTATAAAAATAAAATATTTGAAAAATCATTAAAACTTTACCATAATTATTCATTGGCTACCCGCAATTTACCTACCTTAAAATATCTACTTCCGTGATTAATGGAGCCAGAACTCGATTCGCGTTATCGCATTATTCGATAAGCCTGCGGTCGATAGCATCGAATTTGAGGTTATCGATGAAAATTATCGATAAAATACGAGTCATTTATTCTCCTCAAGTTACGGGCTATCAGGTGAAATATTGCCGTTGGAAATGGAAGGAACAATCGGGAATAATCAATCTACGGATTCTTGCTCTCTTATTATTATGGTAGCGAATATTGACTTTATTGTCAATCTACTTCGCCGACGTTCGTTAAGATTCTAGGATTATTTTATTGTACAGATAAAATAATCTTTGCGCATTTGGCGTGGTTACGTTCATGACCAGGGAGTTTAAATTCTATTCTGACTGAGTCAATTACTCAAAAGATAAAGTCTTCTCCAAATCGTCTGTCTGGTTTCAAGTGGGTATTGCAGTTAAAACACACAGCTAATCAATCCAAATTACTCATCGGTGGGTTATAAAAATTGTATCCTCGTGTAACAGTAAAGGTCGACCAGAATCTCATGAAAAATACGGAAATGAAATTCCAATGTTAGCAACACCTGTTGTCCTAGTGTTACTACAAAATTTAATTTTCCTATTTTCCATGAGATTCTGGTCTACCTAAACATTATAACAGTGTTATGATTTCTCTCCAGTGGTGAGTGCTAGAGGCTTATGTGGTAGTTATCGAATTAGATTCAAGGCAGGGACAATTTTGAGAATGTGCATCAAGTGTATTCATGCAAAACGGGCGGATACACTCCCGACAAATTCACCTTTCAAACAAAAAAACCGCATTCAAATTGGTTCACCCATTTGAGCGCTACGGGGGAACAGGCAAACAGACACACACAGAGACACGTCAAACTTATAACACCCCGTCGTTTTTGCGTCGGGGGTTAAAAATAACTTCGTCTAGAATTTTCCAAGAAACAGGCTCATAATAATCTTATGAAATAGATTCAGTATTGCATAATTTGTATGATCATTTCTCCTCCAAGGACGGTCATGATCGTGATAGATTATTATTTATTATTCGCACAGCCTCCTCCCACTCGGAAGTCCGCTATATTTATTGAGCCGTACTGGTATATGTGCGTAGGCAACACTTGATCTTGAACCGTGTAGGTTCCCGCTCGCATTAATGCTTGAATTAAGGTGGTCTGCTTATCTTGTTGCACGATGTTAGTATGTGTGAATATACCTAATATATGTGTTCCTTTATTAAGGAAAGCTTCGCGTTTAGCCACTATAATATCACTTACAAGTATAAATTAAAAATTTAAAAAACCCCCGACATTCGCCATTTTGTGGTGGCGGCCATCTTGGGTCTGCATAGTGCTATTCTACTAATCAAGCCCTTTCATTTGATACCCATATCAAAGGAGTTGTGAAAAATATGTAATCCGCCATTTTCTAGCGGCGGCCATGTTGGATCGATTTTCATCAAACATAGCTAACAACACTCACGTTAAGCAGTCGGTTATTATCACTTTCATGTGACAATAGTCGTTAAAGCCCGCCAACGAGCGGCAGCAGCGTGGCGGGTCCAAGCTGTAAATCCCTTTCTATGAAAGAGGAGGCCTGTGCCCAGCTGTGGGACGTTAAAAGGCTTTAGTGGTGGTGGTGGGATGGATGTTCGGTAGGTCGGTCGTGTAGTCGTGACTTCATTCGTAAGGTCGAAAGGGTCACGGAGTCGGTAATGTCGGGAGTCAAATTGTAACCGAGCAACCTAAAACTGTTCCCAACCTACTCTAAAACCTTGAACTTCAAAGGTCGTTTATAAACGGGGCAGTAATTATTACTGTACACTTTCGTGACCCCAATTGAAGTAGTAATAGGTAATTTCCAGTACGCCCGTTAATCGGAAGCATCGCTTCAATCGATTCGCGTTCTTAACTAGGTCACTATATACACAATCGCTTTATGCTCTATCGTAAACATGAACAAAATTGCAAACAATCGTAAACAAACAGATGAACAGAATATAGTAGAGATTGATCTAAATAAATTTTTCGTGCTCCACTCCTTAGAGAAATTATAAAATTTCCGTGACCTTCCTTGAGAGAAGTTACCTTCGGATGCTCCCGAACGCGCCCTATAGGTACAACGTTTCATTCTTGGTAGAATTTTAACCAAGAAACCTAATGAAGTTTAGTAGTCATGTTCTAGAAATAATATCTGTGACTGTGGTTTGTCTAATTTCCGTAAAAATATGAAGTTTCAAAGTTACACGTACACATAGTTTTGTACCTATGTAACCTATGTAACGCTTTATTTTAGCCCAAACACTCGTATGAGTGTTTGGGCTAAAATAAAGCGCGCTAGAGGTAAAATCTTCTTTGTTTTTGAAAGTCTCAAAAGTTCAGCAAATTTTGGTTCAAATTCCGAGTGGACTCAGGTAACGAATAAGAATCACTTTAGTAGTCATATTTAAATCCTAAATATTTAAAACCCTAAGATTAAAAAAATCTTATTCAAACTGAAATATCAATGAAAATGTAAAACTTAAGGTAAGTAAACTTGCAATAAAATTCATTTTCAATTTATCTTTCTTTAATTTTGAAAAGATAAAATTTCTCCGATGCTTTAGGAGATCTACATATTTTATCTTCCTTTTATATGTAAAAATAATAGGAACTGAATAATTAAATCGTTCAGCGACAGAGTTTAAATTCATTCAATCTCCAAGTTTCTGAATTTCTCTAGATAAAGCAGTTCAAACTAATTCTTACTCGAATAATAACTTATTATTGATATTATTTTCGATGTAATGGCATGTATCGTCTCACACTGATTTCGTTTTGAGCTTTGGAAATATATTTTATGGACTAGTTAAGTTAAATCCGTTAATTAGGTATTGAATGTAATAAAATAGCTAACACATCCATACTTGTAAATAATATCTTCCAATCTTTTTCCGTCATGTCCATATTCACACAATGTTAATTATGAGTAGAGTCCACTTATTAGTTTTAGGGCCTGTTTCACCACTTTCTGATAAGTGACAAATAGCCTAAACGTAAGTTTCGTCTTTTTCTTACTTTAATTATGTCAAGTGATAAAGACAAAGGCTGTGAATAAGCTTTCTGACACTTATCAAAAGGTGGTGAAACAGGCCCTTAATTTATATAAAGGCTACAAGTTTTCAAATTAAGCTTCAAATACCCTTGCAAAATCACCGACCGAAACTAATCCAAAATATGAAACGGCGATGCACCGGTCAGTAGGAGTAAGCTTTTCAAATAAGGCCGGTACTCAAACGCGGCCGGCCATTGATTGTAAGCGATGATCGGGCGATTTCACGCTGTGTGCACCCCGCCTACACCGTGCGTTGCTTTGCGAACTACGCCCTAGTGCAAGTTTACATGTCTCTATAACGTTGTTTGATTTCGAGGATTTCGTTTTTTTTAGTTTAGTTGCATTTAGTTATTTAGATTGTCAGTTAGATTACTTTTTAGTAGTTAGTTAGTTTAGTAGTTAGATTGGATATTGTCCTAGTAAAATGGATTTACAACTCGTTTCAAAGTCGTTTATGGGACAACCAATGAGTGTTTTTGACCATGAGGTCAATAGATACCGCCTACGGTCTCGAGACTATGCTTTCTTTTCCGGGCTGTTACTTTAGGAACCTCTTCGATTTTTAAGCGTATATAAAAGACTAAGTTAGGATTCAGATTTATTTTCAAAATTGACATAAAATCTATGACCTGCCATCTTGGCTTAAAGCCTAGTAGCTCTACCGACTTTTATCTACAAAGTTTCCGCCTGGGCCACTGTTTGTGGATTTATGGCTATTCTCGAACAAAATAAGGGTGCTGTCACTCGAAATCTATCAACGTTTTCGAAATGTGCAAAGTCGCACTAAGCCTACTGGCTCGCCGCCAATTCCCATGTTTTTTTAATATCCGTAGAACGGTGGCGTGGAAACAACAACTTTTATTGGTGCATTTTGGCGGCGCGGTGGCCAAAGGATGGAAACTTTTCCACCAATATAGTTTTTGTTCCCATGCAGTAAGAACCGCTTGCAGAAGACTTTTAAAACTCCTCTCATGTCCAACCTCGAACGGTGTTTTTCTTATCTTCGAAGTCAATTTGCGAGACAATTATGCATTTCTTATTGCAATTGGCAACCGCGTTCGGCCGTGTACGGGTTGTTTGATACAATCGGCAATTTGGGCTGCACTAATTAGTGGATATCTTTCTGAATGTACTTAATTCATACTTTTTATATTTTTTTTAATACGATTGGTTTTGGGTGAAATCACATTGGTCAGCATAGAAAATCAAAAGCTGCCATAGTTGGCAGGTTTTATAAAAAAAATTTAAAAATCTGAATCGACGTGATGCGTAGGCATGCTTCTTTATACAAAACTCAAAATAAAATGCGAATTGCTTCTGATAGATGTGATTTCACCCTAATCATGCAAATGAAAGTTTTTGTTTAGGTATATACCTATCTGAATATGTTTTATGCATGTTTCAGGACACATCAGTCTTTTGAAATGTCAGTCAAAGAATGGTTTTGATTTCTTTTTTCTTCTTTGACTTCGTCCGTTTGATTTTCTCTATCGATAACAGAGTTGATTACAATCTCATCTGATAGTCGATGATGATGAAGTATAAGATGGACGAAGTATGGCAGTTGTATAGAACCTAGATACCTAATCGGGTACCGCATAACATTGCGCTTGAAGTTTATTTATTTTAGTAGACTTTGACTGTATTCTAAATCGCTTTAAAGAATCTTGAGAATTCTTCAGTAGAATGATATATAGTAAGATCCAGTTGAGGTCTATATCAAGTATATCTAAACCTAAAACCAATTTTGAATTAATGATTTTGAAAACTTTCTCGTTCCTAAACTTTTCCTTGTCGTCGAAAATTCGTCTTCCTGAATCAACTTTATTTTATTTTATTGTAGACCTCTGTATTCAATGCATCTCGTACTTGAACCCAGGAATTCATGATCCACAGGTTAACCAGCTAGCCATTAGACAAATAAGGCAGTTATATACCTATGTGACAGGGAGACTTCTCTTAAAATTTTATTCTGTGGGTCCACAAGAATTTCAATACTATCTCAAATGTTCAAAAGTGTGTGTACCTACAGATAATTCCAAGCTACGAGTTAGAAAGTTGCATGATGGCTACAAGCAATTTGAAGTATCTTAATGAGCGATCAGCGCGGGTACTCCGTCCCTATCGCGTCATCGGCTAATAATAAATGTGCAGATTGCTGTCGGTTCGCGTTCAGCTTAAGACCCCTCTCCCAGTTTGACGCTATGGAAGTTTAGGTATCTAACGGCAGGTAGGCTGGCGGCCAGTTACACGGACGACTACTTGGATATAGCGCGACTATGACTATAGTTTTGATACTTGTATTAAATATTAATTTATAAATTATTTATTTGATATTGTAGTATTATATATTATATATTTACTATAAAATATTTTTAAAATGACTTCGCGTGGGACTTTATCGAATAAGTATTTCATTAATCTACGTTCAATTTACAAAACAAAAGCGACCAGGATAATATGATGTTCTTCTCTATAATGACATGTAGGGTTCCGTATTTATATCATAGGTATCACGCATATTTAGCCTTCAACCATTTTTTTCTAAACTAACTAATAAAAGAAACAATCACCTTTTTAATTATTTAACAATTACCAATTATTATTATACATATTTCAAATCATCTGTCTGAAAATAACATTACAGAGCTGTTGCATTGCACCTGTTGAAGTTCTTGGATACATTTTCTGATAAGAGTACAATTATTTAAAGTTTACCAATAGAACAATAAAAAGTATGCAATCTTTGTTTACTGCTAAAATGTCGGTTTAGTCAGAAGTGCAAGTGCGACTTTTATTACAGTAATTAGTAATAAACAACAGGTGTTTGTAGTCATTAGGTAGATACCTAGTATATTTTTTTGGGAGGAGGGGGCGAATTTTGCTATTTCGTATAATTTTTTTTTCTTCTTCTTTTGATTTCTTCCTTAAAAAAATACAACGGCCATTTTGGATTCCAAAATGAACATCATTTTTTATGTTCAGTCCCACCAAAAAACTTCGGAAATGAAATGACACCCATATTATAAACAAGTGGATAAACCCGCGACTTCGTTCGCATGGATATTGGTTTTTAAAAATCCCTCTCATTGAGAACTCTTTGTTTTTCCTAAGCTCCTTTGAGCTTATACCTTGCTAAAAACTGTTGAAATTTCACTGGCGGATGTTTAGGTACATCAAAATGTAAACATCCGCCAGTGAAAGTCCTATCAAAATCGGTCCAGCCTTTCAGAGATTGGCCGGTAATTTATAAAGTATCTCCTTTCTAACAAAAAAAGAATGAATGAAATCGGACCACCCGTTAACGAATTACAGCTAAGTACACATTTTGACTTTCATCCCCTCTCCCAAGGGAACCGTGCTGAATTTTGGGATAAAAAGTATCCTATATATTACTCCGTAGTATGAACTTAAATCATGCCGAGTTTCATTTCAATCCATTTAGTAGTTTTTACGTGATGCGCGCACAAACATACATACAAACAGATAAACAGACAAAAATTTCAAAAATAGCTTTTTTATGTTCTATTACTTATCCCTAACATCCACCAGTTATTATTTTGCACAAATCTTCAATGTACACATATGGCAATTCTACGATTTTATTATATTATGTATAGATATGTATGTATAGAAGATAATTTCTTTAAAAAAAAATACGACGGCCATCTTGGATTTCAAAATGGAATATTAGTTTATAATATTATATTTCCGTGACTGTCCTAGGTGCTATGCTGTAATTTCACTTATTTAAAAAAATGCGCACTATTACTTACTACTCACGCATATTTTTTAGAAAAATATTCATGCTCAAAACTTTGCAGTCGTTGTATAAATTAGTGTTTACACGACTCTCGTACGTGCATCTGGATGGTGGCAAAATTTGCACAGGTCCTTCCCCAACGAGCACCGGGCGCATACTAAATAAGCTAAGACAATGCGTAGCTATTTATTGTAATTTAGGGTGATGTTTAATAAGTTTTTATGTTTGATCAAATAAATGGATTGTTAATTAAACTATATACATAGATTCGTTAAAGAACATAGTTTATTTCTACATAAAATTTTTATTGAATTTATGCTTTTTTCAATACAAAAAATCGTGTTAAAGTAACCGTATAATTCGGGAAATTTGGCGGAAGTTCATTTTTTTTTATCCATTAATTTGATAAAAAATCTATATTCTGGTCTGTAATGTGTCAATAGGACTATATGTCTGATATTTAAGTATTTTTTTCAAGTAAATCAGATGACTTTAAAGGACAGATATAGAGCTTCAAAGTTGAGTCTGTTATTTATTTTATTAAAACGAGGTGTGGGAAATTGATCATTACAAAATAATTAAATAGTTTTTGTAAATATGGTCTGACAAATGTCAATATGAAGGATTAGTTTATTTAAAACATGTATTGAAATATGTGAAAGTCTCTCCTACGATGCTAAATTTGGAGCTTGAAATCTCAGATTTTTCAGAGAAAAGGTAAAACTGCTCTTAATTGCCTTTGATCTTTCTTTGCCATCATAATATAATTCGTACGATTTATGAATAACGTTTACCTGAGATTTTCTGCGCCTGGAATTTACCTATATATTTTCATCCTCTATATTTTCAACTCGTATCTTCTCGCGGCATAATCCTTATCCGCACGTATATTATTTCAAGTAACAAGTAAGACAAAAGGCTTCAGTTATAAAAGTTTTTTTTAAAAATTAAGGAATGCCGTCAATTTTGTTACCCTTTCTAAACCGTCTAACTTTGAGAGGATATTAAGGTTGAAATAATATTTTCGACGTCATCGTCATCAACCGATAAACGTCCATAGGTCTCTTGTAGGGACTCACAAGGCGTGGTCTTGTGCCACTTGTATCTAGCGGCACTCTGCGGCTCCTCTGATGTCATCAGTTCATCTAGTCGAGGTTCAGTTGCTGTTCGAAATAACCTTTACAATCTTCAATGTTATTTAATACATTTCCTTGTATTATTTTATACATTTCCGATTGATGAGTCTAGTGGTTAATCTAATTATTTTATGCATGCAAATAAAATAAAGTACCTACACAAAAAAGTCTCGCACTTGACGCAAACCAAGGGATAAACAAGTTCCTAAGTGGGTCTAGATTTTGTGTCACTCGGAGCCCCTCGGAAGATGGATTACCTCTGGTGACCTTCCTTAGGCACGTTATTCCAACGCGGCCAAAAGGTTAGCTCGTCAACTTTGCCAATTTAGAAACAAACTTGACAGCCTCTTGTTTCGAGATAAGGGAATTTGCTTCGGAATACGTTAACATACAAATTAGAGATATTATTTAATCTTTTCCAGTACGAATTTGTTTAATTATCTTCTTTTTTTTTTGTGGAAGTTATTATAAGACAGGAATATCATTTAAATAATTCTAATACCTACTGAAATATTTTATATTTTTTACGAAATTACTGTAATTAATAAAAGAGAGAATAGTGAAACAAAATATCTAATTTGAGTGTTGAAGTCAAATTATACTTTGTTAAACTTCTCAAGTTAATTTATACAAATAAATAAAAAGAAAGCGTCTACATGTCTGTCTGTGATTTCAATATAACTGCCCGAATATAACGTACGAGCTTAATAAGCTCGTACGATTATTTGACCTTCTTAACTACTTCTTAAATTATTTATTTTATATTTCTGTCTGTATGTCTGTTTGTAGCGGCTAACTTTTGGAAAGGCTGAACCGATTTTGACGCAACTTTCACTGGCAGATTTAACAGGGAGTGATTAAGGCGACGTTTTAGCCTGGGAATATTAAGGGCTCCTGCATAAAGATTTAAAAATAATCAATTAGGGTTAGATTCTTCATAACTACGATTACGTACAGGTATTGTAAATCGTACAGGCATAATCGCACGCTCTTTGACTTCCTGCAGTTATATCTGTTTAAAATTCTCTGCCTGATATAGTTAAAAAAAATCCGACGAATTGCGAACCTCCTCTTTTTTGAAGTCAGTTAAAAATAAATTTTAGCCATCAAGTTGTATCTCAAAGTAATTTAACCGAGTCCTTATCATCCTGGCTCATCAAGCGTAATAAATAAAATCCGGAAATTGCGAGCAAAGCATTTTTTAGATAATGTACCGTACAAAAGAGCAATTTGAACAAGATGCATAGCACTCGTAAAATCTGGTTACACAACAAATGACGCCGGCGGATGGAAGGTTGCCAAGTGTCATAAATGTTTGATTCTGTGCCGACTGCCGAGACGGTTTGATTTGGCTACTTTATTATTGATCTGGACATTGTTACCCGACTGCACGACAGCAAACACAGGGTTATGTTTTTCACTGTCGTCTGTGTGTTTGTATGTAAGGACGGAAGAAAGGAAAACTTTTACTCTGCGGCAAACTTCAGCTTTGGTTTTCAGGGGGTTTAAATGGCTTAAGTTATGTGGTATGTGGAATTTTTTAAACCCTCGAAACATCCGCAACGGCTGGATGGATTTTTAATCAATAAATTCCATACCGGTTTGTGCCGGTGACCAGTGTCGGTTGTCGGTTCTCCGAGGTAAATGTCCCGGCGTTACCAAAATCCAGGTTGACGAACAATGCAATACGGCCTGATCTGAGAAAATTAAAAAATATCTTGCAGAAAGTTTACTGAGGGTATGTTTCACCACCTTCTAATAAGTGTCAGGTCTTTGTCACTTGACATAAAGTAAGAAAGTGACAAAACTTACTTTTAGTCGATACACACGAATATCAGAAGGTGGTGAAACAGGCCCTTAAACTTAACATAAAATTAAGACTTGTTACTTGCTCAGTTACCAATTTCGGATCGCGAAACCCAGTTTCGTCAAATCGATGTAAAATTAAGACTTCTCACTCTCTCCGTTACCAATTTCGAATCCCGAAACCCAGTTTCGTCAAATCGATGTAAAATTAAGACTTCTTACTCTCTCTGTGTTACCAATTTCGAATCCCGAAACCCAGTTTCGTCAAATCGATGTAAAATTAAGACTTCTCACTCTCTCTGTTACCAATTTCGAATCCCGAAACCCAGTTTCGTCAAATCGATGTAAAATTAAGACTTCTCACTCTCTCCGTTGCCAATTTCGAATCCCGAAACCCAGTTTCGTCAAATCGATGTAAAATTAAGACTTCTCACTCTCTCCGTTGCCAATTTCGAATCCCGAAACCCAGTTTCGTCAAATCGATGTAAAATTAAGACTTCTCACTCTCTCCGTTGCCAATTTCGAATCCCGAAACCCAGTTTCGTCAAATCGATGTAAAATTAAGACTTCTTACTCTCTCTGTGTTACCAATTTCGAATCCCGAAACCCAGTTTCGTCAAATCGATGTAAAATTAAGACTTCTCACTCTCTCTGTTACCAATTTCGAATCCCGAAACCCAGTTTCGTCAAATCGATGTAAAATTAAGACTTCTCACTCTCTCCGTTGCCAATTTCGAATCCCGAAACCCAGTTTCGTCAAATCGATGTAAAATTAAGACTTCTTACTCTCTCTGTGTTACCAATTTCGAATCCCGAAACCCAGTTTCGTCAAATCGATGTAAAATTAAGACTTCTCACTCTCTCTGTTACCAATTTCGAATCCCGAAACCCAGTTTCGTCAAATCGATGTAAAATTAAGACTTCTCACTCTCTCCGTTGCCAATTTCGAATCCCGAAACCCAGTTTCGTCAAATCGATGTAAAATTAAGACTTCTCACTCTCTCCGTTGCCAATTTCGAATCCCGAAACCGAGTTTCGTCAAATCGAAATGCAACAAGTTTAATTTAGACCCTTTCATCACGGCACCGGGCGCATTGAGCGGATTTACCGAGCAGTTTATTTGAGAGCTTCCTTCGTTTCGTAATATTCCGCATCCCCGCCCTTTATAGATCTATTCAATCGTTCAAACGAAATTATTTCTCGTGATGTATTTGGCGAGTCGCGTCACGACTCCTAAGCGCCGTTTTATTGTGAGGAAATATCAACATTTTCATGACGGCCCTTCGAATTCTGTATTCACATGCGACTCAATGCTTAGGTACATGGTGGAATATTTTCTGCAAAATAATACGGTGAAACCTTAGGTTGATATTTCTGTATAGAAAGGTTGTTTTGCGACTAGGCCTCTGTGAAAGAGTGGTGGCTAGCTGCGGCCGAAGTCTGCTACAAAATATGCGAGAGATGTAGGTAAAGCCTGAGTCAGTGGCGATAAAGTCATTGATGTGCCAGCGTTTTTTTTTCCCCTTTACATGCAACAGTCAGTGGAATTAAACTGAACTTTGTTGACTATAAATAATGGGACATCTTATCTATAAAGTAAATACAGTCCACTGCTGGATATAAGTCTCAGGGACTCCTCGGTCTATACCTATAGTGGTGGGTTTGCTAAAACTGCGCTTTCTTGTGTAACGTCGTTATTCCAGCAGCCTGGGAGCCCCAAAGTCTATCGGTGTTTTGATATAATCAATGTATTTGATGACGAACTTAATGAATTAAATACTATGGCAAGCTACGTGTTCCGCGCAGAACTGCATCGCCGCTAGGGTTCATTCACACGCGGCACCTGCGTCTGGTTTCGCTCAGTCGGTGCCAGAGTGGGTTACGTTCCGTGTTTGTTGTGTTAACGCCGCGGATGTGTGTGTCGGCACTTTGTTGACTGATACTCTGTGTGAACAGACTATTAGACTATTTTCAAATAATTTTTATTCACTCTTCGTTGAGTTACTGGCAATTAACTTCCGCACTTTCTCGCAACTTGCAGAAATTGACTTGCTGCGAGTGATTACTCCGTGTTAAGTGAATTTGCCAGATAATATGACTTCTGCAAGTTCTATTCCTAGTATAGTAGATACATACATTATACGATTGACTTAAAATTCATAAATTGCCTTTCGGAATTTGACTTTTGGTCTAAGATCCCGCTATACAACGACCTTCACCGAGATGTTTATTTTATGAAACTTATTTTATATTTAATTTAATATGTCAATAAATATATTGCATATGGGTTGCCTAGAAAATTTCACTCCAGGATATGATTAATTAATAATTAAAAAAAAAAAATTAACATTTCACTGGTTTGATTATTAGACAAATTCATAATGAAATAATCTTTATTTTAATTTAATTTTCTCTCCGGTCCAATCGGTGTCGAATTGCCGTTCAATGACTATGAGAATGAGCGAATAGAGATTCTACTTATGTTAGCGCACACACTTGTGTACCTTATCTCCGACGTAGTTAGTTGGTTAGTCTCCAGTGGGATAAGCTGTAAAAAATCTTATAAATGTACCCTTTGTTACTCGATTTTGGGGATTCGACGACCCCGAATGATGTTGTAATCTTTGACTTTTGACTAAAATAATACACCAGAACTATACCGAATCTTTTCATAAACAATCAAAAATAGATAGTTAAAAAAATAAACATAAATCTCTTGAAACAAATTAAAATCCAAACCGTCATTATTTATTAAAATGCAATCGTGAAATATGACCTTTGTTCGGGAAAATATTTTCCCAAAAAATAGCAATTTATTCGTGAATTTTAATAAATAAATACGCTAAAATATTTACGCGCAACAAACCGGCGGCGACGAGAAAAACATCGATATCGATAACTCACGTCGCGCGTCACTATAAATCAGCGCACTCCGATAGTGATGCCCACGTTCGCTAACAAGATGGTCGATAAATACATATGTACCTCTACACTAATCTTGTTTGATTTGCTCTAACGTCTAGTTCATTTTTATCGTCACTGTGACTCATTTTATTTAATATTCTAATAATGTAATTTATCTGAGAATAATGTAGAAAGTTTATATAGTGCGTGATATAAATAGATAAAAAAAACATTTTTGTTTAACCTAATTTTATTTCATCATCATCATCATGATCAACTACCGGCTCACTACAGAGCACGGGTCTCCTCTCAGAGTGAGAAGGGGTTTAGCCATAGTCTACCACGCTGGCCAAGCGGATTGGCAGACTTCACACACCTTTGAGAACGTTATGGAGAACTCTCAGGCATGCAGGTTTCCTCACGATGTATTCCTTCACCGTTAAAGCAAGTGATATATTTTAAATACTTAAAACGCACATAACTCCGAAAAGTTAGAGGTGCGTGCCCGGGATCGAACCCACGACCTCCGATTAGAAGTCGGTCGTCCTAACCACTATATAGGCTATCACAGCTTATTTTTATTTACTTAGTGACAAAATATTCTGCAGTCTTACCAGTTGTTGTTACCTACAACGTTTCTCTAGTGGAATTTCTTTTTTTTTTTCTTTTCTTTTAGAACTAAACATTTTTCTACGGTAAAACGTAACCTTTGTGTCTTTCTTTAAAATGCAAACTTATTTATTTCATTTAAGATCGGGTCAATAGTTTAGCTATGAAAGTTCTACAAATATAATATAGAAACCCTTGTGAAAGAATAGTGTAGATAAGCTGTATCTTCTAGACAACTTTTGGATCATCAAGTTTATGATCAGAATTAATTTTTTTAAAACATTTATAACTACACTAATGCTCGTAGCACAGACGATAATCTAATCCCCTTTTATCTATCTCATATCGCATTGAACCAGAAAGATATAAAAGAACTTAACAAAGAGATGTTAAAAAGGAAATAAAGATTAGATCTTAACACAATAATTATGAGTCTCACACGTGGTAACTTGTTTTGAGCAGTGTTATGTAGTGCAGTTCGCACACTGCAGGTGAATCGCAAGAGCCGCATAAATCGTACGCAAAGTTTTGAAGATGCAATGTCGATAACACTATTCGCACGCATCGAAAAAAGTAGCTCGTACGCAGACGCAAAGCTCCTCAAGATCCGCATCTGAACGCATGAGTAGAAGAAGTTTAGGTGATAGCAGCGCCGATATCAGCTAATGATCTCTGCTAACGTTAAACACATTTTCAGTATTAAAAAATGCGCAGTGTATCTACACACTTTGTGGCTTGCGGTACGTCTATGCGATCACCATAAATTCAAGTGTAGCTACAAAAGTCATTTTAGCGCGTCCTATGCGATCCATACATGCTGCTGCTGTCATTCGCATTTTCAGTAAGTATACTAAAAAAGGCGTTGTTTACGGACCTGCGACTCGGTTGTAATATGCGATCAACATAAGCAATAAAGGGAACGTCGGACCATAAGGGCATAGATATTTCTACGGGAAACGGTCGTAAAGGCGAACTTTCCGAAATTTCGAAAGTGAGGTTTGTTTATGATAATGTTTTTCGCGGCGCTTCGCACGACAGAATAAAGTTTAATGGTGTTATAAAAACGTAGGCGATTTCACTAAATGTGTAGCCGTTCGTGTTTATTATTTAGATATCATATTTTTTAATATAAAACTCTTCGAAAGTTCTAAGGTTTCTATCACCTTTAGGGTGCGTTTACACTGAAGCGGAGATGAGCGGGGCGGCGACGACGTGACGTGCAAGAATTAAAAAAAAACACAAATTGTGTGTTGATGTGGTTGATATATTCACAATTTATCAACGCTATCGAAACGTGTGAACTCTTGAAATGAAATGAAAAATTCGTCGTGTGCGGTTCAACTCGACACTTTTTTTAAATCATCTACAAGTTAGCCCTTGACTGTGATCTCATCTGATGGTAAGTGACGATGCAGTCTTAGGTAGATACGGGCTAACTCGTAAGAGGTATGGCAGTTTTTTTATCAAACCCAGTATGGGTTCGGTTTCTACGGAACATCGTACCAGAACGCTAAATCGCTTGTCGGCACGGCAACGGCACTAATGTGTGATCAGCATAAATATTCTTTGCCAGACAACTGAACCACAAAATAAATAAAGAAGTGGGTTGCAAAATAAAATATCAAATTCCTTAACAAAATAACGGTATAATATCTGCCCCGGAAAACTCCGGTAACGCCTGGAGCGTTTTGATTCCCGGTCTTGTTACCGTCCCGGGCGCGCCCTCACCTGTCCTGACGGATTTAATAAAATAATATCTCTGGCCGTACCCGCCTTTGACTATATTAAATACTTGCCTCTTTATATACCTTTTCATATATTTACTGTGACATACATTTTCAATTATCTGCGACCTCTGATGCAGTGGTCTTGTTAGTGGAAGGTCCCGAGTTTAATTCTCGGCAGGGTCAATTTAGAAATATATCTACTAATAATGAATTAGTATACCTAGGTCTAGTTTGGTGAGAGCCATGGCTTGTTACCACTCTACCGGCAAAACCAACATTCAGACTTCCGGTAGGATGCCTACGGTATGAATGTTTTATAGGCTGTTATAGTAACTGATTAGGATATGGGTTTAATAAAAACCCCTTCCAGGTTTGCCCGTATTCAACTTTAATTGCATTCTTATTATAAAATTAATATGATGCAAAAATCCGCAGTCTATAACAAAATTAATAATTAATAATGATTTTTGTTAATGAAATTCCTGATAAATAATCTGGATTCAAGCTTTGTGATAGCTCTCATTTCAATGAAACAGGAATCCTTTGTTTATGGATCGTAAATAGAAGCCATATTATCATACTCGTAATAGGTATGGTAAAGCTTCACTCACATAGTGTTTTTATCCGTCGATAAAATCGCAATGCGTTATGCTGTTCCTACTTCTATCGCTTCTTTACTATCGCAACTGTACGTAGGATCACATGCATAACACAGAATGAATTACAAGTAAAAATTAAAAAATTAAAAAACCCCCGACATTCACCATTTTGTGACGGCGGCCATCTTGGATTTGCATAGTGCTATTCTACTATTCAAGCCCTTTCATTTGATACTCATATTAAGGGAGTTGTAAAGAAATATGTAATCCGCCATCAAACATAGCTAACAACACTCTCGACTAATTCATCTTTCATGCAAAAAAAAACGCATTCAAATCGGTTCACCCGCTTGAGTGCTACAGGGGAACAGACAGACACATACACACACACACACACCCACACGTCAAACTTATAACACCCCGTCGTTTTTGCATCGGGGATAAAATAGATATCGCAATAACGCATTACAATAATATCGCATCATTAATACGCATATGTGTGGAACCGAGTTGATCCTTTTTTATGGTACCTACTAGAGTTCTACGTGATTCATCCATTCGTATCTATAATTATGTTAAAACAGCGTTTAAAAACTTCAAATCCATTACTGAAATTACTCGCTCAATGTTATTCAACTAAAATAAAACATTTATGTTGCAAAAGCCTGCGAGAGGACGCTATAAAATCCTTAGGAGCACAAGAGGCATGAAAGGCTTTTTAACCCTTTCACAATGTTTTAACCCGTCTAAAGCGAATGCATCAGACATTGTATCTGAGACGGTAACGTTTCAATCTGCATACACTATACAGTCATCAAATATCTCTCTATTATAGCATCCCTCCTGTCAGAACCACTTCACTACAACGCTCTCCGTACGCTGAATGCATAACGATATTGTGACGTTGCGGCCCCTGCATTAGACAGTTGGGAATAACGTACGGAATGGGTAATGCATAAAATTTTGAGCGAAACGACCGCGGCCCGCCCGCAATTTTAAACGAACGATATGAGCTATAATGCCCGAGGATAGGGTTCGAGATAATGGAATGAGCGAATGATCCGACGCGATGGAGCCCCAAGTCGAGGTGGAAAATGCAAAGGTAATAAAAAAGGGTAAGTTTGATGTGATGAAAAAGAGGATATGCGAGCCGTGTGCTAATATAATACGTTGACGAATTTGCGAATTCTCTTCGTATTTCAACCGCTTTTTGTACCTGAAAACCGGCTAAAATAACAGCCGGCTATTTTCCAAAGCATCCACCAATTCCAATCTATCATCTTTGTTCTTTTGACAAGCGAGCGTCGCTGTCAATGTGACACTTGTATGAGATGACAGCTCATTACTCTGGGAAGCTAAAACGGAAGTTGTAATTGTCGGTGTCGTCAACCGCTAGATGTCCACGGCTGGAGATAGATCTCTTATGACGTGATCTTGCGCTGATTCTATCTGTAACTCGACCAAGTGGAGCTCTGTCAACAATGTGTGGTGTGAGGTCTCCATTCCAACATCTTTGGACCCCAATGTCTATTAGTTCCTGCCCATTACCGCTTCAGCTTTGCAACATGTTTAGGCTATGTCGGTGATTATATATCTGACTTCGGATGTTTTGTTTAATTATTTTTAGCTGATTCAAAATCATTCGTTAGTTCTGTGCGCTGTCCACGGGGTTCGGAGCATTCGTCTCTAGCATCACATCTCGTGGACGTCGAATGGCCAACAGTTTTATGCAAATATTAATATAAAAAATTCGAAATAGTGGAACGAGCGAATTTCCGTCCGATATGATAGAACGAAAGTCGAAAAGGAAAATGCAAAGGATAAATTCCGCTATGATAGAAAAGTGGATATGAGAGCCGTATGTAAATAATTCTTTGATGGAAGTTGTTTGAGGCTTAATTTGCGAATTCCTTACAAAGGGAAAGGTGTATTGAACAGGTGCGAGGATAATTTCCAATTTGAATTTATCCAACGTTATTGTAGGTGTCAGTGAATTGAATTGGTGTATTGGACGAGGATGGAAGTTGACGTAATAGAATGGTGGAATAGATGAGTTTTAAATTTTTGGATCTAAAAACAATTGAGTGAAGTGTATTTATTAATGAAATTATTTTAGCACGGACATCGGTTTTTTTATAGGAATAGCGGGCAACCGAGCAAGCGGGTCACCTGATGTTAAGTGATTACCGCCGCCCATGAACATTAGTAGCACCTGAGGAACCACTAATGCGTTGCCGGCTTTTGAGGAAGGGGACTGGCTCTTCAGCTCGCTGCCGGAACACATCGGATCGCTAGCCAGGCGGATTCGGGGTAGAATCCTACCACAAAGCTTTATGCTAAAGAACAAAAATAAAACAAAATAGATTGCACAAGTCAGGGCTCTTTAATCTTTGACCATTTTAAATCTTACATGGAGGTACGATAGGCAACTGTTACGTACAAACGATTTTGGTTGTTTGGCTAAACATAATTTAATTTTTAATTTTCAAAAAAAGGAGGTTCTGTATTCGACCCGTATGTATGTATGTAAGTATGTATGTATGTATGTATGTAAGTATGTTCGCGATTATCTCCGTAACTAATGAACCGATTTTGATGATTATTTCACTATCGTAATCTACATACTTTCAGGAAGGTTTTAGTATATAACACATTGAGTTATCATTCTTACATACGAAGTTATAACAACAAATGTATACATATGTCACTAATATGTTCTCTGATATTACCAGACCTATTGCTGAAGTCTAATATACCTATTCTGTCCAAAGACTTCACTCTGCTACGCCTACGTATCATTGACCTTTTGCAAAAACTTTTGGGCCGAAGTCAGTACAGCTGTACTATAGAGTGATTCCTTGGAGTTAGTGCACGGTTACGTGTATTTCCATCCTATACAAAGCCAAACCGCAAGGGTGTGAAACTGGTCGCGTATAGATTGTAAATTACTTTTTAATCAAGGTCTTCTACATTATACAAGAGTAGTAGGGTTTTCTTACCGGTTATCGTCCATTTAGTGGAGTTACTGAGTTTGAGAGGGTGAAAATATATGTTCTATAAAAAAAATTAAACAAAAACTTGTTAAAATATACTTCTAGTATAGTCTATTTTCATTGCATGTTAGTATTTTTTTAGTCAGATAACTAGTTTTTTTTAAATCCTAATAAAAAGCTGAAAATGCCGATTTCACCGGTTATCGTCCACTAAATCTAGTTATCGTCCACCCTTGTACCTGTTATCCGTCCACTGATTTCTATGAGAAATTTACTATGAAAAAGTATGCATGTAATGAGTAAGTAATTGAATATGTAATATTAACACCACTTTAATATGTATTTAATATCTATACCAATTAAAATTAACTTCCTGTCCGTCTTTTCGAAATATAATGGGTTTTTATTAGTGAACTTATGTTAACTTATACATTATTAAAAATCCACATAACCGTTTATAAAAAAATTGTTTTCTATTTTTCGTCTATTCGTAATATGTACTTACTTTTCAAAACAGCTGAACCTATTTTGACAGAACTTTCACAGGGTGATAAAGAACTTTATACAAAGTGGTGGTCTTTCTACGCATACGCAATAGCGGTCAACTGCTTGTTTTAAAATAAAACAGATAAAAAAACTATTGCCTTGTTAACGCGGTTTATAGAGTCTACAATATGACATAATATCTTTACCAACTTTGCGCCTATCTATCTTGCATCGTCTTTTACCACATCGCACTTACATTATATAAAATTAGGTACATATAATTTGGCAGCCTCCCTGGCATGGCGCAGGGGTAAGTCTTATTAGTGGAAGGTCCTCTACTTGATTCTCGGCAGACCAATTTGGTAAATTCAATTTAATAATTTTAAAATTGTCTCTAGTCTAGTATGCCTTACTTCCAAGTCATTAGTGTTTAAGGGTACGGATTCTGCTGTACCTCTTTCAGGTTATCCCGCATCCATCTTAGACTGCATCGTCACTTAACATCAGATGAGATCGCAGTCAAGGACTAACTTGTAGATGAATAATAAATAAATTATAGATATGAGTAATAATCAAAATTCGCCTAAATAATAACATAATATTAAAAAATATATGTTTTTCATACAGTTTAAAATATAGGTGGACGGATAACCGGTGCACTTCAGATTCTCTATTTTAAATTTTGTCCACAAATTATAATGATCGAGAATATTATCTTAACTTATAAATATATCAAAGTTCCAAGGAGAAACACATAAAATATAAGGTAATTCTTTTGTCAAACAAGTTTAATTATTTATATTTTTACTAAATTTATTTATTTTCAAATAATAGCTTGGTGGTCGAAACTTAGAATATTTATTCAGTGCAAATTTAGATATCGTCCACGCGTGATTTTGAAGACCCATAGTTTTATATACAATGAGAAAAAAGTGGACGAAGACTAGTCACTAACTAGTGTATGTGTATAGGATTCGAATTAATAAACTTAATTCCAATTTTGTGCACACCTCGATTGATAACAAGACTACCTAAAATTAAGACGCTAAACCTGTGTCTGACCGCCCGGACGATAACAGGTTTTCTTAAGAAAATAGTGAACTAGTTGTCGTCCACCCCTTTTATTTGTATTCTAATGTAATCAAAAGTAAAAAAACACGTTCACAGTATTTTATGAAACATAAGTAAGTGCTACAAAGAAGAATCAAACTAAATCTTATAGTAAAATAATTAATAACTTCTCGCGATAGTTGAAGCATGCCACTAATTTTTTTGCTCCACACGGCTCATTTTCATTCCTTAATTGCATACTCAAAATTCGATCGCTTTGTTTTCAAAGAAACTTAAGTGAAATAGACTTTTTTCTTTCTCTGTGTCTTGATAAGACATTCAAGTTGGCATAGAGATGCATTATTTTTATGTAAGTCTTATAATGTTTCTATTTTTAAGCGTTTCTTAAGAGTGATCCGCTCGGTGGACGATAACAGGTGCGTGTCCGGAAACCGGTGTTCCTACCCTACGCATACAAACTAATCTTGTATAGATCGGAAGTTAGGTTAGGTTGGGTTAGAACATTATAAAACCATTCACCTATACTTAGTATGACACATAAAATGTATGTAATATGTCACAGGATATTTAATAATAAAATTAATAATATATAGGTCATAATCTATTGTACATAGTTCTCATTTATATTATTATTAATATAAAGAAAACAAATCACTAAAAAGCATAAAATAATTTTTTTCAAAGAAAAATGAACCGACTTCAAACCATTCGAACTAAAAAGTTTAAAATATTTTTTTATTCATTTAGATTGACGATTTAACTACCTAACTCAAATAATATATAATTTTTTGGAGTCGGCGCCAAACCACATTTAATTCGTCGGAATCGAATTCGGGGAGCATTTTTTCGACTTGAAAAGTATGAGTCATTTGGCGCCGACTTCAAAAAATTATATATCATTTGAGTTAGGTAGTTTAATCGTCAATCTAAATGAATAAAAAATTATTTTAAACTTTTTAGTTCGAATGGTTTGAAGTCGGTTCATTTTTCTTTGAAAAAAATTATTCCTTAACAGCATGACCTCGCTAACAAACTGAATGAGCAGTTTGCCGGGTTAATTATTTTCTGTATTATTTGAAAATGAATAAATAAATAAATTCTCCTCAAACAATATTGTTTGAGGAGAAGATAATAAGGAATTGGATTAATTTAAAAAAGCTCTAATCTTTAGATTTCATTTTGTCGTTCGAGATTCGTATTAGCGTATTTTAAATGAAATCTTGTATTATTTTAGCGCGTCCGGTCTGAGCGATGAACGGATATTGGAGTAGGTAGGTATGTACCTACGTCGTCGTGTCGGCGCGTAAATTAAAAATTCCGCAAGCCAGTTTATTATGTTTTGGTGTTTATTTTGTGCACTTCGTTTCACTTGGAGTAAAACAACAGATTGTTCACTGCAAGTGTTCTTTACTGCAACTTTGTGTAGAAAATTACTGTATTTGGTTTGTTTACTGAATAAAGTTTAGGTGCCGTTGTTTTATTTTATTGTGCTTTGTCAAGTTAGGTCCCGAATAAAAGAGCAATTTTGAACATCTACTGTACTGTGTAAGTTACATCAAAATCCATTCCGTCTTTAAAATTTGTAACAATTTTAATTATATTAAACCAACTATAAAATATATGCGCGCGTGATTGATATGACCGCATTGATTGACGCTTTTTAAAAAAAATTGAGAAAAGAAAGAAAAAGTCTCTTGGATTCCCCATCCTTGATTTTCCGCGGTAATAACTATCTATGTACCGTCTATTAGTGCCAAATTTCGTTGAGATCACTCTAGTGGTTAAGCCGTTAAAAAGTAACACACACTTAGGTATATGTAAAATATTAGTATGTATACCAATTGTAAAGCCGAGAATTCACAACAAAATATTTTGCAATATTACAAATATAGAATGTATGAATTCCACTCCGCCATATGTACTCTACAAATGCTTTTACGACAGGAGCGGTTGCGCCCGGGCTCTTGGCAATGCATCGTTATCCACGGTTCTTGGCGAACGCAATATTTCCATGTCAGCCGCATTAGTACTGAGTATTTATAGCTCGATTGCAAATCCGTGGTAGTCCGGCGAGGCGCCTCTTGCCCCTAAGTCCACTCCAGTCTAATGTCCGGGCGATCTCGTTCCGTCCATTGATATGGTAAAAGGGGATCGGAAAATGGTTAGCGTATATATCGAAACAACTTATGCTAGTGACTTCGTCTGCATGCAGTAAGGTTTTTTAAAAATCCCGGTTTTTCCAGGATAACAAGCAGCCTTCATCGCTCTCCAGGCCCTTAACTATACACACCCATTAAAAAAATCACGGCGATCCATAGCTTCCAAATATACTTTCGCATTTAAAATATTGGTAGGAATATATTTGGAAAACGAAAATGGTAACCTGTCAGATATGGGTTTAATAATAATTTACTTAAGACAAATTATCACATAAAATTAAGTGAGTCAAATACGCTAATTCGCGTACAGTCTATGACAAAACAATAAAAATACTATTCTATGATAATAAGTAAGAAAAGGGACACTATTCCAGCCAACGAATAAAAAAAATCAAGCAACTAGTTTGTATTTTTGCTCGCTTTAAAACAACTACATTTTGAAATCGCCTTTGACGGCTTCTCCGGCAACTTGAGTGAGACTAAAGTGAAATAAAATTATGAGTTGTCTGTATCAGATTTTATCCAACGCTATAATCCTTTATCCTTTGGCTGTATCTAGAGCGGGGACGGGAAATGCCTCAGCTCCAACCACAGAAATTGAAATAATATAAGGCATTAGAAGTGCTGTGTACCATTAAAACTATACAGAACGCATATCGCTGCGTTTGCTTGTACAAACATTCTACGCAATCACGCAAACATGTTTATGGTCAATGCTGTACAGACAGAATTGAGCCGTAGGATTAGCGCGTTGGTTGCTAATGCGTCGCATTGTTCGCTTACCTTACATCGTTGTATCTGTTCGCTTACCTCACATATCGCTGCACTGGTGACCTCCGCGTCCTCAGCACGGCGACAAGGTCACGCGTACATCGCCTTTCTAGTGCCTTATATTAGGATTTCTGTGACTCCAACTATAAACCGTTCTGTAAAGATGTCTTCGGCTCCATTAGACGGGTCGCATCCAGCTTTGTCTGCACTCCTTTGTTCGCCGCCAATTAGTCCTGAGTTAGAACACCCCGCCTCACCTTGTACTTAGGGATGTGGTGGTTTTAATTATTCAATGATTTGTTCATACTTAATTGAATTAAGTTTTTCAAATAGGCTCTATGTGCTCTTTTAATGCGTCAATAGAGTCGATCCTGACGGTTTATATAAATTTTTGTGTAATATGATTTCACATTCACAATACTTTTTTGGGTTTACCATATTTTCTGGTACAGTCTCGGCTTCTATTGAAGTATATATAAGCAGTTTGTTCAAATAATATCTATTATTGAAAAATAATTACAGTTCCAACTCTGGTACCTGTTGCATTAAGAAGTCTGTCTTTAAACCTATATTATATTTAATTAGTTCTATTGTTCATAAAAAGCACAAAAATAAAAGGCAAGTCAATTTTATTGCTACGTTTTAAGCGATCATACAAATAGCAACCGGCTCCTCGACTATCGGTTCAACTACTACTCCTATTATTGCTTAATAGATTATGGCTTACCCCGCTTAGACCTCCCCTTTGTCTTGGGCTTCGAAACTTGTGAATATATAAACGCCTTTGAGCAACTTGGATCACTACGATCACTATGAACGTAATCGTTGAAGTCTCAAGACTACTCGTACCTTTTGTATTATTCAAACATAATAATTATCTATTCATCAACAACTTCAGTAGATGTTCTTATGAATGAAATTCCTGAACTGAAAAATATTAAACTACACATAGATGGAACGACGATCTAAAGCGATTCGCTGACAGTCGCTGGATATATGTAGCTGGCGATCATGTTTTGTGGCCATGATCAAGACTTGAAGTGAATTGTCCAGCAGTGGTCGTAAGGAATGTTGTACCTACTACTTTCGTACCTTACCATCTGAAAACACCGCAAGTCCTCGATGATTCATTATTTACAACAAACATACGCAAATTCAGTTTTTTCTTCGCTTTTCTGTCTACCTAGCCTAGTCACTAGAGTAGAGCCAAGCAAAGCGTTGAGTTTTGTGTGAGTAACAAGTGTAAATTGAAAATTTAAAAAACCCCCGACATTCGCCATTTAGTGGCGGCGGCCATCTTGAATTTGCAATAGTGCTATTTTTCTAGTCAAGCCCTTTCATTTGATACCCATATCAAGGGAGTTGTGAAAAAATATATCATCCGCCATTTTGTAGCGGCGGCCATCTTGGACCGATTTTCATCAAACATAGCTAAGAACACTCTCGACTAATTCACCTTTCAAACAAAAAAAACCGCATTCAAATCGGTCAACCCGTTTGAGCGCCACAGGGGAACAGACAGACACACACACACACACACACACACACACACACACACACACACACACACACACACACACACACACACACACACACACACACACACACACACACACATAGACACGTCAAACTTATAACACCCCGTCGTTTTTGCGTCGGGGGTTAAAAATAGTTTTCTAATTATTAAGCTGATAATTTGTAGGTACTAGTATTTGTAACTGTCGTATTCTTACAATATTATTTTTCTACGTTGTTCATCCATTTTCCAAATAAATATTAAAATTCATCCATTTGAAGCAATCCAGCATCCAAATCCTACATCCTACATCTATACATATAATAAAATCGTAGAATTGCCGTATCTGTACATTGAAGATTTTTGCAAAATAATAACTGGGGGATGTTAGGGATAAGTAATAGAACGTAAAAAAGCTGTTTTTGAAATTTTTGTCTGTTTGTCTGTTTATCTGTTTGTCTGTTTGTCTGTTTGTCTGTTTGTCTGTTTATCTGTTTGTCTGTTTGTCTGTATGTTTGTGCGCGCATCACGTAAAAACTACTGAATGGATTGAAATGAAACTCGGCATGATTTAAGTTAATACTATGGAGTAACATATAGGATACTTTTTATCCCGAAATTCAGCACGGTTCCCTTTTTTCCCATTTTGCCTTTCATCCACGGAGGGGATGAAAGGCAAAATGTGTACTTAGCTGTAATTCGTTAACGGGTGGTCCGATTTCATTCATTCTTTTTTTGTTAGAAAGTAGATACTTTAAAGACTACTGGCTAATCTCCGAAAGGCTGGACCGATTTTGATGGGACTTTCACTGGCGGATGTTTACATTTTGATGTACCTAAACATCCACCAGTGAATTTTTTACAGTTTTTAGCAAGGTTTAAGCTCAAAAGAGCATAGGAAAAACAAAATGATTCCCACGGGATTATTAAAATCAATATCCACGCGAACGAAGTCGCGGGTATCCGCTCGTACATACATAAAACGCATTTTTAAGAATCACTCACTTCCTTATTCATAAAAGAACATCCGAAGTTATGAATACATCTTATATTATATTTTCTCAACGTTTCACCCAACCTCATCTGAAATGATCAAAGGTATCCCGGAATTCCCCCAAAAACACCGCTTATAGTTAATTGCGCGTGTGATTACTTTATTTCGAGCCACACGCGTGTTTATAAATCTTTATTTTCAGCTGAGCCTTGTCTCTTGAGATGTTTACACATTGGATACGATTTTTTATAGCATGTAGCATGATTTTTTATATTACGATACATTATAACTAGAGCTTTCGAATACTGGATGTTGTCAATACCGGTATCATTGCCGGAGAAAATTCATTCAATACCGGGATCCCGGGATCCCGGTCATCCAGATCATAACGATCTCTTAGAAATATAATATTATAACGTAGTGATATACTAGAAACCATGAAAATCAACCCAATATTTTGCAAGTAAAAAGGATATAAATGTATGTATATGTCCTATCTGTATCTTGTATTATGTTTAATTAATATGTCTTATCTAGATATATTATATATACGTATCTCTGCAAATATTGTTAAGTCCTAATGCCGTGTATTGTGCAGTCAATGTGATGTTGAATGGAAGCAGGCGTTACTTTGCGGAATTCCATGATATACAATGAATATAAAATTATTTTGCTATAATCCGCTAACAGTGACAAATTTGTAGGCACAACACCACACAATCTTGTAGGCACAACACCACACAATCTTGTAGGCACAACACCACACAAATTCACCACAAAACAAACTCGACGATCGTTTCGCTCCGACACCGGAGCATCTTCAGGAGATGTCGACTTCACAACGGACGATTGCAAAGTGAGTTCGTGTCGAATGAGCGGTCTTATATATACTATCCCCGCTTAGAGAAAGGAGGGTAGATGACTAAGCGGGGATAGTATATATAAGACCGCTCATTCGACACGAACTCACTTTGCAATCGTCCGTTGTGAAGTCGACATCTCCTGAAGATGCTCCGGTGTCGGAGCGAAACGATCGTCGAGTTTGTTTTGTGGTGAATTTGTGTGGTGTTGTGCCTACAAGATTGTGTGGTGTTGTGCCTACAAGATTGTGTGGTGTTGTGCCTACAAATTTGTCACTGTTAGCGGATTATAGCAAAATAATTTTATATTCATTGTACAGTCAATGTGAGTTACCCCTTGGTATTTATTTTCAGCTGCGGCTTCTCTTCACCAGTCTATGCCCGGTGGAGATCATTTTTCACTCGCACCCGCGTCGTAAGGAATAGGTGTATATTTGTTTGGACTGACGCGGACGGCTCAAAAATAAATCAGACTGTTTAGGGATGCACGATACCTTTGTTCAATATCGATAGATCAGCGTGGACCTCGACAGATTGTTTTATTTACTTTAAACGTATAGGCTACAAATTAATACTACCATGTAAAGTATTACATAAGTATTACATTATTCCTATAAATGTATAGCTATTAGCTACTCCAGCTAAAATTATTATACATTTGCTATGGAGTAATGGTCATTTTTAATTACTTTTGTTAGCATTATACACAAGAGCACGCATCGGTTTACCTGTATAGTCCAACTTATTTATTAGGCCTTGTTATTAGCTTGTTTGAGTTCAGTCAACGGCTCTGTAGCAAAAGCTACCTATTTGTAATATTGTATGTGCAAGATATTATATGAGGTAATTCAGACATAGCTAATCGGGTCGCATTTACTGAAGTGACAATGGGTGTAGCACATTCGAAGAACCCAATCGAGGTCCTAATGCGCTCGAATGGATTTAGTGAAAGACCCCTACTAGCTTGACGAACATTCACATACGCAAGTACATGGACTCGCACACACACACCCTCACACACACTCACTCGCACACACTCATACACACACTTTATTTTGTAAACGTGGTTTTGTTCTTTTTTTTGTAAATGTAGGGAAGACACTGTCTCCTGTAACACAGTTTTTACTTCCACAGGAGACAGGGCTTCATATTAATGTTATTATTATGTACGTTAATAAATAAAGATTATTATTATTATTATTATTATTCAAGCAAGTCGCTGGCAGATCGTGGTCTGTGGCGATCATTTCCTTTTGCTTTTATGACTTCATATCGATACAAGAAAGTTTCGCATCATTAACGCCTTGTTTGAGGGCACTATGTACGAACAAAACTCACACATTCACTGTTAAAAGCCTCCGGCGAGGTGATTAGTGAAGAAATTGTTCTTTAACGACGGCCTTCGCGTCGAATGCCTCATTTGCGCTCATTCTACATGCCTGTAGTGACTACTCGCGTCACGCGCTAAGAGCGTAGGTACGTACTAGATGAGAAGATGCACCGTTATGAACTGTTTCTGCCATCTAAGACGCTGGCTTATGTATTTCTTCACTTTTTTTCATCTGCAAGTTAGCCCTTGACTGCGATCTTATAGTAAGATGATGGTAAGTGACGATGCAGTCTAAGGTAGACATGGGTTAACTTGAAAGATACCTTTTTCAAGTTATTTTGTTTCTTCTTCCTCTTTTAAGTTGGCAGTTTTTATTAAACCTATAGGTACCCCTGATCGGTTTCTACGCGACATTGTATCGGAACACTAAATCGCTTGGCGGCACGGCTTTGCCGGTAGGGTGGTAACTAGCCTCGGCTGAAGCCTCCCTCCAAACCCAGACCAAAGACAATTTAGAAATTATAAAATCCCAAATTTCCACTGCCAGGAATCGAACCCGGGACCTCCTACTTATAAAGCCATTGCGCCAGGGAGTTCGTCAAATTAAAAGTTCATTTAAAAGTTGCTAAGACTTCGCATGAATATATGTATATCTCTTCTGGTTTATCCTGCTCTCTGATTTGTTTATTATATCAAATAAATAAAATTGAAGTGTCTGTCTGTAATTTCAAATCAACAGCCTCTTATTAAGCTGATCTCTCTTGAAAAATAATTAAAGCCCTTTGGGCGCCCGTATTCTAAAAGGAGTTGTATTGTAAACGTGGTAATAATAAAACGTTTATAGAATAAACTCACCGGATTTCTGCAAAGTGGAAAAAGTACTCTTTTGTTTATTTTATAGCGAAATCTTTACGTACAAACCTTTCTTCACTTGTAATGTAAAATTAGTAGCATTTTAGTTGAACAAAGTGCATTGCAAACAATTCAGTGGTATTTGCCTAATTCGAATGGAAACTCTAAGATCTCACTCTGAATGCAACGCGGTGAAAACTACACATCACTTAGAGATGTCCGCCGGTCTTTGTGATGCAAACAACCGTGCGAGCTAATAGAACCTGGCTCTCTCGCCTTAGGGAGGGACTGTATGGCAAAGCTGCTTGATGTACTTACCTTATTTTTTTACTGACTTCAAAAAAGGTAGGTTATCAATTCGACATGTATTATTGGAACCGCAATAGGTATATTCACATATGATAATCTATTAGAGCTTCCTGATCACTATCACTACATAGTATAAAACAAAGTCGTTTTCTCTGTCCCTATATCCCTTTGTACGCTTAAATCTTTAAAACTACGCAACGGATTTTGATGCGGTTTTTTTTAATAGATAGAGTGATTCAAGAGGAAGGTTTATATGTATAATAACATCCATTAAATTGTGGAGAAATACTGTTATTTTTGAGGTTTCTAATGTGATGTCGTAAATAATTACATTTTTTCCGCTTACATTGCAAACGCAGGCTGAACCCTACGAGATTTATCAAAATAATGTACTAAGTATTGTACACATTGAAAAGGTCTACAGAAAAGTCCGCGATGGTATATGTCTATCTCTTATGGATATCCCACAATAACATTTTTTTGTCATTTACTTTTTACGACAAATAATGGCTAATTTTCGAAGCGATTTCAACCAATACAGCATTAATCCTTATCTAATTAAATACCTTAAATGCATTGTTGATTTTATATAAATCCATATGGTCCTTTACAGCATATGATTTAAATGAATACTTTCGAAGATATTACAGATTTAAAAATTGCGGCGGCGCGGGAGCGTGCCTATAAGCGCGTCGGCGGCCGCGGTTCTCCCTATAGCCCATTGTCGATAATTTTTGAAACCAAAAAAAAAATCACAGTACGTAGGATGAAACCCATTGGAAAAGGAGGAGAATATTATAAAATACAAGGAAAAATAATTTACGGGTGATCTGAGCTCGGGAAAAAAGGGGGGGAGTTTTAAGGGTAAAAAACGGTTTATCTCGATTTCCGGCAAAACTAGAAGTCCTATGGAAAAAAATTAAATGGCAAAGTTGTAGGTAATAAAAAGATCTACAACTTTTATATTTACACTTTTTTCACATAACCTCAAAATTTATGTGAAAAGTTCAAAAAACCAAGTTTTTGGTTCTTTATTTTTATCTTTTAAAATAATTTTTTTTTTTCACGGAATCTGGTGAAAACTTACTTTCTTATGTCCCAAATACACTAATTTATTTGATTTGAAATATTTAGTTTTTCTCCTTATTTTTGACTTAATATCGACTTAATTCTGACAGCTGTCATTTTCATTTACAGATGAGTTATTTATATGGAGAACAGGGTTAACATCTACGAAGTACGATTTTACCCCAAACTACTTTAATTCCCTGTCAACATATAAAGCTCTAAGCCGCTTAATAATATTAATTGTTTCGCCCTAAAATAGAAATTGCTAAGAATGGAAACTAGAAAGTCATATCTACATGCAGCAGTTGATTTGGATTTGCATAAGTTTTGAATTTTTCATCTTTTTTGTGGGAATTGTTTTATCTCTGGTAACATTATGAAACGTCAGAATTCCACGGAATTAGTAATTCGGGTATAAGGTGAGATATAGTAAGTTCATTGTGGAAAATATCGTAAAAAGTCGTAAAAGCCGCCTGGGAGCTTTCATCGAAAACGCTGCCTAATCCCTGAGCGGGTAGTACCTACGCATAAAATGCTCTACTACCCGTGCGAAGCCGGGGCGGGTCGCTAGTAAATAAATAAAGAAGAATTGAGAATATTTCTCTGGCTCTCTCTGGCTCTCTCGCCTTAGGGAGGGACTGTATGGCAAAGCTGCTTGATGTACTTACCTTATTCTTTTACTGACTTCAAAAAAGGTAGGTTATCAATTCGACATGTATTATTGGAACCGCAATAGGTATATTCACATATGATAATCTATTAGAGCTTCCTGATCACTATATATTATAAAACAAAGTTCCCCGGGCACTTCTGTCTGTCTGTTTGTTCGCGATAGACTCAAAAACTACTGAACGTATTTTCATACGATTTCCACCAATAGACAGAGTGATTCATGTAGAAGATTTATGTGTATAATGTGTTAAACTTTTGCATAAATTGGTTGAAATATGACTATAATTGTTGAAAATGTCGGAAAAATTCAAGCCGCCCGCGCCTGGGAGCTTTGATCGTAAACGCTGCCTAATCCTACTTGAGATACATATAACAAAACAATATATTTTAGGCCTCTAGTGAAATATTAATTAGAGTAAAATTTCTGTCATCGGAACTCGACCAATGTTTTCAAAGGAATGTATTTGGCGAGTGAATATACGCCGGGAAATGTCCAAGCGCGAGTCGGCGTATAATTTACGATACGCAGCGCGGACGGGCGCTCGCCTTTTTGTTCCATTCCACCCGCGAGCGGCTGTACGGCGTGCACGCCTGTGGTTTTAGGCTTTTAATACAATATGAGCTAGGTTCATGCACGGCGCTTTGGCTAAGCCACGCTCGATATACTCGTAAATTATTACCCTGCAGGCGCCCACCTACTGATAATAGCCTGGATAATAATAGACTACCTAAAGTAGGGCAGTTCATTAGTATTGCATAAAAGAGAGAAAAAAATCCGACTGCGTAAAAACCACAAAGTTTAAAATTCGAAACAATAAAAAGACTTCCTTTTAGGGTACCAAATTAATTACTATCAATTTACAAGTTTATCGTTTACGAGTTCAAAAATAACGATAAAATACAGATATGTAAACTTGAATGAGTGCATTATATTATTCTCTAAGAATTTAATTATTCAGCTGTTATCGAGGCGCAATCGTTTATCTTTATACTTTATCTTTTGTTATTATTTTTCATTTATAATGGGCCTAACTATAATATCGCTTTCTGCATACTTCGTACAATTTTCTTAATGAAAAAGATATTTCATACTATTTTCTTTTATCTATTAAAGTAGGTAGTAATACATATTAGTACTCTCTTTTTGTACTGCTGCTTAATGTTGAATGCTCCTCCTAAACAGAATTTGTTATGTGAACGGGTTTCACAATAACAAATTCTGTTTAAAAATGGGTTTCGTCGTGACATATCGAGTCTGCCGATGATTATAGTTACTAACCAGTTTATTCAACGTGTTATTTGTTATTGGTTATTTAGTCAGCCAGCAACAGTCGCTTGTACGTGTCGATTTTGGTATAAAAAAAGTTAACACTTGTCTGTGAACACGTCAACATAATATTATTAACTTTCAACAGATAAAAATACTTACGCATTGAAATTGACAATCTCCTTATTATTTTTCCATCTTAAAAAACGTGCCATATGTAGGTAGGTACTTCTTAGATACTATAAATGTGAATATATTGTATCTGTCTGCATGTTTGTCTATTAATTTTTCACGGCACAACCATTCATCCGATCGTGACGACATTTGGAATCCTAAATACGGATGTAGGACTTTTTATATCGGAAAAACAAAATCGCTGGCATCCACTTTTTGTACAATAAAGTGCCGTTTATGTACGTATTAATATGCTATAAAAATAATTTTAAATAATTATTATTTACGTAAAAAGGAACAAAAAGCTTATTTTGCTGAGCATCCTCAGGAAATGTATACTTCTAAATGTACAATTTACATTGCAATAATGCATGGTAGAGTTTTCTGAAGATGCTTCAGTTTAGTAGTGTGTTTTGGAGAGTTTGTATGGTGTGGCGTAGTGGTCGTGCGACTACGTATTACTTGCTTTTACTGCATGTCTACCGGCAGTTCAAAACTCATGGTTGCACAGTGTACCATACAGAATTATCTGGTTTGGTGGATTACAGCTAAAGCTTTTAATTCCTTGTGTACCATGAACTTCCGAAAAGTAAAGCCCGCTTCTATTCGACACTTGATTTACGTGCGTTACGTATCCTCCAGAATTACCCAAATTACATTCAAAAGGTCCCAAGTCGAAAAGATTTCTTTTATAAAAGGCTCAAAAATGTAACGTTTGTGAACGTGGCTCAACCTAAACACCGGCCATAACCTTCCTCATATCGTATTAAAAGCCTAAAACCACAGGCGTGTACGGCCGCGCCGCTGAAATGGGACAAAAAGGCGAGGACGTGTCCGAACGTGCCTCTCTCGTAAATTATACTCGCCCAGGACATGTCCCGCTGTATTTATAACGCGACTCATAAATGGAATTTATGCTTTTGTGAATGGAACGCCATAAAAGGTGCTCTTGTAAATTTATACGTGACGAATCAAGCCGTTAATGTACTAGGAAATAGATACACTTCCAGCATTTGCTTTCTTGTAAGCGGTGATAGCCTAGTTATAGTTAAGACTACGGCCTCTCTTTCGGGAGTTATGTGTGTTTTAAGCAATTAAATATCACTTGGTTTAACGGTGAAGGAAACATCGTGAAACCTGCATGCCTGAGAGTTCTTCATAATGTTCTTAAAGGCGTGTGAAGTCTAACAATGCGCACTTGACCAGCGTGGTGGAGGACTATGGCCCAAAGCTAAACCCCTTCTCATTCTGATAGGAGACCCGTGGCTTGTAGTGTGAACCGGTAATGGGTTGATAATGATGATGATGATTGACGTCCAGTGATTTTTGATAGAGTTGCCTTACTACATGTACTATTTGTTTGTTATTGTGCAGTCAACTTTTCTAGCTACTGATATTTATGCTCGCCCCATCCAACGCGAAAAATATTTCATATATTTTTCGTATATTTTGTGCAAATATTCATTTCATTCGATGCTGCAGAAGTATTAAGAAAATATTTACAGTAGCGCAAAGAGCGGGCGAATAACACGAATGAGCTATATTTGGCGCAGTCGGTAGGATAATATTGCTAAAGAGTCTTATACTTAATTATAAACATACCAACTTAAAAACTAAAGAGCATAAGGATTGGAACTCTCTTCCTCTCCATATTAAACGTGCGCAATCCCTTCCAACATTTAAGCGAATGCTTAAAAAACACTTTATGCCTCCTTAATTTTACACGTTCTACTCCTTAATATTTGGCTTATATCTATATCCAATATTTAATAAGTATGTAGTTATGGTATATATTATATAATATTTATTACATGGTAGTATATTTTGTATTTATTTTTATTATTATATATTTATTTTATTTACTTATATATATATATACATAATATATATATATAGGCCGCCATTTGTACCTTTTTTAATATTCATGTCTTTAATTTAATGTATGTAGTTCTTGGTGTACAATAAAGTATATTTTCATTTCATTTCATTTCATAAAATCATATTTTAGCTTAATATGTTATTTCTTTCAGTATATATATAAGTTTCAAAAAAAAGAGAATACAAACGAATGTACAAATACGCCCCAATTAAGGAAACACAGTACGTAATAATGCACTTAGCAGTATTTCACCCAGTTTTATAGGAACAATGGCATAGCTTTTGTAGCTAAAATTACTGTTTGCGATCCCAAACAATATAGTTGAGGACGATCCCGGGGGGATCTATTGTTGTCTCGTAACCCGCATCCAATTGAATTAGGAGAAAAATAAAACTTGCAAAGAAATCGACTACGAAACCTACAGCTTCTGCTGCTTTAAAAGCGTACGTATTAAATGAATTTATTGTAAGTGTCTTTAGTTAATATACCAGACACAAATTGATTCAGTTAACCAGCCATGGTCCGGCAGCCCTGGAACAATTTTTTTAGTGATTAATAACAAGCTGAATTTTCGTGAGTAGGCTCGTTTCGACGACACAACCAAGTTTTTTATCTATGAAAATTTTCGATGGCGGTAGCTACTCGAGTGCGCAGGTGTTAAACATTTCGATTCGCTCGACTTGTCGAATTTTTTTTTTTCACTAAAAAAATTGTTCCAGGGCTGCCTGACTACCAAGTTTTATGGTGCTGATTTGTTTCTTTATGTTTTGATACGCATCTTTTTCTTACCAATGTAATAAGAAAAGGTCAGACGAACCTGTTTTAACTTTTAGGTTAGAAAAATAAATAAATATTTCGTTAAAAATGGCAAGCGAAGCCATTGACAAACACTAGTTTATTTGTATCCCTGACCGCTTTTGTTTGATAACAGCTGCAAAAGTTTCAACAGGAGAAGAAATAAAATGAATACAATGCGAAAAGTCGTAACGATTTAAAATGCTTAAAGTTTTTATCTCTTCGCCGCTTTATTTTTGAGTTTTTATTTATCTTTGTTTAGTGTTTTATTTATTTTTGTTTAGTTTAATTTATTTCGTTCCCGCTCCTGATCCTTTCTCGTAAAAGCTCGTTTCTCTTGAATCTTTTTACGTGCGCCGGCTACGTCTTTGTCATTTCCTGCTACTTAACATAAGGGTTTTTAGTAAAAGTAGGTTAATATCAGTCTTTTGTTATATGTATGTACCTACTTGTAGAACGAAAATAAATTGTGGGAACCCAACGACGGTGTTCCTTTGAACTTTGATAGCAAGGTGTTATCCAAGAAATACTTGTAATTTTTTTTCTTTAAAAACAATTCAACGACTGAAAATTGGAAAAAAAATCCCATTCCTCAAAAAGCTGAAAGTATCTAGTTATGATCCCAAAACCTGTAAAATGAACTTAGTTTGAAATTGCACATCAACTGATGCTGCCCATCTAGTGACATGCCCAATTATTATAAACTTTCCTTCTTGTTTCGTATATACACGGAAAATAAAAATACAACAAGGTATTCCCACATCGAAAAGATTATTCCTGAATTATTCTAAACATATAAAGTTTTCTTAAGACTCAGACTCATTTTATTGCATTATACAGAAGTACAAATTCTAACTAAAGTGGCAATGAGCGGGGCACATATGTAGCTCTAAAGCTCTAAAAGTCTAAAAATTAACATACATTGGGATTTCAATATTCAAGATGCTTGAATGACGATCCCGCACCGCAAGCAGCGTTGGTTGGATGACCCCTTTCGTCAACTATGCGGACGAACTCTATACAAGCGTCACAAGATCGCGTGCTGTGGCGATCTTTGCAAGAGACCTATGTCCAGCAGTGGACGTCTATCGATTGAGATGACGACGATAGGAGTACATTTCCTCTTAGGAAGTGCAACAATTTACATTTAAAATGTACCTACATCGTTGAACAAAAACGTTCTATACACTTTCAAAGAATACTTCCAATTCTTTCTCAATCCGTTTGATACGCCTAGCGTTTTCCTCGTGAGCTAATAAACAACCTGTACAGTGTTCATGTGTTCCTGGTATTGGCAAAGCCCAGGTGTAACAGCTCCGAGCCGGTGGGCTGACAAATGTACACGGATTTCAATAAAACTGCACTTTGAAATGGAGCTCGAAATGTAAACCTTGTGAACTACGTATTAGAATAAAAATGTGCTATAATTTTTCTAGGAATATCCTATAAAAGCGGGGATTTGTGGAAAGATCTGTAAGGATAGAGCGGAGAAGGGCTTTTCCCAATGGAACAGTTATTTAACTCTTTAAGTAGTTTAAACACTTATCATGATTTAATTATAGACTGATAGTAGAATTAGTAGACAAAACACAGGTCCACTAGGTGATAGGCTTTGCTGTTAATCCTTGACCCACTTGATTTGACGAATCAGTAGTAGTTTGCTTATATGAAGTGTCAAGGTGTCATCATCATGATCAACCCATTACCGGCTCACTACAGAGCACGGGTCTCCTCTCAGAGTGAGAAGGGTTTTGGCCATAGTCTACCACGCTGGCCAAGCGGATTGGCAGACTTCACACACCTTTGAGAAAGTTATGGAGATCTCTCAGACATGCAGGTTTCCTCACGATGTTTTCCTTCACCGTTAAAGCAAGTGATATTTAAATACTTAAAACGCACATAATTCCGAAAAGTTAGAGGTGCGTGCCCGGGATCGAACCCACGACCTCCGATTAGAAGTCGGTCGTCCTAACCACTAGGCTATCACAGCTTTTTTAAAGGTCAAGGTACAATAATATCAAATACCCTTAGGCAATGTTGAGGTGACGAGGTATGTTGACGATGGAGTGACATCAATAGTCATAACACAACTATCTCCAAGTTGAGGTCTTAAAATTGTCCTTTTAAAAAGTTTTCTTAATAGAGTTTAAAGTGGACTAATTTTCTTGTTACAGAGGACTGATGCAGACACTTCGCGGAAATATAACAAAAGACCTTTTACGTCAATGGTAAGTTTCAAATAACTTTCATAAAGCTAAACATTATGTTGTAGTAACACGAGGAGTTATTTAATAGGATTTAGGAACATACACATGATTAGTTATTATCGGCACGGATTTAGGAGTATGAAGACATTCCCTAGAGTAAACATTTTTCACGTTTATAACTTACGGCTTTTGAGGTGGATTTTTGTTAGACTGTGCACGGACTGAGTCCATTCACATCGTCGTCTCGAACAGGTACAAATCTATTGACAGTTCTTCAGTCGCGATTCTGCCAAGTCCCGTATACAGTGCAGCACAGTACTGTGCCCTATTCTGCCATAATAATGTTGCCCAAACATAAACGCAGATCAGGATCAAATAACATTAAATTAGTATTTTTCTCGAAATGTGCATAACCAAGTAGATGGAGATCCCAAGAGAAAAGCAATACTTTTGAAGATCAGTCTCCTGATATTAAATATTTAGCTCGTGACAGTCCTTCGTTTTACGACGCCCCTGAAGAAGGGCTGCCTCATAAAAGTAGATTCGTCAATATCGAGCCATCTGCCCGCGGACCATCCCCAACCATATCTCAAAGCAAATTACAGGATCTACCGTTATCACGCTGTTTAGCTATCGTACAGTAGGCTAAGCTTAAAAGCTTAAAGTTTAAAAATGCATCGCGTCGAGCATCGCTTTAATAAAATCTCATACAAAATATGCCGCTTATGGACATGTTGTTTAGTTTTTGGTGAGCTAAGGAAAAATTTGAATGCATGTTTTGTTAACTTCAGTTTAGTGAAAATGTTAGCAAATCGCAGATAACTTTTTGGAGAAACCGGTAAGTGACGCGTTGTGTCCGGCATTTTCGACAAATATTTAGAAAGGAAATAACAATTAACGCATAGCTTACGCGTTTCTGCTTGAAGGGACTAGTTTATTTACCTTTTAATCTAGCAAGTAAAGAATTTAATTCAAGGTCATCGCAAATCTCGATAAGCGATTCGTGTTGCTCGAACATCTCCGCGCACTAACGCTTGAATTGCTCCGTTTTTTTTGCACTTTAGACAATCGACTACAACGCAGTTCCAATTTCCGAGGACTATTGCTTGCGTTGTCCAACTGTCTTACTGCAACACTGTGATCTTTCGCACAAACGAAGGGGACACTTTTCATAAAGGAGGCCGACGCATTCCGTCTAATAAAATTTCGTCTTTACGACGCTCGGAAAACCAATCAGGACGTCTCCGTGATATCGGACTAATTGTTCGACAGGATTCCACCCGACTAGGGCTGTCAGCTGTTGATATCTATAAATATGTATTTTATTAATAAGCAAAATTGTCATATTGTCAACATCAAACCGAGTCGCTGGACGCAATCGGTACAATTCCTCACCCCCGAGACTCCATACAAGTGAACGTATTGACAAGGACAACACTATACTACTAGGCGTACTTCTACGTTACGGCTGACGGTAGAAGATATTACTTAGTAATAGACGTATTCCCTGTAAAATAATATAGTATTTTTGTTTAGCACTGGACTCCCTCGGTTATGACGACTTTTACGATGAATTGCTAAATAAATTATTTCAGAAAGTCATATTTATAGACTAAGCAAACTAGTGAAATGTCGTCAAATTAACGATGAAATTATAATTGTATTTACTATTTACATACTTAGCAAAAATAGACGTAAATTTTTTATGATATAAGTTAAGATACTATAGATACCTACAATGCTCTAGGATTGCTAGATAGCTCTAGGATGTCATTGGCAACCCTAACTTGGAAGACGGAACGCGAAAACTTTTTGTATTCCCTAAAATTTGTCAATTACTACGAAGGGACTTTGCCATTTCGAAACAGTCTAAAGTGGAATACGTAAATTAAAACAGCTCCCTTTGTTTCTATATCAAACGGCCGAAACTTCTGGAATCTTGTTTCGTTTCATTATTGTTTGAGTTTTTCCAGTTCCAACGGAATGACTACGCCCTTTTCGCTGGGTGATTTCTTTTATTAATTCCGCTCTGTCTTCGGTCACGCACCTCAGAGGTGGGCAAACCACTCGACCCCCTGCTCGAAGGGGACTCGACACAAGTAACATTCACCCTTGCCAAAGTTCCGGACCATTAAATCAAAAAATAAAGTAGTGGAAACTGACAGGAGAAGGTTTAGACATTGTCTGGTATATATTACACCACGCTTGACGCTATAAAATCAAGTTTTAGAAATAAAGCGGCCAAGTGCAAGTCGGACTCGCCCATGATGGGTTCCGCAGCAGCAAGCAATTGCGGTTTACGATTTATGACGTATTAAAAAAACTACTTACTAGATCTCAGAGCAGAGAGCTCTCTAGAGCAGTTCCATTACACTTGAAATAGGCACTATTTGGGACATTACAAACAAGCGATCTGTGTAATAATCATTTGTATCGGGCTTCTCGCTCGCGCTTACAGGCCTTATGGAACTGGAACCTAATTCTGTGGTGTTGTGTGTAACAATAATAAAGGATTTGTCGATAGTCGATAACAAGTTTAATAAAGAACGAGGTAGAGCCCTCACAACACTATGATCTGTCAGCTTTGTAACTCAGTTCGCACGTTTGTAATGTCCCAAATATAGTAAGTTTTTGTATCGGATTAGCGCCACCATAAAACCACCTCTACACGTGTTGCTCATTGATAGGCCGCGAATAATAAACTGTAAAACAAAAGGAATAAAAGGAAACCCGGAATAATATTTACGTCGCGTCTGACCCTCGACCGGCGGATGCCGAGCTTCGGGCTCGAATTTTCGAGTTTTTCCGCTTTTTTTTCGGCCAAACTTTGGGGTTTCCTTCCTGACTTGCTAACACGAGTTTTGGGATCTTGCGAGCCTAAGTTCACGGCGGCTTCCCGTTGTCTCCTCTTTGAATTTATTATAATACTTTACAAAGAGGATTACACATCATCCGCTCGGATAATAAAATATAATAATAAATAATATGATAAATAATTATTTATATAGTTGAAAAAACATAGGTAGGTACAATTATTGTACTTATTATGGTGTACTTTTTAGTCTTATGTTATGTTACATAATGAATGAACCTGTGTTAAAGGCGACATTGCTATCTCTTGCCGAATTGTATTGGCGATTTATTTTAAATAGAACATAATTTGGCAAAACCTAAGTAAACTGCTTACGTCATGACGCCACTAAAATCCGCGATTATGTTACATTAATTTATTTTTACAAGAAATTAAAAGTGACACAACCCCAATTAAAAAGGCTCCATTACATTGTTAGCGAATAGTGGTCGTTCGATGTTTTAATAAATTGAAAATTTAAAAAACCCCCGACACTCGCCATTTTGTGCCGGCGGCCATCTTGGATTTGCATAGTGCTATTCTACTAGTCAAGCCCTTTCATTTGATACCCATATCGAGGGAGTTGTGATAAAATATGTAATCTGTCATTTTGTAGCGGCGGCCATCTTGGATCGATTTTCATCAAACATAGCTAACAACACTCTCGACTAATTTACCTTTCAAACAAAAAAAACCGCATTCAAATCGGTCCACCCGTTTGAGCGCTACAGGGGAACAGACACACACACACACACACACACACACACACACACACACACACACACACACACACACACACACAGACACGTCAAACTTATAACACCCCGTCGTTTTTGCGTCGGGGGTTAAAAATGAAAATCCACAAAAATCGACTAGCCGGCCAGCGTTTTGCCGCAGCAACTGGATCTGAATTACACTCGCCGAGTTATTTAGGCCTCTTTATACAATCACAGCGGGCCAGCCTACCCTCCGCAACGCATGTTGAACCAAATCAAATCCTTATACTACTACTACTTGAGCTCAGATATCAGAATTTATGACCAACACCCAAAAACGTCTCGCATCGAATGTTGCAAATATGTTTGTAGGATAAAATTAAAACCATCGCGATTTCGCTCTCCCGCGAGACTACGCCCGTACGACTGAGACGGTGTATTGTTCCCTGAGTTTGTGTATTGTGTGTGTTTCTTGAACAAACGCCGCGTACTCATACAGAGCGTTGTAATATCGCGCTCACGGCAATATAATCCGATCCTGTGTTTTTCCGCTCAATATTAATTCGGCTCGCGCGATTATGTTATACCGCCCGTGTATGCGTATTACATTATTAATCTAAAATTAATATCTGGGCTATCTATCCGATCCGTAATTCGAATAATGCTGCGTTCACACTTGGTCAACGAACGCTAACAAATAGTTTCGTCGGCGATCGTTGGACTGATATAGGATTATTAAATGCTAACGAATAACCCGAGGTGCCAAGGGAATGAGAAGTTAATTAATAAAATTAGAAAGATTGTAAGGTGGTTTTGCTGTTCGGATTGTCTACTGGTGATTCTTAAATTGACCGCCCACAAATCACAAACTGACTGACAGTTCACTGACGGTCTACTTTGGGATTTAATCATCTACAGGGATGGTAGGATGAACCATGAGACACTTGCAATCAAGCATCCTTGGATGCCAGCAACTTAATAGGTCGCATATAATCCAACGAAAGTAAAAAAAACGCAAGACATTAATTTAGACGTTAAATTTCTTAGGTGGCGTTCTCTGGCCTGGTGTACATGTACCCGAATATAGCTCGGTAAAATTATAATTTAAATGTAATAATACGCTCTTGAATTGTTGTTTCGGCTAATAATTAGTTTGTTTTTGAACTGTTTTCACAAGCTACATTATATTATGAAAACTGTTCCAAATTAAATTTACAAAACTCTCATGTTACTGCGAGCCCTAGTTTCGAGTTTTCAATACACGTTGCCAGAACTTGTATGATACCAAAACTAGTCCTGGAATTAGCCGACAACAATGGACGAGGCACAAACAACCGTCCAAAAGCATCCTTACGTCTCTACAGATGAGCCAACTTCCAACTTAGGCTAACATCCGACTTTCACACTTTTTTTGTTCCTTCCTTGCTTGTTCTTCGTACTCGCTTCAAATTAGCCCGACATTATTTTTCTCGATTGCGCAACGCAAAGACAATGTATGTCTTTTGGACATATCTGTCTTTACGAGTATGTATGTGGAATTTTTTTATATCCCCGAAGCACTCCAACGGCTGGATGGACTTTAATTAATTAGGTGTCTATCAACTCGCCCAATCCGTGCAAATTACCGAAAGCCAGGATTTCTTTTTCTTTTCAGTTCGCTATTTAAGCAGTCGGTTTTTAATTCATCATCATCATAATCATCATTGTTTTCCATTCCATTTTTCCATTCCATTTCCATTCACAGGTTTCCATGTCTGTAGGTTGTCATCACGATCACCCCGCCTGGCCTGACTTACTAAAGACTACTTTGAAATACATTATAAAATAATATTTTATGGGCAAACTCAGCTCGCCTCAGACAATTAAGTAATTATTATTTATTAATTATTATTTAGGGAATGTGTTAGTCTGGAACACATTAGTAGCCGACTTGTTGGCAAGTCTGTAGACGCTTAAACAACCGCTGAAAAGCATTCTTAACTCCGTGTGTTTGTTTCGACACTCTCAAAGGCCTCTCTCCCCTCGCCCCACCCTCACATGCTTCACGTTAAAGAGCCCCGCTTTTATAGTTCCATGTTAGATGCTATCTCAGGAAGGTGTTGAGACATGTAATTTGAAACATTAGGCAAGGCTTTATACGAACCGACAAACTCTAAAACTCTAATTAGTCTCATGTTTGAATAAGCTTTTTATGTCTAAGGTTAATAATTTTCTGCAACTTTTATTTTATTATTTAACCTACACTAATGAAATAAATAAATTAAGTTACTAAAATTTATGTTAGGTAAATATCAAAAATTCCCTAATTTCCCGGGATAAAAAGTAGGTAACTTAGATCACTCTCCATATAATGCTCTACCTGTCTGTGCCGGTCTTGTCAAAATAGGTTCAGCTATTCCGAATATTACAAACAAACAGACAGACAGACAGATAACCAATATCGTTCAAACAATCATATGAACTCGATAAGAAGCAGTTATTTCAAAATCACATACACTCACTTCAATTTTATTTATTTGTACTCAGTATTATGACCAACTATGACCAAAAAATAAATTGCATGGTTTGGTCACAAAAACCTGCAATTTTGATGCCATGAGTAGTCGCAATAGCGCTGTGCTGCATCGATGCAATTGAAGAAACATCCAAATTGTAATTCAAAGTCAGCCAGTAGTAAGAATGCGTCAAACTACGCCTAATGAGTTTGCGCCCTAAACACGCGATAATACACAAACCTCATATTTTGATATGAGGCCAAGGAACGATAGGAAGCAAGCGGCAGAAAAGCCTTTGGGCTTTTCTGCCGCTTGGTTCGCGCGCAGTTACAAGTTTTTCCATTTTACTTGTCGCTTGAGAGTAAAGTCCTCAAGGAAGACTTATTATTTGACGTAAATTAATCGGGGGTAGTATAAAAGGTGTTAAAGAGGTGTTGGCACTTGGCAGGGGCTCGGCCTAACGACTCATGCTCTAACGTGCTGAATACACACTTCAAGCGTTGCTAGTTGCTACAGCCACGTCATCAGCGCCTTCATTAGAAGAGTACTTGTGATATTTTTAAGCCTCAAGCGATTTTTTTTCTTGTTCTCATAAAAACTAACACCTAAAACAAGTTTTTTTTTTAATAATTATTATTATTCACGGTCCTACCGTAATTTTAAGCAAGCGTTAAACGCGTGTTTATTTTTTAAACCGTATCTACTACTGCAGTTTGACAGATTTCCAATACGAAAACTGCCAAACGTCTGCTCAAGCAATTACTTGCTCGAATACAAATTATTTTGTCAGACAAAAAACATGAGTTAAGTTTAGAACTTAAGAAGTGTTCTGAGAATCAGCATTTTATGCTTTTATACTTAAAATAAATAATATTGCTGATACCTACCTACCTACTAGTAAAGGGCATTTCCATTTATCAGGAGAAATCCTACAACAAAACGACTTTGAAAAACAATAACGACTATTAGATATTACTTCAGCTAAAAGGCTGCTTAAAGTTTTATACAACAAACAATACGAGTAATCCGAGAGCAGTAAACAGTAGTTGCAAATGGGGGGTGTGTGTAGGGGGGAGGAGTCTTGTTTGAGAATTTAAGTGTGTTCGTCGGAAGACAATATTTTTCGAAGACAATGAGAATGTACTGTGGCTGAGCACTGAGCAAATACAGACGTTTGCAGCGACAAGCGTGAGTGGGTAGGTACTGGGTGTTCTTGTAGTCGTCATTTGTCTCATTTGTCTTGGACGTATTGTCTTGAATTAAAACTTATAAGGGATGTTTTGTTTTTGTTTTCTCCTGAAAAAAACTTGAATTAAAGTTTTAATTATTACTAGCTTTTGCCCGCGGCTTCGCCCGCGTGAATTTCGGTTTTTCACAAATCCCAAAATCTCCGATTCAAAATAAAAATTACGAAAACGCAGGACACATCCGCACGCATTAGCTCCCTCGTTCGAAATCACAGATTTCGAAATGGAGATTGGAGCATGCACCCTCTTCACCGCACCCGCCCGCCGCGCGGCGGCGTACGTATATGGCGGGCGCAGGGGCGCGCGGCGCGGCGCGGGGAGTTCCGTGCAGCGCGAGCGTCGGCCGTCGCGCGCAGCGAAAATACCTATCAGGGCGTTTTTTAACATAGGTACTTACTACTTACCGATTTCAACACAACTCCTTTTTTGAAAGTCGGTTAAAAAATATATAGCCTATGTTACTCCTTGGTTAATCCTCTACTTGTCTGTGAAAGTCCCGTCTAAATCGGTTCAGCCGTTCCGAAGATTAGCCCGTTCAAACAGACAGACAGACAAAAATTTTAAAAACGTGTGATTCGGTTATGGTATCGTTCAAATAACCATATGAGCTTAATATGTGGTAGTTATTTCGAAATTACAGACAGATACTTCAATTTTATTTATTAGTATAGATTAACGTTAAAGTTTTCACGATAAGTATTGTAAAAGAAAATTAAATTTTTAATTAAAATTAAATTAAATTAGTTTGTCCAATATAATAAACAAGTATAAATTAAGAATTAAAAAAAAACCCCGACATTGGCCATTTTGTGATGCTGGATTTGCATAGTGCTATTCTACTAGTCAAGCCCTTTCATTTCATACCCATATTGAGGGAGTTGTGAAAAATATGTAATCCGCCGTTTTGTGGCGGCGGCCCTCTTGGACCGATTTTCATCAAACATAGCTAAGAACACTCCCGACTAATTCACCTTTCAATCTTTTCACCCGTTTATGCGCTACGGTGGAACAGACAGCGGCACACACACAGACACGTCAAACTTATAACACCCCGTCGTTTTCGCGTCGGGGGTAAAAAAAAAATTGTCTTACGTTTAGCTACCGAAATAAACACTCCTTTTCGTACAACAGTCAGACGTGAACTATCGATTGGTAACTCTCAAATTGTCCATAAAAACGTCCTCATCCCTTCATTAAGGGCTCCACACTTTCCCCGGATCGTCCCCTTCCCACAATAGTCGTAACTAACGTCGAGCGGATCGGCGTTTAAATGAAGCTTAGGATTCTAAGGCGATTGAGCAGAGCACTTCTACAACAGAATGTGCAGATAGATTGAAAAGGCACTTTAAATAAAGACAATGAATATAAAATTATTTTGCTATAATCCGCTAACAGTGATAAATTTGTAGGCACAACACCACACAATCTTGTAGGCACAACACCACACAATCTTGTAGGCACAACACCACACAAATTCACCACAAAACAAACTCGACGATCGTTTCGCTCCGACACCGGAGCATCTTCAGGAGATGTCGACTTCACAACGGACGATTGCAAAGTCAAGTCCGTTGTGAAGTCGACATCCCCTGAAGATGCTCCGGTGTCGGAGCGAAACGATCGTCGAGTTTGTTTTGTGGTGAATTTGTGTGGTGTTGTGCCTACAAGATTGTGTGGTGTTGTGCCTACAAATTTATCACTGTTAGCGGATTATAGCAAAATAATTTTATATTCATTGTATATCATGGAATTCCGCAAAGTAACGCCTGCTTCCATTCAACCTTTAAATAAAGGTCAAATTATTTATTTGTCTAAAAATATCTAGTTATCTATGAAAACACCGCGGTTAAAACATTTATAAAAATTGTAATACACCTCTAACGTCTTTGAAATTAAAGGCAGGTATGAAAAACTCTATTTATGGAGTTCCCAAATAAAGTGTGAAATAAATCTCGTGTCTAGATTGGTGAATTTATAAATGGATATTTTTTGAAGATTTACAGACAATTCAATGAAATTACAAACTATTTTCAATCCTTATATACCTAATACTTTAAATTTTAAGTGTAGGATAGAGCTCAATAATCAAATAAAAAAGGTGTTCATCGAAAAATTTTAGTTGCGACGCATCACTTTTCTTCGACCTGTGTGCTTAGTCTAAGATCGGAGCACTCGAAAACGAACTCGAAAACTATTGATCGAATCACAAGTGAATTCAGAGCAAAATGAACTCAAATACTCGTATTTTAAAGTCGTAATTCCATAGTTCGAATATGTATTTTACAACATTTCTGCTTGGGGCGCTCGTTCTGTTCGAATGCTGAATGTATTGGCGAACTCAAACCTTAATACAAGCCATTTTAGGTCTATTTTACTCTGAAATCGATCAATAGTTTTCGAGTTCGTTTTCGAGTGCTCCGATCTTAGACTAAGCACTCTGACCTTGCCAAAGACATAGGTATTCTTTTCAACAAAATAAAATTCTTAGCAGCATTCCTTAAGTACATTCAATTTGAAATTCTTTCAAGCGTTTCATACTCAAACCTTTTTATTAGGAGCATTTTGTTCACTCTACCGTACACCTCCTCTGTGTCTAGGGCTCTAGGGAGCATACATCTGTCAAAGTGCTGCTCCCTAACTTGCAACTCCGCGACCCTTCTGCGCGCCTAGTAGGCATACCTACTCGCGGGGTAATATATTTTGACTGATTGCGAAATGAATACTTGTTACATTTCCAAACACAACACATTTATAGTAAAAAGATTTCCTTTGTCCATTTTTTTTTTTTTTGTAAATATCATCACTGCAAAAAACAGGTCCTTCCTATAATTGAGGCCGTCTAATATAGCATAGGCTAGGCTCCTATAAGCAGCCTAACCCACATTTTTTAAGTTCTTACTTATAGACCTAAACTGATTACAAAGTTGATAATTCTTTGCCTAAAAATGGCCTTACTATTGGACTATAGTTATCCTGTTATGTAATAGATGGCGCAACAAAATCCATTTTTGTATTTAATTATTTTCGTCTTTTATTTGAGCAATGATGTCCTAACCCGCCAGGCGCCACTAACTAATACTAACTGTCTCAATTATAAGTCAACTTTTCAGAATCTCACAAATGAAAATGAGTTGTAATTTCAGTTTATCAATCAGCGGTATATATTTGATCTTCCTCACCAATCTTTGAACGTTTGTCTGGGAAAAGTCGTAGTAAACCAATTTTCAACATCATTCAACCATGATGTCCTGTTGAAAATTCAAGAAAAACTTGCAACATACATAATTATTATTACTAGCCAAACTTCCCGTTGCGTGACTTAACGATACAATCGGTAGCGCAGCTGCGCTACTACTTCCTGACCGGTAACTAATAAAATATCCAAAATACAAATTGTACCATTGATATACAAAAAACCATAAATACATTAGGTAACCTATCCCATGTAGGTTACAAAACAATTTACAATTCTTGAAGTTATGGATATACTTAAAGTTTCAAATAATTCCCTAACATAGGCCGACTTGAAGCTTTTTTCTACGATTTTATTCCATACGCTTCATTGTATTTATTTGGTTTTGTTATCGCGCGGACATTATGGCAAAGAATGCCTTTGTGGTTACGAGTAGGTACACTAATTGTAAAGTGACTGTATACATGTTATATCTTAGGTTTTGTGTATTAGTGTCGAAAAAGCATACATTTATAAAATATACGCAATAAATGTAAATAACATGGATGTTTGCGCAAACGTCGTTCTCAAGGGAGCCGCAACAAGGGGTCGCGTTCGTTCCACGCAGCGCACCCCTCTGACCTCTCCACTGCTGACTCCTGGGTGCGATACGCGCTTTTATTACCTGCTCCTGTTGCACACAATGCGTGATTATACCCTGCCAACAGTTATTAAACCTTAGACATTAATATGTCTAATCGCCTTATTAATCGCCGCATTAATCGCCTTCCTTGCGTCACTGCAGTAATCTGCAGTGACGCAAGGAAGGCGATTGGATTCATATGATTTTTATGAAGACACTAGCTTTTGCCCGCGGCTTCGCTCGTGTGAATTTCGATTTTTCACAAATCCTGAGGGAATCGTGGATTTCTGGTTTCCGTTCCCGCTCCCTTTTCCAACCTTTATAATTACTTTCAAGGTAGTTTGCTATAGTGATCTACCTATAGCTGTAGCTTTTAGATAATATGATCGATTAAATAGATTCAAAATCCCGCGGGAACTTTGGATTTTTCCAGGATAAAAAGTTATGCCTAAAGTTAAAGCATATGTTTTAAGTCAGGGAATTATCTGTCTCCATTCAAAATTTCAGCCAAATTTGTTCAGTAGTTGCGACGTTATAGAGTAACAAACATCCAAACATCCACACTTTCACATTTAGGATGGTCTCTAATTAGGGGCTGCAACTTGCAACGCATTTTACTTCACTCTAAATCAATAAAGATAAAAAAAGCTGTGATAGCCTAGTGGTTAGGACGACCGACTTCTAATCGGAGGTCGTGGGTTCGATCCCGGAGCACGCACCTCTAACTTTTCGGAGTTATGTGCGTTTTAAGTATTTAAATATCACTTGCTTTAACGGTGAAGGAAAACATCGTGAGGAAACCTGCATGCCTCTGAGAGTTCGCCATAACGTTCTCAAAGGTGTGTGAAGTCTGCCAATCCGCTTGGCCAGCGTGGTAGACTATGGCCAAAACCCTTCTCACTCTGAGAGGAGACCCGTGCTCTGTAGTGAGCCGGTAATGGGTTGATCATGATGAAATCAATAAAGATAACATAAAAACCAGATCCAGCTTGCTGATAAGGTGGTAGGTATTCATGAAAATCTGCGCTAGAGCGAATTGTTCGCTGTGTTCTCTTTATTCGAAAGTCAAACAACTTCCCTAAGAACATTATTAATGTTCAATGTTTCATTTACAAATTGTGTTTAAATACGCATAAAATCTGCCTGTGTACGTACTAAGAATGTCTGAAAACAGACATATTTAATGTTTTCATATATCTTCTTTGGAGAAAATTAGAGATTAGAGAACTTGACGTTACTGTTATTTGCGGCATACTTTAAAGGGATGGACAAATTTATAATTTATAAATTGCCCGGCGGCACCACTATTCTGGCTAGAGGTACCGCCATAATAACTAAAAGCAGTACTGGTCCCCCTGTACAGCAATTGTCAAGTTGAGAGCATTTTGCGAGATATTACTAGCTGTAGTATAGCAACTCTCTGTAAGCCAACAAACAAACACCCAATTACAAACAAACTTCCTATTTGTTAGAGAAATTAATATCTAGTATATTGAACATCTATCTATCTATAATATAATAAGACTGTAACAGATCCAATTCTGTACATTGAAGATATTTTGTAAATTTTTATTGGAGGGCACTATATAATCGATACTGAAGCCAAAACTGCAATTTTTTTCATTTTTGTCTGTCTGTCTGTCTGTCTGTCTGTCTGTCTGTCTGTCTGTCTGTCTGTCTGTCTGTATCTTGGCCGCGCATCACGCCGAAACTACTGAACAGATTCGAATGAAACTTGGTACGATTTGAGTTTATACTCCGAGGTAGGACATAGGATACTTTTTATCCCGAAATTCAGCACGGTTCCCTTGGGAGAGGGGATGAAAGTTAAAACGTGTATTTAGCTGTAATTCATTAACGCGTTGTTCGATTTCACTCATTATTTTTTTGTTTGAAAGGTAGTACTTTATATATTGTCCCGTAAATATTTCAAGGTCATAGGTTTTTTAGTTCAGAAATGACAGACATTACAACCCTGAGTATTGGGTTCAAATAACTTGGGACCCGGATCTTTGAACGTGTGGCTTATTTTAAACTGGTGTGCGTTTAAATTTATGTTTGTTGGTCTGTCTATTTGTTCCAGCTAATCTCCGAAACGGCTGGATCGTTTTTAATGGAACTTTCAATGTTATAAGGAGTAATTTAGGCTACATTTAGTTTAGGTACATAAAAGAATTATGGGATCCGATCCGAACCTATATAAAACCTATAAACACGTGAACGAAGTCGCGGGGGTCAGCTAGTAAAAAATATTTGTACGAGTGAATACTTACGTGCATAAGTTTTTATTTTAACGCCGATTTTCCTATTTTTCTAACCTATAATTGAAACGCCCACCCCTATCAGTCAACCACAGAGTAGAAAACCATTGGGTTATTTATCGTGTAACGTTTGCCCGACCGCAGCGTGGCCGCGTGTATCGCGTGCACGTGTTGATATTACAATAACAACACGATCAAAGACCTCGTCTGATGCCCTGTCTAATCGTCTGATTAAATTACAATTTGCCGGCTACCGTGCTATATTACCTTTCTATTATTATTGTTATTATTATTTGCGGACTGTAACTGGAATTCAGTTAGACTTTGTACCTAATTACGTGTATTAAGCTGTTCGGAATCGTTGATCAATGTTGACTTACGTTATTTCATTAGTTGCCTCGTGAGTCAAGTGGCTAGCTACGGATCATGAGAATCATGAGATCCTAGGTTCTATTCCCGGGTCCAACAACGAAATTTATGAAGTTTTTCTGTCAATAAATTCTCAGAGCACATAAAACCGCCGGTCGATGACGACCCATCGAACTTTGAGAGCGAAGGAGGTGCCTGTAAATGTGCACCATTTGTGCACGATAATATCTACTGCGTAGTTTGCTAGTCCTCGCCTGCATTGCATTGGCCGTCGCAGTGGCCGAAATTTGGTCTGCACGGCATTATTTGGTTCACTATTTCACTATTAGACGTTAAGAGTTTTCTAAAATAAACTGTATAAAACGTTATTTTTTTCTAACGTTTATTAACTTATCTTGGTACTCTGTGACACATCAAGCAGCAAAATAAAGAACCTCGTTTGTACATTCGGATTGACTGTTGTATTCGCTATTCCATTCCTTTATTCTAGGAACAAGTATAATTTATTCAGTAACAAAGCATACAGATGTCTAAACGACTAAATAACTGACTGCGACGATTTAAAAAAAAACAGTTAAATCAATACAAATGGAGGGAAAAAATTTAAAGTGCTACGTTACGGCTCGTTTTACATGAAAGACTTTTTTATTGAACGCTCCGCTGATTCCTTTTGTATGTTTTATTGGGGTAAACCATGTTATTCCATTCATAACCAGAGTTAAGTCGGAATATATAAACTCCAGTTTTCGGACATCTTTTAATTAGTTTAGCCGGAACTTCACTCGGATTTTTCAGTGGTGTTTTTAGTTACATTTTTTTGAATATTGTGCAATAGCATCGAGCTCGGGCATAGAGCAGGAAACTTCATAAGGGCATCAAAATAGCGCTTCCAGTTCATGATTATAAAGAGGCGTTACAATCTGTTTATTGTTGCTTAAGTTCTTAAAAAATCAACTTTTCAGGAGACCAAAAATTGTCTCTTTCTTCGTAATATCATTGTTTAATTGTGGTTTTTCAACATAAAAACAAATCAAACATAAACAGTAGGTACTTGTTTGTTGCATCTTTGCTCGTATTTTCTACAAAAAAAAATATTTTAAAAGTAATTTTTCCTGATTTTTCACAATTTAAATGAGAAATTCGGTTTGCGTCAAAATTTGATTTCCTTGAAAGATTCGTCATTAGTATCTTTGCATAGTACCTACGTGATGCTTTATTTTAGTTTTATTTAGGTGCCGCTTTACGTTTAAAGTGTTCCAAACGCATAGCTTCGATATTTTCACGATTTTCACACAATACCTATGCGCCATTTTCGCTTCTGTAACGTGACGTTTTAATCATGCTACTTAACTGAATCGATTTTTAGAACTCTCCAGAAAATCCTTTACAAACTTCAATGCCGGCTTCAAATAAAAGAGGGTAAGTTTTTAAGAGTAGCGTAGGTACTCAAGCGGCCCCCGCCTCCCCCATCTTAGGTTTCTCGCAAAGCGGAGACTAAATAAATACGGGAGTTCGATCAAATATGGGCTGAGTGATGCGGCCAAGCGGATTGGCAGACTTCACACACCTTTGAGAACGTTATGGAGAACTCAGGCATGCAGGTTTCCTCTCGATGTTTTCCTTCACCGTTAAAGCAAGTGATATTTAAATACTTAAAACGCACATAACTCCGAAAAGTTAGAGGTGCGTGCCCGGGATCGAACACACAACCTCCGATTAGAAGTCGGTCGTCCTAACCACTAGGCTATCACAGCTTTTTTTACACAGACAGATAGTATTACTTACTAATAATAATTAATATGTAATACTTATATAATACGTGTTTTAAAGAAAACAAGCTTTTGCCAGCAACTTCTTCCGCGTGGACTTATTTGTGCAGTTTTGTCCTAATCCGCGTCTCACATACATACTATCCTCCTTATTTTCGACTGCCATTGATAACATTGATATTTAGGTTTCTCTCTCAACAAAATGACATCAGTGAGCTAACAGATCAATGCTCGTTTCGGCCCGCGCAGACGATAAACAGATGTGCGTATGCTTACGCCAGTTGGTGGCCGATTGACTACGCATAATACACGCGTAATGGTATATTAATCAATTCATTCATGTGTACACGCCCTAATTTCATCACACGCTGTGTAAACTTGTTCAATGACCTCTTTAGTACGGCCGACTTCTCGTGTCTCAAATACGGGATACGTTGTTCGATTACCAGTTGCGTCAATACAGGCAAATTCGTTTATAATATAGGTTTACTTGTATTATAACGAAAAATAAGCCTCCTGATTTTTAACCCCCGACGCAAAAACGACGGGGTGTTATAAGTTTGACGTGTCTGTGTGTGTGTGTTTGTGTGTGTGTGTGTGTGTGTGTCTGTCTGTTCCCCTGTGGCGCTCAAACGGGTGGACCGATTTGAATGCGGTTTTTTTTGTTTGAAAGGTGAATTAGTCGAGAGTGTTCTTAGCTATGTTGAATGGAAGCAGGCGTTACTTTGCGGAATTCCATGATATACAATGAATATAAAATTATTTTGCTATAATCCGCTAACAGTGACAAATTTGTAGGCACAACACCACACAACGGACGATTGCAATCGTCCGTTGTGAAGTCGACATCTCCTGAAGATGCTCCGGTGTCGGAGCGAAACGATCGTCGAGTTTGTTTTGTGGTGAATTTGTGTGGTGTTGTGCCTACAAGATTGTGTGGTGTTGTGCCTACAAATTTGTCACTGTTAGCGGATTATAGCAAAATAATTTTATATTCATTGTATGTTCTTAGCTATGTTTGATGAAAATCGGTCCAAGATGGCCGCCGCTACAAAATGGCGGATGATATATTTTTTCACAACTCCCTTGATATGGGTATCAAATGAAAGGGCTTGACTAGTAGAATAGCACTATTGCAAATTCAAGATGGCCGCCGCCACTAAATGGCGAATGTCGGGGGTTTTTTAAATTTTCAATTTACACTTGTTAATTATGTGTCCATATGTATTATAATAAAAATAAGTCGGGTTTTCCTTCCTGACGCTATAACTCCAGAACGCACGAACCGATTTCCACGGTTTTGCATTCGTTGGAAAGGTCTCGGGCTCCGTGAGGTTTATAGCAAAGAAAAACACGCGAACGAAGTCGCGGGGGTCAGCTAGTGTATTATAAATATGAGTAGGTAGTTGATACTTGATCTCTGCACTGAAGGATTTCTATCTAAGTTCTCCTAGGGACCAACTAGATAAGGAGGAGCAAAACTCTACCACCGCGGTGGTAGAGTTTTGACATGTCAAAAGAACCACAAGTTGGCCCATATTTTTTAATTTTGATTATTATTAAATAACTTCATACAATCGCCAGTAAGGTAAGTAAAGTAACGATCAATTTATATTAGCCGAGCAACAATGAAAAGCAATGTAGGTTAACTTTTGAACAGAGGCCGCGATCGTTATCCGTACGAAGTTAATCATAAAACAAATTACACTGGAGGAAAAAAGAATTGAAACTTCGCCATTTGTAGGCCGGCATCCGAGATTGTTCTGTTGTATTGTATCTATGTGCTCTGTTTGGGACTGTTAAAGTTGTTTCCTTCACGAATTAGATCGTAGAAGGTATAGTCAGTTACAAATATTTGGCTTAGGTGTTTCCAGTACTCTTTCTTCATGCCTTGTCGCATTTATAGAGAGAAACGTATAAAACCGTCCACAAATAAATGCGTGTTGCTGCACAAAAAAACGCTAGGCGTGCTGTGTCGTCAGTCGGCTGTTGGCCTCTGGAGTCTTAGTTCCCACAGTCCTAGTTCTAGACATATTTTTGGCCTGTACTCAAACCAAATGCTGTTATCTATACTAATATAATAAAGCGGAAGAATTTGTTTGATTGAACGCGCTAATCTCAGGAACTACTTGACCGATTTCAAAAATTCTTTCACCGTTGGATATGTACGTGATCCCTGAGTGCTACAGGCTATATATTATGTACCACGGGCGAAGCCGGGGCGGACCGCTAGTTATCAAATAAAGGCCTAGTTAAAGTTCGAACGTCGAAAGAAGTCACGCATATTTAAATTAATGCATATTTTCTGTTTTGATGTTCGAAGCTCGAACTTGCTAAAAAATTTGTGTACCAGTGCGTGTACTTATTTACTTGACTAGCTTTTGCCCGCGGCTTCGCCCGCGTGAATTTCGATTTTTCACAAATCCTGAGGGATAAGTAGATTTCTGGTCCACCCGCCCCCCGCCGTGCGGCGGCGTACCGCGGTACCGCGTACAGCGGGCGCAGGGCGCAGGGGCGCGGCGCGGCCCGGCGCGGGGAGCGCGAGCGTCGGCCGTCGCGATCGCGCGCAGCGAAAATACCTATCAGGGCGTTTTTAACATCTGTATTTACCGATTTCAACACAACTCCTTTTTTGAAAGTCGGTTAAAAAGTAGCCTATGTTACTCCTTGGTTAATCCTCTACTTGTCTGTGAAAGTCCCGTCAAAATCGGTTCAGCCGTTCCGAAGATTAGCCCGTTCAAACAGACAGACAGACAGACAAAAATTTTAAAAACGTGTGATTCGGTTATGGTATCGTTCAAATAACCATATGAGCTTAATATGTGGTAGTTATTTCGAAATTACAGACAGACACTTCAATTTTATTTATTAGTATAGATTACAAGTAGGTAGGTATAAATTAAAAATTTAAAAAACCCCCGGCATTCGTCATTTTATGGCGGTGGCCATCTTAGTTTTACATAGTGATATTCTACTAGTCAAGCCCTTTCATTTGATACCCATATTAAGGGAGTTGTGAAAAAATATGCAATCCGCCATTTTGTAGCGGCAGCCATCTTGGATCGATTTTCATCAAACATAGCTCGACTAATTCACCTTTCAAACGAAAAAAACCGCATTCAAATCGGTCCATCCGTTTGAGCGCTACAGGGGAACAGACACACACACACACACACACAGACACGTCAAAGTCATAACACCACGTCGTTTTTGCGTCGGGGGTTAAAAAAGTTTTCATTCTGGCTATTCCACCCGAGCGTCTCCAATACTGAGTTTCAACGATCGACAATCGCAAATATGTACTTACGAAAGCGGGTAGTTCAGTCTTTAATTATATCGAAACTCCCATTTCCTTCGAATACAGATAAAAAAGTATTCGAATTGACAGTTTAATCTCGCGAATTGGGCGGCGGCTAAGTGTGGGATAGGGGAGTGCAACGTGCAACTAACAAAGGCGAGAGAGAGAGAGAGAGAGAAGAGAAATAAATGAAATCTTCTCAGTTCATTGGAACAGAAACTTGTCCCGGCCCGTGATGAATGGCTGCGGCCGTTTTCCATAGTAATTGGAAACGGGCCAGCATCGCGCTTGTATTTGTTTTATTATCTATTGTAATGAACATTCGGACCCTGAATAGGATTAAGATTTCGTATTACGTATGTATATCTTGTCCATATAATAATATAAGTATCTCTACTAGGATGAAATTGGAATTATTTTTATTTGTTTGTATATAATACCTATAGCTTAGTGGTTCAGTCGGTAATCAGAAAAAACTATACAGCCTACCTCGAATTATAATGCAACAGAATAAGGGACCGTTCAGATAGACCGGCGCGGAGAGCAGAGCAAATTTTAATCGCATTTAAAATAGAATCTTAAGCCATTGAAATAAGGTTTATATTTACATTTTATCTCTTTTATGATAAGAGGATGCTCGAGGATGCTCGCAAAAGAGATAAAATGTAAAAATAAACCTTATTTCAATGCCATACGATTCTATTTTAAATGCGATTAAAATTTGCTCTGCTCTCCGCGCCGGTCTATCTGAACGGTCCCTAAAGGGCAAAATTGCCCTTCTCTCCATGGCATCGACAAATCGTTGGTGAGTGGAGTCTAAAACAGTGATTTCTGCATTTAGAGAGCGAGACGTCTTCAGTAAAGAAGAGTACTAAAAATATATACATAAATTAATTAAATAAATTTTGCTTGAGATATCATGATTTTTAGTGAAAAACGGCAAAGTAAAAAGATGCAAATCTAGGTTTGGTATTTCGCCTATTTTAGCAAATATTTGGCAATTTTTTACATGAACTAAAGACATTTGTAATTATTATGAAGTAACCTATGATAAGACTTCGGTAGTTTTTCAATTTTCTAGTTTCTTATATAGTTTATTTACGCACGAAGTTGCCCCAAAATTTGCCCAAAAATAGTGATTTTTCAAGCGTCATAACTTTCAAAATAAATATAATTTTACTAATATTTTTATTTTATGGCATAGATAATGGAGATATAAATTGATATCTGGCTTAACTTTAGACCTATTGCGACAAATATTAGAATAATAGGCGTAATACGTTTGTATGGAGAAGCGCGTGAAGAGAGCGGCCTTAAGAGAAAAAGTATAAGAGCAGACAACTAGTATTGAGATAAATTGAAAAAACTTTGCACATTGCTTCAATTGTTTTATAGGCAAATCAAATATTATATAAAAACCTACCTATGCCCAAAAGTGATAAATATTAACAAAAAAATTAACTACGTAACTTTCCTGTAAAACAATTGAATCAATATGCAAATTATTATTTTTTCATATTATCTCAATAACTAGTTGTCTGCACTTATGCTCATAAAGAGGGCAGAAAAGCTATAGTTACAAAGAATCATTAAAATTCTCAGAGGATATTATTTTATTATATTCGTAATTATTCCAAGCTAAAATAATTGATGATTTTGGGTTCGTATTACGAAATTTCAATACTTAATTGCTTTAGTCATTACTGTGGCCCAATTTTATTTTTATATTTAAATTATTTTGTCTGATCTGTTCGTGCTGATCAATAGATACCTAGGTACGTTAGTAGGGGAGACCGGGGCCACAATAATATTGGCAAATGAAAACTGTGTCATGCCGCTAACCTAACCTACCTGTTTTTTTATACATACCTATAATAATAATGAAAATCGCTAAAATACATTTTACTGATAAAATGTAATTTTTGATGCTAGAATCTTTCTCACCCACTCGTGCAAATTGTAACGTTTTTTTTTTTACAATATTTGTTGCTTCTTCACACCCCACTAATCTAAATGAAGCACGGTAGCAGAATAGGCCTAACGACTATAGTCAGCAATGCAAAAAATACACTCGGTAGAGTTCCATTTTACTTGTAAAATTGTATCAATTCCGAGTACTTAATCATCAAAATCTCAAAGTCAAAGTTCTTGAATACACTCCATTTTCCCTGAAATACTTACCCTTTTTTCTGCCCTTTCTTCTAGTCAATACCTACTTTTCACTATTTTGTTCAATACTTTTGTCCTTTTGTTTTTACACAAATCTATACACTAGAGTCTAGTGTATAGATTTGTGTAAAGACAAGATGTGTTTAGACTATTGTATAGTGTAGTGACTAGACTATACAACAGTCTAAACACATAGTATTGAATGGATACACCATTTGCTGTGAGTGGCCAGCTTCACTTCCCCTCCTATGAGGCTAAGCGAACCGTAATTTAGGGATCCGCAGCTGCTCGCGTCTAATGTTGATTGTATAGCGAACGATTGCGAACACTCGCCCTTTTTTACGTGAAATAGGGCCGGAGCACACGTGTCACCTCGTAAACCGATTGAGTGAGGCATAAGGCCTTGTTTGCAATCAGGGTCTCGCATACCTAAAATAAATTAATAAGTTCTGTGCGTCTGTTTCTCTTTCATAAATTGTATTGCAATACTGATAGGTAGGTATGTAAAGGTTGGCTTTGGATAAATTCGCTACATCAAATTTTTCACTGTTTGTTTTGATAAATAATTGATATTTTACTTTTTTACCTATTTGATAAACATCTCTTTAGTAATAATTTCAGGCTTATTTCGTGGTTTAAAAACTAATTTTTTTGAGCTTTTTTACACAAAGCCGATAAACGTTATCTTAGCCTTTAAGTACCGACATCCTATTTTAGTTACATAAGTACCGACGTGAGGTCTGCTAGACCACCATAGTTTTCCAATCGAAAACTTTTGTGTTTCTTATTCTTCTTCTAAAAAACATGTTTCTATGTATTGTTATATACCTACTTATTGTATAAGTAAAACAAAATGTAGAAGTTTTCACATTTATTACTAATTATAAGCATTAATATAGCAATCATAAATTCTTCGTTTGAAAAAATTAACTTTTATCTTAATAATTCATATTTATCAGTAATACTATTATTTTTTCTTAAAAACATTTTTTTCTTAAAGATTAATAGCTAGATAAATAATAAAAAATAAAAAAACCTTAATAATCAACCGTTTTCTCAAAAATTACAAGGAATCGAATTGCAGGGACTATCAAAGTTTACAAACAGTCTTTGCATAAGCTTACTGCATTGTAGGCACACGTGTTTCATACAAGTATCACAGTCTGGTCAGGTGCTGAATTATTGTCACTCTACCAGCAGTAAAATTTGGATAGATATTCTCAGATTCGGACTCTGAGCTATCATTTAGCCATTTCACTAAAATTTCTTGGTGGGCTTAATATTGAAGCAGTGTTTGATATCTTTTCTTACGTACAGGAACACTTTTATTTTTATTTATGGCTGCCCGTTTCATGTCTGAAGAACCTGGCTGATCCATTGTTATAACTGACTGAAAATAAAAGAGAAAACAATATAATCTGAAAAAAGTCGCATCCAAAAAAAGTTACATAAGTACCGACGAGTGGTCTGACAGACCACTCGCGATCTTATAAAAATCAAAACTTACCGAAATCGTACGCACCGACGCTGCCACTCTGCAGGAACGCTGCTGGGCGACTTCTCCAGGGGTAGAGAGAAGCACAGGAAGATACTTTTTCGCTAACATAGGTAATCAGACTTTTCGACCTCTCGAGGTGTCTGTCAGACCACACGTCGGTACTTAAAGGTTAGTATTACGTATGTATTATGTATAAGGTACGGATAAATAATTTTAGAAGACATTCAAAAGCATTAGCAAAAGGGCCTTTAAAATATTATATAATATTTTCATAATAATCTCGAGCTCCCACCGGAAGCGCAAATCCTTTTACTCGGGAGCATTTCATCTTAAAACAACCGGAGATTACGTCAGAACTCGTGTAAAGCGTTAAAAACGCTGAACACTCTTACCTTGGCTGGAGTTTAAGCCATTGTTTAGTGGAGGATTAAGCCCCGCTTATCAGCTGCGGCCGGGAGGTTTTTTATACTCGCTTTAGTTTCAATTAAGCGTCAGTTAATTCTCGGAGTAAGAGCCGGTTTAACTGGCCGATTTAAATTATTCGCGCGGTAATTTATTTCGAGGATTTGAGACTCTAATTGCCTCTTTCGATTGTCTAAATAGAAATAAGGCTGGGAATAATTGCCAAGAGCCGTTTGTCTTTTGACTGTAACGCGAAGAGGCCCGAGGTATAATTGGGAATCTTTAAACGAATTTCTTTGTTTTTTTTTTTTTTGACACAGAGCTTTATCCCTTTGTCCTATACTAGCTGACCATCGGATTAGCATGGATAGCCTTCTTTCTTCAAGAGACACCTATCTATCGGTTATATATTAAGTAGCGTTTTACTTATAAGGTGACTCATAGATCACACAGTAGGTATATTACCACACAGTTTCCTAAGTAAACCTTCAGGAGACACTACATACGTATAATATTTATTATCATACAGATATAGTTAGCTATGTATGTATGATAATAAATGTACTAAATGTACTAAATCTGTGGTGATGAGGGACGTAAAGTTTAATAAACCTTCTTTATGAGACGTTATTTATCTGATAGCTGTGATAGCCTAGTGGTTAGGACGACCGACTTCTAATCGGAGGTCGTGGGTTCGATCCCGGGGCACGCACCTCTAACTTTTCGGAGTTATGTGCGTTTTAAGTATTTAAATATCACTTGCTTTAACGGTGAAGGAAAACATCGTGAGGAAACCTGCATGCCTGAGAGTTCTCCATAACGTTCTCAAAGGTGTGTGAAGTCTGCCAATCCGCTTGGCCAGCGTGGTAGACTATGGCCAAAACCCTTCTCACTCTGAGAGGAGACCCGTGCTCTGTAGTGAGCTAGTAATGGGTTGATCATGATGATGATGATGATGATTTATCTGATTGGTAAAATCTTAGCGCTATGCTGACTAACTAAACACTAAGTATATTTTGGTAATAAGGTAACCTACAGTTTGATAAGCCTTCGCTTAAATCGCTAGAATCTTTGCACTTTGCTCATGATACAAGTCACGGCAAATAAATCTAGCGTTGAACTTCAATGCGCAGAAGTCGAAAATGAGGTATCTCGGGGTGTGAAGGGGTCGCGGGGAGGGCGTGAGGAACGTTCGTAAGCACTAATTAGCTCTCGCGGATCCCTCATAAGCGCTGATTGGCTCTCCAATCGTATTGTGTCCCGCTCAATTGTACGACGCTGCGCACACTTGAAGGTCACCAAGGACTTAGGTGCCGGGGGTTGTATACATACGTAGTTTGAGGTGATGGAACCTTGGGCTTCGTACGTGTTTTTATCGTGGTCAACCAGGCGTACACGCATGCTATTGCTCACTTCGCCACGTGGACAATTCGTGCGATCAAAGCAATAATAGCATCAATTCTATACAAGTCCCACGGGACCCTCTGCTAATACCACCGAAGGGATCAATACATGTGGACCATTGTCGTTCCCGTCATAAGCTCAGCTTTCGCACGATCAGTCAAATTATACGCTTTGATAGATGCCGTGTTATTTTTGCCATGGATCTGCTGGATTTTATTTGAAAAGGATACATTCAGATCGATTCTTTAGCACGAAATAAAAGCCAATTAGAGATGGATAGAGATAATTAAGTGGGGAGATTAGAAAAACAGCATTTTATGACTTTGTATTATATACTAAAAATACCATAAATACACGGACAGGGATCCTGAAATATTATATAAAACATCAAAGGTCAGAAACATATTTTTAACGCACTACGTGATCCCATGAAGCGCGTCGCGTGCTGAACCAAATTAAATATAGTATTTTTTTTATAATCACTCTACAAACGTTATCCTGAAGTTTAGTATCTACGCCTTCAAAGTATGCTTCCACATTTGTGTTGTATAAGAAGCAGACAATTAAGTTAAACGGCCGGGGGACAAACATAGGAATCCCATTTCGCCGACAACGAGCGCTAGACTCGGAATGTATTCAGCGCTATTCCAGGACTGTTTGCATGGCATTTTCTACCTTTCTGATTCCTGAGATGTGCATGTTCCGCAGTGTTTTGCTTAGGTTATGTAAATAGGTGCACATAGGTGCATGAAGTTTCTATACTTGTTATTGTATCAAAGATTCACACTTCGAGCCTTTGAACGCGGCGAACGACATTTTAGAGCGAAGTCGAGACGCAATCGTGGAACATGGTTTAAACGGGATTGCGTTAAGCGAATATGTATGCAAAGGTATGACTTGACAACGCTGAAAGATTTTGAGCATCGAACACGTAAAGTTTACCGCAAGATCTTTGTCAAATAACTATAATCTTTGCCCAAATGTACATCAGGTGACGTTATTAATTAGATTAACAAAACAAGACACTTTGTATTGCACAAATCGGGGTTCGTTTTTTAAACAACCTTCCTTCACCATCGAGGTACACGCACTGACTCGAGTGATCCAATTTCTTTTTATTTGGTTGTCAAAAACTTTTAACAGTAACTCTACATCAACACTATCTGATACAAGATAAAGTTCAAACACTAAGTAAAACCCAACTACTACCTACTCTAAATAATATTCCTAACTATAAGCTTTGTTAGCTATACTATACCGCGGTCCACGACAAACATAAGAAAGCGCGGGGCGAGCAGCTGGTGGAGCCATCTGTTATGTTTATCCCAAACTAACTTAACATTTTAGTTTAGCCGCGCGAACGTCGCTTCTCGATTTTTTCGTATATAAAATGTGGCCTATGCCACCCGGACCATAACAACGAATCAATAGACAGCTCATTCATCAAAATCGGTCCAGTAGTTTAGGCGCTACGGTGGTACACACAGAATCTCATACAAAAATCGGCCACATACATACATACATACATAAACTGCTAAAATCATAACCCTTCCTTTTGGCTTTGCCGTAGTCGGGTAAAAAATAGCATGGAACGTTCTCCATAATATAGTTCGTGCGATCTAGCTTCCGCTGTCGGTAAAATGGGTTTCCTATGTTTGTCCCCCGGCCGTTTAACTTAATTGTCTGCTCCTTATCCTACATTTACGGCTTTTTATTTTTATATGTGGCAATTCCGCGATTATCGGATAAGATCGGATCCTTTGTTATTTATATGTTTTTGTTTGAAGGGACCGTAAGCCCGCCTAGGACCGGGGGTTGGGTTTAGCTTCTTCTTAGTAGTTTGATTGATGTAGGATTACAGATTGGTGCGACATTTAATTTTTATAGCAAATGGAATATAGTACTCTCTCTCTCTTTGTCTCTCTCTGCGTATTCTTCCTTATTCTTTATTACTGACGGTTATAGTCCTTTCCATTAATCACGTAAAGTTAGGCGTCTTGTTCACAGCACGGTTTATTAACCGTACGGCGTACAAGCTTCATTGTGCTCCGTACAGGGGTTTCTTAGGCCGATATCCCACTGGCGTTTTGCGAGCGTTGGCGTTTCTCCAACGTCTGCGCAGCGACAACGTCGCGTTGACGCGACGTGAACGTTGAGAGTGTCCAATAGTAGGGGAGCCCAAGAGGGAATTTTTGGATTTACTCGAGCGCGTCAGATTAAGATAAGAGAGGCGAGGCATCTTACATCCTGCTGAGTACCCTTTACCATATATAAGTCCTTTAAATAGAGCTGCGCGCAAAATAAAAAAAAATTATGGACATAAATACTCAAAAACGTCAGATTAAGATTAGGTGGGTTAATTACGAGCTAAGAAAAGTATATTTAGAAAATCAGACTATTTGAACGTAACGTACGAGAATGGGAGCGTTACAAAGTTGCAAAAAAAACGTCATCTTGACCTTCTCGAATCTCGACGGTAGTTGAATTTTTTCCTATTTTGAAGGAAATGATACAAAAATCACAAAAAAATTTAATCAGCCGATTTTCACGCCAAAGTTATAAAAATCGTCTATTGAAGATGAGAGAGTGCAGCTAGAAGCTTTCCCCACCACTGAAATGGAAAACCTTATATAACCTTTTATTCTTCCTAATAACTAATCTATAAAACCTTTTATTCTTCCTATCAACTAATCTATAAAATCTACTAGGTCCCGACGACGCTCGAGTAAATCCACATTTAGCATCCTCGGCTCCCCTACTATAATGGCAATCGTTCACGCTTCGACTTCGCAACGTCAACGCAACGTTAACGTCGCGACAACGCTGTGCAGACGTTGGAGAGACGCCAACACTCGCAAAACGCCAGTGGGATAGGGGCCTTAGGATACCGATGCGATGGTCTCCCAGATCCTTCGGTATAGCTAGAGTACGATTTCGACACTTACTGTACATTACATATTATTGATGATTGATTAACGATGCTCTGCGAAGCATGGAAGAAACCAAAAAGCTTAATTCGGACGTCACCCATCCAGTTACCAACTTGGACCATCGTTGCTTGACCAACGCGATCAACAGATACCAGTCCACATGTCTCATTAGTTTTATTCTTTACCTTAACGTGAATGTTAGAAAAGTCTTATTGTTTTGTTACCCCCCAGTATCTACTACTCAGTCTATAAATTGGAAACAATATTCCGATGCAGAGTGTCCGATGAAAGGCCATGTTTATTATTCAATTATCGCCACAAAAAGCTTTCATATTACAACGGAGGCGCCCCACAAATATGTGATTATGCAGTTAGATCCTCCCTCCCACCATCCCACCCTCCCACCCTCGCCCCGATCTGTCTGTACATATAAATCGGTTATTAAATTCAGTTTGTGGAAACGTTTTACACTTGATCGTTGATTTTGTGATGGGTTATGCACATTGAACTACGGAAAGTGGTGGATGTGGCTTTTTTGATGTTGTACAAGCCTACAAGGTATAATTACAGGGAAAGATAAAGTTGTGTTGTCCACTTCTAAAGCGATTAAGGGTAATTTTGTATGTTTATAATAGACTACCATAAGATATTTTGGTGAGGATTGAATTTGATAGACGACCTCCCTGGCGCGGTGGTGAGCAAGTGGCAGGTCCAAGGTTCGATTTCCGGCAAGGATATTTTGGTCTCTTGTCTGGTCTAGCTAGGGGCTTTAGCCCTGGCTAGTTATCACTCTACCGGTAAAGTTGGTACCGAGACAGATCAGACCTTCGAGAAGGACATAGGCTACTTTTATCCCGACAAATAATAAAATCATAGAGTTTCCAAGGGATTTTCAAAAAAACCTAAATCCACGAGAACGAAGTGGCGGGCAGCAGTTAGTTGCTGATAAAAAACTTGTATACTACTGTATATTATCCCAATGTCTGTACATCAGTGTTCGAGATATGATGGTACATGTTTCTTTGTGGAGGTTTAATACAGCATTTGAATGCATCTTTTATTGGCTCCGAAAGACGAAAACGCTGAGCTAACGGGCGCGGGATGGTTTTATGACGATGAATATGAATTCTTGGTTGCTCGATTTTATTCCTGAGGCTTTATTAATAACTAGATGATGCCCACGGCTTCGCCCGTGTGTATTTAGGTTTGTAAAAATCTCGTGGGAACTTTGATTTTCCAGAACAAAAAGTAGCCTATCTGTAGTAAGTAGTAACCCGTCCACAAAACGGAAAAATTCCGTGGGATCCTTACGATTTCGGAATGCAATTCCTTACAGCATCAGGGTTGAGGAGTTGGACATGTACCTACTCGAGGTCATTCAACAATAAAGTCTTTAATTGGTACCCCAATATCAATTTAAATAACCGACAGTGCCTAAATCCCATTAGTTTTGGGGATCAGATCCCCTACAGCATCAGAATTGAGGAGTTGGAATCCAAATTTTTTGTAGGACAGTGTCGCAATGTTTCTCTATCGATTAAAAAAAGAATTACGCAAATCGGTTCAGAAATCTCGGAGATATCGGTGTACATAGGTAGAATAACACAACTCCTCCTTTTTTGAAAGTCGGTTAAAAAAGTAGCCTATGTTACTCCCTGGTTAATTCTCTACTTGTATGTGAAAGTCCCGTCAAAATCGGTTCAGCCGTTCCAAAGATTAGCCCGTTCAAACAGACAGACAGACAGACAGACAGACAGACAGACAGACAGACAAAAATTTTAAAAACGTGTGATTCGGTTATAGTATCGTTCAAATAATCATATGAGCTTAATATGAGGTAGTTATTTCGATATTACAGACAGACACTTCAATTTTATTTATTAGTATAGATACTCCTGGGGCTTTTCTATTGCAGGGACTATGTTTCTGATAATAAAATCTTTATGTACTTATTCCTGTTTTAGAGGTAGGTACCTACTCAGTGTACTGTGTGCTTAGTCTAAATCGGAGCACTCGAAAACGAACTCGAAAACTATTGATCGATTTCAGAGTAAAATAGACCTAAAATGGCTTGTATTAAGGTTTGAGTTCGCCAATACATTCAGCATTGTTCGAATGCTGAATGTATTGGCGAACTCAAACCTTAATACAAGCCATTTTAGGTATATTTTACTCTGAAATCGATCACTAGTTTTCGAGTTCGTTTTCGAGTGCTCCGATTTAGACTAAGCACACTGAGTCTGTTTTTAAGACGGCTTTCGTTTATCTTTTATTTCAGCTATAATAAATATTTTGTTATTTTATGGGAACTGATGATAATTTAAAAAAAATACAGAGTATAAACTAAAGCCAAGTCTGTGGAGCGAAAAAAATGGAGAGGATAGAAAGCATATATATTGACTTATTATTGACTTATTATTATGAGTGTTTTATTTAAAAATAAGGGTGTTATATTGGTTTTACACACTCCAAAACTAAACTAAATTGACGGAACTAGTGTTGTCCTTTCCCGCAATCAATTTAGTTTAATTTAGAGATTTCTTATATCCGAATAAGTACCAATGTGCTATACAACTCTCTACATATTTATTTTTTGTTATTTTGTTTGTATTGTTTAGACTGAAAAAATATTATTTATTTATTTATTATTATTATTATTTATTATTATAAACATACTTAGATCTATCCTATTTTTAAATAGGATATCTGTAGGTATATGTAGATGAGTTTCTGGCGGCGGCCATCTTGGATTTGCAATAGTGCTATTCTACTAGTCAAGCCCTTTCATTTGATACCCATATTAAGGGAGTTGTGAAAAAATATGTAATCCGCCATTTTGTAACGGCGGCTATTTTGGATGGATTTTCATTAAACATAGCTAAAAACACTCGACTAATTCACCTTTCAAACAAAAAAAACCGCATTCAAATCTGTCCACCCGTTTGAGCGCTACAGGGGAACAGACAGACACACACACACACACAGATACATACACACACACACACACACAGACACGTCAAAATTATAACACCCGTCGTTTTTGCTTCGGGGGCTAAAAAAAATAGGTCGTATATCATTAAAAAGCCTACTTACTTACTTAAAGGAAAAAATGTTGTTTTTTCACACATTAGCAATTCATGTATGTATATTCATATTGTGAATAACCGTATAAAGATTCTAGGTCAGGCGTTAATTTTTTTCTCTCTCGCTGTGATGAAAGTTAACGCGAACATAGCGTATATCATCCACAGCACAAAAGTTATTGTAATTTAAAAACATTTTTCATGTAGGTACGACACGGCAAAGTAATTACTTTTTATAAAGTAGATAATTATGATTAAAGTGTTTTATTTATATTAATAATAATAAAATAATCTATAGGTACATATAATAAAATCGTAGAATTACCGTATCTGTACATTGAAGATTTTTGCAAAATAATAACTGGGGGATGTTAGGGATAAGTAATAGAACGTAAAAAAGCTATTTTTGAAATTTTTGTCTGTTTGTCTGTTTGTCTGTTTGTCGGTTTGTCTGTTTGTCTGTTTGTCTGTTTATCTGTTTGTCTGTATGTTTGTGCGCGCATCACGTAAAAACTACTGAATGGATTGAAATGAAACTTGGTATGATTTAAGTTCATACTACAGAGTAACATATAGGATACTTTTTATCCCGAAATTCAGCACGGTTTCCTTGGGAGAGGGGATGAAAGTCAAAATGTGTACTTAGCTGTAATTCGTTAACGGGTGGTCCGATTTCATTCATTCTTTTTTTGTTAGAAAGAAGATACTTTAAAGATTACTGGCTAACCTCCGAAAGGCTGGACCGATTTTGATGGGACTTTCACTGGCGGATGTTTACATTTTGATGTACCTAAACATCCGCCAGTGAACTTTTAACAGTTTTTAGCAAGGTATAAGCTCAAAGGAGCTTAGGAAAACAAAATGATTCCCACGGGATTATTAAAATCAATATCCACGCGAACGAAGTCGCGGGTATCCGCTCGTAATAATAATAATCTGCACAGTATATTTCATATTCTAGTCATGTTTTAAACCGACATCACTTATCATGTTTGGTTTTGGTTCACCAACGGATGATGTCTACATTTAGGTGATGTTTTACGTTAAGGGAACCTTACTTAGGGAATTGGAAAATGAGCATAAATCGTTAGATATTTCTCCATTCTTATCTGCTTATATATTTATCAGATTAAAAAAGCTTAATTACTCCTTGATATTTTAGTCGAGGATTAAATCCTAAGCCATTAGTATCTTTGTCATAAAAGGCAGCCAGAACTGCTGTGACTTGTGAGCTGCTCACAATCCATGACGTTTAGATTTACTGTCCACGCTCTCCGACATTGATAAATCGGTCCGCGGGGACGTCTCTATTTATACGTATAAATTAACTTCCCGAACGTTCCATAGCAAAAATACACCGTCGGATATTTCAAAGTAAACTAAAAACACGAAAAGGAAAAATTAAATTCTCATCGGGAGTAAATACCGTCCACTATTTACCATTCGTCCATTCGGTCCGTAAATAAAAAAAGCCTCGGCGAAGCAATATCGGGCTCTGTCAAAGCCCAGGCGCGGAAGTTGGGGAAGAAAAAGAAAAAAAAATAAAGAAATCATTCGAACCAATAGTGGCCCATTAAAATATCGTTGAATTTCAAAAGGTGGAGACGTCCCGAAACCCGATAGCGCCGGACAAACGCATCGAATTTTGTCGTATGTACTTTCTTTGTGGGCAAAGACAATACCCACTCTCTCCCCCGGCTAATGTAGGAGTAAGTACTTCTAATAATATAACACATAGCATTGTCCATGTCCCGCTCAATATAATTGTAAGTCATTTTTAATAGTTATGTTCGCTGTATGAAGTGTCGGGGGTAGGATATGAGTATGATGCATCGCACGCGGCATGCCATGCTAAGACAGGGCCTTGCGGAGATAGGGCAATTGTCATTACATTTGCGCTCCACTGGTCACAGACACTATCTTTTTCATACTATTAGAATCGAATAAGAAAAGAAACCGGTGGGTATTCTTCAACATCTCCCTCAACAGCGTTAATTCGGTTCATCTAATATAGACAGCTGAAAATATATAGCAGCAAAAAAAAGCTGTGATAGCCTAGCGGTCAGGACGACCGACTTCTAATCGGAGGTCGTGGGTTCGATCTCGGGCTCGCACCTCTAACTTTTCTGAGTTATGTGCGTTTTAAGTATTTAAATATCACTTGCTTTAACGGTGAAGGAAAACATCGTGAGGAAACCTGCATGCCTGAGAGTTCTCCACAACGTTCTCAAAGGTGTGTGAAGTCTGCCAATCCGCTTGGCCAGCGTGGTAGACTATGGCCAAAACCCTTCTCACTCTGAGAAGAGACCCGTGCTCTGTAGTGAGCCGGTAATGGGTTGATCATGATGAATATAGACAGTTGTGTATGAAGAAGAATTCGATGTGTGTGCGCGAGCCAGTAGTCTTGACTTGGACGTATCGTATCTCCCCAAATGGACTTTGGATTTCTCGTACGTCCCGCTGTCTCGGAATTGGTCTCTGAATCGGTCTCGGATATATTTCATGAGATTGTAATGTCAATGGAACGCTTTTAATTTAAAAGCCATTCAATCGAAACGGGGTCTTTCATTATTTTGTTTTATTCTTTTTGGTAGAGCCAAAAACAGTCTTATTTAGTAAGATTTTGATAAATGAGACGTCCGTCGTAGGCTTGTCTTAACGTTGCGCATATCATACAGTAATAACAACAGCAAAGGATGATTTGAGTAACAAAATTATGTTCTAAAAACCGATTAAAGTTGTAATTTTTATAAAAAAAATTATAATATTTATCTACTAGTATTAAGTATATGAATTTAATGAATCTTTTGTCTGATGTAAAGTTTTTAAGAGTAAGTAGTAGTTGGTTTTTACCTTTGTACTTGTGTTGTTATAGAAAACATGAATGGTTTAAACACGGAATAAACCGTTTTAGATTTTCAAACACAAAACGGTTTTGTAAAACTAGTAGTTCTATTACTGAATAGAGTATTAGCTGTCACCGGCATGCTCACCTGTCTGCGCTTTGTTAATTGAAACGGGATTCGAGTATATAGCGTTTTCGTTTATTTTCCCATTTTCACGCGTTTATTTTCGAGAGTTGTACGCGTAGAGTGCGGGGGTAGGATTTGTCTAAATATCTAAACATTCAAATGCTTTATTTTTAACATCTTATTTCGATGAACGCTGGCCGCACGCACGAAATGATGATTGTGACGTACATGACTCATTGTCACGTACTGCCTAGCAGAGCGTACAAGCGAGAGCGCGGATTCCCGCCCCGAGTCTGGGTGTATTTATAATATGTATGTATGTATACCTTTATTAAAATATATATGTATTTATATGTAAATATGTCTATCAGTCGGCTGTTACCTATAACACAGGCATTAAGTTGCCTACTTTAGGAACACACGACCATGTGTGTATGTGTGAGTATTTTTTTTTTTTATTTTATTTGTGTTCCTCCCTTTTTTCCTTCGACATGGGGGTCGAAGACTGTTCTAGGTCGGTACTTAGATCAGCTACCTAAGTTGCATTCTGTTTGCTCTTTATTTTGTTTAACTACTACATAATATTTGCAGAGTTTATGATGCATTTCATATACATTTTTATTTAATATTTTGTAAATGTGGTTTTTTTTTTCATTCTTTATCTGTTCTTTCTCTTTTTTTTTTCTTTTTTTTTTACTTTCTTTTTTTATCTTGTTTGTTTTTTTTTATTATTTTTTTTCCCATTTTTTTTAACATATAAAATATAACTTATTATTGCTAACTAGCTTAAACTACTATGTATTATCTAAACTTACTTAACTATTCTTATAAAAACTTATGTGTCGTATAATCTTAATCTTTATAATTAATTTATTACATTTTTGTTATGATTATATATATAAAATAATAATATACAACTATATATATATATATATATATATATATATATATATATATATATATATATATAACAACATACAACAAAATATAATACATTGTATATTTTCCTTGTTTTACAGAAAGATTTCTTAGTTATTAATTTGTTTTGTTTTGTTTTATTATAATATTTGCTACCTTTACACAATAGTTTACAAATTTTTGTCTTGTTTCATTGTTACTTATGAGTTCCCTCAGTGTATCAGTTTTTATGTTTTTTCCTATTTCTATTTCAACATCATTTCTCTGTCTACCGAATCTTGGGCATTCTGATATAATATGTATTATGTCTTCCGCAATTTCCGGGTCGCATTTGCATGACGGGTTGTCCTTGCATTTGAACCTGTGCAAATAGTATGAGAACCCGCCATGCCCTGTTAATATCTGTACTATTGTTGGGTTAAGTTTTATTTGTTTTAAAATTTTATAAGCCTGTTTGACGTCTGGGAAAATAATTTTCGTTGTTCCTGCTGTTGAGCCAGAGGTATATCTACTTTGCCATTCGTCAAGTGTGTCATTTCTAATGGAGCGTTTGACGTAGGATATTGGGCATGCATCGTAGTCTGCCTTTGTTCTTTTATATAATGCTGCCTCTTTAGCCAGTTGATCAGCCCTCTCATTACCCTCAACACCTACATGGGCTCTTACCCAGAAAAGTTGTATGTGTGAGTATTTATTTATTTAAAAAAAATATATATTTTATAAACTCTAAAACTAAAACAAATGACAGGTACACAAGTAAGTTAGTAAGTAAGTAGATTCTAAATAAGAGATCTTGATCTGGCACCAAAACGTTCTAAAACAACTAACTACTTACTACTACTACATCAAAACAGCAACTTAGATGATTCAATAAACCTCAAAAGCTTACGCGAGAACGAATACTCCGGAAAGAAAGTGGAATTAACCTCTTAAAAACCCAATAAGACATAATCTTCTAAACCAATTTTGTTTATTTTTTATTAAATGTCTTTGCCAATAACATATAAATATGACAAGAATAAAAATACATCAAGAATTGAAACCGTTTTTATTCTTCTATACATATACCCATGGCGGAAACAACAAAGCTTTTATCAGATAAAAAGTCGACATCAAAACAAAACGGATTTTATTTTTATACGAAATTTATTCACGCTTAGATTTTTATAACAAAGCTTGAGCGGGTGTGACATGCATTTCATTAAAATTTTATGAGTTTACATCTGTGACAGATTATAGAAATCGCTACGCCATAATATATCATGATGTTTTTAAAGTATCTTTAGCATTCAGCAGAATTGCTAAATTTTTTTAAAGTATGAAGCATGTCAAACATTGTAAAATTTTCCCTTTTTGCCCCCAAATAAACGTTAAGATTGTGGTGTAATGTCACTATAACACTAATATTATGACACTAATATTATAAAGGCGAAAGTTTATGTACGTGTGTCTGTGTGTGTGTGTGTGTGTTTGGTACTCTTTAACGCCGCAACTACAGAACCGATTTGGCTGAAATTTTGAATGGAAATAGATTATGCCCTGACTTAACACATAGGCTTTTTTTATCCTGGAAAAATTTACAGTTCCCACGGGATTTTGGAAAAACCCGAAATCTATAGCTACATCTATAGGTAGATTACTAAAGCAAACTTCCTTGAAATTAGGTATAAAGGTTGGAAAAGGGAGCGGGAACGGAAATCCTGAAATCCACGGGATTTGTGATAAACCGAAATTCACGCGAGCGAAGCCGCGGGCAGAAGCTAGTTTTATATAAGTTTAAATTAATAGATTTAGTTAGATCAATTCTGATTAAATGGTAGTCAAAATCTGCAATCACCACCAAATTGCTACTTGGAATCTCGGTTGATGGTATTAAACATCAGTTATCCGAAGTTGAAGACGGAATGTATGCAAGGCGAATGGTTTACTGCTGCATTTTGCCCTCGAAAACGTCGGTAACTGAATTTTCTTTAAAAAAATACCGTGTAGATGTGGCGATGTTACCATTAGCTAAAAATGTTTAGCAATTTTAAGTTCGCTCCAAAGCGAGTACGTATAGGCACAGAATAATAACTAGTACCTAAAGGTACAGAAGCCTTACTTCGCAATGGTTTTTAAAGAAATATGTACTCAGTTTGATAAACAATATGATTTAATTTAGCTCGCGTTCCAGTCAAGCACGTGTTCATTTACGTACCTACAAATTTTTTTTGAGGGAATATGGGCCTTAATTCACTGGTTTACGGTTCATAATAGGTTATACGTGGTTATACGTTTGAATGATCCGCGGACTCTAGGGTTGTTTACTTCGAGAAACTACCGTAAAACGGGGTGAATAGGGATGCAGGGGTGAATAGGGAAAAAACCAGGAAAGTTTTTCGACACTAAAATAAATTACAAAGCCCGTTACAATTTATACCATTTTTGGTAGCATGATAGTAGAGGATTAGAAGGGCTTACGGCGACACTGAACTATGCATCACATTAGCTACAAATTGTGAAAAATGACATTTGAAAATACCATGTCAGGATACCGGTTTGTTACAGCTTAAAAACTTTGCTCTCTAAAAATTATTTTGTAGAAAAAAAGGACAATTGTGAATGAAATACGTTATTTTGTGTTTGAACTATCATATGCATAAAAGCTAAGTCTCATTTGTTGGTTAATTTTAATATATTTTGATAAATTAGAAAGATACTGAAAATCTGTTGTTTTTGGGGTGAATGGGGACGACTCAGTGACTGAATAGGAACGACTTATGGGTGAATAGAAATAGAAATTCGCAATATGGATTCGCAAACTTCCTTTAAGTTGAAAAGAATTCCATAGGTATCACCTATAGTATCACCGTAAATATTTTACGTTGGGCTCTTAGTCTAAGTTCGTAAATGAATACGACAAATGAAATGCAACTCGAATGAAACGACTAAAATGTCTTTTTATTGTACTTTTAAATACTTTTAGGGTATCGGAATAGTACTTTTTTCAACAAGGGGAGAAAGGGTTTGTAGTTTGAATTAATTTCATTTCAAATAGGAACATTGTAATCCAATCAAAGTAGATTTTACCTCTCAGCGTCTTTAGGCAACCAAAAAAAAGTTAAATTTCGATCACGATCCGTATTTAAACAATTAAATACTGCATAGTATCTTTTTGATTTTTTTCGTTTTGTCATCTTGCAACTATCGAGAAAGTTGAACGTGGTCGAACAAATAGCGCGCGCGCGTGCGTCTTTCTTCGCTTGTGGCAGCCTACTAGATTGGCCTTAGCGCAACGGCCGCCGCCTGTAGGTATGTTTTTAATACCTACACGCGGAGTGACACAGGCCTGGTATAGGTACGTTCCGACTCCCATTCCATTACACTCTAGGAGGGAAAGTTTAAATTTTGCTAACTAACCACCTATCAAGGTTTACCGCGTTCCGTACAGTATAATTTGCGCGCCTTAATTTGAGTGAGATGCGACCTATTGGAACCGAGGCACCCTCTGTGCAACGAAAAGAGGCGATCCGATGCGGTCCGATCGACTCTTACTTCTGGTGTCACACGCATGTTTCATGCGGGTTTGCGTCTCTTACGGGTTACCTACTTCATGTAGGTTAAGAGCCTGTTTCACCACCTTTTGATAGCTTATTCACAACTTCGTCTTTGTCACTTGACATAAAGTAAGAAAGTGACAAAACTTACGTTTAGGCTATCCGACACTTATCAGAAAGTGCTGAAGCGGGCCCTTAGAGTTTCTATCTTTATACCTACCTGTCAGGTCAAAACTTAGTTTGGTATTAATTTGTAAGTACTTATCTTGAATGGAAAATAGCTTTATACCTTCGTAGTTCATTCATTTATTAATTTGGAAAATCTTTTTTTAAGTCAGGAATCACTTAGATAAATTAATTATTTTCGACGTCACTGATTACCTACTTTCACATTACTTGATTTACCACCTTGCTTTATTTGTCACCACAGATTAAGAATTATTTTTATTTCAAAAAAAAATTTTCTTCGTTGATTTCGTTCCAATTGCCTACCTATGTAGGTATCTACTTTGATTGACATTGTTACGATGGTCGACAGCACAATCGACACTGCTAGTCACTTCTCAGAAGTTGGTGAAACAGGCCCCTTAATATTATTATTTAAATTCAAAATTCAAATTCAAAATTCAAAATCATTTATTTCATGTAGGCCAACGCGTGGCTCTTATGACATGTCAAGAATCTACCACCGGTTCAGAATGCTGATTCTGCTGAGAAGAGTCGGCAAGAAACTCAGCAGTTGCTCTTTTCAAAACAAAATTGTTACAAGAAGTAGCTTAACTATCTTGTGGACAGCTGAAGCAAAGCCGAATAGAATAGACATATTTTTTATTCAGATAAACTTTTACAAATGCTGTCGAATCGACAAATGAATCTACCACTGGTTCGGAATGGTGCTTACAATTCTACACATGTTAAGATGGGCAGACAAAAGTAGCCCCATTTTCGAATTTTATTAAAGGAAGTCGAATTATTATTTTGTCAGTGGTAGTCACCACGGGGTCAGACCGTCAGATGCAAAGGAAGTGCGGAAAATAATTCGAATTCGAATTTCAAATTGTCAACAGCCCTCGAACACCAATAGAGTATCCGATCGCTTTGATTCTTGAGGCGCGACCAATCAGCGCGAGCGGGCGCAATAACGCGGAACGCAGTTTCAATCGCCACTTCGGCACACTCACGAAGAAATGGCCGCTTCATGAAAAATTTATAGAGCGGGGACCGCAGCGTTTTCACTTCAGGCCTCCTGGCTAGTGACTGTACACATCTCGAATTTCGTGGACGTCCCGATATTTACACAGTTACACAAATACAGTTTGAAAGGCAAAATGTGATGATTTTTCTTTTTCAGTCTTCTGAGCTAATTCATTTATGCGGCACTAGTTTCTCAGTGAGACCGTTCTGTTCATGGAATTAATGGAACAATCACGGTAAAAGAGAGTCCATCTGTATAATAAAAACCAATGTTTGTCTGTATGTCTTCTATACGCTGCTAAACTATTGAACCGATTGTAATGAAACTTTAGTGTACTGCCGCAAATTTTTCTGATCCAAAAAATCTACGTAAAAATGGATGTTTGTTGTTTGTCCTTTATGCGTTGCTAAACCATACTTTACGTGGCATTGCAACGCATGCCGGGAACAGCTAGTTTCATATAAAATAGAAAATTTTATCTATTGACCTGTTATTGGTATCGTCTTGCCAGTATTTTTTTTTCACCGAGTTTTATTCGAATATAGGTTTTTTGGACGCACGCTGTAGTTAACAATGATTTATCACAAGTCCCAATATTTAGCTTCTCGTTGTTATGTTATACACAATCAGCAGTCCCGCTTTCCAGCATATACAGTTGGCATCCCGACAGCTGGCACACAGGACGGAATGACATTAGTTTATGGCGGCCTTGAGCCTCGCTGAAACGGTGAACTTTTGTGGACATTTTCTTGAAGGAATTGTCGAATCTAATGTGCTGCCTCCGAATTGCGAATTGCGAGATCGTGAGGCGGTTTTACGATAAGTGTTTGTTTTTAATGAAGTTGGATTTCGAGTTTTTTATCATTACAGATAGATGGCGTTAGTAGGATTATGATCCGCGATATTGGATTGAAACATCATTTATTTTGTAGTACACCACAAGGCGGGAGTGTCCGGTTTAAACGCCTCAAACGTCGTCCGCCCTCTTGTTTTCTACCTTGTCACGTATTGTACACCATACAACAAGAAATTACAATGAAATTCCAACAAATAAATGTAACAACGTACAATTGGAGATCTCATCGCTTCTTAGCGATATCTCTCATCCGCTTATTTGGTTTGGTAACAAAAAAGTTTGGGATTATTATATCCACTGAAATACAAAAATGATAACAAGTTTTATCGTCTGTGTGTAGATGACACCTAAACCTTTATCCTAATATTCCTCCTATAACAACACTATCCACCTAATACCGCCGTACCTTAAAGTAGCATCTTCACAAAATCCTCGATCCCTCATTAAAAGTCAACCCTTGGTCCCTTGGCGATATCGCGTGACGATCGGGAGCGACATCGAGCCGCTCTCACACTTGATCCCTAATACCCTCACTACAAAACACTCGCATTCAATCCGAGCCCGATAAAACCCATCCAGATCTTAATACACTCCCGAACGTTAATTGAACAAATTGACGAAGCAGTAACCCCAGTTATTGCAATCAAGATTTCTAATCCGAAACGAGATTTGATTACGGACTGTTGATAAAATGCTGCAATTAAGATTTCTGCTACGAAGATACGCTCAAGGGGGTTAGTACGGGTTTGCATATCTCGACTACGTCTATCGTAAATCTATCAGATTTCGAGTATCGAAACCTTTAATGAAAAATTTGAATAGAATTTGACAATTTTGTTTTAAGGCTCAAGTGCGTCCATACATCTTCATACATAGCTAATACCCCAAACGGAATAATCGTCAGTATAACCCTATTCAACCGCTAACGGGCGTGGTTTTAGCAGTGTGGCTTAACATAACTTCACTCACAACTTGCGTTAGCAACATCAGTGATTATTACCATTGTGACTCATTTGATCACAGTTAATCTAATATACAAGTATAAATTAAAAATTTAAAAAACCCCCGACGTTCGCCATCTTGTGGCAGCGGCCATCTTGGATTTGCAATACCTAGTGCTATTCTACTAGTCAAGCCCTTTCATTTACATTAGCAGTACGGTTTTCAACCTAAAAAAAGCACCACTCAATTACTATCTAAGTTAACAGACTACGTAAACACATGTCTCGATTGTAAAAAACATGTTCTAATGGTGTTCGTAGACTACAGCAAAGCGTTCGACACTCTACGACATAAAATATTGATAGATAAACTGAATGATACGGGTATAAGAGGGCCTCTCTTGAAATGGTTTGAAAATTACGTAATGGGACGAGCTTACGTAGTACAGGTAGATGGTGAAATTAGTGATAAAATAGCAATTACTGAAGGAACAGCACAGGGTTCAGTGCTAGGCCCATTGCACTACTTAGCTTACGTGAATGATTTACAAAATATTGTAACCAATTGTAAATTATTCCAGTATGCGGACGATACATGTATCATAGCTGCGAACAAAAATTTAAAAATGGCTGTTGAAGATCTCCAACAAGACTTTGACTCTCTTTGTAGATGGTCGCACGACATGGGACTAGTGCTAAACACACAAAAAACTAAACTGCTCCATATACGATCGAGTCACAATAAAACTACTGATAAACCTTCTCTAGTATCACATACACACAATTGTCTTCACGTAAATCTACCTAAATGCAACTGCGAGAATATCGAAGAAGTAGCTGAGCATACTTATTTGGGACTAGTAATAGACAACAGATTTAACTGGGACAGACACATTGAGACAGTATGCAACAAACTACGAGCAATTATGGCAAAATTATACCTAGTTAAAAACAAAATGAAATTTAAAACGATGCTACTATTATACATGGGCCCTTATGGATAGTGTTGTATCATATGGTCTCAGTGCGTATGGACGAACTTTTAAAACACACATAAATAAAATTCACAATATACAAAAAAGAACTCTAAAAATGATTATTCCTACAAAAATCAAAGACAAATTCAGACAAAACGAAGAAAAAATATTTGAATACTGTAAAATACTTCCCATACAAAAAAAAGTCAAATATGCCCTAATCACACAAAATTACTTTAATTTCTATCAAAACTTTATCACACATAAAATAACGACGAGACAAATCACAGATCAAAAATTGATTACAACAAAATCAAACAATTTTTACGGAGAACGAACTACAGACTACATACTGCCAAGACTAATAAATGAATTACCAAGAGATCTGAAATCAAAACTATCAGAAAAAAATATAAACTATAAAGTTAAAAATTATCTTTTAAACACAAATGTTTAATTTTGTACAAATCTTGTACTTATTTGAAGCAGCCTGTATAGAATCTACCTCAACTAAATTGTATATACGCTATAACCAAAAATAACTCGTTTGCACGTAAATTTTTCAATGAACTACCCACTTGTTTTATATAATTTTATACTACCTAGTACCTACATACTGCGAACATATTTTTTTAATCAGTTATTTAGAGTAGCTATATTTCATGCTCTTTTCATTGTAAACCATTGTATCTAGATGTACCTAAGTTAACTGAGGGATGCGCAGTGCTCAGACAAGCCTAGCATTAGAGCTTACGAGCACGAAGTAATCATTGTAAAAATATTAATATGTATAAATAAATAAATAAAAAAAAATAAAAAAAATTTGATACCCATATTAAGGGAGTTGTGGAAAAATATGTAATCCGCCATTTTGTAGCGGCGGCCATCTTGGATCGATTTTCATCAAACATAGCTAACAACACTCTCGACTAATTCACCTTTCAAACAAAAGAAACTGCATTCAAATCGGTTCACCCGTTTGAGCGCCACAGGGGAACAGACAGACAGACACACACACACACAGACACGTCAAACTTATAACACCCGTGGTTTTTGCGTTGGGGGTTAAAAACAAAGTCGTGTTAGTTCGAACACTTATAAGTCAAGAACGGCTACAGCTATTTTCATAGTTTTTGATTTGTTGTATTTGGCTCCGTCCCGAATCCAGAATAAACATTGGAAAATTGACGAAAAAATAAAATAAAAGAAAAAACATTTTCCCATACAAAATGTTTATAGGTTTCGTAACTGTTAAACATTTAATTGTCATCCCGTCGATACGGTAAACTCTCACCCGTACCTCTCATACAGTACGATATATCTTTCAACTTTGTTTAGTCAATGAAAACTCGTTCTAACGCTACAGAATTCAAATGTACCTATTTACTCTTAACTCGCAGGAATACTATACCGGTAAGCCGTGTACATAAGTAACTTAGTTCAGTGAAACGGGACGGAGCAAACAAATTGAGGTAATGTTATTACCGTCTATAAACATAATTGAAATTAGGATGATTGTATTCAAGGATTTGGGGCTTCCAAATTGAAGAATTATCTTTACCGAATAGGATCAGGCATGTGGGTGTATGTTTTAAATTAGATTCACTGGATTCACAATACCTAATTGAATTTATATTAAACCTCATTAACTGAAATGTTTTGTAAATATGGAATGAATTATAATTTTTTTAAGCTTAAGCTATTCGTAGAGGAAGTAGATTTTGAGATACGCGAAATCGACGCGCGACCGAGACACGCGACAACTATCCCGTCGTCCTAATTTGTTAGCGATCGTACTATCAAATGAGATTTCGTCGTACGATGAAAATTAGTACAGCGATCATGCGATGACTTGCGAGTTTCAATTAGGACACTCAGGCATGCATAATACATATGTTTGATTCGATCGTGCGACGACATCGTCAATGCCGTGTCGTGTCATGGAACACTGTCTATGGTTTAAGGTATACTTTGAGGTACGCGACAGCTACGCGCGACCGCGACAGCTACGCGCGACCGCGACAGCTACGCGCGACCGCGACAACAACGCGCGACCGCGACACGCTACACTTACGAGGCCTTCCATCCCCACTTACACATGTTAATATTGCCGAGTACTTACCTGGATATCCACGGAGATATAATAATATGCTCAATGAGCAAGCTTCCTATTATTACGAGTATAAACATAACAATGCGTTCTCCACATTTATTAAGTTCAATAAAACGAACCTACGAGTGGGTAACTAGATTAAAATCATAGAATTCAATATTTTATGGAATGCAATAAAATATTGAATTCTATGTTTACCTGACTCATTATAAAATGATAAATGTAAATAAATTATAAGCAAGTGACAACAACAGCTATTCACAGCTTTCAATTACGCCGGGTTAGGTCACAACATAAAAATGTTACATTCTGGCACCTCGTAAACGAGACGGGAGTTTTATGGTACAAGTCATTACAGAGGTTACCTGAAGAAAGCATGGCTGATACGTGATTTATATTAGCTACGAGCTTCTCGAATAAATAAAATTTATGTCGTATTAATGTATGCTTTGGCAAGAAATTATTTATTTAGTACCTAGTCGATTTATTTACCTTAACTTTACCACCACCACCCCCACTACAGCCTTTCAACATCCCTCTCTCATAGGAGAGAGGGATTTAAAGCTTAGACCCGCTACGCTGCTCTAATACGGGTTGGCGGGCTTTAAGACTATTGTCACCATGACAGTGACAATAACCGGGACCGACTGCTTAACGTGCTCTCCAAGGCATGGGGGTGAAACACCGCCAACTATCAACATCGGGCTGGCACTAAAAATTCAATACCTAACAATTATTTTCCCGACCCGGGAATCGAACCCAAGACCTCGTAATCTGTAGTCGAACATAATACATCCAATTTAATTTAGCATTTCCTTTCTCACTCGAAGAAAATTGGATCTGTTTTTCTCTCAAGTTGCAAATGGCGTTGTTGCAACTCACCTTAAGTTAACAAACAAACTAGTGTGGTCATCCCGAATGCTACAAGCTTTCAACAGCTCCGGCTTTGTCCTAAATCATGACCGTCACAACTTGTAACTTCGCCCAACTTCCCTAACTTCGACGAACACATACTCCAAAACATACACACGTACAGTGACCAGATTTTGCGAATTTACCTGCACTCAATATGAAACTTAAAAGCCCGGAGAATAGGTATTATAATCGCACGAATTTTTTTAAGAATGTTCCTTTATCGCTTACCGTATATTCAAGTTCGTGAACAAGTTACGAGTACGAACTTTACGGTGCATTAGTGAACATTTTTAAACCGATTAACCACAGCGGGCTTAGTTGTGGGTACAGAAATGTAACTTGCAAGTTTCGTTTCAAAAGTTCCGCTTTTAATTTTGTTACTTTTTATTAAGAAAATTTCGTTAAACCCGCGCGGTGTACTTGCTCTGCGGAAAATGTGGAAGAATGAAACTAAGTTATTTTTTTTTTACAAGTTATTTTTTCTTTTTCTTCAAAGTATGACTTGTAGTTATAAACGAGGTTACCGTAACTCTTCAGAACAATTGGTTCTAGGAATCCATCGCATTATTAAAAAAAAAAACGTTCTATTATGTGAATACGATTCAAAGAGAGGCTTTTATTAAAAAAAAATATTCGCAAGTACTTTGTGATTCGTGAAGCTTATTTATCGGAATAAAATAAAAAATTAATATCCGGCCAACGCAATGTTCAAATAAAAATCAAATGAACTTTAAGTGTATTGTATTTAACTTTAAGTTCAAAAACTGTACATACAGTGTAAATTTTGAATAAAGTTTATTTGAATAATTTGAATTTAACATAAAAAATATTACATAAATGTAGAGCAGCTACTGTTACATACTGTAAGTAACTAAGCAAATTATATTAGTTAACTATTTAATGTGTTAATCGAGTGATTTGATAGTTATTATTGTTGTGTTTGATTAATGTTTTTGTTAAGTGTCAATTGATTAATTTTATTATTTCGTGGAATACTGTCGCAAAGCCATAATTGAACTGTGAATCTATAGATATTATTTTGGTTGTAGAATTTTGTTCGCGGTATTTGGACAGATGTCACCGACATTCTATTTGTCGTAAGTAGGTCAATATTCAGGGAAAATATTTACCTTGTCTGTATTTATTTTCGCAATAAAAACACTACGAAGTAAAGCCACTGCTGTATTAACTACTTACCATTATAACACATTTTTCACTTTTATAACTGTGGTAGGTAGTAATCATATGTGGTATGTATAGAAATTCTGAAAATGTGAATAGAATCCTTTCCTCGCGTTTTGAGTTTTTAAACAGACAGACATCATATCGGGCGAGCTTTACAATACGTGGTGTAATTTTGAGAGCGGTCAGTGAAGCGAAAACTGAAGCTGTATTGAGATAAAATTTGATCTCAGGATGGTGTCGATTTTACAAAAAAACTAAATTCATATATTTTCAAACAATATTACACCCACCCAGCTCATGAATCGAAACGTACGTACTTTTTGAAAAAAATAATCGTATTAAGTGATTATTGCGGTAACCGATAAGTTATGTTTTCAACACCCTGATGAAACCTAGCCTACTTTAGAATTTTCCTTTTTTTTAATATCCTTTCAATGTACCTAAAGAAAAGTGGTGGCATGGCGAGTCTAAGCTCTGAATCCCTCTTTCCTATGAGAGAGGTGGCCTGTGCCCAGCTGTGGGACATTAAAGAGCTACAGGGGTGGTGGTGATGGTACTTCCCATTTATTAATTGATATAAATTAACTCTTAAAGCTTGAAATAAACTTTTTTTTTAATTATTGAATTATTAATAGTTGGCAACCCTAACGCCACGTTGGCCAAGTGCATTGGCGGAGCGCGTTAGGCCAATGTGCACTAGGCTCTCAAAAGGAATGTATTGCGTCGGACGGGACCGGTGGGTAGGTGGTGAAATTTATTGCTGAAAGCTGTCCGCAGGGCTGTCTAAATTCTAAAGTCCCACGTCTGTCGGCGACGCGCGTCGGCTCCATGGAACTGAACAATGGCCGGTCCCCGCTACGCGTCTGTTTTGATGGCGATTTATTTATTACCGGGGAAAAATTGCTCAAATAGGACTGAGGACTGCAGAATAGTAGACTGGCTATAAAAAACTAAAACATTTCCACCAAAATACTTATATGAAATAAGGTTTTTGGCCGTATAGAATTTGTTAAAGCTTTTTTAAACGATGATGAACTTAGCGCTTAATATGTGATACCTATATCAGTTGACTTTGTCATCAAGTTTATATGACGCCATGACAAATTGAATATGGCGGATGTGACAAGTAAAATATGTCAAGAAAAAATTAAGTTGAAATAAATATATCTAGTTTGGCATTATAATAAAAGGTCTCATAGTCAAAGTGAGTATTCCAAAAATATCATAGACTTTTTTATATTTGTTCTTTTTACCGTGGAAACCCCCGGAGCCATGGAGTATTAGTGCTAAAAAGTTCGCCAGGTTAAACCAAATTATCCATATTTCTTTTCTAAAAGTCTTGTAAGAATTTTTTGAAGAAATAATTAATAGGATTTGCCAGGCTTTTTGAACTTGAATAATAGTATAGACGAATGCACAATTTAATCCATCACAAAGCTGCAATAAAGCTTACTGTATAGTTTGATGTAGGTATCATGTAACGTGCAAATCTTAGTATAGTAGAAGAACAAACATGGCCGCCCGCAGGCCGGCTCAAATATTTGACCGCCGCTGTTGACCCCGCACCTTGTGTTGACCTCACCTATGTGTGAGTTAGGAGGGCTTATGTTAATATCAATTTCGTGAGGAAAGGGGCTAAAAGTTTTATCAAGTTTTATTAAAATTGACAGAGGTTCTCAATGAAAATATTATTTCTGATTTGATCACAAATAAGGAAACGTTTCTTTACGATTTAAATATAGTTGACTAGTTTTCTGAAAATCATAATAAACAAATATAAATATCTGAATCAAAGGATTTGAAAAATTATCTGCTCAAAATATGGAACCTTAAACATCTTGAAGACCAGCGAAACGTAAAGGAAGCTGCAGTTACAGTTCTTCCGGTCGGCGCGTCGCTCCTGCATTATGAATGTCCCGGAGACTCCTTTTGGTTATGTTTTCCTGGTACCCATCGAGTTTAACCCCAAGGATTATTATATTGTATTTTACTGCTGATGCGCCGCTTCTTCGTCCTCTTGATTTTCCGGTTTATAAAATTCCGTAGGAAATCTTTGATTTTCTGAATTAAAAAAAAACACATGTCCATATCCACAATGCAAACTACCTCTGTGCTGAATTCGCCAAGTTTCAGCAATTGAGATAATAGAATCGAAGCAACACATAATCTATCGACCGGAGTAGCCATAAAGTACCGAAGGTAATTAAGTTAAGTTACTGGTAATTAGGTACCTCTTACATCCACGAGTAACAAACAGAATATATACTATTGCTTATTTTGTGATGTTTTCAATTTTTTTTGTACGTAATTATTTAATCAAAAGTGAAAATGAAAAATAATTCCATAATAATTTTTATCTACTCTCATATCATAAAATTCCGAATATGAAATCAAAATGTGTCATATATTGGACTACTTTATTCACATACATCTATAATATTTAAAAAAAAAATTAAAAAAGTTCATTATAACACTACTTTGTTAGGAAATTATTGCAAAACAATGTTAAAAAATAATTTTTTCTACATTATAGTACAGGCACTGGGTTCTGGTATTTTTGAGCCATGCCGGGTGTTTATTATTATTATTATTATTTAATACTTTATTGTACACCAAAAAAACATAAATTAAACAAAAGAAACATTTTAAAAGAAATAGGTACAATAGTTAGTTTACAATAGTTAGTTAGTTTAATTTTGTTACTTACAATGATTATCCCGCTATCAAAGTTACCCTATTACTACTACTGCGAAAGTGTGGCGGTAGCAAGATGCGGCCAGAGGACAGAGTGTAGTGCTACCATAATTGACCATAGACGCACTGCACGCACCGCACATTCGAAATTGACAATTGAATTTTGGCGCCTATTATTTAAATTTTTAATTTATTATTTATTTACTATTCAGTTTTTGTAACTCAAAATTTTGCAAGTGATTTTTGTTGCGCGGAAAAATGTCTAGCAGTGATACTGAAGAGAATTTAACTCCACCAGACATTCTGGAAATAGCATCGGGAATGACAAATAATCTTTTGCCAGCAAAATCAAAGAAAATTTACGATAAATGTTACCAAGATTTTATGAGTTGGAAAATTTTGAAAAAAACCACTTCATTTTCAGAAAATGTAATGCTAGCATATTTCCAAGAATTATCAAATAAATTTAAGTCTTTGTCCTTATGGGCTAAATACTCAATGCTCAAAAGTATATTGAGTATCTACAACCAAATCGATATTATTAAATACACAAGACTGATTGCTGTTTTAAAAAGAAAATCGCAGGGCTTTAAGGGAAAAAATGCAAAAACGTTCTCCCCTGAAGAATTGAGTACATTTATAAATTGCAATATCCAAAACATGAATACTTATTATAATAAATAATTTTGTTAATTTCTTAGTCTTTTCTTTTATACGTAAGATACCTATTGATGAGCTTAGATAAAGTAGTGTATGAAACTCTACATAATTAGTTATTAAAACACTCGTGTAATACTATTAAAAAACTCGCCTGCGGCTCGTTTTTTAAACTAACACTCGTGTTTTAATAACCTCTATTATGCAACCGTTTCATAAACTACTATAATGTAGGTACCGAAAAAGGGTAAATACTGCCTATTACTTAAAACAATGAAAATCCAGACAACAAAAACAAAAGAAAACGAACAACCTTTAAATTCTGCGAGCGTAATTGTTTCCTTAGAGGCTAAATGATTTCAGGTAGTTGCGAGGATTAAAGAAGTAGCGGGCGAGCAGCAATCGCAAGGATCGGCTTGGTAACAATACTCGACTACCACTTGTCAACTCGTAATCTCACTCAGAACCCTCTCGGAACTGGTTTTAATCTCAACGAACGAGTCCTAACAGGTTTAGTGTAAACGCTCCAGAAAATAGGAGTCGTTTTTTCCGGTCCCGCTAATAATGGGTTTTGTTTTCAATTAGAGCGAGGTCCGCTGGTCATTGTTAACGAAAAAAGGTTTAAAAAAGGAATTGAATCGCACTTCCCGTTTGAAGAAAACTTTTGCATAAAATCTTCATTAGTGGAAATGTTTTCATTTAAATTTTTGTTTGGGAACGAGCTTGAATGCTAAAAATAAAGTTTCTTCCTGTAGTATGAATAAGATAATGGTTTTGGGTTTTGTTTTAACCCGCGTGTTCAGCTGAGTCTTTTGTTCGCATTACACATAATGTAAACCACGTAAAGAGCCTAGTATACATTGGCCCAACGCGTTCGGCCCATGGGGCAGAGCGCCACTTGGCGTATATTCATCGCGTACGAACAGCGCTTGCTGGCTTGCCGACTTAAGTGGATTTTCATAAAAACATCATAGGATCTTGCCGCAATTCTCTAGCAGAATTGTTTATTGTTTATTGATGAGATATACCCGTGGAGACATTACAGTTGCCCAATTCGTCTCCACGGGCTACAAAAATATAATACAACACAAAAATACAATAGGTACATAATAAAATATAAAAATATAAATACTTAATCAAAAATAATACAGAATTACTTATCCTCTAACATCAATTTAAATCTATTTATGAGCTGAAGCGGCGGGGTGTGGAATATATCCAGTTCTGAGTTTCTATGTATTAGATCATTGAGCAAGCGTAGTGCACGAGCTACTGGCGCTTGCCCAGCCATTACAGTTCTGCAGCGCGGTAACACAAACAATTTACGACGGCGCGAAATTGCATAATTATCAGGCGCATACAGGCCTACGTGCTCTAGTATAACAGAGTTACTTTTCTTACCCTGTATCAGATTGACCAGGTATAGAAGTAAGGCAAGATTACGCCTCACTTCCAACCTATCGTATCCTGTCATCCCGAGCAAGAATAAGCTTGGATATATTGTGGGATATCCCACTGAATATCCGTACTGTTTCCTATATAGCCAGCGAATAAACTTTTTTTGTATCTTTTCTACCATGTCTATATACTTTGCTTCGAATGGATTCCAAATAATAGCGTTGCTCTCTAATTGACTTCTTACGTAAGCATTGTATAGAAGCTTTATAATAGAAATAGATCTAAAATGCTGCGCATGCCGGAGTACAAACCCTAAAGTTCTATAAGCTTTACAACAAATTTCTTGTATGTGACTACGGAATGTTAGATCTTGTGACATATTCGTACCTAAATCCCTAATCGTAGTCACTCGCGATAAAATTGAAACGTCAGACACAACGCCTTCATAAATTTCTTTGTAATACAACTTCTAGAAGCGTTGGATACGTTGCCATCGCATTTCCCGTTGTAACTTTGTAAGTACCTACTGTCCAAGTCTTAACCCTAGATAGCTAACGTTCGTCAAAATGACGAACATCCCATAACTATTTCCCTCTCCCTTTCTAATTCTTTTACTTACATAATCGCCGTTTCGTGTCAACTTATTGACCGCTAGAATGTGTCATGTAGTGGTCACGTTTAGCTGGTAAGTGATTTTGTTCTTGAGATATCCACTGTGTATTCGTCATTTTGACGAATGGTTAGCTTATGTGTTACTTTTACATCTGTACTTTATGTCGATGTTGGCTTTAATTATATTAATTATTACGTCGATATTAAAAAATGGCTGTGAGGTCATTCATCACAGATGATGACATTTCTCGTGCATTAGGAAATGAAAATCATGTCAACACAAATCACTTTAATTTTGATAGTAGGATGGTTTGTTTATTGAAGATGTGGAAAGTGATTTTCATGATGAACCTTCCGACCCTGAAGAACTACGTGCAAATCTAACTTTAGACATTGAAGAGGGACGAGGAAGGCCACCTTCCAATTCTCATATACACTCAGTGAACCAAGTGAAGGTTCTTCATCAGCTTACATTGTCAATCTGACTCAAACTAATATTCGAGGCAAAAATCGTCATGTGTGGACAGCTCATAAAGCACATGTTTTTTCTCGACATTCTCCGATCTACGTACCTACTCTCGTCTCGTACGACTAGAGGACCAGCCCGTTCAATCAGAAACAACAAATCGTGTTTCAAATGCAATACGTAAGGGGATGTGTTTAGTTTCAAACACGAGGAATATGTTGAAGGTCAAGGTCAAATTCCTGGACTATCTGGGTCTGGAAGACCTCTGTTACATAAAAATATCTCAACAAGGAAAAGAAATAGCTTTAGTTAATGTTCCTATAAAAAAAAGTGTATGGCAAAGATCTACTACAATAGTTGTAAAGTTCCCATTTGTGGCGAAAATAAAGTTGACTTTTGTCCAACTTGCGCAAAAAAATCTAAGTTTTTTTTTATAATTATCATTTATGTAAAAGTTTTTCTATAAAATACCAAAGAAAGAATTATTATTTTTTGAATAATAGTTCTTAATTTAGTCCTTGTAAGTTTAAGTGCCTTTTTGATGTCAAAAAACATGTGCTATTTGAGATTTGTGATTTATTCCTTAAACATCAAATAAATATAAATTTTACTAATAATAATCATTAATCGACATTCCATATTTCCTATAAATACTATAAAACTGAGAAAAATATAGTAAAATGTTGATAAAATACACAATACAATATGATCGTCAAAAAATCGAATGGTTAGCTTCTCATGGTAGTTTAGGAACGTTAGCTATCTAGGGTTAAGAGTGCGTATGCTACTAGGTCGCTGGTGAATGTGGCTAAAATGCTTGCTGTTTCACCAAATATCGTGTGAGATTGGTTTTGTTTAAAGATAATGATAATGACGAAGCAAATTGATATCATGCCTTAGCTTTGAATGTACAAAGCTAAGGCATGATATCAATGTGAAGTATCTAGTGGGCTTCTGGAGTGATCTTGGATGGCTGAAGTAACGACTTTTGGCGGGAGAGACACACCACGCACAGCTGACCTTCACGGTTTATGTGCCTGCGAAGTGTGTAGCAGAAGAAGATCAAGTAGTGAAGTAACACTGTTGTACATTTGTATGGAGAAATGAGCTGGCTTCCATTTTGCCACGTCTTCATGTTTGTATGGAGAAATGATCAACTGGGTTCCATTTTCCAGTTCCAACACACCGAGCCTCCTGGAGGAATTGAGTCCAATCCAGCAGTAGTGTAGACGAACGCCGTATTATAATGTTGATTAGCATCGGAATCAATTTCACTATGTCCACTGCGCAGTTGGCGCTGATTGAATAATCAATGGGGATGCAAATGAGGGCGGCAACAGGCTGTCTGTTTTTGGTCCTTGGTCCGCACTGCAAGCAGGAACAAACGGAATATTTAAATGGCGGATTTTATTATGAACTCTAAAGAGCTTATTGCTCGTGGATGAGTATATGAACGTGTACATCAATTCAATCTCAATTTTCATGAGTTGTTTGTAAAATCATTGTTTATCAGTTTTGATTAATATATTCCTTTATACTATGCTTTTGCTTTTGCATTCCTCTGTAATGTTACTTTTATATCTGAAATTTTTATTTTTCTGTGAGTGCAGTTATGGGTTCGACGTTCCATTAAGTAATTAAATTATATAGAATTCATAATAATTTCGATGCGAAAGTGTGTCTGTCTGTCTGTTTTTCACAGCTCAATATCGAGAATGCTGGAAAATAAAATATGTCCCATGTGATTTGTAAAAACTAAGAGTATATTCAACAGGCATTAAGCTATGTATAATTAATTAGGATGAATCGAATGAGGTAAATGTCTCGCAGCTGAGTATGTTTGTTAATTGAAAGCTGTATGTCTACTGAAAGCTGCTTGTCCATTTGAGTTCACAAACAATTAGAAAGGAGACCTAAGTGCAAAAGAAATACTTAGGTACATTATCAAAGACAGTGGCTACAATCTTTTAGAAACAGTGGACTTATCTACAGTTACTACGTATATCGAGTTATCGAAGCTTTTCATGGCAGTGCAGTGCAGGTGTTCTTAACTAATATAATTTATTTATATTCGACAGGACGTCGGTGCAGATTACCTTAATGGCCGTCGAACAGCGGATCCTTTTAAAGAATTAGCTTTAAGCTGTTATTACTATTGCCTTTATACGAAGAAATGGAACAAACTTCAGGAATTTAATAGACATTTCATTCATAAAACGAAGCTGAATTATTTAATTAGCAAAAATTGGTTGTCTGTAAAGTCGGTTTACGCACGATAATTTTGCGTGATAACGACATAAGAAAACATTGATGAAGCCCAACGCTTAGGCCGATCGTGCCTCTCTATCGCTTGTTCCGCGCTCTCGTTTTCACGCTCGGCTCAGGTGGAACGTGACATCATCATCGATTTATGAGACGTAATGACGTCAAAAAATGTGAGTACGATATAGATCTATACACTGTGATGATGTACCGAGAAAGAAATGGCATTACGGCAAGTTGGACACGATATAAGCAAAAATCATTTAAATAAACCATGATAAAATCATTATTAGTGTAATCAAAATATAATTATTATAAAAATACCTTTTTCGATTAAAACTAAGAAATCAAGATTTTTGAAAAAACTAATAGGTATCCTGTTAGTTTTTTTTTTTTTTTGAAAACATAATTTCCAACAATTTTCTATTTCATAGAAAATTTTGATTAAAGATTCAAAAAGCATATACTTATCTAAACATAAAAGTCTAAACATGAAAATATAAAAATGTGTAAAACCGTAAACTGAAGGGCGAAAAATGGCCAAACCTCGGAATTCAAGATATAAACTTGTATGCATTCCTTAGACATTCCTTAAGTTATAGCTCAAGTCACTGTCAAATATCTTGCTTTCCTTTATCTCAAATTATATTTAAAACAATGACTGATAATATTATGCACTATTGAAAGAAATCTCTTCGATTTGGAGTTATTAGAAATACACATATGAAAAACACCTGAAAACAAATAAATTACTTTCCTTAAGATATTTCTCCATTTGTTCCTCAGTAACTCATATTATTGTTAAAGCAACATCGGTAGGTAAGCTCGTACTCAATTAACTAAACGGTACACTAGATATCTATTACCTTTATCAAACGAATCTCGGCCGGGAGCTGCGAGGAGCAAAACCCTATTTTATTCCGAGTCATTACAGTTTGATTTGGTGAACCGAAGTTTGATGCGAGACTCCCAAATCCGGGGATTTACTCCAAACGGATCCATTGTAACTTTATATCTATCCCGTAAAGGTATACCCAATATACAAGCACCTTTATTTTGCGATATATATTGTTTGAGAATTCCGAATTCTGCTCTGTATGTATATTTAATATTATTTTGATATAGTCATTAGTTACCAATGTTTGTATGGTATGCTAGCCCGTCAACCCGCATTGGAGCAGCGCAGCGTGGCGGGTCTAAGCTCTGATAAGTTGCTCTAAGAGTCCCTCTAAGAGAGGGACTCTTAGAGCAACTACTCTAAGAGTCCCTCTCTTAGAGCAACTTATCAGAGCCTGTTTCCAGCAGTGGAACACTAAAAGGCATAGTTGTGGTGGATGTTGGTATATATTTATATTGCACTACCTGTGTGTGTATGTATGTGTGTGTGTGAATCGGGTGAACCGATTTGAATGCGTTTTTTTTTGTTTGAAAGGTGACTTAGTCGGGAGTGTTCTTAGCTATGTTTTATGAAAATCGGTCCAAAATGGCCGCCCCCATAAAATGGCGGATTACATATTTTTTCACAATTCCCCCAATATGAGTATCAAATGAATGGGACTAATAGAATAGTAGAATAACACTATGCAAATCCAAGATGGCCGCCACCACTAAATGGCGAATGTCGGGGGTTTTTATATTTTTAATTTATACTTGCTAATTCAGTTAAGTTAATTAATTAATAATAATTAAAAACAGACCTCGATTTGTTTGTTTGTGCGGGCGTCACAAAATAACTACTGGGCGCAGTTCGAAAAAACAAACTGCTTCAACTTTAATGAAAATCGGTTCACTGGGATTCGGAAAACCGAGAAGAACTGGACGTGTTGTAACTTGCAACCGGTTTTTCCTTCATAATAAAATTCTCAAGAAGGTTTAAATTATAAAACCATGTATGGAGTAAGTACATACTCATAAAATATATTTAAATGCGTTACGTACGCTGCACTGGGAAAAGGTCGAGTGCCTCTTAAGGCCAGTTGCACGTCAGGCAGTTAAAATAAAGTAACCGTCAAAGTAAAATTTGACCACGAAATAAAAAAGCTAAGGAAGCACAAGTTGGTATTTGCACCTCAAATTAGGTGAAATTATAGTGAAAATGTTACAAACCGTTTGCAACCCTTGGTAATCTAATTTAACTTTAACCGTAACTGAAGGACATTGTAACTTAATGACCTGTACACATTAGGGTAGCGTGTGGAACATATTATGCTCTTGTCGAAAAATAACGGCACTTTTTAGGGTTCCGTACCCAAAGGGTAAAACGGGACCCTATTACTAAGACTCCGCTATCCGTCACCAAGCTGTATTTCATGAACCGTGATAGTTATACAGTTGAAATTTTCACAGATGATGTATTTCTGTTGCCGCTATGACAAATACTAATAAATAATAGTTTAAGAAAAAACTAAAAAAACACGCTTTTTATAGAAAACCAAACTAAAAAAGAGAAAATAAATTTTAATAAATATAAATTAATAATAGTGTACATATAAAAACATGTATTTTATTTTTAAAAAAGCGTGGGGTGCATGGGTGTATAGAGGATTATCATTTCGATAATATATTAAAAGCACCCCACGCTTTTTTAAATAAAATACATTTTTTTCATATGTACACTATTATTAATTTATATTTATTAAAATTTATTTTCTCTTTTTTAGTTTGGTTTTCTATAAAAATCGTGTTTTTTAGTTTTTTTTTAAACTATTATTTATTTTCTACTTTGTAGTTTGGTTTATTTATAAAATACTAAAAAAAATCATGTCACTTAAAACACAACAGATATTAATTATTATTAATACATTATTTTATTTGTTATTTATTGTAATTCGTACAATATGATTAAAGTAAATAAGTAATAAATATTATTATTTTGTTTTAATATTTTTTTTATCTTCGCATTCTTGAGTTTTGTGGCAATAGAATATAATATAACTATAACCTTCTTGATTTTGTGTAATCTTGTAAATTTTGTGTAACGAAACTTTCAATATGTCAATGTGACATGTCATTGTTTTATTTTGGTTGTGTGTGACATCTATTTACCCCTAAGATAAAATTTATATTTTATCTTAGGTCATAAGTACCTCCTCTTCTGTTAACCACACCACGGTAACTAGCTGTAACTAGGGTATAGTTACAGCTAGTTACCGTGCGATTTTGAATGTTTAATGTTTTTCTTTACCGACGACTTTTGATAAATGAACACAAAATCTTATTTTGCGAATTGAATAATGGAATAATCTTATCAAATTAGTATATTGTCATCGGTCCTCGATAAATCTACAAAGTTTGAATGAAATCTGACCGTTTAAAGTAAGTCAAAATCGCGTTCGAGTCGGAGTCGGTTACAAACATACTTGAACATACAGGTGAAGCTAATATAAAGCGTGTGAAAATAAACAGAATAAAATAATTATTTAACAGACATGATTTTTTTGCCGTTTTTATAGACAATGGTACGGAACCCTTCGTGCGCGAGTCCGACTCGCGCTTGGCCCGTTTTTTTAATGTCCGTTTTTAACGAACAGCTACATACTGTTGACTCTACATTCGTCTTTACCACGCTGACCGGCACGTCAGCGGTCAGACATAATATGTATTGTACCTATTTCAATTAAGCGTCATAAATCATAATATCGCACCCCTAGATTAAAACTGTTTCAACTCAAAAAAGCACTTTTTTCACAAATGAAGAAAAACTGATTTTTAATTATCTATACCAGAAAATAAAATGCCATCAAATTATTTAGAAAGATGCTGTGTTTGAGAATACCGTGGTATCATTAACCTTCAAATTGTGCCTCTAAGAGCTGCTTTCATTTGTATTTTTTAAATAAAGTTACAGTTTTGTGTTATCAATTGAATAAAGATTTTCACAAAAACTGTAGTAATACAAAATAATAGATAAATCTCTACAAAACTTGATCATCAAAACTGTTGCAATTTGAATTATGTCTCTTCAATTTCCCTACAAAACTGTATCAACTCTAAATAATATTGCTTTTTTAATAATAAATTAAAATAAAATAAAATATTTAATAATATTGGTTTTAGTTAATTTGATTAACCAAAACCGTTGCAACTCAAAAAAATACACTTTAGATCGCACCTCTCCGATCGGACGACGAAGCACAACTGGAAATGACGCGGAGTGGGGCAAATGAGTCTATTCAGCAATAGTGACTTCTTACGCCCACTAGGAAACACTAATGGACGTAAAATTACGAAAGTTTTATCCTCTTATAAGTAATCGAATCAGGAATCCGAAAATGGGATTATCTCAAAAAGGGAGTATTTTGAGTTGAAACAATAGATCTAGGGGTGCGATATGCCTTCTTGCCTCTTAAAAGTTAAGAGTCTTAGTCTTACGTGTTTTTGTCATTTGTCTGTACAGACAGTTTTAAAACCACCACCACCACCACTACAGCCTTTTTAACGTCCCACTGCTGGGCACAGGCCTAAATCCCTCTCTCCTATGAGAGAGGAGGCCCGCCACGCTGCTCCAATGTGGTTTGGCGGGCTTTAATGTGCTCTCCGAGGCACGGGGGTGAAAAAGCGCCAGCTTCCAACTTCGGGCTGGTACAGAGAATTTCTTGACAAAAAAACGCAATACCCTAACAATTATTATTTGTCCGACCCGGGAATCGTGACCTCGTGATCTGCGGTCGAATATGCCAACCACTAGACCAACGAGGTGGGTTACCGTACAACTCGACCGCAATAAACTAGACCGCATGGTCGAGTTGTCATAACTCAATTTTATGATGGTCAACTCGACCAACAGCAAAATACTGAGTTGTTTATGTACAGTCGAATACAAAAAAAATTCACGTATCAAATATTTTGATTAACTCTTACAGTTTAAAGTTTTAAAACACAGCAACTTAATATTTAAGATGCTAAGTAGCGCAAAGAATCGTTCCACCCGATGTGCGACTGGGCCCAAGTAACACCGATCCCCGCCTCTCATAAACAGTAAGCACATTAATCATTTCGGAACACCGAAACGAATGTTCGATCCGAGTTTCAAGTTTCGCTAACGACTCTGGCAGAGACTCGCTGGTCGGTTCATTATTTTCGAAAGGGAACGAATTCTATTTTTATTCTCGCTTCACTCTCTGGCCATAAAAGCTGATGTATGATTAAAGTTTTTGCCTTCAAATTTGCTGGTTGGTGGTTACTATTCAATACTATTTTTAACCCCCGACGCAAAAACGACGGGTGTTATAAGTTTGACGTGTCTCTGTGTGTGTGTGTGTGTGTGTGTGTGCGTGTGCGTGTGCGTGTGCGTGTGCGTGTGCGTGTGCGTGTGCGTGTGTGTGTGTGTGTCTGTCTGTCTGTCTATCTGTCTGTCTGTCTGTCTGTCTGTTCCCCTGTAGCGCTCAAACGGATGAACCGATTTGAATGCGGTTTTTTTTGTTTGAAATGAGAGTTACTCGAGAGTGTTGTTAGCTATGTTTGATGAAAATCGATCCAAGATGGCCGCCGCTACAAAATGGCGGATTACATATTATTTCACAACTCCCTTAATATGGGTATCAAATGAATGGGCTTGACTAGTACAATAGCACTATGCAAATCCAAGATGGCCGCGACCACAGAATGGAGAATGTCGGGGGTTTTTTAAATTTTCAATTTATACTTGTACTCTATTTAGCCTCAATAGCGCAACGGTCGTCGGGCGTGGATCGAAAACCGAAAGGTCGACAGTTTAAACCCCACCCGTTACACTGTTGTCGTGCCCACTCCTAGCACAAGCTATACGCTTATTTGGAGGGGAAAGTGGAATATTAGTCATGTTCATCATGGCTAATATTCTTTTAAAAAATAAAAAAATGCGAGGCAGTCTTTTGGGACTACCGATAGAGGTGAAAACTGGATTAAAGTTAAAAGCCGATAGAAGTGATCAAGGATTAAAGTTTAAATTGGTCATTAACACTTCTTTATAAACCAAAAATAATTAGAAAATAATAATCTAATAGCTCGACTATACTATTCACAAGTTACTTAGGTTTCACTTATATCGGCAGTGACGATGACGCGAGGTTTCACACTTTTTGTTCACCCAAAAAGTACACATAAATACACAGTATACATATAGCTCATGGAAAGCGTTCAATGACGATGACGATCCATGATTTTTGTTCACCCCAAAAGTGCTCAATGCGCCTAAAGAAGTTATCACTTCAAAAAAAAATTCAATATTCAATATTTGGTATCATCTAGTTGCTAATGAACATGCTGTGATGTCACAAGCTTGTTGATCTGGGCGGGCATTTTTTGCGGCGCAATCGCTCAATCGATCTAGATGAAATTGGTGTTGAGCCCCAATATCTCTATGGTTAAGGAGCGGATTGAATTCTGAAAAGTAGATAGTTCAAACCCCAGCCGCATTGTTATCGTATCCATTCCTTTCACAAGCAAAAAAAAAAAAATACATTGCATTAGGAAACTTTTTTTCTTGATGCAATGTTTTCTTTACAATAAATATTACTATTCGATTCGAATTCAGAGAAGTATTTTCAGTTAGTTTTTGTGTTTCGGTACTCTATGACTCCGTTAAACCTGAACCGATTTCAACATTTTTTTATTTTTTATTTTATGGGGGCCCCCGGCCAGTATAGTCTGATTGAAATGTGGTGCTTTTGGGGTTATGTTCTCTCAACTTATTAGAATATGACCTTAATGAGAGGCAATTATTTGGAATTCGAAATCACAGAGAGATATTTCATTTTATTTATTTGTAGAGATAGATGTATGTACCTAAGTACTTTTGGCAGTTCCGAGGAGTTTAATTCACCAGTATAACTCCACGCATCAAGAACTCCGCTAACAATATTAGTATGTATTAATAAATAATTAACACAACACTTCGGCGCGAGACTGCACCGCGGAACTATAACGAGGGTGGCCACACGCCCGAAATATTCCGGACATATCGACATTGAAGACATCATTTTCATGTTGTTTTATTTCTCAGCAGCCCGATATCCACGTCAATTCTTTTGGTGGGCCAGCATTATGTGTGCGTGTATTTGTAAATATGGCATAAAAATATCAACTAATTGCTAATTTTAATTTACCTACCAAAACATTTTATGGGTGACTGTGAAAACGAAAGTGGGAAAAGTATTCAAGATTTTACCGGTGCGTTATATAAAGAGCTCTTCTTACATTTCCATGGAATGTCAACTGTATAATCCTGATGCTGCATCACTATTCTTTTGTAGAAATAGCACGCTGCGGCAAAACAACGTACAAGCAACAAACTACATGTAGCCACGCGATCCTACATCACGCTAACAGAATTTTCTACTAGGTATATATAATATTACATACAAGCTCCAGCTGGTTCCCCGGGCACAGCGTTTATCACTTGCTCACCGTATAACCTGGAAACGAAACTCCAAGTAATGAGCAATTACTGAAAAATAGAGGATTTTGTCCGGAATTGGCATGTGATTTGGTGATCCTAGCTATAACTAACTATGACAAACTACCAGAGCCGCAGCAACTAACTTGCACCACCCTGGGACCAAACAATATGACGATGACATTACCATTTATAATGTGGCTGCTCGTTTGTCTCGGCGTTTTAATTAGTCCCTTTACTTTATACTACAACCTTTTACGGGAGGGGTGACGGACTTATTTAAAGCAACTTCACCCCTCCCGCACAGTTATAGGGTATACCTATGTCTGTCTAAGCTTTTAAAGCTGTTACGTGTTTCTTTCTAATAAACTACAAATAAGATGGGCGCGAAAAATAATAAGGGACGAAGATTTTTAAGAAGAAGTGTGACCATTGAACGTAGAATAGTCAGTTATCTGAGACGTGTTCTCGACCTTGACATGACATGACGTGACCTGTCTCCTTCAGACAAAAATACAAAGTGAATAATATTCAAAGCGTAGATGTTTGAAAGCAAATGTATTTTTTCTTATTTGTCATAACTTATACCTAAGTGATGAAAATTAAATTTTCACTGATAATATTTCAATCAGAGTATGGTTGGGTCTGCATATTATGTAGATATAGATGTCTGCCTTACTGAATGAAGAACGTAAGGAAAGAAACCTTAAATTCTAAACGACGGCAATTCAAACTGGGTCAAAGACTACTTGTATCGCGAACATCCTGCATAATAGATGGATTAGGTTTTGGCAAGTGTTTTCCTCCGTTTTCCAGGTACGCTAAGCCGCAGATCGTGGCAAATTGTGCCAACTGTTCGCATGTTTATATGTTGAGAAGCTTGAAATTCGATTCGCGCTGTCAAGATAATTTTGTTTGTTAATTAAAGTCCGCTAATATTTATTTGAACTACGTGTCTGTTTTATTTTTATTAAAACTGATGATGATAATAGAACCCGAAACCTTTACGAAATGATCGTTGGCTTAAATACTGGACGTTTGTGAATTTTTACACAATACATATCAATAATTGCGTAACAGGCGGGATTTGAACCGGTGGAACCGCACCCTGAGTGCTTTGATCGTTAGACCACGTACCTATTATTGTTAACGGTATCAAAGTTCACTTACCCAATGTAGTCGTTTCTGATATTTTCCCAACAATTATAGTTCTTTTATTATGTTTTACGATAATAATATAATATTTCAATTTCTTATCTCTTTTGTTTCAGTAGTCCGAGGAACGCAGCTGTTAGCAAGTAAGTACATAAACTTAGCGGTCAATTTTAATAAAATTGGAGTGTCTGTTTGTAAGATAACTTCCTCATGTTTCATCAAATCAAAATGCTTGTCTGCCTGTTTGTCTGGACAAATTTCCGGGACGGCTGAATCGATTTTGACACGACCTTCACAGCCAAATAGTAAATACTTTTATCCCGGAAAATAAGACAGTTATCTTAAAAAATCCAAAATCCACGCGGACTGAGATGCATCAGCTATGCAGTTGCAAAATAATCCATCCATTCAAAAGCTTTTCGAGTAATGTTATTTTGGGTATAAAACGAAACTCTTTTCACGCAATACTCCAGCGAACAGAGTGCTGTGAAGTTCTGTGGTATCCCCGCTCCGATTTATTTCCTAGTTAGACGGCGTATCTGCACCGCGCATCTCCGCGATCGCTTAATGAAACTTGAGGCTTGGACACACCGAACTTGGGCTGAAACCCGATATGTTACGTAAATATACCCACTGCTGAAAAACCTGCCATAAATCTGCCACCAGCGCTAAACTATGAATATTGTCTTCACTTCTTAGCCGCTCCGCTACACAACTTAGCTTAGATGAAAATAGATGTATAATTTCGTAGCTTAGCTTTAACCGAGCTCAGCGCTTAGCTGCACAGTTGACGGATATCTTGTTTATGGGCTCATAGAAAAAGTAACTATCTCGTTTTTCTAGCCACGTATTGGACAAAAATACATTACATTTTAGGGTTCCGTACCCAAAAAGTAAAACGGGATCCTATTATTAAGACTCCGCTATCCGTCTGTCTGTCCATCCGTCTATCACCAGTCTGTATCTCATGAACTGTGATAGATAGTTAGACAGTTGAAATTTTCACAGATGAAGTAGGTATTTCTGTTGCCGCTACAACAACAAATACTTAAAAACAGAATAAAATAAATATTTAAGGGGGCTCTCATACAACAAACGTGATTTTTTGCCATTTTCATAGATATTGGTATGGAACCCTTCATGCGCGAGTCCGACTCGCACTTGGCCGGTTTTTTGAGTACTCTATACATATATATCTAAACCCCTGCCGACCAAGAAGATCGGTGTGCCACGGACTTTAAGAGAATACTCCCCGAAATCCAATATGGCGTCAGCAAAGTCCCCGGATTTATTCCCGTCTAGATACGATCGCGATACCGTTCTCACCACACGTAATTTAACTTCCCCCGATGGGTTCATTCGGCTATCATAAGGAAATTATACTGGATGACATAGATACTTAAGGTTTTTTTTGACCCATTATCTCATTCATATATAATCCGATTTTTAATTAAAAAAAAACTGATTAAATTTTCGCATCTTGCTCCAAGTCGGTAGAGCGGGGCTTAAGGTCCAATTTGACTATTTTGAATTATACTGTGAAAACCGGGCCTAGTATATCAAAATATACAGCACTAATCAAACAAACAGTTATCTGACTATGTTTAACTCAATTTTTGTTTAAATTATCATGATAGAAATATGTCATTTTTCAAGTTTTCTAGACCTTGTCGTCTGTCTCTTTTTGCCCCATAGTAGGGGTAAAAAGGGACAGCCAGGGGGCGAAAAGGTCCAATATTTAATTAAAATTTAAAAAAGGTTGTATGACATAATAACAATATTTGATTCGTTCGTTTCAACCAATACACGTCCACTGCTGGACATAGGTCTCTTGCAAGGATATTTGATATTTGGATATTTTCTCACGACAAATCCTTTATTATTGTTACACACAGAATTAGATTCCAGTTCCATAAGGCCTGTAAGTGCGAGTGAGAACTCTGATACAAATGATTTATGACTTGGATCGCACGTTTGTAATATCCCAACTATAATGTTACATTTTCAAAAATAAGTAAGTAAAATGATTATATCAAGCGAGGGCTTGAACGATTCTTTGCTCACAGATAGATGTACCAGTCGTCGGAGCGTCATCAGTCACTTGGTACACTTTGCTCACTGAGTGTGTTTTTGTGATAGCGCTAACGGCTTACAATTGAAAACGAATTGCTTTTGCGTACGATTTATTACGGAGAAGCCTTTTATATATCTAAAGCATTCTATTTTTCGTTCTACCAAGCAAATTCGTTTAAGTAATAATAATAATAATAAACTTTATTGCATCACAAAAATGATTAAATTAAGGTCAAAGAATGCTTTGACACCCGCACTAAGACCAGCTTGTGCTGCGGGTGTCGTCACCTTCCCCGAACCTTTACAATAATATTTTAACAGTTTATAAACTATAATTATTTATATTCTTTAAATATGAGATACATTCGGATTATCAGACTTAATTATAACAATTTTTATAATTAATTTTAGTATTTCAATGTTAATATTACTATTTTTCTTTTGTATTAAAAAGAAAACTATACATTATAGCATGCATGAAGATTCTAGGATTTTTTTTTTTTATGATTGTGTGTGAGTGTGTGTGTATGTGATTGTGTGTGTGAGTGTATTGTGTGATTATTGTAGAATTGTATGTTAGTGTATGTGCGTAATTGATTTTATGCAAGTCATACAGCTTATTTAATGATTTTAAGAAGTTCCTCTGTCTCAGTGTAATTAAGAGTTTTTAACCACGAAACAAGTTTGAGCTTGCATTTTTTACGCGAATCAGTACTTATATTAAGTATTTTATTAATTTTATTATATAAACGAGCACCAAGAACACTGTAGTGGCGCCCGGCAAAAGCAGTACGATACGAATTTCCATCACAAACGTTCCGTATAGTACGTTTTTTCGGTTTCCGATTTACCTCAACTGTGATTTCAGCATGTTTTCGTAAAATTAAGTTTAGTATATAGAGTTGCCTGACAGTTAGTACTGAGCAATCCTTATAAAGGAGATCTGTTGGATGTCGCATCGGTTTCTTGCACATTACCTTCAATACAGCTCTTTGAGCTCTTTCTAGGCGAAGCATATATGTAGCAAAAGAACCACCCCAGACCGTTAGGCCATACACAATCTGGGATTGTATCAGAGCAAGATACACAGATTTTAGGACTTCTTCATCAGCTGACTTAGTTATCTTTCTAAAAACGTAGGTGAGTTTCCTAATCCTTTGAGTGACTAAGTTAATATGTGAATTCCAACGTAATAATTTGTCCACATTAACACCCAGATATTTGATCTCGGATACGCGATCAACTTTGGGACATACACAGTCATTCTGTACGGTTATACAATCGTGGAATTTTAAAAAGAACGGCTCCGCAGGTTGTGATCTCTCGCTAACCGAAAAAGTTATGAACTTTGTCTTAATTGGATTCAGTGTTAACAAGTGATTCGTTAGCCATGTCCTCACAATTCTAATAGCCCTTTCAGCATGAGAGCGGGCCTGATCCCAATTTTTCCCGTGAACAAGTAGAACGGTATCATCTGCATAAGATATTATTTTAGTGTTAGGGATGGTTAGCTTACACAAATCATTTATGTACGTTAAAAACAATGTTGGACCGAGCACGCTTCCCTGCGGGACACCGTAACTAACAAACTCCTCCATACTAATGTGAGAGCCAATTTTTACAACCTGTGTACGATGTGCTAGATAATCTTTGAAGATGTTTAATGTATTTCCCCTTATACCAATGCCTTCCAGCCTATCTACAAGAATAGGGACAGAGACGGTATCAAAAGCCTTAGTAAGATCGATGAACACGCCTATAACTTTATTTCTAGCTTCTATATTAGCAACAATTTGATCTGTTAATACAGTGAGAGCATCCTCCGTAGACACATGCCTTTCCTAAAACCAAATTGATTTTCAGATAAAATATTTTGCCTATATAAAAAACTAGTTAAACGGTTGTTCAGAATTTTCTCCATAACTTTCGAGAGTGTTGTCAGTACTGATATAGGCCTGTAATTTGTTACCTTATCTCTGTCTCCACTCTTGTACACAGGATGAACAATGGCTTTCTTAAATACAATTGGAAAAATACCTTGGAGAAAACAGAGATTTATTACGTGCTTAAGGGCAGGTATTATAGCATAGCGCGCAGATTTTAGAATATTAACTAAAGTAGTCAAGGGATTTTCATTGTCCTGACATGTTTTAGTAATGTAGCGACTAGCGGCCACATATACGGGCATATACGGCATAGGTAGGTATACACCGTAGGTGTAGCCATGATTAACGGGAAATGGTATTGACAGTGCCGACATAAGACATTTGGCTTAAAGCCGTATGTGTAGCCACTCGGTACTACGCGTTTTTTACCGGCGATAATTATCGCGTAGTTTAAGGCATTTTTTTGTTTAGGGCATTAACATTAACCATAATGTAGCCGCAACATAAGTATGTTGCGTATGTATTTAAATCCCTACAAGAGACCTTTGTACAATAATCTACATCTACCAATTGACGAAGGAAAAGAAGCCACCTAGACACTCTTCAGCCAGACGATAGAAATGCCTTGAACACGTTTGAGATCGCTTGATCGTTTAACTTGCACTATTACTTGGGCTATTAACTTCTTATCTATCTCAATAGGGTCCAACAAAGTCGCTATGTGCGTTTGTCTGTGTATTCGCTTATAACTTCTAGAACTCTTGATCGATTTCAATGCGATTTATGCAATCACTTAAAATATTTCACGAGGAAGGTATTATTATGATTTTAGCATTCCATGTATGTATGTATGTATGTTTGTGGCCGATTTTTTAACATAACACCTTCACATTTAGTTTATACTTACCTATGTAGAAGTACGTAGTATAACTATTAAATACTTGATGTAATCCCGGAGCTAATCAGCCAATTAAATAATAATTAATATGACGAATATTTTAGTAATTTGAGCTTAAAAGAATTCCCCGAAGCTTACAGTATGGGATGATTTGTAAAATAAATAAAACCAATTACCATTTCACCTGTATTTAGCGACTAATTATCCATTAATTACTATTAAGTACATTAAATTGAATATTGATGATATTATTACTAACGATTAAATTAGCGTAAGGCCATTTAAGCCTAAATTATTAAATTAATATGTGCCCGAATATGTTTTATATTTACAGATCACTAATTTCGTTAGAATAATGAATATTATTATATGCTGATGTATTACAAAGGGATTTTATGACATTTATTATAATATCATGAATTTACATATCGGAATATATCAAGTAACGATAGGCGTTGGGGTACTGGAACGGTGATCTCAATTCAGTCGCTGGTTACAAGTGGCACGAGATCGTGTTGTGTGGTGATCCTTGTAAGAGTTCTATGTCCAGCTGTGGGACTTCTATCAGTTGGGATGACGCGATCTCAAACATGGCATAAACCACATCCAGCTTGTAACCGAAAAGCCATTGAGGTTGAAATTATGATGACCTCCCTGACGTAGTGGGAAGCGCTGTGTTCTTTTGGATGGTCCCTGTGGGTGGTCGCTGTGGGTGGTCCCGCGTTCGATTCCCGACAGGAGCAATTTAGAAATTTATGATTTGATCTAGTCTACTGGGAGGCGTCGGTGGTGGCTAGTTACCAACCTACTGCCAACGCCGGGCCGCAAAACTATTTAGTGTTCTCATTTAGGTATGAATTTAATTAAACTGCCATTTTTTCGAAATTTCCGAATTATAAAGTTCCATCTTAGCCTGCATCGTCACTCGTCATCACACGTCATCGAACACCAGGTGAGATGGAATGATTTTCATCAAACATGGCTAACAACACTCTCGACTAATTCACCTTTCAAACAAAAAAACCGCATTCAAATCGTTTCACCCGTTTCAGCGCCACAGGGCAACAGACACACACACACACTCACATACACACACACACACACCCACACACACACACACAGACACACACACACACACAGACACACGTCAAACTTATAACACCCCGTCGTTTTTGCGTCGGGGGTTAAAAAACATACCTATCCTATTCAAGCAACGGAGACTTTGCAGACTAGCCTTTTGATTCCCGCTTAAAAACTCATTAACATACAAAAGAGAATTTGTACATTTTACCGTCGAATAAACAGCAAACTTTATATTTTTAAACAGAGCGTCCAAACTAATTGCAACTTCGTTTTCGAGTGAAAAATTCTTTTGATTTTCCCGTAATAATATTTTTCGCAGCTATTCCACTAAACGCCGTATAAAATCCAGCTGGATATCAGTAAGTTAGTGGCGCTTGGAATTTTTCTTAAGAAACTTAAAGGTTCTAAATCTTATAAACTTTCTTCAGAGCTCGCCTGCAATGCTAACAGCATACATGAATGATGAGGTGCAGGAACATTGAAAAATATACTGAGCGACCGGACTGACATGCTTCTTAAGGTTGTTGAAAAATAAATTATTTATACTTAGTTTATTTGAGGAATAACATACATATATGTACATACACAACATTAATTAAAGTATTAGGTACTCTACTGCAGTTAATTTCTTTTTAATTAAGCAAACTTGTTCACGCTGAACTGGTAATAACTTACCTTGTTTAATTCAATTAATTATCAGTTGGTAGGTAGGTATAACGTTGATGTGAGCGCTGAAAGACACAAGACTGTACGCATCTTAGCCCTGGCAAGTAAGAAATCAAGTGGAAAATCGGGCACGGGATTCTGCGTGAGTTTCTCTTCAGCATTTTGTCCGTGTAGATATAGCGCGTACCTAATATTTCAAATAATGTAACCTAATAGCGAAATCTCGCTCATGAACACAATATGTGTGTACGCGTTTTTCCGCTACATTTGTCTATGGCCTGAAACGTAGGCCGTGGATAAATATATAGCGGGGCGCTCCCAAGTGGCCTTAACCTTAAAACATATTCAGAAAAACCTACCCAGAAGTGATACGTATGTAAATTGTAGATACTTAGTGAAAAAAAGCCTCATTAAAATCAGTCGAATAACTTTCAGGAAAATGGTAACAAAAATGTACAAACAAACACACATACAACCTCTAACACCACACACACATACGTCTCCGTTTCGTTGAAAAACTACTAACCAAAATGAATTCGCACTCGCGAAGCCACAGGCAGAAGTTATTTTATGTTTAAAGAGATGTTATTTCTTAAACGACCTTTTGCATCTCTCAATTCAATTCCCATCCGTCATCATCAATTGCACTGGCCGTTAAAATATTACTATACCAACTTAATGTCTTATCGAAACGAGAACAATGTAGGAGCAGAGCCAATAAGTCTGCCCGGCCGCACGATACACGATCGCCGGAGTACATTCAATAGTCAGCCAACTGAAAATAGGTTCGACGGCTCTAGAGCGTACGTTAAATGTAGGAATGAGAGGTCTTCGGGATTTTCACGTACTCTTGGCGAGGATTCAAAGGCGCTGCGAGTGGGTTTTAAACTTCGCAAGTTATTGCTCGGACGATAATCGAATGTGGGATAGAATGTTGGATCAATGAACTGAGAAACAGGTACCTAGGAGTTCAGGACTCGTAGGTACGAGCAAATCCAATTAAAAAGTTCGAATTCGTAAAGAATTTTGTACGTTTCTATTGCTAAACTAAGGGACGTGTTGCAAGTTTCGGTATTGATTTTTTTTTGTGATACAACTGTATGACACACCACAATGAGAAAAAATACTATGTCCTACCTTAATGAAAACCATTGATGACCGAAATGTCTTAACATCTACCTATACGAACATGTATAAGCGTCTGTTTTAGCAAACACCCCTAAAATTGTCATCCTAAAATTGATTTGTCAAACCCTCAACAAATCTTGTCGAACTCTTACACTAAACTAAAGGTGGATTGCATGCATACAGGGTAAAAGTTTGGTAAAAGATCCTTGACTTTCAACCCAAATTAACATTCTTTCTATGGTAAAATTTAACCCTTACGGTAACCTTAGCATAACCGCCTGATGTGCAACCCACTCTTAAATAATGGATCAACAAAAAGCTCAAGAAGTGCCTACTGCCTAAGCTGTGTAAAATGTGTGATAATAACGAACATGAAGTTTGTTGAACAATTTTATCTGAAACACCGACAAAAATAAATTAGAACCATTATCAGAGTATAATGAAAGCATACTCAGTCAGTCCCTTTTTACCTCGGCCACTGAATACATATTAGTTGCGTCGGCCTCTTATTATGTTCATTATTAATGATCCTCAAGTCGGATGGAACACGTATATGAACGTATCGCCATGGTGCGTTAACTTGCAATTTCATTAGATGCGCCTGCAATCGAGGTGATTAATCAAAATGAGAATCACCAGGCTTAATGTAAGCGGACGAAGCCTTCGGGTGTGAGAGGGACAAGAGCGTGGAATAAGGGGGAACTTAAGATTAGTTTCTTGTTTTTGTTGGCGTTCCATCTTGAAAACGTCACTATATTTTTGCTTGCAAACATCAGCTGTGAATAATTAAATATTTTTCTACGTTTGTTTCCTTATAATTTCAATGTATTTTTTTATTTCATGATATGCGCAACTTTGTCCGCGTGAATTTAGGTATTTCAAAAATTCCGTAGGAACTCTGTTACCAGTTAGAATAAGAAGACCCCTGCAGTCCAAGCATTATAAGTGCGACAAGTGAAAACGCTTTTACGCGGCTTGTTCTTCAACAAATCGTTGCAAAATCCGTTATGTTGTGATACACATGACAGGTGTTCTATCTCGCCGCTTCTATCGCTTGGGGCTTTATTTGTTGGAAGTGTCGGGGGTGATCTACTTTAAGTAAGTATTAAGTGGGGCACAGCACATTAATAAACGTTTTTTCTTTCTTTCTTGTCAGTTGTCTTTGAGACATGTCGCATTGATTGTGTTACGGCTGCTGGTGCTAGAATAAGAACACTTCTTGTTCTCGGATCAATAGAAAAGAATGTAATAATCATCATATTTTTATTCGGCTGAATGTGATTTCAACACATTTTCATAATATTAACAATCACAATAATGGTCAATACGCGTTTAAAGACCCCCAGTCCTTCACTTTTGCCTCGGACAAAAGGCAATTTTCTATCCGGCTGCCGTCCGCCGAGATGATCTGCAATCAATCGGACAATGGAGTAGGATGGAGGGGCGAACTTATTTCCGCGCCGGTGGTAATTTATCACGAGAATCATTTGTTTCCTCGCTAAGATAAGTAGGTATTATTTACAGTTTCAGTATAGAATATTCAGAATATTTTGTACGAACGTACTATAATGTAACAATTTCAGTAGCTACTTACAAGTACTTACTATTATAATATACAGCGCATAATACACATGCCGTTAGGTTCACAATATTCAATTATTACGTGTATATTATCTACAAGCGGATACCCGCGACTTCGTTCGCGTGGATATTGATTTTAATAATCCCGTGCGAATCATTTTGTTTTCCCTATGCTCCTTTCAGCTTAAGCCTTGCTAAAAACTGTTAAAAGTTCACTGGCGGATGTTTAGGTACATCAAAATGTAAACATCCACCAGTGAAAGTCCCATCAAAATCGGTCCAGCCTTTCGGAGATAAGCCAGTAAGTAGTCTTTAAAGTATCTACTTTCTAACAAAAAAAAGAATGAATGAAATCGGACCACCCGTTAACGAATCACAACTAAGTACACATTTTGCCTTTCATCCCCTCTCCCAAAGGAACCGTGCTGAATTTCGGGATAAAAAGTATCCTATATGTTACTCCATAGTATTAACTTAAATCATGCCGAGTTTCATTTCAATCCATTCAGTAGTTTTTACGTGATGCGCGCACAAACATACAGACAAACAGACAAACAGATAAACAGACAAACAGACAAACAGATAAACAGACAAACAGACAAACAGACAAAAATTTCAAAAATAGCTTTTTTACGTTCTATTACTTATCCCTAACATCCCCCAGTTATTATTTTGCAAAAATCTTCAATGTACAGATACGGCAATTCTACAATTTTATTATATGTATAGATAGAAGATATAGATTATGCTAAAATGCCGAATTCGTTCATTAAGCGAAAAACAGCTCAAAACGCGTTTTGCCATGAAATTCTTGTTAAGGCACATAAAAAACGCCCACAACTCTGTTTCAAATTCCAAAACCAAGATGCGAAATTGTCGTCAACTTTATGATATTAGACCACAATGTCTTGTGGAAACTTAGGTAGGTACCTACTCCACAAGGCGCTTAAGGCGCTTGTAGCGTAAATATATATATTTTTATTAACATACTAGCTGACCCCCGTGACTTCGTTCGCGTGTTTATAGGTTTTATATAGGATCGGATCGGATCCCATAATTCTTTTATGTACGTAAACTAATTGTAGCCTGTTACTCCTTATAACATTGAAAGTTCCATTAAAATCGATCCAGCCGTTTCGGAGATTAGCTGGAACAAATAGACAGAACGACAAACATAAATTTAAACGCACACCAGTTTAAAATAAGCCGTACGTTCAAAGATCCGGGTCCCAAGTTATTTGAACCCAATACTGAAGGTTGTAATGTCTGTCATTTCTGAACTAAAACACCTATGACGTTGAAATATTTACGGGACAATATATAAAGTACTACCTTTCTAACAAAAAAAAAAAATGAGTGAAATCGAACAACGCGTTAATGAATTACAGCTAAATACACGTTTTAACTTTCATCCCCTCTCCCAAGGGAACTGTGCTGAATTTCGGGATAAAAAGTATCCTATGTCCTACCTTGGAGTATAAACTCAAATCGTACCAAGTTTCATTCGAATCCGTTCAGTAGTTTCGGCGTGATGCGCGGCCAAGATACAGACAGACAGACAGACAGACAGACAAAAATGAAAAAATTTGCAGTTTTGGCTTCAGTATCGATTATATAGTGCCCTCCAATAAAAATTTTCAAAATATCTTCAATGTACAGAATTGGATCTGTTACAGTCTTATTATATTATAGATTATAGATAGATAAATTGTTCACACGCCCAATTCAAATAAATATAAACTGAAAGTCGTAAACTAATACTTTTGTCATGGAGAAACATCCGCCAGATTATGCGGTAAATGTTTTGCAAAGTTGGCCCGCTTCCAGAAACTGATATGATTAATTATTATTTATACCTTGACACTTTAATATGTTATACCTACCTAATATAATAATTTAGGAATATTTATTATTTCATGAATTTGACGATAGGCACGTGGAACGCATGATGCTAACGACAAATTATTTATTAATATGTAATAAGTATAGATAGATACTGGTTAAAGTTACGGATTTACTCGAAAGCAAAAACCGATCATTAGTACAGATATTTTTAAGTTAGTTAAGTAGAGTTACGTAGTTTAATTTTAAAATTCTCTAAAGTAAATTTGAGAGTACCTATTCGCATGTTTCTCCTTTTTATGTAGGTAATAGAACCAGAACTATCAAATAATTATGCCTGAGCTTTGTAACTTGGTGGCATTCTTGAGCCTATCTTGAGCATGATGATTAGAATTGTTGGTCAGCACAACTCGTACATTTATTATTCTTCAAGTAGGTATTAAATATTAATATTTCTACGTATTAAAAATAAGTTCTCCATTGCGTGAAATAGATAGGTAATTATTACACTAAAATAAACACATTAAATGGTGGGCAGTATATTATTCATATTGTGTGTAACCGACGAATTTAATTCAACGTTATTAATTACCGAACATGGAGCACAGTATCTATCGGATACGTAATTAAACAATCGTTAGCAGTTAGTTAGTTCGCGAGCGAATAATTCCGCGTGTGAAATTTACCTATAAAATAACAGCTATGAAAAGTTTAAATTGGATTTATTCGCAATTAACTGTTCCGCCGTTGTGCGGACGTCTCTCTCGTTAGGATTTAAATTGTCGCTATGAATGTGTTTATTTTTAACTGATTTTTAAACGGAACAATCCGAGCCAAACGTAAACTATTTCAGGCATAACCAATGATGATTGATAGACGACTCTAGGTTAATATTATTTCGTACTAGCTGATGCCTGCGACTTCGTCCACGTTTTTAAGAATAACTCGAGAACGCTTAAATTTTCCTGGATAAAAAGTAGCCGATGTCCTTCTCCAAGGTCCACTCTACCTCTTTACCAAATTTCGTCAAAATCGGTTCAACCGATCACGCGGGATGCCGTGACCAAGGAAAATAGGGATTCATTTTTATATATATAGATGAAAATTCTTTAAACAGTTATGAAAGTTCCAATTTACCATTAAATGTTAGTTGGCTCTGTTTAGTTGAGCAATCTTTTCTTCGTCTTATTTACTTTATTGCTCACCTAATGGTTATAAAGTTACATTATATCTGTTCAAAATGGCAAGTAAGCTATAGTCAGTTTCGGCTTCCAACTTATCCATCTTCGTTCTTGTTATCAACTGATATGCGTCCACAGCTGGACATACGGCTCTTGTAGGGCCTTTCACACGCCACGGTCTTGCGACGCTTGGATCCAGTGACTCCCTGCGACTTGGTTTAACCAGACAAGTCCACCTAGTGGAGGACTCTGCCAATAAACTATTTCCGGTGCGAGGTCGCCATTCCAGCATTTCGGGACTCCTACGTATATCTGTTCGTCAAACTATGTGATCTGCCCATTGGCACTTGCATACTACATATATACATATATCGCCAACATATCCATTATTCATACCTACTAATATTAAAAATGCGAAAGTGGCTCTATCTGTCTATCTGTTAGGTTTTCATTATTCATTCACTTGCATCTTAGATATGGGCATAAGATGTGTAAGCCTATAATTAGTTGAGCATTTAATCATGTGACACTCGTAATTTTGCTATTTAATTATAATTGTATTAGTGTATTCAACTGTTGGCTTTCCTAAATAAATAAATAAAATAAATAAAAAAAAAAGATACTTTTTATCTAGGAAAATTACAGAATTTCCATGGGTATTTTTAAAAAATCCTCTCAGACAAAATCCCATACATCACCATCACCGGTACCTACTCTTAGACAAAATCGAGTAATGAATATTCATTAATTTCGTGAAATTATTCAATCATAATCATCGTTAAGTAATCCATCATGTACCTAACCCCCCAATAAGCAATAACCCTTCTTGTTTAAAGTCATTTGAAAACGAGAATATAATTTTACGTTCTCACATTTACATCCAAATGGCTCAAGTTAGATTAGGCTTGAAATTTTATAAAGCCTTCACTTTATCTTCGTACTTAACATTTCAAACCGTCCTGAGGTTCGAAGTGGTAATCAAATTTCAAGATAACTGTACAGTCATATCTCTTGCAGTGAATACATGAATTTAAATGTAAATTCATTAATGCTGACCGCTCATTACGAGAATAGCCGCACGGATCGCAGTCTCTGCAACGTATTTTTCAGCACTCAAAACGCTGGATTCTTCATCAGCAAACGTCTATCGTATGGATTGGTCCAAATAAGTGCGGATAGATTGTCACATGCCTTGCGAATGAAGGCTCGGATACACACAAAGCGCGACGGCAGTTACTGTAGGCGTGTAGGATTTGTGTCCTACAGTTCCTTGTTTGCAGTGTATTTAAGCCGAATACGAATGAATACTGAATCATTCGTGTGCCTTGTCGTGCTGGGCAATAAAAGACATCAGCAAGAAAGTAGGGTCATCCCATGCGATTGACCGAACAAGCTGTCGGCACTAGGCTGTCTGCCAGTAAAGAGAAATGGCAAATGTTAGTGAGGTGAATCTACCCCGAAATAACGTCACTTGAAAGAAAAGAAAAAAGCTCTTGAAAAAGTCTCTCGAAGCGCGATGGTGACGACGCGATGACTACCACCTACCTACTTACCACGCCCTACAATGTTGCCGCGTCCAACACGCTGTCGTCGTCATTTATCCAGCATGGGTCGCTTATACAAGAGATGTATATTGTAAGATGACGTTATACGTACCTATTTGCATATGGCGGTGCCGGTTCTAGCGGTGCGTGCGGTTCGTTTGTAGTGTGCGATCAACATAAAAGAACGTAGGTCAGTCGATATCAGAGATTTATTGGCGCGGTATCGCAGGTGATAGCGTTAATTAAAACTATCATGGGAGACCATTAATATACGCCTTATACGATAATGTGGGTACTTGATTGTGCTCAAAGTGATTAAAGCTTTTAATAAACTTTCCCGTTTCGATTTATTTGAGGCAGCGGATCCATTTTTTCGTAGAAATAAATGATTAAAATACCATAACTCATAACTTTCCAGATTCCAGTAATGTCGCTTTGATCAAAGAAATATATTCTACAAATAGAGTGCAAGGATAATCAATAAAAATGTATTCTCAGAATACCTATTCGCTAAAAAGAGACTACACACTCCGAACTGAATATTTACGACGATTTACTACCGTTCCGTAAAGTATTTCGCATCGCTCCTGAAATTTGAATAAGTATTTAAAGGTGGAGTGCATAAAGTTTTAAAATGAATGACGAAAACTGACGATGCATTCGCAATGGCCGATGCAGCATTTGATGTTTTTTTTTTGCTCGTCGCGACACCGGTAACGACTTCCTCGCAAACGCGCATTGAAATGTAACTATTCCGAAACACGCGCGAGCAACCTCCGCCGCCCGGGCTCTGTCGCTTGTCGCTTGTCGCCGTATCGCTTTGTCGCCCTCTCGCAACCCTTTTATGAGAAGAGATACGAGCAAAACGTATCCCCGATTGTTCCAATACAAACGGAAATATTGCCGCGCCCGTGTGAAAAATGAATATTTTTCCAGTCGGACGTTAGCGTCGGGCGCCGAAGAATTTTGACGCCGCCGCAAAACATTCGACCGTTCAAAATTTTATGGCCAGCCATTGAAAACGCAAAAAGCTTTCGCCGAATTCTGGAACGATTTTTAAAGTTACGTTCGTAAACTCGTTGAAAGCGGCGGCGGTCTGTCCGCGGGACAGTTTTCCGTGAAAAATTACCGGCTGAATGGGAGCGGCTAAGCGGTGCTTTTAGCCCAGTTTCGGAACGGGCGAAGTCACCGCACGACCTGGCGATTTCCTCAGACCGCTGTTCAATTTACCGGAACGCATCTGCCGGTTAAATAGCTTGTGCCTCGAACTAGCGGCTAATAAACGGGCAGTTTGACTGTTTTTATTTTCTTGGTAAAAAAAAAACAGTGATAAAGCATTTTGCCCGTAGTTTGATGAAAGGGTTCTAATTGTCCGGAGTGGGTACTAGTCTGGTGAGAGTGGTTTTATTGCGCGCGGGGGAATGGCGGGCGAGCAATTTGGCGGTGTGACCGCAAGAGCGCATGTTTATTAGAGACATGGACCTCGCCTCGGCCCCCGATTTGCATAACGGTCTCTGTCGTAATTAGAAACCATCTCGGACGTCCCCCCTTTGTCCCGTCAAGTCTGGCGAGCGACGCTGGGAGTTGGGACCGGGTGACGGCAAACGCCTTGTATTTACCCGCCGGTGGATAAACTGTATAATCCGCATTAGAACAAAACCTAGCGCGACTCAGTCGAGCCAACTGCGATACTAAGGAGCGTAATTGCATTGATGTAATTTGTATGTGTTCTTGGCTTTCCGCGACTGTAAGAGTTCTAACTTTAAGTGTTACGAATATCTCTAACAGTGCTCCGTATCTATTCGGGAAAAGGTTCTATTAACTCAAGTTTATCCATATACTTGAGTTAATGAACATTTGTTTATACCCTTCCTCTTATTCCCTCGGGATTTGTGAAAAACCGAAATTCACGCGGGCGAAGCCGCGGGCAGAAGCTAGTAGTGCAATAATTTTTTTAACAAAATTGATTTTGTTTACGATGAACGATAAAAATAAAACATTGATGTTTCTTATATTAACAAAAATAATCGTAAAAGAACATTATAAAAATAAGACTATAATTATAATAAAACTACTATACTAATTACTACTACTACTATTAATTAATTATAGTACTACTACTATTACTATAATTAAATATAGAACTAAGGATATGTAGAACTGAATTTTCTGAAAATATTTAGCTTTGGTGAACGGATTTTGGCAAAACCCGAAAACTTTGCGAGAGAACGCATGTCAGAAATAAAACGAAGACTCGTTGGTAAAAGCCAGTCCACACCACATTCACAGTAGTGATATTGCTATACATTGGAAAATGTGTCTATCTGGCCGTGTTTTTCCTTTTCACTGCTTTCTACCGAAAGGAAAGGAAGGGCATTCCGAACCAGTGGTATAGATTTATTTGAACCTTCAAAGCACATGTAAAAGTTTATTTGTTTTAAATAAAAAAATTATCTCTGAGTCGCTTCGTTCATTCATTGCTGAGGGTCGTAAGCCTTCCATTAATCACATCATTGGGGTTTTCTTGGGATTATAAAGCGAGGGGCTTCCAGAGCCTTCCTTCAGAGAGAATTAGTCGGTAGCTATGTTTGATGAAAATCGATCTAAGATGGCCTCCGCTACAAAATGGCGAATGTCAATGTGTTTTTTAAATTTTTAATTTATGCTTGTTAAATTTGAACAATATTTTTGAACTTGATATTCGAATAGAAGATTTTTTTTTCGAATATTTAAATGATCATTCGATTGAATCATTCACATTCGCCCGTGTCTAACAGCCACCGTGGAAGCGATGCCGCATCGGCTCCCGGTTCACGCGAGAGCAACGCAATTTGCAGTAAATAAGGATATCGACTCAGCCATTACCCGCTCCGCGCGGGGCTCGTGAACACGCCTCATCATTATTACAACGCCGATTTTGAGCTCCCACGTGCTTTATAAATAAATATGCCCAAGTTGCGTTCAGTTATCAGCTGATGAATTAAATACGGTTCGGTACGGTTTTTTCACAATTTTTTTGACGTGATAACGTCTTATAAATCGTTGAACGCCGGCCGAAAAGCATGACTTATTGTCACGTACCACGTGCTAGCGAGAGTGCGGAACAAGCGATAGAGAAGGCACGATCGGGCGCCATAGCCGAGCGTTAAAGCGAGAGTGCGGAACAAGCGATAGACAGGCAATTGTTTCTTATGACGTTATGCAGACGTAAAATTATCGTCCGTAAACCGACTTTACAGACAACCAGTTTTTTTATTGTTTTTATTCATCTACAAGTTAACCCTTGGCTGCGATCTCACCTGATTGTTAAGTGACGATGCAGTCTAAGGTAGAAGCGGGCTAACTTGGAAGAGGTACCTATGGCAGTTTTTTATTAAACCCTAAAAATATACCCCCTGATCGGTTTCTACGCGAAATCGTATCGGAACGCTACATCGCTTGACGGCACGACTATGCCGGTAGGGTGGTAACTAGCCACGAGACATTTAAGAAGTATAGAAGTATAAAATCCCAAATTTTCACTGCCAAAAATCGAACTCGGGACCTCCCACGTCTAAGACCATAGAGAGTCATCAATGTTCCGGCCAGTTTAGATTAGCAGACAGTCGTATTTGTCAAAGCCATATGTGCAATTTTTGTTTCTGTATTTGAAGACGTAGGTTGACTTGCACAAACCGCTCGTACTTTATCAAACCACCGCGCTTGCATACAAAATTAACAAAGTTAATATATACGCTCTAGCTTCTAACACAACATCGCAAACGCGAGTCACAATCATCGCGCGCTCTCAAGTGATTTCTTTTGTGCACGCAACATGCCCTTAAGCTGGCAACATACTTGATAGCTGGCGGGTGAACTCGCTTTAATTAATAGGTACAGTTTTGCGCGACTAATGCACAAAGGTTTCCTTATTACTGCGATACATGTTTTGTGAAATACGTGTTAACATTGTGCAAATTTTTTGTACATACTCGTAGATACAGTTGTACAGCGATATAGGGCTGAGGCACTTGCGTAATAACGTCCTCGCGACAAAATTTCTGCCTCGTTGGTTTAGACTCTAGTGGTTAGCATGTTCGATTGCAGATCACGAGATCCCGGGTTCGATTCCGGCTCGGGCAAATAATTGTTAGGTATCGGCTTTTTCTGGAAATTATCTGTGCCAGCCCGGTTGGTATAGTTGCCGGAGTCTCACACCCGTGCCTCGGAGAGCGCGTTAAGCAGTCAATCCCAGTTATTATCACACTATCATGTGACAATAATCGTTGAAGCCCGCCAACCCGCATTGGAGCAGCGTGGCGGGTCTAAGCTCTAATCCCTCTCTTCTATGAGAGAGGAGGCCTATGCCCAGCTGTGGGACGTTACAAGGCTGTAGTCGACCAAATTTTGGCGACGACAGCATACCTCACGGAGGCGAAAACTAGCCAACTACCCATGAAATATTAGGTATAGTGCACACCAGTGGCGCGCACAGGGTTTGAATCCAGGGTATGCAATAAACATGTTTTGAGTAGATACACAAAAATAAAAAATAAACAAGTGATAATCTAAAAGATTGAAAGTTAAGCCGACTTCACCACGCACTTAAAAGTCCATATCTTGAAAACTATTAAGCCGATTTTGATGAAACTTACACTGTTCTCAATGTTGAAGTAAATGTAAGGCTGTAAGTTAATAAAACTTACAACCGCACTAGTCGCCCTTACGATTTTCGGAAGTTCCCCTCGATTTCTCTGGTCTTCCATCATCAAACCATGATTTCCTTATCATGGGACCACTTTTGAAATATCTTCTTTCCAACAAAAAAAAAATCATCAAAATCGGTTCATAAACGACGAAGTTATCCGCGAACACTCATAAAAAAAACATATAGGTATACGGACGAATTGAGAAACCTCCTCCTTTTTTGAAGTTGGTTAAAAACTCACAGGGCAAACGTTAGTGTAGGTATGAAATAAAAATGAGTAATATTCCTTAACTCTGAATCTGGAAAATCACGATAGATTTTAACAAACTAGATAGGTACATAACACTCCGTATTTTCTAATAAATTGTTTACCTACTTATCAGGCAACCGGTAAAACAACAATTTGCATTGCGAGATATTTTGAACTTTACAGATTATGGACTTTATTTAGTTTTCGCAAAAAAAATGTAGAACTGATGTTGAGACGATTTCATTTCATTAAATGTAAACACACCTCAGCATACCAAACATCTAAATCCCTCTCTTCTATGAGAGAGGAGGCCTGTGCCCAGCAGTGGGACGTTAAAAGGCTGCAGTGGTGGTGGTATGCAGTATGCACGCGCACATACCTACCTATATTAAATAGAATGAAAAATTTTATACGCGAAAATGAGTGATAGTAACCGTTCGAAAGTGATTATTTTGATTTTGATTTGAGACAAAGACCGACTTGAGAAACTTTTTCATTTTTTGAAGTCGGTTAGAGATGAATTAAATTAAAGCACTTACCTGTAACACGTTCGTTGTTATCAGTAATTATCACTTAGCACCAAAGCAGCTAAGTAGGTACGTACTTACAGCTTAATAATAGTAGATATTGTGTATTCGAAACTGCTCGCCGCGCCGTACCCATCGATGGCCGTACCTATAATCTATATCTACCTAATACTCGAGTAGGTACCATATTAAATCGAACCTTTTCGAATAATGTCTGATTTTACGTTAAATGGAAAGGAAATAAAATTTTGTCTAAGTAACTTACACAACAAACAAAGCGTAAACACAAATAAATATTCACACGAATATTCCATCTTCTACTAATACCTATGTAGGTAGGTATGTTCTATATAAACAAATCTCCGCAAACATTTACAGTCACAAAACTCACTGAATTTTAATTATTTCACAGAATTATTTGCACTCAAACTATTTTTACAACAAATAAATAATAGTTAAACACTTGTAGGTATTGGATACACATTGAACGAAAACAAAATGGAGTAAAAGCAAAATAAACGCAGTTAAACTTGTCAAAAATCGCTTTAAAATTTTGAATAGGTAAGTATTAACAAAAGATATTATTTATTTGCAAGAAATTCTAATATTTATTTATTAATTTCCAATGTATTACGTCTGGCTCTAATTCTTTTAATTTTCCAAAATAAAAACAGTCAATAATCGTATGTCCTGCTCGCGCGCCGTGCTCGTCACTCCTGGCATTCCGCTATCTCGTTTGTGATTGGCCAGTTACGCTGGTTTTACTAAATAAGCTTTGATTATTCTGGTCGATACTCGTGCACACATAAACAAAATTTCTAGGAGAAATGGAGCACACATCTAGACTCCTTTTTGTGTAATATTACTGTATGTTTAACGCACACATAGAATTCTGGAAGCTCAACTCGCGTCTGCTTATTTCGCTGTTATACCTATTAATTTATCGAGTCTTGTAGTTCCGCGCGATTTGTACCTACGCGATTCCTTCCGTCCGCGTCCGTGCGCTATAAAATATACCTATCGAGTTAATTGAAGAAGTATGCATATTGATGATAATAATATTACTTATTACTACTATTATTTATTACTTACTAAAAATATGAATTAGTAAGTAATAATTAGGTACATATCACATTATTATTTTTTAATATTTTTTTTATGGAAATTTTTCTTTGTGGAGAAATTACTTTTTATTTACGAAATTCTCAGGGTAAGCACAGCTCTTCTGCTTCTATGGAGAGACCGCCACTGGTGCACACGGTGCTCTGTATTCGTTCCATTCGCACTCTCATAGTCCGATTATACGCCAGTGGGATAACGAAGAAAGATCAGACGTAGAACCAACGGCTTTACGTGCTCTCCGAGGCACGAGGTTGTAACTTGTATCCAACAGCGCAACTTTCCTACTCCGGGTTGTTACTGATAATTAATTTCTTAACAGAAAAACCCAAATAACTTTTCTTTTTTGACCCGATCCGAGACTCGAAACCAGGATCTCATGGTCCGCAGCTTAATAGGGTATTTGACTAATTTTTGGAAATTGTTTTAAATTATTCTTTACTAGCGGACCCGGCAGACGTCGTCCTGCCCGCTATTAGCGCCACCTACCGGGTCCAATTTTTCTACTTATAAACCTTCCTCTTGAATCACTCTATCTATTAAAAAAAACCGCATCAAAATCCGTTGCGTAGTTTTAAAGATTTAAGCATACATAGGGACATAGGGACAGAGAAAGCGACTTTGTTTTATACTATGTAGTGATTAGGTACTTATTAAAACACACTACATTGATATTTTTCGCAATATCTACAATATTAAGAATTAAATCAATGATAAAGTTTAAGTTTTGAAAACCACGCGAAAAACGACATTTCTGATCACATGATACGCGTGACGTCACAAATCGCTATGCAAGTCACTTCTCTCGCTCGCTCCTTTTCGGAACTCGGTGCGTGCGACAGAGACGCTACGCAAGGCGACTGCTGTATCGTAATGTTGTAAATTGTTATACCTACTCATTTTAATATCAATCTTATTCTTTCAAGTATAAAGTTTAGTTTCGGTTGACTTGATAAACTTCAATTATAACAAACCAAGTTACGTGCAAACGAATGACGTCACAAACAATCCCAGAGCGTTCACGTTCCTGATAAAATTTCAAAAATTATTATGTTTTATTTCGTGCAAAATATCGCGTAAAATTACATAGTTTAGTTTGATTGAGTGAAATATGTCTTTTTTAGGCTATTATCTGATAAGATGACCACAATCAATAGTATATTTTCAATGTTGTCAAATACCCTATTGAGTTGACCAATGAGGCAGTTAAAACGCGCGTTTGTAATGCGTACATGGCTATAACGTCTATCTTGCAGTTAACATAAGAAAATGTTTCCTCCAGGGTTCAGTGCACCCCATACAAACGAATTTTCAATATAAGCCAACCAAACTCAATGAATATAAAACATATTTTGTGGTTTGTCAGGTTTCCGTTAAATTGTATAGTTTCAAAGTTACGGGCTCTTTGTATTTAAATCTTTGATCCCTTATATATATAAACTTTCCATATACATATTATTTTTACGGAAATCTGACAAACCACAGACACAGATATTAGATTCTAGAGCGGATCTACCAAGTTGCATTGAGTTTGATTGTTTAATATTCAATTAACATAAGGTCCAACGTAGAGCAGACGTGATCAGTTCGATAATTTCTCTCGTTTCTCAGCTTCTTGTTTTTCCCGCTTCTTAGTTGTCGTCGTCGTCTCAACCAATAGACGTCCACTGCTGGACATAGGTCTCTTGCAAGGATCGCCACAGCACACGATCTTGTGCCGCCTGATTCCAGCGGCTGCCAGCGACTCGCTTGAGATCGTTTGTTCCACTTCTCAGTTTCCGCTTCTTAGTTGAAACGCGTTGAAACCAGAAAATCTAAAATATAAAATGAACTAACTTGGTTTTGTTTCTAAATTAATTGAAGTTATTATTATAAAACAAAAACCCACCCATCTTCGTTAGCGAGCGAATAGATTCTATGGCGACGTTGCGTCAGCTATTGTTGAAATTTTTCAAGAACGTTTCGTTTATTTTATAGAAACAAGGCAATTACTGATATTGTTTCCTCCTTTGTTCGCAGGACACAATAAGAAATTTGCAGAATCAGTTCAGAACGGACCTCGGGATATTAACGGTGAGTTAAAAATACTTTCCGCACTAGGACTATAACTTATGGCAAAAATATATTTTTTATATAATGTTATAAGAACATATAGATACTACCTGTAATCTGTATGTTAAAACATTATATAAAAAATATATTTTTGCAATAAGTTATTGTTAAAAGAATAAATGTAAACGCAAGGTGCTTGATTGCTCTAGCCGAGTGCCTCACCTATTATTTATTATTGAATATTTGGAATAGATAAGTAGGTACCTGGTGACAATAAAAGAATAGCCGGCTGAGCTTATTTTAGGCTCTTCTCACATCCCCGCCAAGTTAAGAACATTAACTTTTAATAAATATAATATTAAATAATTTCCCTCGTATTTATATGCTGGCAAGGTTAACAATAATGCCAAATACGTCGCCAAAATCAGCATTAAATCGACAGTTTTAATTTTTCTACATTTCATAAGTTAATTTTTTATTTAAAAAAAATGTTTCCGCTAACAAGTGGCAACCCTGTTCCGCACTCATTTAAATTGCGGGCCCACTAACTCGGTTCACTAATTAGGGGCAAGCGGGAGGTAGTTATACCTGCCGCTATAAAAATATTAAAATTAAATTAAAAATAAACGCCGCGAGATTTCATCAGGGAAAATTATTTTGAGGTTTTCAAAATGAATTACGATGATTGCGGAATTGCGTGAAAATTACTTTGAGTTTCCGCATTCGCATTCGACATTCCGCGTTTTCGGTGCGGCTGGCGAGTCGTAATGAAAAAGCGTTTCGCGTGTTTCAAATTGATCTTGATTCAAGCGCACTTTAAAAGCCTACTATATTCGAAGCAATATGTTTGAAACTTAAATGCGGTTGAGTATAATATATAAATATTTTTTATAAAGTTAAGTATATGGAGTGAAAAAAAAATTCCGACGACTGTAGGTAAGTCAACTTTTTATAATATCATAACTATAACCTAGTTCTAATAGGACGCGATCACGTGATCTTCTCGCGAATAAGCGATACGACTTTGGAGATCCAAAGACCTTTACGTTACCTCCATGTCTCGGAGAGCACCTTAAACCGTCGATTCCGTTTATTGTAACATCTCTTAGTACCTAATCATAGTCTTGGTGGAGTCGCATACGGTATAGTATCAAGCCCGCCGCCTTCCTTAGAAACCCGCTAGTTTTATTGAATGGCCACCTTATTATCCGAAGCACACCTGTAGTATTATAAAAAGGGATCACGACCCTCAGAAATGAGGATTATGACGCACAGAAAGAAACTACAGTTATCCAAACTAGGGTGAATTTCAATCTGGACATAAATAGTCGTGCTTCCAAACACGGAACCCGCAACATTGCTTTCATTTTGAATCTGTATTCATAGTCCAGCCCGTGCCCGTTCTGAAATTGTAAAAAAAGTTCCCGTAGCTCTCTATTGGAGTCGATTGCTCGGAGCGGTCACTTGCAACTCTTTTTAACACTCTTTTGTTCTAATTGCGCCTCTATGTAGATCTGCCTCTGGCTCTAACGAACATTACGAAATGGCGGCCGTTGTTTTTGAATTTCGTACTTTGCGCTGCGGAATCGATCCCACACCGAACTTTTTTTAAGTAAAAATTCTTAACCCGCGTTAGCGTAAAATATATATTATAATAAATATCTTTGACTATCTTTATCTTTGACGCAAAGTAAAATCTTTTAACCGAGATTTCAAACCTTACTAAGCTTATAAAAAAATACATAATCGGTTTCACATTTATATACAAAAATACATCATGGACAGGTTACTAAACCTATTCTTCTAAAGATGTTGTAGGTATTCTCTCTGTTAGCACGCTTGATCCTAGTATCCTTGCCACAATGTATTCTGCCGAAAAGGCCGACATTGGTTTTTCACATGTCAATATGGTTTGAGGATTGTGTTTGAATAAATTGGCGCCATTATCTGGTATTTACATTGTCCAAACTAAACAAAGATCGTTAAATAAATGTAAAGCACTTGGGCGCTAAAATGGGTATTTTGTGAAAAGCAGTCGTTAACGAAATGTTTAACTTTACCTCTAAACATAATTCAATAATGTAGCTACGAGTGCCTAATATGCTAATTTGCGTACACAAATCGCTGTACAGGAAAACAATGTAAGATACCGCGAACGAGCATTTATGAGCAGAGACAAATTATGCGCCGTATGTTTACTGTTTAACCTTGACTTGAGATAATTTCTCTTCTTGCGCCTTATTTATTGCGTTTAACGGCAAAATTTTGGCACTTACTAACTTACGTGTTTTATTCATATTAATAATTTATTAAAAGTCATATGGTGTGGCTTCGCATGTTTATTATTCTAAGTGCCGCACTCAGTCATTGATTAAATTAATCTAATGATAAAATTAAGTATCATTAAATATCTAAATGAGCTGTCATTTGGCAATATTATTGAAGCATTAAAGTCAAATTCAAATAAACTTTATTCTAAATTGGTACACTGTACAGTGTACACTTTTTAAACGTCAATTTAAGATAATTAATGGTGATAACTATTTACGAAAACATAAACTACGAGGGTTCCAAACACGCCCTGGTCTGAGAAGAGCCCACAACAAACTCAGCCGGGTTTTTTTTAACTGACTCTGATAGTGAAATTTTCCATAAGAGTTCTTTATGTAACTTTCAAAGGTGTGTAACATACACGATGGTTGATGTGCATTGAAAATTACCGCACTTGTAGCATAAATAACTATAAATTCTCATCAGATGTTAGGGACAATACTAATTGGACTCGAGGGCATTAGAATAATAAACCTATAACCTAAAATACTCGTAATTGTAATATGAATTACCTATCTTGTTGGATATTCTGAACATGTACGACCTCCAAAACGACGGAATATATAAATCCCTTTATAATAGATTTATCATTCGAGCACTCAGAATTATCTTTAAAGGTAAGTACGTACCTGTATAATAAGCCTGAAACGTAGTTTCATTTGTAGTGTATGTAGTTTCGTAGGTTTTCATATGTTGAGATGAATTGGTGATACTTCGATTCTAGTTCTTTTTTATTAGGTGAATGTTGATAAGAAACGCTTTTTATAATAGTAGAACACAAATTTCAATAATCTAATCGATTTTTCTGTTTCTCATCTCCACTTGGAATGAGTCTTCCATGTACAATTTATTTATAAAAATAATACTCTGTAATAAACTATTTAGTTTGTACAAGAATTTGCTCAGCTTAGAAAACAACTTTCCACACTGATTAAATTATCTTTTTTAAATTATGATTATTTTTATTGAGGTACTTTGTAATCGTCGTATTCGTGCAACAGAATATTTAGAGTGATTGCTGGTAACCCTAAACAATTTAGTACTGTAGCGAATTACAGGCAACTGCGAGAAAACTAATTGGCCAGGGTTGTGTTGCGAGAGAAATCGCAAATGGGCAGACGAAAAATAAAAATTAACGAGAACCGTGAACCGTCCAGGGCCGACGGAATATTGAAGTCGTCGAGCAGCTCATTGCTCATAATTAGCTCACGTAAACTTCATTTGCCCGAGGTGGTGTGGCTACAGTTTGCGATTCCGTTTAATTGCGACAATGAATTATTGCGGGCCGAGTAGTTCTCAAGAGGCTTTGAGCGTTGGGAACTGGTTCAGTAAACTATAGCCTTTGACTAGTGTTCCAAATTTCTGATGGTCTAATCGACACTGAAATACGAATTCTTCCTTTGCAAACTTAAGGTGTCTAATTCTATTATTTTCTTCTATTATGTTCATTGTTTTTAGGAGGCTGTGAGCCTTCTCAACTTGACACTGGTTAAGCTTTGTGGAATTTTTATCAACTTGTATTCTGGCGATCTTCTAGGCGCATTTGAGCTAATTGTTACGTCAGCTAAAGCATATTAAATAGTAGATAAATAGATTATTATTAGTACTATTAGTTATGAATGCAGATTCTACCTGAAAAATTCCTTTCCAATATACACAGTAATTTACTTTTTTTTAAAGCAAAGATCATTATTCTCTGAGCGATATTTGGCACTTGAAACATGACCGTCTTCAGAGGAGCTGCACTGACGTCACAAAGTGGCTCATTACTTATAATTAGCTCGAGTAAACTTCACTTGCCGGAGGTGATGTAACCGTACGGTTTGCGTTGCCGTTAAATTAAAGCACTGAATTATTATTAGACGCCGTGTATAGTTGCGCTCGTGGCTCCGAACATCGCAGGTATAATAAAATCAAGTTTCGTGCTACTAGGTACATAACTACATAGTTTATGTTATACGTATAAAAGCGTTGATTGAGTTTCAAATGCTCTCCTTATCTAGCGCGTTCTAATGAAGAATAAATTTCGAACATCTGAAGCGCAATTTTATGCCAATAGTAAAATCAGCTTAAGTACCTAACAGTGAAGATAAAGTTCAGTTGCTGATGTGAATTGAGGTAGATACATATATATATAACTATTTTAAAATATTATAAATTAAATAAATTTTATAAATTTAAGATTTGAAACTGATTGAAAAATAGTAATAAGGCGCTGCGTAACGTAGACACTTTTTATTACCGACACGGGACACCATCTTAAGAAACCGTGGTTGCTGTGTCCGGTGTCTGCAACCGACGTTTGCGCAGTTGTTGGTTAACTCCATCTTGCGTATATGAAAATAAAATATTCCATGGTGGCTTGAGTTCGACACACAACACAAAAGTGTCTACGTTTGCGCAGCGCCTAAGAGTTAATTAAACACACAAAAACAACATAATACAAACAAGCGTGAGCAAAGTTAAGGCATACAACTAGAAATCTGCTTTAATCAGTCCCGTACAGACAGAATTCCCGATATCAAATAGACACAATTCCTAACCCAAACGAAAGTTGACAACATTCGCAAATACAAATGAACTCAATCCAAAAGTAACTCGGCACTTGTAACAATCTCTTTGCCAACTTTTGCACTAAGAATCTAAGCACGTTTTAATTCGCAAGTTTTCGGCTTGATGAGTGCGCGTCCGCGGGCCTCGAGGAGGGAAGGGGGTTGAGATCGTGACGGGATTCCTGATAGGGACAGTAAAAACCCCGAAGGTGGGGCGTCGGGCGTTCCTTCCAGGAAATTAGCTGTCACATTACGTAGCTATTAACGCTTCGTTATGTCCCGGGCTGATCAACTCACTATTGCCGGCGTGTTTGGCTTTCGAGCCACTAATTTATCGAGTCATGATGAATGTTTGTTTTGTCACGGGGCGTAACCTGTTTTACGCAAGGGACACTGACCTACTTGGCAGTAGTTGGTACGTACGTACTTATACCACACGAGTAGTAAATCTACAGAGGGGAAGCTTCCACAAGCGGCCCGCTGTAGGTATACTCACACAAACACACTCACCAACGGTTCACGGACGCGCGCTCGTTCCACTAACCGGTACAGTTGGTGACAAACATGCGCATATGTGTGAGTGTACCTACAGCGGGCCGCTTACTAGAAGCTTCCCCTCTGTAGGTACTCTGTGCTTATACTGTACCTCCCTAGTTATAGCAAAAGTGCCTTTGATGTCGCATATAGACCCAATTTGGATCTTGATTCTTGACTTTCGCAAGCAAGAGACGCCTTTGTTCAACAACGATCTCTTGCCATTTGATATACCTACTAAGTAAACAATTAATTATTTGAAACTCGCTTGGCTGAAGATTCTTTTAAAATAATTCCAATTAATTCTTTTTAAATTTAAAATAAGTTTTTTTCAACACTCTAAATGTTATCTAAAAGCTGTTTACTTACTTTTTAATTCTTTATTAACATTTTCTAACGATACTTAGAGGAGTAAAATTTAAATGGATTTAATTTGCCATTAGGACGAGTTATTTTTAATTTCAAAGACTTGTACATAATGAATGCTAAGGTTGACTCAATTTCAAAAGTTAGTCCATTTCATCACTTATTAATGCAGACTTTTCACTTCAAAAATACTTTGCTGTAAATACTATTTCTATAGGACTCTCGAAAAACCGCGCACTTTACAAAATTGTTATTTAGAATCGGCATAATGAGAGCTTAACTCCGGCAGCAATCTGCGATAGTGGCGCGCTATTCGTTAGTGAATGCGCCGCTATCGGGCTAACAAACCCACCAAGTGATTTGAAATCCCCTCGACCGCTTGCCTCGCCAAACAGTTCCGGGCTGGCTGAGTTCACTCGTCCCTCATCTAAACAGAACCTATCTAAACTAATTGGCTTCGGGCCGGCGATACCGCAGCGCTCCGTAAGATTAGAACATCGAGGACTCTTCAAACTTCGCAAGATTCGACTGCCTATTTGAACTTTATTAGCTTTTATTCCCTATTTATTGCACAGGGAGCGTCTAACCTTTCAACTTGGGGAAGGAAACTTTTATTCAATGTTATTAAATAGAAAAATACACGTTAGCAATATGAACGGTATTTTATCTGCTCGGATCAAAGGAAAATTTTGATAAATCGTTCCCCATGTTTCACCCAAACAGAAACGCTTCGCGTCGCTCATAAAGTAAGCCCGTTTGGCGTACGTTCGTTAATCTGGCATCCGGAAAAGTAAATTTGAAGTCGTCCATCAATAACCATTCTGGCGTTAAAGCCGCCATTTTTCATATGATGCGCCACGTTTGGGAGTAGAATTGGCGAGAATCGCGCAGTCAGAGGTCGCATGTGAAAAAACCAACCTGTTACCGAGGAACTGGCAAACATTTAAAATCGGCGGAGGGCATCCGCTGTAACCCGCTTTATTGCGGCTTTTATGTGACGACGGGGACTTATACGCGTAGTCGGTGTGGCAATGGATTCGTGCGGTGGCAATTTGCACTTCTAACGCGCGAACCCCGACGAACGCCACTGTAGATCAACTTCCGAACCATTTATTCGCAAATCGTGTTATTGCACCTCTCGTAGATCGCTTTACACAGGTCATTTGTGGGAATTGCAAATATCTAAATGTAAGATAAAAAGATTTATGGCTCACTTTGAATTTTGCTCACGTCTTTGCGTTTCAGGGGACCGAGTTATGCAATTGCGGTGCTCGATCGCAATGTCACTCTTCATTTTATACCGCTTTTGGAATACTGTGGTTATGAGCTCTATATTATTAAAACTCCCTCCTATGTAATATGGTTTTACTAGCTATTTCTTAGTAAAGGTCTTATGCTATAGAGAAAACCTACATACCTACCTACTACCAACCTACAGACGTAGTGGTTTCAGCTGTGTCAGTCAGTTTCGCCTTTTATATATTTAAATTATTACTGCTTAAGAAATATGATTGCAATACAAATATGATTGAATTCAGAGCATTTTCTTTTTTCAGTTCCAAAGACTGTCTGAAGTCTGAACATAAAGCATACAGCTGAGAGAAACCGAAAAAAATAATTAAATATATATATACCTATCAAAAATTCGGGAACCGGGATTCGAACCCAACAACTCAGGTATCGCATCCTGAGTTTGTTGACACCATGGTACCACGGCTCATCTGCCAGTCGGATGTAAACGGGCAACACACTCAGGATACGATGTACTTACAAGGGATGTGGTTTCGTATTCCGCCATTTCCGAAATTTTTGATATTCATTTGGGACACAAATGCGTAGTTTTTTCGCTAACGCATAGAGCGAATTAGCTTTGAGCATTGCAGCTCGTGGCGTGGGCTCTTTGCGGAATTCATTGTTTCATAAAACATGAAGTTGGCCGTGTGTCCGCGGCCATCGTAATTTATTTTGTATTTAAACTTGTCCCATTAGAGCGTTTGTTTGCTGAAATTGTACAAAAGCAAATCGAGTTATACGTGTAACGCCACGCGTTCGTACTGTGTTATTCGTTTATTTCGCTCCGTACCTACTACCTACTCTACAGTCAGCAACAATTGTTAATATTTAGTAAAGCTAATAAACCACTTGTAATAATTTTTCATATAGACCTGACTGAGAAATAAGCGTTAAAGGACTAATATTTTTTTAAACATACGTTTTAACGTGGGCATTTTTTTAATAGCCTCATAAATGGGCATTGTTGTTTTTAAATTCTTACCATTGTAATTTACATTCATGTCATGTAAAGTAGCAATGGGCGGCGCACATAATACTATCTCGAAGAACCGATTGACGTTGGGGTCCCAATGTGTTTGAATGGCGACCTCGCACCACCAAACGCAACGTTAGAAGACCCCCTACAAGATGGACGGACGATCGCAAGAAAGTCGCTAACAGCCGCTGGATACAGGCGGCACAAAATCCTGTTCTCTGGTAATCCTTGCAAGAAACTTATATCCAGCAATGGACGTTTTTTTTATTCAACTACAAGTTAGCCCTTGACTGCAATCTCACCTGATAGTAAGTGATGATGCAGTCTAAGATGGAAGCGGGCTAACTTGGAAGAGGTATGCATACCCCTGATCGGTTTGTACACGGCATCGTACCGGAACGCTAAATCGCTTGACGGCACGGCTTTGCCGGTAGGGTGGTAACCAACCACGGCTAAAGCCTCCCACCAGACCAGACCAGAGACAATTTAGAAATTATAAAATCCCAAATCACCCCTGCCGGGAATCGAACCCGGGACCTCCCACTTATAAGACCACAGCGATCACCACTGCGCCAGGGATTACTACCTACTGCGCTACGTCTATCGATTAATATCATAATGACGATGATAATAATGGTATGTCTATTACAAACACAAAATGATAACACATTTATAAAGATTATATCATGTCTACATGTATACATGTATATTATGATTTCGAGACAGATTTCCCTGATTTACCACATAATATTCTGATGCTGTCTGTACAATTTTCGCTTGACGCAAATTAAATAAAGTGTTTCGGCTATGAATAATAGCACACCCCGGTTTCTGAACGTGTTACGAGGAATAACAAATTCGAATTTAAAATAACAATCGTTCACGCACTGGAACGTTCAGAAATGCTAAAATTTTTGGACGAACGTTTAAACCTTTTTTTTCCCCGACTCATCCTCTGCGGTTGCGTTAATGGGGGAAGCCGATTCGGGAAAAGAATTACAATATCGGTTCCAATGGGATTATGAAAATATTCAAAAATTTCGGTTTCGAACAATCCGATTTGTGACTTTTGAAATTTTTGTAAATAAAAGGTTTTTATTTATAAGCTTGATTGCATATTGTTACATTTTAATTTTTTTTTGATATTTTCTTTTATTTATTCATCCAAATTCACATATAATCTAGATTTAAAAAAATGGATAGATCATGGTTTCGTTTAGCGATGCATGCACTGCTATCATTGCGGCTAGGAATATGGACCGAGTAGGTAGGTACATACCTAGCAGATTTGCATAAACAAATAAGTGGTTTCATAAAAAAAATAAAGCGCTCGTAGCCAAAAGCAATGTCCCTATTCTGTTGTCGTACGCTACGTAGTTTACTATAATATTATATTGTAGTAATCATAGACTTATTTTGATAGTAATAATCGCGAGCAGGATATTTACCGATAAGCTAGCAACAGCTCCTTAGCCCTCATACGCATTAGCGGTCAACCGCGTACGCGGCTGACCGCGCGGCCAGCCTCTTCATAGAATTTTGTCGCGGTTTAGTGCGTACAAAATGAGCGGTTGCATTTAAAATATAAAAGCGGGTAGCCGCTAATGCGTATGAGGGCTTACTGAAGTTCTATATCAGACCATTGAAGTACAAAGTGAAATAGTTGAAATATTATAATAAAATAAACCGGTCAAGTGCGAGTCAGACTCGCGCACTGAGGGTTCCGTACTCCAGAAGTATAAGTACAATCTGTTTTTCAATAGTTTGACTTAAAAAGTAAGGTGCTAATTAAGCTAGGCCTCTAAATTGTATGAGCACTCATAAAATTCAGAGGTCTATCTTAATTGGCTCACTATGTATGGGGACACCCTTTAATTTCCAACTTTTTTTAGTTTTTGGAATTTTTCCTTTATTTGTGCTGTATGGTCTGGCTTTTTGCCAAATTTCGTAATTCTAGGTCAACTGGAACTACCATTTAGGTTTACGACCCAAAATATAGGGTACTTCCGGTTGACCTAGATTTGTCAATTTTGGTCAAAAGCAAGGTCTTACAAGTCAAGTAAAGGAAAAATTCCGAAAAATAAAAAAAGTTGAAAATTAAGGTAAATTTTGGTACTTACAAGTTTTCGTGAAAATCTTAATTTGCCCATATCTTTTTATTGTGTGGACTCAGGACCTTAATTTTAATACACCTAATAGGGACCATAGACCTTAGTATCTGGTATAAATTTCAACTTACTAGGTCCACCCGTGCTTGAGAAAATCGGTGGTGACACACGGACAGACGGACAAGAAAGTGATCTTTAAGGTTTCCTTTTTTTACCTTTTGAGGTACGGAACCCTCAAAATGGTAATAACATAATTGAAACCCGACATGTAAGTTTCTCTCGACGGTACGTCTATTGAAGTACCAGGAATGCATAAACAAATAACATATTAATGAATGATATTTTAACGCTCGTCACCGAAAGGCGGGGTCCTATTCCGTTGTCGTGCGCGCCGCTTATTAAATCCGCTGTTGTACGCACGCCACGGTTACGTGACGTACTAATTGCGGGCGGGCGGGGTTCGGAACACGGAACATAAGAATATCCAGCTTATTATAACGAGTATAACGAGTGGCACGCGGCGCTAATTTTCTAGAGTACTTAATTTAATAGTGCTTACTGTCTACGTAGACACAATTTGTTTGAATAGTAAAATACAAGTTAGGGTTTATTTTCTTTACTGATTTTAAATTTACAGTAAACGGATTCTTATTATGTGTACAATTTATGAGTTGAAATGAAGCTTACAAATGCAATCTTACTATTATGCTTTTAAATAATCTCTTCCAGATGTCTTAGAAAATGTATGTAAGGTAACAGTGCACAATAATGTGCTCGATTAGGTATATGCAGGTTTATAATGCAATCAAGGTAAGAATTGGGATGAATAACTACCATGTCTTACACTGAGCGAGACAAAAATAGAAAATGACAGCCTCGCATTCCTATTCTCATTTTGATCGCATAGTATGAGTAGGTTCACATCTCTACGCGTCACAATCTAAACTGAACTTAACTAAAACTTTGTAGTTCCTTTCAAAAACATCATAATTGTAAGATAAAGAAGAAGCAAAGGTAAACAGTAAACACCTAAGTAAAGTAACAGCGAGAAAAGCCCGAATCTCAAAAATTCACGCCGAGCGTCACAGATTAAACAAAGCGGCAGACGCGACGCGTTGAGAATACACGCCGTTTTGTATCATCCGGTGCGCCTGTGTGCGTCGAGCGTGAACAAAATGGCTGCTTAGTGCGCTTTGCTTATTCAGTTTATTTGCAAACAAACATTCATTGTGCAGCGGAATAAGTTCGCAGCGTTGCACCGTTTGAAATTTTCGGAATTTACCGTCTGCGTTCCTTGGCCTGTATTCACAGATCCGCTCCGCTGCACGGAGCTTACGAATAGTTTATTAAATTAACCTGACAACTAACCTTAATTTTATTGGTACCCAGACTAAATTAAATGTTTCTATTTTAACAAAATTATGTTAAACTAGACTTTGTTAGCTTAACGCTAAACTGTGATGAGTTTAATCTACACAAATGAAATTAATTAAAATGCCTTGTGACTGTTGAAATGTTAATGTAGAGTAACCTAAGCTTCATATTCTCCCTATGTACCTAATACACATTAATTAAGAAAGTATATATTTTTTCAACTATATGATATTATACATTTATATGATTATCTCTCTACGCCCAGAATTTGTTCCTTAAGTCAATAGTAAAATATTTTTGTGTTCAACACAGATCCATCGTCATCATCATCATCATCATCATCATCATCTACTACTACTACATACTACAAGGCACAGGTCTCCTCTCAGAACCGATTACCGAAGAACCGTTAGCTTACTGCTAACATTAAAAAAGCCACTCCTGTTAGGTCGAACAAAAACAAATTTTTCTTTGTATAGGAAACTTGATATTTTATTATTTTATCAACTCAAAGAAACAAAATCACAAAGGACAAAAATGTGGCAGTGAAACCTTCGTGAACGCGCAGAGAGTAAGTATGGTCACAGACAATTCCATAGTGCGATGTAAATCACAGAGCTGTCAACATTGAGTGTTACAGATAATAAATATTATGCGTTTGTTCGCATACATACTCCCCAGCAGGTGAAGAATGCTATGTATTATTGCTATAACAATATAAAATAAACAGTAATTAAGTTAAGCAAAGAAAGTATTTAGTTACATAATATAAAAGGCAAATACTGTAAAGTTAGATACATCAAAATCCGAACATGTTACATATTTATACTCAAAGTGCAGTTTTGAACTAAAGTTAATTGTGGGAAACAAAGGTTGATGTGTTTACATCCAAAACTTAATTATTATAGCTTATATTAATATTTTATGTTACAGATATATAAAGTAGTACCTATGTATATAAAACTAATATTATTAGATAGAAAGTGTAATAGGTAAATGTTATGCATTTGTTACAATATAATAGAACAACAAGTTTCAATTAAACAACTAATTAAACAACTCAAAGGACCATTCTTATTATATTATGTATAATATGAAACGTCAAGATAAATTCTTATTCTTGCAATAAAACTAATTTATGGATGGGACGATGATACTCCCCAGATGATGTCTTAAGAAGTGCAGATCTAACAAGGTTGTCACTTGTATTTTTATAAACTTGAATAACTTTGCCTAGAGGCCAGCAAGATGGTGGAGTATTCTCATCCTTAATTATAACTATATTACCAATTTCTAAGTTCTTAAATTTACATAACCACTTATTTCTAGCTTGAAGTTCAGATAAATATTGTTTATAGAACTGTTTCCAAAACATCTGTTTATAATGAGTAACCTTTTGAAACAAGGATAATCTATTTTCTGAAATATCACAAGCATTAGGTTCAGGTAAGTCCACAATAGGCGCCCCTATGATAAAATGACCTGGGGTCAAGCAAGCTAAGTCATTATGTTCATCATTCACTGGACACAATGGACGACTATTGAGGATTCCCTCAATCTGAATGAGTACAGTATTCAATAGTTCATAAGTTAACTTACTATTACATAATTGTCCTTTTAACAATGATTTTACAGACTTAATTCCAGCTTCATAAATTCCTCCCATGTGGCTGGCTAGAGGTACAGTAAAATGCCATTGAATTTTATTACTACTGCAAAAATTGACAATTGAGCTATAGGATTTTTCATTTTTAAACATTTTGTATAGCTCATTAAGCTCATTGTTAGCTCCTTTCAGAGTAGAAGCATTATCCGAGTATATTTGGCAGCAAATTCCACGTCTGGACACTAGCCTTTTTAGAGCATTTATGAAGGTCTGGGTAGACAAATCTCCTACTAATTCTAAGTGAATAGCACGAGTAGAAAGACAAACCATTAAACAAATATAACCTTTAGTGTATCTACAACTGCGAGTCATATTTGATCTTATGTGAATAGCACCACTAAAGTCGATGCCAACATGAGTGAATGCACGAACCAAAGACACTCTTGGACGGGGAAGGTCAGACATTTGTTGCTGGCAAGTGGAAGCTCTAAACCGAATGCATCGTACACACCTGTGAATAACTTTCTTCACTTCAATTCTACCCTTTATAGGCCAGTACTTCAGTCTTACATTGGCAAGTGTCGTTTGAATACCTGAATGCAATAACCTGGAATGATACTGTTCAATTATAAGTGTAGTTATGTGCGCCTGGCACGGTAAGATGCCTGGATGTGCATGATTGTATTGAATGTTTGAATGTCTTATTCGACCTCCTACACGGATAACTCCTTGGCTGTCCAAGAATGGATTTAATTTTCTCAGAGGACTAGATTTAAATGTGTAACAGTTATGTTGGCTATCTGTATCCTTCAATGATTGCAATTCCTTTATTTCCTTAGGGAAATATGTTTGTTGTACAGTTCGAATGATAAAGTCATGTGCATTATTTAACTCTGATACTGAAAGAAATGAATTATTCTTAACTTTGCTTCGGCAATTGCTGATGAATCTAAGAACATAAGCCATGACTCGGTTAAGTTTTGTAAAGTTTGAAAATCTATCAAAATATTCAAAGAATGTATGTGCAGTAGTGGCCATATGAGTAGTGTGAGGCTTAGGTTTAATCAGCTCTAATCTGCTGTCAGATTCTGCTACCGGTTGTGGAATAACAATAGGCCAGTTGGTAATATGTTCACAAGTCCACTTAGGGCCCGACCACCATAAATCCGAGTTGGTAAGTGCCTCAGCTGTGATACCACGAGTGAGCAAATCAGCTGGGTTCTCCTTGGTGTTAATATAAAACCAATTTTCTAATGAAGTCAATTCTAAAATCTCCATCAGCCTATTTGAAACATAAATATTATACTTCTTGTATGGTGACTTCAACCAGTGAAGTACAATGGCAGAATCAGAAAATAAGTAAGTATTTACTATGTTAAATTTGGTAAGTATGTTTTTTACTTTATTAGTCATTCGAGCTAAAAGCAAAGCAGATCCTAGTTCTAATCTTGGAATTGAAACTACTTTAATAGGACTAACCTTTGTCTTGGACATAACTAGAGTGCAAGTAGGTTTTTTGTTAGGGTAGGTAGCACGTAGGTATATGCATGCCCCATATGCATGTGAAGATGCATCACCAAATCCTAAAAGTACAAGTTCGGTTGGGATGTCAGAAAAATAATAACGTGGCAGTTCCATGCCTTTCAAGCATTGTAAGTTTTTATAAAATATTAACCACTGATTCTCTATATCTGCAGGTAATGAACTATCCCAATTTAAATTAAGTTTCCAAATTTTTTGCATTAAAATCTTAGCACTAATAGTAGTAGGCGATAGCAAACCTAGAGAGTCAAAAATTTGAGCAATGCTAGACAGAACTGTTCGTTTAGTGTGTTGAGTGGGCTCTTTGATAGGTATTGATATAGTAAAACAGTCCTTAGTAGGTATCCACTGTATGCCTAGTGTCTTGACAATACACTCAGGTGAGAATTCATATGAGGCAGAACTCAAATTATCTGAAAGATTGCTAGTGACATGCTCTAGGATATCCTTGCAGTTAGATGACCACTTGTGTAATGTGAAACCACCTTTATGTAATAGGTCAGTGACCTCATCACAAAGCTGTGTGACTGTGTGCATGTCATCAGCTCCATCCATTAAGTCATCCATGTAGCATTGTTCCTGGATGCACTGAGCAGCTCGAGGATGTGAATCTTGGTGTCTGTGAGCCAAATCTTTGAGTGTTCGACAAGCTAAGTAGGGTGCACACTTAGTGCCATATGTAACTGTTTTTAGCTGTAAGCATTGAATAGGGTCATGGTTTGTATCTCTCCATAATATTCTCAATAGAGAGCGGTGTTCAGGGTGAACTAAAATGTTTCTGAACATCTTTACTATGTCTGTAGAAAAAACAAATTTATGCATTCTAAACCTTATTATAATGTCTAGTATGTTATTATAGATGTTAGGACCTTCAAAAAGAGCATCGTTCAATGAGATACCACTGGAACTCTGAGAACTTGCATTGAACACGGTTCTTAATCTAGTAGAAATCGAGGAATCCTTCAAAATTGCATGATGAGGAAGAAAGTAGGTAGGGTATTTACCAGAAGATCTAAAGTCCCCTTGAACTATCTCGGCATGATCAAGTTCTAAAAATTCATGAATAAATTGTTTATATTGTAGGTATAGATTAGGATCTTTGCTAAATCTTGACTCCAATTGTAAGAGGCATCGATATGCTGTGTTGAAAGAATCACCTAATTTGTAAATCATCTCTTGATTGATAGGTAAATGAACTATATAACGACCTGTGTCATCAATTTTAGTGCTGTCAGTAAACAACTGTTCGCAGTATGCTTGATCTGGAGTGAGTGTTGGTTTGTTGGTTAACTCTTCTTGTTCCCAGAATCTAGATAATAGTTTGTCGCTATTGTTGTATTCAGTGAGGTGTAGATTCACTAGTGTATGTGAAGTGTGTTGGATCGCTCTTGTGTCAAGAAATGGACCTGATACAATCCAACCAAATACTGAGTTAATTAGACAAGGTAAGTTTTCGCCTAAGGAATATCTACCTTGCGTTATGATGTTATAAAATAGTTGTGCACCTATTAATAGGTCTATTTCACTGGGAATGTTGAATGTTGGGTCTGCTAGTGTGTGAGCAGTGTTTGTAGGTATGTTCAAGTTGTCAGTGGGGATATAGAAATGTGGTAGATTGACTGTAATATTATCCATCACTAAGCATGTAAGACTGGATTGATATTCACTGGTGCGTGACGCTATTCGAGTAGTAAGAGATACATTTGAATGTAAGTTAGAAGAACCTATTCCTTTGATAGAGCATTGATTAAGATCAAACTTACATTGCAGTTTGAGTGCTAACTTGTGAGTGATCAGGTTGACCTCACTTCCCGAGTCCAAGAGAGCCCTGGCTGTGTGCCACTGTCCATTGGCATCGGCTATCTTGATGACTGCTGTGGATAGTAAAATATGCATATTGTTAGTATTTTTAGTCATAGCTGTGTGAACAACAGGTGCGCTGTTGTCAGCAGTGTTAGCTTGAGTAGGTAATGTTATTGACTTTAAGCTGTCAGTAGATGTAGGCTTGTTTAGCGCAGACATCTGAGTGGGTGTAGTAATTTGAGATGCTATAGATGCGGGTTGCAAATCATTACCAGCAATATTCGCAGAATGCAGTGCCTTAGGGGTTATTTTAGGGCTGTCTATATGGATTGTGCTATGGTGCCTGCCTCTGCAGGTAAAACACTTGTGTTTTGAGCATGCGTGATTCTCGTTAAGTTTAAAAGGCTTCAAACAATTTCTGCAAAGTGAATTGTTTTTTACAAAGTCAAGTCGCTGTGTGGGAAGCAATTTCAAGAATTCAGGGCACTTAAATAACATATGCTGAGCTTTACATAATACACAATCACCATTAGTATGTTCGACTGTAGCGCTATGTGTTACCTTAATCTTGACTGGAGGCTGTGACTTGTTGTCATTCATTAACTCAAAAGCGGTTCTACGTAAGCTGAGGAATTCCAAAAGTTCTGTAAAGGTAGGTAATGTTGTTTCCTTTCTATTGATCTCCCAAGCAGCTCTAAGCGAATTGTCTAATTTTTGAGTAATAAGAAAAACTAATAATATATCCCACTTGCTAGTATCAATGTTGAGTGCATTTAATGAATCTAAACTTTGCTGTAATACAATCAAGAATTCTTTAAGGTTATTTTTAGTAACTGGAGCATGATTAACAATCGCTTTAATATGATGGTTCACAATAATCACTTTATTGTCGTACCTGTTGTTTAGAATTTCCATAGCTTTGGTATAATTACTGTCGGTGATGAGCATGGATCCGATGAGTCCTGCGGCTTCTCCTCGCAGGGCTGACTTTAGATATTGAAGCTTCTGCACTGGTGGTAGACTGCTGTCCCCGATGGCAGACATGAAGATATTCTTGAAGCTGTGCCAATCCTTCATTGTTCCATCAAAAGTTGGTAGATCTAATTTTGGTAGTTTGACGTGGATAGCGTTGAAATTTGAAGTGTTGTATTGAGTGGGTTCCGGCGTGGCACGCGCGTCGATGGCCTTTTGTAGTAGCGCCTTCGTAGTGTAGTACTTCTCCTCCACTGCGTTGCGGTCCTGTTCATTTTTGTCTTGATCTTCGTCTTCCCTTTCTATGTAAGTTTGGAAATTGTCGTATTTTTCTAGCAGTTTGTGTAGATCCGCGAGTCGTACCTTGAGTTCCGTTACGTCTACGTCTGACGTATCAGATTGGGCAAAGTTGTATATCCTCGTGATTCGACCTTTTACGGAGTTCCTTTGAGCGATGAGCCTGTCCAAGTCCAACTCCCCCGATTCGGAAGTCGTCATGATTCACGGCGAGGTTGATGTGAACGTGATGTGAACTTTGTGAATCGGCGCTGTGTTCTTCCATCCGTTGCTCGATGGACCAAAAAATGTTAGGTCGAACAAAAACAAATTTTTCTTTGTATAGGAAACTTGATATTTTATTATTTTATCAACTCAAAGAAACAAAATCACAAAGGACAAAAATGTGGCAGTGAAACCTTCGTGAACGCGCAGAGAGTAAGTATGGTCACAGACAATTCCATAGTGCGATGTAAATCACAGAGCTGTCAACATTGAGTGTTACAGATAATAAATATTATGCGTTTGTTCGCATACAACTCCTAGTAACCACAAAGGAGTGTTATTATGAAAACGGATGATATAATGTTGTACGGAATTTCATTACAACACTCGTTTGGATGATGTAATGGTTATTAGGACGTTGGGTGTTTTAATGGTTTTAATGTTGGCAATAAGCTGTTTCAGAATCTTTAATAGAGGATTTAAAGCATCGGTGTACCGGAACTGATGGTAAAACACACAGACCGTGAGTAAAACACAAATAGCTTCTCTTTTACCAAATTCGCGTTCGCGCGGTCTCCCTCTATCGTTTTTCTTTTGACTGCGTCATAGAGTACGAATTAAATTCTCTAGTAAGAGTGAGTGGTGGGTTCCTAGAACTAATATAATCCAATCTAGTTTGTATGTCGAATGTCGTCGCATGAATATGCATCGCCGTTTCTCCATACAAATTGCGTTCCTTGCGGGGTATTGAAAAGCAATATTTAGTGTATAACGAGATAATAATGAGTATTAGGTACTAATAAACATTATTATTACTATAAAATTAATTATTTATTATTCTAATTAGGTATTTCGTACCGAGAGTCTTTGGCTGTGGCCTGCGGCTAGGTCAAGTGACATTTACTACCTTGCTTAACAAGCCTAATTAATAATAACATATCTAAGTACTTAATTACAATTTTCTACCGAATGAAAGTCTGCTATGACGGCCAGTATAAATATTAAAACGCACAAATGCGTGCGCAGTAATAATTGCACTCTCCATTCCCTCACTTTCATAACTAGATGCTAACCAATCCTACAAGTTAGGAGATATATTAGACACAGTATCAACGACTGTACGTGCTCTCCGAGGCACGTGGGTGTGACACTATGTCAACTTCCATCTCCGAGATTTTATACTGAGAATTGCTTGATTTCGTGTTCCTTCTTGCTGATTTAACCCCTTTCCATTAATCACAATATAATGATTCCTAAAAGATAATGAGTGACGACTTAAAGAGCAAAGAGACCTGGGAAATGAAATGAAATGAAATATACTTTATTGTACACCAAAAACATACATTAAATGAAAGAAACATACATTTTAAAAGAAATAGGTACAAATGGCGGCCTTATCGCTTAGAAGCGATCTCTTCCAGGCAACCTCGTTGAGGAGAATATAATAACTAGTGAGAAGGGTTTAAGGGTATACGCTAATATAAGAGGAAATTAAAAGTGGGAAGTGTTTTCCCCACGCCTACAACCGGGCAAGAAGACTATTGCTGGTTCACATGGTACACACGACAATTAGAAAGCACTTTGTGTTTGCATTAAAAAAACTTTCTATATTTTTATTGCCCCGAGGCCTGTCCATCGGCCCCAATATTCCGACCCAGCCTTGGCCAAAGGTACAAGACCGCAATCTGTCTTTGGCAGATTAATAAAGCCATGGACAAATCTAGCGGAAAAACGCGCGCGAAGTTCCGCTCCAATAAGTCGTATTCAAAGTGTTTAATATGTCATGCTGGTCGGGTTGTAATGTTAACCACTTACCAGCATCAGGATCACCGCTGCGTATGGGGGCCCCCTGAGTGTGGTCTGGTTTCCACAGGTCTTCGTCTGGTGTCCACACTCATTTAAATCTCGCGTAACACAAGGATATTATTATGTATTAGAGAACGGCGTGATAATGTTAAGGGTTTTATTTCCGAGCGGTTACTTTCGCGTCCGCACGGAGTTCGTCGCGGTAAGTTGTCTGAAGTTTGACAGTACAACGCGACTTGGTGATACCAGCGCTGGGTTGGCGATCCCTTTTTTGGAAGCGGCCACATTGGTAAACCTGACCAACTATGGTTAAAAATACGAGAGAGAAACAGTCTGTTTTGTGAACTGAATAAAAGAAATATGAAAGTATTGAACACAAAGGTTAGGTTATGCGTTCATCATCACATGGGTAGCGAAGCGTAGTCTGTTTTAATTATAACAACTTAAACACACCTTACTTTGACACACGTCACAGCCAGCGCGTTACGTATTCAACTGTGTATCAAAATAAATAAAGCTGAGTTTAAGTTGTTGTAACCTAAAGGCCACCCCACAAGCCTTGTGCCTTATGCAAGCGTCAAATCTGCGCGGACAAATCGCCGAAGAATACCGCGCGTTTTTCCGCTCGCGAAATTCAACCAAATTGGTCCTTGGACACGCAAAGTTTTATTTACTTAGTGACAAGTTTTGTTTACTTAGTCACTGACACTCGATGCAGTGATTAATATGGCGTGAATAATGAACTGAACTTTTTGATGGCCCCAATAAAAAGCGTTTGCTCACGCAAGGGGTGCCGTCAAATTGTTTTTTTAATGCTCACGATCGTGTGGCACGTGCCTATTTGTCATACCTATTAATTTTGTATGCTGTTTAATTTGATATGCATTATCTGTTTAAATCAATATGAAAAATGTTTTGTTACATGCACGCTAGTTAATTTGTTTTGGCCGTGTACAAAGATTGCATTGAATCAAAAAATTTTGAATAATAAACAAAAATCAATGAGAAATAAAATAATTACGGGCCTTTACATCTTGATATGTTAACTTTTGATGTAGTGTTGAATGACGATGAAGTTTTTTTGGCTACATTTATTTGGTCTTAGGACACTGAATTTCAGATCTGAATTGGATGTATCTCCTATTTTTGTAAGTCTTAAAGAAAATCTATAATCTACCTATATCAAGCGAAGCTAGTTTAATAAAATCACGAGAACAGGAAAATTACTTACATAATATAATTTCTTTTATATTTTGTCCTTGTCGTAAACCACATAAAGGGAGAATCGAAAATTGATTCTTACGTGCCATCGTTCCATTCCGTGTCGCGCATCAGGACGTGACCTTATCTGGGGCCATAAAAGAGCTATACATCAAACTAATGATCCGGTCGGCATGTTCTTCGCTATATTGCGACATATCGACACCGACAGGTCCATAATAACATAATAAATGCTAGATTTATGGGGCTGCGACCTAAAATATTTCATCAAAATTCTCACGGACATAATATGATATATTCCAAATTTAATTAATATGCCCCTATGTTTTGTCGAGACAAATTAATTATCATGAAGGTATTTTAATAGATTCGTTATTTTAAAAATTATTTATTTCGTCTGCTGATGGATCCATTTCTAATTGATTATTACAAGATTGCGCTTCACCTTCTTCGATCTTCATTTATGATATTTAAAAGATAACAACAAGCTATAATTAAAAAAATTAAAATGACGACTGCCCTGCCAAAAAATGGTTATAAAAAGTTAAAAAAGATGGTCGCAGTCACTAAGTATGTGTGGGGATGGTGTAAGGATTCTAACGATACCCCATACATCCAAATTTGTTCAGGCACTTATAAGGTATGGTGGATTAAAGAATATGGACTAGATTAATCATGCTAGAATTTTCCTTTGCCCATAACAGCGCCGTATATCGTATCATCCCAGGTGTATATTATACATGTTTTTCTTTTATCCTGGGTTCTCTTCCGCGATTGGGCGTTGTCCGTCCGTTTATCGCGAGTAATTATACGTATTATAAATCTACTCATATACCCCTGTAATTATATTGTGGCTCTGCACGCAAGATATTTTTCTAAACACAAAAAAATGTTATTTTGATTTAAACGTTCCATATAAAAAGGTAACATGACTCATGGCGCAACCCTATCTACTTATAAAGGGTTAACCCCTTAATATTTATCGTTCGCGTGAGTTCCACAAATTAATATTAATTTCGATCCACACACATTCCGTTTGACCATCGAGATAAACAATTGCAGAGCAACAGACCTCATACATTAATCGTCAAAACGGTGCTTCATGCATGCAACCTCATGCTTACAAACCTCGGAACTGTTTAAGAAAACATTTACCTCCTATTTATCTCTTGTACCCTTGGTGCATCTCCGTAAGAGTTGTATCATATGAAAAAGTGGGGAATCTTAAAAAAGCATGCTCATAAAAAAGTATATTGTTTAATTGAAGATTATATAAATAATAAAAACGCGCTCATTTGACTAACTTCAGGAATGCGCAAGAAAGCAGTTTAATTATGTACACAAGATAAAGTGGTTATTTGTTTTTTTTTTTTCAAAAGAGCATCTGTTAAGTTTCATGCTGATTCATTCTTCTCGGTTGGAACGACTTTCCGAACACGTGGTAAATTCACTTGACGATTCGAATAAAATATTTTCTATTCTATTATACATATTCTAATCTAAAGCTATTAAAAATATTATTGACAGACAAAGTATAAAGAGATTCAGCGGCAATTTGCTAAAACCAAAAACGCTGTCAAGTCGAGAGCGTGTTGCGAGACTTTGTACACTCTAGTAATGTGAGAGCTCTCTCATCGTAGACGGTTACGCAACGCTCGTCTGCGAGTGCCATTATAAACGCATTTCTGTGTGATTCCACCTAAGTGGCCGCCGAGTGCGGTATCAGACGTCAAATTACGCCTCTTTTATTATTTTTTCATGCTAAGTAGAGATATCTAATATTCATTTGGAGCGCTCTCTTCTTGCCGTAACGATGAAATGCCAAGTTATTATTCTCTCATTCGGAAATTGTTCATTGGCTTTGGCTCGGATTTCGTGCTTTAGTGACGCAAAAAATGTTATCCAATTATGTTGAGAGTTTTTTACATTTACCCTGATATCAACGATTTTTATTCTTTTAAAGCTCGAACCCTGAATATTCCCGGAATAAAAAGTATCCATGATCACTCCCTGCATAATCCACTATCTATCTGCCTTTGGAAGTCCCGTCAAAATCAATTTAGCTGTTCCGATTTAATCACAGAAAAACACTTCAAAACTTATTTATATGTATAGACGTAGGTACAACAAAATACACTAACTAATAATTGTGATACACCTAAGTTTAACAAACTGCTAGCGGTGTCAGCCTTAGCTGGATAAAATGAGGTCTAACAGTATTTCGGTCTTTAACTTTTTAGCCATATATGCACAAATAATACCCACCACTAATAGACTTATTACTAACAATAAGCATAACAAGAGATAAAGTTAGTAAACTAAAACCCGACTACTCTTAATAATATTATATTAATTTAGTGTGCAGAAAAACGTGTATTCAACTGCGTACTAATGTAGAATTCGAAGAAAGCGTGGGGCAAGCAGAGCTAGTGGCACCATCTGTTACGTCTATCCGAAACTAACTTAGTTTTCAAGTTTTGCCGCTCGAAGGTCACTTCTCGATTTTTCTCGTACATAAAATGTAGCCTATATCACCCGGACCATTACAAGTTACAACGAATCAGTTGATTCCTCATTCATCAATACATACATATACATACATACATACATAGATTGCTAAAATCATAACCCTTCCTTTTGGCTTTGCCCTAGACGGGTAACAAATCGATGCACACTAAGCAGGCTAAAACTCACAATCACTTTTGCTTTTGTGTTATTCATTGTCAATGTAGTAGGACTTAGGAGTATGTACATTCATTACGTGAAACAACAAACGGACACCAAGTCCGGTTCCCTTGCAGTGCCTATTTGTAGGCGTCTCGTCGCTTCGCTCGCAAACATTGTCTTTCGAAGTCCTCCAACGTTTTGTCTAGCGACCGAGAGCGAACTGGTGTTTGTCGGAAGAACAAACGCCCGTCTAAATCCACATTGTGACTGGAATCACTATTCACTGAGTGAACGTATTGTCTGAACGCAAAGAGGACGAGGATGCTATGTTTTACATCGGTATAAGGACCTCCACGCTGCACCAATATCATATTACTCTAGTTTAAATAAAATGTTATTTAACTACAAGTTAGCCGCTTGACTGCAATCCTTACCTGATGGTATAAATGACGATGAAGTAGATGAAAGTGGGCTAACTTGGAACATACCCCTGATTGGTGTCTACACGGCATCGTCCCGGAACGCTAAATCGCTTGGCTTTGCCGGTAGGTAACCAGCCACGGCTGAAGCCTCCCACCTTCTAACTTTTAATGGAATAAATTAAAAAAAAAGTGTAAATCTCCCCTGACGTTTGGAATCTCTAGGTTAAATATGTTTGATATACTTACCCAACATTCTGTTTGTTACCCACCACCTTGTTTCAATGTAGGGGCCATAGAGCCTGAATTAAAAAAAACATAAACATAACATCATGCTTCATTGACTTCACAGATAACGAGAAGGATGCCTTGTTTTACCGCAAAGTGTGAGCTTTAGAGGTTCATCGCTGAAATGCTGTGTAGGTATTCTGTGTACCGCAGAATTAAGAATATGCATAGAATAGGTATAGAAGTGATAAAGTGACGTGAACTTGTGGCCTCGCAGGTGTGTCATACAGAAACAACAGCGCGCATTATTGCAAAACAAAGGTATATTTATTTTACCTTTTAGAGGAGGAGCTACTCGATTTTAAATATCTATCACAACTTTATGGATGGAATTTTAAAAACTCCCTCCGTAACGCATATCTAAGATACTCAAGGAATATTTTTTCCACTCAATGTCCATTCCGTTCAGTCTTGTGCGTTGTTTGTCAATCAGTCTGTCCCGGTATTTGTTTTATAGGATACCAGATGCAGTGCTGGGTGCGATTCCGTGTAGATACAGTAAAACTAGAAAAAAAAAAGTTTATTTTAACACAAAGGTCTCTCTCTAATCGTAACAAAAATTATGAACTCCAACATTAACCACGTATGCACTTTAAACTGCGAAAATCTCTCTCTTACAACAATAGAATAGTATTTGCGACATGAATTTCGGGCGCCATTAAAACTGGCTGCACCATCCCCGGCATTCTATCCGGAAACGTCCGATGCATTTGTCCGCGAAACCAAGTTATTTGCTCTACGGAACCGGGCGCCCGGTCCGGTCGTATTGTTCTTGACCGGCCGCGGAACTGCTCCGTTCTGTGTCTCGTAAAAGACACCTCTATTGCTGGAGCTTGCGTGTGTGCGTGTAATTTATGCGTTCGAAAACCCGGGAAAGAAACTGTTATGTTTCCTTCTAGAGCGACTTTTCTTTGCGCCATATTCCAGACGTATCGAGCCATTTTTAACCCCCGACGCAAAAACGACGGGGTGTTATAAGTTTGACGTGTCTGTGTGTGTGTGTGTGTGTGTGTGTGTGTGTGTGTGTGTGTGTGTGTGTGTGTGTGTGTGTGTCTGTCTGTTCCCCTGTGGAGCTCAAACGGGTGGACCGATTTGAATGCGGTTTTTTTTTTGTTTGAAAGGTGAATTAGTCGAGCGTGTTGTTAGCTATATTTGATGAAAATCGATCCAAGATGGCCGCCGCTACAAAATGGCGGATTACATATTTTTTCACAACTCCCTTAATATGGGTATCAAATGAAAGGGCTTGACTAGTAGAATATCACTATTGCAAATCCAAGATGGCCGCCTCCACAAAATGTCACAGAATGTCGGGGGTTTTTTAAATTTTCAATTTATACTTGTCTCTTATAAAATTAGTTTACCACTTTTTTATGTTTCGCTTCGAATTATTTCAGTTTTAAAGTTTGTGTGTCAAATGCTATTTTTCTTGACTATAATAAATATTACTTAACTAACTTAATCATTGTTTTTTTACTGGCCACGTCTGGAACGTAGGTAACGTTCCGTGCATCGTAAAGATTGCTTTATTGCTAAGCTTGCGTGTGTGCGTGTAATTTAGGCGCTCTAAAACCCAGAAAGGAACTGTTTTTTCGTAAGTACAGTGTATTCCTTTTTTGTTGGGTGGAGGCTTTTTCTTTGTTCTGTTAGAAATAAGGCTAGCATGATTCTAATAAACCTAGTTGAGTCCTTTTATGTATTTTTCTAATTTATTTCAAGTTTAAACGTTGCGTGCTTGCTTATCCCATTTTAAACATTTTTGGTTTACCTTTTCAAACGTAATTTCTCGTGTTTTTAATTTTTAATAATTGTTTCTCTAAATAAAGTTTTTTCCTATTGTGGTATTTGTATATCTGTTGTAGGTAGGTAATCTTTTCTATGTAATTATATTTTACTTACTTTTCTTCTGTTCTTTTCTGCTTTTAAAATATTATGTACCTACCTAGCTGTAACCCGCATCTGCATGAAATTTCTGTTTTCATGCAGACGGACAAGGGACAAACTCACTATATATATTTATACTTAGGTACTGTGTCGTCTGTTATGTCTATCCGAAACTAAATAATATTTTACCTTTGCCGCTCGAACGTCGCTTCTCGATTTTTTTACTTGTACCTGCGTATCTATATAAAATATAGTCTATGTCATCCGGACCATAACAAAGACCACTAACTGACACCTCATTCATCAAAATCGGCCCAGTAGTTTAGGCGCTACGGTGGCACACACAGAATCTCATACAAAAATCGCCCACAAACATACATACCTACATAGACTGCCCTTCCCTAAATCATAATCCTTCCTTTTGGCTTTGCCGTAGTCGGGTAAAAATAGCTGTTAATTTTTAAAAACTATATGTATAAAATAGAAGTAAAAGGTTTAAAAAGAACCAAAATGCATTATTCCACTCGGCATACCGCTGTCTGTGACGGACGGATGTGTCGGCCATTCCGTGCGCATCTTGCTGAGTTATTCGCACAAAATGGCGGCGCGGCGCCACTTGCGAGCATGCATTGTGCCGTAACGTTCCGGAAATGGATGCGAGCATTGTTGCGACATAAAGCCACTAATTTTTGTCCTAAAGACCCCTATTTAGTCTAACGAGCTGTATTTTAATAACGGGTAAGTACTTTAAACTTTGAATACAAAATGTCCAACGACATACATTAGGTACTGTAAGCTATGAAAATATAAATAGAAATATATTTTGTTTCGTACCTTGTACGCTATAAAATACCACACTGCAACGCTGATCGCGACGCGCTGACAGTCTCAATACAAATGGTGCGCGCGACCGACGTGCGCGACCAACATCAGCTTAGGAGGCCCTGAAATGCAAATGATCATAATTATTATATTCAAGGCTTAGCTGTTGAGATTATATTTTCGTACATACTCTGGCACATATGCGAATTGCATTGCATAAATGCAATATATACAATTATCTATACATTATACGTAGGTATTATATAGACACTAATTTACATTCACATCACCCATTTTCATCACATCACCATACGCATAAATAATCGCACAAACAAACATACATACACATTTATACATACACACACGCAATTTGTACTCTGTTAATTTTTATTACTTATTTTTTACTTTGTAATCTATTTGGCCTTACTATTCATTTCTACATTAACTGTATATGTAGGTGTATACAATATACATAATATTATTTTGAACGCTGTTGATTACTAATAAATAAATTGCGTTATTACAATTACCGCAACTATGGTTGTGATTCAGAAAATGTAGACATGTTTGATTTCTGGTAATATATTATTAGAAATATACGTTAACTGCACTTCTGGCACAGCAATATCAATGGTTGTGTTAATCCCAGTGTAATGTAGGCTTAGCTAATCATTGGCAGCCGCAACGTGAACGCGGCCGGGGCACATGTGACCGACAATCCGTTTTACCGCAACCCGGCGCCGGGGAAAAGACAGCGAGCTGGCAAGTTTGTATAAACTCTCTAAAATAAATCGGTAAAGAAAAAAATACGGCTCTATTTTATATCTACTTCTATTCAAGGCTTAGCTGTTGAGATTAAATTTTCGTACATATTCGGGCATTGCGTCATTATAAAACAATTACCGCAACTGTGGTTGTGATTCAGAAATGTAGACATGTATGATTTCTGGTAATATATTAATCGAGATATATGTTAACTGCACGTCTGGTACAGCAATATCAATGGTTGTGTTAATGCCAGTGTAATGTAGGCTTAGCTAATCATTGGAAGCCGCAACGTGAACGCGGCCGGTGCACATGTGACCGACAATCCGTTGACCGCAACCCGGCGCCGGGGAAAAGACAGCGAGCTGGCAATTTTAAGTATAAACACCAAGATTTTTCATTGCTTGAATTCTCTAAAATAAATCGGTAAAAAAAAATACGACTCTGTATTTATACTTCTATTCGATAATCGTTTATCGTTATTTCAACAACCATGAAATGGTTATTTGAATTAAATGGTTGTCATTCAGAAATGTTTATTATTTGATTTTAATTGTTGTTGTAATGTTTCATGTTAATTGTATGTCTGGTGCGAATCGAGCGCTACTGATCAAAAGATAGAGAGTGAATAATTTTCTATACAACGTTAGTTTTACTTTGCGCAAAAACCGAAACACGTGTCAAATATTTTTACATTAACAATATTTATACAAAATTTCAAAGAAATATAATGAAAAGTAACGAAGTTATAAGCTTGTTATGTTGCGTCGTTGTCCTCGAAAAAAATGGTCACCGCAAGCCGTCGCCGCAGCGACTTGCGATCGACGCGAGTTGAATGACCGCCGCTGTGTGCCGTCCGTCAGCTGATGCGCGGTAAATCGTTGTGTCTAAGCTTGTAGGATTTCAAAATATTTTTGGACAAAAATATAACACTATATAAAAACTAGTGTTGCGCTCGGTGCGCGAGCTGCAAGCAGCTCGCGGGCCTTGTAGTCTCTTCAATATTCGTAAAATAAAGAAATGTGAGGCTATACCAAATACCAGTATATTCTGGAGAGTCTCTTGAAAGATAGAAAGAAATATTGGTATCACGTCTCGTATCTTTTCTGAAAGGACACTAATGACTTCTATGCATGCGTTTAGTGGAAAAAAAGATCTAAGTACAAAAATGTTCTGGGGAGCCACTTGAAAATTAAAAAGAAATTTTGTATGGACACGAATTTTTACTGGATCACCAAAGGGCCTAAGGTCTTGAACATTTTTAGTTTCAGGACCATGCCTCTATGATTGATAGTTTTTGCGGGCCATTAGGGTACTCTGGTAATTTTTCCACATTCACTACGTTTTGTATTTTTTGGGGGAAAAAAAAAAATCTTTTAAGTTCAATTTACTTATACGTGTAGTGGGGGGAAAAATTGTATACAAAAATGTCTAAGAGAGCCTCTTAAAAAGAACCCAAAAAATTTGTATGGAGAGAATTTTTTTTTTGTTCGGTGACTATCTTTTTTTTTGCCCATTCACCCAATGGCCCAAGGTCTTTAACAACATTTGTTTGGAACCATGCCTGAATGACTGGTAGTTTTGGAGGACCCATAAGGTACTCTGGTAAATTTTCCACATTCGTGACATTTTATAATTTTCCTGAAGAAAGACCCATAAGTTCTACGCATATAAATAGTGAGGGAAAAAAGTTCCACACAAAATTGTTCTGGAGAGCCTTTTGAAAAGAACCCAAAAAATTTGTATGGAGAAAATTTTTTTTTGTTCGGTGGCCATCTTTTTTTTACCAGTTTACCCAATGGCCCAAGGTCTTTAATAACATTTGTTTGGGACCATGTCTGTATGACTGGTAGTTTTGGAGGACCCATGAGGTACTCTGATAAATTTTCCACATTCATGACTTTTCATAATTTTTCTGAAGGAAGACCCATAAGTGCTACGCACATAAATAGTGAAGAGAAAAAAGTTCCATACAAAATTGTTCTGGAGAGCCTCTTGAAAAGAACACAAAAAATTTGTATGGAGGAAATTTTTTTTTGTTCGGCGGCCATCTTTTTTTTACCGGTTCACCCAATAGCCCAAGGTCTTTAATAACATTTGTTTGGGACCATGTCTGTATGACTGGTAGTTTTGGAGGACCCATGAGACACCCTGGTAAATATTCCACATTCATAACGTTTCGTATTTTTCCTGAAAGGACACTCATGAGTTCTATGCATGCGCTTAGAGATAGAAAAAAGTTCCATACAAAAATGTTCTGGAGAGCCTCTTGAAAATTAAAAAAAAAATTTGTATGGACGCGAAAATTTTTTTTGTTCGGTGCCTATCTTTTTTTTACTGGCTCACCAAAGGGCCCAAGGTTTTGAACATTTTCAGTTTCAGAACCATGTCTCTATGACTGATAGTTTTTGAGAGCCTTTGGGGTACTTTGGTAAATTTTCCACATTCATGACGTTTCATATTTTTCCTGAAGGAAGACTCATAGGTTCTACGCATATAAATATTGAGGCGAAAAAAGTTCCATACAAAATTGTTCTGGAGAGCCTCTTGAAAATTAGCAAAATTTTTGTATGGAGACGAAATTTTTTTTTGTTTGGTGGCCATATTTTTTTCACCGGTTCACCCAATGGCCCAAGGTTTTGAACATTTTTTGTTTCGGGACGGTACCTTTCCGACTGATAGTTTTCGAGATCCCTTAGGGCACCCTAGTCAGTTTTCCACGTTCAGCTCTCTCTATAATTTTGTAGACCTTATATTTTTTAATTTTACACACATGAAAATTATGGTGAAAAAGTCCCATACAAAATTGTTCAGGAGAGGTGATCAGTACCTGACTTCAAGTAGCTTTATATATATAATGGTTGGATTCGATTTTGTTACTGATTCTGAACAAACTACTTTCAGGTTTTGCGTAAAGTAAAACTAACGTTGTATAACAAGATATTTTGTTTCATGAAGTTTTACACTACGAAAGTCTCTAAAATAAATACAACGAAATTACTATAGATATTAACTAATAGCATAAAAATTACATACTTAGTCGTTCGCTCGCCGGATCTCGTACGCAACGAAAGTTATACCTACTCGTCTAATTCAGGAGTTTCGTCTAATTGAGCTATTTCTCAACATGTTTACATGCGGGTGTTACAACCAAGAATTCAATGATGACTTTGCAGCGTTTGTTAGCATCACCATGAGTTTCCCTGCGCTGCGATCACAGACGCAGTAAGGGAGACATTTCTCGCCTTGAGGCTGTTTAACAAGTAGTCTCAAGGCGTGTAATGTCTCACCTACTGCAGTCATCCTCAACGAGCTCCATGGACTACCAATTAACACCTATTCATTTGAAGGAGGACTTGGAAATAATAAAGGCTGACATAACGGAGTTGAAAGAATCCCTACAGTTCGCGCATGATAAAGGGTTTCTCCGAAAGGGTTGATGCCGTCGAATCTGGTCTGAGTCAACTTCAAAAACTGGCTGAGGACGTACCGAAGTTGCGGGCTGAGGTTATCAAACTGAGTTCGAAAAGAAAAACGAGAGGGACCAATGGCTGCGCATAAATAATATTGAAATTAAAGGTGTCCTGATTATAAAAGACGAAAACCTTTTGGATATTACGATAAAAATGGAAGGCTTCTTTCTGGGATGCACAGTAAAAAAAGATGACATCAAGATGTTCTAAAGTTCCCACATACCAAAAGAATACTTCAAAAGCAATTATTGTTAGTTTATTAACCGTTACATAAAAGATCTTGTGACAGCTATGAGGAAACGCAGACAGCTCTCGCCCAATACACTCCGTTTTACTAGCGACAGTGGTAGGTGGTGGTAGCATATATGATCATTTAAGTATTGATTAAACTGTAAAGCAACTGTTGATTAAAGCGAATGTTAAATATTACATAGTCTTACTGCTCATCCACACGTTCGCCAACATGCTGGCCCATCTTATGGGCCAATATGTTGGCCCAACGTGTAGAGCGGGAGTTGGAAGGTATTGGAACGATGGCCCGCAAGTTGGCCCGCAGGTTGGCCCGGAGCATACTGTGGACCTTCCAACGTGTGGACGCGAACACAAACTCCTCGACCAACCTTCCAACATATCCGCCATCATGTTGGCCAACGTGTAGAGGCGCCTTTAGGAAAAATCAATTCAAAAGAGTGCTAATTTTCAATTTGGGTAAAACACTCAAAAATATGGACGAGAAAATCGTTAACCTCCAAAGTGTTCTACATAAACAACCAAAATTAGTTATTGCCGCAATCGCATCTAATCGCAACCGCATTCCGCATCTCTTAAACTCTAATAGAAAAGCATCTCCATTAGATAGCAATCGAGAGGATTTGCGATATTCAAACGCTGAATTAATCGTAGTGCAGTCCGCGGGCTTAGCTAATCATTGCGAGCCGCAAACGTGAGCGTGGGCGATACGAATACTAGGTACCATAGAAATATATTATCAAGGTAGAACGGCCTTGTGGGAGGAAACCGCGTATCAAACTTGTGTACACTTGTACACATGTTTTCAAAGTCACAGTCGGTACTGAGATTTTGACGGTTACTACTTATTTGTTTTAGTGAACATAAATAACCGTGAAAATGCCATTTTACGCTATTTCGAACTGTAAACACTTCTTTTAGGAATAAATTGCAAAAAAGAATTAATTTCCTGTCACATGTATAGCCTACCCCGCACTACGAAACACCGAGCGATTTTTCAATAGACGGAATTTCACGTACATGCACTGCAAATAAACCTTGCGACTTTTTGCCTGTTCTATGTCCTACTCAGTTCTCGCCTGAGACGCATGTTTAAAATGGACAACTGAACTAAAATTTTAATTTAACTATCACTACGGCTTAAAACACGCATCAAAAAAGTAATAAGTGGTTATGTTACGCGCGAATTCTTAGTAAACAGTGGTGATCGCCGATCTATCTACCCTATTTACTGTATGCCTGTGAATACGACCGACGACCGTCGACCGACAATCTGGCGACCGCAACCGGCTGCCGGGACAACCGCTTTCCTATTAATACCTATCTGATAAAATACGGTGTACTTTGTTAATTAGTAAGCTTAGTTGAAGCGGTATTAAACTAGGTAAAACGGAATTCTACTATTAATCAAATGTGATGTGTTCGTACAGTGAAAATATTACGGTATGCCTACAACTCGAGCTTAGAGATAAATGTTATCAGTTAACAATATCATAGTAATTATCATTAATTTATCAAAAGTTATTATAATAAACTTCAATTACACTTGAATTAATTTTGTACTATTCAAGAAATTTAGTAATCAATTAGTAATTTAATATTCAAAAAATATTCAAATCAGCCTGAAGTCGTCCACAGCTCGACCAAAGTCTTTTTAAGGGCACGCCTTCAAATATTCAAATAGGTACCATCTTCCGCCTTCCTCAGCCCCCTCCTTGAACTCATAGGTCATCATCATCATCATCATCATCATGATCAACCCATTACCGGCTCACTACAGAGCACGGGTCTCCTCTCAGAGTGAGAAGGGTTTTGGCCATAGTCTACCACGCTGGCCAAGCGGATTGGCAGACTTCACACACCTTTGAGAACGTTATGGAGAACTTCAGGCATGCAGGTTTCCTCACGATGTTTTCCTTCACCGTTAAAGCAAGTGATATTTAAATACTTAAAACGCACATAACTCCGAAAAGTTAGAGGTGCATATCCCGGGATCGAACCCACGACCTCCGATTAGAAGTCGGTCGTCCTAACCACTAGGCTATCACAGCTTCAACTGTGAACTTCACATGACCTATGAGTTGCTGTGAACTTCACAGCAACTCATAGGTCATCAAACATTAATTAGTGCTAGTTCGATTATTTATGTTTGTGCAACTAAAACTTGACTAATTAATGTAAGTTTCCCGCCAACTCCACACAACATTATTTTGTCTCTTTTCGTCAACAACATACATGTACTATAACCAGAATAAAAACGACGTGTAAAATTGTTAATTAAGCGTTAATTGCCTACAAAGGTACCGAAATAAATGGTTCACATATCCGACTGGGTAGCGGCCGAGAATGGAAGACGTTGACTTTTCAATTAAGCCCGATCCGCGCCGACGAGTTCGATTAATCAATCGCAGGCCCCAACTCGGCCCAGTCGATATCTGAAGGGTAGTGTAGCGTGTACGCACCAATTACAAGCCCGATTCGGAGATCTTGAGATAACAATTCTAGTTGCGTGGATTCACTAATCTTTTTTAACCCACGACACAAAAATGACGGGGTGTTATAAGTTTGACGTGTCTGTGTGTGTGTGTGTGTGTAGGTACATATGTGTGTGTCTGTCTGTTCCCCCGTAGCGGTCAAACTGATGAACCGATTTGAATGCGGTTTTCTTTTTGTTTGAAAGATGATTGAGTCGAGAGTGTTGTTATGTTTGATGAAAATCGATCCAAGATGGCCGCCGCTACAAAATGGCGGATTACATATTTTTTCATAACTCCCTTAATATGGGTATACTGTACTGGAAAACCACTCTTTTAATATTAAAATGATATGAGATGACGAATGATCTTTAATGACAGACGAAGCTGTGAGGCGGTTTACATATAGCCACATGATCCATACCCCATATGCCACATGTCCAATAGAGGCCGTTAGAGCCAAATGCCTATTGCACTGCGGCAGTTATTAATCTAATCGCTGGAAACGACTGCTGCCCATTTAGCCCTGATGTTTCAATAAGCGCGCCAAACAATCCACGACATTTCAGCTGTCTAATGTTTCAATAAGCCTTGTTTGTCTGCGGTCACTTTGTAGCGAGCAGTTTATGAACCCCTTTCACAGGTCACGCCGCTTCCATCCTCGACTGTGTAATGAGAATTGGATATTTGACGATTTTATTTTATTCAAAAGCTAAAAGCATGCTCGAGAAAATCTTCTAAATATACGGAAAAGGTGACAGACTGACCAACTGACTGACTGACTGATCTATCAATTCACAGTTGACATAAGGGGGATAATAGGGGTTGAAAGTTTGTATGAGATTTATATGAATCCACACGGACAAGTCGCGGGCATCAACTAGTATAATAATAAACAGTGGAAACAGAAAAAAAAAACTAAAAAGTTATAGTTATAGAAGTTGTAAGATTGCTCACTTGGCACGTACACTCTCACAAGCTACCAACTTCATAGAAATTTAGTTTTGTGCGATTATACATAAAGCGCCGAATGGCCACTCAATTTACTCTACGGTTTTGCGTGAAGGGGATGTTGAATATTTATCTATTTTCAATAACGGTCTCTAACCTAACCCTATTACCGATTAAATATTATAATCTCGGTATATATTAGAAATAGGTGCATTAATTTATTATTTACTGCTGCGTCCGTAGTGGCGAAATGTTCATTACATGGCCTGGCTATTAATCTAATGGGGTATATTGCATTCGACCACAACCGCAATTGCGCGCCAGGCTCGCGTCCACTGGATACTTGCAGTGCCCCGAAATCAATAATCGTATAAGATTTCTGTGATATTACTATTATATATTACTTGCATTTATATACATATGTGATCAGTGTGACTCGTTTTTTTCATAGAAGGTACTACTCGTATATACTAGAAATACATATAGGTACATAATATGTATTGTGTACCGATTAGTTATTGTGCAAACTTTTCAATGAAGTAATCCTAGTTTGCACAGTAACTATAGTCCATTAATTAATATAGCGTGTTATTGTAGCTGTCATTATATACATTAAATGTCATTATAACAAACGTCACAGGTATCAAGCTATATTTAATGGACTGTAATCGGTTTCATTACAACAAGCGCAAACAGGTTATCGAATTGAAATAGGATACGTTCTAAATCTGATTTTTGTCCCATTAAAAAAGAATATTCACAATCTGATTAATAGTTTCGGAAAAATGCGTGGACCTACAAAATATCAGTAGGTAGACACTTGTAAATTTTGTATATTTATTTGGAAACTCTAACAGATAACGATTTGTCGATAATGCGTTTCCAATAATATTACATACAATATAATTTTGTATGTATGTAATATTATTGTGTCGATATTATGTGTCGAATTGATAACCTCCTTTTTTTGAAGTTGGTTAATAAAATCACCTTCGATATAAGACATTTCGCCTACGTAATCAATTATTTTCCTTTTGTAAACGTATCATGCCAAACGGATTCCATTAAGAAATCGATGGAATTTTCTTAATAAGCTTATAGATTTGCATAATATTTTAACTGCCGTTGAATGAAACAACATTAGAAACAACGATATCTATCAAAAATACCGTAAGAGGCAATAAAAATTACGTAAAAGAAATCGAGATAATCGAAGAACTATCAGAATGTCGTTTAGATGCAATCGGATTAAATTCGATACTCGCCAATATATTATCTATCGATCGATAAGCAATAAATACCTCCCGCGGTTTGTGATAACTTTACTTATCTTTAATCTTTGCATACCTACTGAAAAGTGATGTGGAAAAGTTAAGGTTCCAATAAAATGAAATGGTAAAAGACTTAAACATTTTTCAAATAGCGATGTCTTGGAATCTGATAGTATTCTAAAGAAATGTTTACTAAAAATTCATACAAATTAGAAAACAGTACTTTATAAACTTTAACACTTTGACAATTATTATCAAAAACATAAGTACTTTACAAAATTTGTCGTTAATCTAAAATCACTCTTATGTTGTACGTAACAAAAGCGTCTTAGGAACGAGACGTAAAGCTTTTACATATTCAGAGTGCATTCGTAAAACAAGTTGTAATCGGATGTAGGTAATAAATCGCTCTTGGCCCGTTTAGATACATACACGTGTGAGGAATTTGGAATTTTGTAAACAGTTCACACGACTACTTATTATCGCATGTGAATCTGTAGAAGTTAATTTTATTCGTTTTAAGCAAGGGGTTTTATTATTATCAAACTGATTTTCACGAAAAAATTCTAAACAAAAATAAAACCGGCCAAGTGCGTGGCGGGCCACGCGCAGTGTAGGGTTCCGTAGTCACAATCCTCGAAAAACAGATATAACTCCTTAACCTGTGAACCCTACTTAGCCGTGATAGTTTTCCTTTAAAATTGATTATATACCCTACTGCTGTGAATTTTTTCAAGTTCCTATATACTGCCATTTGGCTGATAGAGGGGGGGGGGGACACTTGACTCTAATAATTTGCACTTTAAAACATCATATTTTACAAACGGATCTAGAAATCGAAAAATGATGTTCTCACACCCACAGTATTTTTAAAAGACCTATTCAACGATACCCCACACTATGGGGTAGACGAGAAAAAAAATATTCATCCCCACTTTACATGTAGGGGAGCTACCCTAAAAAAAAATATTTATCAAAATTTTATTTCACCACTTTGTCGGCGTGATTAATATTTATACTCATGCCAAATTACGGATTTCTAGCACTAATAGTCTCTGAGATTAACCGAGGACGGACGGACAGACGGACAGACGGACGGACATGGCGAAACTATAAGGGTTCCTTGTTTACTACGGAACCCTAAAAAAGTAGGTAATATCCAAAAAAAATTCACGATTTCAAAGTCAGAACTTATTATTATCTATATCTACGTAAGCTTAACTAAAAATAGAGACGAACTAATTACCGTTTCTGATTAGAAACGGTGGAGTTCAGGCTTTTTGAGGAGTTTTTTGGGATTTTAATGTATCGAAGAAATATTTTAATCATTATTATAGTTACACTCAGCCAATTTAGATTAAAAAAATATTTAAAAAGCACGTGTATTGTATGTATTGTACTTAATATGAAAATCTTTATGGTTTTCAACTTATGGATTGGTCATTTCACAGTGAAAGTAATTTGATTATAGTTGCATAGTTGATATACTGTATGATTAGTAATTTGATTATAAGTCGTTGCTTATAAGGCCTTGAGCAATAACATATTTTTGGTGTTCATCAAATTAGTTTCTAAATTAATTGCGCGACCCACGTCATTAAATTCCACTTTCCAGTTTCGGAATTATTAAAAACTCCAGTCAGTTGTAGGAGTTAACTTTTATTTTAATGTGTGAAAAATGCATGAATATAAATTAATGAATAATTTTCTACCTACCAAATCCTACCTAACCTACTATCTATACAAATTGATAGGTTCACTATTTACGCAAATAATAATGAAAATTACGTCATGTATATGACATAATAATAAGTAGATTTGTTACATGGTGTTATTAGTTATTACCAAGAGATTTTAAAATAAATATTCATATACATAAATACCTTGTCAAAAGGTAAACAATCCTTTGATAAATATCACACATTTACCGTCTTCTAACTTAATTAATGACATCGTTTTAAATAGCAGGGTTGCCGCTTTTTTGTCATACCTATGTCAATAGTCCGTTGAACCAGCACCGGATGGAAAATTGGGTCAATCCCAAAGGGCGGGCGAGCGCGCGCCTCCCGGCCGCCGCGCCGGGGCGCAAAACACGCAGCCCTTATCGCCACAAGTGTGCGTGCCCCGCAATGAATTACAACAACTAGTTACATAAATCAGCCGGTCACGTCATAACCAACACTTTGTGTTTTGTGGTCTTTGCTATTTTTTAATATAACTAAGTTTATACTGAGTTTTTTATACTAAGCACGCTTCAAACTAACGCAGGCAATAGAGGTTACTTTCAATTATGTATTTGACAATATGTTCACTATTGAAGACAAAGGTTTTTCCGTCAAATCGATTTCGACGGGGAATTTTAATACAGGGAATGATATCGGCTAAGTACTTTTTATCTCGGGTATATCTAAGGTTCCTGCGTTTAAAAAATAATATAGATATATGTAGATTAATACAATAGCATAATACATTTTTAAACTTATCTTCTGAACCGACCTTGACGAGACATTGAAATAGCTTTCATGCTGTGGACGGACATTACTACATTTTCATCCCGGGAAATTGTATGTTTTTATTTTTGTAAAACTTACTCCACGTGGACGAAATTGCGGGCATAAGTAAGCTGGAAATAATTATATCTAAACAGGATTAATAATATTTTTTTAGGTACAACTTAGCAGGAAAATAATTTCTTTGAGAGAACTTTTGAAGACTACGTAATTAAATCTTGTGTTTATTATATTCGGTATACCTACTCGGTCTGTACCGCCTTTTTCAACTGAACATAAAAGAGACTGTGACATTGGGGTCTTTGTTAACAAGATTGTTAATAAAGAGTTTTGGGATAAGATCGGATGTGTCTGAGAGGTGCAAAGGTCGACGACGCCCGCCCTTGTATTGTTATCAGCCAACAACCAACAGTCAACACCTCTCGAATACCTATTTTTGATCGGAAAGTTGGTATAGAAAAGAATTTAGTTTAGATTTTAGATAAATTCAACCGAAAAACTCAGTGTAAATAAAAGTTGTTTTAAAATAATGTGGCAAGTACTTAAACATCAGCTTTCACATGTTCTTGTTGAGTTCATTGGATATTTTCGAAATTAGTTTGCACACTAATAATAGTACATAGTTTTTTTAAAGAAATATTTGACTAAAGTATTTTTTTTTAATTCTAAGATACATATTTGCGAGATAAAGTAATTTAACGAGCTAAGACGAGAATTCTCTGATGTTTATTATTTTTTTAATAAAGTCTTATTTAAACACTTGAAGAAGAATTATTTTCTGTTCTATAATTTTCTAGATAAGATTTTCGGTTTCATCTATTTCGAGATTATTAACCCTTTGTTACTCGACACTCGGGTCACGAGCTCAAAGTGGAAACTCGTTCACGTATTCTCGATACCGCAGAGTTCAAAACGTTTAGATAAAGTGAAAATGTAAAAGTTTTGATAACATTGTAAAGCGATGAAAGTCCTTTGAACTTAATATTATCTGAATTCTGCTTCAGTTTTTGTAGATTAAAGCGAAACGTGTATTAATTAGCTGATATGCCGCATAGAATTGAAAAGCAGGAAAGACAAAAGGTTTCCATAGGTAAGACGAGCTGACCATAATTCAAAATTTAAAGTTATCGCTTCGAAAATAAATAGGTACAACCGTGGAACGGAAAACATTGTGTCATTGTGTCATTTTGATTGCAAGACAAAAATCACATCAAGACAGAAAACCATGTCTGTGAAACTTTAAAAATTTTCATACCGTATCAAAATATCCTGTATGAACCTCCAATAAATGAATAATAGTTTGTCGTCCTCGCGACACAAAATAACCCTAAAGCTATTTACCCATTTTGCATAATCCCAATTCGGTTCAGTTCGAAATAATGACGTTGTAAAAAGAAATTTCGCGAGCGGGGGATTCCATCATCGTGGAATAACGCCGGAGCGCTGAGGCTTCCTCGTTCACTGCTCCGAAAGGGTTCCTGCGAGATTGTAATAAAGTAATTTATCCACTTCCGATAACAGGGCAATAATCTCCGGGTACGTTCGCAACGAATATGAGGAATAAATAGCGTGGCCTGGAGCGGCGAGGGGAGCGTTAAGGGAGCATGTAGGGAGCGGGGAAGGAGCTTTGAGGCAGTGTTGAGGATTTGCCGCGTGGTGGTGCCGATAAGCGCAGGCAAGGACGGAATGCACTGGAGAAACGAGCTGCCTATATCGACTTGCTAATGGACTTGAATGATGGATATGAGCTCGCTCAAGATGTATTCACATTACGTCATGTATGCGATTTCAGTGTAAATAGAATTTATTGCGCTAAGTAGAGCATTTCAAATTCCCTTTGCTTTCGATCAACTTGCAGTGTATTTGTAATAAGCACTGTGCAGAAATTTACTGCAACCTTTTCTGATGATAAGCGAGGTAAAACTGCATTAAGGGCCACTAAAGCGAAGTGGGGACGCGCTCAGCAAACCAATCAGATAATTAATATTTTACAATGAATATAAAATTACTTTGCTATAATCCGCTAACAGTGACAAATTTGTAGGCACAACACCGCACAAATTCACCACAAAATGAACTCGACGATCGTTTCGCTTCGACACCGGAGCATCTTCAGGAGATGTTGACTTCGGAGGAGCAAAGTAATTTTATATTCATTGTATATCATGGAATTCCGCAAAGTAACGCCTGCTTCTATTCAACAATTAATATTTTGAATGAATACCTACTCTCAACACTATGATTCGTCGTCAGAACACGTGTCAGCTCCACTCCACTCCACTCCGCTTCAATGGATGATGCTGCAGCAATGCAAGTTCTAAAAATAAAATCTAAAATAAATAAATACGATAAAGTTATAACAAGATCTTCTAGGACGAGAACATGGTCATTTAGAAAAGATCGTTTCATAAATTGATTAAAGATATTATAATCTTACGCTGGACATCTTTTGCGGGGATTAATTTCACTGTTGCACTTGAGACGTTGATAAATCTGTGCAGCTTAACGAGTCTAGTTTAGTAATTTTAAGCAAATTGCAAAATGAGTTGCTTATTTGTCGGATTGTTCATTGCGTAGTAACCAAGTCATTACGTGTTGCGGTGTTGCTCTGTTTATTTTAAAATGAAGCTGAATTATTTTCCATCGGTTACAATAGACATAGATTTGCGGTGCACAACTGATTGGAGGGCGGCTTGTACAAACTAACAATGTAAATGATTTTGTGGTCTATTTCCGACAACAAATACAAATATAAACGCTTTTCTGGGAATAGCTCCGGGTTAGTTCCGTCAGACTAGTGTTGCATACGTTATTTACCTATGATCAGACTAAGGACTTTTTGTTTAGTCATCAACGAGTATTTCACAGGATTTTCCCGTCCGTTAATTTCATAAGGTCTTGTTTTGTTTATAATTCATTAGTTTCATTTCCTCTCTACTTAATCAAGAACGTAAATTTGTGAAAATTGTGAACCAAGGCTCTGGTCATTGAACTATTACGCTTAGAATGGAAGTTTCTAACACATTTCCGCTCGAAACGTAAGCTATAAACCAACCCATGTGTGCCCTGTAATTACATTTGCCGACACGCACACAAGCGCATGAGTACCTTGAGCACTGACGCGACGATAGCCTTTTAGGCTTGCTAAAAACGGCTTATCGCCGCGTCGACGACTGCCTTTCTTTACCTATTTATTCTAAGGTTCTGGTAGATTTTTCTGTAGTAGATTTTGATCTGTACAAAAAATGTCTTTCGCACACTATAGATAAATAAGTAAAGCAGGATAGACCTCACAAATACGACAATTAGTCCTGTCGTCAAACACCGCGAGTTTTGTCAGTGGACAGGACGTGACCATCTCAAATTGCACTTCCTGGTTATTCTATACCAAAATAGTGAATAAAATCTTTTTTAACTCGCTGCCCATTGTTTGAATCGCAGAAAAGTGTCAAGTATCTCAAGAATTCCATCCGCACGTTCCTGAGGAGAACATGTTTTATTTTAATATTTGCGCTATCACAATATGAATCGCTTCCTTACGGATAGTTTACCATTTGCTGTTCTTGGAATTTCAGCAATCTTACTACGATCTATTTGGGAGGAATTGTATGTCTTAAGTCCAACACGCACGGTTCATTTTCGTCTATTAATGCAATGTCCGTAAGCAGTAAGTACGTCCGGGATGGCTAACGATAATTCGCAAGGCCATTATTAGTGGTGTTGTATAGGAAACGCTCTCCGGCTGTTTACTCTTGATGGCCATCGGCTTCGTCATTTACACATTAACCGCCACTGTGCATACCAAACTTTTCTTATACATAAATCTAACTTTTCATGCAGGGAACTCACGCTAAACTGAATTTCAAAACATTATTTAATCATGCACATTGCACACTTTTACAAGCTCTTTTGGAATCGTCAGGTTTTTTTTTTTTTGGTACATACTTGTTCTTCCATCGGTTTTAAGAACTTGACAAAAATTTTTTTTATTTGATACTGTGTACTCTCACATGACAAAGACGTGGAAACCTAGATCTAACACAAAGGTTTTATAAGAGAACTAGATGATGCCCACGGCTTCGCCCGTGTGGATTTAGGTTTTTAAAAATCCCGTGGGAACTTTTGAACTTTGACAAAAAGTAGCTTATCTGTCGAAACCCGTCCCCAAAACGGAAAAATCCCGTGGGATCCCCATGATTTCGGAACACAATTCCTTACAGCATCAGGGTTGAGGAGTTGGATATTTACCTACTCGAGTTCATTCAACGATAAAGTCTTTAATTGGTACCCCCAATATCAATTTAAATAACCAAAAGTTTATAAAACCCATTAGTTTTGGGGATTAGGTCCCGTACAGCATCAGGATTGAGGAGTTGGAATCCAATTTTTTTATAGAACAGGGTCGCAATGTTTCTCTATCGATTAAAAAAAAAATACGCAAATCGGTTCAGAAATCTCGGAGATATCGGTGTACATAGGTAGAAAAACACAACTCCTCCTTTTTTGAAAGTTGGTTAAAAAAGTAGCCTATGTTACTCCCTGGTTAATTCTCTACTTCTATGTGAAGGTCCCGTCAAAATCGGTTCAGCCGTTCCGAAGATTAGCCCGTTCAAACAGACAGACAGACAGACAGACAAAAATTTTAAAAACGTGTGATTCGGTTATGGTATCGTTCAAATAACCATATGAGCTTAATATGAGGTAGTTATTTCGATATTACAGACAGACACTTCAATTTTATTTATTAGTATAGATTTGGCTGAAATGTACAACAACTGGATATAATCCTTCAGCCTCTATATCAATGAGTCGCATTGGACAATCCACAATGGGTGCAAGATAATCCAGGGTAAGAGAAAAATACGGTGATGTGGAATTAATATCTAGGTTATATGGGGTAAGATTACAGATGCTTGCCAGTACAATACCTCGCAATACGTCGACTAGATACCTACTTGTATTACTTACATATATTACAAAGTACAAACATTTCAGAACCCTTCGCACGTTGGAGGTTTTGACATGATTTTATCTTTGTGAGTACAAAAGCCTATTAATGCAGTGCAACGTACGAGGTCTGCTCGGAGGAAGGCAAGGGTCTAAAGGGAGTACTTTTCGTGCAACTTAAGTGACTCTATGCATGCCTGAGAATTTTTTAATACCAAGTTTTTTTTAATATTTTGCGAAAATTCTTTTGGCAAATTACCCATTTGCTTTGAATGAGATTTTTTATGAGTTTCCTTTAACTACATATACATCAATTTTATAGAATTTTTAAATTTCGTACCAACTTAATAAAATTATCTATGCCTAACACGTTAAATATAGTGCTGGCCAAAGTGACCATAGGGCCACAGTGGAGGTGGAGAGTACGAAGCACTGCCTGAGTGGGAAATGTGAGCCCAAGGACTCGAAAAGAAGGTGTCGCCGCCGACGGTTTTCCAGAGCTCATACTATAAAACTCTAAATACACTCTAAACAATATACGTTTTAATGATAAACAATTAACAATCCACAATTCCTCACATTTATTTAGTACTAGATGATGCCCACGGCTTCGCCCGTGTGGATTTAGGTTTTAAAAATCCCGTGGGAACTTTTGATTTTCCAGAACAAAAAGTAGCCTATCTGTAGTAACCCGTCACCAAAATGGAAAAATTCCGTGGGATCCCCACGATTTCGGAATGCAATTCCTTACAGCATCAGGGTTGAGGAGTTGAATATGTACCTACTCGAGTTCATTCAACGATAAAGTATTTAATTGGTACCCCCAATATCTATTTAAATAGCCGACAGTTCCTAAATCCCATTACTTTTGGGGATCAGTTCCCCTACAGCATCAGAATTGAGGAGTTGGAATCCAAGTTTTTTGTAGGACAGTGTCGCAATATTTCTCTATCGATTAAAAAAAAAATTACGCAAATCGGTTCAGAAATCTCGGAGATATCGGTGTAAATAGGTAGAAAAACACAACTCCTCCTTTTTTGAAAGTCGGTTAAAAAAGTAGCCTATGTTACACCCTGGTTAATTCTCTACTTGTATGTGAAAGTCCCGTCAAAATCGGTTCAGCCGTTCCGAAGATTAGCCCGTTCAAACAGACAGACAGACAGACAGACAGACAGACAGACAGACAGACAGACAGACAGACAGACAAAAATTTTAAAAACGTGTGATTCGGTTATGGTACCGTTCAAATAACCATATGAGCTTAATATGAGGTAGTTATTTCGATATTACAGACAGACACTTCAATTTTATTTATTAGTATAGATTACAGTACTTGCAAGTGCAACACCGCCAATTGCATCGATTGAGATTTATAGCCGAGTCGTAAGGAGCCGGTAATAACAAGCGTTCATCTATTTTCCTAACATTGCTGCATTTACGAGCGACATTACCACTGCTCATATGAGTACTCCTACCGCATCATATTTTATCTCGCGGCGGTAAGAGACGTATAATAAAGTGATGTTTTGTCTCTAACCTTATGGTAGTGAGTGAGAGAGAGAGTGATTAAAACTTTAATTTAGAAGTTGTGATGCTTAGCAGAAAACACGCTACAAAACTGAGATTGGGATATTCCCTTCTTGCCCGTTGGATCATTCCTATTCCAGATTCATTCTATAAGACTCGACTCTAGTATCATAAGGTCGGATGTATGCATCCGACCAAACTCACTTTTTTACAGAAAAGTGATGAGCATCTTGTCCTCTTTCTGCCAAGCTGACCCCTGTATTTCTATCTCTTTTCGTTGGAAAGATACACGTCAGCATAATGTCGGATCTGGAGACAATCTTCAAATGCCGGGAACCATAATTATGTTTTTTGACTTACTTATTTATGCATCAAAGCATTTTAAAAAAAAAAGTTGTGTATTTTGAAATCTACTATTATGCTACTAAATTAATTAATTTGATATAGTAGGCGTTACTGTACTTCCGCATATCTGCTTCTAAAGTTTACATTGATTTTTGTGTGTAAAATGACAACCGACCTTATGCTTTGAAATTTTTGTTTTATTTTTTGAGCTGTGAATCATTTTACAACTTTTTGCTTGTAATATAAATGATTTTACCATAAAATTCATGTAAGTAAGTTAAAATAAAACTTTATGTTTCCGATCACATCAAAGTTTATGTGCTCTATGGGTAAGAGATACCCCTATTCCGCGAAATCTTCGCAAGGAGTTCCGCGCTCTCTTTCTATCTAGCGCGCGGTTATCTATACTAGAGTGAGAGACACCTATGGCCCGCCGCCCGCGCCTCGTTGGTTGTTGTCAAAATGTATTTGAATTTGAATTAGTTCCGTGCGGATTTCCGAGTCACAAGTGTTACGTGTTTATGTTTAAAATACAAAAAAAAACGGGAAATAACTGTAAACTCCTATTGTTGTGTGTATTAATTGTATTTACAAGCAGTGATGGAGGTTAAAAACAAAGTAAGTAAAATTTAATTACCTAGTTATGAAGTTACTCGTTTTTTGGTTTTCATCAGCCTACTCGTAAATCCTGTACATATTAAATATTAATCTTAATGTTACAGCAAACGGTGCCATTGTATGAGGAACTTTTAGCTAAACGTAAAAGGCTTTCTGAACTCCGAAACTACAAATTGATGCAATTACGCAATCAAAACAGTAAAGAAGGTAAGACAACTTAGTATACGTATTACTAATGACTATGATTGATGATTACCCATTGATTACCAATTTGGTGTCTAATAAAACTCCTAAATAGATGAATTTTGTTTCATTTCTTATCTACCATTTCGACCTTTTACCTGAATATCGCTTATAGTCCAGTAACTTTAGTAATCCGACCTTGCGTTAAATCGGGTAGTTCTGATTTTTTGCAGACTTATTTATGATGTTGGCCCAATGATTAATCCAAGTTTGTGACCTCGAGCGACGAACGCAACTTTGTCAAAAATCGAAAAGACCGCGAAAATTTCGCATTTTTTCAGATTTTGGCCATTATAACCCAAAAGGACTAGTTCTTGACACTACTTTTTCAGGGCGATTTTAAAGTACAATAAAATTGCTACAATTTAAGACCAGAACCAGCTCAAATTCAAATTCAAAATTCATTTATTCAAAGTAGGTACACTGCACACATTTTGAACGTCAATTTGGGAACAGGCAATGGTGATAATTACTTACGGAAACTTAAAACTAAAGCTCTGTAGGTACATTACTTACTGAAATGCTTGCGACTTCACTTGCGTGAATTCTTAATCTCATACAAACTTTCATCTCCCATTGTATCAACTTAGGGGTAGTTTTTCCAAAATTCGTTCAACATATAATTTTTAATTTTTAACCGAAAATCTGATAAATGACGAAAACGTGACGGGGTCTCATTTAAACTTTCATCCCCTACTTAACCTACTTGCGGATAGAATTTTCAAAAATCCTGAAATTCATATTATTCATGGATGTAACTTGATAAATGACAGACTTTCATACAAACTTTCGCCCTTTCGTTTCGTCGTCTTTAACCTCTTTAGGAGTAGAATTTCTAAATATCCTTTCTTAATGTGCGCTTAAATCATAAAAGGAAACTACTGTGAAAATTTCAAGCTCCTAGCTTTCAGTTGTTAATGTTGTGCGTTGATGATCAGTTAGTCAGGACAAGCTTCTTGAAGCTAGAAACTTGAAATTTTCACAGTAGCTTCCTTTTATAATATAGGCGTACACTAGGAAATGATTATTGGAAATTCCACCACTAAGGGGGTTAAATAGGGGATGAAAGTTTGTATGAAAGTCTGTCATTTTTCAAGTTACATCCATGAAAATTGGTATTTGGGCTTTCGATAAAAAATAAAAAATATGAATTTCAGGATTTTTGAAAATTCTATCCGCAAGTGGGTTTAGTAGGGGATGAAAGTTTAAATGAGACCCCGTCATCCATGAAATCTGGTATTTAGATTTTCGGTTAAAAATTAAGAATTATGTGTTGAAGGAATTTTGGAAAACTACTCCCAAATTGGTACAATGGGAGATGGAAGATTGTATGAGATTAAGAATTCACGCGAGTGAAGTCGCGAGCATCTCAGTAAGTAATGTACCTACAGAGCTGGTTCTGGTTTTAAATTGTAGCAATTTTATTCTACTTTAAAAACACCCTGAAAAGGTAGTGTAAAGAACTAGTCCTTTTGGGTTATAATTGCCAAAATCTGAAAACAATCTGAAATTTTCGCGGTTTTTTCGATTTTTGACAAAGTTGCGTTCGTCGCTCGAGGTCACAAACTTGGATTATTCATTAAACAAACATCATAAACAAGTCTGCAAAAAATCAGAACTACCCGATTTAACGCAAGGTACCCCATACTAGCAAATCCTAAAGTTACTGGACTATTATGTATAATCAGTTATGACGCATTATGAAATATTAATAGATCAGACTTTTATTTTAACAACTCAAACTACTCAAAATTTTGATGCATAAGTCTAGATAATAAGATAAATTTTAACAGTAGTAGTGAAAATTGCGGGCATAAAGTCGGTTTATAACTTATGCATAAAGAATTTGGGAATTTTGACGAATATTACCAGCATACAGTCGCATATCGTCAATTTTGAAGAAATTATGAGTTTATGTTTTTTTTATTAATGATAAAGTATTTCTAGTAATGGTTAATAATAGGTACAGTTAAGTGTTAAATATTACAAAAACAACTAAAAGTGTATCTCTAGTAGTTTAGAAATTATGACCCGATTTCCCTAGCATTTTTGTTTTGGCTCTCCTGAAAAGTAGCAAAAATCGAAATCCGACCTTATGATACTAGAGTCGAGAATTTAGATTTATGGCCTGTTTCACCACCTTCTGATAAGTGCCGGATAGTTTGGTCACAAGTTTTGCCTTTGTCACTTGACATAAAGTAAGAAATTAGTGACAAAACTTCCGTTCAGTTACGTATAGATCAGCGTGCAAGATCGTACTGATTTTTATTGCCCTCCAGATTAATTTAACAACTCATCCCACGAGGGAAGATAAAAGATAAACGAAGTTCTGGTCGAAGAAGCAAAACCTGCGGTAGTAGTTTAACTGGTTTTAATTCCAGTCACTATTAAGGGCAGTTTGACTATCGTTACGCTCAGTTCTTATATTCAATCATTTAATCTCTCCGTAAAGTTAACAATTTTTAACATTTAATCTCTCCATAAGTAACTAGCAACGCTGTTATTTGTTTAAAAAATTCATACAATATATGGCAAAATATAGGTAACAATCTTGTAAACTTAGCGAGATATTATTTATCACAGTTATTTATAGATTGATTGAATAAAGAACAGAATGTTAATGGTTGCCAACCAGCACTATAAAAGAAGAAAGATGTGCATAGAGTTTGGTTGAGATACAAGATTAGTAGAAGAAGAAGAAGAGATATACTTAATCTTAAGTAATAATAATGTAATTATTTTTTATTTGAGTATTTTCATGATTGAAATAAATTACAAAACTCCTTGTGAAAAGCCATCGACAAAATGTTTATATTTTTGTACAAGTATACGAATGAGATAGGTAAGCACGATAACCCAAGTTGCCAGTACATTTAGTGCCCATCTTAACCTTTAAGTACCGACGTACTATTTTAGTCACATAAGTACCGACGTGAGGTCTGCCAGACCACCATAATTTTCCAATCGAAAACTTTTGTGTTTCTTATTATTCTTCTAAAAAAAATGTTTCTATGCATTGTTAAATATCTACTTATTGTATAAGTAAAACAAAATGCAGAAGTTTTTACATTTATTACTGATTATAAGCATTAATATAGCATTCATAGATTCTTCGTTTGAAAAAAATAACTTTTATCTTAATAATTCATATGTATCAGTAATACTATTATTTTTTCTTAAACACAATTTTTTCTTAAAGATTAATAGCTACATAAATAATAAAAAAATAAAAAACCTTAATAACCAACCGTTTTCTCAAAAATCACAGGGTATCAAATTGCAGGAACTATCAAAGTTTACAAACAGTCTTTGCATAGGCTTACTGCATTGTAGGCACACGTGTTTCATACAAGTATCACAGTCTGTTCAGGTGCTGAATTATGGTCACTCTCCAGCAGTAAAATTTGGGTAGATATCCTTAGATTAGGACTCTGAACTCTCATTTAGCTATTCCACTAAATGTTCTTGGTGGTCTTTATATTGAAGCAGTGTTTGATATCTTTTCTCACCTACAGGAACACTTTTATTTTTATTTATGGCTGCCCGTTTCATGTCTGAAGAACCTGGCTAATCCATTGTTATAACTGACTGAAAATAAAAGAAAAAACAATATAATCTGAAAAAAGTCGCATCCAAAAAAAGTTACATAAGTACCGACGAGTGGTCTGACAGACCACTCGTGATCTTATAAAAATCAAAACTTACCGAAATCGTACGCGCCGACGCTGCCACTCTGCAGGAACGCTGCTGGGCGACTTCCCGAAGGGTAGAGAGAAGCACAGTAGGATAGTTTTTCGCTAACATAGGTAATCAGACTTTTCGACCTCTCGAGGTGTCTGTCAGACCACACGTCGGTACTTAAAGGTTAAATTACAGCCTCGAACCGACTGGCGGTACGCTATCCGCGATAACGATTATTGCTCCGCACCGTATCTCAAGTAACGCCGGAGCATTGGAATTAACATGGCCCGAAGTTTATGGAGTCATTTGAAGAGAAAATATTGCCTCGTTCGTCCGTCTAGACTCGGAAGTATCCAGATCGGGACATATCTCGTACTGTTTTCATTGGCACTTAGCGTCGCTGATATTGTTTTAGCTCTCGCGTTAGGACATTGAACTTGCGATTATTTGGAAAAGTATCTCGAATACGTGGATATCGACATCGTTTGGATAATTTTGTGACTCCTGCGGTTGAAAAAGCAAAAAGGTGTTTGTAAGAAATAAAAAAAAATGTATTAACCAACTCTAAGGTTCGAAAAAATGTTTGAACTACCCTCAATAAACGTTGTTCTTGTTAGAAATATTTCATACTGAAATTGAAGGCACACTTAAATTTAAGAACTCTGCAATTAACATTTCTGAACAGGAATTATCACTTTCGAAAGTTATTATTATTATTATTATGAAAGTTATTAAACATTAAGCACCCAAATACCGAGCGAAATAGCACCTAATACCCAAATGTGAAATGTAGCGCGGACTTCTAATTAATCCGCCAAAAATTCTCCATCCACAAACGCAACGGGGATTAGTTATGGGCGTTTTGTACGCGGTTATGGGATGTTTGCGAATTGCTGATATTATCTTAATAGAACGGCAAGATTTACTGGCGGACCCTTTGCGCTGGCGACGCGTATTACTGCGGGACGGATTTGCTACATGGCCGCTCGAATCAGTCTGCTGGGAAAACAATTACTGTCGGTGCTTACGCAGGGATGAGATAATTTCGGCCGCCGTTTATTATAATGGTGTTAGGTATATAAAAATATCTCTCCTAGGGAATTTTATATGACGATTTATCATCAGCTCGCCGCTGGAATTCGACCTTTCTGAGGCCGAGTCATTACACAACATGGTTCTTTTTTCCTTCAGTTCCTATTCTCTCTAAGAGATACTTAGATGACGAAGAAGAAAGCCGGATTTAAAATCAGGTCCAGCGGACTGATGGTTTCCACACTTGACGTGGTAAGCGATTTCAAATCCAGCACACGTTTACTGGTGTAAATACTACGGGAGCTCGATGACCAATTGAAAAAGTCATTTTATACCGACTGGGAATTTTAACAACAATAGTTTAGACCGAACCCATCACAGCTCCGAACGTCAGCTGCCGCACCAGTGGTGGAGTTAAGAGTGAGAGCATGTGAAAGTGCTTGAAAATCAAAGCGCTCCGAGTGATTTTATCCCGGACAAAAATGGTCTTAAATCATTGTTCCGATCATTTTTGATACAGAAACAATCGTCAGCTGCGGCACCGAGGGTGGGTTATACGTCCGCTACGCGCATGAAGTGCATTAAAATTTTGGCAAATAAAGTTATTTTATACCTTATGAAATTTATGCAGCAGAATTTTCACACTTTTAAAATAATAAAGAAAATCGTCAGCTGCACTTCTGGTGGGGGAAAGACCGTCAGTCAGCGTGATAAACATTTTGCGTGCTCAGTACATTTAGCCTAGTAAATCTAGGATAAATATCCTATAGTTTTAAAAATTGACCAAATGTATTCTTTGGGCTTTCCTCTTGAATATATCCAAAAACCCCATATGGGGGATGCATAACCAGCCGCCATTTTTAATTTTGTCCTTTTTTTCGGTTTTTTTCTCGTATCACGAAAATCTCTACGAATAGCATCATAATTACTTCTGACAAAAGTTTTAACATACAATTTGCCACAAATGTAGTCTCTTGCAGTTTTACTCTAAGTTTATTACTTTAGGAGCTATAGGGTATTTTAGGTCCCTTTTTCGTTTTTTTTTGCTCATATCTCGAAAGTCTCTACGAAAAGCATTATAATTACTTCTGATAAAAGTTTTTACATAAAATTTTCTACAAATTTGGTTCCATGCCAAGTAGTTTACTCTAAGTTTATTATTTTAAGAGCTATAGGATGTTTAAGTTAATATTTGAGGTCCTTTTTTTAGTTTTTTGCTCATATCTCGAAAATCTCTACGAATAGCATTATAATTACTCATGTAAAAAGTTTTTACATAAAATTTTGTACAAATTTGGTCATGGTAATTTTTACGCTAAGCTTACTACTTTAGGAGTTATAGGGTGTTTAAGTTTATATTTGAGGTCCCTTTTTCAGTTTTTTGCTCATATCTCGAAAATCTCTACGAATACCAATAAAATTACTTCTGACAAAAGTTTTTACATAAAATTTTCTACAAATTTGGTTCTATTTAATTTACGCTGAGCTTATTACTTTAGGAGCTACAGAGTGTTAAAATTAACAGAGAGATAAACTAGTGTAGATTAAACCCCTGACATTCGTTATTTTGTGGCGGCGGCTATCTTGGACCAATTTTCATCAAACATAGCTAAGAACACTTCCGACTAATTCACCTTTAATACAAAAAAAACCGCAATGCGGTTTTTTTGTTTGAAATGCGTAAAAATGAACAGGACAAAATTTGTAGAAAATTTTATATTAAAACTTTTGTCAGAAGTAATTTTATAGGTATTCGTAGAGATTTTCGAGATATGAGCAAAAAACTGAAAAAGGGACCTCAAATATAAACTTAAACACCCTATAACTCTTAAAGTAGTAAGCTTAGCGTAAAAATTACCATGACCAAATTTGTACAAAATTTTATGTAAAAACTTTTTACAGAAGTAATTATAATGCTATTCGTAGAGATTTTCGAGATATGAGCAAAAAATTAAAAAAAGGACCTCAAATATTAACTTAAACATCCTATAGCTCTTAAAATAATAAACTTAGAGTAAAAATGCATGGAACCAAATTTGTAGAAAATTTTATACGAAAACTTTTATCAGAAGTAATTATAATGCTATTCGTAGAGACTTTCGAGATATGAGCAAAAAAAACGAAAAAGGGACCTAAAATACCCTATAGCTCCTAAAGTAATAAACTTAGAGTAAAACTGCAAGAGACTACATTTGTGGCAAATTGTATGTTAAAACTTTTGTCAGAAGTAATTATGATGCTATTCGTAGAGATTTTCGTGATATGAGAATAAAACCGAAAAAAAGGACAAAATTAAAAATGGCGGCTGGTTATGCATCCCCCATATGGGGTTTTTGGATATATTCAAGAGGAAGGCCCAAAGAATACATTTGGCTAATTTTTGAAACTATAGGATATTTTTCCTAGATTTACTAGGCTAAATGTAATGAGCGCGCAAAATGTTTATCACGCTGACTGACGGTCTTTCCCCCACCAGAAGTGCAGCTGAGGATTTTCTTTATTATTTTAAAAGTGTGAAAATTCTGCTGCATAAATTTCATAAGGTATAAAATAACTTTTTTTGCCAAAATTTTAATGCACTTCATGCGCGTAGCGGACGTATAACCCACCCTCGGCGCCGCAGCTGACGATTGTTTCTGTATCAAAAATGATCGGAACAATGATTTAAGACCATTTTTGTCCGGGATAAAATCACTCGGAGCGCTTTGATTTTCAAGCACTTTCACATGCTCTCACTCTTAACTCCACCACTGGTGCGGCAGCTGACGTTCGGAGCTGTGATGGGTTCGGTCTAAACTATTGTTGTTAAAATTTCCAGTCGGTATGAAATGACTTTTTCAATTGGTCATTGACCTCCCGTAGTAAAACGTGTGCTGGATTTGAAATCGCCCATTGAGATTTATAAGAATTAATAAACGTCATGTCTGTCACAGAACTGATACATATTATGCTCAATAGCATATGTACGGAACTGTAATAGACCTAGACTCGCTCTTGGACGATTTTAAGTTTATTATTACGGCTTACTTAAGGATAAGCTTCGTTTCGTGAACGGTTACATAAATGTTATTCTGAGACATATAATACAAACAGACAAAAACTTCTGATACATTCTCTCAATATACTATAGTCACTGAATGAGATTTTTCTTCTACTCGATATACAGATACAACTCCTCTACCTCAACAGAAAAGTTGCATAAAAGTTGTATACAGAAAAATGTTTGCGCGGTGCAAAGTGAAAAAAAAAATCAACATCTCTTTCGCAAGATTAGAGTCAATTAGTAGCAGAACATCAGCTATCTGAACGGATGTAAACAAGTTTCCTACACTATTTTAATACGGAAATTGGGTCGATCGTTGGGCTGTAGTCTAGGAACTAATGACGTGTATGTTTATGTGGTTCATACGTCTTAATATTTTGTACCGTTACTTGTCAATGGATTTGATACGTAGAAACTACCTGCTACAACTCTAACAACAACAACTCTACTATTACAACGGAAATTGGGTCGATCGTTGGGCTGTAGTCTAGGAGCTAATGACGTGTATGTTTATGTGGTTCATACGTCTTAATATTTTGTACCGTTACTTGTCAATGGATTTGATAAGTAGAAACTACCTGCTACTACTCTAACAACAATAACTCTACAACTCTAGATCTAAAACTCTAATGAATCAATAAAATTTTAGAACAAACAATAAAATTAAATCACATTTTATTTTGATTACTATAGACGTGACAAAGCCTTTGTAGTACCTAATGTTTAATTTAGTCCCTCAATGAAACAAGTAAGTATAAATTAAAAATTTAAAAACCCCCGACATTCGCCATTTTGTGGCGGCGGCCATCTTGGATTTGCATAGTGCTATTCTACTAGTCAAGCCCTTTCATTTGATATCCATATTGAGGGATTTGTGAAAAAATATAAATAAAATAATTTCAGTTAAAATGAACTTAAAAAGTAAACAATTAAAATTAAGCAATTGCTGAGTTTCTTGCCTGCTCTTCTCAACATGATCAGCATTCCGAACCGGCGCAGGTGGTAGATTCTTGACATGTCATAAGAGCCACACGTTGGCCTACGTGAAATAAATGATTTTGAATTTTTTTTAAAACACGATGCCACACCAGAGGAAAGAACTTGTCAGAACAATGAGCTTTTGACCGCATAATCTTTAAGAAATACTATAAACTCACTATAATCCGTACTGCGAAATAGCCCCTTATTGAAAAATTGAAAATGTTAATGTAAACGAACAAACAGTCAACTGAACATCGGGATGTCCGTTACAAACGGCAGTACAAAGTTGTATTTATGTAAATGCAGAGCGAAGTTTTGACCCTATCAACCGTCTTCGAAAGTCCGGAGCCCCGGAGCACTGCAGTTCGTGTCACTTGTAGGACAATGCAAACTTAGAATTGACCTGCGCTAACAACAACTAAGGTAACGACTTTAATTGTATAGCAACGTTGAATTTCGTTCAACAAAACAGGTGCCAAGTAATCCTTAGCACTAAGTGCTTTTTATTACCCGATTACGGCAAAGCCATAAGGAAGTGTTATGATTTTAGCAGTCGCATGTATGTACCTATGTATGTTTGTGTCCTATTTTTGTATGAGATTCTGTGTGTACCACCGTAGCGCCTAAACTACTGGACCGATTTTGATGAATGAGGTGTCTGTTCATTGGTTGTTATGGTCCGGGTGACAGGCTACATTTTATTTACGAAAAAAATCTAGAAGTGACTTTTGCTCGGCTTTCTTGACTATTAAATTAGTTTCGGATAGACATAACAGATGGCGCCACTACCTGCTTGCTCCGCGCTTTCTGCACGCTAAATTATTAACCCTAGAACCGTACCCATAGTAGAATTTGATTAACGGTACCCTGGGGTACTAGTGTACCCCTGTAAAAAAACACATTTTCAGAAAAAATTATAAACTTTATGAAAAAATTAACATACGTCATCTTATTATTATTAATTTAAGGTTCAATTAATACAATATTAAAGTTAGAATTAGTTCCTATTAAAGCAATTTTTACAAATTTTGTTTTGATGCTCGTTGTTATAAAAACTTTGCACATTGCGAACGAGATTTGTGGTCTTTGGACCTTGGGCAGAATGAACATCTTCCAGATTTGTAAGCTGAAGGCATTACAGCAACAAGTGGCCGTGTTTTTTCTAAAATAGCCCCAATACTTATTTGTAGGTACGTCGGCAAATATTGATACATAAATCGATTTTCCATCATCCCCAAAAACTACACCTTCTTCATATTGTATCTTCAGAAGAATATTTTCAATTTCATTTTCAGTTAAATTAGGACTTGCAGTAGACCTAAAAAGAAGTAAAACAAAGTATGAGCTCCACATGACAATGAAATAACAATACAAATAAGTAGATAGGTACACTAGGTACATATTGAAAACTAAAAACAAAAAAACGCGTTGTAATCTTTTAATATTATAACAATAATGTAAATGCGGTACCTATATGGGCATAAAGTTGCTGTATAATAATAGTAACATGATAGTAATAAAATATTTTAGACAAACAGCACAAAAACCATTAAATAATTTAAATGAAAAACTTACCGTTAACGGTACCGTGGGGTACTGATGTACCCCAACAGTCAGTATACCGCATCTACAAAGTAGCAGGATCGACGATCGACTGAAGACTTTGTGCCTCTCCTCGCCCCACGTGAATATCTTAAGGCGCTAAAATATCTGACTTATAGTAAAAAAGTTCTGAACGAATTTTAAATTTTGGTTCCGTTTGTACCCCAAGGGTACGGTTCTAGGGTTAAGCGTAGTCGGGTTTTAGTTTACGACATTTATTAGGTACTTGTATCCCGTTAGAATAAGTTCTTAGCTGTACTACCTGTGTTCTTCTGCTTAGTAAATAATTATTCACGCCACATTAGATGTCCTGTATGCCTTTAGACGCCGAATTTTTATTTTAGCTAGCTTCACTTTCGAAAATTTGATTAAAATCTTGCGACAGATTTTCAATCGCATCTAGGTCAATCTTATGCAATTTCGTACACGAAATTTGTTCCCGTTACAATACAACATTGTATGAACTCCGGGTCACATCAAGCCTGATGCTGCAGGGATAGTTCTATACATAGACTTGAGAACGGGGGATATATCTAGTGTCGACTATGAATTGACATTTTGGATAAAATAAAATAGTTTAAGGTAACGATAAAATCTGCAACTTAGTTACTTGTTGTCAGCTGAATTTGTAGTAAGTCTCTCTCTCTCTCTCTTTATCATTGAATGCATAATAATCAAACTCCGAGAGGCTAATAACAATTATTCGTCCCTATTCCCTACCTGGCACACCTGGAGACCACGTACTGGCAAGCGCAGTGTGGGACGACCTCCAGCCCGCTGGACCGATGACCTTAAGAAGGCGACGTGACGCGGGTGGATGAGGAAGGCGGAAGACCGTGTTTGGTGGCGTGCACTTGAAAAGGCCTATGTTCAGCAGTGGACGTCTACAGGCTGATGGAATGGAATGGAATTGAAAAAATTCCCTACCTAGAAGGACTGTATTAAAAAAAAAATATTACTGAAAGTCCAGATGTATTTTAAAGACTAAGGGCCTGTTTCACCATCTTTTGATAAGTGTGATAGCCTAAAGGTAAGTTTTGTCATACTTGATGTCAAGACAAAAGTTTTAGATAGCTATCCGATACTAGTCAGAAGGTGGTGAAACAGGCACTAAATGTTGTGTAACTACAAAATAGTCTCCTTGATTTTTCCAAACTTCGCATAGCAATTAACAAGAGCACGCATCACGAGTACACACGTCTGGCGGCAATTCGTTCCCGGGACACGTTGACGGCACGTTATTTACGTCCCCGGCCTCGGCGTTGATACTGCAGCGAACATTCTCAAACCTTTCCACACCGAGCTTGTCGATACATACCTATGTTGCTCCAAAAATGTTTCTCGCATACCGTATACATGAAAGACATCCTTTCGGTATCAGTTTGCTTTCAACCTTTGAATATGCATTCCCAATATTTGCACGATTTAATAGCGGTGGGTAAAAATGTTTCGTAAAATACGAGTTTTGAAGTGTTGCTGGTTTTTGTATGCAACCATCCAACTTATACAAATAAACAAAATTGAAGTGTCCGTCTGTGACTACGACATAACTGCTTCTTATTAAACTCATATGATTAATTTAACGTGACTTTTGACTGAGAATTTTCTGACATAAAAATACAAAACCTAACAATTTTTGACCCGGGAATCGAACCCAAAATCTCGCGATCCGCAGTCGTACACATTAACGTCTAGACCAACGATGCAGTTTAATTGTTAATGTTGTTATATTTTCATTTGTATTCCGTACAATTCAGTTAAATTAAATTCCGTCGGCAAATAATCTTATCATCATTCAACACAGCGCGTCGGACAAAGTACAACGTTATTCCCTAAAATGGACACCCCAATTAATTATTGCTCTAAAAACCCTTTTAACCTCATTCCGGCGAAACGTAACGCCTAAATGGGAGTGGTCATCTGTCTTTATAAGTAAGGGCTACATTAGTGGCTAGTAGCCCTTCAGTGCGACTAATCTACTAACGCTATACTAACGGAGAAGCGAACTAAACGTTAGTTCAAATTGGTAATTATTATTTATTACATTACCTCGTAAAGTAAAGTGCTTCTTACTACATCGCTGTTAAACTGTAAAATTAAATATTACCGCACAGTTGCAATATAAACCTACCCAAAACTATTTCTTTCTGATTTAAATAAAGATTAGTCATGTTAGACTTTTCCATGCCTAGTTACCTAGTTACGTAATTAATATATTAAAATTTTACTAATATTTCCCAACTAGGTACTTATTCTAGAGAAAAAAAATATATACGGCTCGTACTATAATCAACTTTTATTCAAAAACGTAAGAGCTATTATGAAAAAGAAATTAAACAGCCTTGCAATTAATGCCAAACTTGATAATGTATGGCACCGCACTTGACGTACGCCTATAGTAGGTACATATGTGTTGAAAGCACGTTCCTTATATTAAAGTCGACGCAAAATATATTAACTTTATATTTTTTCAATACATTTGCCTGTAAAATGGATTTTATTACACCGCTGTCGAAACTGTAAAGTAGACATTTTACCACACACGTGTGATTTAGATACTACTAAGGTTTTGCTTCTGGTTGGAAATATCTACCTCTACTGTATAAATATCATTATCATAATATAACCTTTACGGTTTATTATAGCGAAAAGAGGAATATTAGACTTTTTAAATTGAGGTTTTGTGCGTATCTTCGTTGCGTCAGGATATAATATTAGGTGATAGAATCGCGCTCTTTTATTTCAGTTGCCATATGTTTCCGCCATATCGGCTGCCGTTTTCCTATTTATTTTTCCTTATAGGTAGGTGGCCGTAGGTACTTGTTAATTATTTTCATAAGACACTTTACTCACGAAAAGTACATAGCATGACGTCTCACAGTGCTCCCGATCTCACACGGTAGCTTAACTTCATTGTATACACGTGTACCGGGTGACACTATCATCATTAACCTATAGACGGTTTCACACGGACGGACGGACCACAGTTTCACATAGGCCTTTGTAGAGACTTCCACACGTCGCGGTGTTGTGCCGCTTATATCCAGCAGCTCCATGGGAATCGTCTGATGTCGTCGGTCCACTATGTAATACTAATACTAATAAAAGTAATGTTTGTAAATGCGGGCGTAATAAATACTGTGCTGTAAAAACGTATATATATTTATACGTATATATACGTATATATACGTATAAATATATAAAGCTGTGATAGCCTAGTGGTTAGGACGACCGACTTCTAATCGGAGGTCGTGGGTTCGATCCCGGGGCACGCACCTCTAACTTTTCGGAGTAATGTGCGTTTTAAGTATTTAAATATCACTTGCTTTAACGGTGAAGGAAAACATCGTGAGGAAACCTGCATGCCTGAGAGTTCTCCATAACGTTCTCAAAGGTGTGTGAAGTCTGCCAATCCGTTTGGCCAGCGTGGTAGACTATGGCCAAAACCCTTCTCACTCTGAGAGGAGACCCGTGCTCTGTAGTGAGCCGGTAATGGGTTGATCATGATGATGATGATGATGATACGTATATATATTTAACGTATATATATTACTTATTTTAAAGGCATAATTTAATAGTTCGAATATTTATTTCTCAACATTTCTGCTAGGAGCTCTGGCAGTTTTCGAATGTTGAATGTATTGGCAAACTCAAACCTTAATGTAAGCCGTTTTAGGTCCATTTTACTCTGAAGTCATTGTGATTCGATCAATAGTATAAGTACTATAAAGTTTTGGAGCGCTCCAAACTGATACTAAGCACTCTGGTCACGTTAAACATTGTTTACAAACATTTTTCCACTCATTGATCGCGAGGATAATTGAAGATCGCGACCGCCCACGCTCCCCTGTCGTCCCCTCGTCCCGGCGCCCGACGCGCACCCGACACATGCGGGCGCGTAAATAACTCAATGTACGCTTTAATTATGTTGAGTGATCTTGTGTAAAGTGTATAAAATCCTCCGCCGCCATCACATCCAACGGAATAAGTGTTTGAATTTGGAACGGAGTAATTTGATGCAACGCGATTTTATTTTATTTTGTATGACCTGCCGTCTGCAATTCATAAAAAAGTAGTATGTACTTATCACACTAATAATATTACAGAGGCAAAAGTTTGTGTCTGTGTGTGTGTGTGTGTTTTGACTGAAATTTTAAATGGAGATAGATTATGCCCTGAGTTAACATATTATAGGCTACTTTTTGTCTTGGAAAAATCTACAGTTTCCACGGGATTAAAAAAAAACCGAAATGTATAGTTACAGGTATAGGTAGATTACTATAGCAAACTTCCTTGAAGGGTAGGTATAAAGGGAGCGGGAACGGGAACCGGAAATCCACGCAAATCAGAAAAATCAACAAAGACAAGGTTATGTTTTTTACGCGAATTCGAGAATGTAAATAGGTATGTGGTATTCTTTAGCCTGGATGGATTTTCATCAATAAGATGTCTTTCGATTCGTCTAATCCGTGCGATGATTAGCTAGGTTTTGTTTTTATATTTAGTTAGCTTTTTACGCTGTCGGGTTTTTTTTTTGTTTTGCTTGTTTAATTACTTCAGTTAATTTTTTAAGTGTGGCGTTTTTTTCAAAGCGTGGCCTATGATTAAGTCCAGGTTTTCCGTGCCGGGTGAAAACGATTCCTGTTCCAACACCAGGCAAATTTAAACAAACTGTATTGTCCGTGTCACCGGACAGTTAACTTACTCTTCGTAGATTGTGTGTGATATTTGCCTGTTCCAATTTCAAAATAACATTTTAGATCCTTCAACGTGAAATGTTTACTATTATTAGGTAAATGAGGTAAGATATTAGTCCATTAGAATGTCGCCGAGGGAAATGCTCTCGACGGGGACAGATCGGCTCCATTAAAGCCGCCAGTGCATACTGCATAGTGCAGCGAGACAAAGGAACCGGGGCTGGTGAATAAATCGCGCGCATTTATCACTCGTTATCAATGTATGTAAATTAGATGATATACAGAGAAAATCATCCAAATCCATATCAATATTATAAAGCCTCGATAGCGCAATGGTCAGAGCGAGGACTGGAAACCGAAAAGTCGACGGTTCAAACCCCAGCCGTGCACTATTGTTCCCACTCACACAGTATCCACCTCTAACAAAAGCTTCGAACTTAGTTGGAGGGGAAAGGGGAATATTAGTTATCTTGAGCATGGCTGATATTTTTTTTATATATTTTTTTTATATCCTACTAATATTAATTATAAATGTGAAAGTGTGGATGGATGTTTGTTACTCAATCACGCTACAACTACTGAACCGATTTGGCTGAAATTTTGAATGGAGAAAGATTATGCCCTGACTTAGAACTAGCTTTTTATCCCGAAAAATCAAAGAGTTCCCACGGGATTTTGAAAAAACTGAAATCTATAGCTACAGCTATAGGTTGATTACTATAGCGAACTTCCTTGAAAGTAGGTATAAAGGTTGCAAAAGGGAGCAGGAACGGGAACCGGAAATCCACGCTTCCCTCGGGATTTGTGCAAAACCGAAATTCACGCGGGCGAAGCCGCGGGCATTTTCTAGTTAGGTATATTCTTTTTAAGAAAAATATATTGAAAATATATTGAGTGAAAGTGTTCATATTCATCGCCTCAACAGCTGAACCCATCCTGACGAGGTACAGGGATAACTTGCCTCCCGATGACGGGCATAAATAAATGAAACCCTACTTTACTACGGATTACAATTAAGCGTTATTACTTTTTAACCCCCGACGCAAAAACGACGGGGTGTTATAAGTTTGACGTGTCTGTGTGTGTGTGTGTGTGTGTGTGTGTGTGTGTCTGTCTGTTCCCCTGTGGCGCTCAAACGGGTGGACCGATTTAAGTGCGGTTTTTTTTGTTTGGAAGGTGAATTAGTCGAGAGTGTTGTTAGCTATGTTTGATGAAAATTGGTCCAAGATGGCCGCCGTTACAAAATGGCGGATGACATATTTTTTCACAACTCCCTTGATATGGGTATCAAATGAAAGGGCTTGACTAGTAGAATAGCACTATTGCAAATTCAAGATGGCCGCCGCCACAAAATGGCGAATGTCGGGGTTTTTTTAAATTTTCAATTTATACTTGTTTTAATAACAAAATTAACACCAAAATATGATAGTCTTTATGAATCTCTCAACTCCTCTCTCGTTTTTATTTATTTTTGTGTACGATTTAAAATTAGCCCTTGACCATCTCACCTGATCGTAAGGGAGGATTAATGTAACAAGTGTTCATTTAAGATTTTTTTTAAAGTTTTGCATGGAGACATAGCTCCGAGAGTTACAACTCTTTGTCTAGAAAGTTATTAAAAATTATTCTCTATTAAATCAATAGACACACATACGAGTACCTACATCTCGTTTTATATTTTTACACGCTTTTTATTAGCTTCATTTAAAGTTAACCTTGATTGAACTTTAACTTAAATAATCTAATTTCTCAGTCAGTGTTAACTTGATGTTTAATTGAAGAAGGTACCTTACCTACGTACATATCTACTTACTGACTTTAAAATTGAAACTAGAAAACATGATGTTAGTTTTAGTAGCACATTCGAGGTAGGTACGTAGTGCATTCAGATTGCCATATAAATATATCATGCCGCCGGCTTATCTCCCGCGCTCCAGATTTTTAGCTCCCGACAAAAGCTTTGAACGTTGGAACCTTAGAGGATTTGTTATATTAGGCTTTTATTAAAAAGTGCACTTTTAATTTCGCTTTGAAGAAATATTATCTCAAAAGTCTTTTTCTTAAAAATAAGAAAAGAATTTCTTAGCAGCGATGCTCTGCCTATCATTATAATTTCTTAACTTTAATTCTCTTTTATGATAATAATAGATATATATCTACCTCCATGACTATGATTAAGGGTCTTAGATAAAAATCAAATCCTGTCTTGTGCAATCAAAAGTGGCTTCTTTTCGATAGTCTGGTGTAAATTTAACAGTGACCTTACTAGAACCACGTGCAACACTTTGTAAATAAAACTGAATTTAAGTCATAATCATCTCAAGAAACTGCGCCCCGGCGCTACTCCACTCCGTTGGTGTTCCTTATACAAAAAACCATAGGGAAAACTATGCGAACGAATTAACGTTCATATATCTAGAACGTAGCTTATTTGTAAAAGCAGAATATGTTTGTCCGCAGTATCTGCAAAGGAACACAAAAATATCCTACAAACAAAATACACCGCCGTTTTTTAATTAAAGACCTACATAGATATCGCGCAAAGCTGCGCGATATCATGGAGACATAGAGCGACTGCGCTTGGCGGTGAGCGCGTGTTTGCTTTGAAGTCTACGCTTCTTTACCGGCATGAATGCAGGTTTGCTTTGACATAAATGTGTTTGTCTCAAAAAACTTACTTTGCCTAACTACGCTGGTAACCCTACATGAACTAACAAATTGACTTAGCAGCCATGTTTACCTCTGTACCAGGCCAAACCAGGCCAAAGTAAGTTTTTTGAGACAAACACATTTATGTCAAAGCAAACCTGCATTCATGCCGGTAAAGAAGCGTGGACTTCAAAGCAAACACGCGCTCACCGCCAAGCGCAGTCGCTCTGTCTCCATATTTGATTTACTTTTTAAAAGTTCCGTAGAGTCGCATCAAAAGAAAAAGCGGGATGTATACAGTGTGTCCGAGATCGAACTAGCGATATTTTAGGGACGTATTCTACATCTCATTACCATTCTAAAAATATCTCTTTATAAGGCATACCCCCCTCAATTTCAATTTGGTGTGCGTTTTTGTGGGTATGTGCGCACAAAATAACGCATGTAATAACTCGAAAGTCTGTTGCTGCACAGGTCTTTAAATGGCCTCATTCGATTGGATACAATATTCTTCATCGTTAAGTTAACAATAGTGTAAAATGTAAAAAAAAACTGGATCAAAAATGCTTTGGAATAAAAAAAATACTCAAAAATATCGAAAACTACAAATTTTTCCTGTACTTATTTTATAAAAACAAGGTCATTAAGATCACATTTTTTGATATCAAATCGACAGCTTTTGAGTGGAACAAAACGACATAAAAATTTTGACTGTAAGTTACTTTTTTTGGATATATTATTGTAACCGCAAGCGCGTAAATTCTTATGTTATTTGAAAATGGGTTTCCATCGCATACCATGTGCGAGCAGGTAATAATAATATTGATTTTTAACCCCCGACGCAAAAACGACGGGGTGTTATAAGTTTGGCGTGTCTGTGTGTGTCTGTCTGTTCCCCTGTGGCGCTCAAACGGGTGGACCGATTTGAATGCGGTTTTTTTTTGTTTGAAAGGTGAATTAGTTGAGAGTGTTGTTAGCTATGTTAGATGAAAATCGATCCAAGATGGCCGCCGCTACAAAATGGCGAATTACATGTTTTTTCACAACTCCCTCAATATGGGTATCAAATGAAAGGGCTTAACTAGTAGAATAGCACTATGCAAATCCAAGATGGCCGCCGCCACAAAATGGCGGATGTCGGGGGTTTTTTAAATTTTTAATTTATGGTAAGTCAGTGAGTGAGATCGAAACTAAGGATCAGACCCCTACTTCAAGTGATTAAAAAATCATACTGTAACACGTCGCACGGATGCGTAGAGGTTCTACGTCTATGACATGACGGCGGTCAAGGTAGGTTAAAACTTTAAAACATGATGCGTAGTGCGTACTGCGTACAAAGAGACTACTGACTAACTTTAGTCACTTAATTAGTAACGTTATGAGTTATGACGAGAGTCGAGTCCCACACAGACGTCCCACGCAGTGGAAGCGTAAGTTGGAAGTAAAGAAGTGGCGTACCGCGTATGCGGCGGCTTCTTATGTTGGGTCTTGTCGATCTTCATACTGCGAGTTAGATTTTGTCAACATATGTACATCTAGCGCCATCTAGTTTCAGCTTGTAGTACTATGTAGAATAACGGTTGGTGATGTTAGTCTTCCCCTCAGTTTCCGAAGGCGTCCCGACGAGGAAACTGGATCAGGTCCTAATTGTTTTCGCAGGCGTCCTCTCTTCCAAATGTCAGGTAGGCGGGAGTATTGCCAGTTGAAGAGCAGACCGCTGTATTCATGGCAAAGCGGATAATTGGAAGCTTCTCTGGCCAGTTAACATGACACCCTTCGACTGAGATTTCGAGCTGCGTTTTCAAATCTCGGTTGCGTCCCTCCACCGGATGTTCATCCTCACCCTTCCCCTGGGTCAAAACAACTCCCAAATCGTAGCTGCTTGTCTCTAGATTGACTGGGTTTGTCTCATCGGCTTGTCTCAGGATCGGAGCAGAATTTATGAGTTTGTTTTGGAGTTCAGCAATAGCCAAGTTTCCTATGAATCGGCGGTACCACGAGTAAATCCGTAAAAAAATCACTAACCGTCAGAGACTGCTATGTGTAGTGTAGTAGGAAAGTAGGAAGTTAGGAACTAGGAACTTTAGGAAGTACGATTCCGAATACATAGTTACTAATAACATACTATTCGGTCATCGGTGGTGACGGTGTTGTGAATGCAAAAATCCTAATGTGGGGTCTTTCTCGTTGAGCCCGCATTAGGATTTTCGAAAACTTTGGCTACGGCGGCTTCTTATGTTGGGTATTTTTGATCTTCATACCGCGAGTTAGATTTTGCCAACATACATCTAGCGCCATCTAGTTTCAGCTTGTAGTACTATGTAGAATAACGGTTGGTAATGTTACAATACAGTAAAAATTAAAATACCTGAAATTTATTTTGTAGTCAGGGCATAATCTATCTCCATTCAAAATTTCAGCCAAATCGGTTCAGTAGTTGCGGCGTGATTGAGTAACAAACATCCAAACATCCAAACATTTAAACATCCAAACATCCACACTTTCACATTTATATTATTAGCGGGTACATGAGAACGATCCCGGCATATATCACACTAATATTATAAAGGCGAATGTTTGTGTGTATGTATGTGTGTATGTTTGTTACTCTACAACGCCGCAACTACTGAACCGATTTAGCTGAAATTGAATGGAGATAGATTATGCCCTGACTTAACACATAAGCTTATCGTGGAAAATCCACAGTTCCCGCGGGATTTTGAGAAAACTACAGCTATACAGCTATAAGTAGATTAGTAGCAAACTTCCTTGAAAGTGGGTATGAAGGTTGGAAAAGGGAGCGGGAACGGAAACCGGAAATCCACGATTCCCTCGGGATTTGTGATAAACCGAAATTCATGCGGGCGAAGCCGCGGGCAAAAGCTAATTTCATTATAATTTCAGGCCCCATTGTTATTCGCACCGTTAAATTTTATATCCATTACCCGAGTACACGCTACAATATGCAATATCCAAACAACATAATTTATGTTTTATGAATTGAATAATATCGATTTCCGTTGACCGAATTTTTGTTTAACGATCTGGCAACATTAAAACGGTCCATACGTAATGTTGCCGCTGTGCTGCTGTTGTTTGCGGACACTTGATTGCGTAGTTTGCATTTTGTTTGTTTGAACAAAAGTTTATAATATTATGTGTCGTTTTACAAACTGATATGCATTTTAATAAATAATGCGTTTATCTATCTATACATATAATAAAATCAATTAAAAAAAAAAGCTATTTTTGAAAATTTTATCTGTTTATCTGTTTGTCTGTATGTTTATGCGCGCATCACGTAAAAACTACTGAACGGATTGAAATGAAACTTGGCATGATTTAAGTTCATACTACGGAGTAACATATAGGATACTTTATATCCCGAAATTCAGCATGGTTCTCTTGGGAGAGGGGATGAAAGTCAAAATGTGTACTTAGCTGTAATTCATGAACCCGTGGTCCGATTTCATTCTAAAAGGCTGGATCGATTTTGATGGGACTTTTAGTGTTGGATGTTTACATTTTTATCTACCTAAACATCCACTAGTGAACTTTTAACAGTTTTTAGCAAGGTATGAGCTCAAAAGAGCTCAACAGAAAAACAAAAAGTTCCCGCGGGAATTTTAAAAACCGATATCCACGCAAACGAAGTCGCGGGTGTCCTCTTGTATTTTATAAGTCCTGTTACCCGACGGCGCGAGAACAAAGTGTACGTTTTTCACGCGTATCTGCAAGGTACATATGTCTATGTATTTATGTATGTGAGATTCTTTAATCCTCGATGTTTCCCAACGACGGGATGAATTTTCTAAGCTGTGGAAAAGTTTTAGGCTAGGTTTTGTTTTAATAAAACTAAAATGACGGTAGACGTGAAAAAAATTGCGTACCACATAATATTGAGGGTTTAATCATTGAATACTTCGATTAATTATCCTGAGATCATGTTTAGAGATTAGGACCATTAGGACAAAGAAACATTAGTGTATTATTAATTATAATTTTGACATCATGAGTATGGCATCTAGTATATTTTAATATATACGAGTATATACTGTGGTTCTCATTTCATTTGAAAATTTCTGCGAATTGCGTTAGAATAAAATGTTTAACATAACAATAAAACGAAATGAGAATTTTCGTACGCCATATCATCTTTCTTCCCTAACCTACTTATTTGACCTAGGAAGCCACAAAAAATAAAGTAAATTATAAGATCGTAATACAGTCCGGCTGTTTGTATACAGCCTTGCCCATTTCTTTGGGAAGCCCGAAAAAAGCTAAAACGTTTTTCCACGGCCATCGATCAGACGTGACCGCCTCAAGTGGGGGATACACCGTCTAACTCACAGACATAATATATAGGGTAGATCGAAGATCGCCACTGTTTACAAAGAATTCACGCGTGCCCAAAATAAACACTTACGTGTGATAGGAAATATGTACCTCCTTTTTACACGCTTTATATTAGCTTAACCTGTATGTATGTTTGTAACCGACTTCTTTGAACGCGATTTTGACCCACTTTAATAGGTCAGATTTCATTCAAACTTTGTAGATTTATCGAGAACCGATGACAATACACTAATTTGATAAGATTATTTATTATTCAATTTGGAAAATAAGATTTTGTGTTCATTTATCAAAAGTCGTTGGTAAGGAAAAACAATAAACATTCAAAATCGCACGGTAACTAACTGTAACTAGGGTAAACAGAATAGATGTCACACATAACTAAAATCTAAGCACAAAACGCATGAATGCGATCATAAAACAATATTTAAACAAAATAATAATATTATTAATTACTACTTATTTACTTTAATTATATTGTACGACTAGATGATGCCCACGGCTTCGCCCGTGTGGATTTAGGTTTTTTTTTGATTTTCCAGGACAAAAAGTAGCTTATCTGTAGTAACCCGTCCCCAAAACGCAAAAATCCCGTGGGATCCCCACGATTTCAGAATGCAATTCCTTACAGCATCAGGGTTGAGCAGTTGGATATGTATCTACTCGAGTTTATTCAACGATAAAGTCTTTAATTGGTACCCCCAATATCAATTTAAATAACCGAAAGTTTCTGAAACACATTAGTTTTGGGGATCAGGTCCCCTACAGCATCAGAATTGAGGAGTTGGAATCCAAATTTTTTATATAACAGGGTCGCAATGTTTCTCTATCGATTAAAAAAAAATTACGCAAATCGGTTCAGAAATATCGGAGATATCGGTGTACATAGGTAGAAAAACACAACTCTTCTTTTTTTGAAAGTCGGTTAAAAAAGTAGCCTATGTTACTCCCTGGTTAATTCTCTACTTGAATGTGAAAGTCCCGTCAAAATCGGTTCAGCCGTTCCGAAGATTAGCCCGTTCAAACAGACAGACAGACAGACAAAAATTTTAAAAACGTGTGATTCGGTTATGGTACAGTTCAAATAACCGTATGAGCTTAATATGAGGTAGTTATTTCGAAATTACAGACAGACACTTCAATTTTATTTATTAGTATAGATTTACAATAAAAAACAAATAAAATAATTTATTAAAAATTAATATCTGTTGTATTTTAAGTGACATGATTTTTTTAGTGTTTTATAAATAAACCAAACTAAAAAGTAGAAAATAAATAATAGTTTAAAAAAACTAAAAAACACGCTTTTTATAGAAAACCAAACTAAAAAATAGAAAATAAACTTTAAATAAATATAAATTAATAATAGTGTGCATATGAAAAAAATGTATTTTATTTCAAAAAAGCGTGGGGTGCTTTTAAGATATTATCAAAATGATAATCCTCTATACACCCATGCACCCCACGCTTTTTTTTTAATAAAATACATTTTTTTCATATGCACACTATTATTAATTTATATTTATTTAAAGTAAATTCAACGAGGTAACGCAGCCAGCGTTCTGGGCACCTTGCCTCGTTACAGTGATTTGGATGTTTTATTTGATTTGTAATTTTTAATTTTTATTTTTAAGTATTTATTGTAATGTCGTCAAATGTACACGATAAGTTGTTTTAAAGTTTATTTTCTATTTTTTAGTTTGGTTTTCTATAAAAAGCGTGTTTTTTAGTTTTTTTTAACTATTATTTATTTGCTATTTATTTCTGAACTTCTGTATTTACAGTTCGAAATAGCGAAAATTGGCATTTTCATGGTAATTTTTGTGTACTAAAATAAATAAATTACTGCAAAATGTCGGTGCGTGTTGAGTGTGATTTTGGAAAGTTGTGTACAACTGTACACAAGTTTGGCACGCGTTTTCCTCCCACATGGCCGTTCTATACTTGATAATAATATATTTCTGTGGTCTCTACTCCTTAATGTACTTATCCGGGCTATCGATCAACTATATGACATCTGAATCCATTAAACCCCTGAGCTTTTCTAATTGATGACCGGACGGATTGAAAATTGCAAAAATGCTAGAATTTTCACGAAAGTTACGTTCGTTTAATCTATGCGAATTTTTTTATCTGTGCCAAATCTGAAATGCCCTGTATTTGGTTGGAGGTTGAGATAAAAATAACATTTTAACGAACTTTTTTATCTGTGGCTTGTAGATTTTGCTTACAGTGATTTCATAATACTTATCATGTAGTACTTGTAAAAGTTTATTTGAATAAAAAACTTTTATATTCTATTCTATTCTATTCTATTCTATTCTATTCTATTCATGTTCGTGAAGGAAACTGTACTACCCGCGTTTTAACCAACCTCCATGTTGGGAACTCCTTGCATAGGTCATTCCATGCCCATTCTTAAGTACGCTGTGTAACTCTGACCTCATTTATAAAACCCATAGTTACAGACCTTGAACCGCTTTTTTTTGTTTTTTTGGATGTTGATCCACACATCCAAAGTAGTGCTATTTTACTTGCGCCTGATCTCTATCCGATCGTGTCAGATTGCCGTCCATCGGATTATGAAAGTGAGGGAAAAGAGGATACACCTGTGTTCGCGTACACGCTTGTGCACTCTCACTCTCTCTCTCTCCTCTATGTTTTTCCTGCTTAGTTGGAAAGTCTCCGTTGTGTTTGGCCGCCAATATTTTATTTCCTCTTATCGCAAATCGTTCGCGCTTTTTGACTGTAAACGCCTTAAACTATTTCTTAAAATACTTGTACAGTAAAATAATGCTTTTAAATATTATGTCCGAGTATTTTGAAGCTGGTTTTGGTGAGCATTTAAGCAATGTTTTCAGCTCTTGTTTACACAATATTGAAACACATTTCGCCTTCAACTCTCTTAATTTAAACATTTTATATACATTTTCGGTATTCCATCGCTCGAAGGGGCGAGGAATTTAATTCAAATATACCAGTTGAAAGTCGAATTGCTAAGGAATTGAAATGTTTCAAATTACGACGACCGTTTTGAGAATAACAAAATTGTAACGAAAGTAAAATATCTTACGATTTCAATGAAAGATTCCTTTTAGTTCTTGCCCCAATTCTTGAGATTTTATATATATAGTGACGTGTTTTAGTTTCATCCAAAGAAATAACATTTAGACTAGGTGTAAGGCTTGTAACATCCATCAAACGAAGAAAGATCAGTTATCACATATTCTCAGATATTACTTGTAACAACTTCTTCAGGTCACCTCACCTGGACAGGTCACCCATTCTTCAGGTCTATCGGTAAGATAAGAAAGTATTGTAATCATTAATTGGGAATGGACTAGATTAGCCAACGTAGCTCTACAATTCTTCCGTTGTTCAAAGGACTGATTACATACCTACTGTGTTACATATTATGAGATTTCCGTCAACCTTCAAGTAGGCGACGACTTTTTTGAATACCGCAGTAGTGAGCGCTGTGGCATTAAATTATAAGTTAGGTCATTAGTTTGTTTCGCGACTGGGTCAATTTTAGCTCACGTCTGGTCTAGTGTGAGCTTTTGCCTGAAATATTCACCACCCTACTGGCAAGAGCCGCAAAGCGATTCGATGCCGCGTAGAAACCGATTAGGGTCACAGGTTTAATATTACTGCCATACCATCATACTCCTACGTTATTCCGCTACCATCTTAGGCGTCGTCGTCGTCATCTAATTCCAGATGATATCGCAGTTAAGAGCTAATTTATCATTAATTTAAAAACACTTTCTCGCTATATCACACTAATCAAAGCTGTAACCCACATTCCCGTGTGTAACTTTTAATCAGCTATTTAAATAATCCAGGCAGCATAGTTCGGTGCATAGACACGGGCAGCATGCCTATGTGACGTGGCGACCGCACGCTCGGCATCCCGCCCTGCGGTCTACGCCGCATTGCCCAGGTTAGGAACCTAACACATGTCATATACAATCGCTGGAGCTAGCGGACTCTCTCTGGGAAACGTAGATATGTAACCACTGACGAATTAAGATGTTGAAACACGCACGAAAGACGTAAAATGTTATGAATAACGATGAAGTAGTTAAAAATGACGACACAAAACGAGTCGCACGGCGCCACGGGATACAAACGGCGCTAGATCACGATGATGTCCGTACAAGAGACCTATGTACAGCAGTGGACGGCTGTCGGTTGTCACGACTGCAAAATACGCCTATGCCCTCTCGCTTTTTACGGGTCTTCTCTTCATATCTTCGTAGTCAGTTATAAAAGTTTTTTTCTTCTTCTTACACTCTTGATAAATTCATGGTCGTTACTTGAGTGTTGTGGAATGCTTGATCATACGTCCACCACCACCACAACAGCCCTTTAACGGCGCACTGCTGGGCACAGGCCTGCTCTCTCATATGAGACAGGTATTTAGAGCTTATACCCGCCACGCTGCTCCAATGCTGATTGGCGGGCTTATGCACGCATGATAGGAGCGACAGCTTAACGTGCTCTCCGAAGCAGAGGAGTGAAATACCGCCAGCTACCAACACCGGGCTGGCACTGTGAAGTGTGAATTTATTTTTATAGAAAGATCCAATACCTAACAATTACTGTCCCGACCTGGGAATCGAAGCCAGGAGCTCATGATCTGCAGTCAAACATGTTAACCACTTGACCAACGAGGCAGCACTAGACCAAGAGAGCAGATTATACGTGTCCGTAAAAAAATAAAAATAAAAAATAAAAATGGAGAGGTCTCCATTGTCTGCATTATAACGATTATGACGTGGCGGCGGCGTGTCCGCATAGCCAATACTTGTAATCCCTCACCGCGCGCCGTATCTCACCCAGCTCCGGCCCGCGCCGCTACAATGGCGCGTGATTGCGGCTTGCACCCGCATAAATCACGCTCGTTAGCGCTTGCCCTAATGTCAGAGCGCAGCGGTAAAACACCTGTCCCGTCTTTTATTTGGACCGATATGTCGAAATTTTATGATGAATTCATCCAAAAAAACAGGCAAACGTTAAATCTATGCCGACTTTTTTATTGCTCGGTGTTTTTGTAAAATAAATATTAACCAAAATATGATAAAAGCAAAGCAAAGAGTAAACCGTAACAATTTGTAAAAAAAAAAAAGAAATTTTACATTGTAACCGTGAGTCCCGGTAGGCATGTCGATTTATTATGGAAATCAATTTCCGGTCGAATAAATCGAATCTTCTTGAATTGATACCGAATTGAGTCGAACTTTGCAAGATTTTCGATTAATCGAAACAATAGTTGATTTTTTTAAAGGTGCTTAATAGAGATATGGGATGTACCTATGCGTTAAGAGTTAAGATTCTTTTCTGGATCGATCCAGTGTTTCTGATCGAAACGTAAAGTCGATTCAATATAATATCGCACTATTGTCACACCCACTACTAACACAAAACCTTAATTTGAAAGTCAAAGATGAGTTTAAACAAGGTTCAAGAACAGTTGGTTAATCTATACAAGAATTAAAAGAAAAAAATTTTTGTAAGAAAACCGCGTTCGCCTATAAATCATACTGTAGCCTTATCCGGCACGGATTGGCTCAAGAAATCTTAGATAATGCGTTACGGAGTTCCTAGCCTGCAGGGCTCGTTTGTTTTGTCTGCGTTTGATCGATAGAGGGCACCGGGTAGCGATGCGAGGCTCGATCCACTATGCAATTTGAAAACAAAGAAATTATTCTTTCTCTTTTAATTTTTTTTTTTTTTTTTTGGTATAAAGTACTAGCTCGTGTCTCACTCCGCTTCGCATCAATGTCCGACAAACACTACCTATGTACTCGTATCTATGTACATATTTGAAATGCGTAATGCGTAGGTACCCGCGACTTGCGATATTATGTGGCAGGCGACACTTGGAAACTGTTTTTAACCCCCGACGCAAAAACGACGGGGTGTTATAAGTTTGACGTGTCTCTGTGTGTGTGTGTGTGTGTGTGTGTGTGTGTGTGTGTGTGTGTGTGTGTGTGTGTGTCTGTCTGTTCCCCTGTGGCGCTCAAACGGGTGGATCGATTTGAATGCGGTTTCTTTTGTTTGAAAGGTGAATTAGTCGAGAGTGTTGTTAGCTATGTTTGATGAAAATCGATCCAAGATGGCCGCCGCTACAAAATGGCGGATTGCATATTTTTTCACAACTCCCTTAATATGGGTATCAAATGAAAAGACTTGACTAGTAGAATAGCACTATGCAAATCCAAGATGGCCGCCGCCACAAAATGGCGAATGTCGGGGGTTTTTTTAATTTTTAATTTAAACTTGTGTATAGAAATGTATATCTGTCATTGGTCACTCATGATTGACAGAGTTGCCTGAATCATCTATAATTGACCCCAGGCTGACTCTCGTACCTAGTTAGATAGTAGATACTATACAATGATACACCTCTTCCCGATCGAATTTCGGCCACGTCGGCCAATCTCAACCGAGACGGAGTCTAGCCAACTACGCAGGAGATAGGTATAATAGTGCACAAGTGTGTGCACATACACAGGTGCACTCTCTAGTCCTTCACTCTTATAGTCCGATGGGACGCCGCGCCGATACGACATGACCGGAGAGAGATCAGACGCAAGGACCGACGGCTTTACGTGCTCTCCGAGACACGGGTGGACAGCCAACTTCCTACTTCGGGCTGGCACTGAGAATAATTTATTGACAGTAAACCCCAATTCCTCATAATTCTTGTCCCGACCCGAGAATCGAACCTGGGACTTCGTGATTCGCAGTCGACCACGCCAACCGCTAGACCACCGAGGCAGTTAAAATATAAGAATTCTTTCTTATTCAATAGTAAAAGTGCGATGAGACACAGGAGGTCCGTAAATCTAATATTTTTATGTATTTACTACAACAATATTGATATTTGTCCTGAACCAATCCGAAGAGCTCTCGAACGGCTCCGAGCGGCCTTTTGTTCTCGTATACACCGAGTGCTGGTGGACGATTTGTTCAAATGTTTTATTCAGATACAAATCGCCCATAAATAGGTATTTTTACATTTTGTTTTTATTTATTTTTTTAAGAATATTAGCCATGCATAAACATGACTAATATTCCCCTTTCCCCTCTCTAAGTAAGCGTAAAACTTGTGCGAGGAGTGGGTACGACAATAGTGCAACGGGTTTAAACCTTTCGATTTCTGGTCCATGCGCTGACTGTTGCGCTATTGAGGCTTTATTTTAGTACCATTGTAGTACAGTGGAATTGTCTGGAATAGCAAAAGAAAGCCATAGTTTAACTTAAACATGGGCGTGTATAATAAACAAATGAAAATATTTAAATGTGACTTATAAAAACATGTGACTAAAATGTGAATAAAAAATAACCATCTCTGTTTCATTGTTTCAGGTAAGCAATAATAAATTAAAAAAGTGGTTTCAGTACCTTAGTTGCTCTGCACAGTCACCAATTTTTACGTACTCGTAAGTATACTAAAAATATAAGATTAAGGGCCTGTTTCACCATCTTCTGATAAGTATCCGATAGCTGTCTACAACTTTTGTCTTTGTCACATACAACATAAAGTCAGACAGTGACAAAACTTCCGTTACCAACACTTATCAGAATGTGGAGAAACAGGCCGTAAATAATAATCAAAATTCAAAACTCATTTATTCAAAGTAGGTACACTGTACACTTTTTGAACGTCAATAATAAGAAGTAATAATAATTCGTCAGTAATAATTAAGACTAGTGCCAACGGAAGACGAGGCAGTATACAGGGTATAAGGCGACCGCTGTCGAAAACTTGCGCTATTATTGTACTACCTAAACATAATCAAATACCAATAACCATTTTTCTTATACTTATAGTGGTTTGGTGATTTAGAATTTTTCAAACCGGTAATGTTTAGCGAGCAAACTCGGGGTCACCACGCCGACAACTTTAGGTATTCACCCAACATTCGTTGAACTCTAGCGTCAGCTGATTGCACTACATTGCGAACTTTTAAAAATACAGGAAATATTTAAAAAATTGTGGTATCAGTATGGTTGTCAGTAATCACTATTATTATCTGCTTCGTTTTCGATTGCGGTTCCTTTACAACCGTTATATAGTCTTTGAAAAAATAGTCCACTAGCTCTTAATCAATAGTGTGAGAGGCGAAAGCTCGTTGAATTGACATTGTACCTCACAACGGAAAATCTATCACACAATAAAGTAACGAATCCGCCGACAGGCTCGAGATTGAGTGACATGGAAGAAAGAATTCCCGAGCAAATACCTCACTTGACAACAAAGAATCGACTCCAGCTATCTGATATTCGGATTGTGTCGAAATAAGACGCTTTATTTTATCCAATAAGGTCCAACGCGCCACAAGTAGAGCCTAGACACAGTCTTTTTTTAGCCGACTTGAAAAAAGGAGGTTCCATATTCGATCCGTATATATGTATGTATGTATACATATATGTTCGCGGTTATTTCTAATGACATAATTTTGATGATTTTTTCACTATCGTAATCTACATACTTTCAGGAAGGTATATAACACACCTAGTTATTAGTCTTATGTACGAAATTACACGCATAATAATGTCCTATATCACTAATATTTTTGATTGGTAGGTACTCCGATTTCCCTGAGATTGCTGGAACGAAGTCGGTTTAGTCGGTTTTGTCGAATTGTTTCCAAAATATATGTATCTTGTTTTAATTTATTAACGCCATCTAGCTTTCTTCACTTTGGCACATCAACTAACTATAACTCGTTCTATATTTGTATTACGACAGTCGTATAAAATAGTATAAAATGTGCCGTGTTATTATTCTAAAATTTTTCAGATTTTACAATGTAATAAATGTTTAGGAGTTAAGGAGGGCATCCAAGTGTTGTCGTAAAACTGACACTTTGGCAGTCATTATTTTGCAAACGAATCCTTTTAGATAAGGTGTTCGCATTTTTTCGTGAGATCTGTCCCCTGTCTAATCTTCTAGGCTGTAAAGAAATCGTCACAGAGATAAACTTGAACGATTGTCCCGTCACATGTCTATTATATCGATGTTCAAAAGTTATTCTAATAATCTAATTAACGTCGATAACATCGACACGCGCGCGATATCGCTAGTGTTGCGCTTTATCGATGACGCTGGGTGGTCGGACCACCCGGGTATCTATCCCCGATGAATGGAACAGTTCTAATACACTCGTTGCTTAATTTAAACTGGGTGGAACCACGGTGTCATCGCTCGGGTTTGAAACAATGGGATGTAACTTGTTAGGCTTTTGGTGGTCCGTTGGGCGCTTGGGGATCAATTTTGTCGTACCAGGCTTACGCTATGTTAATCAATATCTTCTAAAAGTATCGTTGCGTTACCGGCTAAAGCGCAGGCTCCATTGTAAGCGAAACGAAGTTCGTTTCGCTTAGCTCACGTCGATGCCACGTATTTTCACACTGCATACGACAGAGCGAAGCGAAGTTCTCATTGCTTAGCGACATGAGCGTTGCGAAACCACTTCGCTTCGCTCCCAATGGGGCCTGTGCTTAATGTTCAGAGCCTCAAAAGCGCACCGGCCCACTACAGGGCATGGGTCTCCTCTCCGAATGAGAACAGTCCGTAGTCCACCACGCTGGCCGAGTGCAGATTGCTAGACCTCACACGCCTTTAAGTTGAGAACATTATGGCGAACTCTCAGGCATGCAGGTTTCCTCACGATGTTCTCCATCACCGTTGAAACAAGTGATATTCAATTGCTTGACTGAAAAAAAGGTCGACGGTCAAATCCTTTCCGTTGCACTATTGTTGTACATACTCCTAGTACAAGCTTCACGCTTAGCTTGGGGAAAGGAGAATATAGTCAAGTTCGGCATGACAAAAAAATGTTCTCTGGACCAAGTTCAGGCCATAACAAAAAACTAGGAAACGGGCAAAACTAGCTGCACGACCACGTAATACGTAAATCGCTCGACCAAACTAATCAAATTGGGAATCAAACCTGGGACTATAATAAAAATAATAATGCACTTTATTCAATTCCATGTATATATTTGTATTCCATGCTGTAATGAATTATATTTGTACGCCACATACTGGTAGAATGCATGATACAAATTTTATATTGTTAACATCTTGTACTACTGTGTTCACAAATAAATAAATAAATTTGATTTTAAAATTTGGGATACTTAAAAACGACAGCAACAGAATACTTAACTGCACAGGTACTCTAGGTCATGGGGTCATCGCAATAGTGCAAAGATGGAAAAGAAAAAAAATAAGAAAGTCGGCAACTTAACAGCAGCTAATTGCGAGGAAAGCTACCGTTTACCCATTAGGACCCGCGCGAAGAGCAAACGAATTAACAGACGCGTGGCCAACAAAGGCGCGGTAAATTCGCTTTAAAACACACGGTTCAGGACTCAGGTGCGAAAAAGCCGGGCTATTAAGCGGAATTTATTAAACTTGCGGAACGCAAAAGCCGTGCGATTTTAACACGGGAATAATATACAACACAGTTACGTACAGGCTATTTCTTTTTTTTTTTGTAGAATTTTGGGTTATTGGATAGCGGCTCATTCACACAACGACGAGCGTTTCTGAATCAAAAATTATTTAAAATGAAAAGTTTTAAGGGTTTTATGTATTAGTTTTTCAATGCCTCGTTACTTCCGATTTACTTCCGTAATTTTTCACGATTAGTAAGCTTATTAGAAAAGTTAGAGGTGCGTGCCCCGGGATCGAACCCACGACCTCCGATTAGAAGTCGGTCGTCCTAACCACTTACTCTAACTTTTCGGAGTTATGTGCGTTTTAAGTATTTAAATATCACTTGCTTTAACGGTGAAGGAAAACATCGTGAGGAAACCTGCACGCCTGAGAGTTCTCCATAACGTTCTCAAAGGTGTGTGAAGTCTGCCAATCCGCTTGGCCAGCGTGGTAGACTATGGCCAAAACCCTTCTCACTCTGAGAGAAGACCCGTGCTCTGTAGTGAGCCGGTAATGGGTTGATCATGATGATGATGATGATGATGATGAGTAAGCTTATTAAGCTCGTCATCATCGTGAAAAATTACACTTGTAGTTAAAAATTTTATCAGTGAAAATTCGTCAGGTAACTATAGCAAATAAAGCCATTGGTACTCCGGTCGTGTCAGCTTGCCGTCCCATCGGATTGTGTGAGTGAGGGAACAGAGAGTGCACCTGTATGCACACACAATTGTGCACTATACTATATCCTGCATACCTGGCTGTTGAGATTGGCTGTCATGGTCGAAAATAGGTTAGAAGTATGTTATTATTATTATTATTCATCCATCATTAAACTGTAGACAATACCTAGGCCTTCTCGTACTCACGCATAGTCCTTTAGCTGTTGCGAGAATCTCATCCAAAGTCTTTCCCACAAACACCTTTCGTTGAAGTTGTCTATAGTTATCTACTGTTCGACAGGAAATACTCTGAGCAAGCCCGCAATTCCGCAATAATTGAACGCACTACGGTATTACCGAGTATTACCGAGTATTACCGCCGTATTACCGGGCAGTACGAGCGCTGCGGCGTTCCATACGTAATTTAGCAAATTAGCCTATCAGTTAAGAGATAATTTGATGTTTCATTTCAAACGGCAATGAAATAGACACTGATGCGTTTCAATACGATTATGTCTCTATTACGGTATAACAATACAACTTAGGTGTATAATATTAATTTACTCATTATACGTATTTAAGTACGTAAGTTATTTAAAACATCTGATAGTTAAAAAGCCAAAGTTTACTCGTAATAGCAACTGTCTCTCAGGACCGTGCCCTATACAAACAAAGTTTGTTTCTTTCAACACTAGCTGACGCCCGCGACTTAGTCCGCGTGAATTCAGATTTTAAAAATTCCGTGGAATCTATTCCGGGGATAAAAATTAGCCTGTGTCCATCTCGGGGAGGATCTATATGACTGTCAAGATCCGTTCAGTTGCATAAAATAATTTCAATTTCTTGGAGACGCGTTACAGACTTTCCGTCGCACGCCGCGTTTGTTCTGACCAGGGCTTTAGTTATTTTAAGTACTTATTTTTAGTACCTAAGTAACAATTAGACATATTATAATTACCTATAACTTTTTAAGTTTTAATACACACAAGTTCTCAAATAGGTACCTAAATGGATATAATGTGTTGTAGGCAGGCTGAAACTCTTGAAATAAATTATCAAACTTCATATAACAAAGTCGTAAGGTCCAAATTATGCGTGTAAATTTAAATTTATGTGCCTCAAAGATAATATTTTATATTGTAGAAGAAATTTATTAACGAGTTTCTTTTTCCATTTACATTAAAGTAAGTCTGAAGTTGAAGAAAGTGGGCTTAAAATTTTTTAGAAATAAGCGTCAACCCGTAACTGTAAACAGTAGTGAGTAGTGAGTATTATATTTTACTATATTTTTAACCCCCCGACGCAAAAACGACGGGGTGTTATAAGTTTGACGTGTCTGTGTGTGTGTGTGTGTGTGTGTGCGTGCGTGCGTGCGTGCGTGCGTGCGTGCGTGCGTGCGTGCGTGCTATGTTTGATGAAAATCGATCCAAGATGGCCGCCGCTACAAAATGGCGGATTACATATTTTTCACAACTCCCTTAATATGGGTATCAAATGAAAGGACTTGACTAGTAGAATAGCACTATGGAAATTCATGATGGCTGCTGCCACAAAATGGCGAAAGTCGGGATTTTTTTTAATTTTTAATTTATATCTTATTTATACTTGTACTAAAACAACCTTAAAATTCTATTAAACTTAAAGATACTAGATTATATATGGCCTACTTTAGTATATACCCATATATTTTAAAATTTTAATATCGCCCGACCTCATCCAGCGGATTTATTAATCCGCAATGTAACTTCAGCGAAGAAAATTAAGCGCGCGAAAATGGAAAACTTTCACGCGGTTTTGATGAATTGCCCCTGTTGTGAGTTTGAAAGAATGTCAGCACTTACGTACGAGGAGTGGTACGAAATTACATCACTCTCGTTTATGGGCCTCGAGCAATATTTCAAGGGAAATTTTATTAAAATCTTTACTTATAATAAACATAATATAAGTGGTTTTGTTCTCGACTTCGTTCGCGTAGATTTAGTTTTGTAAAGAATCCTGCAAGTATGAGAATTTTATTTTCCGGGATAAAATGTATCCTTTGCCCGTCTTCAGGATGCAAGCCATCCCTGTGCCTGTTTACGAGATCAGTTCAGCGTTTGAGCCGTGAAAAATTGTCTAATTTTTGCCCGGAACTATGTCCGTATAGACTTATGTAAAAACAATCTCTATTTTTTTGAAATAGCCTTTGTCCTTCCCCAGATAGTCGTTCCGAGGTAAAGACGTAACAAAAAACCCAATTTCGGATTTATATATAGGTTAGAATTTACGATGGATTTTCGTATAAACACTCAATAAAGGTTCCTGTAGGGGACATGAGCTGACGCGAGCATTTTCAAGTTAGCCTTTATATAACGCATGTGGCTCGCGGCACGCTAGTGTCCCTCGCCCGCTGTAAAGTACACTTGTCTGATCTTTTTCATCATGATCAACCCATTACCGGCTCACTACAGAGCACGGGTCTCCTTCTCAGAGTGAGAAGGGTTTTGGCCATAGTCTACCACGCTGGCCAAGCGGATTGGCAGACTTCACACACCTTTGAGAACATTATGGAGAACTCTCAGGCATGCAGGTTTCCTCACGATTAAAGCAAGTGATATTTAAATACTTAAAACGCACATAACTCCGAAAAGTTAGAGGTGCGTGCCCCGGGATCGAACCCACGACCTCCGATTAGAAGTCGGTCGTCCTAACCACTAAACACAGCGAGTAGAAGAAGAAATCAATAATAATTAAAGCAGTAATTATTTGTGTGTGAACGCGTGTTATTTGACAACCTTGTAGACCCAAGAACCCTTTTTTTTTTTTTTTTTTTTGACGTGGTGGAAACCTTTTATAGGTACCCCCGTTCTGCGGCCGAATGCGGCAGAACGAAGGTTATGTGGGACTCCAACCGGGTATACCCACTAAAACCACCACGGCATGATCCTCATGCTGTGTGCTGGACGCCTGGGGAACCCAAAGTATGCATCCCAGGTGTCCGGCAGCCGCCCCAGCTGGGGCTCCCGCTCGCCTCTGGGCTGTCCCTCCAGAGGCTCGCGCCCTCCCGTAATTTTTTAACGAGGTTTTCTTCCTCCCGCGATGGGCATCGCTGCCCCCCGCCCCGGGGTGTCTCACCCCCAGTTTCATCCGCAGTGCCCTCTGCTAATCAGAGGGACACGCGGAGAAACCTCCCTCCGCCAGGTCATTGGCCATGGCTAACAATATCCCCGAAATTATTAACCATGTTACCGGGGTGCACTGGCCCGAATACTGCTCTTCCCCTCGGACGTATCCAAGAGGACCAGCAGCACCCAGGCACACTTGGAGGTTACCTGGCTAGCACCCCGTAGACCCAAGAACCCGCTACCCTGCCTAACTAGGGACACGTGAATACCATCTCCAAACTGGTGACCCGACGTGATTTGAACACGCAACTCTAAAGTCCCTAAACCCACTTCTACGATACAAGACTGAAAGCTTATTACTATAATAGAATTTTTGGAGTAATTACGTGTGTAAAGATATCAAGCCCTGTTTTTCCTTATTTTAACGAGCTTTTCATTATTTTGCTTTGTTCGAATGTTATATTTCTGTTGAAATCAGTACCTACTTAACTGAGTTATCGTCTATGTCAAGTATCGATCGACGTGAACAGATGATAATACCATTGAGCTTGTCTGGTGCTAGAGCTGCTCACTGGAACTTCTTAATCGAATATGCTTTAACAGTCGAGTTTGAACTCAGTATTTTATTTATTTTTTCTAGATATTTTGTCTTCAAGCCAGAGTCGAAAAAATTAGTTTCATACCAAATTAGGGGACTTTTTATTTATAAAGCATAATATACCTAATTTGGGTCTTGTAAACAAAGGTTGATACCGCGTTGATACAGAAAGATGAAGGTATATCTGAGTCCCGCGTGACTTTTTAAATTTTGGGAATAGGTGCTTTTTAGGGTTCCGTACCTCAAAAGGTAAAAAAAGGAACCCTTATAAGATCACTTTCTTGTCCGTCTGTCCGTGTGTCACCACCGATTTTCTCAGGGACGGGTGGACCTAGCAAGTTGAAATTTATACCAGATACTTAGGTCTATGGTCCCTATTAGGTGTATAAAAATTAAGGTCCTGAGTCCACACAATAAAAAGATATGGGCAAATTTAGATTTTCACGAAAACTTGTACCAAAATTTACCTTTATTTTCAACTTTTTTTATTTTTCGGAATTTTCCCTTTACTTGATCTGTAAGACCTTGCTTTTAACTAAAATTGACAAATCTAGGTCAACCGGAAGTAACCTATAGGTTTTGTGTCGAAAACCTAAATGGTAGTTCCAGTTGACCTAGAATTACAAAATTTGGCAAAAAGCAAGATTTTACAGCACAAATAAAGGAAAAATTTCAAAAACTAAAAAAGTTGGAAATTAAAAGGTGTCCCCATACATACATAGTTGAGCCAATTAAGATAGACCTCTTAGTTGTATGAGCGCTCATACAATTTAGAGGCATATCCTTATTAGCACCTTACCTTCTAAGACAAACTAATGAAAAACAGATTGTACTTATACTTCTGGAGTACGGAACCCTCGGTGCGCGAGTCTGACTCGCACTTGACCGGTTTATTAGTCCCAAGGCTTAAAGGTTGATTTAAATATACAAATAATTAAATTATAAGCCTATTCCTTAACAAGTTATAACGGAAAACACAATAATTAATAGGCAGAAATACATTTGCGCCTCATTTAACGTCGTATCCTATCAGTTTATAAATTTAATTGGAATTCGAATAGATTCAGTGTACATGTAAATGGGAAATTAAAGTCCGTTTCCCTATCCAAGCTATGTATCTAACTGTGGTACCGGGGATGTATGTATCTGTCAGAATTACCATTTTATCTCTTAGATGGCCAATGGATTGGACCGCAGTTGTACGACCAACCGAAAGGGACTAAAGCTTTATAAAGGAGTTTATGTTGTTCTTATCTGACGCATTTTCACTCACTATTAGGGTTGTCGAAAGCTTAAACATTACACGCACACAGTTAAAAACCCAGTTGATTACAAATTAGAAGACTAGGTACATCAAAAGTACCAACCGTAAGTGATGAAGTAGCCTAAAGATGAGCGCACTGTCTTAACTCTAAAGGCTAAGCCAAAAATTTTAAATTAGAATCTTAACATCGCATAGGTATGCACGCTATGCAGCAATAAGTCCAAATTGTACCTTCTACTTGTCTTGTTGTCTTGTCTTGTGTTTTCTGTATATTCTGTGTTCTGGTGAACAATAAAAGTATCCATTGTTCATACATCACGTGTGAAAGTCAAAAATAATATTTTTCATCATTGAAGTGGTGTTATGATAACAATAATTTACGTAAACTTTTCTAAGTCACGAGACTAAAACGAGCTACGAGCTCATGAGTATTTTATGAGGATAAAAACTTGTCTTGAACGAGGAAGTTAAAGCGCCTCGTAATGTACGTCTGTGGTGCATTAACAATGTAATTGTGCAGACATGTACGGTGGTAAACATTATAGTATGTATAACGGAAGTTCAAAAAAATATATAACGTGTGTCAACCCTACGCCGTGGGTATGATACAGTTCGCTCGTGAATTGGTGCTCTAGGGCAGTTTAATATTCATGTATAATATGCAAGAGCATGGCCGGTGTTGCACGTGAAATTAATTCTGTGCCTCCTGTGATGAGTGATCTAAGTCGAGTTGTACCCTTTTTGAGATTTTTACATAGAAATGATCAGAAAAAAATTAGCTTTTTTTTGGTCTAACCCACGTTCTTCTAACTATTATAGTTTCGGAGATAATTTTGTGCAAAGTGATATAAGTGGCAGCATTTTTGCAAAAATATCGTGCATATAGATATATTTCAAGTTGTAACCTCAATAAGTAATTTTCTGCATGCATTATTTTTCGTGCTTCGTGGTATAAGTGCGATTATATTAATTTTCACATTTTATTTTTAGTATATTTATCGTGAATATTGATATAATTAGAGTTATATCACTTTGAACAGATTTTTTTCAAAACTGATTAGGGTACAATTATACATATACCTAATAATCACAATCTAAATTTATGCCTAATTTGTGATCAGTGATACATCTCGACTTGCATCATTGTGTACAAATCAACATTATCTGTGTAAACGAATATAAATTGAATTGTATCTAAAACTCAAACCAAATCTAGAAAAAAATGTATGAAGAAGGAGATGTGCTAAATGATACAAGTGAAATCGTCAAGTCATACTCTTATGGAGATTGACACCAACCATGCGTTAATTGAGCGTAAGAAGAAGCACATGAGTATGGTTATTCACTTGCAAAGAGATTGGTACCAACTAGTGCGTACAGCTTCAAACAAAATAGCAAAGTTTAGGTAGGTACTGTTATCTAAATGAGTTGTGATTCAACATGTTTTCAAGCAATTTCTTACTCTTGCATTGGAAAGTTGATGTGGTGTGATGTTCGATCTGTTTTGCATACCAAAGAAAATATTCCCCGTTTTTCTTACACAAAATGAATTCAAGGATGATGAATACAAGACTATGGATTGTTTGAAACGAGGTAAAGCTTACGCTATTACGATTACAATAAAGACAGTACCAATAGCCTACCACTTCAAGATTACTGTTTCAACCGATAAGAAGTAATATCTGTTTTGCTATGCTTTATTCAGGAGCGCGATCATGAGTTTTACAGAGTTTAAATATTAGGACTTTGTTATTGAATTGTTTTCCTTGCAAGAAATTGACTAAATTCCGAAAAAAGTAGTAATATGTTGAAGCAAACTCCCGGGAAGAGTGATGGGTGTTGGAGATATTTCAATCGCAACCTTTAATTTAGCGACTGTCTGTTGTGAAGTATGAGGTCTAGCGTTGGTCTAAGTTAACAGCATTGGGCAAGAGAAATGACCAGTTTCGGTTGTTTAACTGCTGACGTTTCCATCATGGTTTGAAATTGTTGATCTATCTTTATTGTCTGGCCAGATCTTAGGAAACCATAGTGTATGATACCAGCACTGGTCCACCAAACACACACCAGTAGTTTTTTCTGAGTCAACTTTCGTTTGGGACAGTTTCACCAGTTGGGTTTCGCCAGTTCTCTTGGATTCAACCACTGTGATGAGCATTTCCGACTATCGTACACCATTTTACATCACTGATAACAATACGATTCAAAATTCCGTCGTTATTGTGAAAATTGAGTAATGTAACGCAGCATTTAATGCGTGTTTGTTAGTGTGCTCCAGTCAATTCATGCGGTAGGTACCTATTTCTCGAGTTTTTCACTTTTCAAATTTGTTTTAAGTGAATTAATATTATTATATCACTCACACCGAAGCCTGCCACTAACTCTAACATAGTTTGCGATAGATCCGCTACCACAATCATCTTTAATTCTTCATTGTCAACTAGGGTTTCCAGCCGTCCACGGGGTTTGTTTTTAGGTCAAAATTTCCAGAACAAAAACGTTGGAACAAAAATCGTACCATGCTTTCTTTTACAGTAAGGGTTTCCCCATACTCATCATTAATCCTTCGAATTGTTTTTGCAGTACTGGTGCCACTGTGGAACTCGTATTCGTAAATAATGCGATAAGTTTTCCATTTTTTGAACAGATCGATGTCAAAGAAAAATCAAATTGAGCGAAAACAAATGAATCACTAGATTCAAAAAACAAATACATAAACCACTTTTGAAATAAATTTAAATTTGGAATACGCCAAGATATATGAGATCATAGTAGCCAGTTCGATAAAACGCCAGTTTCATAATATGTAAGGACTTAATCCATACTAATATTATAAATGCGAATGTAACTCTGTCTATCTGTATATTATGCTTTCACGCCTAAACCGCAAAACCGATTTTAATGAAATTTGGAACAGAGATAAATTAGACTTTGGAGACCAACATAAGTTATCTTGTGTTGCGAAATAAAGGCTTGAAGGGGTTGAAATAGGGGTTAAATCTTTGTGCGGGAGTCCATCATATTGAAGATAAAAACCCTTATATTTTTGCAGTTTACATCCTGGAAATTGATATAAGATACTTCTAAGAATACACCCGAAATGAAGTTGTGGTCATCAGCTAGTATTTTATTAGTGAATTATTGGTTTAGAAGAAGTTTCACAAACGTTGATTTATTTTTGTAAAACTTGTATTTATTTGCACCATAAAAATGCATTTTAGTGAGGGGTATAACATGAGTTGTATTATTTAACACATTTTTCAGAAGACCAAAATTTTAGCAAACTGATACAATTCAGCTAAATTGTTAAAATAGGGGACTGATAAGTAAAAAAATCTCATCTTTGAGATATTACATTTATCCTTTGTTTGAGCACCATTGGGTTGGGAATATATTCTAATGAGTTATTAGATATTTTTACTTTATGTATATCAATTTACACGAAGACAATATATAGGTGTAACGTAATTTAACTGTACTTGTATCATTTATCACGTAATTTTAGCATCGATTAGAAATTAAAAAAGGTACAACTCACAGGTTTTTCAAGAATTACTTTAAAACTATAATATTTACCGCAAAAATTTAAATACACGGTGAAAGTGAATGTTTTTATCTACAAAAGAAAGTACTCAAGTTTAACCTAGCCCAATTAGATCGCGAACTAGAATTTTTTTAATCTTGTTTTTGCTCTCCTGTAAAATGGTGATTTTTGACTTGTATCACCTGTCACAGGAGGCACAGAATTATAACCGGACCGGTTTGAATATACTGCCTTTGTGTTTTAACTTAGAGGCTCAGATTGTGTATTTGCGCGGGCTGGATATAACCGCACTTTGTACCAGCACAGGCTTTGCGTTGGCGAAATTAGGCTATCTTTTAATGTTTTTGTGTTATGCACATTTTTGAATACAGTACTGTGATTTTACTCAAAGGCCTTCACTCTTAAAGGTTAACGAAAAACGTATGTGAAATCATAGAGTAACGGGAGATAACTATAATAAAGTTCGTAAACTAAAACCCGACTACGCATAGTAATAATTTAATTTAATATAAAATAATAATTTAGTGCGCAGAAAACGTGGGGCAAGTAGCTAGTGACACCATCTATTATATTGTGTATCCGAAACTAAATAATATTTTACTTTTGCCGCTCGGACGTCGCTTCTCGATTTTTTCGTATATAAAATGTAATCTACTACGTCACCCGGACCATAACAAAGAATTAATTGACACCTCAATCATCAAAATTGGCAGTAATTTATGCGCTACGGTGGTACACACAGAATCTCATACAAAAATCGGCCACAAACATAGGTGCTAAAATAGACTGCTAAAATCATAACCCTTCCTTTTGGCTTTGCCGTAGTCGGGTAAAAAGGGTGGGCTTTGTTGCGACCGACTCCATAGAAGATGTCTTCATTCACTAACATCACAATATGAGACATCACAAAAAACATGCGTCATGGCGGGTTAAACGACAGTCTTTAGAAGAACACGTTTTTAAAAATTCAAGCCTCAAAATGGAAGTTAATCCGTCACGATTTCCGGACTGCGATATCTCAGTCAACCCAAAACACGGCTCCATTAATATTTAAACTGTAACAATCACCAAACCCGAATATTGTCAACCATTAAGTAAACAAACGTTCATCCCGGAGCAATCTCAAAGCCGCGAGCGCGATCAAGCAAATCCATTGCTTACGTAAGTACCCGACCGAGGGCGGTAAATATTAATTTTAAAACCGACGGAGAATAAGGGTGCGAGCACACCGAACGATTCGAGGCGCGCGCGTTCATAAGGTGGTCGTTTCTATTCTTACAATCAGATTTTTTTATGGAGTTTTTTTTGAATCAGTCATTTATTATGTATTTTATTATAGTAAGGTGATACTGTAAACTATTTTTGTCAACACTACTTTTATTATAGTTTTATACTAGCTAGGAGAGTTTTTACTCTTTTGCAAGCGGCGGCCATCTTGGACCGATTCTCATCAAACATAGCTAAGAACACTCCCAACTAATTCACCTTTCAAACAAAAAAATACGCATTCAAATCGGTTCACCCGTTTGAGCGCTACGGGGGAACAGACAGACACACACACACAGACACGTCAAACTTGTAACACCCCGTCGTTTTTGCGTTAAAAATACGAATATTTACATAGCACGCTGGCCGTACTATCTGATATTCCAGGGCACATTTGACGGACCAGACTACCCCATGTAAACGGTGCACGATTAATTAGTGTACAGGCAATTTCATTAACAAAGGTGAGATAACAGATGGACCGCGTTCAATTACCGCCGCCGGTGCGGCGACCGCATTGTAAACGTTATTAATGGCCGAATTCCGCAAAGACAAAGCAGACGGCGCGGTAATATTCGGTGTATTTGGCTACTTAGCGGTTTTCAACTATCGGTCGCTATGCGGCTATCACGTTCTTGTCTTAAGATTCTTCTTAAGGATTATACCTAACTAGCTGATGCTCGCGACTTCGCCCGCGTGGATTCATACAAATCTCACACAAAATTTCCTGTCCTATTTGGGGGTAGAATTTCCAAAAATCCTGAAACGCGTAATTCTTTATTTTAAAGTCGAAATACCGATTTTCATGGATATAACTTCTAAAATTACGGACTTTCATACTAACTTTCATTCCTTGTTTAACCAACTGGGGCGTATTTTTTTCGAAATTTCTTCAACATGTATTCTTTACTTTTAACCGACAGTACACTTACCGATTTTCATGGATATAACTTGAAAAATTACGGACTTTCATACAAACTTTGATCCCCTATTTAACCCCCTTAGGGGTGAAATTTGCAATAATCCTTTCTTAATGTGCACTTACGTCATAAAAGAAAGCTACTGTGAAAATTTAAAGTTTCTAGCTTCAGTTGTTTAGGCTGTGATTTTATGATCAGTGAGGACAAGCCTCTTTATATTATTATATAGATATAGATAGATAGATAAAACGTATAAAACAAATGCCTACTTCAATAAAGATAAATATTTGATTAGATTTAGGCCAAGCCCGCACTGCGAAAATTAATCGTGCTATTTTTTGTGCGTGGTTTATTTTAAAAAATCCGCTCAGAAAAATTTGTCCCATAAAATACAACGAACATTGAAATCGACGATAGCAATAGTATGAATATTATAATAACAAATTACCACATTTGTTTTATATTCGCGCAAACAAATCCGTCGTAAATGTGAGCCTTCGACAAAAAGACGAATAATGTCGCCAATATCATATCGGGCGTTTATTGAGATTGTCCGGGGATGAACACAAATAGGAGGGTAGTGTCTCTCTGCTTCGGGGCAGTGATAAGGTCTTTTTACGCATCCATATTGAGGCCATTGCTGCAATTTAACAATAATACAGTTGGACAATGATTGTACACAAAAATTGACAATATTTGGCTTACCAGAAAACGGGGCAGAGTTTGTGGCAAGTGTGACAAAGTAATTTCAACGTAAGAATACTCACTCACAAGTTTGTGAAGTGAAGTACCTACGTGAAGTATTTAAAAGTTTTTGAATGAAGTTTATTTGAAAAATTGACTTTTTAGCGAGCAACGTCAACACAAGCGGCTTTGTTCAGTTCAAGTAAACTGTTTAATCGAAGCTTTGGATGTACTTGTACTTTGCTATTAAATCATTCACAATTACATTATTATTATATTATATTGATTTTTTTTACCTAAACAACTAGAGAACGCCCCCTTACTTCATACAAGCAAACCACTACTAAGGAGGATTTTACGCAAATTGAGCGATACAAAGACATCGCTATCTATCTATACATTACATTACATATAATAAAATCGTAGACTTGCCGTATCTGTACATTGAAGATTTTTGCAAAATAATAACTGGGGGATGTTAGGGATAAGTAATAGAACGTAAAAAAGCTATTTTTGAAATTTTTGTGTGTTTGTCTGTTTATCTGTTTGTCTGTATATTTCTGCGCGCATCACGCAAAAACTACTGAATGGATTGAAATGAAACTTGGCATGATTTAAGTTCATACTACGGAGTAACATATAGGATACTTTTTATCCCGAAATCCAGCACGGTTCCCTTGGGAGAGGGGATGAAAGTCAAAATATGTACTTAGCCGTAATTCATTAACACGTGGTCCGATTTCATTCATTCTTTTTTTGTTAGAAAGAAAATACTTTAAAGATTACTGGCTAATCTCTCAAAGGCTGGATCGATTTTGATGGGACTTTCACTGGCGGATGTTTACATTTTGATCTACCTAAACATCCGCCAGTGAACTTTTAACAGTTTTTAGCAAGGTATGAGCTCAAAGGAGCTTAGGAAAGACAAAATGATTCCCACGAGATGTTTAAAAACCAATATCCACGCGAACGAAGTCGCGGGTTTCCGCTTGTTCTTAATACTACTAGACGCACTTCCACGTTGCGGGCGTCTATTGGCCTTCGCCAATAGACGCCCGCAGTCAGTGTCGCTACTTCACGCATGATAGTTACGAGTAGATATTATTTTCAACATACAAGTATGTCGCCCACAAGCACAGACATTGGTGAACTGTATGGGTATGCTAAACAGTGGCAATACGGTAAAATATATACACAGAGCGTATAAAATGTATTATATTATGGCGATGTAAGAAAATGTTATTTTGCACATGTATTCCTCTCGAATCCAACGCCCCGCGTAATCTCGAGGATTGGGCGCTCGTGACAATACATTCCCCAAATTGTCTCCATGAAGACGCAATAATTTAAAAGGCTGAGCCGGGAATCAACTTGTGCACCCCTAATTCACTAATTTCACTTATTTCTTTATATATTTATGCTATTTGCCGGATTTACGCGCATTTACTAAATAATGATTTACTGATTTTGACTTTTATATTAGTAATATTAACTAATTTTAATATTTAATTGCGATCAACAAAGCTCGAAGAACTGATAGACATTGTTCTTATCAGCTGCTCAAATGGCGACCCCGCACCCCAAACGCGTTGAAAGACCTTCCTTGGTGGACCAACGACCTCGAGCGAGTCGCTGGTATCCGCTGAATGCAAGCGGCAAGAGATACTGTTGCTTATGTCCAGCAGTGGACGTCTTTCGGTTAAGACGAAGATGACGGTGTCATTAACTAAACTTTGTCCTATTTAACTAAACTACGACAGCTAAAGGTGCGTCCAGACTTGAACATTTCACCGAACCGAACAGCGAACATTTCGGCGAACTTGTTACGCTCAATGTGGACGGCGCGCTTGGAGCGCTTGAGATGGGTTACTGCGTAACAGTTCGGCGAAACTTTCGCCGAACTGTTACCCAGTAACCCATCTCAAACGCTCGAAGAAACGACCGTACATGGCATAGTTCGCGAACATTGTTCGGTGCGGCGAGTTCAAGTGTGGACGGTGATTTCTGAAATGTTCGGAGAAAAGACACGTGTTCGGGCCGATCCATTCAAAGTCGGTCTTTTCAAAGGATTTCCGCTAATACCTACGTAACTACGAGACATCCACACTTGTACATATTTCGTCACGTGACCATGTGCGCCTGTTGTTACGGTGCCGTACTTTGACCTATGACCGTATATCATGGGATTGTTGGATATTGTCACGACTCACGACTCACAAGTCACAACACATACCTACTCACCCACTCCTCCGTCATTGCGTGAGTGCATCGTGCATCGTGCTCATTCGCGCAGAGGCTCTTGAGCTTATTTTTAACAAACTTCAAAAAAGGAGGTTCTGTATTCGACCTGTATGTATAATATGTATGTAAATGATTATGTATGTAATTGTAGGTTTGCGAATATTTCGAAAAACAATGAACCAATGATTTTTAACCGACTTCCAAAAAGGGAGAGGTTCTCAATTCATCGCGTATTTTTCTATGTCTGTTCACCGATTACTCTGCGATTTCTGAACCGATTTGCGTAATTTTTTTTAATTGACAGAAGAAGTTTGCAAAACAGTCCCATAAAAATATTTTGCTCCAACTCCTCAATTCTGATGCTGCAGGGGTACTGCCCACCTAAACTATATAAGGAATGGGGCCATGTTCATTATGAATTCATATTAAAGGTATCAAGCATAGACTGCATCATCAAATTCCATGTCCCAGCTCTTCAGCTCTGATGCTGCAAGGTACTGCCCACCTAAACTATGGGGATTGTGGCAATGTTCATTATGAATTCATATTAAGGGTATTAAGCATAGACCGTATCATTAAATTTCAGGTCCCAGCTGTTCAGCTCTGATGCTGCAAGGTACTGCCCACCTAAACTATGGGGATTGTGGCAATGTTCATTATGAATTCATATTAAGAGTATCAATCATAGACTGTGGTGTTAAATTTCAGGTCCCAGCTCTTCAGCTCTGATGCTGCAAGGTACTGCCCATCTAAACTATGGGGATTGAAGCAATGTTCATTATGAATTCATATTAAGAGTATCAAGCATAGACTGTATCATTAAATTTCAGGTCCCAGCTGTTCAGCTCTGATGCTGCAAGGTACTGCCCACCTAAACTATGGGGATTGTGGCAATGTTCATTATAAATTCATATTAAGGGTATTAAGCATAGACCGTATCATTAAATTTCAGGTCCCAGCTCTTCAGCTCTGATGCTGCAAGGTACTGCCCACCTAAACTATGGGGACTGTGGCAGTGTTCATTATGAATTCATATTAAGAGTATCAATTATAGACCGTGATGTTAAATTCCAAGTCCCAGCTCTTCAGCTCTTATGCTGCAAGGTACTGCCTATCTAAACTATGGGGATTGAAGCAATTTTCATTATGAATTCATATTAAGAGTATCAAGCATAGACTGCATTATTAAATTTCAGGTCCCAGCTCTTCAGCTCTGATGCTGCAAGGTACTGCCCACCTAAACTATGGGGATTGTGGCAATGTTCATTATGAATTCATATTAAGAGTATCAAGCATAGACTATATCACTAAATTTCAGGTCCCAGCTGTTCAGCTCTGATGCTGCAAGGTACTGCCCACCTAAACTATGGGGATTGTGGCAATGTTCATTATGAATTCATATTAAGGGTATTAAACATAGACTGTGATGTTAAATTTCAGGTCCCAGCTCTTCAGCTCTGATGCTGCAAGGTACTGCCCACCTAAACTATGGGGATTGAAGCAATGTTCATTATGAATTCATATTAACAGTATCAAGCATAGACTGTATCATTAAATTTCAGGTCCCAGCTGTTCAGCTCTGATGCTGCAAGGTACTGCCCACCAAAACTATGGGGATTGTGGCAATGTTCATTATAAATTCATATTAAGGGTATTAAGCATAGACCGTATCATTAAATTTCAGGTCCCAGCTCTTCAGCTCTGATGCTGCAAGGTACTGCCCACCTAAACTATGGGGACTGTGGCAGTGTTCATTATGAATTCATATTAAGAGTATCAATCATAGACTGTGGTGTTAAATTTCAGGTCCCAGCTCTTCAGCTCTGATGCTGCAAGGTACTGCCCATCTAAACTATGGGGATTGAAGCAATGTTCATTATGAATTCATATTAAGAGTATCAATCATAGACTGTGGTGTTAAATTTCAGGTCCCAGCTCTTCAGCTCTGATGCTGCAAGGTACTGCCCATCTAAACTATGGGGATTGAAGCAATGTTCATTATGAATTCATATTAAGAGTATCAAGCATAGACTGTATCATTAAATTTCAAGTCCCAGCTGTTCAGCTCTGATGCTGCAAGGTACTGCCCACCTAAACTATGGGGATTGTGGCAATGTTCATTATAAATTCATATTAAGGGTATTAAGCATAGACCATATCATTAAATTTCAGGTCCCAGCTCTTCAGCTCTGATGCTGCAAGGTACTGCCCACCTAAACTATGGGGACTGTGGCAGTGTTCATTATGAATTCATATTAAGAGTATCAATTATAGACCGTGATGTTAAATTCCAAGTCCCAGCTCTTCAGCTCTTATGCTGCAAGGTACTGCCTATCTAAACTATGGGGATTGAAGCAATTTTCATTATGAATTCATATTAAGAGTATCAAGCATAGACTGCATTATTAAATTTCAGGTCCCAGCTCTTCAGCTCTGATGCTGCAAGGTACTGCCCACCTAAACTATGGGGATTGTGGCAATGTTCATTATGAATTCATATTAAGAGTATCAAGCATAGACTGTATCACTAAATTTCAGGTCCCAGCTGTTCAGCTCTGATGCTGCAAGGTACTGCCCACCTAAACTATGGGGATTGTGGCAATGTTCATTATGAATTCATATTAAGGGTATTAAACATAGACTGTGATGTTAAATTTCAGGTCCCAGCTGTTCAGCTCTGATGCTGCAAGGTACTGCCCACCGAAACTATGGGGATTGTGGCAATGTTCATTATAAATTCATATTAAGGGTATTAAGCATAGACCGTATCATTAAATTTCAGGTCCCAGCTGTTCAGCTCTGATGCTGCAAGGTGCTGCCCACCTAAACTATGGGGATTGTGGCAATGTTCATTATGAATTCATATTAAGAGTATCAATCATAGACTGTAATGTTAAATTCCAAGTTTAATGATACAGTCTATGTTTGATACCTTTAATATATTCATTATGGACATTGCTTCAATCTCCATAGTTTAGGTGGCCAGTACCTTGCAGCATCAGAGCTGAAGAGCTGGGACCTGGAATTTGGTGATACAGTCTATGCTTGATATCCTTAATATGAATTCATAATGAACATTGCTTCAATCCTCATAGTTTAGGTAAGCAGCTGTACCTTGCAGCATCAAAGCTGAAGAGCTGGGACTTGGAATTTAATGATACAATCTATGATTGATACTCTTAATATGAATTCATAATGAACATTGCCACAATGCCCATAGTTTAGGTGGCCAGTATCTTGCAGCATCAGAGCTGAAGATCTGGGACCTGAAATTTAATGATACAGTCTATGCTTGATACCTTTAATATGAATTCATAATGAACATTGCCCCAATCCCCATAGTTAAGATGAGCAGTACCTTGCAGCGTCATAGCTGAAGAGCTGGAACCTGGAAATTGATAGTACAGTCTATGCTTGATACCCTTAATAGGAATTAATAATGAACATTGCCCCCAATCCCCATAGTTCAGGTGGGCAGTACTTTGCAGCATCAGAGCTGAAGAGCTGGGACCTGAAGTTTAATGATACAGTCTATGATTGATACTCTTAATATGAATTCATAATGAACATTGCCACAATGCCCATAGTTTAGGTGGCCAGTATCTTGCAGCATCAGAGCTGAAGATCTGGGACCTGAAATTTAATGATACAGTCTATGCTTGATACCTTTAATATGAATTCATAATGAACATTGCCCCAATCCCCATAGTTAAGATGAGCAGTACCTTGCAGCGTCATAGCTGAAGAGCTGGAACCTGGAAATTGATAGTACAGTCTATGCTTGATACCCTTAATAGGAATTAATAATGAACATTGCCCCCAATCCCCATAGTTCAGGTGGGCAGTACTTTGCAGCATCAGAGCTGAAGAGCTGGGACCTGAAGTTTAATGATACAGTCTATGATTGATACCCTTGATATGAATGGATGGATGTAAAATACTAAAATGCTTAAAAAAATTCTTTTCAAAAACCGACTTCACTACAAAGTATAAAAATAATTTTTGTTTGTACACGTATGTTGAAGTCGGGCATAAGACGAAACGACGAAACCGAGCGCAATGCTCACCTTTATCGAAATACTAGTGCATCCGGCAGACTTCGTCCTGCCCGGTAGTGACATACCTACTGACATCAGCGTCACCTACCGAGACCCAGTAAATTACCTGTACCTACCCGGTAATTGTGTTTTCAAACCATCCAGGAACCCATTGAAAAAATTTCATCCAACTTGATCCAGCCGTTTAGGAGGAGTTAGGTGACAAACGTACAGAAGAATAATAATATATGTATGTAGGTACGGGTAAGAGAGTTTACCGTATCCAAGCGACGGGATGTTTGACAGTTACGAAACCCATGAACATCTTGTATGGGTAAATACTTTTAAAAATTCCTTGGGAACTCTTTAATTTTCCGAGATAAAAAGTATCCTATGTCCTTTTCCAAGGCCTTGTCTACCTCTACACCAAATTTCGTCCAAATCGGTAAAGCCGTTCTTGAGTTATAAATAGTATAACTAACACGACTTTCTTTTATATAGATTATCGTAGTAAGGAAGTATTGTAGAGTAGGTAGGTAGAGTAAACGTGAATCTATAGTATAGTCCGTTCGGTAACATAGTGTCGGTACAGGCGCAGGTGCTCTTAGTATTCTGCTTTTATTTTAATTTTATTTTTTTCTGTTTGTAATTTTTTTTCTATTCTAACAGAATCTCTGAATAGTCTGCCAATCCATACTTGGCCAGCTTGGTAGACTATGGTTACAATCCTTCTCATTTTGAGAGAAGACCCGTGTTCATTATAATATTATATTTTATGTTTATGGTTATATTGTAATAAAATACGAATATAAAAAAATATAAAAAGGAAAGAGAATTTTAATATAAAAATATGAGTAGGTATAAAACGAAAAAACCCCTTGTACCTGTACACCCCGCGCGGCATCTTTTGAAGTCACAGGCGGTCCCTTTGGCAAGACGCCGCGCGTACCGAGGCGGCGCGATCAAAGGTGACCGTAAGTAAATGGTTTGTAAAAAGTAAATGACTTTATGGTTAATGGGTAAAGATACTATGTAGGTACAGTCACAGAATATATAATAGTACTACGTAGTACAGTTCAGCGTTGATCAGGAATTCCTTGTTTCCTTCTGTGCTACTAGTGTTGCCAACTGCTAGCTTTACCCAGTTACTAGACTTTTTTAAATGTTGCGAAATTGCCATTTTTTTACCCCAAGAATAAAATACACGTGCAGAACTGTCATTTTCACACGTGTAAATGACACACGTTCCGCACTTGTATCAACAAGTATAAATTAAGAATTAAAAAAACCCCCGACATTCGCCATTTTGTGGTGGCGGCCATCTTGGATTTGCATAGTGCTATTTTACTAGTCAAGCCCTTTCATTTGATACCCATATTGAGGGCATTGTGATAAAATATGTAATCCGCCATTTTGTAGTGGCGGCCATCTAGGACCGATTTTCATCAAACAACACTCTCGATTAATTCACCTTTCAAACAAAAAACCGCATTCAAATCGGTTCACCCGTTTGAGCGCTATAGGGCAACAGACAGACACATACACACACAACACACACACAAACACACACACACACACGTCAAACTTATAACACCCCGTCGTTTTTGCGTTGGGGGTTAATTAAAATTAATCAATTAAACAGGAAGATGTCGATGGCTGGGTATTATAGTAAGTAACCTGTCGTCGTTCGTCTTCTCGTTAGAGAGTCGAGTATATTCTTAGAATTAATATAATTAGATATTATATTAATTCTAATGAGATATATCTTAATGAAATTAGAGAATTTAATATAATTCTTAATGAAAATAAAAATGATTGACAGAATTGTCATTTTATTGTAACCTACCTACCTAATATAAATTAATATTAAAGTAGGTAGGTAGACACCTACCTAATTTAATATTTAGCTATAGTCTAATTTTTTAAATAGAATGAGTTATTTGTATGAAAAACAGGGTTAACACCTGAAATTCGATTTAACCCTAAACTAAAGTACCTGAAGTACTTCTGTCAGGCATTTGTCATATCTACATATTATTATTATGCGGCAATTGATTTTTATTTATATAAATTTTGAATTTATTATCTTTTTTGTTATAGTTGTTTTTAGAGTTCTGTACCCAAAGGGTAAAAACGGAACCCTATTAATGTCACTCGGCTGTCTATCCGTCTGTCCGCCGGTCACAGCTCGCAGACGAAATGAGTTACAAACCTGAAATTTTGGTATTTGGTGTAAAACGTTGACCCAAAATCAAATATTGTATTAGAAATTGAATTAAATTATTTTTCAGAGGGGCCTCCCATACATAAAAAAGGAGCCAGAAAAAAAAATTTCTTACCCTAGCTTGTGGGGTAACATTGTTTAGAGCTCATTGAGAAGAGTAAGAATATATATTTTTTTAATTTTTTTGTTCAAAAAATAAGGAAATGGGGGGCCATCAAAGTTGTCAGTTTTAGACCATTATTGTGACGGGGGCTATCTCAAAACCTAAACTAGTTAGGAATATGGTATTTCGGTATATTATGTAACATATGATCTATTTAAATAACAAATACTGAAAACAACAATTTATAAAATAGTTTATAAGCTGTGGTCAAAACAAACGAACATTTTTTGGGTTTTTCTTTCACGGTTTATTGCAATGTCTAACTCGGAAATTAAATATTTCTTAGATCTAAAATATTATATTGTTCATAATTATGTACGGAACCCTAAAAGAGCGAGGCCCGACTCGCACTTGGCTCATTTTTATTATTTAGTATTTCTATTTCTAAAAAGTTCAGTTTGCCACCATCGCGTCGCCTCCTTATCTTCCCTTTTTCTTTTTTTTTAAAAAGAAAAAGGGAAGATAAGGAGGCGGCACAAAGTAATAAAAGATGCACTAGCATAAGCTAAATTAAATTAATTTCTGCAATTTCTTTAGCAGACGACATGATGCCCGATGAACGAAACTAAAATAAATATCTCTTAGCGTAAACAAGTTCGCGGTAATGTTACAAAGCTCGGTTCGCCGGCCGTCCACATTGAGCGTAACAAGTTCGCCGAAATGTTCGCAGTTCGGTTCGGTGAAATGTTCAAGTCTGGACGCACCTTAAGATGTCAATACTATGTATATTATAGTAAGGTGTCAAGACCTAAATTTTATGTGGGCAAGATATATTTTGCGAGGCACTCTGCCCGCACAACGCGTTCATGGCTTTTAAGTTTAATGCATAAATCTCCGGGGCGCGAGGCCCTCCGAAGCGCGAGGCCGTGGGCCTGGGCCCACGTCGCCCACGCCTTCCGCCGCCTCTGGTCAAGAGTCTTAATACGGCTCTTGAGTCCGCCACGGGACTGTTACACGTACCTACCACCCACAAACGTCCGTATTTATTTGACTGAACGGGAATGTTCTTCCCAAAAATACTCTTATAAGTAGAATACAGTATTAGGTAAGTAAGTAATTCTAATCATGCTTACTCCTTGTTTTCCTTACCTCTCCGTTAACAAATGTCCCTCGGTTTCCTTAGCAGAAACTCAACGGGTCATTTCCTTGGGCGCCTCGTACCGAGTAACGCACACGGCTCCCGGGACCCTTATTACTGTCATAATAGAGTTGGTACTCCTTTGCCGCATAAAATTGTATTTACAAACCAACATCTCACCTTTCCGCTGATTTCCCTGAGGTCGGAGTCAAATATTTTAAAATATTCGCCGCGCGTCTGCGTTGAAAAAATATAACTTTATGAGGAAAAAACACTGCTCTTTCGGTTTATTTTTCATGTAGGTAAGCTGAAGTTTGTCAATAAAAAAATATTTTACGTTTATAGTGAGTTTAGAAGAAGAAGAGAAGAAAAGGATCTAAAAATCTTAAATATATATACATAGTTTATTTCCTGATAAAAATATTTTTACTGTATTGTCTAAAAATGTCGTCATACGAAACATACTTAGTCGTTTTTTTTTTGTTATAAAATTCTATCTTGACTACATTTTGTATTCCAATTTGGATGTTTATTTTATTTAATGAATTGAGAACTGAACGTTTCGGCTTTTAAATCGGAATCGCTCGTAAAAGCTTTATTGAAAATGGCTTTTCACGAAAATCTTTCTGTATTTGTTCCCGTAATGAGGTGCGGACAAACTGCAGAAAGTAAACTTTTAATTAATAAAGCCGGATCTCCATGTAGCTCGTCGAGCAAGCTTACAATGCACGACGCTCAAGTTGACGGTACATTCACACGTCATGCCTGAAACAAACTTGATTAGCATGTATGCACGTGGACGTCTAACAAAATGAAATAAGTATACCTACCTATTCTTGACGAGCACGCTCCATAGAGTATAAGCAATACTTGACGTTGCGTCCTCATAATATGTACCTAGTAATTAAGCTCAAATGAACAAACATCGAATATGTAATACGCACATGTAGACCAAGCATTATTGAAACTGTGCGCTTATTTTCAGCTCGCGTGCTTTATATGATATTTATTTAAATCATTGAATTTTAATGATTTGTGTGTGTTTTTGTGACTTTGTCAATTATTGAAAATGTAAATTTATTTTAAAAGACAACATTGGTAACCTGGATGAACTTTAATTTAATTATTTGTGTAGAACATAAACCCAAATTCGCAGGTATGATCTAGCTTATATAACTGTAAATACAAATATAAAACAAAATCCCCCCGCCGCGTCTGTCTGTCTGTTCGCGATAAACTCAAATTTACGGATTTTCATGCAGTTTCCACCAATAGACAGTGATTCATGAGAAAGGTTTCGATGTATAATTTGTTAAGGTTTTGTATATAAATTGGGTGAAATATGACGATAAATAATTGTTGAAAATGAAAAAGTCAATAGGTATAGGAACTTTCATCGAAAACGCTGCCTTAATCCCTTTGAGATTTAAGAAAATAATGTGGGATAGTAGCGAGTAATTACCCGTGCGAAGTCGGCGCGGGTCGCTAGTAGTAATATAATTTGGCGACGTAACGCACGAGAGGTCTAAGTAGGCCATTAAAGCCGTCTGCCGCTAATTCTGAGAGGGATAAAGGGTAATTTATCACAATTATTGAGCTGAACCGCGCAGCTCGGGGCCTGGCTAAGATTGAGTTATATTCACGTCAAGGTCAGAAAAAGGATTCAGGGGAAGCTATTTTTGTACAAATCGAAAACGTTCTAAATGGTTTGTCGTATAAAAACTTAGGTCAAAATGAATATCTACATATCTATTATACAGATTGCAGGGACGTTTTTTGATGTCTTATGTTTTTCTTATTTTTGGTAAACGCCATAAAAGTTATCATCATCATCTGCAGCATGTTTCAGTCCAGTTTTATGTAGGTACGAAGTAAGGTGTTGAGCTTGCTTTACCTGTCGGCATGTGTAACTTTTTGTCGATATAGTAGTAAGAAAAAGAAAACGATAGAGCTGTAATACTATAAGTTATTTAAAAAAAAGAATATTAGCCATGATGAATATGACTAATATTCCCCTATCCCCTCCAATTAAGTGTAAAATTGTGCCAGGAGTGGGTACGACAATAGCGTAACGGGTCTGGCTTGAACCGTCGACCTGCGGTTTTGATCCGCGCCCGACGACCGTTGCGCTATTGAGGTTCTCAATCTAAGTTGTTTTAAACAAACTTTATAATATTTTAAACTTTATAGCCTCAATAGCGCGACAACCGTTGCGGTCGGTGTGGATTGGCGGTTCAAATACCACACGTTACACTATAGTCTTACCCACTCCTAACACAAGCATTCGCTTATTTGGAAAAAAAAAACTTTAAATGCTCTAAAGACTGGGTCTGTTTCAGCACCTTCTGATATGTGTCGGATAGCTTATTCACATATTTTATCTTTGTCACTTTACATAAAGTAAGAAAGGTCACAAGGTGGTGAAACAGGGCACTGAAGCTTTTCAAAACAGTTATCTAACTGTTTTAAAAAGCTGTCAAGCCTTTGTTTCTACAACTACCTAATGTAAACGCTACCTGCCGCCGGGCCGGGCGTGGAAGTGAGACTCCGGGGCCTGGAGGGACGTCTGTTATCCGACGCAGGCCTGCATAACTTGCGGCCGGTCTAGATCAACTTACTAACAATATTCCCCTGTCTGAACCCCGTCACGAAATGGTAACGAAACGTGTTCCGTGAAATTAAATACTCTATCGGAGATTTAACATTCGAGGTTAAAATATAATACTCCTTGGATAGTTTACGAAAGCTCGACACGACTACACTGATATATATTTTACAATTTAACAAACCTGGATACCAACAATAATAATTATTATTGAGAACTTTTAAATACTATGATGAGTATATTATACGTATTTTATAAATACTAGCGACCCGTCCCGGCTTTGCATGGATAGGAATTACTATCCTACTATACCTATATTGTTGTGTTATGTATACTCAAAGGCAATATTTTTGATGAAAGCTCCCAGGCTTGACTTTTTCCGACATTTTCAACAATTATCGTCATATTTCAACCAATATCCACAAAATAGTACACCACTTACCAAATAATACACTTAACCATCCATGAATCACTCTCTGTCTATTGGTGAAAACCGCATGAAAAACCGTTCAGTAGTTTTTGAGTTTATCGCGAATGGAGAGACCAATAGACAGACAGATGCGGCGGGGACTTTGTTTTATAATATGTAGTTGCGTTCTAACTTAACCTGCCCTGTAGGTACTATCCCAAACAAAAACATTTCATGTGAATAATAAGGGCAAGTTCCTATCAAAAAGTTTCGGCCATTAAAAGTACTGATATCAAAAATTATGGCCAAGTTCTTTACTAGGCTCGATAAATGGAACCATACAGTATTAGAAGGTGTATATTCGACCACCTTCAAGCTGTCATCGCATTCCTAGGGATCCTGTTAAAATATTTTTAAATAATTAATTTATGTCTTAATAATAACACCGCAATTTTTGAAGCTCATTTGGGACTGTCAATAGTTTTCTTGTTTTCAGCTTGACATCATTTTTTTACTTCTTTTGTTTAATTTAAAAAATGTTGCCAAGTTGAAAACTTTCAATTTATCATCACATCCACGAGCTTAACTTATATTTCAAATTTCGTAAGATTACTATCACGCAAACCAGAGTTATGAGGGGGGTCAAAACATCTTGAAATGGTTCGTGTAAATAGACACACTGGCATACGTCACGGCCGCAGAACTTGCCGGTCGCGCTGCCGCGCGTCTAGATCTAGCACCAACCGGTAGATACGGTAATGTAAGACTTCAAATTAGCCAAAACATGCTCTCGACTTAATTTAAACCTATGTACATTTACGTACCTCCCTGAAATATATCAGATATTTTTTCTTTACATTTACACCTCGTGTTTGCACGTAGCCACCCCTTTGCAGAGGGTCTTAAGTGATTACCAAGTGTTAGGGCGACGGAGACGTCCCGGCGAGCGCCTTGTTAAAAATAAGTCTTCTTACACTCTGATCACAGATAACAATGTACACTGTACACACTCCATCTCTCATCGGCGTTTTTTGTTTTTATACCGTGCAGGGCTGTTATAGGCATTTCCATACTAATGGCGTGTAAAAATGCTTGCTAATATTTTTCCACGAGTAGGTACAAACCGGTCAAAATGTTTCGTAACTAATAACTAATAATTAACAGACAGTTAAGTATAGTAGTTGTGAGTTGTGATAGCCTTTTTTTTTTTTTGACGTGGTGGAAACCTTTTATAGGTACCCCGTTCTGCGGCAGAACGAAGGTTATGTGGGACTCCAACCAGGTATACCTACTAAAACCACCACGGCATGACTCTCATGCTGTCTGTGCTGGACGCCTGGAGAACCCAAAGTATGCATCCCAGGTGTCCGGCAGCCGCCCCAGCTGGGGCTCCAGCTCGCCTCTGGGCTGTCCCTCCAGAGGCTCGCGCCCTCCCGTAATTTTTTAACGAGGTTTTCTTCCTCCCGCGATGGGCATCGCTGCCCCCCGCCCCGGGGTGTCTCACCCCCAGTTTCATCAGCAGTGCCCTCTGCTAATCAGAGGGACACGTGGAGAAACCTCCCTCTGCCAGGTCATTGGCCATGGCTAACAATATCCCCGTAGGAAAATTATTAATCATGTTACCGGGGCGCACCGGCCCGAATACTGCTCTTCCCCTCGGACGTATCCAAGAGGACCAGCAGCACCCAGGCACACTTGGAGGTTACCTGGCTAGCACCCCGAGTTGTGATAGCCTAGTGGTTAGGACGACCGACTTCTAATCGGAGGTCGTGGGTTCGATCCCGGGCACGCACCTCTGACTTTTCGGAGTTATGTGCGTTTTAAGTATTTAAATATCACTTGCTTTAACGGTGAAGGAAAACATCGTGAGGAAACCTGCACGCCTAAGAGTTCTCCATAACGTTCTTAAATGTGTGTGAAATCTGCCAATCCGCTTGGCCAGCGTGGTAGACTATGGCCAAAACCCTTCTCACTCTGAGAGGAGACCCGTGCTCTGTAGTGAGCCGGTAATGGGTTGATCATGATGAAGTATAGTAGTTATCATCCTCGTATGTTTCCCGCCTCGTACGTAAGTACCTTCAAGACAAGAGTAATTAAATAGGCATTTTGTAGGAAAGCGCGTTCCAACTTAGACCTCATCATTGCTTTCCATCAGGCATGATTGTCGTCAAGCGTAAGTCTATTATACGATAAAAAAAATACAGCTCTACAGCACTGGGTAACCCTTGGTTTGATCAAGCTAATTTCTCGGTCAGAATTATCTTTTTACAAGCTCCGAATTCCTAAAGTCCTCATATCCTTCTACTTCTACTGACTCTGACGGAGTCAGGATCTACCGGCCTTTATTCCGGTCGGCTTTTCGCGCATCCATTCGTCTATAACACGTTTAATCTATTCGTTCCATTCATAACACGGAATGGCGATTCTGTTTACTGGAGTATGATTGAAATCAGTTAACTAGCTATAAGATAAAACCTAAGTACTTTTATACTATCATATTACCACAGGCAGTATTATAGACATGACCCGATTTTCTCCTCTCTTTACGAGAAAGGATTATAGGCAGTCTTAGAACGGGCGGTTCCAAGGTACTGCTTCATCAAATGACTGCTTTATTATATTATCAGTTTGATGCATTATTATACATAATAATGAATAGACTATACCGAGTTTAGGTAGATAGATAGACACGACATGGCTAGGGGAATAATGTTAAATCAGATTCTAGGAGCAAGTTTGTACCTATTGCAACTTCGGGCGTTCTCTGGAGGTCGGATCACATTGTTCCATACTGTAGTATTGGTATGCGACCTATTTGAAAAGTGTATTATGTATTTATAGTCAGTTTGATCGTGTATATGTCAATGGATTTCACTGCTCTATTTGATTTAACTTCATTTATCATGGATCGAACGAAATTGATCACCGATCGATCGATGGTTGCAATATATAACTTTACTTTTATGCCTAAACTATTTTTTTTGTAAACTATTAAAAATCATCCATGCCTATCAAGTATATTGTTCAAGAAGAATTTAGAAGGAAGAAGAAAGTGTCGCTCATCAAAGCATACATCTATCAAGATGTAATAAAAATATAACTCCCAAAATTCAACGATAACATTGTCTCCTCAGTGAAGAAGTAAACTCCTTGATAAAAGGCAAACTTGTTTCGAGTTTCCACGACAAACAAAACAAAAGGAGCTTCGAGTATGTATTCCCGATAATGAACACACGAATAAACGACAAAGTACAAGAAAATAAACTTTGTATCTTCACGAGTTCGCCCTTATTATTACTTTAAGTTCATACGTCCATCCCCGAACTCTTCAACGGTCACTGACCCATCCCAGAGGTGAACTGAGAACGAGTCAACCGATAGACACAACATTCATCTTTACAAACAGAGAGGTGATATACAAATTCTACTTATTGGGAACCGTCATAAACTGGTGATGTTGTCGAACGATTTCCCACCCGAGCGAATCAAAATGTTTAACACCTGCGCGCTCGAGTAGCTACGTCCACCGAGAATTTTCATAGATAAAAAACTTGGTCGTCTCGTCGCAACGAACCTACTCACGAAAATTCAGCTTGTTATTAACTACTACTACTACTGATTCGGTGGTAGAGACTCACATATTATAAGAGCCACAAAGTAGCCTAATCTAAATGAATAATTCTGAATTTGATTACTTTATAAAATCGATTCATTTTATTATTCACGCCATGCACTGATTAACTGAACAAGTATCAAATGATTCGAGATATTTTTCATGCATGCGAGGACAGAGGGATTTAGCAACGAATTGATGAGACAGATTCATTTAACATACGATCTGCCACAATTTACTTACAGTTACAGCTTCATCACTACTCGCTTGCTAGCACAGCTAAACCGCTCAACTTTATTGGACAATGTGATCATGATATCATTCCAAAGCTTAGCTCTGGTTATCAAAAAATATCTCTGGGTAGAAGACGCTATACTCTTAACGCGTTGCGTCGCACAGCTATACTTTCTGTTCTGCCATTTCCACCACTCAGCTTTTGGAATATCGTTAAAAGGTATACGTAGGTATATATACATCTTAGCTTCGCTGCCACAACTCTCATCTTTCTCGCACATCCCTGGTGAACAATCCTGAACAACAACTATCAACAAAAGTGTAGCATCCAACTTTTCTTGGAGAGTTTCCGAGGCCCGACAATCGACGCGAAACAATTAGGGAGGCGGGTGGGGACAAATACAATTAAAAGTTGCCAAAATTTAAAACGCTGCCAAGGGAACAGCGACGCATCCCCGCGAGGGGATGAAGCTGTAAGCAAGGTACCTTCTGGAAAAATATTTGACCACGAGGTCCAAAAAATACAATATTTAAGAAGGCGATGTGTGCGGGAATAATTATGCATTTTCTGTCTATAAAATTGCATAAATAAATATAAATAAAAAATAGTTATTTAAAAGTGGCGCCCACTGTTTAGTCTCTTAGTTTACTTTGAAGAGTAAAACTGTCTAATGGTTGTGATGACCAACTGATATTGCATAAACCCACTCCTTACCCACTACCCCTTCGTCGCCCGAAGCGTAGAAGTACGTATGTCTACTAGTATTACGTACAGCGTTGTCTTTATCATTAGAAGGTTCGTTCGCTTGTATGAAGTGTCAGGAGCTTGCTACCTACCGAGAAATTGAGTAGTCTCTCTTTTGTAAAAGCTAACAAGTAACAACGCAACGCAGGGAAACGTTCCGTCTTGCAGGCTCGATGCTTGATGCTTTCATTTGCCTTTAAAATCAGTCTCTCGGTGGGGATTGGAACATCGTCTCCTAAAAATCCCCAAATCGCTTTGCGTTAATTTCTTTTTCGTCTGTGATTTCGCTTCAAGCATATTAATTTAATTGGAGTTAACATTATTCTTTATGACTGTAGCGGTGCGGCGCGGGCTCACCGCGACGTAATTAACGATATCCTCCAACATTCAAAGGAAGATGAGACGTGCATAGAAAGAAAGACCCCTCTAATTATAAATCTCGTATTTAGCATATTATTTTGATGTAAAAAAATGTTACACGATATTATCAAAGCCTTTGAAATATTTTGTAAAACCTCAGCCTGACAACTTTTCTTAACAAGTTACTGAAGTTCGTGAAGACGTAAAAAATCTCAAATGATATTGACACCTCAGCCGCTTTCGCTTATAAATCGCGCTTTAGGTGGCAGCCAAGGGCAATTTCACTAGGCTCCTTATCTTGCCCTAGTGCTCCTAGCGGTGGCGTGACGCGGTGTTATTTACGCGTCGCCCCTAAGCCCCTTTCCCGACGATGTATCTGAAATTACGGATCGCATCCAACCAGGGATTCGGGGGGTTAATTTGCGGGATTCTCGCAAAGTAAAACGCGGACGGCCCGATAAAATAGGAAACAATGTTGATGCGTCACGTGATTCCGTGATTACGTTCAGATATTCCAGCTTTGTTTCACGGGTAATGGCTTATTTCGGCGGTTTTACGAGTATGTTATTATATCGGAGGTAGTTTTTCCCTATCTACCCGTGGCTGAGACGGGGAAATATTCTTTTTTCGCTGGGATTATGATCGAGCCGGCATGAAATACCGCGAATGGATCTGGATTCTGTTTCGCTTTATACTCGTTCATATTAGTCTTATGAACCGTAAAGGTTTTGTTCCACATGTTGTTTTCTATATATTAATATAGATTAAATTAGTTTTTATTATTTTGTCTTTGCTACTACATTATTAACATCGCCTACTTGTTCTTTTAGGTTCGTACCTACAGTTATTATTGCTACTGTACGTATACTTAGGATACGAATAAAAAATATATGCGGATAAATTGCTTTTGGTAACGTTCAAAAAGTGTACCTATACAATGTACCAATTTTGAATAAAGTTTATTTGAATTTGAATTTGGTATTCTGGTATTTTATACTAGGTACATGACAAATGGATGATACCTTTGGTGTCCACCTGAACTCCGTCGTACAATGTACCTACGGGATCTAATTTTACAAGAGTTTAGAATGAAATTGTCACACCGATAATTTGTAAGTTAAAAGGTGAGTAGATAGAATAAGTGATAGGTATATTTCGTAAGTCATTCGTTATTATAGTTTATATATGGTTTATATCATTACCTATAAGATCATAAAAAGCCCGTCGCTTTGCCCGGAGGGCAGCCCGAACTTATTAATATATATATAGCTGTTCGTTCTGATTCACTGACTCATTCATCGCCTCTCCTGTAAAATTTTGTATGAAAAATTTTTTTTTCACAAATGGTTTCGTATAGAGGACAAAAATTCATTAAGAGGAAAAATATGGAGAGAGCTGATGATTGAGGATTTCGGAGACGGTTGAAGAGCACGCTTAAGGTATTGAAGATAGGTGGGGGGTGCTCGAGCAAATGTCACTCGAAACGTCATCCAATTGGCAGTGAGTTGAAAAAAAATTCAAAATGGCGAAAAAAAGATGGCCGCCATACAAATTTCGGCTTCGGCTAACTCAGAGGGTATAAAAGATGGAAAAGTGGTTTCTTCGCAAAAGATGATGAGGATCCAAAGGTCTACTTGATGAATAGAAAAAAAAATCAAAATGGCGGAATTTATTTTTCCATAGAAAATGTATGGCGAATATTGAAGAGACTACAAGTTGTGAACTATGCAAGGCTTTGATGCCGTTCTTTGGAGAAGTCTCAAAGAAAAATATGGGAGGACATGATGATTGAGGGTTTGGAAGATGGATGAGGAGCCCGGGCAGGGCATTGTAGATAGATGGGAGGTGCTCAAACAAAAATTACTCAAAACCTCATCCAATTGGCAATGAGCTGAAAAAAATTCCTAAATGGCGGATTCAAGATAGTGGCCATACAAATTTCGTCGGTGTCTATCTCACTGAGTATAAAAGATGGAAGAGTGGTTTTTTGGCAAAAGATGATCTAGACGTAGTTTACTTGATGAACAGAAAAAAACAAGATGGTGAAATTTATTTTTCCATACAAAATATATGGCGAATATTGAAGAGAATGTAAGTTGGGAACTGATGCAAGACTTTGATACAGTTCCTTTTCAAAATCTTTTTTTATGGAAAAACTCTCATTCTGACAAATTATTCGGAGAAAAAATATGGAGAGTGATAATGATCGAGGGTTAGGAATATGGGGGAAGATAGGTGGAGGCTGCTCAAACAAAAAATACCTGAAAACAAAACCTCGCGGTCCGCTTGCGGGCCGCGCACCCACGCGCCATACTAGTTAATATATATATAGCTGCTCGTGCTGATTCATTGACTGACTCACTGATTGATCACCCCTCCTGTAAAATTTTGTATGAAAAATTTTTTTTTCACTAATGGTTTCGTATAGAGGACAAAAATTCATTCGGAACAAAAATATGGAGAGAGCTGATGATTGAGGATTTCAGAGACGAGCGACGGGCACGCTTAAGGTATTGAAGATAGGTGGGGGGTGCTCGAGCAAATGTCACTCGAAACGTCATCCAATTGGCAGTCCGCTGAAAAAAAATTCAAAATGGCGAAAAAAAGATGGCCGCCATACAAATTTCGTCGGTCTCCATCTCGGAGGGTATAAAAGATGGAAGAGTGGTTTCTTCGCAAAAGATGATCAAGATCCAAAGGTCTACCCATGTCATGATCAACCCATTACCGGCTCACTACAGAGCACGGGTCTCCTCTCAGAGTGAGAAGGGTTTTAGCCATAGTCTACCACGCTGGCCAAGCGGATTGGCAGACTTCACACACCTTTGAGACCTATAAGGAGAACTCTCAGGCGTGGAGGTTTCCTCACGATGTTTTCCTTCACCGTTAAAGCAAGTGATATTTAAATACTTAAAACGCACATAACTCAGAAAAGTTAGAGGTGCGTGCCCGGGATCGAACCCACGACCTCCGATTAGAAGTCGGTCGTCCTAACCACTAGGCTATCACAGCTTTTTGAGGTCTACCCGATGAATAGAAAAAAAATTCAAAATGGCGGAATTTATTTTTCCATAGAAAATGTATGGCGAATATTGAAGAGACTACAAGTTGTAAACTATGCAAGGCTTTGATGCGGTTCTTTGGAGAACTCTCAATGCAAAATATGGGAAGACATGATGATTGAGGGTTTGGAAGTTGGTTGAGGAGCCCGGGCAGGGTATCGCAGATAGATGGGAGGTGCTCTAACAAAAATTACTCAAAACCTCATCCAATTGGCATTGAGCTGAAAAAAAAAAACAAAATGGCGGATTCAAGATGGCGGCTATACAAATTTCGTCGGTGTCTATCTCACCAAGTATAAAAGATGGAAGAGTGGTTTCTTGGCAAAAGATGATCAAGAACTAAAGATCTACAATTTGATGAACAGAAAAAAATCAAGATGGCAAAATTTATTTTTTTCACAATATGTGGCGAATATTGAAGAGACTATAAGTTGGGAAACTATACAAGACTTTGATACGGTTCCTTTTCAAAATTTGTTTTTATGGAAGAACTCTCCTTCTGGCAAATGATTCGGAGAAAAAAATTTGGAGAGTGATGATGATCGAGGGTTCCTCATTCATCTTCCAGATGGATGAGGAGCACGGCCAGGGTTAAAGATGCTGAAAATGATAGAAGAAGGTGGAGGCTGCTAAAACAAAAATAATACTGAAATCCCCGCGGTCCGCTTTAGCGGGCCGCGCAGCCAAGCGCCCTACTAGTTAATATATATATAGCTGCTCGTGCTGATTCATTGACTGACTCACTGATTGATCACCCCTCCTGTAAAATTTTGTATGAAAAATTTTTTTTTCACTAATGGTTTCGTATAGACGACAAAAATTCATTCGGAACAAAAATATGGAGAGAGCTGATGATTGAGGATTTCAGAGACGAGCGAATGGCACGCTTAAGGTATTGAAGATAGGTGGGGGGTGCTCGAGCAAATGTCACTCGAAACATCATCCAATTGGCAGTGAGCTGAAAAAAAATTCAAAATGGCGAAAAAAAGATGGCCGCCATACAACTTTCGTCGGTCTCCATCTCGGAGGGTATAAAAGATGGAAGAGTGGTTTCTTCGCAAAAGATGATCAAAATCCAAAGGTCTACTCGATGAATAGAAAAAAAATTCAAAATGGCGGAATTTATTTTTCCATAGAAAATGTATGGCGAATATTGAAGAGACTACAAGTTGTAAACTATGCAAGGCTTTGATGCGGTTCTTTGGAGAACTCTCAAAGAAAAATATGGGAAGACATGATGATTGAGGGTTTGGAAGATGGATGAGGAGCCCGGGCAGGGTATTGTAGATAGATGGGAGGTGCTCAAACAAAAATTACTCAAAACCTCATCCAATTGGCACTGAGCTGAAAAAAAAACAAAATGGCAGAAATATATATATAGCTGCTCGTGCTGATTCATTGACTGACTCACTGATTGATCACCCCTCCTGTAAAATTTTGTATGAAAAATTTTTTTTTCACTAATGGTTTCGTATAGACGACAAAAATTCATTCGGAACAAAAATATGGAGAGAGCTGATGATTGAGGATTTCAGAGACGAGCGAATGGCACGCTTAAGGTATTGAAGATAGGTGGGGGGTGCTCGAACAAATGTCACTCGAAACGTCATCCAATTGGCAGTTAGCTGAAAAAAAATTCAAAATGGCGAAAAAAAGATGGCCGCCATACAAATTTCATCGGTCTCCATCTCGGAGGGTATAAAAGATGGAAGAGTGGTTTCTTCGCAAAAGATGATGAGGATCCAAAGGTCTACTTGATGAAATGAAAAAAAAAAATCAAAATGGCGGAATTTATTTTTCCATAGAAAATGTATGGCGAATATTGAAGAGACTACAAGTTGTAAACTATGCAAGGCTTTGATGCCATTCTTTGGAGAACTCTCAAAGAAAAATATGGAAAGACATGATGATTGAGGGTTTGGAAGATGGATGAGGAGCCCGGGCAGGGTATGTTAGATAGATGGGAGGTGCTCAAACAAAAATTACTCAAAACCTCATCCAATTGGCACTGAGCTGAAAAAAAACAAAATGGCGGATTCAAGATGGCGGCTATACAAATTTCGTCAGAGTCTATCTCACCAAGCATAAAAGATGGAAGAGTGGTTTCTGGGAAAAAGATGATCAAGACCTAAAAGTCTACTTGATGAACAGAAAAAAACAAGATGGCGGAATTTATTTTTCTACACAAAAAAAAATTATTGATGGAAAAATACGGAAAGAGCTGATGATCGAAGATTTTGGAGACGGATGAAGAGCACGGCGAGGGTATTGAAGATAGGTGGGACGTGCTCAAACAAAAACTACTCGAATCCTCGCGGTCCGCTTGCGGGCCGCGCACCCACGCGCCATACTAGTTAATATATATATAGCTGCTCGTGCTGATTCATTGACTGACTCACTGATTGATCACCCCTCCTGTAAAATTTTGTATGAAATTTTTTTTTTTCACTAATGGTTTCATATAGAGGACAAAAATTCATTCGGAACAAAAATATGGAGAGAGCTGATGATTGAGGATTTCGAAGACTGGTGAAGAGCACGCTTAAGGTATTGAAGATAGGTGGAGGGTGCTCGAACAAATGTCACTCGAAACGTCATCCAATTGGCAGTGAGCTGAAAAAAAATTCAAAATGGCGAAAAAAATATGGCCGCCATACAAACGTCGGTGTCCATCTCGGAGGGTATAAAAGATGGAAGAGTGGTTTCTTCGCAAAAGATGATCAGGATCCAAAGGTCTACCCGATGAATAGAAAAAAAATTCAAAATGGTGGAATTTATTTTTCCATAGAAAATGTATGACGAATATTGAAGAGACTACAAGTTGTAAACTATGCAAGGCTTTGATGCGGTTCTTTGGAGAACTCTCAATGAAAAATATGGGAAGACATGGTGATTGAGGGTTTGGAAGATGGTTGAGGAGCCCGGGCAGGGTATCGCAGATAGATGGGAGGTGCTCAAACAGAAATTACTCAAAACCTCATCCAATTGGCACTGAGCTGAAAAAAAAAACAAAATGGCGGATTCAAGATGGCGGCTATACAAATTTCGTCGGTGTCTATCTCACCAAGTATAAAAGATGGAAGAGTGGTTTCTAAGAAAAATATGATCAAGAACTAAAAATCTACTAGATGAACAGAAAAAAAAACAAGATGGCGAAATTTATGTTTTCACACAAAAATTTTTTTAGTGAAATTTCTTTTTTTAGTAAAAATTCATGCGGAGGAAAAATACTTATGGAGAAAGCTGATGATTGAGGATTTTGGAGACGGGTAAAGAGCACGGCTAGGGTGTTGACGATAGGTAGGAGGTGCTCAAACAAAAGTTACTCGAAACCTCATCCAATTGGCAGTGAGCTGAAAAATAAGTCCTAATCGAGGGTTTGGAAGAGGGATGAAGATAGGTGGAGGCTGCTCAAACAATAAAACACCCGAAAACAAAACCTCGCGGTCCGCTTTAGCGGGCCGCGAACCCACGCGCCATACTAGTTAATATATATATAGCTGCTCGTGCTGATTCATTGACTGACTCACTGATTGATCACCCCTCCTGTAAAATTTTGTATGAAAAATTTTTTTTTCACTAATGGTTTCGTATAGAGGACAAAAATTCATTCGGAACAAAAATATGGAGAGAGCTGATGATTGAGGATTTCAGAGACGAGCGACGGGCACGCTTAAGGTATTGAAGATAGGTGGGGGGTGCTCGAGCAAATGTCACTCGAAACGTCATCCAATTGGCAGTCCGCTGAAAAAAAATTCAAAATGGCGAAAAAAAGATGGCCGCCATACAAATTTCGTCGGTCTCCATCTCGGAGGGTATAAAAGATGGAAGAGTGGTTTCTTCGCAAAAGATGATCAAGATCCAAAGGTCTACCCATGTCATGATCAACCCATTACCGGCTCACTACAGAGCACGGGTCTCCTCTCAGAGTGAGAAGGGTTTTAGCCATAGTCTACCACGCTGGCCAAGCGGATTGGCAGACTTCACACACCTTTGAGACCTATAAGGAGAACTCTCAGGCGTGGAGGTTTCCTCACGATGTTTTCCTTCACCGTTAAAGCAAGTGATATTTAAATACTTAAAACGCACATAACTCAGAAAAGTTAGAGGTGCGTGCCCGGGATCGAACCCACGACCTCCGATTAGAAGTCGGTCGTCCTAACCACTAGGCTATCACAGCTTTTTGAGGTCTACCCGATGAATAGAAAAAAAATTCAAAATGGCGGAATTTATTTTTCCATAGAAAATGTATGGCGAATATTGAAGAGACTACAAGTTGTAAACTATGCAAGGCTTTGATGCGGTTCTTTGGAGAACTCTCAATGCAAAATATGGGAAGACATGATGATTGAGGGTTTGGAAGTTGGTTGAGGAGCCCGGGCAGGGTATCGCAGATAGATTGGAGGTGCTCTAACAAAAATTACTCAAAACCTCATCCAATTGGCATTGAGCTGAAAAAAAAAAACAAAATGGCGGATTCAAGATGGCGGCTATACAAATTTCGTCGGTGTCTATCTCACCAAGTATAAAAGATGGAAGAGTGGTTTCTTGGCAAAAGATGATCAAGAACTAAAGATCTACAATTTGATGAACAGAAAAAAATCAAGATGGCAAAATTTATTTTTTTCACAATATGTGGCGAATATTGAAGAGACTATAAGTTGGGAAACTATACAAGACTTTGATACGGTTCCTTTTCAAAATTTGTTTTTATGGAAGAACTCTCCTTCTGGCAAATGATTCGGAGAAAAAAATTTGGAGAGTGATGATGATCGAGGGTTCCTCATTCATCTTCCAGATGGATGAGGAGCACGGCCAGGGTTAAAGATGCTGAAAATGATAGAAGAAGGTGGAGGCTGCTAAAACAAAAATAATACTGAAATCCCCGCGGTCCGCTTTAGCGGGCCGCGCAGCCAAGCGCCCTACTAGTTAATATATATATAGCTGCTCGTGCTGATTCATTGACTGACTCACTGATTGATCACCCCTCCTGTAAAATTTTGTATGAAAAATTTTTTTTTCACTAATGGTTTCGTATAGAGGACAAAAATTCATTCGGAACAAAAATATGGAGAGAGCTGATGATTGAGGATTTCAGAGACGAGCGAATGGCATGCTTAAGGTATTGAAGATAGGTGGGGGGTGCTCGAGCAAATGTCACTCGAAACATCATCCAATTGGCAGTGAGCTGAAAAAAAAATTCAAAATGGCGAAAAAAAGATGGCCGCCATACAACTTTCGTCGGTCTCCATCTCGGAGGGTATAAAAGATGGAAGAGTGGTTTCTTCGCAAAAGATGATCAAAATTCAAAGGTCTACTCGATGAATAGAAAAAAATTCAAAATGGCGGAATTTATTTTTCCATAGAAAATGTATGCGAATATTGAAGGGACTACAAGTTGTAAACTATGCAAGGCTTTGATGCGGTTCTTTGGAGAACTCTCAAAGAAAAATATGGGAAGACATGATGATTGAGGGTTTGGAAGATGGATGAGGAGCCCGGGCAGGGTATTGTAGATAGATGGGACTGGGAGGTGCTCAAACAAAAATTGCTCAAAACCTTATCCAATTAGCACTGAGCTGAAAAAAAACAAAATGGCGGATTCAAGATGGCAGCTATACAAATTTCGTTGGTGTCTATCTCACTAAGTATAAAAGATGGAAAAGTGGTTTTTTTGGCAAAAGATGATCAAGACGTGGTTTACTTGATTAACAGAAAAGAAACAAGATGTTGGAATTTATTTTTCCATACAAAATATATGGCGAATATTGAAGAGACTACACGTTGGGAACTATGCAAAATTTGATACAGTTGCTTTTCAAAAAATTTTTTTTATGGAAGAACTCTCATTCTGACAAATTATTTGGAGAAAAATATGGAGAGTGATAATGATCGAGGGTTAGAAATATGGCAGAGATAGGCTGCTCAAACCAAAATACCCGAAAGCAAAACCTCGCGGTCCGCTTTAGCGGGCCGCGCACCCACGCGCCATACTAGTTTTATATGTCGCTGGAGTTTCACGGAGAGTTTTTAGCGATGTAGTTAGGTGCCCCGGCTCCACGAATAACCATAAAAAAGGTTTACATTTTTGTACATTTAAGGTTTTACAAAAACTTTACACGACTTTAACTCTTCTCCCACCCCACAATTTATCAGGGATTTATATTATATTTAGATTATACAGGAATCAAAATAACACAAAATAGATAAGTTATTTAAATGCATTTCTTTGGCTTATGATATCAAGTTAATTATTTATCGTTGTAATCATTTTTATCTAGTTCCTCGGCGAACAGTAATATTTTAATAATCAGGTTCTTCTTCTTCAGTGTTTTTTATTATCATAATTATTATAATAATAATTATATAAAATATCGTTTACATTTCTACGACCATTTCCAATGTTTGTGTCAGCGCGACCTTCACTGCCACTGCCCATATAAGTTACTGTGTTGTAGTTGTATTCACCATTTCCGATATTAGTCGCTCGCACCACTCTACCGCACCCGCCGTTACCACTGTAACAAAAATATAAGAGTTGGAATAAGTGTGTTAAAATGGTGTTAAATGGCGGAAATGGCTCGGCAATACAAAGATATTTTTGCTGCCGCGCCACGTTCATAGAATTAGTGATTTTGAATCAATAATTAAACCGTGAACTTCAGATTCATAATTCGAGTTGGATTATTTTTCATTGACACTTCCTTATTGAAGAACAAGTGGACACCCGCGACTTCGTTCGCGTGGATATTGGTTTTTAAATATCCCGTGGAAATCATTTTGTTTTTCTAAGCTCCTTTGAGCTCATACCTTGCTAAAAACTTTTAAAAGTTCACTGGCCGATGTTTAGGTAGATCAAAATGTAAACATCCGCCAATAGAAGTCCCATCAAAATCGATCCAGCCTTTCTAAGATTAGCTGGTAATCTTTAAAGTATCTCCTTTCTAACAAAAAAAGAATGAATGAAATCGGACCACGCGTTAATGAATTACAGCTAAGTACACATTTTAACTTTCATCCCCTCTCCCAAGGGAACCGTGCTATTCGGGATAAAAAGTATCCTATATGTTACTCCGTAGTATGAACTTATATCATACCAAGTTTCATTTCAATCCATTCAGTAGTTTTTGCGTGATGCGCGCACAAACATACAGACAAACAGACAAACAGATAAACTGATAAACTGCTATGGTCTTACTTTATGACAAACAGATAAACTGATAAACAGATAAACTGCTATGGTCTTACTTTTAAAACTAATATTGAAAAATTAGAAGCACTACAAATTAGATTTTTAAAACTTATTGTCAATAAAAAAACCAAATATAAATGTAACGACGACTATAGAAAATTATTTAAAACGAGCGGATACCCGCGACTTCGTTCGCGTGGATATTGATTTTAATAATCCCGTGGAAATCATTTTGTTTTTCCTATGCTCCTTTGAGCTTAAACCTTGCTAAAAACTGTTAAAAGTTCACTGGCGGATATTTAGGTACATCAAAATTTAAACATCCGCCAGTGAAAGTCCCATCAAAATCGGTCCAGCCTTTCGGAGATTAGCCAGTAGTCTTTAAAGTATCTACTTTCTAACAAAAAAAGAATGAATGAAATCGGACCACCCGTTAACGAATTACAGCTAAGTACACATTTTGCCTTTAATCCCCTCTCCCAAGGGAACCGTGCTGAATTTCGGGATAAAAAGTATCCTTTATGTTACTCCATAGTATTAACTTAAATCACGCCGTATTTCATTTCAATCCATTCAGTAGTTTTTACGTGATGCGCGCACAAACATACAGACAAACAGACAAACAGATAAACAGACAAACAGATAAACAGACAAACAGATAAACAGACAAACAGACAAAAATTTCAAAAATAGCTTTTTTACGTTCTATTACTTATCCCTAACATCCCCCAGTTATTATTTTGCAAAAATCTTCAATGTACAGACACGGCAATTCTACGATTTTATTATATGTATAGATATGCAAAATTTTACCAATCAGCTTAAAACACAAATACTTAATACTAGTAAACAACTATAGCAGCCGAGACCGTTACTCACTAGTCACTCCTAGCCACGGTTATTGCACTAAGTCTATAGCTGCAGGCAAATACATAGTACCAATGGTAAGGAACTATTACGGCGATCGTACCCTCCAGAAGCGAATCCCATATTTATTAAACAGCCTGCCATCACACGTAAAAACTGAAGGTAGGCAACATAAATTTAAAACGAAGCTGAAAGAGTACTTGCTCTCCACGCTTTAACTTTAATTTTAATTATATACTGGCATAACTTAAATTAAATTTATTAGTATTCATTAGTTATTAGTAGTTGCTAAGTTTTATATTGTAGGCATATTATATTATTAAGTATTGTAATGAGATTAAAAGAGACTTACTACAGTCAAACCGAATAGTCGGTTTTGTAGGAAATAAGTTAGTTTGTAAGTTCATATTTGTAAAATAAATAATAATAAATAAATTAAAAAAAAAAAAAAAACAGACAAACAGATAAACAGATAAACAGACAAACAGACAAAAATTTAAAAAATAGCTATTTTACGTTCTATTAATTATCTCTAACATCCCCCAGTTATTATTTTGCAAAAATCTTTAATGTACAGATACGGCAAGTCTACGATTTTATTATATGTATAGATAGAAGATAGAAGATAGATAGATTAGGCTATAAAGATTTCAGAATTTCGGTACAAATACTTATCTAATATGACTTACCAATGTGGATTCGCTTGAACTGTCGCCAACAGAGCGAAAACACAAAGCAGTAACACTATAGTAAACTTCTGCATATTGAATATCTAATTCACACTTTTCAATATATTTTTTTTAAAAATAGGTATGTTCCTAGGAACGAGCTATCGAATACTGATGCAGTAAATTTGAGTAGCTGGCCTTTTTATATTATAAATTGTGGGATTTCCGTCAAACCAATTCAAAAAGTGCAGAGGTCAAAAGTGATAACGTTATTTTTCTCTTGGTTCTCCCAAACCAATTATTTTTTTCCTTAAAAGATAATAAAGCGCTCATAAAATGTTATCAGTACCTAACTGGGTAGATACTTTCGACAGAATGCTAAACAATATGATTTCGGTCTGTGTTTTTTTATATCATCATCATCATCATCATGATCAACCCATTACCGGCTCACTACAGAGCACGGGTCTCCTCTCAGAGTGAGAAGGGTTTTGGTTTTGGCCATAGTCTACCACGCTGGCCAAGCGGATTGGCAGACTTCACACACCTTTGAGAACGTTATGGAGAACTCTCAGGCATGCAGGTTTCCTCACGATGTTTTCCTTCACCATTAAAGCAAGTGATATTTAAATACTTAAAACGCACATAACTCCGAAAAGTTAGAGGTGCGTGCCCGGGATCGAACCCACGACCTGCGATTAGAAGTCGGTCGTCCTAACCACTAGGCTACCACAGCTTGTTTTTTTATATCGAGTAATGCAATGTTTACAATCGTTATGAAATATTTTGTGAATGACGGAAACTCCAATACCTAGTCTTAGTAAAAAGTACGTTATTGAATAGAATTCTTTGGATAACTTGAAGTATAGTACTGTAATGGGTCACAGCCGATGACAAGTAAACACGGTAATACAAACTTAGCAATTTTTATTTATATTGAAGAATATAAACCGAGTGAGAGATTATAAGGTACTTACAGTTGTAACCTATTTGGTACTGTATTAACACTTGTTGTTAACCTCTTGAGATCCCGAGACAACTCTGAGACAACACTGCCTAGTGCCTCGAGTTAAGGTCAATATATACGAAACAAATACAATTAATAAACAATTAATAAACAATTATTACAGATATTTCGTAGTTATCTTGAATACCGCTCTATCGTTGTGACCACAAATGTAATATTAATTAACATTCGATAAAGAAGCTATTTTGGAAAGTTACAGAATATTCTGATTGCATCACGTAGCCACTTCTAATTATGATAAAATAATACTAGGTACATTACACCTTCCCCCTAAGAAAAAGAAATGATTGAAAATCATTTCGACTTAAATTAATAAAACTTATATAATAAGATACAAAATATTAAGGTTAAAACAGTAATAACAGTGATTAGGTTTTTAACTTGGATAATCTAGCGCTTCTACGTAATGGTGTTTCATTATTACAATTAATAACTATAGGAGTTTTTTCCATTAAATTTTCCATTTCAAGATCTTCTATAGGTGCTGTAGGAGCGTTAGAGTATATTGGGGAAATTGGAGAATTCCTTTCTCTATTTCTATTTCTAACATTAAATGTAATACAATTAGTTATACTACTACAACAATCATTATTAGTACGTCTATTTGCATTTGGTCCATATTTATACAATAACCATAATTGTTTGAAAAATCTATAAACAACATATACAGTTATAATTTTAATAATTGTGAATACATGAGGAAGAAAACTATTTCCTGTCATTTGATTAAATACAGAGTTATCATTTTCATATTCTTCAGTTAATTTTTCAATTTCATCTAATTTATGACTTGTTAATTTAATTGAATCATGATCTAATTTATAGGATTGTAATGGAATTAAATCTAATTTCGTAAAATTAAACTTATTTATCTTTATACAATCATTAATATCAAAAGTGGGAAAAATCCTTATATCTATTGAATTTTCATTATGAGTATTAAAAGTAGTTAATACAGAATTAGCAGTAAAAATCTTACAATTCTTATTAGAACTTAAAATTCCTTTTTCTTCTAACATAATATCTTTAGGTTGCATCGTTTCACATTTTACAGTAGCAACAATTGGTTTTGGTGTGACATATAACCATTGATTTAATTTATTCAACTTGTAAAATAGTTCGTGGGTAAGTTTTGTAATTCTTATATTACAATTATCAGGATTTTTTACATTATTTAACAAAATTTCACTTTCACAGCTAGGTCTAGAGTGAGTTGAATACATTGGTACCTTATTATAACAAATTCTTAAATCATCAGTTAACAATTTACATTCTGACAAATCCTTAAGAGTTACATAATACATTCTATTTTCTGAAAGTGACAAGTATTGACTATTTTCATCAGGTAATATAAAAGAATAAAGATCATCGTTCTTATGAATGGGTAAACTTATAAGTTTATATGCATCAAACTTTTCATTAAATATTAATGGAATTGAAATAACAAATATTAATCTATTATTATATAAAAATAAATTTAGTTTTAATACAGATTCTAGTTTATAGACTTCATTTCTAGTTAGATCAACTGGAAATTTCGTATTAGTTGGTAAGTAAGAAATAACTTTTTGAAGTTCATTTATTAAAACTGAGGGTGAAATTATACTTGGGTGTAATGTTTCCGTTTTAGCAAACAAAATAGCATTAATAATAATAGAATATTCTTTATCTACTTCAGTAATTATTACATTTAACAATTCTAAATGTTCTTCCATACATTGTTGTTTTTGTAAGGAAGTAATAGTATCAACAGTTGCTTTAGTGAAATTTTCTAGTTTTCTTAAGTTTATATTAAATGTGTTTAAATTTCGTTCATAATTTGTTATTGAAGAGTTAAAATTCATTATCGTATTTTGAACAACTTGTGCTTGAAATTATATGATTTGCATCAGTATGCTAATTTTAATCTATTATTATGAACTAACTTTTTCTTATTTTTTATAATAATAGTGGAATTACAATTAGAATTAATTTCAACTATTTCATAAGGACCTTCATAATTACTTCTAAGCTTTTTGCATTTGCCTTTGGAAGTGTTTTCATTTAATAAAAATACTTTATCGCCTACTTTAAACGTTATAGGATTATTTTTCTGGTCATAATATTTTTTATTAACTTCTTTTGATTTTTGTATGTGATTTCTTGCTATTTCATTACTTTTTTGTAATCTCATTTTCAATTCACTAAGATAATCATCATAAGTATATTTAAATTCAGGTGTAGAAGTAAGGCTAGATGGGATGTTTGGTTTTATACCAAAAACTAATTCAAATGGCATGAATTTTGTTGAAGTATGGACAGATGTATTATATGAAAACATTGCAAAATCAATCCATTTATCCCAGTCTGTCTGTTTATCATTAACATAATGTTTTAAATAATCAGCTAGCGTATGATGAGATCTTTCGAGAGCTCCATTAGTTTGTGGATGATAGGCTGTGCAATTAATTTGTTTTATCTTAAATAGTTTTGAAACATTTTTTAAAAGAGATGACGTGAAATCAGCACCTTGATCAGTAAGTATTGACTTAGGTATACCAAATTTACATATGAATTGTGTGACAAAAATATTTGCAATTGTTAAAGCTTCATGATTAGGAATAGCATATGCTTGTGAAAACTTAGTAAGATCATCTTGGAGTGTTAATATAAATTTATTACCATCTTCTGACAGAGGTAAGGGTCCTACGATATCTAAAGCAATACGCTCAAAAGGCGTTGAGGATGTGGTGGTAAGTTCCATAGGAAGTTTATGTTTCTTTCGTACTAATTTATTTTTTTGACATGATTCACAAGTTTTAATAAAATTTTTAATATCGATTTTCATATTTTTCCATTTATATTTATCTTTGATTCTTTTATATGTTTTATGGAAACCAGAATGTCCCGCTGTTGGATTTACATGACATTCTTCTAAAATTTGTTTAATTTGATCTTTATTTGGTATAATTTTTTCATTATGGAAAATAATAATTTTAATTTTTGTATCTTTGAAAATATATCTCAACATTGTTCGTAATTTAGACCAACTTAATTTATCATATTGATCTCCTAATTTGGGAATTTTTAAAGTACACTCTCCCCCATTAGTTTTAAGTAAGTGCTCCCGCACTTTTATCATTGTGTCAAAGAAATCTTTATAGTCTGCTTTATTCCAATAATATTGTTTAGTACAAAGGTAATAAATGAAATGATCATTATGTTTCTTAATGACAATATTACCAACATCGACATCTTGTGGTTTGATATCGTTAAAATGATTTAATTTATTTTTAATTTCTTTGTGGAAATCTTCAGTACATTCCAGATCACATGAGATTGGAATACAGACGTTACTGTCTAATTTATCACATATATTTCCATTAATTTCTTCAATATTATTATTTAAAATCAATTTGTGTTGAGAATCGTTTAAAAATTGTTGATATTGAGTACGATTAACCGTTTGAATTCGGCTTAACGCGTCGGCGTTATGGTTTAATCTACCTTCCTTATAAATTATTTCATAATCGTAATCTTCTAATAATAGTCTCCATCTGACTAAACGCGAACTTGGGTCTTTTGCATTAAATAACCAAGTTAAAGGTTTGTGATCTGTATAAATTTTAAATTTCTTTCCGTAAAGATAAGGACGAAAGTGTTTTATACTCCATACAATAGCTAACAACTCTCTTTCTGTTGTTGAGTAATTAGATTCAGCATGATTTAAAGTTCTATTTGCATAAGCAATTGGAAGATCATTTGGTGGTGAACCTTGAGAAAGTACAGAACCTATCGCATAGGCACTAGCGTCTGTGGTAAGTATAAATTCTTTTTCAAAATTAGGATATTGTAAAATTGGTTCACAGCTTAAAGCATTTTTTAATTTTTCGAATGAATCTTGTTGGCTATTTGTCCAAATAAAATCAGTATCTTTCTTTAATAACATGGTTAAAGGACGTGATATTTTAGAAAAATCTTTTATAAATCGTCTATAATATCCTGCGAAGCCAAGAAATGCTTTAATATCCTTTTGACATTTAGGAATTGGATAATTAATTATAGCTTCAACTTTCTTTGGATCGGGTTTAATACCTTCATTAGTAATGAGATGGCCCAAGTACATGACTTGTTTATGCATAAATTCACATTTATCAGGTTGAATTTTTAAATTAAATTTATCCAAACGTTGAAAAACTTCGATTAGACGTTTATTATGTTCTTGAAGAGAATCTGCGTGAATTACGATATCATCTAAATATACAAAACATCTATAATTTTTAATTCCAGCAAGTACAGTATTCATTAGCCTTTGAAACGTAGCAGGTGCATTCTTTAAACCGAAAGGCATTCTATTGTATTGATAATGTCCTGAAGGGACAGAGAAGGCTGTTTTTTCAGCGTCTTCAGGCGACATTTTAATTTGGTGAAAACCTGAAGTTAAATCAAGGGTTGTAAAATATTTAGAATGACCTAATTGATCCAAAATGTCTGTTATATTAGGCAAGGGATAACTATCACCTATTGTAGCTTCATTTAATTTTCTATAATCGATTACTAAACGCCATTTTCTTTCACCAGAAGCATCAAGTTTCTTCGGAACGACCCATACAGGTGAATTCCAAGGGGATGTAGACGGTTCAATAATACCCTGTTCTAACATTTTATTTATTTGTTTATCAACTTCTTCTTTATGAACTTGAGGATACCTATAGGTTTTAACATTAATTGGAGGGGTATTTGATTTAGTTGGAATAGTATGCTTTAGAACATCAGTACAAGATAATTTATCACCTTCTAAATAAAATATATGATGGTAATCCATACAAATTTTTTCTAATGACTCTTTTTCTTCTTTATTAAGGTGACTGGTACGAAGATTGGATTTAATCTTTTCTAATCTTTCTGAAAATTGTGATTCAGTATTCTGGTAAAAATTTCTAATTTGACCAGTATTATTTAAATTAGAATTTTCTTCATTTTCTAAACATTTTCTTAAATCTTTCGAAATATATTCAATTTCTATCTTCAAATTATTAATTTCAATAACTTTATCATTCGTATTTAAAATAGAGGTAAAAACCTTTCCATTTGTAACTTTTACAAGACTATCCGCGATAAAAATACCATTTTCAATTTCCTTTTTATTTATTATTCCTAGCTCGGAATTAAAATTTAAAATATCAAATTCAACAACTTGTTCACAACGCGGTTTTAAAATAATTTTATTACTTATAATACTTGGAATATTTGGTCTTGAAATATTTATATTCGTTTGAAGACCAGTTTCAGAGATCTCCTCTGTTTTATTAGAATCCTTGAAAGGAATATAATCAAATAATTGTTTTATACAAATATAAGAATCCTCGATGGGAATTTCAGAATAATTATTTTCAATCATATTAGAATCCTCAATGGGAATATTAGAATAATTATTTTTAATCACATTCTTGTCGTCGCAAGAATCAAAGGGAATGTTTACCCTATTATAATTATTAGAATTATTTAATTCATCAGCACGAGACCATGGGGCTTTATTATTTTCAGGAGGGGCAGTATTCGATTCAATTAGCATAATTTCAATTTCATTTTCATCTATCTTTAAAATATTTTTTTCAAAATCAAGAGAAGCGTTCAAATTTTTCAAAATATCGTTCCCTAAAATACCATCAAAATCAATTGGGAAATCTTCCGCAATAACATGGAAAAGAGTTTCGTATTTGAAGCTATTAAGACAAAAATCAAGGTATGTATAAGCGAGTGTCTTATTTAAATTTTTTGATTCGACTTTATCAATGCCTTTTAAATAAATTGGGTAATCTGTGTAACAAATTGTTTCATATTTTAATTTATCAATTTTAATTAGAGAAATAGTAGCACCAGTGTCTAAAAGTAATCGAACGGGTTCTTTAGTTTGGTTAAATTGAATAATTACGTATGACGTAATAGCTTTACAATTGACTGCATAAATCCGGCTTGAATCTATCGGGTTTCCCTCTGCACAGCCGGCTGCGGAGGACCCTGCCTGTTTAAAGACGAAGGTCTAGCCTGCTGTGAGGAATTTCCCCTAAACTGATTATTATTTTGACGCGAATTACTCGTATATTTATTTTGATAATTTTTATGGTAATTATTTCGATTATTATAATGGTTAGTATTGTTATTCGTATTATTAGGATTTCGATTTTTTAATTTAAAACATTTATCTATAGTATGATTATTTTTCTTACAATATTTACAAAATTGTTGCGACACTGTTTGGAATATTTTATTTTGGCTGAAATTTGATTTATTATTATTGTGAAATCGTTGCATTTCTACTTTACTTTTTAATTGTTGTTCCTCATTAAGAGCAACAGCAACTGCGCTTTCCAAAGTTTCAGGCCTTTGTGATTTTACTAAGATGGTTAGATCTCTATTTAACCCATTCAGAAAAACGCTAAGAGCTTCATTCTTAATTAAATTAACACATGCTTCCCTACTAATTTTGTCTAAACTATTGTCTAACGAATTAATAACTTTAATGTAACAGCTTTCTACTCTATTGGCAAAACTCATGACGGATTCCTTGAAGTCCTGTTTACATGCGTTTAACTCTAACTGCCACTGTCCTATGGTCCTCTTCTCTGAATATGCATCTAGGAGATGCGTTTTGAGGGTGTCCCAGGATGGGAATTCTCGGTTACGAACGACGGCACGCGCATTATCCGTAATCTTGGTCTCAATGATTTTAAATAATATTTCTTTATATAACGGATCGACGAGAGTCATCGCCTTATCGCAGTTATCCAGAAATTCATACAATTTGCTTTTATTTCCGTCGAACTTAATGAGCATGCGCTCCGCCATCTCTAGGCTTATTGTTGGAGCCATGTTTTCTTCAAATAAAGAAGCCAAGTTGTACATAAAAAGAATGCTTACTTGAGGGCTGCTTTGACCTTGTGATGAGAGCACGATGTGGGGCTGCCGATGTACTCCTCTTAGACCTCCGAAGTAGGTAGGTAGTAGCTTCGTACAGCGTTTCACCGTGGTTCTGGATTCGTTTAAGCTTTCTTGCTTTTATAAAACGATCCTACCGGCTGCGCCAAAATGTAATGGGTCACAGCCGATGACAAGTAAACACGGTAATACAAACTTAGCAATTTTTATTTATATTGAAGAATATAAACCGAGTGAGAGATTATAAGGTACTTACAGTTGTAACCTATTTGGTACTGTATTAACACTTGTTGTTAACCTCTTGAGATCCCGAGACAACTCTGAGACAACACTGCCTAGTGCCTCGAGTTAAGGTCAATATATACGAAACAAATACAATTAATAAACAATTAATAAACAATTATTACAGATATTTCGTAGTTATCTTGAATACCGCTCTATCGTTGTGACCACAAATGTAATATTAATTAACATTCGATAAAGAAGCTATTTTGGAAAGTTACAGAATATTCTGATTGCATCACGTAGCCACTTCTAATTATGATAAAATAATACTAGGTACATTACAGTACTAGTATTATCCATACAAATAAATAAAATTAAGGAAAATTGAATTATTCCGGAAAATCAGAGTTCCCACGGCATTCAAGAAATGTATAAATTAAAAATTTAAAAAAAAAAACCCCGACATTCGCCATTTTGTGGTGGCGCCCATCTTGGATTTACATAGTGCTATTCTTACTATTCAATACTGTGAAAAAATATGTCATCCGCCATTTTGTGGCGGCGGCCATCTTGGACCGATTATCATCAAACAATAGCTAAGAATACTGTCAACTAATTCACCTTTCAGACAAAAAAAAAACCGCATTCAAATCGGTTCACCCGTTTGAGCGCAACACACACAGACACGTCAAACTAATAACACTCCGTCGTTTTGCGTCGGGGGTTACAAACTAACATCCACGCGCACGAAGTCGCGGACGAGTCAGCTAGTTATTTCATTAAAATACGACTATACCCTTGCCTCATCTACATTTACAAAAAAAAAATAAGGTGCCGTACAAGTGGCGTATTATAAATAACGGTCATTACGAAGCAAAACTGTCGCACGGCGTTGTTTTAAAAACGCGCCGTCTGTAACGGGAGCAGCGCAATTAGCGTTCTTTAAAAAAATAATGAGTTTTACGCTGTTTTAACATCCAGGAAGTTTCATTGCTTCCCATTATTCCCGCCCGCTTACTGCGAGACCAAAGGGGAGTGGAATGTGCACGCGCTTTCATTATTTCAGTAGGATAAATATATTTTTTTAAGTACAAAATGTGTACAGCGTCCAGTCCTATTGTACACATGATTATCGTAATTATTGTTTGCGTTGAGTGCTCTTGATGGAGATTGGCAATTCGACGTTTGATGTACGAACGTGTGAGAAATATTTTCTACTCAATTTTGAGCTCCTCCCGCGGCCCACATGCGCAATTAGGTAATTTTTAAGAGGAAATGTGGTCCAAGAGACTTTTGAAAATTAGGTATTTGAAAAAACTATCGTTGTCGCGTTCGACCGTCCCGCGCCTCAAATTCGTGCAATAAGGACAACTGCAAATCCGACTCAATAGCCGTAAGTAAAAAGTCATAATTCGAGGTTTGGCTCTCTAGTGTTTCCTCCTCCAATAATGGACCAATTTAAAAGATATTTCGTAAACTGAATATTAAGGATATATACTGTGTCCATATGTTTTGCTTTTTTCATTATTAATTGTCAAATTTGTACATTAGGCCTCTGTTGAAAGCGATCTAAAATAGGCAATTTTGAGCATTTTGTATGGAGAAAAGAGCAACCGCGTTTCCTCTTAAGTACAGACCAAAAACATGTCACTACTATACGAGTTACGACGTAATACATAAACAATTCACGTACACTTCAGTAAATTCATGATTGCGCATCAAACATCGTTACCTACGGTGAGCCTACTCTATAAGGAAACAATTTTCGGTCTACGTTTTTTAGCAACGAACTCTGTTCGGATTGCTTATTAGGGCTCCGAATACTTAGATTACATCTAGAAACTTAAATAGCTCTCAAGCTATTATACTGAAAATCTTTTTTATTTGTAAACTTTTTCTTTAGAACCGTAAGCAATTTTTTCCTAGCTCCTAGGTTATATCAAGAAAATATACGTAAAGCACTATACACTCTGTTTCGATTGAGTTAAAGTTTACATTTGAAAAGCCAACGTCTATGTTTATTTTAAAAATCATTTCATTACCAACAACAAAGCATCTAAATCCGCCATCAAAAGAGCGAACTCCAGACTAATTTTCCAAACTAAGTTTCTTTTTAAATCTAAAGTAAGTTTATATGTATATGTTTTTTGTTTGTTTAACCACAGTTGTTTACTCTCTTTCGCTTTAAGCAATATGCAATCCGCGACTTTAATCGAGAAATAGATTACCCTCTTTTTACATACATTTTTAAATGTAAAATTCAAAATAAAAAATCTTAGGTATAAATAAACTAGTCAAATAATTCACCATTTTTGGAATCATACCACCATTAATTTTCTGTTAACATTTTGACGATTACCAAAATACTTAAACACAAACAAATTCACAGTTAACGTTCAGCTCGAAAAGTTACACTCAGAGCTCTGAGAACTTCAATATTTTGTTAATAACGTTACTTTCCTTCGCTTTTTCAAAGTAATAGGCGTATCTATTTATGTTCTGTTCCTCGCCTGAGCTTGTTTGCCCGCTTCGGCTTTGAGCTCGTACGTGCGCTACTCTCGTTGGGTGTACCGGATAGAATGGAGTTGCAATTTTATCAGACAAACGGACAAAATGCGGCGTGTTGACAAAAGCGTCCGGGGCCCTTCCTCGGGGCGCAATCTTTGTCGCGATTGTACTGGTATCGACCTGGCTAGCAAACACTGCTCACTGCTCAGTGCTCCTCCGGCCAGACGCTTTTAGACGCATTGTTACACCTACCGATGCGAGTTGGATATGTGTTTGATGTGTTGCACTTGGGAATTCTAAAATAAGTTGGTCATCACTTATGATAAGGTCGGTCAGTCTTTTTGAAGTGTAACTTCTTTAGTATCGTTGTGCATTTGAAATACCAAGTAACGAAAAAGCGACACCAAAATCCCTTGTGTACCTGCAGGAGTCCATAAGGTGACAGGAGGTCGTTTGAGTTCCCAGGCCTGTACAAGTGACAGATAGGGACAGACATATGTACATATATATTCAAATAGTTAAGATGATATGACCTTACCTACGTGTACCAAAAATCAGCTCCTAAGGTCTTACAGGTCTGGAAAGTTATTAAGGTTATTAAGGTGTTACGTTTTTCATACTAACTTCATGTTACCATTCAAGAGCGAATGGATTATATATTTACACTGAAATTACATCGCACAGCCTTAATATAATTTTTAATTTGCGCGAAATTATATTTACATAAAGAAAACATTACATAGACAGCTTAATTATTATAATAGCCATCTATTAAACGCTGTTTTGCCTAGCTGACCGAGATGGCTTTACTTCACCTTTAGCTGTTTATGTAATGTTTTCTTTATGTAAATAAAATTTTCCGCAAATTAAACATTAAATTAAGGCTGTGCGATGTAATTTCAGTGTAAATATATAATGCATTCGTTCTTAAATGGTAATAATAAATTAGTATGGAAAACGTACCACCTTAACTGTATTGTCTTTTAATATTATGTTTAACGGTAAACCCCACAAGAGTAAATTGTGGCACTAACGTTCATAATTACCTTAACTAATGAAACGTTAATTATATCATAGTGAATCTCATTGTACATACTAATTTAGGTACTAAATTTTAATAGAGCTTTCCTATCTGGAAACTTAATCTTAGTATCTACTTAATTAAGTTTAACTATTGTTATAACTTCTAACTAACTCTTGGTGCTTATGTTGAGCAGCTTCATTTTGCGTGGAGTTTTCTTTGAATTGTTTTTCATCTATTGTGCGGTATTTGGTGGTAATTTGTTTTGTAAAAACAAATGGTTAATATTTGTTTATACAACAAATTACGGCCGCAATGACTAGTGAAACCTAGGAAAGCTTTTTTTCGATCTACCCGTCAGTCATTGTTTCAAGGAGTTGGCGTCAGTTTCAGAATTCGCTTCATTACAAATTTCCGTCCGGCAAAAGGCAAAAGGCAAGAACTGGGATGTTTTTAGCGAAACAAGCATTGTCATTACCAGCTTTTTGTTTCACATCTGTAAATACCGTCTGTTAAGGTGCGTCCACATTAATGGCCGCGATACGCGATAAGAAAGTGTCGCGCCATCGACTGATATCGATAACTCATATTAAATGATTGTATATTTACAAATAAATGAATAATAAATAAATTAAATAAAATGAATTTGATTAAAAATTTGTATACGAAAAGTGTACAATGTCACGCGTGTAGCGCGTTGTCGTCACATACCTCAAAGTCTACTTTTAGGCTGCACGAGGATTTTTTGAGTTCGCATTAAGAAAATGACACCCATTTTGAAATTGTTTGAGACGTTTTTTTATGGGTATCATCATCGAGGTTCTTCTAATAACAAAAATTATATATATTTTTAATATTTCTCTTAGTGAAATTTAATGCGTTTTAAAAATATATATACTCGTAACGTCGCCCGAATACTATACATTTGAATGTGCAACGAATACAAATCAAAGAAATTACATTTCTTGCCGATGTAGATACGAGATAAACTCAATGATTTTTTAGTTATAGACGCGCCTTTAGGAAGAGCGTCGTGACATAGCAAATTACTTTTGGAGGGAAATTCGCGCGTTCTGCGTCGTAACGACCGCCGCCCGCAAACAGACCGACTAGTAAAACTTTTGCCCGAAAGTTGTTTGGAAATTCAACCGGCTCACTTTGCGCTGCACAGTGGTGTTCAAACGGTGGACGTGATAGCCGAGCTTGTAGATATTATTTTTATTTGTTCAGTTTGCATTAAGTGCTTTTGTTCGTATGATGGCCAAAATTACTTAGTTCGTTTCACAATCGTCGGCTTACGGTCTAGATGTATGAATGCTCGAAAAAATATTTTCTACAAAATCTTTGAGGTTCTCCTGAAGCCCACATGCACAATAATTAATATGGACACTGATAAAAACGCCGAAAGATGGCACTACAACGGAATACATAAGCAATTCACGCAAACTTCAATAAATTCATAATCATGCCAAAAATTTCCGTTGATCTATACACATCCATGTTTTCATGACCAGTTGCTGTTGTTGTTAGAGCCTAGCCTATGGTTTGGAAAAAGATAAAATCCGCAATAATCGTTAGATTTAAATGTTAAAATGCCTTAGACGTATTGTCCGTGCAGATATTATACGTCTCTAATATTAAAAAATACGAAACAACTTACATTGAAGGGAAATTCCGAAAATTAACCTGCCAACCTTTAATTACCTATTCGTTTGATTTCAAATCGATAGCTCAATTATTATTATTTCTGCGCCGATTAAATGTAAAATAAGCGTAGCCCGCAAACGGTAAGTCTTACTTAAATGATAGTAGGGGGATAAGCTAATGCTCCTTGGTTTGTTCAGTGCCCGACGATTACGCAAACTGCCCTGCGATTATGAGTAATGAAATTGTTATAAACTGCAGCCGTAATGCCGGGGTGGATGGGAAAATGACACATGACGGCGCATCACTATTATTAAAAAAAAATGATTGATGCAACTATATAGAAAGCTATATTTCTAGCAGATCTCTATAATTATTTTACTTTATACCTATTTTTTATTTAAGTATTCATAATTAAGTATAGCTCGTATTTTATAGAATACATTTTTTATTTATTAAAATTTATATTTTTTATTATAAAAAAAGCTCAGCCTCGAGAGCCTGATAGGATTGACCAGTCAGTCATAGAAGAATCAACATCAGTATTTATAAAGGTCTCCTCATATTGATGAATGTTTTTTTACATTACAGATGGCGCCACAGCGCTCGAGCCGTCGAATCGCGGGTTACGCCACACCCAACGTGTATTTGGTTAGTATGTTTTCTATACATATTTTAGACTTCTTAGGTATTAGAACTCTTAATTTGATAAATAAAATAATTAAAAAAATCATATTTTATTCCGCGCTGTTAAATCCCGAATTAATGATTATATATTTAATTTCGTTAAATTTACTTTATTGAAAACGGTAATACAGTGGCTGGAAACTAGCTACGACCGAAGCCAATCTGAGCAAATTCAGAAATGGTAAATTCAAATATACACAGATGCAACATCTCACACCACTGTGCTAGATTGGATTGGGATTTGCATAAATATTGAATAACTACATGCATGTATATTGTATACTATGTTGTCCGATCGCGATTTATTGTAATACAACTGATATTCACCAATTAGCATGCAAAAACGATAAATCTCCGCGGGAGTATTGATAACGGGGCGCGCGTAATCTCGCATCGCAAATAACAAGGCCCGTACAAAATACCATCACACGGCAAAGCTACGTTCAGACGGCGACATAATATTTCCCACAGTGTATCTATCTATCTACGAGCTACGTAATATACCATACCTATCAGAATTAATATTTCTAAATTTTCCGAAATTGGTAGGTGTACACTGTGGGTGTGTTTTTTGAATCAATTTTAGAAGCTTATGAGAGTGAGGTGCCTAATTGGTGATAAATAATTACCTACACACAACCGCTGGTTATTGCAAATTCCATCCCTAAGGGGGATAAATAGAGGATGGAAGTTTATATGACAGTTCGTATTTTTTTAAAGTTATATCCAAGAAAATCGCTTGTGGGGTATCATTGTTTAGAGCTCATTAAGTAAAGTAAGAATATATATTTTTTTAAATTTTTTGCTCAAAAAATAAGGAAATGGGGAACAATCAATGATGTAGGTTTAGACCATTTTTGTGACGAGGGCTATCTCAAAAACTAAACTAGTTAGAAATACAATATTTCGGCATATTATGTACCATATTATGCTCTATTTAAACAACAAATACTCAAAACAACGATTCATAAAAAAGTTTATAAGCTGTGACCCAAAACAAACGAACATTTTTTGGGTTTTTCTTTCATGGGTTGTTGCGATGTCTAGCTCGAAAATTAAATATTTCTTAGACCCAAAATATTACATTGTTCATAATTATGTACTGAACCCTAAAAGAGCGAGGCCCGACTCACACTTGGCCAATTTTTATGTTTATTAAAAGTGCGCAATCTTATCAATCTCAGTGCGCAGTTTTACACACTAGGATGTGTAAAATTGCGCAATTCTCATTAGTCGCTTTCTTTGATTTATTGTGAATGTTATTTTTTTTTTATATTATAAGTATGTTGTTTTGTTGTCAGATATAATTAATGATTATGAATACATAGTTTCATCCAGATAACCCTTGCACTTTTCATTTTATGTACCTTTAATCCCAAACTGCGCAGTCTTGCACCACCCTACCCTACTACCTACCTTTACTAGGTATTTAATATTTATATTTAGTACCAAAGTATTGTCCACTCGACGATGCAAAATATTGCGCATTTTATTGATATGGCGCCACGTTTCAATCGATACGAGAAAATATAAAACGGAGCGAGCGACGCGTAAAACCACAGTTTCACGCGTTACTGCCGCTCGTATTATATTTATATTTGTATTTATTATAGTTCATTGTCCCCGACTTCGCACTCATGGACAGTATCAGTTTATATGTATTATACTGAAGACTGTCCGTCGCTCAGCGAGCTCTGTCAGATAAAATCCATAACGATGGAATCAGTAGGAGAACCAATCCAACCGACTTAGCCCAAGGATTAGCCCGCTAATGTGGCAGTGGACAGGTCATGTACCTACTCGTATGTCGCAGAACCGTTGGCCGCCGAGGTAGATGAGTCAGCTCGCTGGAACGTCGACATTAAAAGTTGGGGAGAACTGCACAGCAGCTGCACTGCTGTCGAAATACAGTCCATCCGTTTAATCCGCAGAACTGTAGACCGTAGGGCTCTTTTATGGAGACGCGTTTCGTCGCGCGTTGTGTGGTGCGTAGCGTCGCGATCAACGCAAGCATATCTAAAACTATGATAATCATAGTTTTAGAAGATATTAGGCAATCAATACAACTACAACTAATTAATTGTTTAAACCTTGTTTACTCAAAGTTGTGAATATGTCACTAATGAGTTCTAGCGGTAAGCCGACGATATGGCCTGTATGAGTGTTCTCGGAGAAGCGTTTCCTTGTTTTAAGGCGTTGCACGCAACGCACCACGCAACGCATAAAAGCGCCGTAAAGTTCGCGCGACCACCGCGTCGCAACGCCCAAATATCTTTCTCTATTCTATCAATTATCCTGTGTATGCACAGTACAGCTAAACGTTGTCATCGTGTACTGCGCATTATGTCTGGTAAATTATCGTGCTGTCTGCCTGCCGTGTCGCCCGGAGCTCTCCAATTAATTAATGAACGAGTATGATTGGCTTGGATAGGTACCTTGCCTGATTTACTAAATAATAGTAAATACTATACATGTATACGGGAGTTATACTAAACACATGTACTAGATGACGCCAGCGACTTTGTCCGCGTGTCTGCAACTCTTTGATTCCCTGGGCTCCCTGATACCTCGGACCTTTGCCGGACTAGACTCTTCCTTCAGAAAAACAAACATGCACAACACAAACATGACCTGAAACACCTTATTATATTGTGTTATGTTGCGACGTACCTACCAAAATAATCTTACTTTACGATATGCGTATTCTATTAAAAACCTTCAATGCAGGTAAATTTACTTATTTGTAGCTTCATAAAGCAATGTGCAACGACCTGCTGCCGGTGGGGAGTCTGGTGAATCTTAAAACTACATATTTAGCGTTAGGGAAGGTGATATACTTATCACTCTTGTTTACGTTAAAAATAATCGCCAATAAAAAACATATCCACGGAAGCAATCACGTTTTTATAGGCTAAGCCACAAAATAGGCGTAAAAAAGAGTCGGTTCGCGCGCAGTTTATAGCGCGGCGTGAAATATCGCCCCGTGTGATAGCCTGATAGCTATGCAAATCACATAATTGCGACTGCGGGATGAAAAAACTTAGCCGAGCGTGCAGCCAAAGGGGTCCGCGTAAGTGAAATTAAGAGTAATTCAGAATATAAAGGAGAACTTTTCACAAGAGGAATTTATAATGTGTTCGGGGATTTTAATTGGAATAGGTACATACTATACTTACATATTAAGTATCCACCACGGCTTTTATGACATGCTAAAAATTCGCGATTAGGTACCCCGAAAGTTGATATCTTACAGTAGGTAGGTAGGTACTTATCTACCTAGATATCTTTCATTTTGAACAATTTATCATAAAAAAAAATTGTTTGTCTGTAGGTAAAGTCAGTTTACGGACGATAATTTTACGTGATAACGTCATAAGAAAACATTGCCTCTCTATCGCTTGTTCCGCGCTCTCGCTTGCACGCGGTACGTGACAATGAGTCATGTTTTTACGTGCGTGCGGCCGGCTTTCATCGATTTATAAGACGTTATCGCGTTAATAATATTTTAAAATTAATTCCAATATACCTACCTAACTAATAATTAATATGCCACTTGTTAGTAGGTTAGGTAACAAGCCAAACAATTATTCTACAATAAAGGGTTAACGTAACTTTGCTTGTTAAGTACACCGTACACGTTTTCCTTCCGTATCCTGAAAGCATTCAGGATACGGAATATTTAACAATTATTCAATAAGCATTGGTTAATGCAACTTTCCTTGTAGTACACGTTTTCCTTCCGCATCCTGAAAGTGTTCCTATCGGCCAATAAAAAGAGCCTGAACAAAGCTGCGTCTGAACGAAATCATATAAAATGTAGCGAACGATATTTTCCCTGCAGGCGGAATTTAGAACATAGATCCGAAATCAATTAGGCCCATACATCACAACAATACCGGCTACAACAACTATGTATCATTCATCCGACGCATACAGCCTGTACGATAGAAACAACGTATTGCAGAAAAAAAAACACATTGCAGCATTTACAAAACAAGACAAAATCTGTGCACAACGCGCCGAACATAGCCGTTTATTGGATTTTAGCGGAAATTTCACCGGGACAGCGCAAAACGAACAGCGCTGTTTGCGAATGACCTGCATATCGAGTTTTGATTATGATTTGTACCGGGCATAGCCGGCCAGAATGCCGGAGGAGCGGCACAATCCGATAGCCGAATTATGGTCGTAGAGACACGAGGACTAATACAGAAATATTTCAAGTGTCGTTATGGCTTTCTATTTTCATGTTTTCGAACTTGGAATTACTTCCTTGGAATGTTATGTTCATGCAAACACAGCATTGACGGGTACAAAATCATCTATTTTTAAAAATTTTGCTGATAGGTAGGTACTCTGAAACCGTTGCCGATTGTGGATAAAGCCAATTTAAGAAATATCTAATTATTTTTATCAAAGAGTGTAGTAGCCAGATATGCACTTCTTTGCCTTTGCAAAGTGATAAGTCTAAGCGATATCCATCACAACTTCCTAGATATAAGGCGCCATCCACGTAGTTAGAAATGCTACAATTTTATACGTTTTAATGTTATTTTATCCAGTCGGAGAGACTGAAGAGACTGTTGATGCTGCATCCGAGAGATCCTTCCTAATAGAATTAAAATCCTCCGAGCTGAATCTCAGCGTAGATTCTCCTTGCTAATTGTTGGAAACGGAAAACGTAATAAAAGTGCTAGTCTTTGAACCAAAGAAGCTGCCCCGGGCGCCACGACGAAGCACATTTTAATAAATTAAAACTGCGCAAAATACCCATTCCAATATCATTCCATTTACTCTTTTGCCCTCTCTTCGACGATCCTCGCTCGCCTTACATTGATTTCGTTTTATTTTATAACGGAGTGGCTATCAATCTCCTAATATATTGCTCTTTTGCTTCTTGAAATAAATAAGTAAATAAAAAATATGTACAACTTTTATTTCACATCAACATCGATCCAACAAAACACATTTAAAAGCTTTGGATAGAGACGTCAGATTGGCAGCAGTTCAGTTCATAAACTAAATCAAGAAGCGATTGATAGATTGATCATTTGGTCACTCAGACTGCACTCGTATTATTAAATATTTCTGTCAAGGCCATACACAATCAATCTGATGTGTCCCTGACTATTGTCAGGGACACATCAGATTGACTTTTTATTTTTATTTACTGCCACTCTTGTAATCTTATGAGCCCGTTTATACATAGTATTTTCTCTTCTTTTGCAGATTTTGCTGATATGTCTGGAACTACTGGCGTGGCGAGGCGGCGCGGCGGCGCTCGCGAACTGCCCCGCCGGCTGCAACTGCAACGACGACACGCTCGTCGTGGTCTGCGAGGAGAGCCGCCTCGACGTGCTGCCCATCGCCCTCAACCCCTCCATACAACGCCTCATCATCAGGAACAACAAGATCAAAACCATCGACAGCTCCATGCAGTTCTACGCGGAGCTCCAACACTTGGACCTCTCACAGAACCACCTCGTCAACATACCAATAAAGAGTTTTGCATATCAACGAAAATTACAAGAGCTACATCTCAACCACAACAAAATATCGTCAGTCTCCAATACGACATTCCAAGGCCTAAACTCGTTGACCGTGCTCAATTTGAAACGTAACTTCCTAGAAGCACTCAACAATGGAGTATTTTCGACTCTGCCGAGATTAGAGGAATTAAATTTAGGGCAGAACAGAATTCAGAGAATAGAACCGAGAGCATTTGCCGGACTGTCGGCTCTGAGGATTCTCTATTTGGACGACAACCAGTTAAGTTCCGTTCCGACGATATCCTTCAGTCTCCTGGGAAGTCTTGCGGAGTTGCATGTCGGTTTAAATGCGTTCTCCTCGCTGCCGGATGACGCCTTCGCTGGTCTCAACAGGCTAGCTGTGTTAGACTTAAATGGAGCTGGACTCTTCAACATAAGTGACAACGCGTTCCGAGGTCTTCCGGGATTGAGAAGCCTCAACCTCTACGGAAACCGACTGAGTGTTGTACCCACGCAACAATTATCTGGCCTGACTAGGTTAGAAGAATTGAATATAGGCCAAAATGATTTCATCGTTTTGGAGAGTCATTCTTTCAAAGGTTTGAAAAATCTCAAACTTATAGATATATCCGGTGCGTCCCAACTAGAAAGAATCGAGAAGGGTGCTTTCGAAGATAATATAAATCTCGAGACTGTCGTTTTAACCAATAATAAAAAATTATCCATCATCGAAGACTGTTCCCTGTTGGGTTTGCCGAAACTGCGTCACGTGACGCTCAGAGATAACGCTATCGTAAAGTTGAGCGAAACAGTCTTCATAGGCAAGGAGTTGAAGCAGCTCGACTTGACTGACAATCCTATCTTCTGCGACTGCCACATACTTTGGCTTCAACAACTCCTGAGCGACAAGAGCAATTTCACTCAAGTCCAATGCGCCAGCCCCGAACATCTAAAGGATAAATATCTGAGAATGTTGAGCGCGGACGACTTGGGCTGCGTCTTGCACGACCTGAGACGGCAGACCATCATCTACGTAATAGTGGTGGCGTGCATAGCCGCGGTAGCGACCATAGTTTTAATACTGTACAGATATCGAAAGAGCATGCACCAGAAGCTGAAGGATTACAAGTGGCACAAGGGGCGCAAGAACCTAGAGTACCACAAGCCGATCTCGACGGAGGAGGACTGCATCGTGCGCGGCATCCACCCGGCGCAGTACCCCGCGCCGCACCCGCCCGGCCTGCGCCCCATCCCGGTGACGGAGCTGTAGCTAGAGCTGTACGCCTCGCCGAGCGTGTTCTTCATGTCGGGCGGCCAGGGCTCCGCGCGCCGGCCGCCGCGCTCGGGGGGCGGCGGCACCATGCCCGCCGACGGGTTCACGTACATCGGGGGCGAGCGCGCGCCGCCGCTCACGCTCAACAACGGCGCGCCCGCGCACCACCTCAACAACGGCTCGCTGCGCTCTCTGCCCGACAAGAAGCGCGGCCGCAACGGCGTCGTGTGCCACCCGGAGAACTTCCAGCGCAACCTCGACCCGCGCTACTCGCGCAAGCAGGAGAACGACTACCTGCGCAACTCGGAGACGGTGATGGGCTTCCCGCGCGAGCGCGAGCGCGAGCGCGACCGCGACCGCGACCGCGACCGCGACCGCGACCGCGACTCGCACGACTACAGCGAGCCGGAGTACTCCGTCATCGCGGAGGGCGGGTACGCGGAGTTCCCGCGCTCGTGCAGCCACGCCAACACGTTCAACTGTTGAGTGCTCGCGGCACACGAACTCCTTCAAACGTTTGTGATCTTGTAATTCTAGCAATAAATCTTCATTCCATTATTTTCTCCTACGGACGGACTTCGTTTGCGATGGACGTAGTGCTCTAGAACATTAGTGTTTCGGGTCCGGTGTACGTTCGACCAGTGAGGACTATCCTATATCGTATTCGGTTTAAGAGAGTACCTTATTTGTAAATTGTAATATTAAGTAGTTATGGATCTATTTTTCAATGAGACGAGGGGTATGCGTGTCTGAAAGTGTGACTTTCATATTATGTAAGGTTGGCGCGTATCATCGTACCGCTCCATAGACAAATCCGTATTCATGCTCCCAGTGATCCTAACCGTTAATAACCTCACCGTCAGACATACAGTTAGGTAACAATTATTTGTAATATAATATTATTAACAACGAAACGAGCAGCCGTTACGATGATGCGAAGCGACCGCAATTCGTACAATGTACAGGCTAGTCGAGTTAAGTTTAACGTGGGGGGACCGTGGTGCCCCCGATATGATTTTGAACCTTGTGATTCGCGATTTCTTCTACCGCTGTGGTGGAATTTGTATTTGATTTTGTACAAAAACCATTCCATATGTCTTTTTAATGTCTTTATTTATAGGTGACTAATTTAAGTGTGCATTAAATAAGACACCAATATAAGAAGAAATATTAGTGATTAACGAATGTAAATATATTTATAATATTATATTATTGAGATATTTATAAAATTTAATACGATCTTGCTCTTTTTAAAGTTATTATCATCAAGTTATTTGTAACTTCCCAATAAGTATTGCTATTGTTTGCTATGGGGACTGGTATCCCTCGTGAGATTCCATGGATCATTCTGTCACTAAATATTGTTAAATATTTCAATATTATGTACCTACACCATTCGTATTTATATAGGTACGAAGCACTATTTTCCGATATTGTCACTTCATCACCTCAACTTGCTTATGTCATCTCTTGTTTTTGCAAAACGCTATGTGATTTTATCGAAAGAACGTAATTTATTTTGGAATCAAAATATCAAGAAGGTGAATTATTACATGTGTGAGTTTTTACTCACACATGTGATAATTCATAGTCCGATCAAATTAATCGACTTGTGTACCTATATCACATTTGACTCGATACCTACCTATACCCTATCCACCGAGACAAGTTAGTGTAGCGCTCTCCCTGTTCCGTAATCCCATACAAATGACAAAAAAGTCAAGTCGGCGGTAACCATTTTGAGTGTGCGTACAATGCGTACATACTGCGCTATTATTCTTTTATGTCTACTAAGTGAAAAAATTAATACATAAGCAGTAGAAGTTCCGAAAACCCGAAAATTTAAATAATTTTAGGGTTCTATTAATTTCATATAATGACTTTAACGAAAAAAAAAGATTAATAAAATATTTACATCATTTGTTTTTTTTTATAATAATTTACGTATACGTTCGTACCTACGCTGTCGTTTCCTACACTTATTATTGTCAGTCATTATTTCGACATTCCCATCAATTGCATGCATTTTTGACTTTGCACCAACAAATAAGTGAACGCGTCTGCACCGCACGGGTAGAACAATTATACTAAAATATACACATACTCTGTACACTGCGTTAACGCTTATCACTGACCAAGTGACCAATCACAAACGAGCCTCTGATAACCGTAATAACTTGTCTCAGTGGATATGATATAGGTACTCTACAATAAAAAAACAAATAAATACTAAGTTACTACAATAATAATGGAGGTAGTTAAATAACTGTATTTCATTTTTGTTTAATCACTGTTCCTGTAGGATTTGTTAATGTGTTAAAAAAATTGCTAAATGCATAAAAATAATTTGGGTACTTGACTAAAATTATTATTTACCTTATTTACAGTATTATTATTAATTCTTATCATTATGTATGTTAAGTTTTTTTTTTTTTACTTCATAAATTAATAGTTTACTTGCTTATATCGGACTACACATAATAAACTATTGTAATAAAACTCCGTGACTCAAGTACAATAATAATAATAGCCAACTACCCAATTCAAGAACTCTCATGACTCTGTTGTTAACTATAATTAAACTAATTAAAAGTTATTCAGTTCATGTTTGAAATATTGATAATCGCTTATAACTTTAAAAGTCACTAAAATTAACTTTTATAAATCATATTGCCCATTATTTTAAGCTAAATTACCTATATTATAAAAGTCATATTTTATTTTAAATGAGAAAATTCCTTCATATTAAAAAACTATCTAACGAACATTAAGTACCTACCTACCTAGTTACTCCATTTTTAAAATTTCGATACCTGAAAGACGAAAATTAAGACAAAAAAATTTTACTTAATTTTATAGTGAATGTGATTTGTATTAAAAATAATTTTAGCGTGATTTTGGCTAAGAAGCCTTTTATTGCTCAAGATTTTAATTTCTTACGTCATGAAATTTCTAGTGTCGACATTTTTAAAAATGGCCACATTTCTTTAGACTTTCAAATATCGAAAGTTCCTCCTTTTATGTTGTTGTAACCTCTTTTTTATATTATACTTATTGTATTATTATTTATTCTTTGTATGTAAATAAATACATATGGAGTTTAAGACTAAAAGCAAATTACGGGCATGTGTTTTAGTGCCTAGTGAATGCCTAAAAAGTATACAAAAATTAATAAAATATACATATGAGAAATTGTGATTAGGATACTCACGACATTGTAATAGATCATCATCAGTCATTTCTGTACTTTATTGTAGTTATTACCTACATACAAACTCGATAAATATAACATACCTCAAAATATGCATTGCATTTTAATTTCATCAATATTCCCTGTGAATTATTAATTAATCACGTGGACGACGGAGGATAAGTGAAAAGTGAAATAACCCTTGACTGCGATCCAGTGTGACCACATTTAAATTGGTCAATCTACTTCTGTAGCTTAAAAAAACTACCGAAATATACCACAGTCTTGGTAAAAACTACCACAAATCTACCTCACTAATATGATAAAATAGAGATGAAATAAAACTATATTTCATTACAGTCTGGCCAACGAAAGTAGAAAATCATAAAATGCCGATAATTTTAAATGGCAGCACCAATTTTATGTCAAACTTCTGATAACTGTCACTCATTACTCTCAGATGTGTGACTGTCAATTGTTATTATTATTTTACGTAGGCAAGTACCTACATACCTTAGGAAGTTAGGTGTTCCAGAAATTACTTTGAAGTTTTTTTGGTGTTTAGCTGAATTTTCATGTTCCTTAAGAGACGCTATCCGTGGAAGAATATTGCAATTGCAGGCTTTACAAAAGGCGTTGTCTCCTTCCGATGATTTAGTCAACCACTTTGAAAATAAAGGGTTTTGCTCCCACTCCGTACGATACTGCCTTCTGCAGGGGCGTAGCTACCACCGTATCTGCCGTATCAATTACACGGGGCCCCCAAGCCACGGGGGCCCCTGATGTGCGTCATTATTGTCCATAGAGGCAGAATCTTTAGAAAACTAAAGTCATCATCAGCTATTTACCAAACCCCCAAACAAATTTTTATACGGGGCCCCCGTCAAGGTACGCTACGCCACTGGCCTTCTGTATTTTCTTTTCATGGTGATAAATTAAATTACAAAACAAAGAAATCGCTCTCGATATGTGCTCTTCAGCTCATAATATTCGTAATCTCGTGTTAAGTCGTAGGTACATTAAGTTAAATGTTTACGTAGACGTGCTACTTGCAAACGGGCAAAGAAGATAAACAAAACAAGACTAGTTATGGCCTGTTAAGGACGGGGAAACCCCGCCCCGAAAATCTTACTAAACAGAAGGTTTCCATATACTTGATCCAAAATCTACCAAATCTACCGGGAAAAAAATCAAAAATGTGTAATTATACCATAATCTACCCAACAATTTTTAACTACCACAACAAGCCTTAAATCTACCAAAAAAGTAGAAATCTACCACATGTGGTCACGCTGCTGCGATCTTACCTGATATTGAGTGACGATCCACAGACTAGATACAATTTTCAAATTATTATTAATTTTCTTTCCGCTGCCAGGAATCGAACTCGAAACTCTTATTTATAAGACCACAGCGCTCACCACTGCCCCAGGGAGATCGTCAAAATAATTATTGAGAATTGTGCACACGAATGTATAGTTTGTTCGGTAACTTAGTGTCGGTACAGGCGCAGGTGCTCTTAGTATTCTGCTTTTATTTTTATTACTTTTTTTCTGTTTGTAATTTTTTTTCTATTCTAACAGAATCTCCGAATAGTCTGCCAATCCGCACTTGGCCAGCGTGGTAGACTGTGGTTAAAATCCTTCTCATTTTGAGAGAAGACCCGTGTTCATGAGAATATTATATTTTATGTTTATGGTTATTGTAATAAAATACGAATATAAAAAAATATAAAAAGGAAAGAGAATTTTAATGAAAAAATATGAGTAGGTATAAAACGCTAAAACCCCTTGTGCCTGTACACCCGTGCGGCATACTTTGAAGTCACGGCGTTGTCTTTGGCAAAACACCGCGCGGCGGAGGCGGCTAGACACAAAAGGTGACCGTAAGAAAACGAACAGACTATACCTACCAAAACAAAACTAGGTTAAATACCTATTATCAATTTCGGGATGCTAACATTAAATTAAAATAATGCACGGCCGCTTCTTGTAGCTATTCAAAGTTCAAACTTAGTCACTGTATTTTAAATTAACCTAAGAGAAATAATTATACCCTCTTTTTTTTTTTTTGCTGTGATAACTTTTTTATTTAATACAATAAATACTTAAAAATAAAAATTAAAAATTACAAATCAAATAAAACATCCAAATCACTGTAACGAGGCAAGGTGCCCAGAACGCTGGCTGCGTTACCTCGTTGAATGGCCAGACTAATATGCTGACCGAGGTAACTGCCAGCCCTCCGGTCACCCGTGGACTCCACGAGACGGGATGATAGATCCTTAAAAAAGGACCTAGCATGAAGCGTCCTCGCCCCACGAACCCATGGTACCTAATTATACCTAGTGATGTGCGTAATCGATTATCAATAATCGATTAATCGATTATTAAAATGATCGATTGCAATCGATTATGATTTTGCATAATCGATCATGATCGATTATAAAGATATGCGTTAATTACCAAACTTTACTACCAGCTTTCTGTTATTAATTTGCTTGCTAAAATATAATATGGTTTGGCACCCTATCATTGCAAAAAGGGTATTCCCTCAAAGTTAGTTTTAGGCTTTGTTCACACCAAACGGATAGTCAGCCGCCGACTGTGAGCGAGCGTTATGCAGCTTACAGCTTTTTCATACATACTCAACTTTTCGAACACACCGAACCGACGATACGCCTTTACCAACTGTAGTGAAATTACCCCCGCTATGAGTATCTATATATGTACAAGCTGTGCCCCGCGATGTTACCCGTGATTAATAAGTTTGTACACATAAAATTTTAGTAGATTGTATCATAAGGGAGCAAAATAATATTTTTACGGCGAGGGCGCTTTTTTGATTCCAGAGCGAAGTGAGGGATTGTATAGTAGAATCCCGAGCGTAGCGAGGGATTCTTTAGTACAATCCTGAACGTAGCGAGGGATTCAAAGCACGTCGCCCGAGCCAAAAATATATTGCGCCCGAGTGATACACTCTACTTTTCATCACCCTCTATGAGGAAATAAAAGGCGCCTCATATTTTTAACCCCCGCCGCAAAAACGACGGGGTGTTATAAGTTTGACGTCTGTATGTGTGTGTGTGTGTGTGTGTGTGTATGTCTGTCTGTTCCCCCATAGCTCTCAAACGGATGGACCGATTTGAATGCGGTTTTTTGTTTGAAAGGTGAATTAGTCGGGAGTGTTTTTAGCTATGTTTGTTTGATTAAAATCGGTCCAAGATGGCCGCCGCCACAAAATGGCGGATTAATAATACAAGTATAAATTAAAAATTTAAGAAACCCCCGACATTCGCCATTTTGTGATGGCGGCCATCTTGGATTTGCATAGTGTTATTCTACTAGTCAAGACCTTTCATTTGATACCCATATTGAGGGAGTTGTGAAAAAATATGTAATCCGCCATTTTGTGGCGGCGGCCATCTTGGACCAATTTTCATCGAACATAGCTAAGAACACTCCCGACTAATTCACCTTCCAAACAAAAAAACCACATTCATATCGGGACCGTTTGAGCGCTACGGGGGAACAGACAGACACAGACGCACATACATACACAGACGTCAAACTTGTAACAACAATAACAACCATCGATACTATCGTTCGCGCCTAGCCCGGTGGGACCACGGGCCCTTCATCTTCAATAAGTGCGCCGCAATTATCTTTTAGGCGCACTTATAAATAAGTGCGATTAAAAGATCTTTTACGCGCACTTATAAAAATGCGACGAAAACACCACCTTTGGGTGCACATAAAGGCGAACCAAGTCGTCCTTTTCGAATAGATGGGATGAAAAAATATTTTCATCCCATCTATTCGAAAAGGACGACTTGGTTCGCCTTTAAGTGCACCCAAAGGTGGTGTTTGCGGCGTACTTATTTATAAGTGCGCGTAAAAGATAATTGCGGCGCACTTATAAATAAGTGCGCCGCAATTATCTTTGCCGCGCACTTTTTGAAGATGAAAGGCCCGTGGTCCCACCGGGCTAGGCGCGAATGATATCGATTGTTGTTATTGTTGTTACAAGTTTGACGTCTGTGTATGTATGTGTGTCTGTATCTGTCTGTTCCCCCGTAGCGCTCAAATGGTTGAACCGATTTGAATGCGGTTTTTTTTGTTTGAAAGGTGAATTAGTCGGGAGTATTTTTAGCTATGTTTGATGAAAATTGGTTCAAGATGGCCGCCACCACAAAATGGCGTATTACATATTTTTTCACAACTCCCTCAATATCGGTATTAAATGAAAGGTCTTGTTGTCACGACCTTTCATTTTGACGTCTGTGTGTGTATGTGTGTGTGTCTGTCTGTTCCCCCGTAGCGCTCAAACGGTTGAACCGATTTGAATGCGGTTTTTTTGTTTGAAAGGTGAATTAGTCGGGAGTGTTCTTAGTTGTGTACGATGAAAATCGGTCCAAGATGGCCGCCGCCACAAAATGGCGGATTACATATTTTTTCACAACTCCCTCAATATGGGTATCAAATGAAAGGTCTTGACTAGTAGAATAACACTATGCAAATCCAAGATGGCCGCCATCACAAAATGGCGAAATTCGGGGGTTTCTTAAATTTTTAATTTATACTTTTATTATTAATCAGCCATTTTGTGGCGGCGGCCATCTTGGACCGATTTTCATCAAACATAGCTAAAACACTCCCGAACTAATTCACCTTTCAAACAAAAAAACCGCATTCAAATCGGTCTATCCGTTCGAGAGCTATGGGGGAACAGACAGACATACACATACACACACACAGACACGTCAAACTTATAACACCCCGTCTTTTTTGCGTCGAGGGTTAAAAATATGAGGCGCCTTTTATTTCCTCATAGAGGGTGATGAAAAGTAGAGTGTATCACTCGGGCCGTCGGACTCGGGCGCAATATATTTTTGGCTTGGGCGACGTACTTTGAATCCCTCGCTACGTTCAGGATTGTACTAAAGAATCCCTCACTACGCTCGGGATTCTACTATACAATCCCTCACTTCGCTCTAGATTCAAAAAAGCGCCCTCGCCGTAAAAATATTATTTTGCTCCCTTATGATACAATCTACTATTGAACAAAATCATCTAAGAGTAACTTAGCAACGAGAACGACAGCAAATTCATGCAAAAGCATACAAATGCATGCAACGACAGCAAACTATTGCAATAATTTGTTATGTGAGCGCGTAGACAGTGTGAGCGTGATGTACCTAAGAACAATCAGCGTTTAACAGTACCTATCTCGTTTTTGGAAGTCTATATCTATTTAAGTCCCTCAGGAACACTTTTCCGGGATAAAAAGTAGCCTATGTGTTATTCCAGGACTTAACCAGCTATCTCCAATCCAAATTTCAGCCAAATCGGTCCAGTAGTTGCGGCGTTAAAAAGTAATAAACATACACACATACATACACACACACACAAACTTTCGCCTTAGTGTAATAAATAGGTACCTAATAGGTATGTATATTTAATTTTGATCAATTACATTATTTTTTAATTATTCTATTTAATTTTCTAATTTCAATTTCAAAAAATTTAAAAAATAGTGTTTGTTTTTCTTTTTTCAGAACAGTCTAAAAGGTTATAATATAGATGTTGCTACTAAATGCAAGGGTTCAGAATTTTTTCCAGAAAGTAGAATTGTTTTTTCAGTTCTTTCTAAGAATTATTTCATAATCGATTATTAATCGATTAATAATCGATTATTATTTTATAATCGATTAATATAATCGATTAATCGATTATCAAAATAATCGAATCGGCACATCTATAATTATACCCTCTTCTTAAATTAACTGCTTCGACTTTAAAACAACGCCATCTAGCGGAAAATTATGAGCGCCATCTATCGTCATATAAGTTTACTACTTTATGCTCATAATTCTTGGTGGAAAGGGAACTGCTTTGAGGCATTGACTCCTTACCTGGACAGTTCGCGGGAGCCGGGACTTGTTTATATAAGATTAATCTACTTTGATACACGACGTGTTCTGTAATCGTTTATTACAGATTATTTAAATGTACAGCAGCAGCTGTAGTCTGTACAAAACCAGAATCGGCGTGGCCAAATAGTGAACTAACGCGCTATAGATTGTACAGTGCGACAAGGATCTTTTGGCACACGAATGACATTAGCAGGGGGTCGTAACTTTGTAGCACAACTTAGTAGAATTCTTAGGTATGGTACTTAACCCTTACCTGCAAGATGGAGGCATTCGTTCTGATTTTGGCCACGTGCCAAAAGATCCTTGTCGCACTATACTTGTATTGCCCGCTAAACAAAAGCACAGCAGCGCCCTCCAATCCAGAGGCGGCGGAAGGCGTGGGCGACGTGGGCCCAGGCCCACGGCCTCGCGCTCCAGAGGGCCTCGCTCCCCGGAAGTTACTTACGTAGTATAGTAGGTGCCTACTATGATTTTGTATGAATAAAAATTTCAGAGATGATCCAAGATGGCCGCCGCTACAAAATGGCGGATTACATATTTTTTCACAACTCCCTTAAATATGGGTATCAAATGAAAGGGCTTGACTAGTAGAATAGCACTGTGCAAATTCAAGATGGCCGCCGCCACAAAATGGCGAATGTCGGGGGTTTTCAAATTTTTAATTTATACTTGTTGAACACTCTTATCGTTTAATTGTACCTAATTGGATGAGGCTTTTGAGGGTTGAAAAAATCAGCTGCACTCCTTACGAAAACTTTTCGACATATCTGGGTGAAATTTTTGTTCTTCAATTTATCATATGAAATAAATAATAGATGGGGTTAATTTCGCCAGTGTCCTGTGTCGCTGTCAGGAACCCCAGTTAACCTTTTCAATTTTAACCAAAATTTTCTACTTTCCTTATGCTCATATAAGCTCAAGGCTATACAGTTACAGACATCATCGAGAAGCTTACATAATCTCAGAATACTGATTACACATCATTAGCTGCTATATTTCTCTTAATTTTTGTATTTACATAGCATAACAAGAAATCAATAGGATAATTGAAATGACAACACAAAGTTCTGTTGTTCATTAAATTATTTAATAATATGCAACATTAATTCTTTACAAAAGTTCAGCCTTTTACGGGGAGTAGCCGAAGCCAAGTACTGAGCTGAGCAGACATGATTTGAGTAAATAAATTAAAAAAAACAAACGGGTGTTAGGCTCTGGTGTGGGAATATAAATATCACTTAAGCAAGCTTATGCTCAAAAAGAGAGTTTGAACCGCATTTATGATCACCAAGAAACAATGGTATTTGATGGTGATAAAGTACAGTTACGATAGTATATATTGATATATTTCTCCGATGGATCTTAGAACTTCTCCTCCTCAAGGCCGTGCTTGTAGAACATCATGATGGGAGTGGAGACACCGTCAATATCCCTGTACTCCATCAAGGCGACCATGCCGTCACAATCCATAGACTCCCCAGTGAAGAACTGGAGTTCCTTAAACCTACTGAGAATGTCTTTCATTACTTTGTTCATGTTGGTCTTGAATACTTCTACTTGGTCGGGAGATGTCTCTTCCAATTTTGCTACTAATCTGAAATAAGAACAAAGAGATTTGTTGAAAAATCAGTGAAACACTAATATGCTCTTAATTTAAACTGCCTAGTGTCTGTTTTCTATATTCAATATAGCTGTAATCACTAAGAAAGGAAGGTAAGGAATAAATATATAGATTTAAAGATAGACTGAATATAGAAAATGGGTTATGGGACTAGATAAAATCTGAGAGCAGTGACCCTGAGGTAATCAGTCAAAATCTTGAGAACTAGAAATATGCACAAAATTGAGTTTCTTCTCAACTTTTTATCCGTTTATTTGATTTGGATCATATCTAGTCAAAACTCCATGTCACAAAAGCTGGAATTATACAGTACTCATAGATTTGATAATTATTAACCTCAGAACTCATTAGATACGTCATAATAACTCATCCTGTTTGCACTTTTTGCAAATTTTATAAGATATCATCAATAACTTGATATTGGGTATTGTTTCTCAAGAATTAATTAATTACTTGGCTAATTAAATTCTAAATTGTCAGCTCTATTTCATGAACAAACATTATGGAAATGAATGTTTTTTCATTAAAGTTATTTAATCTTGCATCAAAAGCTCCATAAGCTGATATTGTTCATCAACTTCTGGTATTAGTATGATGCATTCCAATAATTCTAAGGCCCTGTTTCATCACCTTCTGATAAGTGTCAGATAGCCTAAATGTAATTTTTGTCACTTTCTTACTTTAAGTCAAGTGACAAAGAAAAAAGTTGTAGATAGCTATCTGATACTTATCAAAGGTGGTGAAACCTAAATATCATACAAAAATCCTATAACCTCTTAATGTCTATGAAATTCTAATCAACCATGCTTAGTAAACTAGGTGCTCCGATGACATCAAATGCAAGCAGTGCAAGATTGTTTCCAGCAGTGGATATCTATCAGTTGATGGTGACTATGATACATAAATCAACATTTCCAAAGACAGCTGTTCATAATAAATATATAATGGTAGCTTTTGGAAACAAGTCAGCCCATGCATGTGAGTAAGAACTCTACTAGTGAATAGGAACTAGGGTGAAAATATTATTGAATAATTGCATAAAGAATATTGAAACCGAGGCTTGCTCATTTATTTTTAATGCTATAAGCCTTTCACTTGACCTGATCATACAAATAGAAAGTGATGACACATCACAAAATGAAAGTGCTTGCCAATTCAATTCAATTCAGTCTAGCTTTGAAACAAACATAAGAGATTATATCAAAAATATAGGTGATTGACATATTTCCACAATACATAACTACAAGGAAATAGAAAAATAGTAACAAGGCCAGAACTTGGCCTGACACACTCCATGTGTCTAGATTTGAGAATGGTGCTAGGTTGATTCTACAATCTTCAAACTAAATTGACAGATTCTAAAGCTTTTTGGCAGGAAATATGAAAAGGGAAGTTATATTTTTAGTGCCTTGACACACAGACTGCATTTGTAATGCAAGAAGCTGCAATATTTGTTTGTATTCTCTGCATTGCAACTTCATTGACTATGCAGTCCACATGGAGTTTTAATACAATAGACCAAGTAGATCTGTATCCTAATTGCAATTTTGCATTGCACCTTGCAGTTCAAATGCACTCAGTTTGTCTAGATTCTTATAAGTGTCAATTTGGAGATTGTACACTAGCAAATTACACCAACGTCAAATACGTTGGATTAGAAACACTCTGTATAAAACTGATCTGTATTTGTCAGAGAAACTATAATATAAGTAAACTGGAAGAATCATAACTGGCACAGGCTATTTATTGAAGATAACAACTGACAATGACATTGGTAGAGGCCAACTAGACTAGATAACAATATTGTAAACAATGGGGGCTATTGAAACATTTTCATTCATTGAAGCTTATTAACACTAAGCTGTTTTAAAACTAAGGGCCTGATTCACCACCTACTGATAAGTATCGGAGAGCTATCTACAACTTTTGTCTTTGTCACTTGACATAACTAAAGTAAGAAAGTGACAAAACTTTCGTTTAGGCTATTTAGCATATATCAGAAGGTGGTGAAACAGGCCATAAAAGATTTAGAATTTGTGACAGAAATATAACAAAAATCCAACAGCTGGATAAAATGAAATGACGTGTAAATGAAAGAGACGGACGTTTTCTTGTGCAACAATGTTGATGTCTTGACACTGCATATATGATTCAGCCAATTCAATTGAATTACAAATTAGTCATGCACAACGAAAATAATAGTGAGTCTTCACCTAATGATTCTTATGATAAATTTACCATAGAAATGCACTGTACTCACTTTTTCATGTAATCTTTAAGGTATAGAGTGTAAGATTTCTTGTCTCCGAAGGCATAGGTCTCCATAAGTCGGTGATTCAGCACTATGTCTACGCCGCTCTCGCACGCGGAGTCTGTGCCTTCGTCCGCCTCCTCGGCCGAGGGGTTGAAACCCTCGATTCTGATGTCGCCGTGTGTTCTTGTTTCCAATTTACCGGTGACTTCGTAAATCACTTCGTCGACCAGTTTGATTTTGTATGTGTCCGAGAACATCTCGTCACCTGAAAAATCAACACGCCCAATATCATTCTCATCTCCTTAGAAACCATAGGTGGGAATGTCGATGATGTGGCAAAAACTCGAATAGAAAAATAAGAAACAGACAGACGTATCCGATCACTAAAATGTCAAATTCACATTAATGATTCACAATGAACAAACGAAATAGTAACTCTAAATCACTCCGATTAACATATTATACGCAATTACCGGTAATAATATCCTTATAGATTTTCATTTTGAAGGATTACGGGCGATTAAAAATAATAAAAACCGAAACTACGGCTTCTAGCCCCAGGAACTAAACCGGAAAGGGCTTTGAAAGAAATGAGAGATAAAAAAGAATAGAAACCATCATTGCCAACATTGAAATATTAAATGTCAAATTGATTTACAGATTATAAGGAACCAACACAGCTCCAACTTAAATAAGCCACTACAGACGCCCAAACAAGTCACAAACGATATCATCGCCTGTGGCCTGCACCCTAACTCCAATTACCGGATTCAGCCATTTTCCATCAAATTAATCCCTGTTTGATCAACGAGCGCAGTCATAAGTTGAGATAAAACTTTCCAGATTCGTTTCTATTCGTAGGTACTTTTGTTTTATTAAGCCAGTCATTTTACATTAAAATCGCAATCAAACGGCTAGTTCCGATGTTTAAATAATATGTTGTTAGGACCACCATTAGTACCTAGTCTAAATCCAATTTTGCAGCTTCGAAAAACATAATATGCTAACTTTGCAGCACTCGAAAAACCACGAAAATTTTGCACTTTTTTTTGGTTTTTTCAATTTAACTATTTAAGTCCTAAACTATGCGTTTTTTAAGAAATATTTTTTACGCTTTTATAAAGAACTGAGTATTTTTCCACTTTTTTGGAAATAATTGTCAATTTTTGGAGTGCTCAGTAAAATATATTGAATTTAAAGAGCTGGTTTTGGTCTTAAATTGTAGCAATTTTAGTTTACTATAAAAAACTATAAGTCATAAAAAACGCATAGTTTAGGACTTATATTGAAAAAAAAAAGTGCAAAAATTTCGTGGCTTTTCGAGGGCTGCAAAGTTAGCACAGGTCTTTCGAAGCTGCAAAATTGGATTTAGACTACTGACAGTGGTCCCAACAACGTATTAAAAATTAACAGTAGCCGTTTGATTGTGATTTTAGCGACATTTGAGTCAAAGACTGGCGTATATTCCCACGAAATTTTTGAATTTAAATTCCGCAGATGACATTGCGGATATCAGTTTATAAGCCCCGCAAGTTGCTATTGCGCTCGAAGCCCCGCAAATTGGTATTGCAATTTAATATAAGTTGACGAGTTATTTATTATTAACACAGAAAATGATAGTGATTCAGACACAACAGACTTTGAAAAAATTCCGAATCCGAATTACAAGAATGTAATTACATCAGTTGAAGAATTAGGATACTTTCTTCATTTAAAATCTTTTATATATAGATGGAGTAAATTAAAACATATTTTGTAAAACCAAAACCGACTTTTTATTTTCTTTATACAAGACACATTAACAAGTCGGTTTTGATTTTACAAAATATGTTTTAATTTACTCCATCTATATATAAAAGGTTATGGGCCCAGCACGCAGTGGAAGCGTGCCATTATATTTCTTGTTTTTACCTTGGTTTCTGCTATATAATGCCTCTTGTTCGGAATTCTGTTCACTAGCGCTATTTTTTCTTGCTTCAGCTTCTTCAATAATTTTTATTTTTAAATTTTCTGTATCTGGCAGTTCGTCTCTAGACTCTATTGCAATACGAAAATTTTCAAAAGATTTGGGTAAGCTGTATAGCAGCATGATGCTCAGGAGATCATTATTTATTATGATCTCCATGTCCGCTAGTTTATCGACGATATCCATAAATTTATTTAAATGATCGACAATATTGTCATCATCCTTCATTTTTCTTAATATTAATTCTTTTAAGAGACTCGCTTTTCTAGCAGGACCTTTACTATTATAAATACTTTCGAGTGTATTCCAGACCTCATTGCTAGTTTGACAATTTTTTACTTGTTTTAGTTCTCCCGGTGATATAATAAGAAATAATTCGGCTAATGCTAACCCATCTTTTTAACCGACTTCAAAAAAAGGAGGTTCTGTATTCGACCCGTATGTATGTATGTAAGTATGTTCGCGATTATCTCCGCAACGAATGAACCGATTTTGATGATTGTTCCACTATCGTAATCTACATACTTTCAGGAAGGTTTTAGTATATAACACATCGAGTTATCATTCTTACATACGAAGTTATAACTATAAATGTATACATATGTCACTAATATGTTCTCTGATATTGCCAGACCTATTGCTGAAGTCTAATATACCTATTCTGTCCAAAGACTTCACTCTGCTACGCCTACGTAACATTGACCTTTTGCAAAAACTTTTGGGCCGAAGTCAGTACAGCTGTACTATAGAGTGATTCCTTGGAGTTAGTGCACGGTTACGTGTATTTCCATCCTATACTAAGCCAAACCGCAAGGGTGTGAAACTGGTCGCGTGTAGATTGTAAATTATTTTTTAATCAAGGTCTTCCAAATTATACAAAAGTAGTACGCATACAAACTAATCTTGTATAGATCGGAAGTTAGGTTAGGTTGGGTTAGAACATTATGAAACCATTCACCTATACTTAGTATGACACAAAACTATCACTATAATATAATCTAACTATCACTAAAAAGCTTAAAATAATTTTTTTCAAAAAAAAATGAACCGACTTCAATCCATTCGAACTAAAAAGTTTAAAATAATTTTTTATTCATTTAGATTGACGATTAAACTACCTAACTCAAATAATATATAATTTTTTGGAGTCGGCGCCAAACCACATTCAATTCGTCGAAATCGAATTCGGGGAGCATATTTTCGACCGTGTGGCACCGGATTAATGGCCGTGTGGCACCGGATTAAGAATAGTGCCACTCTATCTCTTCCCGTGGATGTCGTAAAAGGTGACTAAGGGATACCATCACCAGGAGACGGGCAGCAGCGTCTTCCTGAGATTCAACCAAAAAACTGCGATCACCAACCCGCCTGCCCAGCGTGGTGATTACGGGCAAAAACCTCCCATGGACAAAACGCCGCAACAAAGGCCCCCAGTTCCCGGTAGCTCCACTATTCCCGATTACGGCAGCGATCGTGGTAACGGTGGGGCAGGGGGTGCTAAGAATCTCCGGGTTACGGCAGGCTGCCACAAACGACGACTCCATCTGGCAACGTACAACGGACGAACGATGAGACTGGACCACCACCTTGCCGAACTCGAAGTAGAGTTAGATCAAATAAACTGGCACATTCTAGGGCTATCAGAAATCCGTAGACAGGGGGAGGATACGATTACCCTAGAATCCGGAAATCTACTGTACTTTCGAGAAGGCAGTCAGCTCTCCCAGGGTGGTGTCGGTTTTCTCATAAATAAGTCCCTTACTAACAACATTGTGGAAATCAGTAGCATATCGGAGAGGGTAGTGTACTTGGTTATTAAATTAACAAACAGGTACTCACTCAAAGTTGTGCAAGCCTATCTACCAACTTCGAAAGCTGCTGATGAAGAGGTTGAGGCCGTATATGAAGATATCTCCAAGGCCATTCAAAACACAACCAAGGCTAACTACAATGTTGTTATGGGGGACTTTAACGCCAAAGTGGGAGTACAAGTACATACCGATGAAACTAATGTAGGACCCTTCGGCCTGGGACGCCGAAATCACAGGGGGCACATGCTGGTCAACTTTCTTGAGAAGGAGGGTCTCTTTCTCATGAATTTATTCTTTGAGAAAAAGACCCACAGAAGGTGGACCTGGCATTGCCCCGGTAACGTGACAAGGAACGAGATTGACTTCTTCATATCAGACAAACGGACTATATTCAGAGATGTTTCTGTAATCGGAAGGGTGAACACTGGTAGTGATCACCGGTTGGTCAGGGGCACTCTGGATATCAATTATCACCTGGAAAGATCCCGATTGATGAAGTCAACGCTCAGACCTTCGCCTCCCGAAATAGCCATGGGGTCCGAACCATTCCAATTGGAATTGAGAAACAGTTTCGCGGCATTGGAAACCATCACTAACGTTGATGAGAAGACCGACACTATTGTGAAAGTCCTCCGGGAAGTGGGTCACAAATACTTCCGGCCACAACGTAAAATCAGAAAGTCCAAACTTTCTCCGACCACTCTCGACCTTATGAAAAAACGACGGGAAATATCACCTACCAAGCAGAAGTGTTCGTCAAATGAGCTCAACAAGAGAATAAAAAAGTGCATACGACGCGATATCCGTTCCGCTAATACGCTTGCAATTAAAGAAGCGATTGAGCGGAACAGAGGATCGAAAGTCTTTGCAAAGCCTCTGAGAGCGAGCCAGATGACGAAACTAAAGACTCAGCAGGGTGACATTGTCAAATCTAAGATCGAGATAACAAAGGAAGTCGAGAAATTTTATGGACATCTGTACGAATCACGCGCGGCCAAACCAGCTGATCCACGTGCCGACCCTCGAGCCACACTGACTCGACATTACACCGAGGACATACCGGACGTTGACCGAGACGAAGTTGAGGCCGCCTTGAGACAGCTCAAGAACAACAAAGCTCCGGGGGATGACGGCATTACCTCAGAACTACTCAGAGCCGGAGGGGCTCCTGTTATACAGGAGTTGGCAAATTTATTCAACTACGTCATTCACAACGGCACCACACCGGAGTCGTGGAGCAGAAGTGTTGTGGTCTTGTTCTTCAAGAAAGGCGACAAATCTTTATTGAAGAACTATCGTCCCATCTCACTTCTGAGCCACGTTTATAAGTTGTACTCAAGAGTGGTCACAAATCGTCTTGCCAAAAGACTTGACGAGTTTCAGCCTCCGGAGCAGGCTGGATTTCGACAAGGCTATAGTACCATGGACCACATCCTTACTGTTCGGCAGATTATCCAAAAGACAGAAGAATATAATCAGCCGCTGTGTATGGGATTCGTGGACTATGAAAAAGCCTTCGACTCAATCGAAATCTGGGCTGTTCTGGATTCTCTGCAACGATGCCGTGTTGACTGGCGATATATCGAGGTGTTGAGATGTCTGTATAGCGCCGCTACGATGACCGTCCAAATTCAAAATTCCCAAACTAAACCAATCCAGTTGCGCCGAGGTGTGAGACAGGGTGACGTTATTTCACCGAAATTGTTCTCCAACGAACTGGAGGACGTTTTTAAAACATTGAACTGGGAAGGACGGGGAATCAATATAAACGGCGAGTACATCTCACATCTTCGATTTGCTGACGACATCGTCTTATTCGCGGAGTCTCCGGCTGAATTAGCCCGAATGCTGCGGGACCTTGATGGGGCCTCCCGTTGTGTTGGTCTCGGCATGAATCTTGAGAAGACTAAGGTCATGCTTAACTCACGTGTCATGCCGGAACCAATAACCGTCGGTGGTACTACACTCGAAGTCGTTGAAGAGTATGTCTATCTTGGGCAAACTCTCCAACTAGGTCGAGACAACTTTGAGAAGGAAGCCGACAGGAGGATTCGTCTGGGTTGGGCAGCATTTGGGAAGTTACGTCAAGTCTTTTCGTCATCTCTGCCGCAATGCCTGAAGACAAAAGTCTTTGACCAGTGCATCCTACCTGTGATGACATATGGAGCCGAGACGTGGACACTGACCGTGGGGCTTGTCCACAGATTCAAAGTCGCTCAACGGGCTATGGAGCGAGCTATGCTTGGAGTCTCTTTGAAGGATAAAATCAGAAATGAGATTATTCGGAAAAGAACTAAAGTAACCGACATAGCTCGCAGGATCAGCTCGTTGAAGTGGCGGTGGGCAGGTCACATCTGTCGGAGGACCGATGGCCGCTGGAGCAGACGTGTCCTCGAGTGGAGACCGCGAACCGGCAAGCGCAGCGTAGGGAGACCCCCGGCTCGGTGGTCCGACGACCTTAAAAGGGTCGCTGGCCGGGATTGGATGCGAAAGGCAGAGAACCGGACGGTGTGGCGCACCCTGGGAGAGGCCTACGTCCAGCAGTGGACGGATATAGGCTGATGATGATGATGATGATGATGATATATAAAAAAATCTATAAAAGCTGAAAATTATTTGTTCATTCGGTTTAATTTATTTATAAAAAAAAATTTGTTGCTGACGGTATATTTTCGTTTCACGCTGAAGTTAATGTGACAAGGTTCCAGCGCAATAGCAACGTGCGGGTTTATATCAGGCCCACATCAGGCCAGCTGGAATATTCAATAGGTAATTTTTGTTTGTGTTTCAAAACGTTATTACAATCAAGGACAGCTTTAACAAAGATAATGAGTAATGACACAGCGGAAATAGATGGCGCACCAAATCCATTTTTCTTTAGAAAGATGGAAGTGTTTCTATATAATTCTACTGTTTGTAGATTATGTGGTGAAGAAAATGATAATGGAAATTTATTATATTCCTGTGAAGAAAATAACCAAAACTTAAGTGAAATTATTAACGCATATTTACCAATAAAGGTAAAGTGGTTTTGTAAAAAATTGTTACTATTTTGACTTCCAATTTGACCAAGATGGCTGACTTTTATTTTGGCATAAAATATCAATTTCATGTCTTCTATTCTAATTATTTTGTTTTTGTGAAAGAATAAAAGTGAGTCACAGCGTTTAATGAAAAATTTCCTTTTTTATATCCAAGAAATGGGCATAATCATTAATTATTTTGTGCTAAAAAATTAGTTTACTTTATTTTCACCAATTGATGATTTCTCGCGCCAGTCGCCACTATTTGACATTTTATATTTCAATTTTTATTGATAGACAACATGAATAAAATAAATAAAGTACATAATCTTAGTAATTAAATGATACAATTACTTATTGGTCTTCACTGCTTCTGAATATTAATTATTATATTATATATTATGTAAGAAGCTTAGAATAAATTAGGAGATGGGATGTGGCGTTTTCCAAATAAAATTATTAGTTTACCTATTTAAATTCAGGTTGAAGATGACGGTGAACTCCCGCGAACCATTTGCCCAGGATGCACTATTCAACTAGAAGCCACAGTTGAATTTCTTAATTTAATAATTAATGGACAGGTAAGACCCATTTTTGCTGTCTTTACTTTTTAACTTACTAAGTACCTAATTGATATTAAATTAATCAGGTAGCTATGGTATTTTGTTACAAATTAAATCCATACTGTATAGGCTCTGGAGCACAGAAGTAACTCAAATCCTAAATTGAATACCTAAATAGAAGTACCTAAATTGAATACAAAATTCTTTCAGCCAAACAGCTGTTACTTTCAAGTTAATGTTGCCTTATTACAAATTTTGTTAAGCATTCTAAAGAATTACTGAAATTAGTCGGTGTATATGTATTTTTTATATTTGAAAATATTTTATGTATCTGATATATATTTTGAATTGATTTATTAAACTGAATATCACTATACAGTTTAATATGTATTCCATAAGCACACAACTCTGTGGAGTTAAAAGTGACTTAAAGATGTGGATAAAGTTGAGAACTGCTTATTTGTTTTTACAGAAAGTACTAAGACAGTTGTACAAACGGGAGAGGGAATATAAACAGAGTATACTTAACGGTTCACCTGCAGATGCATCTGATGCTTCAGAAAAAGTGTTTTATGAAAGTAAGAAATATTTTAAATATTTCCATACAGTGTTTAAACTGTACTAAGTAATAACTTCATTATAGTGAAAAGCTCACTATAACATAGAACTTGCTTGGGTTCAGGTGGTTTACTTTTTACCATACTCATTCAAAGAGAAATCTCTCTCATCACACTAATATTATAAAGGCGAAAGTTTGTGTGTGTGTGTGTGTGTACATATGTTTGTTACTCTTAACGCCGCAACTATTGAACCGATTTGGCTGAAATTTTGAATGGTGATAGATTATGTCCTGATTTAACACATAGGCTACTATTGATCCTGGAAAAATCCACAGTTCCCACGGGATTTTTGATAAAACCGACATTTATAGCAACAGCTATAGGTAGATTACTATAGCAAACTTCCTTGAAAGTAGGTGTAAAGGTTGGAAAAGGGAGCGGGAACGGGAACCGGAAATCACGATTCTCTCGGGGCTTGTGAAAAACCGAAAGTCACGCGGGCGAACCCGCGGGCAGAAGCTAGTATAAAATTTATTTTCTCTTTTTATTAACTTATTTTCTACAAGAGAGAAGAAGTGTAGTTGACTTAGAGTAATAGAGTTGTACTTGCTATTGTCACATGATAACACAGCAGTTTTATTTGTTTACATTTTACAGTTAACCCTAATGATAATGCTGGCGTGTACCAAGATGACCATCCAGTGTCCCTGCAAGTGGCAGGGCTCGAGAGGCCCAAGAGGAAGCGTGGGCGGCCGCCGAAGAAGCCGAAGTCCCCCGAGGAACTCGCCCGAGAGGAGGTGGCCAAGACACACCAGACTCCCGAAGCTAAACTTGCGCCGGAGAGGAGAGACGATGACGACTTGTCAGGGAAGAGACGGAGAAAAACCCCCACTAGGTTCAAAGAAGCAGTGCAGGTATCCATGATTCCATACTACTTTCTTAAATGATAAAAAGTGTTTGTTTGCATATCTGTCTGTATGATATCTTTTTATGGCTCAATTGCTGAACCGATTCTGACTTAATTTGACACAGCATTGCATGCTGAAACCTCTGGGCTGCTACTGAAAATTTGACAGTCCCAATAACATGGCTCAATCCGGGAGCTGGACCCGAGACCTAACCATCTGCAGCTAAGGATTAAAAGTTAAAAAACTAAGACAGTTAAGAATTAAAATTTTCATATCCAGGATTATCAGCTCCTGGTTCAACAAGCCAAGGACATCACAGCAGCTATAGTATAATGAAATTTTCGGAAAAAACGTTAAGGACGAGCATACTTTGATCTTCATTATTTTGCTCAGTTAATAAGAATCAGTTTTTTAGAATTTTTCAAAATGATCTAAGCCTTACATTGATGGCTGGGCTCATTGCAATTATCTTTTTGTTTGGAGGGCAAAGAATTGGAGCGCATATTCATGGAGGTGGGGGTGATAGACGGGTCGGAGAGCGAGCACGAGGTGAAGGCGGAGCCGGAGCCCGAGCCGCCCGCCAAGGAGCCCGAGGTGATCGGCCACATCGACCAGTCCGGCGAGCTGGTGCTGCGCGTCAAGAACAAGGGCCGCGGCAGGCCCAAGGGCCGCTCGAGCCAGACGCGCGAGGAGTGCGCCATCTGCGGCATGGAGTTCGTGTCGCGCGGGCGGTACATGTCGCACGTGGCGGCGCACGGGCCCGTGCTGTACCGCTGCGGCTGCGGCGAGGCGTTCCCCACGCGGCTCGCCTTCACCGCGCACCAGAGCGCCGCGCAGCACAGCGGCCGCAGCGTCGAGCCCGCGCCCGACCCCGCCGAGCCCGCCGACCCACCCACAGTGAGTATGGCATGGAGTTCGTGTCGCGCGGGCGGTACATGTCGCACGTGGCGGCGCACGGGCCCGTGCTGTACCGCTGCGGCTGCGGCGAGGCGTTCCCCACGCGGCTCGCCTTCACCGCGCACCAGAGCGCCGCGCAGCACAGCGGCCGCAGCGTCGAGCCCGCGCCCGACCCCGCCGAGCCCGCCGACCCACCCACAGTGAGTATGGCATGGAGTTCGTGTCGCGCGGGCGGTACATGTCGCACGTGGCGGCGCACGGGCCCGTGCTGTACCGCTGCGGCTGCGGCGAGGCGTTCCCCACGCGGCTCGCCTTCACCGCGCACCAGAGCGCCGCGCAGCACAGCGGCCGCAGCGTCGAGCCCGCGCCCGACCCCGCCGAGCCCGCCGACCCACCCACAGTGAGTATGGCATGGAGTTCGTGTCGCGCGGGCGGTACATGTCGCACGTGGCGGCGCACGGGCCCGTGCTGTACCGCTGCGGCTGCGGCGAGGCGTTCCCCACGCGGCTCGCCTTCACCGCGCACCAGAGCGCCGCGCAGCACAGCGGCCGCAGCGTCGAGCCCGCGCCCGACCCCGCCGAGCCCGCCGACCCACCCACAGTGAGTATGGCATGGAGTTCGTGTCGCGCGGGCGGTACATGTCGCACGTGGCGGCGCACGGGCCCGTGCTGTACCGCTGCGGCTGCGGCGAGGCGTTCCCCACGCGGCTCGCCTTCACCGCGCACCAGAGCGCCGCGCAGCACAGCGGCCGCAGCGTCGAGCCCGCGCCCGACCCCGCCGAGCCCGCCGACCCACCCACAGTGAGTATGGCATGGAGTTCGTGTCGCGCGGGCGGTACATGTCGCACGTGGCGGCGCACGGGCCCGTGCTGTACCGCTGCGGCTGCGGCGAGGCGTTCCCCACGCGGCTCGCCTTCACCGCGCACCAGAGCGCCGCGCAGCACAGCGGCCGCAGCGTCGAGCCCGCGCCCGACCCCGCCGAGCCCGCCGACCCACCCACAGTGAGTATGGCATGGAGTTCGTGTCGCGCGGGCGGTACATGTCGCACGTGGCGGCGCACGGGCCCGTGCTGTACCGCTGCGGCTGCGGCGAGGCGTTCCCCACGCGGCTCGCCTTCACCGCGCACCAGAGCGCCGCGCAGCACAGCGGCCGCAGCGTCGAGCCCGCGCCCGACCCCGCCGAGCCCGCCGACCCACCCACAGTGAGTATGGCATGGAGTTCGTGTCGCGCGGGCGGTACATGTCGCACGTGGCGGCGCACGGGCCCGTGCTGTACCGCTGCGGCTGCGGCGAGGCGTTCCCCACGCGGCTCGCCTTCACCGCGCACCAGAGCGCCGCGCAGCACAGCGGCCGCAGCGTCGAGCCCGCGCCCGACCCCGCCGAGCCCGCCGACCCACCCACAGTGAGTATGGCATGGAGTTCGTGTCGCGCGGGCGGTACATGTCGCACGTGGCGGCGCACGGGCCCGTGCTGTACCGCTGCGGCTGCGGCGAGGCGTTCCCCACGCGGCTCGCCTTCACCGCGCACCAGAGCGCCGCGCAGCACAGCGGCCGCAGCGTCGAGCCCGCGCCCGACCCCGCCGAGCCCGCCGACCCACCCACAGTGAGTATGGCATGGAGTTCGTGTCGCGCGGGCGGTACATGTCGCACGTGGCGGCGCACGGGCCCGTGCTGTACCGCTGCGGCTGCGGCGAGGCGTTCCCCACGCGGCTCGCCTTCACCGCGCACCAGAGCGCCGCGCAGCACAGCGGCCGCAGCGTCGAGCCCGCGCCCGACCCCGCCGAGCCCGCCGACCCACCCACAGTGAGTATGGCATGGAGTTCGTGTCGCGCGGGCGGTACATGTCGCACGTGGCGGCGCACGGGCCCGTGCTGTACCGCTGCGGCTGCGGCGAGGCGTTCCCCACGCGGCTCGCCTTCACCGCGCACCAGAGCGCCGCGCAGCACAGCGGCCGCAGCGTCGAGCCCGCGCCCGACCCCGCCGAGCCCGCCGACCCACCCACAGTGAGTATGGCATGGAGTTCGTGTCGCGCGGGCGGTACATGTCGCACGTGGCGGCGCACGGGCCCGTGCTGTACCGCTGCGGCTGCGGCGAGGCGTTCCCCACGCGGCTCGCCTTCACCGCGCACCAGAGCGCCGCGCAGCACAGCGGCCGCAGCGTCGAGCCCGCGCCCGACCCCGCCGAGCCCGCCGACCCACCCACAGTGAGTATGGCATGGAGTTCGTGTCGCGCGGGCGGTACATGTCGCACGTGGCGGCGCACGGGCCCGTGCTGTACCGCTGCGGCTGCGGCGAGGCGTTCCCCACGCGGCTCGCCTTCACCGCGCACCAGAGCGCCGCGCAGCACAGCGGCCGCAGCGTCGAGCCCGCGCCCGACCCCGCCGAGCCCGCCGACCCACCCACAGTGAGTATGGCATGGAGTTCGTGTCGCGCGGGCGGTACATGTCGCACGTGGCGGCGCACGGGCCCGTGCTGTACCGCTGCGGCTGCGGCGAGGCGTTCCCCACGCGGCTCGCCTTCACCGCGCACCAGAGCGCCGCGCAGCACAGCGGCCGCAGCGTCGAGCCCGCGCCCGACCCCGCCGAGCCCGCCGACCCACCCACAGTGAGTATGGCATGGAGTTCGTGTCGCGCGGGCGGTACATGTCGCACGTGGCGGCGCACGGGCCCGTGCTGTACCGCTGCGGCTGCGGCGAGGCGTTCCCCACGCGGCTCGCCTTCACCGCGCACCAGAGCGCCGCGCAGCACAGCGGCCGCAGCGTCGAGCCCGCGCCCGACCCCGCCGAGCCCGCCGACCCACCCACAGTGAGTATGGCATGGAGTTCGTGTCGCGCGGGCGGTACATGTCGCACGTGGCGGCGCACGGGCCCGTGCTGTACCGCTGCGGCTGCGGCGAGGCGTTCCCCACGCGGCTCGCCTTCACCGCGCACCAGAGCGCCGCGCAGCACAGCGGCCGCAGCGTCGAGCCCGCGCCCGACCCCGCCGAGCCCGCCGACCCACCCACAGTGAGTATGGCATGGAGTTCGTGTCGCGCGGGCGGTACATGTCGCACGTGGCGGCGCACGGGCCCGTGCTGTACCGCTGCGGCTGCGGCGAGGCGTTCCCCACGCGGCTCGCCTTCACCGCGCACCAGAGCGCCGCGCAGCACAGCGGCCGCAGCGTCGAGCCCGCGCCCGACCCCGCCGAGCCCGCCGACCCACCCACAGTGAGTATGGCATGGAGTTCGTGTCGCGCGGGCGGTACATGTCGCACGTGGCGGCGCACGGGCCCGTGCTGTACCGCTGCGGCTGCGGCGAGGCGTTCCCCACGCGGCTCGCCTTCACCGCGCACCAGAGCGCCGCGCAGCACAGCGGCCGCAGCGTCGAGCCCGCGCCCGACCCCGCCGAGCCCGCCGACCCACCCACAGTGAGTATGGCATGGAGTTCGTGTCGCGCGGGCGGTACATGTCGCACGTGGCGGCGCACGGGCCCGTGCTGTACCGCTGCGGCTGCGGCGAGGCGTTCCCCACGCGGCTCGCCTTCACCGCGCACCAGAGTGCCGCCCAGCACAGCGGCCGCAGCGTCGAGCCCGCGCCCGACCCCGCCGAGCCCGCCGACCCACCCACAGTGAGTATGGCATGGAGTTCGTGTCGCGCGGGCGGTACATGTCGCACGTGGCGGCGCACGGGCCCGTGCTGTACCGCTGCGGCTGCGGCGAGGCGTTCCCCACGCGGCTCGCCTTCACCGCGCACCAGAGCGCCGCGCAGCACAGCGGCCGCAGCGTCGAGCCCGCGCCCGACCCCGCCGAGCCCGCCGACCCACCCACAGTGAGTATGGCATGGAGTTCGTGTCGCGCGGGCGGTACATGTCGCACGTGGCGGCGCACGGGCCCGTGCTGTACCGCTGCGGCTGCGGCGAGGCGTTCCCCACGCGGCTCGCCTTCACCGCGCACCAGAGCGCCGCGCAGCACAGCGGCCGCAGCGTCGAGCCCGCGCCCGACCCCGCCGAGCCCGCCGACCCACCCACAGTGAGTATGGCATGGAGTTCGTGTCGCGCGGGCGGTACATGTCGCACGTGGCGGCGCACGGGCCCGTGCTGTACCGCTGCGGCTGCGGCGAGGCGTTCCCCACGCGGCTCGCCTTCACCGCGCACCAGAGCGCCGCGCAGCACAGCGGCCGCAGCGTCGAGCCCGCGCCCGACCCCGCCGAGCCCGCCGACCCACCCACAGTGAGTATGGCATGGAGTTCGTGTCGCGCGGGCGGTACATGTCGCACGTGGCGGCGCACGGGCCCGTGCTGTACCGCTGCGGCTGCGGCGAGGCGTTCCCCACGCGGCTCGCCTTCACCGCGCACCAGAGCGCCGCGCAGCACAGCGGCCGCAGCGTCGAGCCCGCGCCCGACCCCGCCGAGCCCGCCGACCCACCCACAGTGAGTATGGCATGGAGTTCGTGTCGCGCGGGCGGTACATGTCGCACGTGGCGGCGCACGGGCCCGTGCTGTACCGCTGCGGCTGCGGCGAGGCGTTCCCCACGCGGCTCGCCTTCACCGCGCACCAGAGCGCCGCGCAGCACAGCGGCCGCAGCGTCGAGCCCGCGCCCGACCCCGCCGAGCCCGCCGACCCACCCACAGTGAGTATGGCATGGAGTTCGTGTCGCGCGGGCGGTACATGTCGCACGTGGCGGCGCACGGGCCCGTGCTGTACCGCTGCGGCTGCGGCGAGGCGTTCCCCACGCGGCTCGCCTTCACCGCGCACCAGAGCGCCGCGCAGCACAGCGGCCGCAGCGTCGAGCCCGCGCCCGACCCCGCCGAGCCCGCCGACCCACCCACAGTGAGTATGGCATGGAGTTCGTGTCGCGCGGGCGGTACATGTCGCACGTGGCGGCGCACGGGCCCGTGCTGTACCGCTGCGGCTGCGGCGAGGCGTTCCCCACGCGGCTCGCCTTCACCGCGCACCAGAGCGCCGCGCAGCACAGCGGCCGCAGCGTCGAGCCCGCGCCCGACCCCGCCGAGCCCGCCGACCCACCCACAGTGAGTATGGCATGGAGTTCGTGTCGCGCGGGCGGTACATGTCGCACGTGGCGGCGCGGCGCACGTGAACGGGTTCCGCTCGTATATTTATGATCTCAATAATAGGCAGTTACTTCGATGTCAGACAGACACTTCAAATTCAATTATTTGTGTACCCACAGCCAAGTGACCCTGAAGTGATCCCCAAAGTGGAGGCGCAACAGGACGAGCCGTCACCAGCGCCCGCGCCCGCACAGCCCCGCGCGACTGCGCGGCCGCGCGCCCCCACCCCGCACGACGAGGTCGAGCTGACCACCCCCACCGACCCCCTGGAGATTGACGGCGGCGATGTCGATAGTAAGATTTATACCGTCTAGCCGATGAATAATCTAAATATAAGGAAAAGGTGACCGACTGACTGACTGACTGACCGGCCGACCGACCGATCGACCGACCGACCGACCGACGCACAGCCCTAACCACTGAACGGATTTGGCTGAAATTTGGCATACAGATTTTAACGTAGACATCCGCTAAGAAAGATTTTTTGAAAATTCAACCCGTTAAATAGGGGATGGAAATTATAAGGGAATAGATTTATGAAAATCAGTATTTGGGATTTCGATAGGCAAACAGCGGGAAAACATAATTTCATAGGAAATCAGAAATTGTACGCGGACGAAGTCGCGGTCAACCGCTAGTTAACACTATAATATTTATATTAGTAAAACACAGTAAGTGACTAAAACAACTATATTCAGATACATACAAAAAACAACGAAAACATTTCAAATACATACACACATACATACATACATATACACACACGTATAATCTAAAACAGTAGTTCCCAAAGTGGTCCATGTCCCTCGAGACCCCCAAGGGTTCACGGGAGATTCAAGGGGGGTCTACGTTGGCGTGACAAGAAAATGGGGGTTAACGAGTTGTAAGCGGGGGTCCACGAAATTTTTTTATCTGGTTTCGATAGTGAAGAACTAAAATATTGGCTTGACTTCACCTTACAATGTAGGCACCTTACAATGTAGTTTTTACTTATAAAAACTTGTATATTGAAAGACGGCTATACGCGGGGGTTCTTTAATAATTACGCGAAACGATATTAATTACAAAGAACGTAAAGATATTGTTAGTCTTTCTCTTGAACGCATTATTGAGCTGTCTTGTGTTGAGCTGGAGCGATATATTATAGTGTGCGTGTACCGACCTCCCTCAGGTGACTTTGTTCTTTTTGAGGATGTCATGGAGGAAGTTTTAAGGCGAATATGTAGGGCATCAAAAAAAATATTAATTTGTGGAGATTTTAATATTGATATTTTGCTTCCCACTCCTGTTACCGATAGATTACTTAATCTTTTTAAAAGCTTTAATCTAGAGAATATTTTTGTCGAACCTACGCGGATAACTGCAAACTCAGCTACTTGCATTGACAACATTTTCTGTGATTGTAAAATCATTAAAAAATCAATTATCAGCAAACTAAGATCTGATCATTGCGGTCAAATGATATCCATTCCTAACAGCGAACAGAATATAACAAAAGTAATAAATTATAGGCCAATTACCACTAAAAAAGTAAGGCAATTCAAACACACTATTTCGACCACACTATCGACAATTGACCTTACGCAGGGTGGTCCGGATGAACTTTATAGCAAGTTTTTTGATGTAATAAACACTCAGTTTACTTCCATCTTTAAAATTATAGAAAAAAGATTGTTTAAAAATCTCAAATTTAGTGACTGGGCAACTGTTGGCATTTATAAAAGTAGAAACAAGTTATTTGACTTGTATGCAGAAAAACAATATAACTATACCCCTGCGTTTATTGAATATGTTAGAAATTATTCCAAATTATTTCGTAATGTTTGCATACAAGCAAAATCTCTTTACATAAAACAGAAAATCATTCACTCTGATAATAAAATAAAAGCAACGTGGGATATCATCAGTAATGAAATGGGGAAACATAAAGTGCATAATAATAAACTGGAATTAAAAATTAATAATCATATTATTGATTCTGATACAGATATTGCAAATACTTTTGAGAAGTTTTTCCAAAATGTTCCAGTTACCACGACTAGTTCCCTAAATTCCTCGCCAACAGAAGCCTATAGTATTTTAAAGGGCAATGTTTCTGAGTGCAATGTATTATTTCGATTTAAATACGTAACCCCATATGATGTTATTAAAACATTTAAGTCTTTACAACACAAAAAAACAGGAGACTTATGGGGAATATCAGTAAAAATAATCCATAATATTATTGACGTTATTGCACCATATCTTGCTGTTATTTTTAACAAATCCATAGACTCGGGATCATTTCCTGACCTAATGAAATGTAGTAAATTAATACCTCTATTTAAATCGGGAAGCAAAAGTGACCCAAATAACTACAGGCCGATCTCGATTCTACCAACTCTCAGCAAGATATTTGAGAAAATGATGCTCAACCAACTGCTTTTGCACTTTAATTTAAATAAATTACTTCACTCTGAGCAGTATGGTTTCACTAAGGGTCGTTCTACAACCGATGCGGCCGCAAGGCTGTTACGGCATATTTTCGATGCATGGGAGAAATCACAGAATGCCATTGGTATTTTCTGTGATTTGTCAAAAGCATTCGATTGCGTTGATCATGAGACTCTCTTACGAAAATTAAGCCACTATGGTATTAAAGAAACTGCACTCAGTCTTATTGCCTCTTATCTCAGTGATCGCATACAGAGAGTATGTATCAATGATGTTAAGTCGTCCGGATCAGCCTCAGTAATGGGTGTTCCCCAAGGCTCTATTCTGGGTCCATTCATGTTTCTGGTTTATATTAATGATTTACCACATTTTGTCAAAAATGCTTGCGATATTGTACTATTTGCTGACGACACGTCTTTGATTTTTAAAGTCGATAGGACTAAGGACAATTTTGACGATGTAAATAATACATTATCTCAAGTTTCACACTGGTTTACTACAAACAATCTACTTTTGAATGCAAAAAAAACCAAGTGTGTCGAGTTTCTATTGCCCAATACAAGGGTTACTAGCAAAAATTTAAAGATAAGTGGTGAGCCATTGAAAACTGAGGACACAACTGTGTTCTTGGGAATAACCCTAGATGCAAAGCTTCAATGGGGCACCCATATAGCAACACTTGCTGGCAAGCTCAGCTCTGCTGCTTACGCTGTTAGGAAGATTCGACAGATAACTGATATAGAAACTGCAAAAATTGTTTATTTTGCATATTTCCATAGTATTATGTCGTATGGACTCATACTATGGGGTAAAGCGGCTGATATTGAAAAAATTTTCGTTTTACAAAAAAGGGCAATTCGCGCAATTTATAATTTAAAACCGCGGGATTTCCTTCGAGAGAAATTTAAAGAAATAGGTATTCTTACGGTAGTTTCTCAATATATCTATAACAATATAATTTTTGTCAGGCAAAACATTCACAGTTACATTAAAAAGTGCGAATTACACGACAGGCAATTAAGAAATAGAAATAGGCTCGTGATTCCTCAGTTACGCCTCAAAAGGGTCCAAAGGTCATTTGTGGGAATGGGCGTAATGTTCTATAATAAAATTCCACAAGCAATCTTAGACTTGCCTTTACACAAGTTTAAGAACTCTATTAAAAATATGCTCATAAAAAAAGCATATTATACAATTGAAGATTATATAAATGATAAAAAAGCATGGAGCAATTTCTCAATGTCTTAAACCGAGTATTTGATTATTGGTGTTCAATTCGATGCTTTGATCATGGGTAGCCTAAGTATGTCACGCTCTCTTTAAACATTTCTGTGGTGGTGTCGTGTGGTGCGGGTTGTTACGTTCCCTCGAATATGGTTGAGCGAAGCAATGGCTGGATCATGCGTCATGCTCGTGAACGGGTGCCACCGTCGGAAATGGGGCTACTTTTGTCTGCCCTTCTTCACATGTGTAGAATTGTAAGCACCATTCCGAACCTGTGGTAGATTCATTTGTCGATTCGTAAACGCTTCCGAAAGTTTATCTGAATAAAATTATGATTACTTATATAAATGATAAAAAGGCGTGGATTTGACTCGTTCCAGCAATGCGCGAGACGGCAATTCAATCATGTACTTACCATAAAATTGTTATATTGATATTGTAAATTTGGAAAAGAGCAACCGCCGAGTTTCTTGCTGGTTCTTCTCGGTTGGAACGGCATTCCGAACCAGTGGTAGATTCATCTGACTATTCAAAAGCACTTGTAAAAGTTTATTTGAATAAAAAACTTTTCTATTCTATTCTATTCTATTCCATATTCAGTGCTTAACTTTACCCCCATCCTTGTTACAGCTGGTCACATTTGTGAGACAATGGTGTGACGTCACATATTTTCCAATTTTTCAACAAAATTTTTCTTTAAAATTTCTTATTTCATGTTTTAATAGTACCTACTTTAAAAATATTCGATTTTGAAATGTGACATCAAAAAATGTATGACCCCTTCCACCCCCTTGTCACACAATGTCACAATTCGTCTCCCCGTGCCGTTACGTGCGACGTAATTTATGGATAGTTGCAATTGGTCGGTGGACGCCCATAGTAAGATCTAATCTTCATATTTTTTTCGAGTTTTGGGAATATGGTAAAAATGTGGCTGCAGGGGGTCCCACCGGAACAAGTAAAATTTTGAAAGTGGTCCATGAGAAAAAAAAGTTTGGGAATCTCTGATCTAAAATAACGTAATTGGCACGACACGTATCGTATTTATGTCGATACTGAATGCGACTGATTCAGCGCGTCACGCTCTCGTACGGTCGCTGAGCACTTGATGAGAGAGAACGGGAGAGGTATAGTCAATAGTCAACGCGTCATATAGTGATGCGTTGACTATATCCCTCTCGTTCCTTCAGTCGACTCGAGCCGACTTTACTCGAACGAGCTTTACATAGCCGAGCGTGACGGCTCAGTCTCATTCTATACCCACAAAATAAAGTGCTCAGCGGGACTAAAGAAGTTGTCACTTCAAAAAATAAATTCTACCACAAACTTATGTGAATAATTGCAGGTGGCTCAGTATCTGAGGTGCCTATACAAGGCGTAGTGGAGGTGAAGCCGGAAAAGAAGAAAATCAAATGCAATAACTGCGACAAACTGTTCAGCAACAGGCAAAGCAAGTCGCTACATAATAAGGTGAGTACTTAATATGGGTACAGTTAATATGAATGTACTGTGAAAAGAAAGGGTTTGACGATGCGGGCGCTTTACGCGGACGCGCGTATGTTGCGGACGCACGGAAAATCCCGCATTGACGGCGTTTGACCGCATACACATGACGATATTTCAGTAAAGTTCTCCGCTTTTACATTTACCTGAGCGGGAATTACGATTTACCTGAGCTGAAAGCTTACTGAGCTTACATTCGCAGGCAGTGCACCTGGGCGAGCGGAACTACGCGTGCACGGAGTGCGACGCGCGCTTCCCGTACCCGCGCTCGCTGGCCGTGCACCGCGTGTCGCACCGCCGCGCGCGCCCCGCCCGCGGCTTCGCCTGCGACCTCTGCGGAAAGGTATTCCATACTCACACGTCAACAGTTGACTGATCTCACCTGAGCGAGCGGAACTACGCGTGCACGGAGTGCGACGCGCGCTTCCCGTACCCGCGCTCGCTGGCCGTGCACCGCGTGTCGCACCGCCGCGCGCGCCCCGCCCGCGGCTTCGCCTGCGACCTCTGCGGAAAGGTATTCCATACTCACACGTCAACAGTTGACTGATCTCACCTGGGCGAGCGGAACTACGCGTGCACGGAGTGCGACGCGCGCTTCCCGTACCCGCGCTCGCTGGCCGTGCACCGCGTGTCGCACCGCCGCGCGCGCCCCGCCCGCGGCTTCGCCTGCGACCTCTGCGGAAAGGTATTCCATACTCACACGTCAACAGTTGACTGATCTCACCTGAGCGAGCGGAACTACGCGTGCACGGAGTGCGACGCGCGCTTCCCGTACCCGCGCTCGCTGGCCGTGCACCGCGTGTCGCACCGCCGCGCGCGCCCCGCCCGCGGCTTCGCCTGCGACCTCTGCGGAAAGGTATTCCATACTCACACGTCAACAGTTGACTGATCTCACCTGAGCGAGCGGAACTACGCGTGCACGGAGTGCGACGCGCGCTTCCCGTACCCGCGCTCGCTGGCCGTGCACCGCGTGTCGCACCGCCGCGCGCGCCCCGCCCGCGGCTTCGCCTGCGACCTCTGCGGAAAGGTATTCCATACTCACACGTCAACAGTTGACTGATCTCACCTGAGCGAGCGGAACTACGCGTGCACGGAGTGCGACGCGCGCTTCCCGTACCCGCGCTCGCTGGCCGTGCACCGCGTGTCGCACCGCCGCGCGCGCCCCGCCCGCGGCTTCGCCTGCGACCTCTGCGGAAAGGTATTCCATACTCACACGTCAACAGTTGACTGATCTCACCTGGGCGAGCGGAACTACGCGTGCACGGAGTGCGACGCGCGCTTCCCGTACCCGCGCTCGCTGGCCGTGCACCGCGTGTCGCACCGCCGCGCGCGCCCCGCCCGCGGCTTCGCCTGCGACCTCTGCGGAAAGGTATTCCATACTCACACGTCAACAGTTGACTGATCTCACCTGGGCGAGCGGAACTACGCGTGCACGGAGTGCGACGCGCGCTTCCCGTACCCGCGCTCGCTGGCCGTGCACCGCGTGTCGCACCGCCGCGCGCGCCCCGCCCGCGGCTTCGCCTGCGACCTCTGCGGAAAGGTATTCCATACTCACACGTCAACAGTTGACTGATCTCACCTGGGCGAGCGGAACTACGCGTGCACGGAGTGCGACGCGCGCTTCCCGTACCCGCGCTCGCTGGCCGTGCACCGCGTGTCGCACCGCCGCGCGCGCCCCGCCCGCGGCTTCGCCTGCGACCTCTGCGGAAAGGTATTCCATACTCACACGTCAACAGTTGACTGATCTCACCTGAGCGAGCGGAACTACGCGTGCACGGAGTGCGACGCGCGCTTCCCGTACCCGCGCTCGCTGGCCGTGCACCGCGTGTCGCACCGCCGCGCGCGCCCCGCCCGCGGCTTCGCCTGCGACCTCTGCGGAAAGGTATTCCATACTCACACGTCAACAGTTGACTGATCTCACCTGAGCGAGCGGAACTACGCGTGCACGGAGTGCGACGCGCGCTTCCCGTACCCGCGCTCGCTGGCCGTGCACCGCGTGTCGCACCGCCGCGCGCGCCCCGCCCGCGGCTTCGCCTGCGACCTCTGCGGAAAGGTATTCCATACTCACACGTCAACAGTTGACTGATCTCACCTGAGCGAGCGGAACTACGCGTGCACGGAGTGCGACGCGCGCTTCCCGTACCCGCGCTCGCTGGCCGTGCACCGCGTGTCGCACCGCCGCGCGCGCCCCGCCCGCGGCTTCGCCTGCGACCTCTGCGGAAAGGTATTCCATACTCACACGTCAACAGTTGACTGATCTCACCTGAGCGAGCGGAACTACGCGTGCACGGAGTGCGACGCGCGCTTCCCGTACCCGCGCTCGCTGGCCGTGCACCGCGTGTCGCACCGCCGCGCGCGCCCCGCCCGCGGCTTCGCCTGCGACCTCTGCGGAAAGGTATTCCATACTCACACGTCAACAGTTGACTGCGATCTTACTTGATGTCGAGGATCTGTGCAGTCTGAAAGTGCTTTTTCACCAGCCCGATCGGCCTGGCACTCGATCGATACGATTAATTAATAAAATAATTAATTAATTATTACCAATCCTATCATAAAAAATATCGTGCCCGATAGATTGAGTGTAGCAGCGACTCAAGATCGCCCTTATCGACCTTATATAAAATATGTTTATTTTATAGTATCGCTTGAACATGCCGATGGACAAATCATCATCAGGCGGGCTATTCTTTAACTTAGTTACCAACTTTATATGCTTTACTGTGTAAAATACAGTGATTTCATTTCACACAGTAAAGCAGCAATGTATATCGAACTAATTCGGTGGCTATCATATACTGTTGACAACTACGTTAGAGAATAGCCCCCCAGATCGCATCAGAAGCATCTTAAGAACAAAGTAGACCAATCTAAAACAGAATGGGAGATTTAAACCCTATTTGGTTTCTACATGTAATAGTACGGGAACGCTAAATCGCTTGGCGGCACTGCTTTTCCAGTATGGCACCGCTAAATTAGCTACGACTGAAGCCTACCAGCAGACTTAATTCTATTCTCCCAATTCTCCTGTATCTACTAAACGTAAGAGTATGTTTGGTCAGGTGTTGAACCACCCGTCGTCGGTGGTGTACCACAAGCAGGCGGAGCACGCGGAGCAGCGCTACGTGTGCGGCACGTGCGGCAAGCACTTCCGACACAAGCAGCTGCTGCAGCGGCACCAGCTCGTGCACTCGCAGCTGCGACCCTTCCTCTGCAAGGTGATATATATTACCTCTCTCATTACACGCCTCGGTACATCCTACCGACTGCGCCAATTTATACATATAGAAACACAAATTGGCGCAGTCGGTAGGATGTTCTACCGACTGCGCCAATCTATCTATAATAATATAAAGTAGCTTGTCCTGACTGATCATCGACGCACAGCCTAAACCACTGAAGCTAGAAACTTGAAATTTTCACAGTAGCTTTCTTTTATGACGTAGGCGCACACTAAGAAAGGATTATTCCAAATTCCACCCCTAAGGGTGTTAAATAGGGGATGAAAGTTTGTATGAAAGTCTGTCATTTTTGAAGTTATATCCATGAAAATTGGTATTTAGGTTTTCGGTTAAAAATAAAGAGTTACCAGATTAAAAAACTTTGGAAAAAATACCCCCAAGTGGGTTAAATGGGGGATGAAAATTTGTATGAAAGTCCGTCATTTTTAAAGTTATATCAATGAAAATCGGTATTTGTACTGTAGGTTAAAAATAAAGAATTACGTGTTTCATGATTTTTGGGAATTCCACCCCCAAGTGAGATTTATAAGAATCCAAGCGGACGAAGTCTCTGGCATCAGCTAGTTTATACATATAGAAACATAAATTGGCGCAGTCGGTAGGATGTTCTACCGACTGTACAATATCATTCTGTGGTGTGTCCTTGCAAGAGACCGATGTCCAACAGTGGACTTTTATAGGTTTAAACGACGATATCGGTTCTGATTCAAGGTGTGCAGCGCCTCGTTCAAAACGAAGGCGAACCTGATGAACCACCAGCTGCTGCACTCCGGCGTGAAGAAGTTCACGTGCGAGATCTGCAAGCAGAAGTTCGCGCACAAGACCAGCCTCACGCTGCACATGCGCCTGCACACCGGTGAGTGGTCACCGACACCGACATAGCTCGACCACGTGACATTCTGACCACGTGATGATTGTGAACCTTAATCTCGTCACAGAAGTACACAAGGTTCACCTTAATCTCTTCACAGAAGTACAGAAGGCTTACTCTACACAGGCAATTAAATGAAAAGCTACTCTTGATTCGATGGAATAAAGTGCAGTTTAGCTCGCACCAACGACGAGTTCCTGAACTTTCCATTCACCCACAAAGCACTTCTATATATAGAGTAGTTTTATTTTTGGTTCTTTACATACTTTGTGTGCTGTGAACTAATTCTAATTAAACCACGAGTCCCTCCAAAGTAAAACTACCTATAATCCATTCCACGAAACAAGCTCCCAAAGAAAATTGTCCTTGTGTGCTCATTGGTTAATACGCGTGACATTTATTAGCCAAATCGTTTTTAGGATCGTCTTACACGCCGGATTTTTCTCAGTATATTTATTATTCTTGAGGTGGTTGGACGTGCGTGTTAGTGAAAAATTTTTGATATTGATTTGATTGAGATAAAATGTCTGATATTGTGAACTTAGAAGTTATATAGAATATTTATAACACACTGAATGAATGAAGTGAAATCTGAGTGAAACTTGATGCTGGCAGGCAACTGCCTGCCACAAGAACAAAATACTCGCACCTCGTCGATATTGACCGATGAGGTGCGAGTACTTTGCTGTATGCCGCGCGCGCTTTGGCGCTCCGCTTAAAGAGGTATGTTAACCTCTTTAAGTGGAGCGTCTTCACTTATCTCTAGCCGCGCACCAATGCGCGCGCGGCATAGAGCAAAATACTCGCACGTCGTCGGTCAATACCGACGACGTGCGAGTATTTTGTTCCCTAGGAGTTTGACTCGTGGAATGGACTTCACACTTCTGTTAAGGTCTGAAGCCTTTCACTTGCGGCACGTGCGGCAAGAGCTTCAGTCAGAAGGGCAACCTGTCGGAGCACGAGCGCATCCACACGGGCGAGAAGCCCTACCAGTGCGGCATGTGTCCGCGCCGCTTCACCACCTCCTCGCAGCACCGCCTGCACGCGCGCAGGCACGCGGCTGACAAGGCGCTGGCGTGCCCCAAGTGCGCCAAGCGGTGAGTGCTGCACACTAGCCCAGCAGAAGGGCAACCTGTCGGAGCACGAGCGCATCCACACGGGCGAGAAGCCCTACCAGTGCGGCATGTGTCCGCGCCGCTTCACCACCTCCTCGCAGCACCGCCTGCACGCGCGCAGGCACGCGGCCGACAAGGCGCTGGCGTGCCCCAAGTGCGCCAAGCGGTGAGTGCTGCACACTAGCCCAGCAGAAGGGCAACCTGTCGGAGCACGAGCGCATCCACACGGGCGAGAAGCCCTACCAGTGCGGCATGTGTCCGCGCCGCTTCACCACCTCCTCGCAGCACCGCCTGCACGCGCGCAGGCACGCGGCCGACAAGGCGCTGGCGTGCCCCAAGTGCGCCAAGCGGTGAGTGCTGCACACTAGCCCAGCAGAAGGGCAACCTGTCGGAGCACGAGCGCATCCACACGGGCGAGAAGCCCTACCAGTGCGGCATGTGTCCGCGCCGCTTCACCACCTCCTCGCAGCACCGCCTGCACGCGCGCAGGCACGCGGCCGACAAGGCGCTGGCGTGCCCCAAGTGCGCCAAGCGGTGAGTGCTGCACACTAGCCCAGCAGAAGGGCAACCTGTCGGAGCACGAGCGCATCCACACGGGCGAGAAGCCCTACCAGTGCGGCATGTGTCCGCGCCGCTTCACCACCTCCTCGCAGCACCGCCTGCACGCGCGCAGGCACGCGGCCGACAAGGCGCTGGCGTGCCCCAAGTGCGCCAAGCGGTGAGTGCTGCACACTAGCCCAGCAGAAGGGCAAGGACAGGGTTTTTAGTGCGTTCTCATTTACAGTGTAAATGGGTAACTTTAGTAACTCGTCAAACATTGTAATATGTAGACGGTAAAATGGAATTAGTGGAAATAAAATGATAAAAATATTATTGTCTAAAACAAGTATTTAACGATTAATGTTTCAACTGTTTTTCCTCTCTAGGCCTACCGTTTAACTGCGGCGGTTTTTGAGATACCTACGCGGTGCGGAAGTAACCATAAATAACAACAAGTATAAATTAAAAATTTTAAAAACCCCCGGCATTCGCCATTTTGTGACGGCGGCCATCTTGGATTTGCAATAGTGCTATTCTACTAGTCAAGCCCGTTCATTTGATACCCATATTAAGGGAGTTGTGAAAAATATGTAATCCGCTATTTTGTAGCGGCGGCCATCTTGGACCGATTTTCATCAAACATAGCTAACAACACTCTCGACTAATTCACTTTTCAAACAAAAAAAAATCGCATTCAAATCGGTCCACCCGGTTGAGCGCCACAGGGGAACAGACAGACACACACAGACACGTGAAACTTATAACACCCCGTCGTTTTTGCGTCGGGGGTTAAAAAGTTAACTTTACGTTAACCGTCGACTCTCCCGCACCGCGTCGCTGCACTGCCTCGGTGACCGTCGCAACTCGCAGGTTACATATTGAAAGGAGTACTCGATGTCAACAGCTTTGTGTCGCGCAACTCGTGGGCGCTGCACGTGCGCCGCGGCGACTGCGGGACCACGAGGCACAAGCGGACGATTGAAAAGAACAAAGTGAGTTCATGAGCGCTTATATAATATACTAGCTGATGCCAGCGACTTAGTCCGCATCGATTCTGAGAAATCTCATATACATAGCTACAAACTTTCATCCCCTATTTAACCCACTTGGGGGTAGTTTTTCCAAATTTCCTGAAACACGTAACTCTTTGTTTTTAACCTACAATACAAATACCGATTTTCATTGATATAACTTTAAAAATTACAGATTTTCATACAAACTTTATCAAACTTGGAGGTGGTTTTTCCAAAATTCCTGAAACACGTAACTCTTTATTTTTAACCGAAAACCTAAACACCAATTTTCATGGATATAACTTGAAAAATGACGGATTGTCATACAAACTTTCATCCCCTATTTAACCTCCTTAGGGGTGGAATTCGCAATAATCCTTTCTTAGTGTGCGCCTACGTCATGAAAGGAAGCTGACGATGAAAAAAAGGAACTGAAAATTTCAAGTTTCTAGCTTCAGTGGTTTAGGTTGTGCGTTGATGATCAGTCAGTCAGTCAGTCAGGACAAACTTCTGGATAGATGGAAATTATTATGGATAGATGGATTTTTTATCAAAAGTTAAACAAGTCGCTATTCGCTTAAACCGGTAACCGTGATCACAAGTGAAAAACTGAACTTGAACGCCTAACCACCGGCAAAAGCATTACGATTACGCGTTTCTACGAAGTTTTCCAGGATTTATTAGCTAAGGAAAAATAGATTATTTATACATAGTTTCAATTTAAGTTGGTGAATGAATTTAATAATGACAAACAAGTATTAGGATTTTACCAGAGCCTAAACCATGGAAATACGAATACCGACTTGTGCACACTTTGATTGTTTTCAGGTGGACAAGTTTAACTTTAACGACAGCTTTTACCTTAAACTTTAACCGCCTGTCGTGTTTTCTAGTTTCTGTTTCTGTACCTTTGCAAATTTTCAGCTTTGCATCTTTAATAATTCCTGAATAAATATCTGCTTGTTTCACTCACGGTGGTGAATATTGCAAGAGGTGTTTTTTTAGCAATCCCTCAAGCCACAAGTGAGCCTGCTAGTGAACGACAAGAACAGCGTACAGCAGACACAGACCAGCGTACAGCAGCAGGTGCAGTTCGCGCCGCTGCAGCACAGGATGGACATGGACGACGACAGCGAGGAGCGCGTCATATACGTCGCCTACGATGCTGACGACTCGCAGACGGGCGCCTTCCACATACTGGACCCCGAGCAGGTACGAGTAACATAGCAGTACGTCCCGTAACAGCACACATCCCGCAACACACAGACTCACATTCTGCAACATACTGACTCGCATTCTGCAACACACTGACTCGCGTTCCGCGGCACAAGCACGCGTCCCACAACACACAGACTCGCGTTCTGCAACATACAGTCCATACCATATCCCAATGCAGTATTTGTAAACAGAAATGGCGTCAGATCACGTGATCATATTTGTCATTGTACTCATAGTGATGGGAAGCAGAAGCAGGCAGATTGTGAATGGACGATTGAATGAATACATTCTTAAATCGATTATCGAAATAGAGTGATTTTAAAAACAACCTTCTATCGTTGAAAACGATATTATTTAAACCTTTCAAATCAGATACTACATTTAATATTACTTGCTACTAGCTTTGTAGCAAGTTTTGTTACATAATGTTTTATCTGGTTAAATCTGATTTAAAATAACATAAAGCTTTTTATAAAAATATATATGAATTGATGACAATAGCCAAAAATTACCTAAAGAGTAAGAAATAGTTTTCTTTGAGGGAGGGGGGGGGAGTGCTCATCAAAAAAAATCCAAAAATCCAAGTCGTCGAAAATAAAAACTAAAGAGCACCAGAGAACACCCGAAACGTACAACATCAAGAGAAGCAGCGAAACGAATGACCCCGCAACACCCGAATCAAACGATCAGACCCGATGCAAACATCATCGAGTGCAGTGTGAGCGAGACAGTTGACCACTCAACGGAAAGCGGCGGCGACATGACAGCGCGGCGCATCGGCACTCGGCACGCCACTAGCAGTACAAACTGAAGAAGACCGAAAGTATCGCTCGCTCGCTCGCTCCCTCTCGGTCTCGGTGAAATTTGATATGATGATAGTTAAGCGTTGGGAAGGACATTGGCAATACTTAGTTTAGGTATCACGCAAGCGAAGCCACGGACGTCTACTAGTTAAAAATTTATATGAGTAGAAGTCGATTCGTTAAATAGGCAGCAAATGTTATTATTATTGCATCGTTACCGAGTATCTCTATACGCAGACTTCCAGCTGGTACCTAATTTTGGCAAATTCCACAGTCAAATCGATGCTAAAAAAACGATGCCGGCATCGGATGCGCCTTACTTAATAACGATAACAAAATTAAACGAAAACGCCCATTTTGTTTTGTAATACACACATAATACATTGACCGTTATAAAAATTACTTCCTATTTTATCCGAATTTCAGAATCGATTAAACTCGTTCTCATTCGTTTATAACATTCACTCTATGGTTCACTTTTCGTTTTCAGCACTAGGCATTTAGTCTATATCTTATGTCAAACTCCATTGTAGGTCAATACTCTGTGGTTTTATTTTACGATTGTGGGCTAGATTTTTGTTAAAATATTTACGTAAACTGCTAAAATTGAATTGGTTTTGTGTGTAATATAAACTTAATAAGTTTTACTTTGGGAAAAAAGATCATTGTGAGTGATTTGTTATAAGCAACAGTGAAAATATGCTACGCAAAAGTGAAATGTCGTGACGAGTATGGTTTGTTTACTTATACTGCATTGGCATATGTGACTGACTGTACTGACTCGCATTCTGCAACACACTGACTCGCGTTCCGCGGCACAAGCACGCGTCCCGCAACACACAGACTCGCGTTCTGCAATACACCGACTCGCGTCCCGCAACACACTGACACGCGTCCCGCAATACATTGACTTGCATCCCGCAACACACAGACAGCCGTCTTCCACATATATACCACAGCATTGTTGATGCAACACGGATGAACAACGCACACTTGTTGAAAATATTCCCAGGAAAATGAAGATCCCGCAACGTATAAGAACAAGTAGAAACATGCATTCAGAAAATTTAATAATTATTGGAGATTAAATTATAATTTATGTACAGACGGTGAACATAGAAGAGAGCCGCGTGCTGTACGGCGCGGGCTCCTCGCTACTGGTGCCGCAGCAGGTGCAGCAGGTGCAACAACTGCAGCAGGTGCAACAACTGCAGCAGGTGCAACAACTGCAGCAGGTGCAACAACTGCAGCAGGTGCAACAACTGCAGCAGGTGCAACAACTGCATCAGCTGGACACCATGAAGCTGGAGACGGAGGAGCTGCAGCTGCACATCGAGGAGGAGGAGGAGGAATCCATGCTGACTGACGGAGAGAGCATACCGGTGAGTGAAACACGCTTTTTTCCAAATTGTTGTTTTGTCTCTGTTATATTTTTTACCCGATTGCGCGACGCAAACTAGTGGTAATGTGTTTATCAGTCTATGTATGTATGTACATATATATGTATGTATGTTTGTTCCTTTGTGGCACTGTAGAGGCCAAACACGTGGGCTGATTTTGATAAGTGGCACGTCGTTAGATTCGCCATGCCAGCGCGATTGTCAACGAGAAAAAAAGGTTTGAAAAATTCAAAATGGCGGATTTTGGATGCCATAATGTGGGGTAAAATTTTTTCTTTTCTTGAAATCCTATCGAGTGGGGTATCAAATTAAAGGGTTTAAAAAGGTGATTACAACATATTTATTAGTTCGCTTTTTATACAGTGTTTTTTTTTTTGAGTTGTATATTTTTATAATAAATGAATGTTATTGTAATGGCAGGTGACGGACGAGCAGGGCAACCCGCTGCACTTTACGATGCAGGACGGCACCAAGCTGGCGATCACTTCCGTGGACGGCAAGACGTTGCAGGCACGTTGAAATCATATTCATATTCGTTGTGATTCAATTTTACTACATGTCACGCCCATTCCCACACACTACTTCCGGAATTTCTCGAGGCGTAGTTGAGGCTATTTCTGTAATTTTAAGCTGCAAGAGCTGCAGTGAATGGTTCTTCTTTATCCCTTTCTATTGCATTTAGTATATGACTATATGTTTATCCGCATGGATTTACGTTTTTTAAAATCCTATGGGAACTATTTGCTTTTCCGGGTTAAAAGTTGCCTAATGTTGCAAGCTACATACCAAATTTCATATAAATCATTTAAATGGATAGACTTTTAAGAATCCCGCGGAAACTCTTTAATTTTCGGGATAAAAAGTAACTCTGTACCACATCAAAATCGGTTATACGGCCATGAAAAACTAGCAGACAGACAGACACACTTTCGCATTTATATCTAATATTAGTATGGATTAATTATTTATTGATCTATTAAAACGACGAAAATAATAACAACGAAAATAAATTTCAGGTCATCACACAAGACGGCCAGACTATACCGGTGGAAATCAACAGCTACAACGAAGAAGAAGTAAGTACCCATATGTTACTCGGACGAGGCGTTGCCTCTATTGAGACGCTGCATTGGTCAATGGTCGAGTGACTGTCTTACTCGGCTGTAAATTGAGAGGTACTGAGTTAGGCCAAAAACAGAAAAGTTATTGGGTTTTAATTTTTTAATACTTACACATATACTTTACTAGCTTTTGCCCGCAGCTTCGCCCGCGTGAATTTCGGTTTTTCACAAAACCTGAGGGAATCGTGGATTTCTGGTTCCCGTTCTCGCTCCCTTTTCCAACATTTATATACATTTATTTATTTATGTTTATTTATACTTTCAAGTAGTCAAATCTATAGCTGTAGCTATAGATTTTGTTTTTTTTAATCCCGCGGGAACTATGGATTTTTCCAGGATAAAAAGTAGCCTGTTTTAAGTCAGGGCATAATCTATCTCCATTAAAAATTTCAGCCAAATCGGTTTAGTAGTTGCAACGTTATAGAGTAACAAACATCCAAACATCTAAACATCCAAACATCCACACTTTCACATTAATATTATAGTAGGATTAGTAGGATAACCAATATATTTTTGAAAATTTAATATCTGTTAATATCCGTGTATTGTTGTGTAGGTGCACATAACGCCCGCGGAGAGTGCGGGCGCGTCCCCGGCGCCGCACCGGCACCAGCGGGACGCGGCCGCCGCGCCCGTCACACACTACTACACCATCGTCTAGACCCGCCCTACACTAGAACAACACTATAATTGGGACATTACAAACGTGCGATCTGGGCCATACAACATTACGATAGTAGTGTTGTGAGGGCTCTCCCTCGCTCTTTATAACCTGTTATCGATTTTTTACTGTTACACACAACACCAGAGTAACAGGTTCCAGTTCCATAAATGCGAGCGAAAAGTCCGATATAAATTATATTATGACTCGGTTCGCACGTTTGTAATGTCCCAACTATAATAAGAAAATTTTTATTGCACCAATAATTATCTTGGTTATCCGAGTCTAGTATTCCAGATGTATTACGATTATTTTATTGGCGTTGGTTATTGACACGGTTTCGTTATGAAATTATTTGGATTTTATTCCAAAATAACAAAATCATGTCTCGACATCTCCGTTTATACTCAACTTCTTTGTGTAAAAATGTGAACAAATATTTTATGGATGCGGATATTTTTTGTCATTACTGCGGTTACGGAGCCGCATAACATCTGTACACAATACATAATAAGACAAAAGGGACCGGATTTGAATTTATGGTTGGATTTTAAAAACACCTATTTTTTTATCGCAATTAATAGTACCTGTACATTATGTCGTCTGAAATATTATTTTAAACATTATTATATTCTTTGATATTTCCAAAAATTACATACTTTGTAATAATAATAATTTCTGACGAAAACTAAAAATATTCTTAAATATATCCTCAGAAAATTGTGCTACTTCTGCTTCTACTAAATTGATACTAATTAATAAGTTTATGTTGTATATTTTAATAATGTGATTTATAAAGTGATTAGAACAAATACGTGTGACTTTGATTGAAGATTGAAATTGCAATTTTACTTGGTAATTTTATAGATGATCTCGAAATGTGCATCATGAACATTTTAATATTAAGGTTTAATACTCAACCCAAGTACATTTTAAAAGACATTTTTTGTGTTGTTGTCATATAATATATTATATAGCAAAATTTTACGATCTTGTCTTAAGGGTAATAATAGTTTTAAATTATATTAATTATAAAATACAAAATAAAAGTTTTTTTATTTAAATTTTTTTTTAAGTGCTTTCGAAATGTCAAGTGCATCTATCACTGGTCCCCAATGCCGTTCTAACAGATTTTATAAATTCAGTCGTTGCTTTTGCGCATGATTGTATTTGTTTATATTATATTCAGGGCCTGTTTCACCACCTTCTGATAAGTATCAGATAGCGTATTCACAACTTTTTGGTCACTTGACACAAATTAAGAAAGTGACAAAACTTATGTTTAGGCTATCCGAAACTTATCACTTATCAGAAGGTGAAATAGGCCCTTAATTATTAATGTCTTATTTGATTAGATTTATAAGATGATATGTAAATAATATGAAATTATTTTAGAAAATAAAAATATGATTGCCACTTACACTCTGCGATGCTTTTATTTTTAAATCTTATGCATTCCCATATTAAAAATATACAGGGTATAGACCGTTTTAAACTGTATACTTCTATAAAGTGGAGTGGACATTCTTTTGAAGGGGTTCGTTCGTTCGTTCGTTTCAACCAATAGACGTCCACTGCTGGACATAGGTCTCTTGCAAGGATCGCCACAGCACACGATCTTGTGCCGCCTGATTCCAGCGGCTGCCAGCGACTCGCTTGAGATCGTCTGTCCAACGAGTGGGGGGTCTACTTGCGCTTCGTTTACTGGTGCGAGGTCGCCATTCAAGCACCTTGGGACCCCAACGTCCATCGGTTCTTCGAGCAATGTGCCCCGCCCATTGCCACTTCAGCTTCGCGACTCGATGAGCTATGTCGGTGACTCTGGTTCTCCTGTGGATCTCCTCATTTCTGATTTGATCCCGCAGGGATACTCCGAGCATAGCTCTCTCCATCGCCCGCTGAGTGACCCTGAGCCGTCTTATGAGGCCCATTGTCAGCGACCATGTCTCAGATCCGTAAGTCATCACTGGCAATACGCACTGTTCGAAGACTTTCGTCTTCAGACACTGAGGGATATTGGACCGAAAAGACATCTCGAAGTTTGCCGAACGCTGCCCAGCCGAGTTGGATTCGGCGGTTGATCTATTTCTCGAAATTGGACCTACCTAGCTGGACCGTGTGTCCCAGGTATATGTACTCGTCTACAATTTCGAGTGCAGAGTTCTCAACGATTACCGGGTGGAGCGGAACATGAGCATTAGACATGACCTTCGTCTTACTCATGTTCATTTTTAGGCCCACCTGTTGAGAAACTCTGCTGAGATCGTTGAGCATTGTACTGAGGTCTCCCAGTCTCTGCCATCACGACTATATCATCGGCAAACCGTAGGTGAGTGATGTACTCGGCGTTTATGTTGATGCCAAGTCCGTTCCAGTCCAGAAGCTTAAAGATGTCTTCCAACGCTGCGGTAAATAGCTTCGGGGAGATAACATCTCCCTGACGCACTCCTCGCTGCAATTGGATTGGCCTCGTATTCTGGTCCTGTATACGGACTGACATAGTGGCGTTTTCGTACAAACACTTCAGCGCTTGGATGTACCGATAGTCGATCCGGCATTAGCATTAGACATGACCTTCGTCTTACTCATGTTCATTTTTTTTGAAGGGGTATAAAAATGAAACAAAGTCAGTTTAATATGAAATTCAATATTATTTCGTTATGCTTTTTAATAATACAATATATTTGCATACCATACACTATCGGTAGTATAATATAATAATTGATGACCAATCATTGAACAATGAAAAATGATATTCATCAATTTTTCGTTTAACATCGTTTTAATAAATAGCTGTATACAAAAAGAAAACAATTATTTACAGAATAAGGCAGTACAATTACCACGTAAAGTGCGCCTTGTCTTATTTTAGCTATACAAGCAGTAAAAAATTATTATTGTATTTGAATCAACTTAAATGAAGGTCAAATTTTAACGTATAATCTTCATTATATAATATCTTAATCATAACTCCAGTCAATTGAAATAATAATCACTAACAAGTTAAAATATTACGAGTATGTAAGCAAAGATTAGTTTTGTGAATTTGTTATTTCCTTACGAGATAAGAACGAAGCTCGCAACACCCGCAACTCGCGCAACCGAGAATACTTTGATGTTTGACGCGCGGCCATCGCTGGTTTCAGAAGTAAAATACTCTATTCGACCCCCCTTTTTAAGACCGATATAAATACACACTAAAATTTCGAATGTCTCTATAACCTCATCAATTATATTTAATTGAGTATAATAAAAATGGCAGTGAAATATAAAAAACGCAAACGTCAAAACTGAGCTCATATCCGGGTAGCGAGAGTTGCCGGGTGTTCCGCGGGAGAGCGCGCTTCGCACTGTAGCTGTTACGTCGTTGAAGACATATACAGGGTATAAGGGGACCGCTATCGAAAACTTAGCGCTATATACTATCTAAACACAATCCAATACCAATAATCATTTGCCATACACTTGTAGTGGTTTAGTAGATTGTATTTTCAAACCGGCAATGTATGGCGTTCACAACTCGGGGTCAATGCCCCGCGAGCGGCGGCCGGCGAAATCTTCATAGTCCGTTTCAATAGAGTTGAGCTAAAATGTAAACCAACACACCTTTTTGCTAAAAAAACTACAGAATGGATTGAAATGAAACTTGGCACGATTTAAGTTTGTAGTATAAACTTAAATCGTGCCAAGTTTCATTTCAATCCATTCTGTAGTTTTTTAGCAAAAAGGTGTGTTGGTTTACATTTTAGCTCAACTCTATTGAAACGGACCATAGATATTTAGGCGTCAGTTGATTGCATTACGTTGCCAATTTTTAAAAAATACAGGAAATATATGAATTTTTATTTCGCGTTTTTTTAATCATCACTACTATTACGGCCTGTTTTCGTTTTCGATAGCGGTCCCCCTTGCACCCGTTATAATGGAACGTATCGACCATCTCACTAACACATATGGCAAACCGCACACACGGACCCGTTCGCGTGGAACTCAACACACACAACCGCGCCGACCGCCGCACCGGTGTACAGATATCGTATCGCGAACCATTAAAATATTAGACTAGAAACATTAAAATTAGGCGTACCAACTAAAATGAGGATATTTTCAGACACAGTATATAAAGTCAATACAAGAAATTAAAAGAGAGAACAGCTCGGTTATCGTCATAAAATATGGTGCGGTTCCGAATACAAACAATGTATCACAAACACAACCATGAATAATTACATCTTAAAAGTTATTTTAAATACTTAATTAGCGTCCTAACAAAACGATTATATCTGTACACGAGTGCGACTGAAACAGAATCAAACGACTGGCCACTACTGCAGAAAAAAATAATTTCAACGTTTCGAAAGTTAAGCGCGAGAATAACCTTTATTCGGTTCATTTCATCATAATAAATAATTTATGTCCGTTTCACATTTTACTGTGAAAAAAAAAAAAAAAAACATGTAGCTTACGAAATTTCTGGTGACGAATCCTTTTAACAAGCCGCAAAGTATCCAACAGTAACGTAGCTCGAAGTGTAAATCAAAACAGCATTTCGGACCATTCAAACACTCCCTGTACACTGCAGCAACCCGACTAGAGCGTTCTTTGCATACATATAATATCTAACATATGTTTATTAAAGCCAATGCAATTTAATTAAGCGACAATATGATTACGCTAAAACACGTGCCTCTAAACACGACGCTGGTAAAATATTAAGGATTCGTAGAATTCTCTAGTCGGATGGCCTGCTTCGCGTTTTCTCGCCTACCAGAGGCCCTACTGTAACTTTTTAAGTTAATATGAGTCTAGTAACGTCGCGATTTGACATTTCCATACTTTGGCAGATTAACTCGATACAAACGAGGTTGTGATTTTTCAAAATATTAATCAAACAAGCTCAATGAAATTTCGAAGAGTTCAGAGTTATTTTTACAGAAATCTAATAAAGCACAGACGCAGATATTAGGCTCTACAGCGTATCTACAACATTACCTACATTGATTTTGATTGATTAACTTTCAAATTAGTATCAAACTTCGTTCGTAACAGGACGCTACAAACTCCTCTTAAACATAAAAACTCACAGTCGGGGCACAGATTCGAGTTTCCATCTCTCCGATCCTCTCTAACAGTACAATATGACACAGTCTTCGGTCGACCACATCCACGGACCGTCTCAGTAGCACAGATTGTTTTTCCAATCCGTCATTAAGACTAAATATTAAATGCAGCCAACAACCTGAGCGTATGAAATCAGTAACTCGCGCCTCGACTTTTTTTTTAAAACAACGCTATCTACCGAAGCGTCATAACTGAAGAGAAGCGAGGCTCGGCTCGACCGCCGCCGGCGACTAGATAACATTGTGGATTCTTTATTTAAAAATTAGTTGCGTCCTCAGAGCTCCGGATTCTTTATTTAAAAAATTGGAGCTTCGGGGCTCGCGCGTCGTCGATGACGTCATCCTCACGTCGCGGTTGCTCTGTGACGTCACAAGGCTCGGGGCGCGCGCGTCTGCGATGACGTCACCGTGACGTCGCTCGTGGTTCGGACGGCGGTTAGATGACGAGCGCCATATCCTTCTTGCTCGGCAGCTGCACCTTCTTGCCCTGCCACAGCGAGTTGTGTATCGTGAACGCGTCGATCGTCACCGTCAGGTGCTTCGTGTGCACTTGCGAGAAACACTTGCTGCCCGAATTGTATCTGAAGAGAAGTAAACATTATTTCGTTATTCATCACCTAATTAATCATACTCATAAACTTAATAATTGGCACGCTTGTAACGGACAAATAAAATGCAATTATAACAGAAAACAAAAGAGAAGCGTAAGTGAGTATAGTAAGGTAAATAGGCCTGATGAACGACGGCTATAAGTGTTCTCCAAGGCACGAGGATGTAATACCGCGAACTCCAGGCTGCTACTGATCATTTGTTGACGGGAAAAGTTCGTAACGTTCTTTCGAGCGATACACTCACTTGAAGAACTTGTCGAACATGCGGTCGTTGACGTGCTTGGGCCCGGTGCCGTACAGCTTGGTGACGGCGTCGGAGTCGGGGCAGTAGCTGTAGAGCGCGCGGAACTGGCAGCCCGCGTCGCGGAACAGCACCAGGAAGTGCTTGCTCTCCGAGCGCGCCACCTCCTCCAGCACGCGCCGCTTGGCCTCCGCGTTCACGGCGCCCGGGAACACGCAGTACTCCACCGCGTTCAGCATTATACCCCGGTTCGACTTCGTCGCCGGCTGCTTGTACAGTCGGGGACCTGCCCACCAATCAAACAGTTAAGTATATTCCCCCCTCCAAAACCTAACAGCTAACCGCGACTCTTACCGGTGAAATTATGCGGTGGCGGCTCATTCAACTCATAGAGTAGCAGGAAGTAGAGATGACATAATGTAATAATTCCATACGAAAAATGGGGACCATGTTGCGGCTGATTACGCCATAGCCTTATCTTCATAAAACACTCAACACGCACAAATTAGAGACATCATTGTGACGTAATGCCATAAGAAAAATGGCGACCATGTTGCGGCCGATTACGCCGTAGCCTTATCTTCATAAAACACTCAACACGCACAAATTAGAGACATCATTGTGACGTCATGCCATAAGAAAAATGGCGTCAATGTTGCGGCCGATTACGCCGTAGCCATGACTTCAAATACTCAACGCGCAAAAATTAAGTCATCATAATGAACGTGCGCCATTTTTAGTGGACGGATTTTATTTGCGTGAGTGTTTTATTTGACACGTTTTAAAAGAAGTTATGCCAGATCTTTTCTCCACATATGGATGACTACTCGTATTGAGTGTTCTTATAGATTTTTTGAGTCAAAGCTATTTATTTCAAAATAGGTTAGGTATTGCATTTTTTTAATGAAACTCAATTCTACAAATGTGTAGAAGAGAATATTAAAATTCATTAAACATGGCTATTATTCCCCTTTCCCCATTTAAATATAAAGGTACGACAATAGTGCAATGGATGGTTTGAGCCGTAGCCCTCCCAAATTCTAAATACTATAATCATATAGTTTTTTATATGATTATAGTACTTAGAATCATCATATAGTTTTTATTTGCACATCCTGCTTATACCTATACGTAGTTGAATGAGCGACACTTCGGTAATTCTTTTCGGAAAGGGGCGTGGCTAGCTGTTAGTATTTTCATGTGATACGAAATATTCAAGTCATTGTTGTTTGGGTGAGATTTGAAGTGAGTTTAATACGTGATTTGGCTGAAAGCATTTTATAGTGTGACCGAAGGTAAAAACGCCTCGTTATTTGTGTGTCTATGTGAATTTTTAACTATATTTTTGAATATGACATACAAATGAGATAAAATACTTCTCTGGCAAATAGTTACAATCTATAATCTATTTGAATAATTGAATTGGATCTACAATTTCAACCTAGTTGTACAAAGTGGATAAGATTTTTCATGATAATGACGGAAATTGGGTAGCTGACAATCTTAATTTTTGCTAAATATACACAAACTTGAAGTCTCTTTAGAAAGTACAACGTAACTTTGACTTCGACTTTTTCTGTCTTGCTAAATTAACTTTTTTGATTGTGAATTGTGATATTTTAACAGTCGACTACCCAAAAAAATGGAGTGCTGTGACGGTGTTATATCAAATCTCTGTGAGTAAGCAATGTTAAGCGGACACTATCGCTAGAGACATGTCTGTTAGAATATTAGAACAACGTTCAAAACAACTCGCATCAAACCATGCCTTAAATAAAATCTATCGAGTTTGTTGGCATGACATCGCTATGTTGGTTCAAAGTGTAAACTATGTTCACCGCGGGGCCACAAACTTATGACAAAAGAGACTGCTAGAAACAAATGTACAGAAACCCCAAGCCACGGTGTATCGTGGCATGGTTTTAATTGACATTTAACAGTAGGTACTTTAAATGAATATGCAATTTCGAAAAAGGCACATCTCTTATATTTGACAACAGCATTTTTTCTCATAAAATGATTGGAATATGCCCTTGCAGCTATTTATTTCGAATAAAACAATTACTATTGCATTAATATTGCCACTAGCGTCGTATAAGTGTCCAGCAGTAATTTCGAAAAGATCACAACTCTAAATATTAAAAAAAACATTTATGAGAGAAAACGGTATTGAATGGAAGCAGGCGTTACTTTGCGGAATTCCATGATATACAATGAATATAAAATTATTTTGCTATAATCCGCTAACAGTGACAAATTTGTAGGCACAACACCACACAATCTTGTAGGCACAACACCACACAATCTTGTAGGCACAACACCACACAAATTCACCACAAAACAAACTCGACGATCGTTTCGCTCCGACACCGGAGCATCTTCAGGAGATGTCGACTTCACAACGGACGATTGCAAAGTGAGTTCGTGTCGAATGAGCGGTCTTATATATACTATCCCCGCTTAGTCATCTACCCTCCTTTCTCTTTCTCTCTGGCCACGCCCCCTAAATATGTTGAGCAACGGTGAAGATGACACATTTATTTGCTCATTCAGCAATTCGACACTTCTACCGCTGTGCCCAACTATTTCCAATTGTTCCAACACGCACAGTCTTAAACTTTTACAGCATGTGTGTAAAATTTCAAATGTATGACCCTCGTCTATCCTATGTCCACTATCCAAAAGATGTTTTGCGAAATGAGATCTTTGAGGCTGGTTGTTTCTAAAGGCAGCCATATGTTCTTTATATCGAGTTACAAAATTGCGCCCAGTTTGACCAACATATATAGCACTACATTCGGGGCACTTGAGTTTGTACACACCTGACTTTTGTCCATTATTTAATTTATCTTTACCATTACAAATTCTTCTGAGCGTAAGCTCGCTCAGAAGAATACGCTCAGAAGAATTTGTAACAAATAATACGCTCAGAACAAATAATACGCTCAGAAGAATTTGTAATGGTAAAGATAAATTAAATAATGGACAAAAGTCAGGTGTGTACAAACTCAAGTGCCCCGAATGTAGTGCTATATATGTTGGTCAAACTGGGCGCAATTTTGTAACTCGATATAAAGAACATATGGCTGCCTTTAGAAACAACCAGCCTCAAAGATCTCATTTCGCAAAACATCTTTTGGATAGTGGACATAGGATAGACGAGGGTCATACATTTGAAATTTTACACATATGCTGTAAAAGTTTAAGACTGTGCGTGTTGGAACAATTGGAAATAGTTGGGCACAGCGGTAGAAGTGTCGAATTGCTGAATGAGCAAATAAATGTGTCATCTTCACCGTTGCTCAACATATTTAGGGGGCGTGGCCAGAGAGAAAGAGAAAGGAGGGTAGATGACTAAGCGGGGATAGTATATATAAGACCGCTCATTCGACACGAACTCACTTTGCAATCGTCCGTTGTGAAGTCGACATCTCCTGAAGATGCTCCGGTGTCGGAGCGAAACGATCGTCGAGTTTGTTTTGTGGTGAATTTGTGTGGTGTTGTGCCTACAAGATTGTGTGGTGTTGTGCCTACAAGATTGTGTGGTGTTGTGCCTACAAATTTGTCACTGTTAGCGGATTATAGCAAAATAATTTTATATTCATTGAAAACGGTATTGTTAAAATATACGAGATGTGCCCTTTTCGCAAATTGCATATTCAAATGATTCTAACGTCTTTCATATTTTCAATACTAAAAAATAGATTTCTTGTCGCTGTCGAAAGCTGTGGTCCTGCGGTTTGCAGTCGTGTTCCATACAGAATGCAATTACTCGTGAACCTAACTACCAGAGTAGTAAAGTCTAAATTAAACCTTTACGTCGTTCTCGGTGGCTCGCTTTGGGTGAACAAACAGATCGTTTGAATATCGCGTGTAAACTTTTATACTACAAGTTTATGTTATTAATTTATAGTATTAATACACTGCCATGTTCCGCGATATTACAATAATTATTCTTCACAAAGTACTTTTTTTTTAATTTTCAAGGTGAATTTACACAGTGGTTTAAATTCCTATTTCTTCCACAAATATTGGAATAGGTTGGTATTTTTAATTTGTAAAAAAATTAAATAAAATCAACTTGACGTGCCTATAGATGTTTCAAATCGCATAAAAAATTTACCAACTAGATCGACACTTAACTATTACTCATACGTTATAGGTACATATCCATAGGCTATGTATGGTAGGTAGTAGGATAGGTATGTGTAGTTAAGGTGTGCACTCACCGGAGTAGTCCATGATGGAGGAGTGCGTGGAGGAGACGTCGGAGTTGTCGTCGTGCTGGCGCCGCTTGCCGATGGCGCCGGGCAGCGAGCCGGGGCCCGACGCGGGCGACGCCAGCGCGCGCAGCCCCGGCGACGCGGCGCGCCGCGGCGGCGTCGCGCGCCCCAGCCCCGAGTCTGCACACCACCGCACCGTACTGTACCGCACCGTACCGTACCGTACCACTGCACCCCGTACCGTACCGTACACCAACGCGACGCCCAAGTGTGCCGGCAACATTCTCATTGTTCGCTATTTATACCCGACTACTTTGGTCTGGTGGAAGGCTTCAGCCGTGGCTGGTTACCACCCTACCGGCAAAGCCGTGCCGCCTAGCGATTTAGCGTTCCGGTACGATGCCGTGTAGAAACTGAGGGTATGCATACCTCTTGCAAGTTAGCCCGCTTCCATCTTTGACTGCATCATCACTTACCAACAATTGCAGTCAAGGGGTAACTTGTACTTGAAAAAAAAAACTACGGAACTATAATGATTCAAGCAATCTATTCTGAGTGAGTGAGTCAGTCAGTAAGGAGAGACCATTATTCTTTTACCATCCCAAACCAGTGGTTTGATTTTACTTTACTGCTTCTAGAGTGTCGTAAATTATATGACGTCTTATCTTGACTCGTCATGACAAATCCGACATGACGATTTAACAAATAACCTACGCAAATACACAAATAGAAATGGGATAAATGATTTTGATATCAAAATATTGGTTAAATTATGTACATTTTTCCATAGTCCGCGGTCGTATTTTCGATAGAGAATAATCGGGTCTTAGTTTCTGAATTACTTATTAATTTTCTTTGACACTATTTCAAGGCAATTACGATATTAAACTATAATGTGAATATTGGCCCCAAATTATTATCAATGTACCTACTGCAATTGAAATACAAGTTATCAATAAAATTCAAGATATACCGAAATTGAAATTCAAGTTATAATAAAATCCAAGATATATACCAAAACCTCGACAAATAACTTTTTGAAGAAAACAACAAAGAATTAAATTTTTAGTTTTATAGGACAATTAGGCATCCGCAATTATTAAACAATGTGTTGACATACACAATTATGTGCAGATATTATAAGACAATTTACTTATGAAGACAAAGTACATAAGTTTAGAATTTGTTGATAGAAATATTCGAAGACCAGGTTAGTTTCCCAGTTAGTTTAAATTCATACTTAATTAAAACTAGCATAAGAGTAAGATTAGAGAAGGAAAGTTACAATATTATGTTTGATGTAATAAAATTCTTGGTAAATTCGCCCTAATTAAAATTATATCATTTTGCAACTAATTCATATTTATATAATTGTAATAACTTTAAAGTTTAATAATTATTAAAAAGTCTTACTTGAAGTATGGGGCTTATGCATCAAGCGTTCGATAACATAACATATATAAACAAAAATAAAAATAATAAACAACATCTACTACTTTAATATTTCTAAGACATAAAGCGTTTTTGTACGCCTGCCAAGCTGTGGGGACCATTCAAGTGAACAATCGAACAATGTAGCTACCGCAAAATAAATTCTTAGGCCTCTATGTAAAAAAGCACACGAAAATCTAAAAATTGTAATCTGTTCTGTAAATTGTAATCTGTTACAAAGATGCATTTATTAAGAAATTAAAAGAATCATAAAGTTATCTGGACTGGGACATTCTAATCAAAATAACTCTCCTAAAGTAACGTAAGAGTTTATTACGTAAAAGCAATTCGTGCCTAGTTGGCATTTCTGAAATACAAAAATAATAAATTGATCGAAAACTATAACATTATCCATAAAACTATTCCAATTATTAGAACGTCTATAAAATTATCATATTTAATAAACAACGCAATAGTATATAATACTTTTATATTTCTTATTTTTTTTATAATCAAGAGTTTCTCATCATCATAGTTATGATTACAAGTTGAATGTGTTACGTCACCGGATTACATAGACAAAAAAACGATGTCATACCAACCACCAAGATAGAGATAACATAAAATATAAATACAGAGCATGCACCAAATAAATAATAATAAAAAATATATTTACCTGCGTAAATAAACCACAACCGTATAGCAGCTTGAATGGGAATACACTACGACCCAAATAAACCGTAATGTGCACAAGTCAGGTCGCAGCAGGGGGATGTTAAATAATAAAATATTTAAAGAATTTATATATTATTGTTATTGTTTTATAATAAACATGTTATGAGTACTGCTCTGGCGTCTAGTAATTTTTTTTATGGAATTACGTTATTTGAATATTCAAAAATACTTATATACACCTTTAAATTAGGATTAGTTAATTTTGAATCATTATTATAGCAGCAATAGATTGATTCAGTCATCCATATTAGTTAGAATCAAACCAATGCTGAAATTAAACCAATGTGATCTCCAATACGAGTATAATTTTGTCGTAAAATAAGTGATGTCTAGTCATTCAGAATATACTCTTCAATATTTTTCAGATATTTCAATACCCATTCAATACGCATCGGATAAGTTTCTAGTGAGTTTTGAAAGCAATTATTGTACAACCGATTTTTTTTAATTTGCAATGTGGAAGCTGATTGTTTATGTATTTAGAAACTGAACGGAAACGAAAACGGAACCCCTTTTTTGAAAACTATAAACATTGATAATAGTCCGGTCAAATTAGACTAAAAAATAGGGGTGAGGTTACAATAATTCCCACCTGGCTGAAAATTGGTAGGATTGTTCAAAACACTATTATAAATGAAATGTGAAAAGTCCTCATCGATCCGACACCTGGAAAAAAATTTACTCCTGGACACGCACAGTTGACTCACACTTGGCTGAAAATTGGTAGGATTATTCAAAACACTATTATAAATGAAATGTGAAAAGTCCTCATCGATCCGACACGTGGAAAAAAAATTACTCGGGGTCAAAGGTCACAACAACAGGTTTTTCATGATTTTCAGCAAAACGGTAAGTTTTATCATAAAAGTAGCTTATACAAAATTATAGATCAGATAATTATCTATAAAAAAAATCTTAATACTTTTTTTCTTAAGAGCCACCGTTTTTGAGATATAACGATTCAAAAAGTTAAGTGTCGAAATAAAAATGAGGGACTGGATTTCTTTTTACCTGAAATTCTGATATTTCCAATATTTTATGTGTGTAAGTATATGTAACTTATGTAAGTAACATATGTAAGTTATGTGTAAGTTACACACTTACACATATAAAATATTATAAATATCAGAATTTCGGGTAAAAAGAAACCCAGTCCCTCATTTTTATTTCGAAACTTATCTTTTTCAATCTCAATTCAAATCTCAATAACGGTGGCTCTTAGGAAAAAAGTATTCAGACATTTTTTATAGATAATTACCTGGTCTACAATTTTGTCTGAAATAATTTTATGATAAGACTTACCATTTTGCTGAAAACTTCCCGTGAAAACTTTGACCCCGAGTAATTTTTTACAGGTGTTGGATCGATGAGGACTTTGTATATTTCATTTATAATAGTGTTTCGAACAATCCTATAAATTTTCAGCCAAGTGTGAATAAACTGTGCGTGTCCAGGAGTAAATTTTATTCCAGGTGTCGGATTGATGAAGACTTTTCACATTTCATTTATAATAGTGTTTTGAACAATCCTACGAATTTTCAGCCAGGTGGGAGTTATTGTAGCCTTGAAAGTCTAAATTGACTGGGCTATAAGTTCCGTTTTTGTAGTCGGCTTCTTTGCTAAATAATGGAAGTCTCAGACTCGGAAAACTCTGAGAAATTTCTTAACTTTCTGTTTCCTTTAAAGAACAATCATTAAATACAGCCGTATCTAACGGTGTCAACATCCCCCTGCGTGCTGCAACGAAACATAAAGAACCCAACGCACCACAAGCGGCGGCTACAGCAAGCCGGTACATGTGTGTAGTAAACGTGTCTTACCGCACAAGTTCATAAGAGAGCTAGATTTCCTCCCCGCCTTAAAGTTACTCTGGTAAGTGGAATATTTAGACCTTCCACGTGTCGACTGTGGTTCATCATTCACACGCTCTGAAATGTTTCCTAGACATGTCATGAGTCAGGCCTCAGGGCCGGCGCATGCTCACAGGCGCGGATACATACGTATACACAGCAAACAAAAGTAATCTGATATCGCGAGTATAAACTGGCAATTACCGATCGCATGATCAACAAACACCTCGATGTATGGTATGTACTATACAAATTACTGGAACCAATTCACATAATGCGCGGAAGGTCTAGAGGGAGTTTCGCAATTTGGAAGAAAGCTACTCGGATAACCTCTGTCGTCTTAGTTCAGGTTTGAGCACTAACTAATACGACCGAAATGGGTAATAATATCAAGCGTAATTTTGCATTCGGAGTGTATCTAGGCCAATCTATGCAATGCTGTAATCAATCGATACACATATAAAATAAATCTTTAAAAAATTACATATAAATAAAAAAGGGATCAAAGCGTCTACAAATAAAAATCAAAGAAGCTGGTACCGACTAGCGGAATTTAGCCATATGACCATCCTAGAAAAAGTTATTCACTCACTCAAAAAATATTTTAAATCAAGTCAAACCACAACGCATTTTCTCGCCATGCCAGAAACTGCATATCTTTATATTTAGAGGACAAGAAGATATTTCAAAGGTTTTATTAAAATTAAATAAGCTCGAGAAGTATTTTTTTTTAAATAAATATCTCAATGTCCTCAACACAACAACAAATTCAGTAACTCAATAACTCATTTGAGCACTTTTCTTTGAGTTTGAAACTATTCTTAATAAGTTGTTACGGTAAATCTCAAAATGAGTTATCGAAGAAAAGATTTCAACTCGAATTTTTATTAATACGTTCATATTTTGTTTTTTAATTTAAGGTCTTAAAAAAATGAAAAATTCTATATTTATTACTTTAAGAATTATTTCCTATTCGAGTGGAATCAATGTGACAGCAAAAGCGCTCGTTGTTAGTAGCAACCGCTCAGGGTCTAGGTTGGCGTCATGAAAAATGTATCAAATAGGGAAAATAAAGGAGTTTTGGAGTTAAAAATAGACAGGTAAAGAGTCTAGAGCGATTCCACAATGTCGTCATTTCTAACGCACTGGCATAGAGATAGCTTGGTGAAGGGGCAAATACAAAACGGCTTAAAAAACTGGAACATATTGGAGCTGGAAGGGAGATTTTGAGGGACTTTGCTTGACAATTCATAAGGCAAAAAGGGGGGAAATATTTATTGGAAAATAGCTTAACATACTGCAAATACTTCAAATCTGATTATGGCTGAAAAAGCCGATGGCAGATATAAAAGTACATATCAGAAAAAAGTAGTCTCCGTCTCGTCCGAGAGGTTACAGAAAATTTCAAGTAATTTGTTACAAGTATGGCGGAGCATTGAGGGATCAAATTTCGTAATGAATGAAACGAATATAAACAGAGATAATTTCCGAATAAGTGACATACGATCGTACTCTGCAATTTTAATATCACTATCGAATTGGATCATGCGGAAACGTTCGTATGGGTAAATACTAAATAATGGAGGGGGGAAGGGGGTAAGGGGGGGAAGGGGGGTAAGGGTAAGGGGGGGGGGGGGTAAGGGGGAGTGTGATGCTGACCTCGTGACGTCTTGCAGGAGCCGCGCCGCCCGAGCGCGCCGCTCGACGCACTGCTGGGAGACATACCTCCTCGGTCTTCCACTGGCGAATCTGGTAATGATAACGGACGTATAGTCCGACATCGTTGAGATCACAGGTTCGATGTTTGTTATGTTCGATCAATAATGTACGAGATATATAAAACACCTTTAAAAAATCTTGTAGTGAGCAACTGACCACTTATCTTTGACTGACACTAACCGACAGCAGCAGTATCCTTAGCAGTACATTATTGACCGAAAAACTTTGCGATCGTGCGATCGTAAAACTCTTTGAAGAGAGCGAAATCGGCGATGGAACTTTCGCAGTGCCTCATGCTATTCTTAAAGTACATTTTTAATTTATTCCATTTTAACTTTTATTGACTACTAGCGGACCCGGCAGACGTCGTCCTGCCCGCTATTAGCGCCACCTACTGGGTCTAATTTTTCTACTTACAAACCTTCCTCTTGATTCACTCTATCTATTAAAAAAAACCGCATCAAAATCCGTTGCGTAGTTTTAAAGATTTAAGCATACATAGGGACATAGGGACAGAGAAAGCGACTTTATTTTATACTATGTAGTGATTAGTGTTTGGAGTAATGTATAAAATAATTTTTGTATTGTATAAAATATTAATGTATAATGTATAAAATATTAATGTAAAAAATGATAATTATGCAAAATAGCTTAAAATAGCAAAATATTGAACATATAGATACAAAATAGTAACAAAACGGCGGTACATACACAACAGCAGCGCACTCACCTCGATACAAGGCGGCCCTCTCGGCGAGGTTGTCCTGCGAGCCGCGGTAGTAGTCGCGCCGCATCGAGCCGCCTGCACACACGCTCGCGTACACTACACGTACACACGCACACACACGTACACACAGCGATCCACTAGTGGCGCCCCACTGCTGGGCACAGGCAGCCTCTCTCATAGCAGAGGGATATAGAGCTTAGACGCGCCATGCTGCTCCAGTGACGGTTCGCTGCGGGCTTTAACGACTATTGCCACATGATAGTAATATGCTCTCCGAGGCACGGGGGTGGAACACCACCAACTACCAATTCCGGGCTGGCACTGAGAATTTCTGACAGAAAAACCCAATAACTCATGATTTTATGCCCAACCCGGGAATCGAACCCGAAGATCCGTGATCCGAAGTCGAACATGTTAACCACTAGACTAAAAATGACATTGCGATCGCTATATTGAGTAACGTACGTAATACGCGCGCGTGTGTGTGCGTGCGTGTGCAACACATTCATAGCAGGACAGACGCAAATAAAAATTCTCGTATGTAATGCTTATAAACAGAATTTGGGTTAAAAAATCTACTCAAATCGATTTTAAAATAGTTACGCTATTCAATATGAATAAGTTACAAACACTGTTTTCTATAATTTACAAGCATCACATACTTTATACACAAAATAGAATGCAAGCCTAATTTCACATTTAGTGCACCACGGGGTAATTAGATTCATGAAAAGAAAAGGTACATACATTTCGAAATAAGGATAATAAAAAAAAAATACAAAAACAATGGCTTTGGGAGGCATTAGCTTCATTTCAACATTTTATACTGCAGCCATTGGATCTTGCTTTTGCTTCACAACTTTGCATACAAACTGGGGCCAAAGAAACATTAACTGCTATTCAAGCTAGCGCTGTAGAGTAGTTTTGGGACTTTGTCTAATGTAACTTGAAGTTAAGTGTTTAGTCTAATTTACCCATTGGAAGGCACATGGTGTGATTTCCTTCCCAAAGTTCATTTGAAATTTTTATGTAGGTAAGTATGTTCTATGAATGATTTTGGAAGTGTAGTATAGTTATTGGCACTGGTCTAAAGGCATGACCTTGAATGTGCAGAAGTTATTTATTGGATTTGTTTAGCTGGGCGTGATGGACACAGAGTCTGATTGATTCGCTGTCTTATCACATCATAATCTGGCTCCCACATTATGATGTGATATGACAGCGAACCAATCACAGAGTCTGCTGACTACTGCCGTCTTCGTATGCACATATAAGAACCTCTAGAGTCTAGAGGTTCTTATGTGTGCATATGCGGACCGGTAAGGAACCTCTAGAGGTTCTTATGTGTTTATATATATGTGTGCATGTTTAACCCCTCGCCCTTTGTAGGGCGAATGAGATAGAGTACGCGTGTGTAACTATCCCCGTCACTTTCCCTCATGCCTTTAGATGTGTGCCGAATGCCGATGGTACATGTGATAGCAGAGAGGTTAGTGTTTGGTGTTGTGTAAGGTGGCACTAACCAGTGAGATTGGTGGAGGAGGGCTGCTTGCTGCCGAGCATGCCCTCGGCCGCCTGCAGCGCTCCGCTGTCCACGTGGATGGTCTTGGGGCGCGCCCGCGCGGGGGCTTTGCCCCTCAGCCGCGCTCCGCCCCCCGCCGGCGAGGGCGCGGGCGCTCCGCTTCCCTTCAGCAGCTCGAGGTATTCCGATTTGTCGAGGACTTTGCCCTGGAATTGAAATGAATCTACCGTTTGAAAATGGTTCTAATTCACAGAATAGAATAGAATAGAAAAGTTTTTTATTCAAATAAACTTTTACAAGTACTTTTGAATAGTCAAACGAATCTACCACTGGTTCGGAATGCCATTCCAACCGAGAAGAACCAGCAAGAAACTCGGCGGTTGCTCTTTTCCAAATTTACAATATCAATATAACAATTTTATGTTAAGTACATGATTGAATTGCCGTCTCGCGCATTGCTGGAACGAGTCAAATCCACGCCTTTTTATCATTTATATAAGTAATCTTCAATTTTATTCAGATAAGCTTTCACAAGCGCTTACGAATCGACAAATGAATCTACCACAGGTTCGGAATGGTGCTTACAATTCCACACATGTGAAGAAGGGCAGACAAAAGTAGCCCCATTTCCGACGGTCTAAATATTCATTCCATTTAGAGCTGTCCAGTTAGTATAGATTTTACATAGAATCGGCACCATTATACGCCCAAAATCAAGCATCGATTTTTCTCGTCAGTATCTAGGCTTGCAAGTAAATAGAATAAATAGTAATAAAAACTAATAATAAATAAACAATAAAAATAAATAAAACTGAAAAAATATTGACTTTACGATTGTTACAAAAGATTTTAAAACTCGAAAATAATTAACTAATTGGCTAATTATATTTACCAAAGAATTAAAGTTAAAGTTTTTTGTTTGTTTCAATTCTTGGATAAGCAATACATACTTACCATATTTTATTCCATACAATCGTTCGACATTTACACACACGACGCTTTGGGGGCAAGTATAAATTAGAAATTTAAAAAACCCCCGACATTCGCCATTTTGTGGTGGTGGCCATCTTGGATTTGCATAGTGCTATTCTACTAGACAAGCCCTTTCATTTGATACCCATATTGAGGGCGTTGTGATAAAATATGTAGTCCGCCATTTTGTAGTGGCGGCCATCTTGGACCGATTTTCATCAAACATAGCTAACAACACTCTCGACTAATTCACCTTTCAAACAAAAAAAAACGCATTCAAATCGGTCCACCCGTTTGAGCGCCACAGGGGAACAGACAGACAGACAGACACACACACACGCACACACGCACGCACGCACGCACGCACGCACGCACGCACGCACGCACGCACGCACGCACACACACACACACACACACACACACACAAAAAAGCAAGCATTCTCTACAAATATGTCCCGTTGACTGACCTCTCTCTCGGCCTCCTCCATCGCCTTCTTGAGCTTGTACTGCTGCAGGATGGCGTGGCGGCGGCGCGCCTGCTCCTCCTTGCGCGCCGCCTTCAGCTCCGCCTCGGCCTCGTCGCGCGCGCGCCGCGCCGCCGCCGCCGCCTCGGCCCGCGCGCGCGCCTCGTCCGCGCGCTGCCGCCGCTGCAGCGACATCAGCATTATGCGCTCCTTCTTGCGTTCCATTTCTTCTGCGGAATTCTGGAACATCGTAGAACATTGTGTCAAGGAAAGGGTTCCGTGTATTTAGCTCCATCGAGTCTATTCATAGAGTATAGAAACACTATAACGTCAAAGTAAAATAGACCTAAACAGCCTTGTTTTAAGACTTGAATCTGTCCAAATGTCCATTGTCTACAGCCAGTGCTCTAAGTAGAAACATATTGTGAAATAAATATTTGTAATACGGAATTTCCATATCCACCAATCTTCAGTTCCGTCTAAATTTTAGGTCCACTTTATTCTGACAAAGTCATTCAACACTCGAAATTCATCATCGTTATCGTGTTGTGCTCGCACTAAGACTGATAAATATCTCTACTTAGACTCAAAAAAGGGTTAAATGTGATATGAATAAGTGTCGTTTTAACTTTGACTCTGTCGAAATCAGTGTAAGTATACTGAAGTTAGGAGAGTTTGGATGCCAAAGAGGTGAAATAAAAAATAATCGAGACAATATTATAGTAAAGTAAAATGAAATATGACTTACGGGATCAGGATTGAGTTCGCCGATGACAAGCGCGGCGGGCTCGGCGCCGGGCAGCCGCGCTCGCTCCCGCGGCGGGGACTGCCTCCGCGCCTCCGGCCGCGGCGCTTCCGTCCGCTCCTCGGGCAGGCTGTCGCTCCACGTGTTCTCGGGACTCCGCTCCGGGCTCGAGAACTCCGCTCGCTCCTTCCTCGGCGAGCCCCGTTTCGCCCGCAGGGGCGGTTTCGGTCGCTTCGGTTGCTCGTTGTCGAACGAAATGTAGAAGCCCTTCTCGTTCGGCTCCTCCCGCTGGTCGAGTCTCTGGAACGAGTTCCTGCCGAGGGAGGGCCTCGTCGGGGAGGGGATGCGGTAGGTGCGCGTGCCCGACGAGATGTTCAACCGGTTGATGCCCTGCCTGAGCGCGTCGTCCTCCGCGTTGCCGATGAAGGAAATGTTCTGGGGCTCCATGTCGTCTGGGGGCGCGGGGCTGTGCAGCTGGTGCAGGCCGAGGGGTTCGGGTCGTTTCGCTTCGGGTATCGAGCCCTGTCGCTGGGGCGTCTGCGAGCGGCGCGGGCTCTGCGCGGGCGGCGACTGCGACGCGACGGGGTACTGGTTGGGGTTTATCACAGTGTAGCTGAGGTGGTTCTGCGCCTCGCGCGCGGTCTCCGTGCCGTTCTGGTACCGGTCCGCGTAGTGCACGGGGAAGGTGGGCGCGGTGCGCTCGTGCAGCCTGAAGCCCTGCGGGGTCCACGTGCGCTCGGCCGGCGCTTGCGGTTGCGGGGAGGGGGACTTCCACGTCCGCTGCGCAGGCTCGGGTTGCTGCGGTTGGAATGGAGGTTGCTGGTGGTTTTGGTGCAGCTGGAAAACATAAAGGACCCAATTAAGCGCTAATCGAAGCACCCTGGTAGTGATGAGCGCTGTGGTCTTTTACTTAAGAGGTCCCGGTTACGCTTCCGCACTAGGGAAGTGGCTAGTTACCACACTACAAGCGAGGCCGTGCTTACAAGCGATTTAGTGTTCCAGTACGATGCCACGTAGAAACATATGCGAGGCCGTATTGAGTATACAGAAGGGCGGGTGACGTGTATACCTGCCAGCCCCTCAGCTGGTCGACGCTCTCCTGCGCGTGCTGCGCCCACGTGCGCCTCTGCGGCGGGCTGTCGTGCAGGAAGAACTGCTGGCGCGCGTACTCCGGCTCCATGTCGCGGAACTGGTAGTGGAAGGGCGCGTGCGCGTGCGCGGGCTGCGGCACGGGCACGCCGTGCTCGAGCAGGTCGCGCGCGATGTGCGGCGTGGAGCCGAACGCGTTGGGCGCGCGCGACACGTTGTGCTGCGAGCTGAACTGGCTGTGCTGCAAGGGTGGAGAGCTGCTGTTAGCTCGTGGTGCCCGACGCACGGGGCCGATTGCCGGTTGTGCCAAATATGCTACAAGATTATAACATGCGGGACCGATTGCCAGTTGTGCCAAATATGCTACAAGATTATAACACACGGGACCGATTGCCAGTTGTGCCAAATATGCTACAAGATTATAACATGCGGGACCGATTGCCAGTTGTGCCAAATATGCTACAAGATTATAACACACGGGACCGATTGCCAGTTGTGCCAAATATGCTACAAGATTATAACACGCGGGACCGATTGCCAGTTGTGCCAAATATGCTACAAGATTATAACACACGGGACCGATTGCCAGTTGTGCCAAACATGCTACAAGATTATAACACACGGGACCGATTGCCAGTTGTGCCAAATATGCTACAAGATTATAACACACGGGACCGATTGCCAGTTGTGCCAAATATGCTACAAGATTATAACACACGGGACCGATTGCCAGTTGTGCCAAATATGCTACAAGATTATACACACACGGGGCCGATTGCCGGTTGTGCGGGGAATCTCTGCTACAAGATTATGTCAACTACTTTGACATGCAAGAGTAGTAATGACCGAAGGAAGAAGTAGTTGGGATTGTGAGTGTTCATTTCAGGGTGTAGTGCTATTGTTATTTTATATTTTTTAACAAAAGTGTTTGTTTCCTTTGTTATAGAATACTTTTTGTGCTATGTCGTGCATCATTTCTCTGTCAGTGCGAACTCAAATTTTAGCAGAATATCCAATTTTTACGTCACAGCCCCCTGATTCCGCCTCCAGGCGGGTTCAACCACCATATCTGTACTCATATAATTTATCCTTCAAAAGTTGTTCTACTAACATTTTACGTCCATCGAATTTATCCAACTGACTGTTAGTAGAACAGAACAGACAGGTTCTTTGTATAGTTTGTTGATATAAAAAGTACGCGGTCTAATAATAAAAATATGCTAATTTACTAATATTATAAGTTTGGTCCTTATTGAAAATACATAGAAGTTTATCCGGAGCAGTAAAGTAATTTTAAAGTCATAAGCTTATTGCTGCGATAGAATCACAAGCGATAACCGCAACCATTGTGTGGTGCTTACATAAAGCTTTAATGCAAGCAATAGATTTTTATTAATAATATCTAATCTTACGTATTGCTAATAAGGAGACTGCTTGCCTGTTTGCTGGAATTTTAGCAACTGTTGCTGTTTTTTCATTTGCTGATGTTGTTTGCTATAAACAATAAAATCAACAATAAAATTAAAAACTTACCAATTGTGGAATGTTTTGTTGATACTGTTGCTGAAAAGCGGATAGTGTTTGCTGTTGTTGTTGTTGCTGCTGCTGCTGGAACATCTGCTTTGCTTGTTGCTGCGCCTGCTGCAACTGCTGCGCCTGTTGCTGTAGTTGCTGCTGTTGTTGTTGCAGCTGCTGCTGCAGTTGCTGCTGGTGCTGCTGCTGCTGTTGTTGTTGCTGCTGCTGCGCCTGCTGCTGCTGTTGTTGCTGTAGCTGGGTTTGCTGGCTGGCCAACCGCGCGATGTCGCTCTGTATATCCTGCAGGCTGGAGTTCATTCTGTAAATATTAGCGCGCTGGCTTTTGTGCTAGACTTAATTTCTACATCAAGAACTTTCGAAAACAAAAAAAGATTACAAAATAAATGTGAAAAGCTAAGTTTTAAAAGGTTTTCAGGCTTTGTCGTCTAAAAGTCAAATGACAAAAAAAGATTTGCTCAGGTCATCATCATCTCAAAAGACAGACGTCCACTGCTGGACACAGTTGCAAGGATCGCCACAGAACACGACCTTGTGCGACTTGTTGAAATCAGTGACTTTCTTGAGATCTTCCACAATTTAGGTATGTAAATACAAAAACAATATAATCGCAAAAACAAAACGAGTTTTTAAAAATGCAACAAAAAAAAGTAATAAATACATTGTATTAATGAATTATATGAGTGCATTTAGAAAAAAAAAAAAAAAAATAAAATAAAAATGCTTTATTTCATAACTAAAGCATTTTTATTTTTTAGTGCATTTAGAAGAGTCCTTACTTAGCAATGGATTGTGTGTACTGCTCTAGCGCCGCGTTCTCAGCGCTCTGGTTGGACGCCTCCATCGCCAGTTCCTGTGCGAATGTTTAACTGTTACAACCAACTTCTATCTCTACGTCTTATTCCCAATAACCGAGGGTCGTCACCCCTTTCCATTAACCACAATGGTACAAGTCACGGCAAATAAGTCTAGCGTTGACCTTCAATGCGCAGAAGTGGAAAATGAGGTATCTCGGGTGTGAGGGGGTCGCGGGGAAGGCGTGGGGATCGTTCGTAAGCACTGATTAGCTCTCGCGGATCCCTCGTAAGCACTGATTGGCTCTCCAATCGTATTGTGTCCCGCTCACTCGTACGACGCTGCGCCCACTTGAAGTTCACCGCTTGACTTACGTGCCGGGGGTTATAGGGGTCTTCTTGTGATGACAATGAGGTGAATTCCTAAACCCTCCCGCACACGACATGGGATAAGGCTGGACTCAACTGAGAGTATGGCTTAATGTTATAAGCTTAAAGTTAAAAACTGCACATTGACTGCAGGCTAACCGCAATTTTGCAATTGGATTGCAGTCCGCCTGTCTGGAGTTTAGACACATACGATACGCATATTTTGAGATTGGTAATCGATGACACATCATTCGAAGATAGACTTAGTTTTTCTAATAGATTCTTATCTACTATTATCGACAATTCAAGCTGGTCAACAGAGGCGATAGGTTTGAATATCTATATCTATAATAATATTATAAAGCTGAAGAGTTTGTTTGTTTGAACGCGCTAATCTCAAAGATATAATAAGGAACGAGAACGATATATATAAAACTCAAAACGATATATATAATACAAATAGATTTATTTATTATGATGAAAGTGTAAATTAGTTCATCAATTATTAATTATGAATTAACACAAATAGTACATTTATTATTTTAGCTAGGTTTTATGTATTTAGTAGTACATATATTTAGTATTTAAATGTGCAGTCTAATACGAGCGAACTTCTCGAAAACTATTGGTTTTCGCGAGTTGCATATCTCTTCAACGAAAACTCGTTCAAATAATTATAAGTCATGCAGTTTATTTACGACGTCATGCTGAGCGGATACATCAAAAATAAATAATTAAGCACAATCAACATTTGAAAAGCTAATGCCATGTGATTCATACACTTCCATAATACATATTTGTCATACAAGGTTTCACGGTCGAAACCTACAACCACAAATAGACCGCATATTTGTTCGCCGCCCACTCGCGGCATGTTTTAGCTTACCCGATTAGGCACAATGCGTCGATGTTTTGCACAATTTATGACTCGGCACATATTTTATAGTGCAATAAAAAATGTAGTTTTCGGATCATTATAACTTAAGGCACTGTTGTGTCTGTGCAATCTAGTTATCTGGTTATATTTAAGGCTTAGAGGTCATGTCTAGCGGAAATCCGCGTACGGACTCTTGCTACAATGTGACATATTGAAATATAAGGGATGCGCCACATCTAAGCAGACAAGATTCTGAAGAAAAATTCGGCGTGCGTTTTCTTATCGCTGAATTTCACCAGAATTTTCCCAAGCCTAAAGCTGCACAAAATAAACAGGTAGTTGTTTGAAAAAGGACGCATGTTTTGGCTAACCTTTCCCTATAGAAAGCGACAAAGAGCATTACTGGAGTATTTGCAGTCCTTCTATGCCTTCTATGCTGATGTACTTTGATCCCAATTTTTTAATTCTAAACAAAGTGCAAGTCTAATAGTCACTCCCTCCCGCCGATTCATCATCGCCCACAACCTAAAAGTACGCCTAGAAGTATTACGTATAGCTCTGTCCTTGTATCAGAGGTCTGGGTATAGTTAAAACACTATTGCTTTATTTAAGTCAACGCTTTAAAACGAAATGTATAAAAAGTGATTCGTCAACTTAAAACTATATTTCGAAACCTGTGAGCATGTAGATATTCAATGAAGCATATAGACAAGCACACACATATATACAAACCACATGGCACTAACGATACACACACATACACACAGCTCTTACCTGCGCGTGCTCCGCGGGGGCAGCGTCGACCGGCGTGCGCGCGCCCTTGCCCTGCAACACGTGCAACCGCCACCGTAACAACACATACGCGCGCAACATGCGTTAGTTCACTACGTCGTACGTGCCTGACTAGACTAGTGAGAAATATATAACATTTTTCTTACTATCTGTCGTAAGTCTTTATACTGACATGGGTACTCAGGGAGTAAAAGATATATACGTATATACGTACTATATAGGTGTTGCTATGGACACTGGTATTAATGTACTGTTGTACACAAACTCTAAACGAAATTGATAAGTCTAAATGTACTGCTATCCCTTTCACAATGTTCCCTGCGGAAAAAGATAGCATTACATTTAGAATTGTCAATGTAGTTTAGTTCAGAGATTGTGTACATCAGAATGGGCACCACTGGCTCCAAGGGCGCATACAAATTAGACTTAATGAGTCGCGCGACAGTAGTGCAGTTGCAACGCATAAGTGACAACTAATCTGAATACTTCATAAGAACTTGTGCCCTTAGTACGAGTTTAGTCATCTTGACAACATTAATAGATTTCGTGCATTGAACGTCAGCGTAAAATGGACCTAAGGTCTTTAGTTTCGTAGTCTCTAGTAGTAAGTCATACTACCTTTCGGGACGCTGGCAGTTGCATGAAAGAGATTGAGGCTTAAGATAAGGCTTTTTAAGTCAATTTTACTTGGTTCATTAGTGTTTCGATTGCTTGAAATCTATCAATGTTTTCTAGATGTCTCGTCTACAGACTCTTAAGGTATTTACGAGTTATAGTGAAGACATATTCTATGGCGAATCAGCCGCATCATGGCCCTTACTTTTTCCATATGGATCTCAGTATGTCATCTGATTAATTATTCAGAAATCAGCAGTCTATGATGTAAATCCTTTAACAGGAACTTGGTACCGTTGACAATATTAACGTGTAGCTACTCGGGTTACGCTTCTTACTGCCTTCTTAGAGAATATTTTTTCTGATGTTGTATTTTTTTTTTTCAATTCATATTGGGTACGGATGAAGACACAAAATGTGTTAATGTATGTTATTGTACTTAATACTGAGAAATACATGATTAAAATTGCACACATGCTGACCAACTGTGAAAACGTTACGACTGTCATTAAAATACGTGCGATAAATAATTATAAGACAATTAATGTCCTGATAATGTACGTAGTGAGTTGATACTGATTATAAAAATATAATAATTCCAAAACGATTTTTTGAAAGATGTAATATGACATACTATACAGTGTTGCGTCGCAAAATATTCATGATTTTATAAACTGTAACATGATCAAGTAATACATAAGCTGCCCTAGTCTACACAACGCATGACTTTTATAACGCTAAAATTAAGCAGTTTGAAAAATAATTACAATTTTGAAATGGAAAGTATAAAATAGTATTTTACTAATGTATGCGTTTTTACATTGTTTCAATTATGCGACATAAAAAAAAATCGTTTTAAGACTCCCGAATGAAAGCTTTATAAGCATGAACCAGTCCTAAGAATGCCTGTGCACGTAAAATGTCAATAGAACGGAGCGATATTGCCTATAGATTTTCTCAAGTAAGATAGGTCTCAAATCTAATTCATATTAAATGACAGGGGCTTTTCAGTAAAACGTTCTATTATCTTTACAGGAACTATTATCGTTTCGTCCAGTCTGTCTATCTTGTCCACAATGGCTTATACAGTTTTAGAAACTTTTTTCAGGTACTGAAGCGTGACTCAAATTATGAATAAAAAAAATATTTTTCTCAGGCCCCATTCCATTGACATGATGCGACCTCTTGGACGGCGAATTTTAGCACTGGGCATATTATTTGTATCAAAAATACTAAAACAAAACGTATAAGTGAAAAATAAATCTATTTCTAAATAATAAAATCGGCGTATTTAAACTCGGCCACTCACCAAAGAGGCCAACTGGTATTGCAAAAACGCATCCTAACAAAATAGAAAAATATATTTTATGGGTGTTCGGAATAAAAGTGTACACATAAATTATGTATACTTAGTTTAATTTTCTAACTACGTAAAAACGGCCCACAAAAATTTCAAAAAACATCAAAAGAACTTCACAAATTTTCCAATTCCCAAAAACTATCAACATCCACCCGTTTAGGTCTAACTACAGATCACGCTTCAGTGCATGTTCTCGTCCAAAGCGCAGGCCGGGTCTAGAGAATAAAACCGCGTGCGGTTTGTGTAGAATCGCGTGCGGTTTGTCTCGAACTGCGCGGCTTGTACGTGAACACGCAGTACACACAAACACAACATTATAACAAATCAAACGGGGACCTACGACATTTAATGTTCGTGTTGGATATCGAAGATAACCGAATTCGTTTGTTTTAGGGCCTGTTTCACCACCTTCTGATAAGTGTCGAATAGCTTCTTCAAAACTTTGGTCACTTGACATAAAGTAAGAAAGTGATCAATCTTACGTTTAGGCTATCCGACACACTCAGAAAGTGGTGAAACAGGCCTTTAATGTTGTACGTTGCGACGACAGACCAGTAAACAAGTCTTCATGTCATATTTCACGACTCAAATTGAATTCTGTCGCTGAACAACACACCACCTCGAAGGCTAGATTAAAGTTTTTCGTCTGTGTTTAGGACACTTAAACAAAACGTTCGGCTGAATTTCATCGGAGATGCTTTACTACAGGAGAATACTGCACTCTTTCGGTGGAAGCCGATGTAGTACGGCAGCCGAGGAACAATGATTAATATAACAAATGATAACTAGCTGATTTTTTGTATGCAGCTTAGTAAATACTTGTATAATGAAATGGCTACATAGTCCTACAAATTCAAATTCAAATTTCTTTATTGCGAATATGGGTAAACAGTGGAGATGTTATAAAAACAAAAAGGTACAGCCAAATTTAGTGAAACGATTTCCCACCCGAGTGAATCGAAATTTTTAACACCTGTGTACTCGAATACGGACCTCCATCGCATAGTTTCATAGATAAAAAAGTTGGTCGTCTCGTCGAAACGAACCTACTCACGAAAATATAGCTTGTTATTAATCACTAAAAAATTTGTTCCTCGGCTGCCAGACTAATGCTCCAACCGAGGGGGCTGTGATCGTAGATTGATTTGCTACAGGAGAGTAGTGCACTTTGCGGTGGAAGGCGGTGCCCCAACTCACCCTGGTGACGGCCTGCAGGAAGGCCTGCTGGCCCAGCTGCTGCCGCTGCCGGCTCACGGCCAGCTCCATGCGCAGCTTGTCCTGCTCGATGCGGCGCCGCTTCTCCTCCAGCTTCAGCCGGATGTTGTTGAGCTGCGCCGCCATCGCCTGGCCGCCCGTCGGTGACGTCGCCGCGTCTTCCGACCCGTCCTCGCCATCTGGAATATTGAGTTATTCCATGTTATTTTTTTAGTACATTAGTTATAGACTAGCGGTCCGCCCCGGCTTCGCCCGTGGTACATAATATAATATAGCCTATAGCACTTAGGGATCATGTACATATCCAACGGTGAAAGAATTTTTGTAATCGGTCCAGTAGTTCGTGAGATTAGCGCGTTCAAACAAACAAACTCTTCCGCTTTATTATATTACTAGATGATGCCCACGGCTTCGCCCGTGTGGATTTAGGTTTTTAAAAATCCCATGAGAACTTTTGATTTTTCAGAACAAAAAGTAGCCTATCTGTAGTAAGTAGTACCTAACCCCTCCACAAAACGGAAAAATTCCGTGGGATCCTTACGATTTCGGAATGCAATTCCTTACAGCATCAGGGTTGAGGTGTTGGACATGTACCTACTCGAGGTCCATTATATATATAAAGCTACTTGAAGTTACGTACTGATCACCTCTCCTGAACAATTTTGTATGGGACTTTTTCACCATACTTTTTGTGTGTGTAAAATTCAAAAATATAAGGTCTACAAAATTATAGAGAGACCTGGACGTGGAAAACTGACTAGGATGCTCTAAGGGATCTCAAAAACTATCAGTCGGAGAGGTACTGTCCCCAAACAAAAAATGTTCAAAACCTTGGGCCATTGGGTGAACCGGTAAAAAAAATATGGCCACCATACAAAAAAAATTTCGTCTCCATACAAAAAATTTCCTAATTTTCAAGAGGCTCTGCAGAACAATTTTGTATGGAACTTTTTTCCCTTCACTACTTATGTGCGTAGAACTTATGGGTCTTCCTTCAGAAAATTATGAAATTACATGAATGTGGAAAATTTACCAGAGTACCTCATGGGTCCTCCAAAACTACCAGTCATACAGACATGGTCCCAAACAAATGTTATTAAAGACATTGGGCCATTGGGTGAACCGGTAAAAAAAAGATGGCCGCCGAACAAACAAAAAATTTCTCCATACAAATTTTTTGGGTAATTTTCAAGAGGCTCTCCAGAACAATTTTGTATGGAATTTTTTTCCCTTCACTATTTATGTGCGTAGAACTTATGGGTCTTCCTTCAGAAAATTATGAAATATTATGAATGTGGAAAATTTACCAGAGTACTTCACGGGTCCTCCAAAACTACCAGTCATACAGACATGGTCCCAAACAAATGTTATTAAAGACCTTAGGCCATTAGGTGAACCGGTAAAAAAAAGATGGCCGCCGAACAAAAAAAAATTCTCTCCATACAAATTTTTTGGGTTCTTTTCAAGAGGCTCTCCAGAACAATTTTGTATGGAACCTTTTCCCTTAACTATTTATATATGTCGAACTTATGGGTCTTCCTTCAGGAAAATTCTGAAACGTCATGATTGTAGAAAATTTACCAGAGTACCTCATGGGTCCTCCAAAACTATCAGTCATACAGGCATGGTCCCAAACAAATGTTGTTTAAGACCTTGGGTCATTGGGTGAACGGGTAAAAAAAAGATGGCCGCCGAACAAAAAAAAATTCTCTCCATACAAATTTTTGGGTTCTTTTCAAGAGGCTCTCTTAGACATTTTTATATGAAACTTTTTCCCCCCAATACACGTATAAGTAAATAGAACTTAAAGATTTTTTTTTCACAAAAAATACAAAATGTAGTGAATGAGGAAAAATTACCAGAGTACCCTAACGGCCCTCAAAAACTATCAATCATAGAGGCATGGTCCTGAAACTAAAAATGTTCAAGACCTTAGGCCCTTTGGTGAGCCAATAAAAAAAGATAGCTACGTTACGTTAGCTAATTCGTGTCAATACAAAATTTCTTTTTAATTTTCAAGTGGCTCTCCAGAACATTTTTGTATAGATCTATTTTTCCACTAAACGCATGCATAGAACTCATTAGTGTCCTTTCAGAAAAGATACGAAACGTGATACCAATATTTCTTTCTATCTTTCAAGAGACTCTCCAGAATATTCTGGAATTTCTTTATTTTATGAATATTGAAGAGACGACAAGGCCCGCGAGCTGCTTGCAGCTCGCGCACCGAGCGCAACACTAGTTCAACAATAAAGTCTTTAATTGGTATCCCCAATATCAATTTAAATAACCGACAGTGCCTAAATCCTATTAGTTTTGGGGATCAGATCCCCTACAGCATCAGGATTGAGGAGTTGGAATCCAAATTTTTTGTAGGACAGTGTCGCAATGTTTCTCTATCGATTAAAAAAAAAATTACGCAAATCGGTTCAGAAATCTCAGAGATACCGGTGTACATAGGTAGAAAAACACAACTCCTCCTTTTTTGAAAGTCGGTTAAAAAAGTAGCCTATGTTACTCCCTGGTTAATTCTCTACTTGTATGTGAAAGTCCCGTCAAAATCGGTTCAGCCGTTCCAAAGATTAGCCCGTTCAAACAGACAGACAGACAGACAGACAAAAATTTTAAAAACGTGTGATTCGGTTATAGTATCGTTCAAATAACCATATGAGCTTAATATGAGGTCAGTTATTTCGATATTACAGACAGACACTTCAATTTTATTTATTAGTATAGATTAGTATAGAAGTATAGATTTTTCATACATTTTATATGGTACCACCGCACACTGAGCACTCGAGTGGCCGCGTTCGAGCCACAAGAATAGACGACTACGTCACCACTAGTGGTCCAGTGTGGAGGAGCTGGAAGTCTCCAAAGCATTGGTTGCACACAATCTTTAAACTAAACGGGACAGGTCTAAAAAGTAATTCTCTTTTACAATTTTCTATGCAAAAAAGCAAAGCACTGCTGTTCAGTTGAAAGAGAGAGAGAGAGAAAAAAAAAGGCGTGAGTAACAAATAAATAAATTTTAAATATCGAGAAGTCCTTTGCTAACCCAACTTCGCTCCGGAACTGTCGTTTACAATCACTTCGACAAGCTTCCGTCCCATTCTGAACGTGCGCCTTTAGCGTGCACTATACCAAAAACAACAGACAAACAATTTAAAAAAAAAACAACAATACTGACTGGGCTGTTGCTCGTGCTGCATGTAATGCTGCTGCCACGTGATGGTGTTGGCGGCCGGCGACGAGAACGACGACTTCCGCCGCTCGGGCTCGCCTGCGCCTGCGCGACCACACCGCCATTTATATAGTGTTAACATTTTACATTAAAAACCTTCATAAAATACTCTTAGCTCACTAACTCACTAGGACACCAGTGGTGGCGCAACCAGTCACGCTACCAACAAAATGTACAAAGCTCTTTGGAGAGTGTCTAACCTGGTGTCCGCTTTGTTGCTCAACAATTTGGTGGCGACAGCAACGATCACCCCGCTGGTGGCGCATGGCGTCCTAGTGAGATACTGATCTTAAACGTCACATGCCTTACTTGTATACCGTTAATGGTAGTGTCACATACTATTTTACTTATATTGTAATTACTCAATTAATTCTTATGTTTTATTTAAATAATTATGGAGTCTAAAAAGACTTAGGTGCTGATTTTGTTATACATAACTTCTAAAATAAACTAAATTGATAGGTGTCTAATATAATGCAATAATTTTACGCAGGGAACATTGTGAAGAGAAGCACAGTTATAAATAATTTTCTATTAAGCACTGTCAATTTAGTTTGCTTTGTCTCCAAAGCAAACTAAATTGACAGTGCTAGTGTAGACAACCTAGTTTGGATTAACACAAGATTTATTAATTTAATGTTCATTATGATCCTTTTCAACTATCTAAACAACAGCAGCCGAATTATAAAAGAAAAATGTATTAAAATGCACTGAAGCTTTTGCGGGGGTTTCGTTTAATTCACAAAAGCTTTTAAGAGATCATAAATACGAACTATGACGAACAATCTGCTTTGTTTGAAGTAATTTTAAGCATATTTTAAATTAAGCCAAAACTTTTAGCATATTGAAATTTAAGCTGACATACAAAAACACACAGACTAAAAATACACAACGTCTATATTAATAAAAGTGCCAAAATAATGTCCAGTTGCTGTCAAAATCTATTGGCTGCTGGTGTTGCAAGATGCACAAGCTGTATCATATTATATTATCATCATTATTTTATACTATGGGAATATGTGGTCCGTTCGGAATATACGGTTTAATCTCATATAATATGAAGCGTTTCAACGAATACCAATTTACGTATGAAAAATAATATTACTAAATCGATGTTTTAAAAATAAAAAAAAATCTTTTAATAAAAAAAATGTAGCAGTAGAAACCAAAGAAGACCTTTGTATTTTTCGTCTGTTGTTGGTATGTAACAGCAAAGCTTCAGAGCCGTCGAATAGATTTTGGTGTAATTTGCATTATCGCAACCATCTGGGGGGTAGATATACGTTACGATTTAATAAGGCTCAAGAAAAATAACTAATTTTGATACTCTGTTACATACGTCATACAAAGTTGTAAAGGAAAATATTTAAATAAGTAAACTAATTAAGACTATTGCTATTTCGATTGTAGCCAAAATTACAACTGAAACTTCGAAATGCTTAATGTAGACAGATGGACTCTATTAGAAATATAACGCAGACTGCAAAATGACAGTTTGGATTCGAACTATAATTTTGCAGTTTGCGTGCATTCCGTCCGTCTTTACTCTAGAGTCTAGACACTAAAGTAATTCCTTCCTTTTCGCAATATACCCAGCTCAAAAGCATGGCTGGGTTTTATTTAGCCTTGTCAACATAGCCAAGTCAAAAGATTTGTTGAAAACTGAATTAGGGCACGTTCCCGTTATTTCTATACTAATTGAAGCATAAATTTATGATTTTCGCACATACCCTGTTGATCCCCGTTGCTCCTGATCTTGGTGAGATCGGCGAAGCTCGTCTTGGTGACGTCACCGTCGGGCGCGTCGCGTTCGTTCAAGTAGAAGCCGTCCCCACCACCTGTGAGAAATAAGGTGAAATTCTGAAGTTCTGAAATTCTTTATGAATAAATGAGATTACTGACCAAAGCTGTCGGTCCACTGGGGGAATCGAGCGGCACAAAAAATAATAATAGACTGCAACGTAAAATGATTAGTCGTCAGCGATAAGTATTACAAAAACACTACCTGCCTGCGATTATTGCAAAAAATACAATCGAATGAATCGAACAATCGATTGTCGATTTATTCGTCTTAACAAGCAACAATCGAATAGACATCGATAGTCAAAATTGAAAATAAAAAAAATCGAAAACTGAAATTAATCGAGGTTAAGGGCCTGTTTCATCGCTTTCTGCTAAGTATTGAATAGCTATCTACAACTTTTGTCTTTATCACCTATCCGCTACTTATCAAAAGGTGATGAAACAGGCCCTAGGTCTACGAATGCGGAACGCACGTTCAGAACAGAATAAATAAAAAATTACCAATCGAACAATCGAAATCCATCGATTATATTCTTCGATTATTTAATCGTTATTAGATTGCTATCGAAGAATTCGTCCATCGCTAGTGTAAACGCACAAACGTACCCTTATAGTTGAAGCCGAGGTTCTGCGACAGCGAGATGGTGTCGCTGCTGAGCTGCCGCTTGATGGGATAGGACGGCGGTTCGGCGGCGTGCGGCTGGCTGTGCTGTCGCTCCACGCTCCGCTCCACGCTCCGCTCCCCGCTCCGCTCCCTGCTCCGCTCCCCGCTCCGCTGGCGCTCGTCGGCGGCGCCGTTCTGGTAGTCATCGTGTATGAACTGGATGGAGCCGCGCGAGTCCTGCCGCGACGAGCGCACGGGCGGGTTGTGCTCGATGGGGCCTGGGGACGATTTGCCGATTTGTCACAATTTGCTGAAGAATATTACGGCAGTGTCTACTTCTCTTTCATGTCCCTCTGCTGGGCACAAGCCTAGAGAGGGATCAAGACCCACCGCGCGGCTGCAACGCGAATTGGCGGACTTTAACGACTATGGTCATATGATAGTGATAATAACCGAAAGCGACGGCTTAACGTGCTCTAACTACCAACTCCGGGTTGGAATTATCAACCAAACCAACCTCAAATAGAGAGAGACACAGTGCGAGTCAGAGAGATAGAGACAGAGTATGAGTCAGGAGAGAGAGATAGCAACATAGTGTGATTCAGAGAGTGTGAGTAAGAGTGAGAGACAAAGAGTGTGAAGACAGAGAGAGAGAGAGAGAGAGAGAGAGAGAGAGAGAGAGAGAGAGAGAGAGAGAGAGAGAGATTCAGAGAGAGAATAACACGAATTTAAGATTGCTAGATGAGACAGTTTTTTATCAACATATACCTATAGCACTTGTAAACATCATCATTACAGAAGCAGGATAAGGTTTAATATTAAAACTACTTTAATCAAACTATTATTAAAATATCTTTATTTATCACCCGCACAAACATAATTAATATCGAATTACAGATTAGTTTAACTGAGATCTCTTTTCAAAATCTATTTTATACTAATTAATTTAATTACACTCAGCCAAGTCCAAAATGGCAGCACTTTATTCGATTTGGGTGTGATTGCTATCGCAACCCTCAATCAAATATCACGACCTAGATGCTGAAGCATCTAATAGTCGGTTGAGTCTCTGAAGGAGACTGAATTCATGGCTTCGAAGTGCCCGTATTTATACCAATAATTCAAGATGGCGGTTCGCGCCAATAAATGAATCAAATGTCAGTTTATTCTAACATATTTCAATTATGAAATTAATATTATAATCTGTAAATTCTAATTGAATTTCAACAATAATCTGACACACTAACCTGCAGGTGCAGATATTTTCCTGACATTGGTGACAGTGGCGAGCTCCTTCTCCGGGTTCTTGCCGGCGAAGTGCAGGCGGTCCTGCGAGCCGCCGAAGTTCTCCACCGTCAGCTGGCTGTCGTCGGTGACGGAGGAGCGCCGCGAGCGCCGCCCCGCGAAGCTGCTCTCGCGCGACTCCGCCCAGTTGGACGGCCGGCCCGCGGTCCGCTGCTCCGCTGTGAACACTGTTGACACCCCAACACTAAACATTAACACTGCACAACGCTCAAATATAATGATCGATTTCAAAATCCAACGATTAAATATTGACTCCCATATTATAATATCCCCATTTCTCAAACTTTTGCCATTTTTTATTTATACGTATAAGTTAATTTATTTCAGGACCCGTAAATTACGCGAAATAGTGACTAGACAGACAGAATGCAAGCGGGCAGCAAAATTGCAGTGCAGATTCGGTTATATTGCAATCGCAATTGCCCAACCGATCGCATTGATCGCTGAATCGCAAGCATAGCACAGCATCCTAGACATAGGATACTTTTTCTACCGCAAAAACAGAGGTTTCCCACGGGATTTTTTAATAATAAACTTTAATCTACGCGAATAAAACTGGCTAGTCGGCTAGTTATTAATTAACAAAAAATCTCACTGCTGTCCTCATCCCGCCTCGCCATGGCCGACAGGGTGGTGATCGCCTTCCGGCTGTGCACCACGAACTCGTCGCGCTGCGGGCTGCAGCTGCGGCGCTCGGGCGTGGAGCACGACGAGCGGCTGGCGGGCCCGCGCGGCCGCATGCCGCACGCGGACGGCGACCGCGACACTGAATCATTAACCATAAATATGTTCATTTAAGGTTGATTTTAGTTTGCTTGCCGCATGCCGCACGCGGACGGCGACCGCGACACTGAATAATTAACCGTAAATATGTTCATTTAAGGTTGATTTTAGTTTGTTTGCCGCATGCCGCACGCGGGCGGCGACCGCGACACTGAACAATTAACCGTAAATATGTTGTTTTAAGGTTGATTTTAGTTTGCTTGCCGCATGCCGCACGCGGACGGCGAGCGCAACACTGAACAATGAACCGTAAAGCTGTTATTTTAATGTTGATTTTTGTTTGTTTACTAATACTCACGTCATGTGAGTTGGCTAATATGCAATAGCCTATGATCCGCGATTTTGATATAGGAAACCTATTCGTGTGGCTATTTTAGCAGTGGAGAATGAACTGTATTTATATCCTTCAATAGGGCCTAATTTTGCAAAAAAATTCACAATAATAATAATTTTATTTACCAAATGTTTTTAGTATGGAATATTTGGAGTCAGGCTCACATGACTATTCTTTAAACATATTGAATAGGAATCTGGAGAAATCTATTTCAAAATTGAAATTCTAGTTGAAATATAAACAATTTTTTTATTCACAATATTTGTATACTTTTGTAATCAACTTTTAAAACAGAACGAAGATGTTACTAATCAGTTTGAGATACTCATGAAAAAAACAGACATTCCTTATAGGTGTCACGAAACTTACTCAGGATAGAAATCGATAACAAATTAGAATTATTTGGCGATTTCTGCTGATTCAAAATTATTTACCGCACATTTTAGAAGGTCTAAAATTCCATACAAGATCAATTTTAGAATGAAATCGATATTATGTAACGAAATGAATTAAGATAGCGCATTCTAATGACACAATTACAAATAACTACAAAGCGATGCCGAAAAACAAACAAAAAATCACGAAAGATAATATAAATCCATACATTTAAATAAAATAATAAGCTATCTAAAAAATCATCGAACTCCACTATGGTGATCTACGAAAAATCGATAATAATAACTACTAATTACACATTCGTGTCTTAAATAAATTATATTTTTATTGACATTTTTAAATCCAAATATTAAGTCAAAATATTCTGGGAGTCCTGAGGACATAATGTCAATGACTCCACGCGTGGTCTAAAAGTGCTGGAGAAAAAGAACATATAAATGAAAAAAGTTAAACAGAAAGCGTTAGAAGCGCATGCGAAGCTTCGTTGCGTGAAATCATTATTTTAATTTATTGACGAAGCAGATTTCATTAGGAGTTTAATAAAAACTAAGCAGATAACTTAAAAGTGCTCTTTTTTAAATAAATAATGTGAAAGGAAATTTTGGTTTTCACCACTTAGGTATAAGAAACAGTTTGTGCCCTACTGGTCTAGTTTTGAATTAAAAGTACACACACATACACACACGACACACAGATGGACACGGTGACTGATGTGTGGGGGGAAGGCAATACCTAATTAGTATATTCTACTACTAAATATCTAACTATTCTACATATTAATCGAGCGACCATTCGCATTCGAAGTTCGAACATAAGGATACAGTTTAGGGCGTGCCTAAGGACTATTCTCCCTCTTAAAAGTGCTCTAAGGACTACCTCGGTCTGAGAAGAGTTCACAACAAAAATGAATGAAAAAAAATTACAAATAATATACAAATTAAAGCTAATTTTTGATTCTAGTAATAAAAAATCCCTGATAACCATCTGATAACCTATATATTTATGTCGGCATGGAGTCATAGATTATTGCCTTCCCCTCGTCGGTAATGAGCGAGATGATAGTACCTGCGAAGGGCGGCTGCGCGGGGTGATGGGCGGAGTGATGGGCGGGGTGATGGGCGGCGTGGGCGGGCTCGGCGCGCAGGTCGGGGATGGCGGCGGGCGGCGGCGGCGGCAAGCTGCGCCTGTGCCGCACGCCGTGCGCGTTGCTGGCCGCGCCCGCGCTCGCTACAAGCGCAACACGCGCGTCAGCGGCGCGTCCTCACCACTCACCACTCACCACTCACCACTCATCACACAACCACACACACTTACGAATTGACAACGACTGATAACCCTCCCTTACGTGCATACAAATAAGAGCACGCATACGCAATCTGTATGCGCCCGCAACTTTGGGATAAAGATCCATTCACGCTATTGCTAGAAAAGGCTGTATACGTTACTCTTCAAAACGTCCAATGCACCGTATTCGAATGACTGATCACACTCTTCTCTTCTCTTGCAATAGACAGATTCGCTCTCTCTCACTCAAAAACTGACAGAGTAATTAATTAATCACATTACATCCACTCCAACATAATCGACAAATGTTCATATCAACTGTTATCTATTTATTTAACTCGTAGTAATGCATACAATGTTTCTAATAAAAATGTTAATTTTACATCTTTGTGGGTTTTATTTTACATTAATAAATCAAAAGGAATTTTGACAAAATACACTGAGTGCAGCGCTCGCACCAACAATGCACATAATTAGTAGATTTACAGCCAATTAGAGAGAAATATTATGTAGGTAGTAGAAGTGTTGAAAGCATATCCATTCCTCATGAAATAACTTAATCACTAGAAAAATAAGTTATTAGATTTCGACTTACCTGTTTATTATACGCATGTAATAAATAGACATTTTATAACAAATCATAATATAAATGAAATGAAAAAATGAAACATTTCGTCGGTTTCAAAATAAGGACATTCCCTAAAACGTGTACAAAGCCCCATTATCGTTACACTAAATAAATGTTTGCGTTACAAAAGCATTACCGCGTCCACATAAGATACTTTAGTGTAAATTAGTGGGCATATGACCGTTGATATTATGACCACATACTCCCATAGTTCTAGCATGCAATATCAGTATATCGTGAACAGAGTCAGGACTTGTAGGTACTCACCGCTTCCTGGGTATTTTACTGATTTGACCGGATGAACTTCTAACATGTTGAACAGATCTGCTAGCATTGCTATCAAGTTCTGTCGCATCGACCTGGAATTTGAAAAAAAATTACAATTAATAATCATTTATAAATTTTTTCAATATCAACCTTTACCAACAAGTTCCAGTTATGCATTAGAAATGGGTAGGCTAGTAGGACCAGAATTGTTGTATTGGTTAAAATATGAACTTAAGTATTGAATCCACATATAACCTGCGTAATATAAGTCGACCGGTGACCTTCAATGCGCAGAAGTCGAAAATGAGGTATCTCGGGGGGTGAGGGGGTCGCGGGGAGGGCGTGGGGATCGTTCGTAAGCACTGATTAGCTCTCGCGGATCCCTCGTAAGCGCTGATTGGCTCTCCAATCGTATTGTGTTCCGCTCACTCGCACGACGCTGCGCGCACTTGAAGGTCACCGGTCGACTTACGTGACGGGGGTTATACCATGTTGTAAATGAAACCACTACCGGTTTGAAATATTGCTATTACTAACATAAATAGCAGAAATGAATACACATACAATCTGTTTTTCTTTAGCTGTCTTAAAAGGCAATCAAGTCTCTTCTCGCAGAAACGCGTAAACGACGCTCGGTGCATAAGACATTCTTAGCGCCAACTATATTATTAACCCCCGACGCAAAAACGACGGGGTGTTATAAGTTTGACGTGTCTGTGTGTGCGTGCGTGCTTTTTTTGTTTGATAGGTGAAGTAGTCGAGTGTTGTTAGCTATGTTTGATGAAAATCGATCGAAGATGGCCGCCGTTACAAAATGGCAGATTACGTATTTTTTCACAACTCCCTTAATATGGGTATCAAATGAAAGAGCTTGACTAGTAGAACTGCACTACGCAAATCCAAGATGGCCGCCGCCACAAAATGGCGAATGTTGGGGGTTTTTAATTTTTTAATTTATACTTGTTTTTAAGGAAGGATAGAATCCTCACCCCCGCATGTAGGTGACGTCCTCGGGCATCATGTGGAACACGTTGTGGGGCAAGCTGTGCTGGCAGAAGTCGTACACCAGCATCAGGTTGTGCAGGCAGTCCTGTATGGAGGCCATGCGGCCGACCTTCACCGCGGACCGCGGCAGGTCCTCGGGGCAGTAGAACGAGATGAGCGCGGCCAGCGCGGTGCCGTCGCACAGCTCCTGGAGATTCTTCACCATCGGCACGTGGGACGATGTGTTCTCCTGGAACATGAACAATGTAGTTGACAAAATATCATCCACCACCATCACCACGACAGACTCTTGCAGACAGCAGCACAGGCCTCCTCTCTCATAGGAAAGAGGGATTTAGTGCTTATAGTCTAATTTTGAATTCCGTGGAATTCTGCAGACATTTCTTAATGTTACCAGACATAAATCAATTCCCAAAAAAGATAATAAATAAAAATCAATTGCCAAAGAAGAGAGATACTTAATCTTAGAATTGCCGCATGTAAATAAATATGACAAATGCCTGACAGACACTTTGTCAGAATTCCACCAAATTAAAAACCAGACTATATAGATAGATCTGCCACGCTGCTCCAATGAGGGTTAGCAGGCTTTAACGACTAGTCACACGATAGTGATTATAACCGGGACTGCTTACCATGCTCTGCGAGTAGGTGAAACACCGCCAACTACCAACTCCAGGCTGGCACTGACAGAAAAACCCTAACAATTATTAGTACGACCCGTGAATGGAATCCAGGTCCTCGTGATACGCCGTCGAACATGCTGCAGAGACATAATTCAAGTAGGATAAAAACCTCAGCGTCTAGTGTTTCGATATGTGATGTGATGGGATAACATGATCATGTAGTACCTGAGTGCCTTCTCAAAAATATTTTACGCTTAAAAATCTGATAAGTTGGCAGCTATATAACAATGGTTTGTATAAAGGTTGTTGTTTTAGGCTATGTTTTCAGGAAGAATTCAATGTCACAAATTGGTACGAGGCAAATCACACTGATGAAATGCCAACAGTATTCGAAGTATTTCACAAAACTGGGTAGTGTACAAATTAGGAGTGATATGTTTGCATAAATCTCGTCTTTTTATGCTGTGAACCCAGAACCCTTTTGAGATCATTGCCTTTGTTATGACCATTGACTCTTTATTCAAAGATAGCAATCATAGCAAGATAATCAATCAAGCATTAAATATTTTCTACGCCACATTTTACAATGGGCAACGTAAGTGGAAACCAAGAGGGTATGGACATCTGAATAACTTTTCCAATAAATTGTTAACCTTACGTTAGCATCAGTACCTACAGATTACACGTTTGACGTTACCTCAGCCTTATTGAGCGCAGAGCACGCCGTGTTGATCCAGCACAGCAAGCCGTCCTCGTGGGGTATCGTGGACCCCGCGGGTGGTTGAGAGAAGCCGAACCGCTGCGCCGCGGCCGACACCCGGTCCAGCGTGACCACCTCGCGCGCGTCCAGCGTCATCACAGCCTCTATCACGTTAGCATCAGTACAGATTACACGTTACCTCAGCCTTATTGAGCGCAGAGCACGCCGCGTTGATCCAGCACAGCAAGCCATCCTCGTGGGGTATCGTGGACCCCGCGGGTGGTTGAGAGAAGCCGAACCGCTGCGCCGCGGCCGACACCCGGTCCAGCGTGACCACCTCGCGCGCGTACAGCGTCATCACAGCCTCTATCACAGCTAAATGCGCGCTCTGGAATCATACACCAATAACTTAAATATAAACTCTTCAATATGGATTTCAAATCTTGAATGGTGGCCCATTAGCCCAAAACGTGAATTTGGGAATGCCATAAGCCAATGAGCGAGTCGTGTAATTGGAGATATATTATAGCCTGTGATTATAGCTAAATGCACACTTTGGAGTGCCAAATATATAATAGCTATGGCACATACATGTAGATCTCTTCAGTATTGATTCAATATTTGATAATATAGATTCATGAGAGAGTAAGCAAGCCAAAGTAGATTTGGGTTGGTTATTATTAATATGTCCAGAAGAGAGACGTAAGCACTTCCCTTCGTCATCCGTCTATCATCGTACAAGGAAAGGTGGAGAAAAGTAGAGCGCGCGAAAGGTCTCCCATGCAATGAACTAAAGTTCCAATCAAATTGCGGGACATTGTGAGCCGAGGTAAACCTCAAGAACAATATAAATGATGACCACGACTGGTCTATAAAGAGTAGCATGACAAATTAGATTTCTCTGTATGTATGCAACTAAAACAAACATGCCCTTAATACTCACGCAAACAAAATCGCGGCTAATAGGCTACAGAATAGAAACCAGCAAATCGCATCAATTTGTTGTGATACCAACCATTGATCACGTGCATGACACTAGTATAATCTTAATCCAATAAATGAACGACACAATGGGAGCAAATCTAACTGTTTACTGTATAAACTAACGTTATTGTCTACCTACCACGGTGCTTATTCAGTTATCTGTAGAACAATCTCTTGACTAAAATGGCAGAAGATCGATCTCATCACAGCTCAATTATAAAGGCTTACGATAGGAGATATAATGCGTAAAGTTAATATTTTGAATGAGAAAGGCAGCGCGCCAACCCGCATTGGAGCGGCGTGGCGGGTCTAAACTCTAAATCCCTCTCTCCTTTAAGAGAATGCCCAGTGCTGTGCCTAGCGGTGGGACGTTAAAAGGCTGTAGTGGTGGTGGAAAGGCTGTCTGTTTGTCAAGTCTTCACGGTACAGCCACTGAACCAATCTTGACGAGATAGCATAGAGATAGCTCAAATCCTGAAGACAAGGGCATAACCTAAATCCATGAAGAAGGCTAAGAGCTATTAACATAAAAATCATATTATTTTAATTTGTCCTGGAGAACACATTTACATAGTAAACTTCAAAACATAACTTAACGGCCTACAATCGACCTCATCAATGCTGAATACAGTCCTTATAATTTGCCAAATATACAGTTAAAATCCGCTTATAGAATTCTGCACAGATTAATTTTATCAAGGAGAACATAAATTAAATTATATGCTGCAATCTCTAACGTAGGAGGAACAATACCAATTTATCTGCTACTAGCGGTCCGCCCCGGCTTCGCCCGTGGTACATATATAGCCTATAGCACTCAAGGATCATGTACATATCCAACGGTGAAAGATTTTTTGAAATTGGTCCAGTAGTTCCTGTGATTAGCGCGTTCAAACAAACAAACTCTTCCGCTTTATTATATTAAACTAGCGGTCCGCCCCGGCTTCGCCCGTGGCACATAATATATAGCCTATAGCACTCAGGGATCACGTACATATCCAACGGTGAAAGAATTTTTGAAATCGGTCCAGTAGTTCCTGAGATTAGCGCGTTCAAACAAACAAACTCTTCCGATTTATTATATTAGTATAGATTAAAAAATACAAAGTACTTTTTTTAGAGGTATTGGCAATCCTCAGAAATATGTCGGAATATGGCGTGGTTGACGAAGAAACAAACATTGCATGTCTCTGTTTGTGTGTCCCCAATTACAAAAGTCAACGATCAAACCGAAATAACATACGTTAATGTACTTGACTTGAAGTAAGAGTGACAAAGAATTATGTTTACTTAAATGATTGAAAAACTTGAAAGTGTTACGTATTTATAAAGAAGGATTTAATTTATTTATTTAATCACATACAATATATACGTATTATGAAAGATTGCCATCTACAATGCCATTTAATAAAATTTCGTGTCGGAGTCTCTCCACAGTTTTCCCTATTTAAATCCACCACATTCATGCTCCATCATCAGACCTTGTCCATACTGTCAAAACGTCAAGTCATGTATCAAAAAATACAGAAAACTGCTTATTTATTACGGTTGTACTATTATCGCAAAAACCACGACCCGTTTGCATTATTATCGTACCTACTCCTAGCGCAGGCTCTCCGCTTTGTTGGAGAGGAAAGGGGAATATTAGTCGTGTTCTTTATATTTGAAAAAATCCTAAAATATAGATGTTTGGATCTGTTCAGTATTATGATGAAATCAGACTATTTCATCATAATCCTGCGACATAGACAAGGATGTTTCGGATGTCCTTACCATTTTGAGCGGGTTGGTCTGTATGAGCACAGTCTCGGTGAGCGCGCAGTCGGGCGGGTCGGGCACCTGCACGCCCTTGCGCGCGAGCGTCTGCAGGATGTTCCAGTGGTTCAGACTGTGGTAGTTGGGGTCCGAGTACATGTTGGCCAACGCGAGGCAGTACAGTTCCTTACCATTTTGAGCGGGTTGGTCTGTATGAGCACAGTCTCGGTGAGCGCGCAGTCGGGCGGGTCGGGCACCTGCACGCCCTTGCGCGCGAGCGTCTGCAGGATGTTCCAGTGGTTCAGACTGTGGTAGTTGGGGTCCGAGTACATGTTGGCCAACGCGAGGCAGTACAGTTCCTTACCATTTTGAGCGGGTTGGTCTGTATGAGCACAGTCTCGGTGAGCGCGCAGTCGGGCGGGTCGGGCACCTGCACGCCCTTGCGCGCGAGCGTCTGCAGGATGTTCCAGTGGTTCAGACTGTGGTAGTTGGGGTCCGAGTACATGTTGGCCAACGCGAGGCAGTACAGTTCCTTACCATTTTGAGCGGGTTGGTCTGTATGAGCACAGTCTCGGTGAGCGCGCAGTCGGGCGGGTCGGGCACCTGCACGCCCTTGCGCGCGAGCGTCTGCAGGATGTTCCAGTGGTTCAGACTGTGGTAGTTGGGGTCTGAGTACATGTTGGCCAACGCGAGGCAGTACAGTTCCTTACCATTTTGAGCGGGTTGGTCTGTATGAGCACAGTCTCGGTGAGCGCGCAGTCGGGCGGGTCGGGCACCTGCACGCCCTTGCGCGCGAGCGTCTGCAGGATGTTCCAGTGGTTCAGACTGTGGTAGTTGGGGTCCGAGTACATGTTGGCCAACGCGAGGCAGTACAGTTCCTTACCATTTTGAGCGGGTTGGTCTGTATGAGCACAGTCTCGGTGAGCGCGCAGTCGGGCGGGTCGGGCACCTGCACGCCCTTGCGCGCGAGCGTCTGCAGGATGTTCCAGTGGTTCAGACTGTGGTAGTTGGGGTCCGAGTACATGTTGGCCAACGCGAGGCAGTACAGTTCCTTACCATTTTGAGCGGGTTGGTCTGTATGAGCACAGTCTCGGTGAGCGCGCAGTCGGGCGGGTCGGGCACCTGCACGCCCTTGCGCGCGAGCGTCTGCAGGATGTTCCAGTGGTTCAGACTGTGGTAGTTGGGGTCCGAGTACATGTTGGCCAACGCGAGGCAGTACAGTTCCTTACCATTTTGAGCGGGTTGGTCTGTATGAGCACAGTCTCGGTGAGCGCGCAGTCGGGCGGGTCGGGCACCTGCACGCCCTTGCGCGCGAGCGTCTGCAGGATGTTCCAGTGGTTCAGACTGTGGTAGTTGGGGTCCGAGTACATGTTGGCCAACGCGAGGCAGTACAGTTCCTTACCATTTTGAGCGGGTTGGTCTGTATGAGCACAGTCTCGGTGAGCGCGCAGTCGGGCGGGTCGGGCACCTGCACGCCCTTGCGCGCGAGCGTCTGCAGGATGTTCCAGTGGTTCAGACTGTGGTAGTTGGGGTCCGAGTACATGTTGGCCAACGCGAGGCAGTACAGTTCCTTACCATTTTGAGCGGGTTGGTCTGTATGAGCACAGTCTCGGTGAGCGCGCAGTCGGGCGGGTCGGGCACCTGCACGCCCTTGCGCGCGAGCGTCTGCAGGATGTTCCAGTGGTTCAGACTGTGGTAGTTGGGGTCCGAGTACATGTTGGCCAACGCGAGGCAGTACAGTTCCTTACCATTTTGAGCGGGTTGGTCTGTATGAGCACAGTCTCGGTGAGCGCGCAGTCGGGCGGGTCGGGCACCTGCACGCCCTTGCGCGCGAGCGTCTGCAGGATGTTCCAGTGGTTCAGACTGTGGTAGTTGGGGTCCGAGTACATGTTGGCCAACGCGAGGCAGTACAGTTCCTTACCATTTTGAGCGGGTTGGTCTGTATGAGCACAGTCTCGGTGAGCGCGCAGTCGGGCGGGTCGGGCACCTGCACGCCCTTGCGCGCGAGCGTCTGCAGGATGTTCCAGTGGTTCAGACTGTGGTAGTTGGGGTCCGAGTACATGTTGGCCAACGCGAGGCAGTACAGTTCCTTACCATTTTGAGCGGGTTGGTCTGTATGAGCACAGTCTCGGTGAGCGCGCAGTCGGGCGGGTCGGGCACCTGCACGCCCTTGCGCGCGAGCGTCTGCAGGATGTTCCAGTGGTTCAGACTGTGGTAGTTGGGGTCCGAGTACATGTTGGCCAACGCGAGGCAGTACAGTTCCTTACCATTTTGAGCGGGTTGGTCTGTATGAGCACAGTCTCGGTGAGCGCGCAGTCGGGCGGGTCGGGCACCTGCACGCCCTTGCGCGCGAGCGTCTGCAGGATGTTCCAGTGGTTCAGACTGTGGTAGTTGGGGTCCGAGTACATGTTGGCCAACGCGAGGCAGTACAGTTCCTTACCATTTTGAGCGGGTTGGTCTGTATGAGCACAGTCTCGGTGAGCGCGCAGTCGGGCGGGTCGGGCACCTGCACGCCCTTGCGCGCGAGCGTCTGCAGGATGTTCCAGTGGTTCAGACTGTGGTAGTTGGGGTCCGAGTACATGTTGGCCAACGCGAGGCAGTACAGTTCCTTACCATTTTGAGCGGGTTGGTCTGTATGAGCACAGTCTCGGTGAGCGCGCAGTCGGGCGGGTCGGGCACCTGCACGCCCTTGCGCGCGAGCGTCTGCAGGATGTTCCAGTGGTTCAGACTGTGGTAGTTGGGGTCCGAGTACATGTTGGCCAACGCGAGGCAGTACAGTTCCTTACCATTTTGAGCGGGTTGGTCTGTATGAGCACAGTCTCGGTGAGCGCGCAGTCGGGCGGGTCGGGCACCTGCACGCCCTTGCGCGCGAGCGTCTGCAGGATGTTCCAGTGGTTCAGACTGTGGTAGTTGGGGTCCGAGTACATGTTGGCCAACGCGAGGCAGTACAGTTCCTTACCATTTTGAGCGGGTTGGTCTGTATGAGCACAGTCTCGGTGAGCGCGCAGTCGGGCGGGTCGGGCACCTGCACGCCCTTGCGCGCGAGCGTCTGCAGGATGTTCCAGTGGTTCAGACTGTGGTAGTTGGGGTCCGAGTACATGTTGGCCAACGCGAGGCAGTACAGCTCCGCGTTGGCCAACCCACCCACTATGGGCGGCTTTAAGTGCTCTTGCTCCTGAAATTACAAAAAGATAAATCATTATTTATCACACTAATATTATAAAGGCGAATGTGTGTGTGTGTGCGAATAGCTGTGATGGCCTAGTGGTTAGGACGACCGACTTCTAATCGGAGGTCGTGGGTTCGATCCCGGGGCACGCACCTCTAACTTTTCGGAGTTATGTGCGTTTTAAGTATTTAAATATCACTTGCTTTAACGGTGAAGGAAAACATCGTGAGGAAACCTGCATGCCTGAGAGTTCTCCATAACGTTCTCAAAGGTGTGTGAAGTCTGCCAATCCGCTTGGCCAGCGTGGTAGACTATGGCCAAAACCCTTCTCACTCTGAGAGGAGACCCGTGCTCTGTAGTGAGCCGGTAATGGGTTGATCATGATGATGATGATGATGAATGTGTGTGTGTGTGTGTGTGTGTGTGTGTTTATTACTCTTTAACGCCGCAACTTCTGAACCGATTTGGCTGAAATTTTGAATGGAGATAGATTATGCCGTGACTTAACACATAGGCTACGTTTTATCCTGGAAAATCCACAGTTTTATTTTTATTTTTTTTATTTATTTATTATTATTTCTTTTACAATATGAACTTATAACTAACTTAATTCCTACAAAACCGATTAATTCGGTTTGACTGTAGTAGTCTCTTATATAACAACTACTTGTAATTAGTAATAACTAGTGATATATAAATTATGAATACAAAATCACTACATAGTATACAAGTGTAAATTGAAAATTTAAAAACCCCCGACATTCGCCATTTAGTGGCGGCGGCCATCTTGGATTTGCAATAGTGCTATTCTACTAGTCAAGCCCTTTCATTTGATACCCATATCAAGGGAGTTGTGAAAAAATATATCATCCGCCATTTTGTAGCGGCGGCCATCTTGGACCGATTTTCATCAAACATAACTAAGAACACTCTCGACTAATTCACCTTTCAAACAAAAAAAACCGCATTCAAATCGGTCCACCCGTTTGAGCGCCACAGGGGAACAGACAGACACACACACACACACACACACACACACACACACACACACACACACACACACACACACACACACACACACACACACACACACACACACACACACACACACACACACACACACACACACACACACACAGACACGTCAAACTTATAACACCCCGTCGTTTTTGCGTCGGGGGTTAAAAACAAAGTCTCTTTCTCCGTCCCTATATCCCTATGTCCCTATGTCCCTTTGTACGCTTAAATCTTTAAAACTACGCAACGGATTTTGATGCGGTTTTTTTTAATAGATAGAGTGATTCAAGAGGAAGGTTTATATGTATAATAACATCCATTAAATAGTGGAGAAATACTGTTATTTTTGAGGTTTCTAATGTGATGTCGTAAATAATTACATTTTTTCCGCTTACATTGCAAACGCAGGCTGAACCCTACGAGATTTATCAAAATAATGTACTAAGTATTGTACACATTGAAAAGGTCTACAGAAAACTCCGCGATGGTATATGTCTATCTCTTATGGATATCCCACAATAAAATTTTTTTGTCATTTACTTTTTACGACAAATAATGGCTAATTTTCGAAGCGATTTCATCCAATACAGCATTAATCCTTATCTAATTAAATACCTTAAATACATTGTTGATTTAATATAAATCCATATGGCCTTTTACATCATATGATTTAAATGAATACTTTCGAAGATATTACAGATTTAAAAATTGCGGCGGCGCGGGCGGGAGCGTGCCTATAAGCGCTTCGGTGGCCGCGGTTCTCCCTATAATAGCCCAGTGTCGATAATTTTTGAAACCAAAAAAAAAAATCACATTACGTAGGATGAAACCCATTGGAAAAGGAGGAGAATATTATAAAAATACAAGGAAAAATAATTTACGGGCGATCTGAGCTCGGGAAAAAAGGGGAGGAGTTTTAAGGGTAAAAAACGGTTTATCTGGATTTCCGGCTAAACTAGAAGTCCTATGGAAAAAAATTAAATGGCAAAGTTGTAGGTAATAAAAAGATCTACAACTCTTATATTTACACTTTTTTCACATAACCTCAAAATTTATGTGAAAAGTTCAAAAAACCAAGTTTTTGGTTTTTTATTTTTAACTTTAAAAATAATTTTTTTTTTTTTCACGGAATCTGGTGAAAACTTATTTTTTATGTCCCAAATACACTGTAATTTCTTTGATTTGAAATATTTAGTTTTTCTCCTTATTTTTGACTTAATATCGACTTAATTCTGACAGCTGTCATTGTCATTTACAGATGAGTTATTTATATGGAGAACAGGGTTATCTACGAAGTACGATTTTACCCCAAACTACTTTAATTCCCTGTCAACATATAAAGCTCTAAGCCGCTTAATAATATTAATAGTTTCGCCCTAAAATAGAAATCGCTAAGAGTGGAAACTAGAAATTGCACACTAACAGCAATAGAAAACAAAAGAAGCACATTGAAAAAATTTATTGAAAAATGGAAGTCGAATGACATTATCACCATGAAGTGTCTGTCAGGCATTTGTCATAATATCTACATGCAGCAGTTGATTTGTATTTGCATAAGTTTTGTTTTTTTATCTTTTTTGTGGGAATTGTTTTATCTCTGGTAACATTATGAAACGTCAGAATTCCACGGAATTAGTAATTCGGGTATAAGGTGAGATATAGTAAGTTCATTGTGGAAAATATCGTAAAAAGTCAAGCCGCCTGGGAACTTTCATCGAAAACGCTGCCTAATCCCTGAGCGGGTAGTAGGTACCTACGCATAATATGCTCTACTACCCGTGCGAAGCCGAGGCGGGTCGCTAGTATAATAATAAATAATTCCCACGGGATTTAGAAAAAACCGAAATTTATAACTACAGCTATAGGTAGATTACTATAGCAAACTTCCTTGAAAGTAGGTATAAAGGTTGGAAAAGGGAGCGGGAACGGGAACCCGAAATCCAAGATTCCCTCGGGATTTGTGAAAAACCGAAATTTTTTTTTACTATATAATTTTAGTCAGTTCTACACGTGCGTGCATAATAATCGATGTTTTGAAATCATTATAAGTTAATTAAAATCAGTGAATCGAGAATTTTTATTGATACAGAAAAATTAAGTAAACTGTACGTTACATATATTATAATTTGAAGGATTCTGCAGTAATATAGTTTTAAGGATTCTGCGGCTTGTTGCTGTAGAATATTGATTGAGCTAGTTAAACGTTGACTCAAACTTGGGTTCGTTCGTATAGTCAGCTTCCGTGTCTCACAGAGACCACCGTGAGAAGTCTACCTATTCCTATTGGCTTGAATTCTCATTCACCCGGTAAAGTTCTCATTTTCAATTTTTTACAAACGAAATTTAAATTTTAAAAACTTCATTATTGTTTTGGGCAACCTTTTCATAACTTTGCTAATTTTATAAGAATGATCGAATACGGTGTCTACTCGTACCACGTTTCTACGGGCGCAATAGACGTCAACATAATATTATATAGGTATTTTCTTGTTATACGAGTATCTTTCATGTTACGGCATACTTACCATGAACCAGTGCGATATTAGCTGATATGCCCTTGGGTGGCAACCAAGGCAACCTTGGTTGCCACCCAAGGGCAACCGGGAGGTAGAAATCCCATATATTATCTACCATTCTATCATCCAGGAGGTCCGGTTATGTTAAAGGATATTTTCTCCCATTAAGCAAAAAAGAGCAAGATGGACCTGATTATCTTGTAGTATCAGTTATGTTATGTTTACCTACCTATGTTATGGCAAATGAGGTATGTGGTCAAGTTGGATATTTTTTTGGAAAAAGTTTACACACAGTCATCGTAATAGCGTGGATAAGTGAAATAAAATAGTAACTGTTGCAGGGTGTGACAACGTTGCGTCATACAGACCTAGAGACCAGCCTCGCGCCGGCGGGTGTGGTCGACGATGACGTCACCAGTTAACAGCTGGGATTCATTTGTTTTGTGCGTCTGAAGTGCATTGCAGTGTCGTGCGACCTCCCATCAGATAGCGATCTTATTGATCACTAGATGATGCCCGCAACTTCGCCCACGAGGATTTAGGTTTTTCAAAAATTTCACGGGAACTCTTTGTTTTTTCGGGATACAAAATAAACTATAAATTTCATCCAAATCTGTTAAATTGTTGAGCCGGAAAAAGCTAGCAGACAGACAGACAGACACTTTCGCATTTGTAATATTAGTATGGGATTAAAGAGTTGCGTTATCGTACAGAACTAATGTAATGTCATAATGTGCTGTGTAATGTGTCACAAAAACGGTGATGCCACACTGCGCGTTGCTTCGCTTGGTGTCGCTGCGTTGCTTCTGCGCGTCCTACATAGAAAAGTATGTGGCATGCCACACTATGCGCTACCAAATGCCACTTGTTACATTACAATAGTAACTTGGGAATTGCGATACAATCGGCATACAATACGGCAAAATCACTACTTCGCGGCTCCGGAACACGCCGTGTGTTATCGATCTAATCCCTAGTAGCTCAACTTTCTTTCGAACTTCGGATCGTTCCTATCTGTCGGGCTAGTGTCGCTAACCTATTTTGAATATAACACCGATTGCAGATCTTGTATTTGTGATGATTTATATTTATTTATGTGGGACCTCTGTATCATTTATTGATGTGGGCATAATACCAAGAAACTTTTCTAAAACCAGAACAATCATGAAATTTTCCGATCTCTTCCCAATTAACAAAGTGGTATAAGAAAAAGATATACCGTACCAAATTAATTGCTTAGCACGAAGCATAATATTATCAACAAAATTGTTTATGTTAGGTTCAAAGACGGAATTCGCTCAATGAGCGAAAGAACTGCTTGCATCGCGTTGTGGCGCCTCTACAACATCAACAACGCGTGTTTCGTGTAAGGCATAATATGGCGCCCACACACACACACACACACTGGGCAGTGGGCACGCCCACAACGCCTTGTTTGTGGCAAACTCAAAAAGACCACGACGCGAATTTCGTATCGCGGATTCTGTGATATCATTATAAGACGGTAACGCGTTTCGGTATTTTCAAAAATTCATAACGTGTTTGGAACGCTAGCTGGTGCAAACTCTGCGTGACAATTTCCTTATGGTCAAAAACCATCATGTTATGAATATAAATATAAAATTGTCAAGTTTTTGAAACGGGCTACGGCACTAGAATCGCTTTGTCGTCCCTTTATATATTTTAGCTTCACCTTTTCGACCATTGTTTTTTAAGGCTCGATTCGTCCAGTACCTCGAATGCGCTATGGCTTTTTTAATTATCTACTAATAACATAAAATTCAGGATACGAAATTCGTGGAATGGTCGTTTAAAGTTTGTTTTTTTAAAGTGCCATTACACAAATAGGTAACATGTTGTCAATGATTGAAGGTGTCACAATGCGTTGTGAGGTGATTTTTCGCTCAGTGAGCGAATTCGGCCTCTGATCCTAACATGAATAAAACGAACAAGTTTTCCCTAAACTGTGTGTTACAACAACCAAATCTCCATCTCATTAGCTGTGAAGCGCTAAATATAGATACTCTATCGTAAAGTAGATATAATATACTGACCATTGACCATGTATAAAAAGCAGACCTCACAGTTTTCATTTGTGATAACAACTTTTTTTTTCTATTACTCAGCTTAATGCTTTATGCAACCGCAAAATATACTCGCTACAAGTTAGCCAATTAACATATTAAATTCATTCACGCTAATAATAAATTAATTGCTATCATACCAAGTAGAAACATACCACGTTAAAGCAATAAAGTACCTACCAGTTTCCATTCAGTTAGTTTTTATCTTAATCTAACTTATACATATTAATTCATATTGCATATTAATAAGAGATTAATATGAAGATAATTATAAACACCTATACATATTTATTTATCTCTTTTAAAGGACTTTAGGTAATTCAAAAACTTATTTATAACTATTAGAAAATAAAAAAAAACCTTCTGTAAGGCTTGATCTCATCCAATGCTCTATACATATAGTCTACACCATAGAGTAGGTAAATACTAAATATAGTGAGCATTCGGCGCATTCATTTAAAAAGAACAATTATATTAAGCTTGGCTGCTTTACGAACTTACTTTAACCTTGCTTTTTAGGGTTCCGTACCCAAAGGGTAAAAACGGAGCCCTATTAATGTCACTCGGCTGTCTGTCTGTCTGTCTGTCTGTCTGTCTGTCTGTCTGTCTGTCCGTCTGTCCGCCGGTCACAGGTCTCTAGCTTGCAGACGAAATGAGTTACAAACCTGAAATTTTGGTATTTGGTGTAAAACGTTGACCCAAAATCAAATATTGAATTAAAAATTGAATTAAATTATTTTTCAGGGGGGCTCCCATACATGAGAAAGGAGCCGGAAAAAAAAATTTTTTTCTTACCCTAGCTTGTGGGGTATCATTGTTTAGAGCTCATTGAGTAGAGTACGAATATATATTTTTTTAATTTTTTGCTTAAAAAGTAAGGAAATGGGAGGCCATCAAAGTTGTCAGTTTTAGACCATTTTTGTGACGGGGGCTATCTCAAAAACTAAACTAGTTGGGAATATGATATTTCATTATATTATGTACTATATGCTCTATTTAAACAACAAATACTGAAAACAACGATTTATTAAATAGTTTATAAGCTGTGACCAAAACAAACGAACTTATTTTGCGTTTTTCTTTCACGGTTTCTTGCGATGTCTAACTCGGAAATTAAATATTTCTTAGACCCAAAATATTATATTGTTCATAATTATGTACAGAACCCTGAAAGAGCGAGGCCCGACTCGCACTTGGCTGATTTTTATATTTATCGAAATATAGAAAACAAAGTAATTGTTTAAGTAAAACAGTTCAATTAAAATTAAGTGCCAAATTCCTCACCGAATGGTGTCAATGAACTTTAGAATTAATTAGCCACAAGACCTGTTGTCTGTACCCTGTTGACTAGACAAGTTTCATTGGAAATACCTACTATTGTCTGTTACAAAATTAACTATTGTTTCAATAATTTCTTGCTTAATTATTATTTATATTTAATCCCTCGTTAAGTTAGTGGTAAGAAACTCATTAAGTTTATAAAAATTAACATAGGTAGTATTTTTACATAATTATGCTTAGATAATAATTAATAACTCTGTTACGTGAGCTCAAAGTTCAAGTTTGCAAAAAATAATCTTACTGATGACTTAAGCGATTTAACATTCTAATAAAGTTCTAATTGACCGCAGTTTAAAAAGAATAAGTTTACTTTCATGATAATGTAAAAATAAATAATCATACACGTTACATCATACATGCAAACGGATTAAGCCACGTGCCTCAATCGGACAAATCCAATAAGAGAGCAATGCTACACGGCTGCGATAAAAAGACGCAACAAAGCTGCGAGCGGGCGACAAATTGTGCGGCGGCAGCCGGCAGCTGGGGGCTGGGTTGCGGGTCAAGGAGAGAGGCGGTCGGGTTGTTGTCATTTGAATACCTACTCAACAGTCTGCTACATTTAGAGCTTTCATTTGAAAAGTCTTCTTTTCTTCTATTATGATGATTTTTTTTTAATTACTCGGAAATTCCTTGGTTTAGCCTACTTTACTTGGTTCACTTACAAGCCACGGCAACCTTAACCAATACTAGTGCTTATAGATATTTACTGAAAACCATGCATTTTTTTTGTATGATAGATGAGTTCTAACTTCTAAGTTGGAACGCGCTTGCCTAGAAAATGCCTATCTTGCCTTGAAGGCATTAGTTTTTTCTGTATCAGCTCCAAATCGATTCATTGAAGTAGGGGGCGAGGATTATTTCAAGTTAATATTAAAAATGGTTTAGTAATTCCAGTAAACACAATAGTGCAGTCAAATTTGACTCCAAAAGTGGCTAAAATCGCAAACAAACGGCTAGTTCTGATTTTTTAATATGTTGTTAGGACCACTACCAGTAGTGTAAATCCAATTTTGCAGCTTCGAAAGACCTGTGCTAACTTTGCAGCACTCGAAAAACCGCGAAATTTTCGCACTACTTTTGGTTTTTTCAATATAAGTCCTTTAACTATGGGTTTAAAAAAATATATTTTCTATACGTTTTTAAAGAAGATTAAAATTGCTACAATTTAAGACCAAAACTAGCTCTTTAAATTCAATATTTGCTGAGATACAGCTCTCCAAAAATTGACAATTAATTCCGAAAAAGTGAAATTTTAAGATTTGGTCAATTTTAAACCCCGCTATCGGGGAAAATACTCATTTTACAGATAAAGTTAATTGAAAAGATGTTGTAGTAAATATAATTAGCTTTAATTTAAACACTAAACGACGTCTTTAGCCCATATAGTTTACTTATAAATTCTAAAAGTTTAAAAAATGGGAAAATTGCAGTTTTCTCTTCAGTTTGTTTTGAATGTAGTTTGAAAGAAAAAACCATGTACACCCACAAGAAATATGTATTAAAACTATTACTAAGTATTTATATTTAGTATTTATAATGTTATTTATTCAAGAAAAAAATTATTTATATTATTATTGATATTCATTGATTTTTATGAAACATATTAACCTGTATTAAAATGACATTATGAGTTCCGAGCAATATAAGTCGTAAACTACGCATTTTTTTAAATATTTTCTATACATTTTTAAAGTAAACTAAAATTGCTACAATTTGACACCAGAACCAGTTCTGTAACTTCAATACTTGCCGAGATACAGCTCTCCTAAAAAAGAACTTTTTCCAAAAAAAGTGAAAATTTAAGATTTGGTCAATTTTCGACCGCCATCTTGAGGATAATACTCATTATAAGGGTAAAATTATAGTCAAAATGTTGTAGTAAATCTAATTAGCTTTAATTTAAGGGTAGAACGACGTCTCTAGGCCATATAGTTTACTCACAAACCTTAATGAACAATTATAACCAAAAATAATATCTTTGTAATGCAGGTTAATATGCTTCATAAATATCAATAAAATAAGATAAATAATTATTTTTTTTTTTCATAAATAACATTATGAATACTATAATAATAGATTAAATGTACATTTCTTGTGGATGTTCATGGTTTTTCCTTTCAAGTTACTCACAAACCAAACTAAGCAGAGCAAATTTACGAAAATTGTTTTCCCATTTTGTGGACTTTTAAGATTTGTGAGTAAACTATATGTCCTAGAGATGTCGTATTACCCTTAAATTAAAGTTAATTAGATTTACTATAACATTTTTACCTATAATTTTACACATAAAGTGAGTATTATCCCCAAGATCGCGGTCGAAAATTGACCAACTCTTAAATTTTCACTTTTTTTGAAAAAAGTTCAATTTTAGGAGAGCTGTATCTCGGCAATTATTGAAGCTACAGAACTGGTTCTGATGTCAAACTGTAGCAATTTTAGTCTACTTTAAAAATGTGTAGAAAATATTAAACAAAAATGCGTAGTTTACGACTTATATTGCTCGGAACTCATAATGTCATTTTAATACAGATTAATATGTTTCATAAAAATCAATAAATATCAATAATAATATAAATAATTTTTTTCTTGAATAAATAACATTATAAATACTTAATTTAAATACTTAGTAATAGTTTTAATACATATTTCTTGTGGATGTATATGGTTTTTTCTTTCAAATTACATACATTCAAAACAAACTAAAGAGAAAACTGCAATTTTCGCATTTTTTAAACTTTTAGGATTTGTAAGTAAACTATATGGGCTACAGACGTTGTTTAGTGTTTAAATTAAAGCTAATTATATTTACTACAACATCTTTTCAATTAACTTTACTTGTAAAATGAGTATTATCCCCGATATCGGGGTTTAAAATTGACCGAATCTTAAAATTTCACTTTTTTGGAATTAATTATCAATTTTTGGAGAGCTGTATCTCAATAAATATTGAATTTAAAGAGCTAGTTTTGGTCTTAAATTGTAGCAATTTTAGTCTTCTTTAAAAAAGTATAGAAAAATATTTTTTTAGAAACGCATATTTTAGGACTTATATTGAAAAACCCAAAAAAAGTGCAAAAATTTCGCGGTTTTTCGAGTGCTACAAAATTAGCACAGGTCTTTCGAAGCTGCAAAATTGAATTTAGACTACTGGTAGTGGTCCTAACAACATATTAAAACAAGCTATAATTTAAAAATTAAAAAAACCCGACTGCCATGCTAAAAAACGAACTAAAAAATTAATAAACTACCACCGTACCACTTACAGTGTAGTTGTTATTTATTTTGTTTTTCATGATTTGTCACTCCAAATTGATTTAAAACATATAGATTGTATACATTTTCGTACTCGCCTTTTAAAGCCCTTTATTTTGATACCCCACTCGAGGGTCTTGAAGAAAAAAATTTTTTTCAGCCCGCACATTAAAGTGCATAACATTCGCCATTTTGATTTTTTATGAATTTTATGTACCCAATAACATTTGCGCCGTCAAGACAAATCTAATGACGTATAATTTATCAAAATAGGTTGAGCCGTTAAGTAGTTACGAACTGACATAGGAAACGGTCATTTTCTACGATTTATCACTCCAAATTGGTTCCAAATATATAAATTTATACATTTTCGTATTTACCTTTTGAATCCCTTTATTTTGATACCCCACTCAAGGGTCTTGAAGAAAAAAATTTTTTTCAGCTCGCATATTAAAGCGCATAAAGTCCGCCATTTTGATTTTTTTTAAAATTTAGGTACCCTATAACACTCGCGTCATTGAGACAAATCTAATGACGTATCATTTATCAAAATCCGTTGAGCCGTTGATTAGTTACACGCGGACATAGGAATGGACATACATACACATAGGTGAAACACATACCCAGTCGGGTAAAAAACAGAACTAGCCGTTCGTTTGCGATTTTAATGTCAAATTTGACTGGCGTACAATGTATTATGCGTTTTCAGAAGAATGCAAAATATAATTTTATCCAGATGATTTCCAAAACACTTCTGTGTTTCATCATCATCATGATCAACCCATTACCGGCTCACTACATAGCACGGGTCTCCTCTCAGAGTGAGAAGGGTTTTGGCCATAGTCTACCACGCTGGTCAAGCGGATTGGCAGACTTCACACACCTTTGAGAACGTTATGGAGAACTCTCAGGCATGCAGGTTTCCTCACGATGTTTTCCTTCACCGTTAAAGCAAGTGATATTTAAATACTTAAAACGCACATAACTCCGAAAAGTTAGAGGTGCGTGCCCGGGATCGAACCCACGACCTCCGATTAGAAGTCGGTCGTCCTAACCACTAGGCTATCACAGCTTATACATACTTCTGTGTTTGTCTCTATTTATTTCAATAATGGTCTAAGCAAGACATTCTGGCTAATTCTGTTGTACACATTCTCTAAATCTAAACTAAAATGACAGGTCTAAATTGATTGCTATCTCTTTCACAATGCTCCCTGCAGAAAAGGATAGCACTATTTTTAAACCTGTCAATTTAGTTTAAGTTTAGAGATTGTGTACAACAGAATTAGCCACATTGTGTGCGTACTTACTTAACTAAATATTATGCTTCTCTTGAATTTCTAAAGAAAGCCAAATAATATTATAATAAACTATCATTATATCAAACTTATATATATCTTAATTCGCATCAAAACAGAGGAAATAATTAAGAAATCAGAATATCATGAATCACAAACAAGTAAAAGGTATGGAAGCTGAATGTCGAGAGCGGTTGAGTCAATCGGAACAGTCGATTTCATACTGTTGATTCATTTCAAATGTAACTGTTATTTATTGTGGGAATCACTTTAGCGAACTGGTTTTATTTAGTGCGTCTAATATTTATAATTCTTACAATATTAAATAAATTACAAGATAGCATAGTTCACCTATGCTCGGTAGAAATACATAAACTGAATAAATCTCACAACTTTTGCGGTAGAAAAACTTAGATAGGATTATAGCTTGTCTACAGCCATGTTATCGCGTGAGTGGTCCCCGACTTTGTTCAGTAAATTGCAGTAGGACAAAAAGGCGAATCTATTACAGGTCAGAACACCCTTCGGTAGGTGTTTCATTACGTGATATAATGCGCAAAAAAAACGAAACATTAGTACATTAGAATTTTGACCGGACAATCTCCTTTCAAGCACGAGGTCTCTTGTACATAATTTAAAATTTTCAAAAAGAAATAAATGTGTTTCTACGTAGCTCAGCGCTGAACCACAGGTCGCCAAGGTAAAATAATAATTTCCGAGGTTACGAACTGGCAACGTATTCTCATCGCTTCGTCGGAGGTTTCTGCAAATCATACACTATGATTTATGATTGTGTTTAGATCGTAAACTTAAAAGTTAAATAAAGGCGGATCGTTAAGCGGGGAAAAGAAAACAACAAAAGATCGCCGTTTCCCGAAGACGGAAATGGCAGTGACTATTTTTACGGAACGTTGCATTGCCTCTACTATATTTATACTTACTGTAACATCTACCTGCAATCCAATCTCGACCTTACGGACATCACAATCCGGAAAGGAAAGTGACTTAGAAATATCTAAAGGCATACCCAAGACTACTACTACGGCTGTATGTAAGTACATACGGACATAAATATTTGCAACTTGAAAAGTTATAATCTTTTACTAGTCTAAGATGAACTGTGCTAATCCGGAGATACGGCAAGGATAAGAATCACCTCTAGACTGCAGAAGGTACCATGCATACGCAAGCCAAATAGAGCCTCTGTCTATGCTCTATTTTTTAGGGTTCCGTACCCAAAGGGTAAAAACGGAGCCCTATTAATGTCACTCGGCTGTCTGTCTGTCTGTCTGTCTGTCTGTCTGTCTGTCCGTCTGTCCGCCGGTCACAGGTCTCTAGCTCGCAGACGAAATGAGTTACAAACCTGAAATTTTGGTATTTGGTGTAAAACGTTGACCCAAAATCAAATATTGAATTAAAAATTGAATTAAATTATTTTTCAGGGGGGCTCCCATACATGAGAAAGGAGCCGGAAAAAAATTTTTTTTTCTTACCCTAGCTTGTGGGGTATCATTGTTTAGAGCTCATTGAGTAGAGTACGAATATATATTTTTTTAATTTTTTGCTTAAAAAGTAAGGAAATGGGGGGTCATCAAAATTGTCAGTTTTAGACCATTTTTGTGACGGGGGCTATCTAAAAAACTAAACTAGTTAGGAATATGATATTTCGGTATATTATGTACTATATGCTCTATTTGTACAACAAATACTGAAAACAACGATTCATAAAATAGTTTATAAGCTGTGACCAAAACAAACGAACTTATTTTGCGTTTTTCTTTCACGGTTTCTTGCGATGTCTAACTCGGAAATTAAATATTTCTTAGACCCAAAATATTATATTGTTCATAATTATGTACGGAACCCTGAAAGAGCGAGGCCCGACTCGCACTTGGCTGATTTTTTTACTTCTTCAATCTAGACACGTGCGGTAGTCTAACTTTTTCCGATAGAATATAAACCTAAAACAACGAACCCACTGTTCGTAACCTTTTCGTTTTATCACTGAAATAAACTCTAACAAGTAACGCAGTATTGTCTGAATTTTAATTCGGTGGAATTCTGACAGTTGTCATTTTATACATAGGATGAGTTATTTGTATGAAAAACAGGGTTAACACTACCACAAGTTCGATTTTACCCCAAACTACTTTAAATCCCTATCAACATATAAAAGCCCTAAGCCGCGTAACATTATTACTCGTTTCGCCCTAAAATAAAAATCGCTAAGAGTGGAAAGTGCAAACTAACAGCAATAGAAAACAAAAGAAGCAGATTGACCGTTCAAAAATGGAAGTCAAATGACATGATCAACAGAAAGTGTCTGTCAGGCATTTGTCATATCTAAATGCGGCAATTGATTTTTATTTATATAAGTTTTGAATTTATTATCTTTTTTGTGGGAACTATTTTATATCTGGTAACATTAAGATACGTCAGAATTCCACGGAATTAAAAATCAGACTATAGGTATTATTTTATAGGTTTATCTGACTTTCACTGTACTTCTATTATTCCACACATTCATTAGTGGCTATTTCCATCAAAACAGTTCTCGCCGTCGAGGCGGAACACCATGGCGTATACTCGTGAGCGTGTACCATATAAAGGTATATTTGTTTGTATTTTAAACATGAACCGGCGATGCACTCACTAATTCCGTTATGCACTAGGTTATCCTACTAATATTATAAATGTGAAAGTGTGGATGTTTGGAATTTGGATGTTTAGATGTTTGTATGTTTGGATGTTTGTTACTCAATCACGCCGCAACTACTGAACCGATTTGGCTGAAATTTTGAATGGAGATAGCTTATGCCCTGACTTAAAACATAGGCTACTTTTTATCCCGGAAAAGTATTCCTGTGGGATTAAAATAGACATAATCTTCCAAAAACGTCATAGAGGGCGCTGACTGTTCTTAGGTAAATCACGTTCACATAACACATTATTGCAATAGTTTGCTGTGTTGCATGCATTGGCAACACATAGGCTACTTTTTACCCTGGAAAAAATGCACAGTTCCCATGGGATTTTGAAAACCCCGAAGTCTATATCTACAGCTATAGGTAGATTATTATAGCGAACTTCCTTGATAGAAAGTATAAAGGTTGGAAAAGGGAGCGGGAACGGGAACCGGGAATCAACGATTCCCTCGGGATTTGTTCAAAACCGAAATTCACGCGAGCGAAGCTGCGGGCAGAAGCTATCACACATAATCACAATACCAATCCTACTAATCCTACTATCCTACTAATATTATAAATGTGAAAGTGTGGATGTTTGGATGTTTGGATGTTTAGATGTTTGTTACTCAATCACGCCGCAACTACTGAACTGATTTTGCTGAAATTTTGAATGGAGATAGCTTATGCCCTGAGCCCCTGACTTAAAACATAGGCTACCTTTTATCCCGGAAATAATAATATAAATGTGAAAGTGTCGATGTTTGGATGTTTAGATGTTTGGATGTTTGTTACTCAATCACGCCGCAACTACTGAACCGATTTGGCTGAAATTTTGAATGGAGATAGCTTATGCCCTGACTTAAAACATAGGCTACTTTTTATCCCGGAAAAGTATTCCTGTGGGATTAAAATAGATATAATCTTCCAAAAACGTCATAGAGGGCGCTGACTGTTCTTAGGTAAATCACGTTCACATAACACATTATTGCAATAGTTTGCTGTGTTGCATGCATTGGCAACACATAGGCTACTTTTTATCCTGGAAAAAATGCACAGTTCCCATGGGATTTTGAAAACCCCGAAGTCTATATCTACAGCTATAGGTAGATTATTATAGCGAACTTCCTTGATAGAAAGTATAAAGGTTGGAAAAGGGAGCGGGAACGGGAACTGGGAATCAACGATTCCCTCGGGATTTGTTCAAAACCGAAATTCACGCGAGCGAAGCTGCAGGCAGAAGCTATCACACATAATCACAATACCAATCCTACTAATCCTACTATCCTACTAATATTATAAATGTGAAAGTGCGGATGTTTGGATGTTTGGATGTTTAGATGTTTGTATGTTTGGATGTTTGTTACTCAATCACGCCGCAACTACTGAACCGATTTGGCTGAAATTTTGAATGGAGATAGCTTATGCCCTGACTTAAAACATAGGCTACTTTTTATCCCGGAAAAGTATTCCTGTGGGATTAAAATAGATATAATCTTCCAAAAACGTCATAGAGGGCGCTGACTGTTCTTAGGTAAATCACGTTCACATAACACATTATTGCAATAGTTTGCTGTGTTGCATGCATTGGCAACACATAGGCTACTTTTTATCCTGGAAAAAATGCACAGTTCCCATGGGATTTTGAAAAACCCGAAGTCTATATCTACAGCTATATGTAGATTATTATAGCGAACTTCCTTGATAGAAAGTATAAAGGTTGGAAAAGGGAGCGGGAACGGGAACCGGGAATCAACGATTCCCTCGGGATTTGTTCAAAACCGAAATTCACGCGAGCGAAGCTGCGGGCAGAAGCTATCACACATAATCACAATACCAATCCTACTAATCCTACTATCCTACTAATATTATAAATGTGAAAGTGTGGATGTTTGGATGTTTGGATGTTTAGATGTTTGTTACTCAATCACGCCGCAACTACTGAACTGATTTTGCTGAAATTTTGAATGGAGATAGCTTATGCCCTGACTTAAAACATAGGCTACCTTTTATCCCGGAAATAATAATATAAATGTGAAAGTGTCGATGTTTGGATGTTTAGATGTTTGGATGTTTGTTACTCAATCACGCCGCAACTACTGAACTGATTTGGCTGAAATTTTGAATGGAGATAGCTTATGCCCTGATTTAAAACACAGGTTACCTTTTATCCCGGAAAAGTATTCCTGTGGGACTAAAATAGATATAGACTTCCAAAAACGCGATAGATGGCGTTGACTGTTCTTAGGTAAATCACGCTCACATAGCACATTATTACAATCGTTGCATGCATCTGTATGCGTATGCACTTTTTATCCTGGAAAAATGCACAGTTCCCACGGGATTTTGATAAAACCGAAATATATATCTACAGCTATAGGTAGATTACTATAGCAAACTTCTTTGAAAGTGGGTATAAAGCTTGGAAAAGGGAGCGGGAACGGGAGTCGGAAATCCACGATTCCCTCGGGATTTGTGAAAAACCAAAATTCACGCGGGCGAAGCCGCGGGCAGAATCTAGTTTTTAATATTTCTTGAATACCCTAGAGGAGTACTTATTTTTTTATTGTATAATAGGCTTACGCTTGACGACAATCATGCCTGGAGAGCAATGATGAGGTCTAGGTTGGAACGCGCTTGCCTAGAAAATGCCTATTCACTCTTGTTTTGAAGGCACTCAAGTTGAACGAGGCGGGAAACACGGACGCCGGAAGGGCGTTCCACACCCTAGCGGTTCGTATCAGAAACGTTGATCGAAAGCGCTTCGTGCGGGCAGACTGAACGTCAATCACATAGGGATGCCAACGTTCACGACTAAGGAGGGTTTTGTTGAAATTCCATCCGGAAAGGGGTGAAAAGGGGTGGTAAAAATTTGTACGAAGAAACTTTTGTTTACTCCTAGATGCTACACTAACAATGTCTTTGGCATCAGCTAGTTGCTAGTATATTGCAATCAGATAGTTATACATATAAGAAGTTCTGTTCAGCTTGTACTCAGTTTACAGCTCACCAAAAGTTACTTATCAAAACCTCTTTCAATCAATTTTAATCAAATTACACTCTAGAATATACCTAAGAATAATACGCATTCAATTCAATTTTCTATATAAATAAATTTATTAACAAAATGCAAAAGTAAATTGTTCACCAATTGAAGCATCCGAAAATAAATTTAGTATGCACATTGCACATAGCATGTTATATTGAATGAAGCACTGTCATGTTCAGTTATACAAAGAACAGATTAAATGGTCCTTGAACTTGTTGGCATTAAGACTTGCATGATGGACATGCGACAGGCGATCGACGACGTATCGAATCTATCGTATCAACATTAACTGTCTATAAAACTATTGCAAGAGTAAGCGATTTTTGTGTTGTTTGTAAACATAAATTGCAATGGAGTCATGATCATCGTATTGCGTAATTTTCACGTTGTAGGTGTAAATAAAACAGATTGCGACGCGGACGGTAGGTAAATTGTGATGACCAACATCCGTAATTATACGTAATATTTATTAGTCACCCTCTATCAAAGCCAAGTTCTATGTTAAATAGAAACTTAAACGTTTTATAGAAAAGGTTGTGTTATTTGCTCATAAATATGATAAATGTAGCGGCCACAATTCCAAGGTCCCAAATATTGTATCCCGTGGAAAACCGAAATCGAAGTGAAAAAATTGATAGCTTTTAATTTAAATTAAACAAACGAGTAGTTAATTTCAATACACCAAGGGACTGTTTTATCTGCAGTTCCATGTAGCGGGGAACCAATCCCAGTTAAGCCAGATACCGGTGCTATAACTACTAAGCTACTAGTGCTACTACACACACACACACACACATTACTCTAGACTAGTACACATTCTCTAAACTAAACTTAATTTACAGGTCCAAAAATTGTGCTAAACTTTTCATAATGTGCCTTTTACGGAAAAGGAAGCATTATGTACATTTAGAGCTTTCAATGTAGTTTAGAGATTATGTGCAACAAATCTAGTATCATTCTTCACTCAAGACTGGTCACGAAACCTATAAATCTAAAAGATTGATAGAGATCAACTTTGAAGACACTTCGTCTAATGCCTAGAGGCAGTGGCTATAACAAGTGCAACAGCAACAAGATAAGATTTTCAAAAGAATGCTCGATTTTAGATTGCTAAAATAATTACTGAGCGGATGGAACCGACTGCAGAAGCAATTAGTCATAAATGTATTAAGGTGTTAACACGAATAACGGTGTTACCCTACCCAAAATTTTAGTCCAGCTATTAGGCAATTTAAACCGTCACACTACCTCGGTATAAGTAACAACACGCGTGTCCACCGGGCGCTCCCAAAAGCACGCCATTTCAACTGAGAGCCGAGACCCGGCCTCGCGTGTTGAAGCCAGCCCCATATAACTGGATGGATCAATACAATACCGCTATGGTTCTGCTTGAACTTTGCGAATAACCGGCTTTCGTCTCAAGGACGATCCTACCTACCACCAGATGCTTTCCTGTGGTATAAATAGCTTTTGAGTTTGTGTGTGGATCGAGTCTTCTGAGAAGACGCGTATCTTGCCTTGCTTTGTGAAAACCAAGAAATCTAAATGATTTAGGGCCTGTTTCACCACCTTCTAATAAGTGTCGGATAGGCTAAAGGTAAGTATTGTCACTTTCTTACTTTATGTCAAGTGACAAAACTTGTGAATAAGCTAGGCGACACTTATCAGAAGGTATGGTGAAACAGACTCTATCTCGGAAAATGTTATAGACACCCCGTAAGCATTCTATGAGCTAATTTTGTACGTAGGGTACATATATAGTTTTTAGTGCAAAGAATTAAATTCTCAACTTATCCTACCTTACCAGAGAATATTAAGAAAGCTTTATTTATCTATGATCTAGTGACTACGAAGCGTTGGATTGCGATTGCATAGTTACACAATACAAGGCTTTATTCGATTTTCAAATAACTGATAAGAAGAGAGAAGAAGAAGAAGAGAAATCAGTGTGTTAACCCGATATACGTTTATTAGTAATATTATAATATTGTCGATCTAAATAAATATTTATAAATAACTGCGTTCATACCAATACATTTCTGTGCCTCCTGTGACAGGTGATACAAGTCAAAAATCACCATTTTACAGGAGAGCAAAAACAAGATTAAAAAAATTCTAGTTCGCGATCTAATTGAGCTAGGTTAAACTTGAGTGCTTTCTTTTGTAGATAAAAACATTCACTTTCACCGTGTATTTAAATTTTTGCGGTAAATATTATAGTTTTAAAGTAATTCTTGAAAAACCTGTGAGTTATACCTTTTTTAATTTCTAATCAATGCTAAAATTACGTGATAAATGATACAAGTACAGTTAAATTACGTTACACCTATATATTGTCTTCGTGTAAATTGATATACATAAAGTAAAAATATCTAATAACTCATTAGAATATATTCCCAACCCAATGGTGCTCAAACAAAGGATAAATGTAATATCTCAAAGATGAGATTTTTTTACTTATCAGTCCCCTATTTTAACAATTTAGCTGAATTGTATCAGTTTGCTAAAATTTTGGTCTTCTGAAAAATGTGTTAAATAATACAACTCATGTTATACCCCTCACTAAAATGCATTTTTATGGTGCAAATAAATACAAGTTTTACAAAAATAAATCAACGTTTGTGAAACTTCTTCTAAACCAATAATTCACTAATAAAATACTAGCTGATGCCCACAACTTCATTTCGGGTGTATTCTTAGAAGTATCTTATATCGATTTCCAGGATGTAAACTGCAAAAATATAAAGGTTTTTATCTTCAATATGATGGACTCCCACACAAAGATTTAACCCCTATTTCAACCCCTTCAAGCCTTTATTTCGCAACAAAAGATAACTTATGTTGGTCTCCAAAGTCTAATTTATCTCTGTTCCAAATTTCATCAAAATCGGTTTTGCGGTTTAGGCGTGAAAGCATAATATACAGATAGAAAGAGTTACATTCGCATTTATAATATTAGTATGGATTAAGTCCTTACATATTATGAAACTGGCGTTTTATCGAACTGGCTACTATGATCTCATATATCTTGGCGTATTCCAAATTTAAATTTATTTCAAAAGTGGTTTATGTATTTGTTTTTTGAATCTAGTGATTCATTTGTTTTCGCTCAATTTGATTTTTCTTTGACATCGATCTGTTCAAAAAATGGAAAACTTATCGCATTTTTTACGAATACCAGTTCCACAGTGGCACCAGTACTGCAAAAACAATTCGAAGAATTAATGATGAGTATGGGGAAACCCTTACTGTAAAAGAAAGCATGGTACGATTTTTGTTCCGTTTTTGTTCTGGAAATTTTGACCTAAAAACAAACCCCGTGGACGGCTGGAAACCCTAGTTGACAATGAAGAATTAAAGATGATTGTGGTAGCGGATCTATCGCAAACTATGTTAGAGTTAGTGGCAGGCTTCGGTGTGAGTGATATAATAATATTAATTCACTTAAAACAAATTTGAAAAGTGAAAAACTCGAGAAATAGTTACCTACCGCATGAATTGAGTGGAGCACACTGACAAACACGCATTAAATGCTGCGTTACATTACTCAATTGTCACAATAACGACGGAATTTTGAATCGTATTGTTATCAGTGATGAAAAATGGTGTACGACAGTCGGAAATGCTCATCACAGTGGTTGAATCCAAGAGAACTGGCGAAACCCAACTGGTGAAACTGTCCCAAACGAAAGTTGACTCAGAAAAAACTGCTGGTGTGTGTTTGGTGGACCAGTGCTGGTATCATACACTATGGCTTCCTAAGATCTGGCCAGACAATAAAGATAGATCAACAATTTCAAACCATGATGGAAACGTCAGCAGTTAAACAACCGAAACTGGTCATTTCTCTTGCCCAATGCTGTTAACTTAGGTCTTAGACCAACGTTAGACCTCATACTTCACAACAGACAGTCGCTAAATTAAAGGTGCTGCGATTGAAATATCTCCAACACCCATTACTCTCCTCGGGAGTTTGCTTCAACAGATTACTACTTTTTTCGGAATTTAGTCAATTTCTTGCAAGGAAAACAATTCAATAACAAAGTCCTAATATTTAAACTCTGTAAAACTCATGATCGCGCTCCTGAATAAAGCATAGCAAAACAGATATTACTTCTTGTCGGTTGAAACAGTAATCTTGAAGTGGTTGGCTATTGGTACTGTCTTTATTGTAATCGTAATAGCGTAAGCTTTACCTCGTTTCAAACAATCCATAGTCTATTCATTCATCATCCTTGAATTCATTTTGTGTAAGAAAAACGGGGAATATTTTCTTTGGTATGCAAAACAGATCGAACATCACACCACATCAACTTTCCAATGCAAGAGTAAGAAATTGCTTGAAAACATGTTGAATCATAAGTCATTTAGATAACAGTACCTACCTAAACTTTGCTGTTTTGTTTGAAGCTGTATGCACTAGTTGGTACCAATCTCTTTGCAAGTGAATAACCATACTCATGTGCTTCTTCTTACGCTCAATTAACGCATGGTTGGTGTCAATCTCCATAAGAGTATGACTTGACGATTTCACTTGTATCATTTAGCACGTCTCCTTCTTCATACATTTTTTCTAGATTTGGTTTGAGTTTTAGATACAATTCAATTTATATTCGTTTACACAGATAATGTTGATTTGTACTCAATGATACAAGTCGAGATGTATCACTGATCACAAATGAGGCATAAATTTAGATTGTGATTATTAGGTATATGTATAATTGTACCCTAATCAGTTTTGAAAAAAATCTGTTCAAAGTGATATAACTCTAATTATATCAATATTCACGATAAATATACTAAAAATAAAATGTGAAAATTAATATAATTGCACTTATACCACGAAGCACGAAAAATAATGCATGCAGAAAATTACTTATTGAGGTTACAACTTGAAATATATCTATATGCACGATATTTTTGCAAAAATGCTGCCACTTATATCACTTTGCACAAAATTATCTCCGAAACTATAATAGTTAGAAGAACGTGGGTTAGACCAAAAAAAAGCTAATTTTTTTCTGATCATTTCTATGTAAAAATCTCAAAAAGGGTACAACTCGACTTAGATCACTCATCACAGGAGGCACAGATTTAAACAATTACAAATCATAATGTAGCATGTTACAAAATCAACTTTCTTTGATGTTGTAATTTATTACATTCGCTTTCTTTATCTGTAAGACTTAATGTTGTTTTAGAATAGAATAAATAAATTCGATTGGGTGAACTGTGTCCAGTGAGTTACTGAGTTGGTTGGTAGATAATGATGTTCTGATAAGTTATTGTAACCATTGAATATGATCCCAACTTTATGAACCAAGTCTGTGGTATACTGAACAGAGCGCCCAACCCTACCTGAGAGAGTGAGCTCACGAAACGGCTATATAGTTGATCGTCTAAAATGACAGCTACAGTGTGACGATCGCATTCACTTCACTGGCCAACACTCTCTCGCTATTGGCTACAATGCATTTTTGCGGCGAGAATACCATAAATTCAGCCAATCACCACAATTGAGATTGTATCAATGATCGATGCATTGAACTGGACTTGATGTTTTGAATATAGATAAGGCACATTTTATAGCAGTTGTCATATGTATGATGGCAGAGTTATTTCTACCGCTGGCTTATGTTCTACAACTGTGACTAGACAGGCGGACAGCAAAATTGCAGTTTTGTTACATATCAGATCAGACATGTTATCTAAGTTGACTGACATCGCATCGCATTGCAGTTGACCGACCGCGTAGTTTGTCGGCAGTTACTCTATATGACCTATGTAGTTATACCAACCGAAATAAAATTGTAATTTTGCAATCGGCTTACAGCGCAAAGTAGTAGAACATGAACGGCGCAACTCACTCCATTCTACTCCTTTGATGTCTCTCGAACTCTCCCTACACTTGCAAGCGAGTTCGAAAAATTTTAATAAACGAAATAAACACTTGCCTCGTGGTCTCTGTAGAAAGGCTCTAGGAGATTCTCCGGTACCCGGTTGTTGAATGCCTTCGACAACAGCCATTTAATCGACGCTCGTTGCTTTGACTGAAACAAAGAGAACAATGCAATTAGAGCAAAGGAAGGTTTTACGAAACAAACGTGAAAGTTCTCGGCGAATCAAAACTTTTATTATTAAGTGGATAACAAAATATGAAATAATTAGCACTAATTATAACTCTTAGGCAGAAAATAAATCGAAACACGATTCGTTTTATCATAGAAGATGATGCAATTATTCTGAATTGAAACAGATTATTAACGGATTTACAAGATTTATGAGATTGGTTTTAACATCAAATTGTATGAATTATCCTGAATTTCTTATCAAACACAAAAAAATAGCTGATGTCGTCAGATAACTCACAAAACACTAAAGTCTTGTGAAAATGTCGAGAGCGTAGAATTTGTCGTGTTCTATGGCACCGACCGTTCAAAATTTAAGCATCTAAAGTTCAATAGAGTATTGGCCTCCGTGACTGCAGCATCAGGCCAAGGTCACGTCAATACAGTGATGTCAAGATCATTGCAAGACAAAATAGTCCAAACATCAACCGTCTACAGATTGTTGTTATGATCGATGTTGTTATGTAGTTGCACGGAGCGATGGCATTTTGTAAAAATCAGCAGATTATAACGCATACTGTCATCAGCATAATATTTAGGCCAAGGTTAGATTTGAGCATCATTGGGTTCATTAACATTTGTAAAATTATGAAAACGGACAATAACAATACCTGTTTTACTTGTTGTAAGCATGTTAGCATTTTTAAGCATTGAATCAGTGATTGTCGACTTCGACTATTGTCAACCATATTATAGCGACGATGTCCACTTATTGTGTACAAATTGTTCGGTTAACGGAACTAATAGCTAGACGATATCTGTATAGTGCTAAGACTGGTAATATAAGTGACGATAACAGGGTACACACTCACTTAGTACGTAGATTAATCTACCTATCGCGACATGAACAGGTAGGTATATTCACACACAGACAGAGACACGCTATCACAGTGTTATACAAAGTTAGATGAACTTCGATTGGGAAACCCCCGTGTCCGTGACCTTTAATAGGCATTTTCTTTAGTATAAATGTGCCTTTTTTGTAAACGCTATGAAATAAATTCTCATATTCAATATTCTCTCACTCTTAATAAGACCCAATATTTTTAATTTCAAACTTGTAGCCATTTAATTTTTAAACTTAGTTTCACAATATGAATAAGATTAACCGCCCGGTTGCTGCCACCGCTGTTATAGGGAAAATCACGAATGATGGTTGATCGTTACGAAATTGGGTTGTTAGAAGGACCAAAACGTTAACAATGAGTTATCAAAGGCGCGGCTGCAACTGGCGGAGAGTAATTTTGCTAATACTTACGAGTACTTACTAGAAATTCATAAAGAAAATGATAAAATAAATAGAAGATTCGAGTGATTAAAACAAATATAGGTAGATACATTTTCAACTGTTGGTCATACGTTAAAGGTTAGTAGGAAAGTAAGGCACATAAAATATTCACTGACTGGTTTCACTCGAAGACAATGCGACATAAATTTTGCAATAGCTTTAATAGGGCACTTAATACTCATATATCGTTTATATCAATTGACGTTTTGAGGGTTTTGGCTGATTGATCCAAATCATAATAATTATATTAAAAAGTGTGCCATAATGCCTAATTAAGTAAATAATAGACAATCGACCTAGAAAAATAATGGTAGAGTTAACTACGTATAATTGAAATTTATGGACATTTTTAGAGTCAAAATAATTCACTGACCCTTGTTCTTTTTCTTGTGAGGTTGTATTGTCCTAACATTTTCTCGGTGATTAATCGGTGTCATATTTGTCAGGCTTCTAGTTTTAATTCATCGAGCGATTGCCATCCGACCTCCGCAGTTCATTTCTCTTGCCCTTTTTACCAATAATCTCATTTATGCGTAGATAATAGACATATCTTTAGTCAGCGTAGCCACACTACATCCTCTACCTTTAGTAGCCAATAGCCTCTTGCTTCTCTATAATTCTCTCACTTTAGGAGAGATCTATAGAGCGTCGTATTTTGCCTCTGGCTCTACTCAGACTCAAGACAGAGTTAAAACGAGATAGACTTATGTCATGGACATATTTATTTCCTGTTTTAACTCTGTCTTGCGTCTGAATAGAATCATAGTAAACTCTATAGACCATCCTTAGACTGTATTGCAATTTTCTTCAACGAGGCCTGCTATTTTTCAACTTTGCATCAATAGACTTCAAGTACTGTACAATTACTACTGTCGCCTCAAATTAATTACCTACTAATTAAACAATGCTGTTTATGCATTTCTTACGATAAAAAAATAAACATTGACTAGCGTTGCTGCGGAATACACTATGTTATCAATAATATCATTTTTAGATTGCTTATAAGTAGGTATAATAAATACCTAAGCTTTGATTAATTTGTTATCAAACTATGTAATAACAACATGACTCTAATATAATGTTAAAATTATCGTTGTTCTACATATAGTCAACATTCCAGGTGCATGCGTGTAACATTATTGCAATTTACTTTATGAAAACGGCAAACGCTTAGCAACGAACAACGAATTATAGCGCTACCGTTCCTCGGTATCTCTGCACGGTATATTATTATTTATCTATCCAAGACTAACTAGGTTAATCAAATTATCGTTAATTTTAGCGCTAGTTTTATAGAAATTATTCTGGTGTTTATTAGTTTGTCTATTTTCTGTCTGGCTTTTATTTCTTTACTTCAAACTTTGATTTTTAACATACCCCAACCACAAAACCATAGAAGCGATACCGCTACATTACCGCCAAGAGTTATCCGTTGCATTCTATAACTAGCAAAATTCAAGCGAAACTACCTTACCTACAGAGATTTGCCTATGAGTGTATCTGTTGTTTCTCACGCCATTCCTATGATCTATTCAGTCCCCTTTCGCTATGTTTATTTCGCAGCGCAGGTGTGCTGCAGGTAGATTAGGGGTACCGATCAGGGGTATGCATACCCCTGATCCCGCTTTCATCTTAGACTGCATCGTCACTTACCATCAGGTGAGAATGCAGTCAAGCACCTTGTAGTTGAATAAAAAAATAAAAGATTCCGTTGTAATGGAAATGGAATACTTATTTAGGAAAACTTAGAACTTAAGCTGCGAGAGTTCCAAACGCGCCAGTCTGAGAAGTCACAACAACCTCGCCCGAGTATTCTTCTTACTATCACTATCTCACACAATATCCAGTCTAGATGACTAAGCTACTATCAAAGTTATTAGAGCAACTAATTTCCAAGGGTTTGGAAAATAATTATGTAATAATGAGGGTATCTCAAGAATGTGTGAAGACTATCAAATAATAATTATGGAGACCGTAAAAACGCCAAAAAACGCAAAAAACTATAATAATAGTCTAATAGTACTAGTAGTAAACAAAACCAAGATCATAACGTCGAAAGGTCGGACGCGTGCCGTCGCATGCCAGGGCAGCTAAAAATAGGTCGTTGCAGAGACACTCCCAAATAGGAAACCACTTGGATGATGCCCCCAATCTCTCGATCAAAGGCGTACATCATAAACAACTGTTGCTATACTTTAGTTTATTAAGAGAGACGATATGCCGGAAGAAATTGTATCGATGGAACTTTTAAACGCTTTAAATAGAAACCTAATTAAACTTGAAGTGGCGCTTTAAGTAATAACAGATATCTAAGTTCTAACGCTTGTGTTTATTATCGAGAGCGAGAAGTTTATTTACGATTTTACTCTCAGCATTATTGGAATATTAATGAAGAGGAACAAATCTTTCATTACTTTCAAAAAGGCTTGTTTTATTTCCATTTACATGCTTTAATACTTTCGTCGGTGTGAATATTTCAAACTACAGCGCAAGTTGAATAACAAGTTAGACGTTTGACAACGTTATTTCGCGTATCGTTATTATGCATGATTGTGGCACCTGATGTGACGTAACGAACAAACAAACAAGATGACAAGATAAATAATGTCTTGTTGTGTGCACTTGCTACTGAGACGTCACAAAATGTATTGTTACAATTGCCAAATCTCGATGAAACACTATTTGTGTCGAAGAAAAGAGCTCTATATTTTACGATAAATACTAAGCTGTTCCCGGCATGCGTTGCAATGCCGCGTAAATTATGGTTTTGGAACGAGTAGGGGACAAAAATACAAACATCCATTTTTACATAGAGTTCATGCAGAACAATTCACCAAAGTTTCATCATAATCGAATGAATAGTTTAGGAGTGCATAGAGGACATACAGACAAAAGTTAATTTTTTGATATAGACCAAAACAAATACAAAATTAGACACGTACAGTTACGCAAGGATGCTAAGCTACCAAGTTTAGCCAATATTTAACAGAGCCATATTGAAATGTGATTACGTCACCTCTGTTTGATTCCAATAACATAATAATATAGTGATGACACAACGCTGCGTTTTTCTATTACGAAAATAAAATAAAAAAATGTGAGGAAACAAGCTCGAATCAATGTTAAGGTTAAAGTGCAACAGACTGTTCTGTAATACCTTTCTGTTACAATAATGGAAATTGGGATGCAGACGGATTGACCTAAATTCTTTCATAATTATCACTTCTTTATGCCAAGTGTCCAATAGCAATAAAACTTACAAAGTCAGTTTTGGCAAGTCACTTCCCACTGTATAAACACTCGCAGCAAATCAATTTTTGCAAGTTTTACCCCGTCTGATATTGATTTCTGCAAGAAATTGCGCAAGTTACTTGCCAGTGGACATTCGACATTAAAATTTTAAGACTTGAGATGATAGTCGTAAATCGTAATGCACAATTTGAACTCTCAAAAAAAAGTAATTCTTTAAATTGTCCTGAAATTGTTCGGATCCTCTGAATCTAGTTCAAATAAAATCTCCGATAGGTTCTGGACCCAGTATTATTGGTATTTATTTGAGTATTCGTTTGATTTGACTTTGACGATTTGCAGTTTCTTCTATATCGTGAAGAGCGTAGGTTATCTCTTTTGTGCATCATTAATTATTATTATTAAACTCGTCGCATACTTTTTTTATTTTTTTTAATTCAAGTACAAGTTAGCCCTTGACTGCAATCTCACCTGATGGTAAGTGATGATGCAGTCTAAGATGGAAGCGGGCTAACTTGGAAGAGGTATGCATTGATATTTATACACTGGGACTTATCCCAGTTAGTGCTTACACTTGCCCAACTGATAGTTTTAGAGAGTCATAAGACCCCCTTAATTTTACTTTACTATTTTTTTGTTATGGCCGCCTTATGTTATTTCACCAAACTTACAGCTTCCATACTTCCATAGTGACACCTTCAGCGGTAGGTTTATATCACAGAAATGCGTCTCACTTTCATCCCGCGCGTTAAAAACTTAAAACATATAAGAAGTAGAGCGGTTAGACCACTCTCTACAATGTTTTCGTACTAGTTAATTGCTGAAATAATTAGCGGAATTGCCATACAACATTTTAATGTAACTCTCTCTTACAAAACCACTAAAAATTCTTGTTTATTTTTAGTAAAACTGAAGCTGAACTGAACTTTTTGTATATTTTTACGTCAAAACGAAGTAAATAATTTATAATCTTTTTGCACCCAGTAGAACTTAAAAACTTAATTTAACAAAAACCATATAATATTTTAAAGGAACTTGAGATTATTATCATAGTTAATTGCCGATTCAAAATTTTAGACTGAATCAAAAAAGCTTTTAATTTATACTTTTAACTAGCTGATGCCCGCGAATTTGTCTGCGTTAATAATTTTTTACGTGGATTTTCTGCGATAAAAAGTACATCCTACGCCCCTCTCCAAGTTATACGCTATCTCTGTCTTTCGTCAAGATCGGTCCGTAGTCCGTACAGACAGACATATTTTCGCATTCATAATATTAGAACAGATTTATTTGGGTGCAAATGTTTATGTGGTTATACACCACATTCGTATCCAAAGATAAACGAAGAAAGAAGAAAGTGTAAAAGAAAAACCTTATTTTTAAGTGAAATTTAATTTTAACCTTCATTTCCTAATCCTTTGTATGTAGCTCTAGCTATATTGAACGTGACACCTAATGGTGTCACGTTCAAAAGGAGAACTCACAAGTTTTCAGCACTGAAAATGAAAATGCCGTTAGTATTGGGCACTCCGTAAAAATGCGTGAGGACAGGACCCCTATTTGCTAAGTCCATGGCTTTCGAAAATTTAAAACCACCGAGCTCATTGTACATGTATTTCTTATGCATGAAGGTTTGCTATAAATGTTATTTTGGTTTCACACTGTGAAACAGCGATGTATAGCGAACTAAAGACAAAAGAGTGTCTTTCAACTGATTTAGCAAATAACCCGCAAATAAACGTCGCACAGCACAACATTTCTTCAATCTGCCCGACACGACGCAGTAGACGCGGTTACCGTATTCAATTAGAGTAAGTATTGAAAAAAAAAATGCGTTGTGGGACTACTGCGATCACCTTTAAAAACGCATTCATTGGTAATGCTTTGTTATTTTGATCGGAAAACAAAAGGCACTCTCTACCGGTGCATACCGGTTAGGTGTACTGACCACTGGAAACAAAGGATAATGAAAGTACAACACAATGGTATCAAGTGTCTTCTACGAGTATGTGTTAGATAAGGCTTACAAGTTACATACCATAACATAAGACATTGTATTACAAACAAAACCTTTATAAACATATAGTCATATTATTGATAATCTATGTACATTAATTACATTTAAACTTTGGAGGTATACCTCCAAAAGCTTTAGGCCAAAGCTTAAAGCCAATAGCTCTAGAGTCTAGAGGCTTTAGCTGTGTATTTTGCTTTTGTATATCACTAGATACGTTTTTCCATTTGCTAAGATGACAACAAAATCTTGCTCTATTCCATTAACCTATCGGAACCGAGTAATTTTACAGGATTACTCCCGAATGAGTCATTGTATACATATATTTTCAACTGAACAATTGAGTATCTACTTAGGTACATTATTTTTCATACATATCTCAAAAAACCAAAAAAAACATACAATTACCTATGCACAAACTATTATAATATTTAGCGTTTGCATAATAACCAGAATCTACATTGGAAAAAATATGTAATTGGCCACGAAGCCATTATAGAGTACGTACATAAAGCCCCATCACATCTCAAGTGAGGTCGTAGAACTCGATTCTTGAAAACAATCGAATGGAAGCGAAATCCTTGCGAAATCATTAGCGCGGTTTCGAGCGGACAAAAGCTTAACAATTCTCATAAAATATTTTTGTTTGTTTTTGCCCATGAAAAGAGGATATCTACCCTCACTTAACCTTATTACGGGTCCTAAGTGCTCTGAAACGAGTGTTCAGTACCCACTATGTGACTATACGGTTGCTACATGCTAGCGTTGTACGGATACGCGGAGCGAGTCCCGTACGAAACAATCCGCGTCGCAGTGAAACGATGTTCTAGCATCTCACGTGTGTGAGTGTCTCCCTGTGAACGCAGCCTTAAGTTGGTCGACAGGATCTCATTCTGATATGCATTTTCTTTTGTTTTCGAGTACTTACTACTTATGTAGTTGTGCACGCCCGAATTAGCAACACTATCAGCGGTTCGGATCGGGGTCTGCGGCGATGCGATGTGTGGAAGTGGAAAGGTGCGTTGGCCGTTGGCACCTGCGGCCCACGCGCGGCGAGGTCGTGAGGCGCGCGCCCACGCCGTGCCGCCTCCGGACACATCTCCGTGCTAATAAATTGCGGAGGTACCAGCCGGCCTGAGACTGGGATGCTTTTACTTCCTGAATGAGAGCACGATTTTACGTTTTGCGCACATTAATTGCTTTTCTACATTATATGCATTGGAACAAAATAGTAGTGTGCCTTGTTAGTGTCGAATCATTAGAAAATACTTAGTAAAGGATAACCGTTAATATCTAAGGTCTAATCTAATCTGATCGAAGATTTTCAAAATGTGTCTTTGTCTCTGTTTTTAGTGAGATTTCAAAAACAAATAATACCAGGCGGTCAGTCGCAGATAACTGCTTGAATATGAATCTAAGAAATAGAAAATTGCAAATTTCTTTTTTGATTAATACTTATCGATACCGTTGATAAAGTGGAAACCGAAAACCTAAAAAAGGAAGTCGCAGATCTATGTATATTATATACTTCTGCCATAAATCTTAAAAGTAAGCGAGATTGCAGCATCCTTACACATTGATGTGATTACATCAAGTCAAAAACAAAATGTAGATGATGGAAACAAAAAAGCTTATTATTTGTGTGTATTGTAGAAAATGACACGAGGATTTTGGATTTAATGCTAAAATTGTTGCTTTAGTTTTTTATTAAAGCAACTAGTTGAGCAAGAAACATAGCACGAGGAACCGATCCGTTCAATAAGATTACGCAATTTTTAGGAATTCGAGTAGTTACAGTGAAAGTAATATCCGCCGGCAAATGGTTTGAAAAAATTTAAAATTAACAAACCCCTTTAAATCTTTCTGCAACACTATTTATTATTTTTAATAAGGAAATGATAGCCATTTTAGAGATTAAAATTACGCAATCTATGTCGTAAAATACTGTCCGCAATCAATAATGAGATCGTATCAAATTTATGTACTAGGTTGTGTAAGCTTTTAAATAGGAATAGTTATAACAGACGAACTAATCAGTGCATACTTTGCACATGCTCTTAACGATGTTTCATTAAATGAGATAAATAAGATATCAGAGCAAATTTCCTAACGAATCAACGAACAGACTCCGAACGTTTGACGAAATAGGAACAAGAACTGATTTACGTGTCGCCCCAAATAAGGCGCACGAGACGGGCAGCAAAAAGAAAAGACCTCTTGGCAATTGGCGACGGCATTATATTTTAATCCATTATTCATCGGTTGCACCTAATTTGGTCATACAAAGTAATGCACAATCGAAGCATGTTGTTAGGAATTTTGCATGTATGTTGTAGATAATCTACAGAACGCGATTTTACCTCCGTAATTGGTAAGTAGGAAGAAACGTCAATTATATCTGGCTTATTAATACATCGTTGTTTGATACTTACTACTATTATAATACTAATTATATGTAGCATCAGAATGAATCCGAAACAGGAAACATGAAAACAACAAAAACAGTAACACTGAGAAAGACATTGAAAAAAGTGCCAAATGTCATCAAAACCGAGGTCAAAGTCAACCACAACTTTCAGTTGGTTAAATTAATGACCGTATACAGGAAGCGAGAGATGATTAACTTCTGACCTGCAGAGTCATTCGAGATTGTTATCCCGAATTGGTCATATATATTTTTTATTACAAATACTAAAAAGATTCCGATATTTGTTACATGCACTTTGCATTACAAACAACATTATATTACAGCTTTTACAAAATTCATATGGCAAATTCATTCATACTATCTATTGTAGTATGAGTATTTATCTTAACCCAAAGCAAAATTGGCCACTCGGACGATGTCTAATTTTACCATCTGAGCCCGAACATGTGACTTGAGGATTAGCATCGTATTGCGATATTGAAGTTAATGAATTCAAATATAACACGTACGATAAAGTAGGTAAACGAGTTTGTAGAGTTGAAAAACGTCAATATAAGTGAACCGGTGAAGTCATAATAAACGACTACTATAAATATCATGCCCACGCAACCTCGAATAAAGATTAACTTTACGGTACAGTAAATTCATCGCGAGAGACAAACAATACTTGAAAACATTAAATGACTTGTGTTCTTAATATTTAAATATATCCTTTTTAATTTAATACGAGTAAATATCAAGTTGATTACGAGATCTCAAATTGATATACGAAACAAACTAAGTTCCGAAAGTTGTTTTATTTTTGAAAGGTTTTTACTTTTTATGCAATTGTCAATTCGTACTCCATCTGGACACTAAAATTAATATACGTCGCAATATTGTCAATGAACTTTTAAGTGTTTCGCACTGACAAGGTACAGTCTTTATTGTGGTTTAATATTTAAGTTTCATATCTTAACGAGCTATCAACAACGATGGTTTCTAGTCATTTCTCTTCTTATTATTTTTACTTAATCATGTAATTATTTATTCGATAAACCGTCTGTGCTCAGCGGTATACACGTATGATTAACAGTCGTTCATTTTCTTCGTTTCAGGTATCTACAATCTACCGTGCGACCCAGTTGGAGGCTGCATACACGATGTTGGTGAAAGTGAGAGATGTTTCTTTTACCGTGCGAACGTGTGGCCGGATAGCCAATGTACATAAATATTTCGTAATCGCTATTATTGGTATCAATGTAGAGGCGATCGATACGGTGGGCGACACCCGTACCTCGCTCACTGACAGACGGTTACATCATAGCTAATGGGATGTAATTTACATCGCAAGTAAATATATTAACTTAAGCAAACCGCTGAACGTAGTACTCAGTATGGTTTTGAGCGGTGCAAGCAGAAAAAAATGATAAAGACGATCAAAACAGGTTCAGTGAAATCTTATATTGTAAATGGAACACACGTATCCTGGTGATTAATAGTGATAAGTACATGAAATGTTTGAGTCTTTCGTTGGCTCAGACAATGTTCATAAGCAATGATAAATAACGTGCGTACCTATTGATCTAGTTCGCATCCACATCTTGAATATATTATGTATATTATATGAGAGTCAAGTCTTACTAAACCAACTTAAACGGTTACCAATTTTGTATTGGCGTCGTTCGCACACAATATAATTCTTCACGTACAAACTGTGAAATTGCATCGGGTTTATCTATTACTTATACTACTACTTCGTTTTCAAGATTTCCCAGAGAGGTTACGTCGCAGCGGCTCGGCGTGTATTTGAACGGAGGCGGCTGAAACGAGAAAGTTGCACGGAAATCTTCCGTTCATACTTCAAACTGATAATAAGGATGAAACAATAACCAATCTATTCTGATTTATTAAATGCAAGTAACTATTTTGAGATACGCTCATAAAATAAAGAACTATTGACAAGAAACAGCAGCTACCGAATTTCATGTCGGCTTACTTTACTATGATCATAGTTCCCAAACGATGGAAGATAACACACTGTTTTGACGAATTTAAAAAGATCTGAGAAGAACATTTGCGATCTGAGGAAGTGAGGAAATGTAGATAAACCTAAATAAACAATTCGAATTTCACGTTTATCATTAGATATCAATCAACTCAATCTTTTATATAAAAAAATGTTGCAAATATACAATGAACAGAAATAAATAAATAGGGTTAACAAAAATTAGAGACTAAGCTAAATTATTGCAAAGGTGGTATTTTGCTACTGTACATAGAACATAAGCGAAATATTTCACTTCAGAGAAACGCAACCAGAATTATATTCCCATAAAGTACCTCTTACCTTGTATATCCCAATACAAAGTAGGTATCTTACTATAATCTTCAAATCGAACACCTCAAAAATTTTTGAAATTCTCCATTGTTATACATATATAATATGTTTGTATTTCAAGCCTATAGTCATTTATTTATACAACTCGTTTACAAGAGTTCCCACGGAGGTTACTTGCAGCTCAAACATTTAATTTGGTACGGAATCTGGGCTTGTCGAGACTTGAGAGTTGCACAATATTTCGCTAACTGTAGCATAGTGGACTGAGATATTATACTGTGTATGACTATAACAATAAATAATTTTATACCTGTTGAAGTTTGACTCTCTGTAGTTATCGCTTTCAAAACTTTAAGCCTGAGCAAAAGTTCAAAGTACAGGTTAAAAAAACAACTGTTTGTCCACAAACTAGTATTTATATATTAGGTATATGAGTCTAAAATCGTTTGTTTCGTTTGTACTCCAATTGATAAGATAAAAGATAGATACTTATGAAAGGGATGTTGATAATGTATGCAAACGGCACTTTAAAAGCCTCAAAGGTGCATTAGAATTTCCGCTCATCCAATTTTTGTTAGTTCAATCAGTAGTTGTTAACAAGTTGTGAGAGTGAATAATAATTATAATCATACATCAATGTTATTTCACAGGTAAGTGTAATAATAGTTGAAAGTTTCGTCTATAGGAGATGCCGTAACCGATAATATTTCGTTACTTTACAAGTATGAAAGAGAAAGTACTTCTTAGTTATTGGCTAACGTATTTTTTATAACAGCTTAATCGATCTTCTTGGACCTAGATTTGCAAACTGTAAAAAAGAGTCATATCCGGTATTATTAAAGTTTGACATCAGGATATTTAGGCTTAGGAGTAGGAATGTTACGGACTATAGGAATTGAAAATTTCAACAATAGTTACTGGCAATTTAAAATATGTATTAATATACATACCTAAGTTTTGATTTTATTGTTAAGTTCAAATATTAAATGGGGTACATGCATTAAAACTTTCGTCCGTATTAAATGTAAATATTTAAAATGATTCCACTCTTGTATCGGGTGCAGGGCCGATTTACAAAAGGGCCTGAAATATTAATTCAATGGTTTAGAAAAGAGCAAAGTATTTTCTGGGTCAATGTTAAGAGAGGGGGGAAAAGTCGCCCACTTTATCTTACTCCCTCCTTGTTACCAAAACGATTTCTTTCCAATACTTGAAGATGAGGGGAGTCAATAAAATATATTGGCAGTTATTATGATCGGTAGACATTTTATTTTTTCTGATAAAAGCTCGTTCATTATTATTTAGACCTATGGGACTATTTTTTCGTAAAGGAAAATCGCTCACTAATGTATTGGAAATAGTGGTTTTATTTAAAACTAGATGATGCCTACGGCTTCGCCCTTGTGGATTTAGGTTTTTAAAAATCCCGTGGGAACTTTTGATTTTCCAAGACAAAAAGTAGCCTATTCTGTAGTAACCCGTCCCCAAAACGGAAAAATTCCGTGGGATCCCCATCCCCGAGGAGGTTCTCAATTCGGCGCGTATTATATTTTTTTTATTTAAAAATTTTTATTTTCAATACAGTTGTTTAACATGGCGTACTTTCAGAGGCTATAGTTATGATTCGAAAATTAAATCTTTTGCACAGGCATCTTTTGTTTTACGCGGTCGTGACTTTTGTTTTACGAGCTCGATCATTTTGTTTTGCAGTTTATTTTTAAATTTATAAGTCAATTTAAAAAGTTTAGTAGCAAGGAGTTTTCATAAATAGAATAAAATCGGATAGATTTTATTAGAGAAAAAATGAATAAATGCGTACGTCTTAGCATTGAATTCTCAAAATTCTTTTAAATGTTTATTTATTATAATTAATTATATATTTAATTACCATTTATAATTTAATTATTTTCACATTAACATTTGTCAAAAGTCGAATAGGCTGTATACGCGTAGACCGTTGTCTAGTTTCGTTTTAAAATGTCCAATTGCTAAAACGCGCCATTTTCTGAAAGTTTTCATTTTTTGTGTGATAAATTGATTATTTTTTGTTAATATGAGTTCAAGTACAAGTGATATTATGGAATTAACTCCACCTGATATTTTATCTGGAGCAAAAATTACGCAAGATGGAATTTTGCCCCCAAGATTCCGACAAAGATAGGTACGTACGTATGTATGTTGAAATAAACATTTCATACTTCGGTTTGTTTTTTACTATTTCCCACAACTGTATTGAAAAACGTCGTGTGATACACGGGTGTATCGGTTATTGCAAACTCGTGACATTAAAAACCCTCACCTTCGGTTCGGGCTTGTTAATGACAGCTCGTTTGCAATAACCAACATTCCACCCTTGTATCACAATGTACTATTAAAAACTTACGCTCGAGGTCCCGAAAGGATAACGCTGCATATCTGTGCTTTTGCACTTTTCAGCTTCACCTTCTTACTCAAATTAAATTAACTACTAAGTATATTAATCTGCTGGTGTGACTTTGCTTTATAGTGCAAAGTATAGTTTGCAGTAAACATCGTGATCTCGATTTATAAATTCATCAATAAAATGTAGACCGTATAAAAGTGGTATAATAAAAGTGGGCATTAAATCCCGTCTCACAAATATCCGCGCGGCCATCGCTACCAGCTTTCTTCGCAGTTTCCACCGGAAAGCCATTAAGCTCCGCATTGTGTGATACCTAAAGCACAGAGTACCTACAGAGGGGAAGCTTCTACAAGCGGCCCGCTGTAGGTACACTCACACATATGCGCATGTTTGTCACCAACTGTACCGGTTAGTGGAACAAGCGCGCGTCCGTGAACTGTTGGTGAGTGTGTTTGTGTGAGTATACCTACAGCGGGCCGCTTGTGGAAGCTTCCCCTCTGTAGATTTACTACTCGTGTGCCTAAAGTGCTTCGATACCGGTTTAGACCATGAAATAACTGAAATATCCAGTATGCAAAAACTACTCTTTTTTTCGACAAGTTAGGCTTGGAAGTTACAAACACACAAAGCGTGACGAAAACAACCCTTCGCAATGAACGCGCGCGTACTTGTGTAAGAGTGAACGACAAAGTACAAGTGACGTGCCGCGAGTGCATCGGCACGTGGCTCAACGCGCACGGGAGCGGATTTTCGGGAGCTTTGTTGGACAAGTTTCCTTCGCACGCTCTAGCTCACACAGCTCACACTTTAGCTCTTCGGTAATGGCACTGCCATAATAAATTAAAGCCTCTTTCTCTCTAGCTCTGCCTATACATGCAGAGTCTACCCCGTTCGGGTCAATCTGGTTGTATCTAACCAGTTATCATATCAATCTGGCTCTATCTAATAAAGCTCTATATATATAACAACGAATTTTACTAACTGTAGAGTCGATTTCTATATGTACCTATTTGAATAGTATTAATATCCAGTGTGGTTTGCAAAGGATTTATTATTTATCTATTAGACAGTTCAATTAGATCAAAGTTTTCTGATGGAGATGACTACGGTAAACTAAATAACTTGTTATTCTAGTTAATAAATAACCAGTTATGCTTATTTGGAACTGAATAACAATAAGTTATTCAGTTCGTCTCGTCTCTCAGTATCGTCAATTAGACGATAAGATTTGCTGTTAAGTTTGTCCACAGATCCACAATATACTTATTGCTGGTAGGTATAAGTCGCGGCAAATAAGTCTAACGCTAACCTTCAAGGCGCAGAAGTCGAAAATAAGGTATCCTGGGGAGGTGAGGGGGTCGCGGGGCGGGCATGCGAATCGTTCGCAAGCGCCGATTGGCTTGGCAATCGTACGTATCCCGCTCTCATACGACGCTGCGCACACCTCTCTCGCTCAGCGCTAGACTTACGTACCGGGAGTTATACGGATAAGCACCGTCAAATGCGATATTCTGGTTTGCCTTTGTACGATCAATCCTACTAATTGTATGTACAATCTCTAAACTGGACTAAATTGTCGGGTTTAAAAGCAATGTTTTCTACCAAAAAGAATGTGAAAAGGAGAGAACTATTTTTAGACCTGACAATCCAGTTTAGTTCGGAGATCACCAACAAAAGAATTACCACCAGTATCCGGTTGACTCTCAGCTCTATCAATCATTCGTCATTCATGATTCACGGAATTGACTGATGCAGAACCTATCATCTATTTAACGCCTCAGCAATTCTTAAAAGTCCGTCCAGTTTCTGACTGGAATATCCAATAGCTCTGTACTTTGGTGGAATTTTATCAGAGATTGTATAGCCTAGATACGCTAGCGAATTAAGCTTAAGAAGGGAAACTGTTACAAAAAAGCGTTGCCAATCTGTGATCGTAGATAGTTATCGCGAATACCTACTTAGGTGGAATTTATTTCAGTTAGGTGATCGATTTGGACCAAATGCCACTTTCCAATGTTATAATGAAATGATTGCCTGAGCACCAATTTAAGTAAGTAAATGAGTGGTCGATAATGACTAATTGAACGAAATCTAATAAATAAAATCATTTCATATTTGCACTAGGCATCGTAGCTGTAACAATATGGCCAATAACAATGAGTTAGACCCTGGAGCAACAGACATCAGTCATCAATTTAATTCCATCATCAGTCATCAGATTATTATTGAGAGGACGTGTATTATCACGTCTTAATCTGGTCGGTCTGCTGAATACATTTGTGCTCTGATTCGATTCAGTGGACAACCACCTTTACGATAGCTAAGAATTAAGATGTAAGCATAACGTAATATTTTTAAGTAAACTACTCTTGCATAATGTTTTATAATATGACAAAGATAGCGATACGTTAATTGATAGACAGTAACATCAGTTTTACTCCGATAATGTACTGTAGGACAAAAAGAACGACTGGTGAACTTGTAATAGAGTCAAGTTAAATGCATTTTGCGGCAAATTGCTGCTAAAAATATGGCAACACTCTAGTATCTGGGTAATAATATTTAATATGAGCAATGGCGTAAGTACTTTAAAACAAAACCAAGGCAAGGGCCAATCAAAAACGCATAAAAATAATCATACGGTTATCTGTCTTGGAGATGCGGCGAATTTTATGCCGAGAACGACCTTCATTCAAGGATAGCCACAACGAACCGAGGGTGTCCGGGATCCGTCTTATAAGGACTCTACACAGCCTATTTTAAGAACAACCTTTTATGTGCTAAAAAGGGTCGAAACTCTATGGTTTAGTCGTGACTAAATAAAAGCAAATATAACAAAATCAAGTAGCTATTGTACGCAAATAAATTGACTTATTCCATTTAGGTAAGTCAGATGCAAGGAAATCAAGTGCTGCAGCAATGTCAAAGTTGTAGGTGTTGAGATAAATCATAAAGATATCAACTTACCTATATACACAAACATCGAGTGTCCACGAGCAAGTATTTTCTGCAATTTCTTGCAGCAGTCAACTTAAGACGAGGTAAAAATTGCAAAAATTAACTTGCTGCGAGTTTTTGCACAGTGGAAGTGACTTGACAGAGGTGAATTCTGCAAGATAATTGCTAGTGGACACTTGGTATAGTGCCAAATACCAATAACAATAGTCTGACATTTACTTCTGCAAAAAATAGCAGAAATTACTTGCCAGTAGACACTCGACTTATAGTCTCGTGTTCAAAGCAATTGAATGCCTTGGACAGGTCACAAAACGCACCTTTGGCATTAAAGGACCATTGCGAGAGTCAAGACAATCCAAGGTAGGTATGTTTGAAGCCTTGTACCCACATCAGTTGTGTGTTAACAGTAAATAATACCAAGTCGTACTATCTGTATAACTATTAAACTTGATGTCACCATGACTTACGACTAGTTTTGAATGCTTTGAATTGGAGCCCATTGAAATACCTACATGTTCTGCCCTTTATAATCTTCTTCCTAAGGAGAAGCAAAGCTACTCTGCACTTAAGAAAATTATAGGAAAATAATAGCGTAGTTGACATGGCAACGAGACAGGTGTAGGTAGGAATAAACCGGTTACAGAATCAATTTGTTATTGTAATTAAGCTTGTTTGTACGTTTGTAGATGTCTGGAATTACATGGTTTACTCATTGCAGTAAGTAAAGTACCTAAGTACTAAATCTTAAGAATCTTTAAAGCTGATGTTGTCGACAAGACAAGAAGGTGCAGTAAAGGCATAGTTAAGTTCATACAGGATTGGTAAGTTATTTTAACGAACATATTGGCTTAAAGTGACTATTGCAAAATATTCAATTAGACATGCCTACATGTAGCGTAACAAGGTCCACATCTTATAGAACGAGTGTGGGCGGAAGTGTGCACGGAACACCGTCCGTCTGTCGCAACGCGCCGCCCGATCGCCTCCGAAACCGTCATGCCATACGTATTTATAGACAACTATGGTCCCTTCCACATGTCCATTCAGTTATAAAATTATACGCACACTTTTAATGCGAGAAATGCCATTGCATTCCTGTATGGTGGACCATAATTATGGAAGCTGGTTTATTGTTTAAGCCTTTTAAAGCCTTTACGTATGTATGTATGTTCTATGAACATAAATTATCTACATTATCCATTATTAACATAGTTATATTGATTATGTTATGAACTAAGACATACACAAATCTAATTCTAGCTATAGAAAATTAATCAAGAAAAGTAGATATTAAGTTCTTATCGCCGACTGTTTGATGAGCCTTGAGTTACGAAACGGGATCTCAATCCAATCCAAACGATTTTCCAATGAAAATTACGGTATACAAGTATAAATTAAAAATTTAAAAAACCCCCGACATTCGCCATTTTGTGGAGGCGGCCATCTTGGATTTGCATAGTGCTATTCTACTAGTCAAGCCCTTTCATTTGATACCCATATTGAGGGTGTTGTGATAAAATATGTAATCCGCCATTTTGTAGCGGCGGCCATCTTGGTCCGATTTTCATTAAACATAGCTAAGAACACTCTCGACTAATTCACCTTTCAAACAAAAAAAACCACATTCAAATCGGTCCACCCGTTTGAGCGCCACAGGGGAACAGACAGACACACACACACACACACACACACACACACACACACACACACACACACACACACACACACACACACACACACACACACACACAGACACGTCAAACTTATAACACCCCGTCGTTTTTTCGTCGGGGGTTAAAAACAAGATATGATGACCTCTCTATGCGCAGTGGTGAGCTCTGTAGCCTTATAAGTGGGAGGTCCCGGGTTCGATTTCCAGCAGGGGCAATTAAGGAATTTATAATTTCTATATTGTTTCTGGTTTGGTTTGGTGGGATGCTTCAGCCGTGGCTTGTTACCAAAAAAATCTTTCAAAATTTCTCGAGGGATTAAACTTCAGAGATTCAATAGGTTCATTAGAAAAAAGAAGTTCGGGAGAACGTTAACTTAGTCGAGCTGATGTTCTATTGAAAATGGTCAGAACCAGTTTCTTTTCAATTCCGAACTTCCATAACCCCAATTCCTCTTTACTTCATCACCCCATCAACCCCTAGAACTTCGATCCCTTTAACTCAGTTTGTTGTCCAGCAACATTTATGGGACTCTTGTGCCATATAATGTGTTACATCCATTCTTGCCATCGCATTCTTAACAGTTTAATAGATTTGATACGAGTAAAATTCGGATAGACCACTCTTTAAAATTTTCGTAGAGTACGGTCATTGAAACGAATGCGCCAAAACCATGTTTAAGATACAAAATATGTACTTTACATTGTAAGAACATAGGAAGTTGAAATTGGATGTAACTATAGGTTACCTGCACACCTACGTACATTAGTTTTCCGGCAACACTAATTTATGTACGTACAAGCTCTCAGAGCGAGGTCTATTCATTCCTTGATAGCAACGCCATCGCTATAGGCGTTACATCCACTTCGCAAATTCTATGTACGCCCTTACACAGGATAGGTACGAGACTTTTATGCGGATTTAGCTGAGAATATAAACAGTACAAACATCAAGAGATTTTTGATGTTTGTTCTGTGGCATTTTTGTATGAACTAAATACCATAACTCAATGATATATATAAGAAAATAATTTTTTTCAAAGAAAAATGAACCGACTTCAAACGAATCGAACTAAAAAGTTTAAAATAATTTTTTATTCATTTAGATTGACGATTAAACTACCTAACTCAAATGATATAATATTTTTTAAGTCGGCGCCAAATGACTTAAAGTTCACTTCAAGTCGAAAATGTGCCCCCCGGGTCCCAGACTCACGCTCCGCGACTAGGTTCACCGCGCTCGCATTCAAAAGTGGATATTCTGATTTTACTTATACGAATTGAATGTGGTTTGGCGCCGACTTCAAAAAATTATATATCATTTGAGTTAGGTAGTTTAATCGTCAATCTAAATGAATAAAAAATTATTTTAAACTTTTTAGTTCGATTCGTTTGAAGTCGGTTCATTTTTCTTTGAAAAAAATTATTTTATGCTTTTTAGTGATTTGTTTGCTTTATATTAGGTAATAATAATAATAATATAAACGAGAACTATGTAAAATAGATTATGACCTATATATTATTAATTATTATTAAATATCCTGTGACATATACATTTTAAATGTGTCATACTATAGGTGAGTGGTTTTATTATGTTCTAACCCAACCTAACCTAACTTCTGATCTATAAAAGATTAGTTTGTATGCGTACAACTCTTGTATAACTTGGATAGACCGTAATTTACAATCTATACGCGAAGTCAGTTTCACACCCTTGCGGTTTGGCTTTGTATAGAATGGAAATACACGTAACCATGCACAAACTCCAAGGAATCACTCTATATGCAACTGTACTGACTTCGGCCCAAAACTTTTTGCAAAAGGTCTGCAATGTTACGTAGGCGTAGCAGAGTGAAGTCTTTGGACATAATAGCTATATCAGACTTCAGCAATAGGTCTGGCAATCTCAGAGAACATATTAGTGACATATGTGTACATTTATGCTTATAACTTCGTACGTAAGAATGATAACTCGATGTGTTATATACTAAAACCTTCTTGAAAGTATGTAGATAACGATAGTGAAACAATCATCAAAATCGGTTCATTAGTTGCGGAGATAATCGCGAACATACTTACATACATACATACATACATACATACATACATACATACATACATACATACGGGTCGAATACAGAACCTCCTTTTTTTGAAGTCGGTTTAAAAACGTATTTTTCTCTTTTTTACTTTGTTTACACATTTTCATTATCATCATCATCATCATCATGCTCAACCCATTACCGGCTCACTACAGAGCACGGGTCTCCTCTCAGAGTGAGAAGGGTTTTGGCCATAGTCTACCACGCTGGCCAAGCGGATTGGCAGACTTCACACACCTTTGAGAACATTATGGAGAACTCTCAGACATGCAGGTTTCCTCACGATGTTTTCCTTCACCGTTAAAGCAAGTGATATTTAAATACTTAAAACGCACATAACTCCGAAAAGTTAGAGGTGCGTGCCCGGGATCGAACCCACGACCTCCGATTAGAAGTCGGTCGTCCTAACCACTAGGCTATCACAGTTTTTTTTTTTTCACAAATTCACATAACCATCATCAGTCAGGTCAGCTACTGAGAAATAATTTTATATGTACTTTTATTGGTAAATATATAGCCACAATCAGTGCTTAAAAATATCCAAGGTAGGGGAACGCTCTTAGATAAGGTGGAAAAGCTTACATCAAGTGACTTCTAGTATCTATTAATTATGCTGAGTATTCTCAACATAATAACCAGCTATGGCTAGTATAGTTATTTTTTGATGATGTGGCTAAGTTTGTTGAACACAATTTCTAAACTAAACTAGGGCTATCCTTTCGTCCGTCCACCGTCCTATTGGTATAGTCAAAGCTAACTACCGGAACTACTAAATATCTATTCCTGTAATTACTTACTTTAGCTCTTAACTAATGCGTTATTAACGAGTCAATCCTAGTAGGGTTATTGTACGTATATACCAATAACTTCCTACGGAAATCTAACTTTGTTTGAAACTTGTTTGTATCGTTTTCAAAAGGGCGAACAAGGAAACTCCGAGCATAGTAAATCAACATAGTTTACCGATACAAGGTGATCCTTTGCGCGACAATCATTCTAATGAGGCGAAGGTACATGCCATTGGTATAATCGACTATATTAAATCTTAATGACTTTAGTGGCAAGCACATAGCGATACAGATACATTTAGCACTTAATTGGAATGCAAGCTACAGTTCACTTTGCATCTTCATTTAAATATCGACCATTGAGCAACATGCCCTGGGGAGAAGCTACATAGCGTTAATGCTCTCGACTCAGATACTATAAGTTCTGGTGATGATATAGAAAAGAAATTGATAATCGATTAGGAGCATGGGTTTAATAAAATAAGTACTATATTCATTACCATAAAAATAATATTAGCTATTATGAACATGACTAATACACATTTCCCCCTTTTCCCTCCAATTAAGTTAAAACTTGTGCTAGGAGTGGGTACGACAAATGTGGGTAGGAGTGTAACGGGTGGGGTTTGAACCATCAACTCTACGGTTCCTGATCCGCGCCCAACGACCGTTGCGCTATTGAGGCTTCAAATGCTAATAGGCGCTTTCTGTTAACTTTACTCACGACTTCGTTATTTTTCCAGCGTGAGGTGTATGCTAGTGTATGCTAGTATTTGAGTATGAAAGTAGCTGTCACTGTTAGTTTCTACCTCGTCACAACTCACAACTACTACTACAGAGATCATAATCAAGCGCTAACTTGTGATCTAATAAAAAATCAACAAGACAAGAAGACTGTCTATCTCTACTAGTCATAGTAGTAGAAAAATCACGATTTATAGTTCGAGGATTACTTCAGATTCGACCAACTGGTCTTGTACTTTGGCAGACAGGAACGTTGCTGATAGCACTTTATCAAGTTACGACAAAGCCAGATCCGAGCAAAAATGTGCTTAGTTATGCAGGAAGGCTTTATAAGATAAAATAATCCTGTGTCGAGTAAATAGAACAAAGGCATTAATTGAATATTTCTTAGATTAACGCATTCGTCACGGTTACTGCACCCCGCTACTCAAAATCTGAGTGCTTGAGTATCAAAACGGTTACTGAGAAAATGATTCGTCGCTGATGATGACTGTGATTTCGCGAAATCAAAACTCTTTGTATTAACTGATAAGAGTTATAATTTTATTAATCGTAATAATTCATACCTCGAATTTATATTTTTGATGATGTTACCTTATTAATACTCTACCGTGTCTTAAAAGTCGTTTTGTGTAATCATAAGACTGTATCTAGTTATTTACTTGAGTAAGGGCCTATTTCACCACCTTCTAATAAGTGTTGGATAGCCTAAATGTATGTTTTGTCACTTTTTTACTTTATGTTAAGTGACAAAGAAAAACGTTGTGAATAAGCTATCCGACACTTATCAGAAGGTGGTGAAATAGACCCTTAGCGAGCAATATTTCCAAGTTTTCAACAAAATAACGAGTCCGATTTTTAGAGCTGATGTTATTTTCGGCAGAATAACGCTTTTGCTATGGCTTTTAAAGGTTTACCTTGTACACTTAAATTGTACAGGAGATCTGTGAGTATTGTGTGTATTGCTACCTAGGTATTCACCAGTAGCAGGCGGCAGCATAGTAATGGCTTCAATTACTTCTATGGTACTTAATTCAATAGATTTAATTCTGAATAAAACTTTTTTAATCGATTAATTATTATTACTTTCGTTATTTTTCGATAACATTTTGTCACGTACATGACGTAATCCGAACGCTCCACAGCAACATTAGAGTAATGCGAAATCCAACGATGGGAAAGGAAACTGTGAACAAAGGCCACTCTCCACTTTATTATCACTTGAATCGTGTCCGGCGGCGGGCGACATTTTCTCCGCGTATTGAATTATAGCTACTGTCTTGACAATGTCTAATATACATTTTTCAAGTTTTCATAGCATACTATTGTTGATTGAATTAGTAGCATCCCAGTGTTTGAGTAAATTAATTTCAGTTATTTCATGACTCTAGTCTAGTTAGGTACATTTATGTGTATTCCAGTGCTATCTCCTAACCTTTGATTTTATGGATTTTCTACGTTACTTACCTAATCATAATTATTAATATTTTTTTGCCTTAAGAGTATTAAGACCATGTAAGAATGTAAATTCGTTCAATTATTTTGTGACTAGTGCTCAACTTGCAAATTGGAATGCTGACTTACAAATTAACCTAGGATTTATTGTTTTTTCAAGTATAGCAAGGTTTAGGTTAGCCCTAGAATCAAACAGAACAGCATAAAAACATAAGAATAGAAAATAGATTAACAAGCTTACTATGAGTGAGGAACGATTACGATACGAAAAGCCGATTGTTTCCTGTGTATCGTGGACTTCCGCAAAGTAAGTCATTGAAGACCGACTGAAAATTTATTTCTAGATCAATATGGAAAACGACGTCTATTAAAAAGTTTGGAAACGAACATACACTTTAATTGGAATTTACGACGCGAAAACTTCATAGTAGATAATAAGCGAGTAAGTGCATTATTATCTGGGTCGGTAACTCGGCAAACATCGCTGTGAAGCCAGTGGGGCAGTTAGTCAGCAACAATCTCCTTTCGCGGGCGCCCGGCGAGCCGCGCGTCTCCGAGATGCGCCACGGTCTGCCGACCTAACCTTGGCCGTGCCATCCTGTATGATCCCAACCATATGAAGGTGATGTCATCTTCACGTGATGAATAATATGAACAAAAAATATTCTAACATGTAATAGCGAATGCCCGGGCGAGGCCAAGGGCGGCGTTTCAATCGATGGAAATATTAGTTGGTCGGCTGGGAGGATGAATATTAAAAAGGAAAGTCGGGTTAATGACCCCACAATGGACGGTTAGACTGATGGCTGTTCCGATTCTTTTTTTAACTACCAAAAAGTTCTGAAACGGTCACGACAATTTCGACGGCGGCGGCGGATCAGACGTTAAAAATAAAATGTAATATAGCTTTTAGCTATAGCCTGGCCACTTAAATTAAAGAATTACGAGGCACTCGGGCGCACGCAGAGTTCTCTAGGTGCCGATGCAATTTTAACGGCCATTGTAGTAACTGTTAGACACATTATATTGTACTTTCTAAGATTTTATGTCGCAAACACAACTAATTTTGCAATACGATTTCTTTGGCCTCCGTTTCGAGTTTCGACTAAAGTACTTTTATGAATGGATGCAGTTAACACGTCGTAAATTTTATTCATTCAGTCACAATGTTATTTATCTGTATCTACAATATATTCAATTACTAGATTCTGCCCGCGGCTTCGCCCGCGTGAATTTCGGTTTTTCACAAATCCCAAGGGAATCGTGGATTTCCGGCTCCCGTTCCCGCTCCTTTTTCCAAACTTTAAACCTACGTTCAAGGAAGTTTGCTATAGTAATCTACCTATAGCTGTAGATATATATTTCGTTTTTATCAAAATCCCGTGGGAACTGTGGATTTTTCCAGGATAAAAAGTGCATACGCATACAGATGCATGCAACTATTGTAATAATGTGCTATGTGAGCGTGATTTACCTAAGAACAGTCAACGCCATCTATCGCGTTTTTGGAAGTCTATATCTATTTTAGTCCCACAGGAATACTTTTCCGGGATAAAAAGTCCTATGTTTTAAGTCAGGGCATAAGCTATCTCCATTCAAAATTTCAGCTAAATCGGTTCAGTAGTTGCGGCGTGATTGAGTAACAAACATCCAAACATACAAACATCTAAACATCCAAACATCCAAACATCCACACTTTCACATTTATAATATTAGTAGGATTTAGTTACTATTAAAATGCGAACTTTTATCTTTTATTAGCTTTAAAGTGCTTAGATGTTATATTAATATATTGTAATATTTGGCACAGATATATTTAGCATCTGGACGGACACTTCTTTACATCGAGCGAAAGTATAGCATAGATAACTAGTGTTAAGGAAAAACGAATTGAATCCCACGACAAACTCGCAAGTGAACACTAGTCAGAAGTGGGTTTATCGCACCTCTGTTTATCGCATTCGCGAGACTTATCGCATGCAAATAGTAAGTTGTGAAACATCAATAAGTATCCTCACGTCCAGTCGTCGGACACCTGGATAGCTGTCATTATAAAGCATTCCATGCGTGAAGCGCTCGTTATAATTCATATAACAGTGTGCTTAGTCTAAATCGGAGCACTCGAAAACGAACTCGAAAACTATTGATCGATTTCAGAGTAAAATAGACCTAAAATGGCTTGTATTAAGGTTTGAGTTCGCCAACACATTCAGCATTCGAACAATGCTGAATGTATTGGCGAACTCAAACCTTAATACAAGCCATTTTAGGTCTATTTTACTCTGAAATCGATCAATAGTTTTCGAGTTCGTTTTCGAGTGCTCCGATTTAGACTAAGCACACAGTTCTTAAATACCTAACCGGTGCTAACCGTGGCCTGAGAACCTCGGCAAAATAGATAAAAACCGAATTATTCGTCATAACTCATAGTAGAGCCGTTTTGAAATGATATTAAAATATTCTGTATGGGATGTTGGCGGATAAAGGAAATCATTAAATTTGATATTTCCTAGCGCTTTTTAAGAGAAGCCTCTCTCTCGTTTAGAAGTATTGTACGTCTTGGTGAACTATGACAAACCAGACATGGATATTAATTTCTAGAGTGAAAACATATTTATTACATAGGATCCCTCAATTTTTCCTGCCTATTTACCCATGAAGGTCCTGTCAAAATCGGTTCAGCCGTTCCGAAGATTAGCCCAGACAAACTGATTGTCCAACATTTAAAAACGTTTGGTTTATAATATCATATAAATAATCATATGAGCTATGATAATAATCTTATTGCTAATAATAATCATATGAGCAATAAGAGGTCGTAATTTTGAAATCTCTGACATACCTACACTTCAATTATATTTATTTGTATAATTATTTATTATTTATACTTGATATTCTTTTATACAGGGGGCAACACGGAAGCGCGAGTATTGCGTTGCGATAATCGCAGTTGTTGCGAATAGCTGAATTTATTATATTCTTGCTGCAACTTATCCAATGTGCATTTTAAGCCAATAGCGAGAGTTTCAGGACACTCGCTCGCTAATCGCCACCATGTAAACTATGCTGCTATTATATGGGATAACAGTTCTTAAATCGCTATAAAATTGGCGGTACGACTTAATAATTATTAAGTCGTACCGCCAATTTTTTACCAGTAATTATTAAGGCTTACCGAGACCGCGACTGAGGCGCTCGGAACAACACCGGTGCTCTCTATATCCTGGCCGTCAGGGGCGCTTAGAAACCGGCGCAAAGTGCCGTATCCAGACGCTGAGGCCACCATCGCTACCATTGTTAGCACACACTGCACAGACCACTGGAGGCTTACTAGCTTCAACTATACCGACATCACTCGGACGATGCGCGCGCGGCGTGCTGCGCGCCCGACGCGTATCAACTGCCCGCGATCGCGCGCCGCAGCCCGCCGTCGCCTCGACCGTTTCGCGCCCCCCTACCGAGGTACCAACTACCAAGACGTACGACGATGGTCACAGAAGTGTTTGACTACGAGATAACTATGTTAACTTTGATATCGGTCGCGATTAGAACATTTTCAAGTGCTCACAACATACAAATTGTCCAAGCATCAATTTAACCTCAGTCATCAAAAAAACAAATGGTGATAACCTAGCAGTTAAGACTTCGGCCTCCTTTTCGAAAGGGGGGTACGAGTTCGATCCCCGGCACACACCTTTAACTCTTCGGAGATATGTATGCTTTAAGTAAACACTCGCTTTGACGGTGAAGGGAAACATTAGCCACTTAGAAACCCTTCTCATTCTGAAAGGAGATCTGTGCCCTGCAGTGGGCCAGAAATGGGTTGATCATGATGATGATGATCAAAGAAATAAACTAGGTGAACAATTAAATAATCCACTTCAAATTAAACAGGCTAAGTGTGAGACACACTTGCACTTCAAGGGTTCAGTACCTATTAAAGAAATGTATAAATACTTAAATATTATTATTTATTTTATTTGACTGTGTCAACAATAAATCCCTTTTGTTTGGGACAGCATAACTAAGTTTGTTTGTAAACAAATCTTGCTGATTTTTAAAAAGACTGTGGTCATTAGATATTTTCTGTAATATACATTTATAAGTACATCAACTCTGTTTATTTTAGAATAGATGAAGCCTTTAATGAAGATGATGAGTTTGTCTGTGTGGATTTAGGTTTTTTCAAAATCCTGTGGAAACTATTTGCTTTTCTAGGATAAAACTTGTCTGCCAATTTCTGGGACGCAAGCTACCTCTGTACCAAATTTCATACAAATCGGTTAAACGGATGGACCTGTAAGAATACTGTGGGAACTCTTTAATTTTCCAGGCTAAAAGCAGCCAATGTCCATCCACGGGATGTAAGCTGACTCTGTATCAAACATCTAAATCAGTTAAACTGTTGGGCCATGAAAAGCTAGCAGCCTTAGCTTTAGCTAGCTAGACAGACGACAGACAGACAGACAGACACACTTTTGCATTTATAACATTAGTATGGATTTTTCTATTTGCAAACTACAGAGATAAGGAGTGTAAGGTAGTAGATAAGTATTTTTAGATATTTTTCATGATAAGTGAAAAACTGCAATGTAAAAGAAAATAAATTACAGATACATTACAAGATAAGGTGGACTTTTTGCTATGTAAATCAGATTAATTAGAGGAATAAATTGGTTAAGAATTTCATATTGATCCGAAAAATCTTTTTTTATTTAAAATAATCTATTTTTCAATGAATCGATTTTAGACATGCTCAGGCCATTTTTCAAACCTCTTTATTTTCAAATAGGAATGTGATATTTGTGTGGTAAAAAGTGTTATATTAGCCGCGCCAATAAAGAAAGGAATCTAAAATGGCGGCTTGTACTTGTAATGACGAGTACAGGTTGGACCGTCAGCAAAAAACGAAGCGAAACTGAACTGCATTATATATTGCAATGAAGCAATGGCTGGATCATGCGTCATGCTCGTGAACGGGTGCCACCGTCGGAAATGGGGCTACTTTTGTCTGCCCTTCTTCACATGTGTAGAATTGTAAGCACCATTCCGAACCTGTGGTAGATTCATTTGTCGATTCGTAAACGCTTCCGAAAGTTTATCTGAATAAAATTATGATTACTTATATAAATGATAAAAAGGCGTGGATTTGACTCGTTCCAGCAATGCGCGAGACGGCAATTCAATCATGTACTTACCATAAAATTGTTATATTGATATTGTAAATTTGGAAAAGAGCAACCGCCGAGTTTCTTGCTGGTTCTTCTCGGTTGGAACGGCATTCCGAACCAGTGGTAGATTCATCTGACTATTCAAAAGCACTTGTAAAAGTTTATTTGAATAAAAAACTTTTCTATTCTATTCTATTCTATTCTATTTATTATATTTTTTTATTTTATTTTATATTATTATTATTATATTATTATATTTTATTATTATTTATTATATACGATTACATTACATACGATTTCACGTGCATCACTTCGAAGAATATTTCTTCGTTTATGCGAGCTCATTTTTTAAACAAAACCAACAAATAAGTTAACAATAAACAACAACGAACGTCAATAACAACGAAAAAACTTAACAGAAAACAAAACAAGTAACAGTATTAAAAACAATTATTATTAACAAGCAGTTACAGACTGATTATTTTTTTGCGCGCTGTAACAAAGTGTGTGACTAAAGACAGGAATAGCGTGCGAGTGAGAGGGAACGATTAGCGACGCCATTTATAATTCCTTTCTTTATTGGCGCGGGTTATAGATACACCCAAGTCTGCAAATTTCATGAGGATTGGTTCAGCAGTTTAGCTGTGAAAAGATAACTAAACTAACACACTGGCACATTATTGCGCATTTGAGGGTGATTCAGGTTATACATCAGTTTCAGTATTAAATATGGTAACTTCTAAACCATGTGGTAGAGATCTGGCAGCCAGTGGCAGTGTTTGAAGCCAGGGTATGCAATTGGTAGTATTAAAATTTCTACTGCTCCTTTTCCTATCTTTCTACATATACATTGCTTTTCTCAAGGTATGCAGTGCTTTTCTGCTTTTATGAAGTGCACACCGCTGCTGACAGCCCATTGCATCTTTGTTACAAAGAAAACCCCTACTATTATGTGAATAATGGAAGTCCAAAGTATCAGCAATGAGGAATATGATACAGAGAAATCATACCGAATAGATAGGTACTTTTCATTAAACACAAACATATATAAAACCAAGAGAAATAATTAAAGATTGTTATAACTTAACAAAGGCTGCATACATACAATCATAATATAAAAGTATATCTGCTGTGACATGTAAGGCACATAACAATGTTCTAATAGAAATAATTTATTCCGTACCCGTGTGGGCAGTACACCTCACCCACTCTTTTGCCTTGATTTGCTTAGCGATTTTAAAGGTGACTCCATCTTACATTTCCATCTATAACGTTTTATAGCAAACAGTTTAGGTAGGCACAGGAATTTTAGTACTGAAATGTGTGTTTACTTTGAACTAGTCTTGTTTTTGAAAAAGGCTTAAGGCAGTTGAGCTTTAACTAGCTTTCAGCTAAATACAGTTAACATGTGCGCGGTAAACATTTACATTGTCAAATACCGGTAATTAAAAAACGTCTAGATCTCACCTGTTTGGTATCCACAGTGTCTGTTGCCTCCATGTTGGCATGTGTGCGTTCATGCCTCTCCATGACTTCGGAAACATCAGAATCTCCTAATCCATTTACTGGGCGCTACAAATGCACACAATACTAGCTTCAACATAACAATCGCGACGGTACAAAATTTTTGTAACGAAACAATGTCAATGATCGGACAAACACGTTCAACACTCAGTCTTTTACGCCAGGGGGAAAAGTTCAAATGTTTATAAAGTCGCACAGAAGAAAATATTTTTATTATATCAACAAAATGTTAGAGCACCAATACTAAAATCTATAGAAAATCAAGAAAACACTGAACACTGCTCTTCACCATCTTAAAATTTCACACATTCCGTCATCGAGGCCGACTGACTGTGGTCGCTGCCCTGTACTACGTTTCTAATTACGCATAGTTTATGGAGATTATAATGCTAAATTTTATTAAATATTTACTTTTAGAGGATTTTTTTAAATTTATAAACGTAAATTTAAATATGAAAATAATTTGAAGCATTTTTTAAACAACATATTTTTTCTTCGCCTTCTTTAAAACAAATAGATTTTTAACAGTTAAAATTAAATTATTTACATACATTGGAACACATTTTATATGGCTGCCAGTATGCTGCTCAGTGCTCTAAAGTTTTAGAAACTACAAAAACAAAATACTTAATTTTTCAATCTATGAAAATATTTATTATTAAAATACATTGTAGGTACCTACTTAAAAATTTAAATATGTTTAGCAAGTTAGAAGTTATAAAAAAATACTCGATGATGATCTATAAAAATACAGTAGATTTGTCTATGATTGTTTTATCTGTATCAGGGTGCGTAAACTTAGTATAAAAAACAGGGAAATGCTTTGTGTACTATACTGTAAATTTACATAGTGCACTCAACTGCAAGTCTGTTAGTAATTCAACAAGTATTTTTAATTTAGCAGAATTATAATCATGTAGTTCATAATTCTTAATGCAGAGGGGACTAGTATTGCGTACGTTTTGAAAAGTCTTCGCTAGATGGCGTCGTCTGTCATTTTGAGAAAATTACCAGTTCAAAAATAAAACTACTAAATTGGTATAGATCGACCAGAATCTCATGAAAAATAGGGAAATGAAATTCCAAGGTTAGCAACACTACGGCTGCCCTAGCGATAAACAAAGTAACTGACATTTTTTGTGAAATTGATTTTTTGCATTAACAAAAGTTTTATGTCGAGTATTTTTTTACCACAGTTTAATATTTCAAATAACTTGAACCGAAATTTAAATTGCCCAAACAAAGTAACTGCACTCACCATGGGCGTCGCCCCGTCTACTCCAATGCTCATGAGATGAGGCTTTTCAACCTGGCAGAGAGTTGGAGAAAGGAATGGAAGGTGTCCGGTGGGCCAGCGACCCTCGTCTCCGACCCCACAATAAATCCGAAGGGTTTCCAGCTACCTCGTAAGTTGTGGTGCCGTCTGAATAGATTACGAACAGGGCATGATCGCTGCAACTACCTTTTGCACAAATGGGGTTGGAAACCCTCCGCTATCTGTGACTGTGGCGAGGAGGACCAAACCATAGATCACATCATACAGCGCTGTCGTACCCACTCTTACCAGGGTTCACCTAAAGATCTTTTTGACCTCCCCCCTCAGTTTGTCTCCTGGCTGGGGAACTTGGGTATTGACTTATAAGTCTTTTTTAACATAACTAGTATATTTATTTGTAAGATAATCTGACATACATTTAAAATATTGACATAAAATTTTGAAGAAACATTTTCTCAACACACGCTTATTTATTAAACGCCATACGAAAAAGATGGGCGTCGCCAGGTAGGGGCAGGGGGGGGCAGCTGCCCTAGAGATTTGAAAAATATAGATATGCTATATTTTGCATTAAGTATCTAAATTAAACCTGGCGTAAATGGAAACGAGGTCAATGAAAAATTCTAATTCAAAAATAAATTAAGAGCTCGTAACTAGCTTCAAAAGCTTTGGACTGTACCAACAATACTTTGTACTTTTCCCATATTATAATATCATCAACTTGCCCCCCCCCCCCCCTCTTGGCCATCGGCTGGCGACGCCCTTGGCACTCACTAACCCGGAATATAAATGCAAAAACCAAGTGAACAACAAGCACAACACAAAAACAAAGTAATTGGATGTTGATTACTTTGTTTTTGTATTTATAATGCAGTTGCTTGATTTTTCGTTTCGTGAAACGATCCCACGTAAGGTGTTCTGAATGTAATTACTTTGTTTATCACTAGGGCAGCCGAGTTAACCTAGTGTTGCTTACTACAAAATTTAATTTCCCTATTTTTCATGAGATTCTGGTCGATCTATAACTTTAAAAAAGTAAACAAAGTCTGATTTTTAATTCGGTGGAATTCTGACAGTTGCCATTTAAAAATAGAATGAATTATTCTAGAGTTATTTGTATGAAAAACAGGGTTAACACATGAAGTTCGATTTTACCCCAAGCTAAAGTACCTACCTGAAGTATCTATCAGGCATTTGCCATATGTCTACATGAGGCAATTGATTTTTATTTATATGTAAGTTTTGAATTTATTATCTTTTTTGTGGGAACAGTTTTATCTCTGCTAATATTAAGAAACGTCAGAATTCAACGGAATTAAAATCAGAGTATAATTAGTTTTTAAATAATTATAATTAAGAAAAACTAGTAAAATGAAGTAAATATTAATGTTATCAATAATTTTTTCTTAGAATTTTATTTAAGATGTTTTTAAAATCTTATTCTTATACTTAAATCTTAATTAGTAGGTATTATTTCTTTAAATCAGGCAACACTTAGACACTGACGAGTGACCACCACGTGATTAGCACGTGATCACTGAAAAATGTCAAGAAAATTCAAAATGTCTGCCAACGTGCCATTTTGGTTATCGTAGATATTTTTTGGATTAAATTCTAAATTGTTGTGTGAACTGGTCGTTGATTTGAGCTTTAGTTCCTCCGGTTAAGTTTATTACAGTGATATTCGTGCAACTGAGAAAAGACTTGTGTTAAGAGATAAGACTTTATATTTTAGTGTATTTTTATTTGTTAACTGAGACAGGACTCTTTGTATTCTTTATAGTTAATGATTAGTGTATTATAGATAAATTACTACTGCTTAGTTAATGCATAGAAAAAATAAATAATTTTTTGAAATAACGTTGTTTTATTTCATAAATTAATAAGGATACGTAGTAGGTACGTATAGAATATATAATATATATGTATATATGTAGGTACTGTACCTACGTATTTATATAAGTAGGTAGAATAGATATATGTATAGATTCAACGTTAGTTTCAAATGTCGAATCCAGAGGCGCTAGCGATGCATTTCCAATTTTAGGCATAGAGTTCGGTCTCTATTTCATATATAGACAAAGTACTCTGTGATCTGTATAGCCATATTACTAATTCCCCGGAATTCTGACGTTTCGTAATGTTACCAGAGATAAAACAATTCCCACAAAAAAGATAAAAAATTCAAAACATATGCAAATACAAATCAACTGCCGCATGTAGATATGACAAATGCCTGACAGACACTTCATGGTGATAATATCATTCGACACCCATTTTTCAATAAATTTTTTCAATGTGCTTCTTTTGTTTTCTATTGCTGTTAGTGTGCACTTTCTAGTTTCCACTCTTGGTGTTTTCTATTTTAAGGCGAAACGAGTAATATTATTACTCAGCATATGGCTTTTTATGATGACAGGGAATTAAAGTAATTTGGGGTAAAATCGTACTTCGTAGATGTTAACCCTGTTCTCTATACAAATAACTCATCTGTAAATGACAATGACAGCTGTCAGAATTCCGGGGAATCCGTATAGCCATAGAGATAATAGTTCATGCGTATAGCCATAGAGATAATAATAATAAGTAGAGTAGGCATACCTACCTTAAAAACGTGCCAAAAATACACTCACACACGCACAATCCTACAACTAAAATGGCGCGTGTTCATTGTGATGTCTCAAGTTGTGCGTGTGTGAGTGTTCATGTATACATTTTAGGGAGGCCATCTTAAGGGAAGTGCAATAAAATTTCTGCCACGATCTGTTTTATTGTTATGTTTAAAAATGTAGTGTTGTCTCTTACACACTTATGAAAATTTTGATAAGTTTAAGCTATTTTCCGATCCACTATTTTCTATAGGACATTATGCCAAGTCCTCTTCTATAGGTTCATGCGTATAGCTCATAGAGATAAATATAGCTATGGCTAGCTCTCAAATAAAATGTCAGCAGTTGGTCAAAGTCATAGAGATAATAATAAAAATAAGAGATATAGATCGACCAGAATCTCATGAAAAATAGGGAATTTAATTTTGTAGTAAGCAACACTAGGTTAACTCGGCTGCCCTAGTGATAAACAAAGTAATTACATTCAAAACACCTTACCTGGGATCGTTTCACGAAATGAAAAATCAAGCAACTGCATTTTAAATACAAAAACAAAGTAATCAACATCCAATTACTTTGTTTTTGTGGTGTGCTTGTTGTTTACTTGGTTTTTGCATTTATATTCCGGGTTAGTGAGTGCAGTTACTTTGTTTGGGCAATTTAAATTTCAGTAAACGGTTCAAGTTATTTGAAATATTAAACTGTGGTAAAAAACTACTCGACATAAAACTTTTGTTAATGCAAAAAGTCAATTTCACAAAAAATGTCAGTTACTTTTTCAGTTTATTTATCGCTAGGGCAGCCGTAGTGTTGCTAACCTTGGAATTTCATTTCCCTATTTTTTATAAGATTCTGGTCGATCAATAATAAAAATTATTATTATCTCTATGGTCAAAGTCTACTCTGTGGTATGTCTGTGGTCTGCTGTGTTGACTCTACTCTAGTTGTTCGGAACAACTTGTTCCTGGTCTGTGGTGTTGACTGTTGGGCTAATCATTAATCTGCAGTGCGATTGTGTAAGGTTTGAACCATGATGGTTATTTTAGACGATCGGTCATTGATGGTCAAGAAAAATTCGAATTGCGTAAAACTGTCCATCAAATGAAGAGCGAAAAGTGACCGGTGGCTTAAAAATGTATCATGGAATTGCGTTTTATTATACAAATAGCATCAGTGAAACTAAATTTTTTATGTTATTAACAATTATGACGGACACAAAAACAATGGAACTTATTACGATAGCATACTAATTTCATAATGAAAATTAACTTTCATAACTTCAAACATAGAATTCCAACGTTAATATCTATAAGCAAATTATGTAACAAAACGCAGACCAGTGAATTATGATCGAGCTTACTAATTCTGAACAATAGTTGGCGTTAGTGGACTTGTTTTGTTATCTGTATAATGGTTAATTATGACATCAAGTGTCAATGTAAGTGTCAATGTCAATGTATTTATGATTATGACAGTTTAGTGTTATTTTACGAATTTATACATTTTCGTAAATTTTTCAACAAAAAATAAAGAAGGACAGCCACAAATTTTCAAAGATAGCTCTATATGTGAATGTGGTTTGGATGAAGGAGGTAGTTATATTCAATATACTTTCTGGATGAAGGGTCTTCTTCTCTTATCCTCTTCTGCCCAAACTTCTCCATAGGCTCTAACGGGTGTTAGTGTATTTTATTGAGTGTTTAGTCCATATGTAAAACTTTTGTGTATTTTATTCTAATTAATATTATAAACGGCAAAGTTTGTATGTATGGATGTTTGTTACTCTTTCACGCAAAAACTGCTGAACGGATTTGGCTGTTTGGAACGGCGATAGATTATACTCTGAATTAACACAAGCAAGTAACTTTTTATCGCGGAAAATGAAAGAATTCCCGCGGGAACCTCAGTGAGGTGGAAGAAACCTCAATCCACGCAGACGAAGTCAGGCCCGCGGTCATCATCTAGTTACCTATATCTAACAAAATAAAATTGTAAATATATTATGTAGTAGGTATATTTTATAGATTTACGTAAGATTATTATTTATGTTTACGTAAATGTATGTTTAATGTTGCTTATTGTGATGTTTTAGGTTATCAACTCTCAAGTACTTACAATAACTCCACTATTGTATCATGAATATGGAAAATTCAGTGACAGCAGTAGATTGTGTTTTCTCCAAGCTACTCGATACTGGTGAAGTGAATTGTGCTGTGTTACTACACAACTAAAAGCCATACTACAAACAAACAACAACAACAACCAAGTAAGCTTTACCATAATTCATAATTATCCTACAAAAAATAAATATTGTTCATATTTTATTATCTTCATAACAACCATCTCTTGTTTCAGGCAAGCGTGGTGACTCCTAACAGCAAAAACGCCACAATCCGCAGCTGAACGAGCTAACCACTAGAGTAGTTTCTTGACCTTTTTCTAGTCGTGGACCTCTCTCAAAATATGAAAGAGCCGACTGACCCTTTTCCGAAAAGATAAAAAATGAGGTTTAATGTTTACCAGCTTCTATTATTTGCTGTTGCTTATGCTGGACTGGAACATCAAATTGTACACAGTATTTACTCACAACATAATTATTGTATACCAATTTTCACACTAATGCATTATGTTAGGTAGGCTTGCCGTAGACCCTCTGTATTAATTCCATGGCCTTACTTGTAACTACTTGTAACTTAAGAAACACTGCACTAGACCAATGAGGCAGTTGAACACTGCAATAGAGAGATGCAACACATGATATGACTATACATGGAATTTATGTTAAACTTATTACTTATTTATGTGTAAAATTTAAATAAATAAAGTGATTAGACACACTGACTCGTTATCGTCTCAAGAAAACAAGACTGCTTTTGGTCATAATATTATGGTTGTCTACACTAATTGTACATGTTTTTTTTTAATAAACTAAGATATTTTGTCTTGTTTTTATAAAAGTACCTATTTAAGCTTATTGAAAAATCTTATTACTTGTACAAAACTACTTTGATGACAAAAACCTTAGGAATGTTTTTCTATTATAGCTAATAGTTCCCATACTTAATTAAAGTGATATACACGGTTGAGTTTTTATCTCACTTTAATATAATATCTAGTTGTATTTCATTGCCATTCAACGACTGTACTGTGGTAAATAATTTAACTGTTTCTGTAGATAATCATGATCAACCCATTACCGGCTCACTACAGAGTACGGGTCTCCTCTCAGAGTGAGAAGGGTTTTGGCCATAGTCTACCACGCTGGCCAAGCGGATTGGCAGACTTCACACACACAACGTTATGGAGAACTCTCAGGCATGCAGGTTTCCTCACGATGTTTTCCTTCACCGTTAAGCAAGTGATATTTAAATACTTAAAACGCACATAACTCCGAAAAGTTAGAGGTGCGTGCCCGGGATCGAACCCACGACCTCCGATTAGAAGTCGGTCGTCCTAACCACTAGGCTATCACAGCTTTATAGATACACACACATATTTCTGTAGATAATAACAAACCCTATTTTGTACAGTGGCTAGTTAGTGTTGCTGTCACATTCGCCCAAAAGTCGTCCACATGCTGGTTGGCCAAGGCATCCCCCCAGTATACGTCCTCCTGCCCATACCCACATTGGCTTCCAGGAATAGAATAGAATAGAAAAGTTTTTTATTTAAATAAACTTTTACAAGTACTTTTGAATCGTCAATTGAATCTACCACAGGTTCGGAATGCAGTTCCAGCCGAGAAGAACCTGCAAGAAACTCGGCGGTTGCTCTTTTTAAAAACAACATTATAACAATTATTATTATTAATGTATATGATAGAAATGCCGTCTCGCGCATTGCTGGAACGAGTTAAATCCAAGCTTTTTTATCGTTTATATAATCTTCAATCTATACTAATAAATAAAATTGAAGTGTCTGTCTGTAATATCAAAATAACTACCTCATATTAAGCTCATATGGTTATTTGAACGCTACCATAACCGAATCACACGTTTTTAAAATTTTTGTCTGTCTGTCTGTCTGTCTGTTTGAACGGGCTAATCTTCGGAACGGCTGAATCGATTTTGACGGGACCTTCACATACAAGTAGAGAATTAACCAGGGAGTAACATAGGCTACTTTTTTAACCGACTTTCAAAAAAGGAGGAGTTGTGTTTTTCTACCTATGTACACAGATATCTCCGAGATTTCTGAACCGATTTGCGTAATTTTTTTTTAATCGATAGAGAAACATTGCGACCCTGTTCTATAAAAAAAATGGATTCCAACTCCTCAATCCTGATGCTGTAGGGGACCTAATCCCCAAAACTAATGGGTTTTAGAAACTTTCGGTTATTTAAATTGATATTGGGTGTACCAATTGAAGACTTTATCGTTGAATGAACTCGAGTAGGTACATATCCAACTCCTCAACCCTGATGCTGTAAGGAATTGTATTCCGAAATCGTGGGGATCCCACGGGATTTTTCCGTTTTGGGGACGGGTTTCTACAGATAAGCTACTTTTTGTTCTGGAAAATCAAAAGTTCCCACGGGATTTTTAAAAACCTAAATCCACACGGGCGAAGCCGTGGGCATCATGTAGTTGTATAATAAGCTTTTTTTATGAGCATACTTTTAATAGAGTTCTTAAACTTGTGTAAAGGCAAGTCTAGTCTAGTCCAGGAGGCCTAATAGAGCCTTCACTTGTGTAAGTGACACCGCATTGCCTTGGGCATGGTAGTGATAAAGATAATAAAAGTGGCTGTTCTTATGTAATTTTTGGTTAAAATGTAACAACCATGCTAATAGTACAAAGTTGGCTGTGATTGACATTTTAAATTATGTATTTAGCATGTAAGTAGGTTAATTACCTACCAATGTAGGTAGGAGGAACTTGTAAATTATATTAAGTTAAAAGTTCCTATATTCTTAATATGTAGGTAAATTATTTACCTACTTACATAGGAACTTTTAACTAATATAAATATTCCTATGTAGTAGGTAAGATTAGATTAAAATGTAAGTTTATTTATTGTTTTTCTTTTGTTTGGGCAGAGCACTCTAGAACACTACAGTTCCAGTGTAACCTGCCATGAATAATCAGAAATAAAAAAGATATATATATTCATACAGGTTTTATTCAATCATTACACATTAAGTATTTCACCTCATTATATCAATTTACATAATATCGGCGGCGGCATAATATTGGGACTTTCAAAATAAGATTGAATAGGTAGGTAGGTGTAGAATACCTTCTAGGCAAGAGCATTCCACCTTAGGCTGCTATTAAAGATAGTTTCCTCATAAAATTGTAACCAGTTTAATGATCCTAATAAAAAAAAAAGGTGGGGCCATGGTGGTGTCCATGAACCTAAAAAATATTTATTATTATACTATCCTAGTAGGTATTTGATGATTTGTACTATTGGATAAAAAAGTATAACATGCTGCTTTTACCCCGTCATAGCAGCCCTTCTCTCTTGAATGTTACTGAGGAATTTTAAGGGCTGCTGCAACACTTGTGGCTGGTTGATGGCATCAGTCACTTAGGCCACACACTTGTGTTGTACTAGGAGTACCTAGCTGGGGTGCCTAGCAAAACGGGTAGGGATGGTGAAAACTGCAGATATAGTGTTTGTAGCCTACCTACCTAGTACCTAATAGGTACCTAATAGATACCTAGTAGGTCATATCATAAATATTAAAATATAGCTACCTATAGAGAAGACCTTATACAATAAATTAAATAAAACTTTCCATATATGATATGAATAGATTTAATAGCAAAAAGATTGTCACCAAATATTTACTTACAAGGTTTATACTATGATCAAACAGAAAACTTACTTAAAACATAGCAATTAATTAAATAATACTGTAACAAGGTACCTAACTGATTAAACTGGCATGGCCAATCAAACAAAAATACTTACCTAGGTAAGTACCTACTTAATATTGTACCTACTAACGAATCTATTGACACCTTATTTATCAACATCGACTCAGTAGTGTAATCACTATGGTCGAACATACCTATTTAAACACAAACACCTAGGTACTTATTCTTCTTCGTTACGCTCTTGGTAGAGCGGTCGTGGTCATCCAGAAGTGACATCTTTAAGGGCAGATGTTATACGCCTCATGAGCATTCGCCACTTTTCGCTGCTGGACGACAGCCTGGAGCCTTCATACAAGGGAGCGCCCACATGATTTAATTTAGTCGGTCCATCGCATGGGCGACCTTCCTCGCCGTCTGGTGTCCTCAACTTCGCCCTGCACGGCAAGGCGCTCGATGGAGTCACCCTCACGCCGGGAGACGTGTGCTAAAAACTTCAAAATACGACTCTGTACTAACGTCGAAACATGCTGTTTGATGCCGAGTTCTTGGAGTATCGAGACGTTGGTGCGAAATTCGGTCCATGAGATTCCTAACATTCGCCTCCAACACCACATCTCCAGAGCATCGATTTTTTTCTTCTTGACTTGTCGTAAAGTCCGTCTCTTTGCCGTAGTCGAATTAAAAGTTATATTTACTGCGGTGTTTATTAAGGAATTTGTTTTAAAAAGTTAGAAAATTAGATTTTAATCAATTCAATACACATAAGCCATCAAATGATTAACGATAATCATGGCCCGAGACTCACCGCTATTATTTGACATAGGCAATGATCTCAAAAAAGTTAGACAATTCGAATTAGCTGTCAAATCGTATGAAATCATTCACTCATCGTCTAAAATAACGATCCATGACATTCATGATAGCCATGCAATCGTCAACCATCTATGAACTCCGTACACAATTCGAATTGGCCGTTTGACAGCTGAAAACGTACGTTTAAGCTGTCAAATGAATACAATTTTCATGGTCTAAAGTTAGACAATCGCACTTCTGCAGTGCGATTGTGTAAGGTTTGAACCATGATGGTTATTTTAGACGATCGGTCATTGATGGTCAAGAAAAATTCGAATTGCGTAAAACTGTCCATCAAATGAAGAGCGAAAAGTGACCGGTGGCTTAAAAATGTATCATGGAATTGCGTTTTATTATACAAATAGCATCAGTGAAACTAAATTTTTTATGTTATTAACAATTATGACGGACACAAAAACAATGGAACTTATTACGATAGCATACTAATTTCATAATGAAAATTAACTTTCATAACTTCAAACATAGAATTCCAACGTTAATATCTATAAGCAAATTATGTAACAAAACGCAGACCAGTGAATTATGATCGAGCTTACTAATTCTGAACAATAGTTGGCGTTAGTGGACTTGTTTTGTTATCTGTATAATGGTTAATTATGACATCAAGTGTCAATGTAAGTGTCAATGTCAATGTATTTATGATTATGACAGTTTAGTGTTATTTTACGAATTTATACATTTTCGTAAATTTTTCAACAAAAAATAAAGAAGGACAGCCACAAATTTTCAAAGATAGCTCTATATGTGAATGTGGTTTGGATGAAGGAGGTAGTTATATTCAATATACTTTCTGGATGAAGGGTCTTCTTCTCTTATCCTCTTCTGCCCAAACTTCTCCATAGGCTCTAACGGGTGTTAGTGTATTTTATTGAGTGTTTAGTCCATATGTAAAACTTTTGTGTATTTTATTCTAATTAATATTATAAACGGCAAAGTTTGTATGTATGGATGTTTGTTACTCTTTCACGCAAAAACTGCTGAACGGATTTGGCTGTTTGGAACGGCGATAGATTATACTCTGAATTAACACAAGCAAGTAACTTTTTATCGCGGAAAATGAAAGAATTCCCGCGGGAACCTCAGTGAGGTGGAAGAAACCTCAATCCACGCAGACGAAGTCAGGCCCGCGGTCATCATCTAGTTACCTATATCTAACAAAATAAAATTGTAAATATATTATGTAGTAGGTATATTTTATAGATTTACGTAAGATTATTATTTATGTTTACGTAAATGTATGTTTAATGTTGCTTATTGTGATGTTTTAGGTTATCAACTCTCAAGTACTTACAATAACTCCACTATTGTATCATGAATATGGAAAATTCAGTGACAGCAGTAGATTGTGTTTTCTCCAAGCTACTCGATACTGGTGAAGTGAATTGTGCTGTGTTACTACACAACTAAAAGCCATACTACAAACAAACAACAACAACAACCAAGTAAGCTTTACCATAATTCATAATTATCCTACAAAAAATAAATATTGTTCATATTTTATTATCTTCATAACAACCATCTCTTGTTTCAGGCAAGCGTGGTGACTCCTAACAGCAAAAACGCCACAATCCGCAGCTGAACGAGCTAACCACTAGAGTAGTTTCTTGACCTTTTTCTAGTCGTGGACCTCTCTCAAAATATGAAAGAGCCGACTGACCCTTTTCCGAAAAGATAAAAAATGAGGTTTAATGTTTACCAGCTTCTATTATTTGCTGTTGCTTATGCTGGACTGGAACATCAAATTGTACACAGTATTTACTCACAACATAATTATTGTATACCAATTTTCACACTAATGCATTATGTTAGGTAGGCTTGCCGTAGACCCTCTGTATTAATTCCATGGCCTTACTTGTAACTACTTGTAACTTAAGAAACACTGCACTAGACCAATGAGGCAGTTGAACACTGCAATAGAGAGATGCAACACATGATATGACTATACATGGAATTTATGTTAAACTTATTACTTATTTATGTGTAAAATTTAAATAAATAAAGTGATTAGACACACTGACTCGTTATCGTCTCAAGAAAACAAGACTGCTTTTGGTCATAATATTATGGTTGTCTACACTAATTGTACATGTTTTTTTTTAATAAACTAAGATATTTTGTCTTGTTTTTATAAAAGTACCTATTTAAGCTTATTGAAAAATCTTATTACTTGTACAAAACTACTTTGATGACAAAAACCTTAGGAATGTTTTTCTATTATAGCTAATAGTTCCCATACTTAATTAAAGTGATATACACGGTTGAGTTTTTATCTCACTTTAATATAATATCTAGTTGTATTTCATTGCCATTCAACGACTGTACTGTGGTAAATAATTTAACTGTTTCTGTAGATAATCATGATCAACCCATTACCGGCTCACTACAGAGTACGGGTCTCCTCTCAGAGTGAGAAGGGTTTTGGCCATAGTCTACCACGCTGGCCAAGCGGATTGGCAGACTTCACACACACAACGTTATGGAGAACTCTCAGGCATGCAGGTTTCCTCACGATGTTTTCCTTCACCGTTAAGCAAGTGATATTTAAATACTTAAAACGCACATAACTCCGAAAAGTTAGAGGTGCGTGCCCGGGATCGAACCCACGACCTCCGATTAGAAGTCGGTCGTCCTAACCACTAGGCTATCACAGCTTTATAGATACACACACATATTTCTGTAGATAATAACAAACCCTATTTTGTACAGTGGCTAGTTAGTGTTGCTGTCACATTCGCCCAAAAGTCGTCCACATGCTGGTTGGCCAAGGCATCCCCCCAGTATACGTCCTCCTGCCCATACCCACATTGGCTTCCAGGAATAGAATAGAATAGAAAAGTTTTTTATTTAAATAAACTTTTACAAGTACTTTTGAATCGTCAATTGAATCTACCACAGGTTCGGAATGCAGTTCCAGCCGAGAAGAACCTGCAAGAAACTCGGCGGTTGCTCTTTTTAAAAACAACATTATAACAATTATTATTATTAATGTATATGATAGAAATGCCGTCTCGCGCATTGCTGGAACGAGTTAAATCCAAGCTTTTTTATCGTTTATATAATCTTCAATCTATACTAATAAATAAAATTGAAGTGTCTGTCTGTAATATCAAAATAACTACCTCATATTAAGCTCATATGGTTATTTGAACGCTACCATAACCGAATCACACGTTTTTAAAATTTTTGTCTGTCTGTCTGTCTGTCTGTTTGAACGGGCTAATCTTCGGAACGGCTGAATCGATTTTGACGGGACCTTCACATACAAGTAGAGAATTAACCAGGGAGTAACATAGGCTACTTTTTTAACCGACTTTCAAAAAAGGAGGAGTTGTGTTTTTCTACCTATGTACACAGATATCTCCGAGATTTCTGAACCGATTTGCGTAATTTTTTTTTAATCGATAGAGAAACATTGCGACCCTGTTCTATAAAAAAAATGGATTCCAACTCCTCAATCCTGATGCTGTAGGGGACCTAATCCCCAAAACTAATGGGTTTTAGAAACTTTCGGTTATTTAAATTGATATTGGGTGTACCAATTGAAGACTTTATCGTTGAATGAACTCGAGTAGGTACATATCCAACTCCTCAACCCTGATGCTGTAAGGAATTGTATTCCGAAATCGTGGGGATCCCACGGGATTTTTCCGTTTTGGGGACGGGTTTCTACAGATAAGCTACTTTTTGTTCTGGAAAATCAAAAGTTCCCACGGGATTTTTAAAAACCTAAATCCACACGGGCGAAGCCGTGGGCATCATGTAGTTGTATAATAAGCTTTTTTTATGAGCATACTTTTAATAGAGTTCTTAAACTTGTGTAAAGGCAAGTCTAGTCTAGTCCAGGAGGCCTAATAGAGCCTTCACTTGTGTAAGTGACACCGCATTGCCTTGGGCATGGTAGTGATAAAGATAATAAAAGTGGCTGTTCTTATGTAATTTTTGGTTAAAATGTAACAACCATGCTAATAGTACAAAGTTGGCTGTGATTGACATTTTAAATTATGTATTTAGCATGTAAGTAGGTTAATTACCTACCAATGTAGGTAGGAGGAACTTGTAAATTATATTAAGTTAAAAGTTCCTATATTCTTAATATGTAGGTAAATTATTTACCTACTTACATAGGAACTTTTAACTAATATAAATATTCCTATGTAGTAGGTAAGATTAGATTAAAATGTAAGTTTATTTATTGTTTTTCTTTTGTTTGGGCAGAGCACTCTAGAACACTACAGTTCCAGTGTAACCTGCCATGAATAATCAGAAATAAAAAAGATATATATATTCATACAGGTTTTATTCAATCATTACACATTAAGTATTTCACCTCATTATATCAATTTACATAATATCGGCGGCGGCATAATATTGGGACTTTCAAAATAAGATTGAATAGGTAGGTAGGTGTAGAATACCTTCTAGGCAAGAGCATTCCACCTTAGGCTGCTATTAAAGATAGTTTCCTCATAAAATTGTAACCAGTTTAATGATCCTAATAAAAAAAAAAGGTGGGGCCATGGTGGTGTCCATGAACCTAAAAAATATTTATTATTATACTATCCTAGTAGGTATTTGATGATTTGTACTATTGGATAAAAAAGTATAACATGCTGCTTTTACCCCGTCATAGCAGCCCTTCTCTCTTGAATGTTACTGAGGAATTTTAAGGGCTGCTGCAACACTTGTGGCTGGTTGATGGCATCAGTCACTTAGGCCACACACTTGTGTTGTACTAGGAGTACCTAGCTGGGGTGCCTAGCAAAACGGGTAGGGATGGTGAAAACTGCAGATATAGTGTTTGTAGCCTACCTACCTAGTACCTAATAGGTACCTAATAGATACCTAGTAGGTCATATCATAAATATTAAAATATAGCTACCTATAGAGAAGACCTTATACAATAAATTAAATAAAACTTTCCATATATGATATGAATAGATTTAATAGCAAAAAGATTGTCACCAAATATTTACTTACAAGGTTTATACTATGATCAAACAGAAAACTTACTTAAAACATAGCAATTAATTAAATAATACTGTAACAAGGTACCTAACTGATTAAACTGGCATGGCCAATCAAACAAAAATACTTACCTAGGTAAGTACCTACTTAATATTGTACCTACTAACGAATCTATTGACACCTTATTTATCAACATCGACTCAGTAGTGTAATCACTATGGTCGAACATACCTATTTAAACACAAACACCTAGGTACTTATTCTTCTTCGTTACGCTCTTGGTAGAGCGGTCGTGGTCATCCAGAAGTGACATCTTTAAGGGCAGATGTTATACGCCTCATGAGCATTCGCCACTTTTCGCTGCTGGACGACAGCCTGGAGCCTTCATACAAGGGAGCGCCCACATGATTTAATTTAGTCGGTCCATCGCATGGGCGACCTTCCTCGCCGTCTGGTGTCCTCAACTTCGCCCTGCACGGCAAGGCGCTCGATGGAGTCACCCTCACGCCGGGAGACGTGTGCTAAAAACTTCAAAATACGACTCTGTACTAACGTCGAAACATGCTGTTTGATGCCGAGTTCTTGGAGTATCGAGACGTTGGTGCGAAATTCGGTCCATGAGATTCCTAACATTCGCCTCCAACACCACATCTCCAGAGCATCGATTTTTTTCTTCTTGACTTGTCGTAAAGTCCGTCTCTTTGCCGTAGTCGAATTAAAAGTTATATTTACTGCGGTGTTTATTAAGGAATTTGTTTTAAAAAGTTAGAAAATTAGATTTTAATCAATTCAATACACATAAGCCATCAAATGATTAACGATAATCATGGCCCGAGACTCACCGCTATTATTTGACATAGGCAATGATCTCAAAAAAGTTAGACAATTCGAATTAGCTGTCAAATCGTATGAAATCATTCACTCATCGTCTAAAATAACGATCCATGACATTCATGATAGCCATGCAATCGTCAACCATCTATGAACTCCGTACACAATTCGAATTGGCCGTTTGACAGCTGAAAACGTACGTTTAAGCTGTCAAATGAATACAATTTTCATGGTCTAAAGTTAGACAATCGCACTTCTGTGCTGTGATGTGTTTATTTTTCGTTGTCTATGGTTGTGTGACCTGTGACACTGTAGTTCCCTTGGACTTCGCAAAGCGTAGTAGTATCGCAACCACAGAACTACTTTTCTAAGGTCATATCCAAGAAGGTTATATGCTCTATGTAGACACTGGAAACTGCGCCTGAAACATTTTAATAAAGATAAAGTCATTCAGCTGGGCTATTTTTCCTCTCTAGTTTTTCTATATCTCACACACTTTATTTAAGTAGTCTGTTGAGAACGAGACAAAGCCTGTTCAAGACCATATTTCTTTGCTTCAACATTTTGTTTGGATTGTTCCTGGTCTGTGGTGCTCAGATTACATAGGTTCTATGTTTCTTGGTCATATCATTAAAGTGTTCTGACTTCTGTGGTAATTATTGTTTTTTTTCAAAATGGCGTCTTCGTTGTTGCTTGATTGTTTCGAAAAAAATAAAAATAATTATTAATTTCTTGCAATCTTCTAAACTTTAAATACGTCGAGTCGAGCTTCTGTTCCTCTGTTTGTGTTTTATACTGTAGTGCTATTTATATTTGGCACGTTGACTCTTTTTTTGTTTCATTGAAACAAGACTCGTACCTATGTTGTGTTTTTTGAAATATCTGACGACAAAGAAAACAAGGAGAAATGTGGCTGCTCGCCAGTACAAAACAACATTAAGTTGTTTCGATTTCCTAAACCTGCTGGAATTTTGCGCGGTACGTATAACCAACCTAACCTAACTAGATTTATACTATACGTTATAAAATTCATTCTCCATAAATTAATTATCCATAAACAGACACAAGCACACCTTTTGATATTTATAGTGATACCAACAGGTGTGCTTAAGTTGGCTACTATTTATTACCTATAGGGTAGTAAAAATACTACTATTCATTTATGGTATATATTTGTAATAATTAGTACCAATTAATTAACTTTTATTAGTACCAATTAATTATTTTTAAATTTATTTGTTTCTTTTCAGATGTGAACTATGTGATATTCAGATGTGAAGATGAATTAAACAGACAGGTTTTACTGATTGTTTTATTGGGTTTTATTTCAAGAAGTTCTCAGGGCCAGCCCGGAGTTGTTTGTCAGCGGTATTTCACCCCCGTGCCTCGGAGAGGATGTTAAGCAGGCTGTCCTGTTTATTATTACTATTACTATCATCATAATAGTCGCTAAAGTCCACCAACCTGCATTGGAGCAGCGTGGTGGGTCTAAGCTCTAAATCCCTCTCTCCTATGAGAGAGGAGGCCTGTGCCCAACTGTGGGATGTTAAAAGGTTGTAGTGTTGGTGGTAAAAAATTATTTGTTCCATGTTTAGTAACTTTTGTCGTTCTTCTTGCGAACACATCTTTAATTATGACTATTCATATTAGTGATCTTTTATATTTCTGGAAAAGAATTTATTGATATTATCTTACTTTCAGCCAAAGATTAAAAGAGTGATCACAATTATGCTATTATAGTTTGATAAATAATTGATGGTAGGTTTAAACAATATCTGACTGGTGGTTTCTGATTGTAAACAAAATTTTTGTACATGATGCCTTAATATATTGCCCAGTTGTGAATAATCAAGATTTACATAATATTTTTACCTTTCCATCGCCACTGTCACAAGTCTATGCAAGACAAATTAATGTGATGGTCTGCACCTTAGATTAGGTATATAGGAGAGGATATGTTGCATTTTACTCAATTATAGTTATATGATGTATTTTTCGAATAAAACAAATTAAACTATTTCTAAGCCTTTCTTATTTATGGAAAGCTACATTATTAGAAAGAGACAGGTCGATTATGTTATTGCGTAAACGCGTCACGCAAATGTCGAATGACGTCATAAAATTTACCTACTGAAGCCACTTTTTTGTACCTTAAAAATGGCGTTTGTTGTTGTTCCGGTGTGTCAGTTCTAAGTTTTTACTTATTTTGCACTGTTTTCATGCGTTTCAGCAGTTGTTTTAAGCAATAAACAATGGTGAAGTGTTCAATTGTGAGTTGTGATCGTAAAAGCAATGTAAAACGCCCAGGAATTTCTTTTCATAGGTAACTAATAAATTCTTCTATTTTCTCTTTTTGTAGCGAGTATTTTGAGTTTTTTCGATTAAGTAAAGCTCAGCTTCTTCTTTATTTAATTCAAAACGCGTAAATTTATGCGGTATCGTCAAAAACTTCGATTATTTCACGAGAATAAGTTTGATTGTGTGTATAGTGTTGGGATTGTATTGTTTACAATTAAACTGAATGTCGATAAAAATAAAACTTACCGCACCTGTCCCCTACTGTTTGTCTCTCAGAGTGGTAGAGAGAGATGAAATTGAAACAGTAAGTTTCTTCTTAGTGATATTGCCAATCTAATTTTTTGCCGACTTAAAAAAAAGAGGTTATGTATGTAATATTGGAACTGCAATATATTCACATATGATAGTATATTAATTAGGGCTTCCAAACAATGTTAAATAGCCCTTAACCTTCCTCAGAAATTGGGCTATCAAACGCAAAAAGGATTTTTCAAATCCGACAGGTATTTCCATAGCATCCATTATATCCATCAATTCCATTATAATTAGCGCGTTCAAACAAACAAACTCTTCCGCTTTAATAGATTAGTATAGATTATTGTCATACTGATTTTCAAAATAAAATATGTAAATAATGTGACTGATAATTTTATATCGAGTATTTAAGTATCGATAGCACCAGCCCTAAAAGTCATTTAGGCTCCGCCCATACGCCATTTTTAAGGTTCCGGAAGCTTCAATTTAAATTTGATGTTTCATATCCTCTTCTATATACCTAATCTAAGGTCTGCACAGAGACACAAAGTCATTACTTTATCACTTTGTACTGACATCCATAAAATAGATTTTATTTTCCATAGCAGGATGAGAAGAGGAAAATGTTGGCAATGTTAATTTGTGGATATTTAAAATAAGTGGGAAACAATCTCTTAGAATAGTTTTTATATATTCTGTATTTTATGTTAATTTAATTTTATGCCTCGATCTGTATAATAATAATTGGTGTAATATTATAATAAATAAATATAATTTGAGAGGTGTGCAAGAAAAACTTAAGAAACAAAATATATGCTTTTCTCAAAAATTACTTTTGATTAATATAAAGCGTATAGATTAAGAAAAAGAAATATAAAATTGAATATAGTAAGTTGTTTTATTTTAAACCCAAAAATTTCAAAAAGAATAAAAAATGTAGTGGTACCCCATTTCAACGTTTGTCATGGGACATCACTATACTATCGATATCGATATTTTAAGGTGGGATTGTGTCCCATCACTTCTTCTTGCGACACTAGCGCTTTGCGAAGGCAACGGAACTAACTGTAAATTTTTGCCACTGTCCCATCTGTCTTAGAGACTAGTATATTAGTGATCTGTGTGTGTGACTGGTCTCGAATCTCGATTCTCATAGCACTGTTTTAAGATTAAAAATAATATCCTCGGTTTTTGCCTTGAGTCGAGATCCTGAATAATCCATCTGCCTCCTTGCTACCAGTGACTGTTACTCTGATAAACTCAGAACGTGCTCAGAACGTTACAACATGTCGCGGAAGTGTTGTGTTGTTGGCTGCCAGTGTTGCCAACTCAGTGGAATTTCCACTAGGTCTGGTGGTTTAGACTTATCTTTTAGCGGACAAATTTTGGTTTTAGTGGCTAGTGGATTTTCTAGCGGCTTTGGTTCCTTCAGTTAGTGGTAATGTACGAAATTCCACCACTAGATTTTACATATTTACAAGAAATAATTCGAACGTTTACGTTATTAGTGTACGTGTATACCTATTCGTATATTTTATGTTATGTGTAGGCAACACTCAGAACTAAGGTGACGGATATCGGCATTGAGAAATTAATAGTAGTGGAGGCGCCTTACCTACTTTAAAAACGTGTCAAAAATACACTCACACACTCTTAGATTAGGTATCATACACGCACAATCCAAAGACATAAAATGGCGCGTGTTCATTGTGATGTCTCAAGTTGTGCGTGTGTGAGTGTTCATGTATACATTTTAGGGAGGCCATCTTTTGCCTTAAGTCTGCCGCAAACTGTTTTATTATTATGTCAAACATGTAATGTTGTCTCTTACACACTTATGAAAATTTTGATATGCTTGAGCTATTTTCCGATCCACTAATTTCTATAGGACATTAGGGCGCCTCCTCTACTATTCATTTATCTATGGTTATCGGGGATTCCCCGAAAATTGTTTGACGCTCTGTGGAAATAATTTTGATTTTTGGTTATAGACTTTATGTGTATGACAATTGGGTCAAATTTAATATGAATTAAAAATGTTTGTTTCCTACGCATGCGCATAAAATAAATGAATACAGAACATTATTATTTATTACTCCTAGACCCTAGTGTAGTACAGTGCAGTGCGGAGTTCGCCTCGGATGTTATACTTGTTTCGATGTATTAATTTTGTAAAACGAATATGCCTAAACCACAGTACACCCAAAAGTTCCGTGAATGTTGGTTACGTGACTCAGATTTAAAAAACTGGTTACAAGTGGTGGAAAGTACTGCTGGTCCAGTTGCTAAGTGCAAATTCTGTGGTTCAATTTTAAGGAATCATTATGGAGATTTAAAGAATCATGGAATATCCAAAAAGCACTTGCGAAATTCAAAGGTATGTATGCAATAAAAATTATAATAATTATATTATAGAGTAATACGGACTAATTTCCTAAACTGTATACTTTCAAGTTAAGGTTTTTTTATAAACCTGTGGCTATGATATAAAATATTGAAATCGCAATTTTAATGCCATAAGTAGTGTTGCCATCCATCGAAAAATATTTTCTACAAACGATGTTTTTATTAATTAATTAAAAAAAGTGACCTTTCTAAAATTATTATTTATATGGCGTTTAATTATATTTTTTTTTCTCTTTCACGTAATGGCAGTTTGGTTCTGTTTCATTGACACTCAGAATAAAAAATCACCCTCCATACTGAACTGGGACATGTCCTTTGAAAGAGTAAATAAGTAGGTTTCTTTTTACATTACGATCATTTTATTTAAATTCCGTTTTCATTTACAGATTGTAGCTACGCAACCAAAGTTGCCTTTCAAATCAGAAAGCGTGGGAAAAAAGAAAGAAGAAGCTAGTCTAGCATTATTTACAGCAGCACATACCAGCTTACGTGTAGTGGATCACATGGGAGAAGTGATTAATCACATGCACAAGGAGGACGAAAAAATTCACTTACATAGGACAAAATGTTCCCAGATTATAAAAAATGTTCTGTCACCTTACTTTTCAGAAAACCTAAAACATGATTTGAAAGATCAACCCTATAGTTTATTGATAGACGAATCAACTGATATTTCTGTTCATAAATATTTGGGAATAATTATTATTTATTACAGCTGCACATACAAAAAAATTATATCTACATTTTTAGATCTTCCAATATTAAACGAGTGCGATGCGGACGGGATTGTTGGCACCATAAAAGCGACACTTGCTAAATTCAATATACCTCTACAAAATTTAATGGGTATCGGAACAGATAATGCTTCGGTAATGACGGGAGTTAATAACGGTGTACATGCCAAATTGAAAAGGGAATTGCCGAATCTGGTTTTGGTGCGCTGCATATGCCATTCTCTGCAATTGGCAGTATCAGCAGTAACAAAGCAGTTTTTACCCAGAAATCTGGAATTTATTATTAAAGAAACATATGATTGGTTCAGCCGTTCTTCGTCGAGACAAGCTGCCTACAAAGAACTATACAAACTTATCAATGACGGTCATGATCCTTTAAAAATTGTACAATCTTGTCAAACTAGGTGGCTTTCTGTAGAATCCGCAGTTGCACGCATTTACACACAATGGTTGGAGCTGAAAACTCATTTTAATGTGGCCAAAGTAAAAGAAAGGTGTTACACAGCAGAAATGCTTCATGGAATGTATTCAGATGACGTGAATTATGCGTACATTGCATTTATTTATCCAATCCTCACTGATGTTAACAGAGTTAATAAGTTATTTGAATCAAAAGACGCAGATCATTCAAAACTTTATGACGAATTGACAAATTTGATGGATACACTAGTTGCCAAAATAATATTGCCTACCCAGACGGTAGATATTTTTACGCAAAATATTCAAGATTTTGTAGATAAAAAATGTTATTTAGGGTACAGATTCGAATCTCACGTGTTAAAGATGAAAGAAAAAGGACTTCCACCGAATGAAGAAGAAGTAATACGCAACAGGTGTATCCAATTCATTGTAAGTTTGATTTATGAACTGAAAAACAGATTGCCCGAAAACTTGAATCTCATGAAAAATATTAAAAAAATCAGCGTAGATCACGCACTGTCCCACAATAAAGAGCCGATTGCTGACCTGATGTTGCATTTTAATAAAAAGCAAGAAGATGTTGCGAAAGTTGACGAGCAGTGGCGTCAAATCCATTTAATCAGTTGGAAAAATACAAAAAATACAAAAGAATTTTGGTATGAGGTACTGAGTTTCAAAGACATGGCTGGAGAAAACAGATTTCAAGATTTAGCCACATTTGCTATATCTTTATTAGTTTTACCGCATTCTAACGCTGATGTAGAGCGATTATTTAGCATGATGAACATTGTCAAGACAAAACACAGAAATCGAATGAAGTTAGATTTGCTAACTTCAATTCTCACAGTCCGTGCTGGTTTAAAACGGGAAGGAAAATGCTGTAACAACTATATATTACCAAATAGCATAGTAAATAAAATTGGAAACAAGGAAATTTACTCTACAAAAACAGAAATTGTAGAAGAAGCCAATTCTTCCGAAGAGGATTGCATATAGGTAAGATTTTAATTTTTAACTCAACAAAAATAAACTATAATTTTATAATATAAAAAAATAATATCGTTGCTTTATTTCAAATAATATTATGGTAGGTATTATCTGTCTGGCATAATATCATTAATATATTAGTCGTATTCTGGTGTTTTGAGGGATCGCCAAATTTAGTGGGTTTCTGGTGGATTGCGATACCACAAATTGTGGATTCGTTAAAATAAAGTTGGCAACACTGTTGGCTGCGATGCTAACAACAGGACGCATCGCCTTTTTAACTTCCCAAAGAACGATAAATTACGGGAACTGTGGTTATCCCAATTGATTCCTGTGAATATAGGGCTCAATGGTTTGTCGAAGGCTCAGTTGTTGAACAAATACGTATGTCAGAAACACTTCGATCGACATCAGTTCGACGGTACGGGTAACCGGCTTGCACATGGGTATCCCTGCTTGTTCACTGAAAAGGAAATACTTCACGGAATTCCTTTGAGCTCATTAGGTAAGTTGATTTCAAAAAAAATATGTATTAAGCACTATTCCCTATAAATCTCAATACAATGCTCAATGACCTCAGCAGGGTTTCTCAACAGGTGGGCCTAAAAATGAACATGAGTAAGACGAAAATCATGTCAAATACTCATGTCCCGCTTCACCCGATAATCGTTGAGAACTCGGCGCTCGAAATTGTAGACGAGTATATATACCTAGGACACACAGTCCAGCTAGGTAGGTCCCATTTCGAGAAAGAGGTCAACCGCCGAATCCAACTCGGATGGGCAGCGTTCGGGAAGCTTCGCGATGTCTTCTCGTCCAAAATTCCTCAATGCCTGAAGACGAAAGTCTTCGAACAGTGCGTGTTGCCAGTGATGACATACGGATCCGAGACATGGTCGCTAACTATGGGCCTCATAAGAAAGCTCAGAGTCGCTCAGAGAGCGATGGAGAGAGCTATGCTCGGAGTTTCTCTACGCGATCAAATCAGAAATGAGGAGATCCGTAGAAGAACCAAAGTCACCGACATAGCTCAACGGGTTGCGAAACTGAAGTGGCAATGGGCGGGGCACATAGTTCGGAGAACCGATGGACGTTGGGGTCCCAAGGTGCTGGAGTGGCGACCTCGCACCGGGAAGCGCAGTGTTGGTAGACCCCCCACTAGGTGGACCGACGACATCAAACGAGTCGCAGGGAGCCGCTGGATACAAGCGGCACAAGACCGTGGCAAGTGGAAGTCCCTTCAAGAGACCTATGTCCAGCAGTGGACGTCAATCGGTTGACAACAACGAACGACTATTCCCTAATGTAATTCTCATTTCATGCTATAGTAATACAATAGAAGTTGGGTGTCTAATAGAATAAATAAATAATGGTAAAAGTATAGACATCCGGTACTTGCGTACGAGTGTGGGAGGGGGAGGGGGGGGGGAGGTAGGGTAAACCTTTCCCCTCTGTCGGAAATGTATAGTTTTTGAGTAATGTTTTTTTTTTATAAATCATAACATCACTTCTTTTACACAGGAATATTGACATATAAATTGATTATCCTGTGTTAAATATGCCCTTTTCGTGTCAGATTATAGGGGACGCCTCGCTCCGCTTCGCTTTGCTCGGCTCTCGATGCTTTTATTATGTTCTAACCTAACCTAACCTAACCTAGCTGCTTAGATTTTGACCTATATATTATTAATTACCTATCCTGTTAAATATACCTTTTTCATGTCAGATTATAGGGGACGCCTCGCTCCGCTCCGCTTCGCTCGGCTCTCAATGCTTTTATTCACACTTTTTTCCTCATCTAATTCATAAACTAGACCAAATACGTATAGGTATTCTGCATTGCGTTAAACGCAATTTTTAGTAAAATTTATTTTTATCGTAATTAATTCAGAATGAATTTCCGACATCCAAAAACAGTGTATATATATATCAAGTTTAACCCTGACAAAGCTCCTAAACTGAAAACATAAGTAAAATCAAGTACCGGATGTCTATACCCAACCCTAAATAATAAATAAATACTCACACATACACACACGGTTGTCTGTTCCTAAAGTAGGCAACTTAATGCCTGAGTTATAGGTAACAGCCGACTGATAGACATATTTACATATAAATACATATATGTATATTTTAATAAAGGTATACATACATACATATTATAAATACACCCAGACTCGGGGCGGGAATCGAACCCGCGACCCCAGAGCGGAAGGCAGGGTCACTGCCAACCACGCCAACGGGCCAGTCTAATCAATAACTAAATAAATAAAAAGTCAGAATAAGAGTATTATGAGTGATAACTATATCATACACACTCACTCAGTCATATCAATATCAAATTTCTATTTGTGTTTGACACACAAATGTGACGTATCAACATAGCACATCTTTGATGGACAAGGTACCTAATTGTTTCATACATCCCTCTGTTCTAAATGCAAGTATACATATTTCATAGCATGTGTATAAGAGCAGGCCATGCACAACAAACCTTAAATGGTTTATGTGCGGATACCTGTCCAGTTAAAGAAGAACAGCACCGCACTGTGAAATTTATTTGCACGATTTTTATTAGTGTGGTTTATTATTTTAATATTTTTTGCGAATTTTAAATTGCAATTGTGTGCAGTTTCATACATTTCCATGTCACAGAATTTTGCAAAAAAACTCGCATTAATAAATTTCACAGTGTGGGCCCGCCCTTACACTGTTAAATTCTTTTTCAGCTGAACATGATGTCAGTGATCACAACTATGCTTTACGACCCACCTTGTCCAGTTCAACAGAAGTTCAACATTCAGACAATTCAACAGTTTCCACTCAAAGTATAATAATTAATGGTAAGTTGGTACAAAATTATTTGTCCTGCGTTTAGTAACTTTTTTTTTCTTTGCTAACACTGCTTTAACTATGTATGTATGGATGTATATTCATATTAGACTTTATATTTCTGCAAAATTATTTATTGATATTATCTTACTTTCAGCCGAAGACCACAAGAGTTATCACAATAATTGTGCTGCTGATATGGAATATGGAATGGAATTATGTGATATGGAATATGGAATGGAGTTATGTGATATGGAAAGGTCTACTGAGGCATCAACTAATTTAAAAATTGATGGTGGGTTAAAACAATATCTGACTAAGTGGTTCCTGACTGTAAACAAAAGTTTTAGATTTTTGCTGGGAAAATTGTAGGAATTGCATATAGCGCTCGTTTTATTTTCATTAATTTGCTGGATTTTAGAGTTTTATTACATAAAGTAGAGTTCTATGAAGGTGCACAAGTGCAAGAGTGTTTTAAGTGATTAGTTCGATTTTCTTGCAGGACTATCACAAGTTTTGGTAAGGTTACCTTCACCTTACTAAAGCATGACGTGACTTGATTTAGGACCGACTGACAGACAATGATGGAAGATAGACTATATTTGACCACTTTTGCCCAGATTGGGCAAATTATTATTTGATAGTGGAAACAAAAAAAAAAGTTTTGTACATGGTGTCTGATAATGCCCAGTGAATATTTAAGAACATTTACATTCATTTAACCTTTTCATCACCACTGATATCTATGCAACACAAATTAATGTGATGGTCTCCACAGTCACTACTTTATCACCACTTTGTACAGACGTCCATATAATAGATTTTATTTTTCAATAAAGACCTGATAATGAGAGGAAAATGTTGTTGAAAAAGTTAATGTATGGATAAAAATGTTAAGTTGAAAACAATCTTTTAGAACAGTTTTCTATACATTGTGGCTAATTCTGTTGTACACAATCTCTACACTAAACTAAATTGACAGGTTTAAAAATAGTGCTATCCCCTTCAGCAGAGAGGATTGTGAAAGAGACAGGAATATATTATGTAGACCTGTCATTTTAGTTTAGTTTAGAGATTGTGTACAACAGAATCTGCCACATTCTCTGCTTTGTTTTTAGGTAAATGTACTACTATATCTGGTTCGCAAGAACCAGAAATCATGGAAATTGTTCCCAACCAGCCCATATCAACATTAGAAGCAGCCTCAACAGGTAGTTTTTTTTTATACTGCTTAGTTTTTACAATTAACTTTAATTTTTAGGGATCAATACTATTACTTTAAAATAAACACTCACCTAGCCATTGGAGTGATTCAATGTGGCATATCATCTGCCAAAAATGTAACAGATACAGATCTTTTTCTCACATGGATGTCCGCCGATTCGGATACCAATATCCGGAACATCACTAGTACCAACTACCAGTCCAGTTTTTCATAAATAATTTCTTGTATATAGATGCTTTAATTTTTAATGAATTTTCAGATTTGATTTGCGGTGGGGAGCAAACTCAAAATAAAAAACCACCAAAAAGACATTTGGCTAAAAGAAGAGGTACTGTATTTTTTCTTTTTAACAAATATGTTAAGAATTACAAAATACACTGTAATTGCATAATAAAATAGTGTGTTATTCTGATAAATTGATAATACATATAACTAAATAATATTATTATTCTTTTACAGCCAAACTGACAACACAGTGTAGGTGTTTTATAAAAAGAAAAAAGGAATGGGCGATCAAAGAAAAGAAGCAAAGTCCATTTTCAGAAAGATTTGTTGCATCTGAAAACCTAAGTCACAGGCAGTTATTTATTAAAAATTTTAGCAAAATGACACAACAAGCACAAGATTTTCTTCTTATGCAGTTGAAAATGGCGGGAAGAAAGAAAGAAGCTATGCGATATACAACAAATGAAAAGATGATGTCATTGTCACTAATGAAGGAAAGCCCCGAAGGATATTGGATATTACGAAAAATATTTAACTTGCCTACTAAAAGGACCCTAAACCGCCTTGCTGAAAAATTAAACAAAAAAATAAATGTGGGCATAAATTGAAATATTTTTAAATTATTATAGTACAAAGATCAAAAATGGGAAAGTAAGAAAAAATTGTGTTCCATTTTGTTCGATGAAATGGCTCTCATCTTACATATTATGCCAAGTCACAAGATGAAATTAGGGGCTTTAAAGACTTTGGAAATTATAGAGAATTTAAGTTTATTTTATCATGCCCCGGTTTTCATGTTGAAAGGAATTTGCTCAAACTGGAGACAACCTATTCCTTTTTATTTTTGTGAGGGTACTACGGCTGCTGCTACAGTAGTATGGATTTTTAAAGAAGTGGTCTAAAGTATACATGAGTCAGGTTTGATACCTGTTGCTGTTGTGTGTGACCAAGGTTCAACATTTCGAACAGCCATAAATATGTTAACGAAAGAAACAGTATATAATAAGAATTTAAATAATCACAATGGTAAGTGTTCTCCCTTACTTGTTGCATGCTAGTTTTAGCCCACCGTTCAGTTTTTACAAATCCCATGACCACACTGGAGTTTTCTTAGATAAAAGTAGCCTATCTTGGTTATAATCTGACCATTCCAAACAGCATAATCAGTTCAGTAGTTGTGGCATGAAGAAGTTACAAACATACAAGCTTTCATATCTATATATATAAAAGAAAGTTGTGTTAGTTACACTATTTATAACTCAAGAACTGCTTTACCGATTTGGACGAAAGGTGTAGAGGTAGACAAGGCCTTGGAAAAGGACATAGGGTACTTTTTATCCCCGAAAATTAAAGAGTTCCCAAGGGATTTTTAAAAAATATTTTCCCATACAAAATGTTCACTGGTTTCGTAACTGTCAAACACCCCGTCGCGTGGATGCGGTAAACTTTCTTACCCGTACCTACATATATTATTATTCTTCTGTACGTGTGTTTGTCACCTAACTCCTAAACGGCTGGATCAATTTGGATGAAATTTTGTGTGTATATTTCAATGGGTTCCTGGATGGTTCGAAAACACAATTACCGGGTAGGTACAGGTAACCTACCGGGTCTCGGTAGGTGACGCTGATGTCGTTAGGTATGTCACCACCGGGCAGGACGAAGTCTGCCGGATCCACTAGTTTATAATATTAAAAGAAACGCAAATCATCTTTCAGGTGTTCTTTATTAAATTCAATATTTTTTTTGTTTGCAGATGGAACTGGAAATTACTCTGTGGTATACCTGCCTATGTGAACTGAGCTTAAGGGAGAGTACTGCAGCCTTTTAACTGAAATGGAAGATCCATAATAGGGATCCGGGGGATCATAACATTTTCGCCCTTACTTGCCCTTGTCAAAATAGTGGCACCAACAATATTCCGGGAATTTGATGTTTTCCAGGACTAAAAGTAGCCTATGTTACTTGGCTTTTGATAAATATAGCTTACTAGCTTCTGCCCGCGGCTTCGCCCGCGTGAATTTCGGTTTTTCACAAATTCCGAGGGAATCGTGGATTTCCGGTTCCCGTTCCCGCTCCCTTTCCAGCCTTTATACCTATTACTTTCAAGGAAGTTTGCTATTAGTAATCTACCTATAGCTGTATATTTCGGTTTTTTCAAAATCCCGTGGGAACTGTGGATTTTTCCAGAATAAAAAGTGCAAACGCATACAGATGCATGCAACTATTTTATTTTAATAATGAATGTGAGCGTGATTTACCTAAGAATAGTCAGCGCCATCTATCACGTTTTTGGAAGTCTATATCTATTTTAGTCTCACAGGAATACTTTTCTGGTAAAAGATATAAGTAGCCTATGTGTTAAGTCAGGGCATAATCTATCTCCATTCAAAATTTCAGCCAAATTGGTTCAGTAGTTGCGGTGTTAAAGTAACAGACATACACACACAAACTTTCGCCTTTATAATATTAGTGAGAAATATAAAAACTGAATTTGATAAGTTGTTTTATTTTAAACCTAACTGCATAAAAAATTAAATTACAAAGTTATCCTATTTCGACGTTTGTCATGGGACATCGCTATGCTATCGATATCGACATTTTACATATATTCCTTAAAGACACTGGACCTAACTGCGCCTAACATTATAGTGAAGAAAAGGTCATTCACCTGAGCTATTTTTAGGGTTCCGTACCCAAAGGGCCATCTTGGATTGCATAGTGTTATTCTGCTAGTCAAGCCCTTTCATTTGATACCCATATTAAGGGAGTTGTGAAAAATATGTAATCCGCCATTTTGTAGTGGCGGCCATCTTGGATCGATTTTCATCAAACATAGCTAACAAAGTAACAACACTCTCGACTAATTCGCCTTTCTAACAAAAAAACCGCATTCAAATCGGTCCACCCTTTTGAGTGCCACAGGGGAACAGACAGACACACACACACAGACACGTCAAACTTATAACACCCGGTCGTTTTTGCGTCGGGGGTTAAAAACGGAGTCCTATTAATGCCCGTCCGTCTGTCTGTCCGTCCGCCGGTCACAGGTCTCTAGCTCGCAGACGAAATGAGTTACAAACCTGAAATTTTGGTATTTGGTGTATAACGTTGACCCAAAATCAAATATTGAATTAGAAATTGAATTAAATTATTTTTCAGCGGGGCGCCCATACATGAAAAAGGAGCCAGAAAAAAAATTTTTGTTACCCTAGCTTGTGGGGTATCATTGTTTTTGCAACTTTCGCCCGCGTGAATTTCGGTTTTTTACACATCCTGAAGGAATCGTGGATTTCTGGTTCCCGTTCCCGCTCCTTTTTCTAACCTTTATACTTACTTTCTAGTTTGCTATAGTGATCTGCCTATAGCTGTAGCTGTAAGGCCGGCCCCGCACTGCGAAAAAAATTCGCGCGGTTTATTTTCCGCATTTTAATAGATTTATTTCGCGAATTTTAAATCTCAAGTGCCGGCAGCTTCATACCTTTCCATATTATGTTGTTTTCCATTATGTACAGAATTCTGCGAAAAAAATCGCGCGAACAAATTTCACAGTGCGACCCCGCTCTTAATTTGGGTTTTTTAAAAATCCCGCGGGAACTGCTGATTTTTCCAGGATAAAAAGTAGCATAAGTTTTACTTTTAAGTCAGGGCATAAATCTATCTTCATTCAAAATTTCAGCCAAATCGGTTCAGTAGTTACGCCGGAGAGTAACAAACATCCACACTTTCACATTAAATATTAGCTAGGTAGTAGGCACTATAGTCAAACTTTTAATTATCTGCAGTAATCTGACGTTTTCTAATGTCATTTCGTAAAATAATGTTGCCAACCCCATTTCTATAGTGATGTGATACGTTCAATTCATTCAATTTCATTCACAAAAGTTTCGTTCAAAGTTACTCTTTCATTATCATCATAATTTTATTTATCTATTAAGTAAATCGATGGCTCCTACGTATAAAAGCCAAATTAACAATTTTGTCATCTTGACTTTTTGTGGCAAACGCATCCTATTGGTACAATTAATTATATGAGCTTTAATTGAAAAAAAAAGTAAGAAGTACTATTTCTATTGCAATAACAGCCTATATGTGTTGACGATATCTGTCACAGTTAACATGCTAAGTTGCTACTGCCCTTTTATTACAAAAAAAAAATATTTTTAAAAGAATACCTACTAGTTATTCAGAAAAAAATATATTTAACATTATAATAACATATTTACATATTTTTGGAATCTACTTATAATTTTCTAGATGATTTTGACCTCCCTTGCGCAGTGGTTTTGGTCTTTTTTTATTTATTTTTTTAATTTATTTTATTTACAATACATAATATTAATATTTTTACATTGATTACTTCGTGCTCGTAAGCGCTTATAAGTGGGAGGTCCCGGGTTCGATTCCCGGCAGGGGCAAGTTGGGATTTTATAATTTCTAAATTGTCTTTGGTCCTGTCTGGTGGCAGGCTTTAACCGTGGGCCGTGGCTGGTTAGCACCCGACCGGCAAAGCGGCCGCCAAACGATTTAGCGTTCCGGTACGATGCCGTGTAAAAACCGATCAGGGGTATGCATACCTCTCTCAAGTTTGCCCGCTTCCGTCTTCGACAGCATCATCACTTACCATCAGGTGAGATTGCAGTCAAGGGCTAACTTGTAGTTGAATAAAAAAAATAGATAATGATTATGAACTTAATCTAATTTTTAATTATTTTTTTTCAACTTTAGTCTTTAATGCGGGACCATGGTCATCACATCATTTTTTCTTAAATTTTACTAGCCTATGTCACCTAGAATAAGCTAAAGATTCTAACGATACCTACCTTATTCATCAAAATCGGTTCCGGCATATATAGAAGTTATGGTACAACATACAAACATACATGAACCCTGAAAACAATATACTCCTTTTTTTCAGGCAGTCCTTTAAAAAGGTTCTTTATGTCGATTCTTTTAAACACCGATGACCGAGGTTACGCTTTTTCAGGCTGCTGTTGACGCTGTTGACACTGACGCTCGGCGAATATTATTTTGTCGCCATTTTTCTCGTTTGTCATTCGACATTTTCATTTTTCACTGTCCATTTTCATTTCTACGTTCTGAGTGTGACTATTTCCATTTTGCCTACTGCGCGTTATATTTGTTACCAATTGTTAAGTTTTTGTAACGTTGTGTTTGGTTTTCATTATTTTTGTAAAATTTGCCATTTGGTTTTGTAAAGCACAATAAAATAAAAAAATGAATGCTCAGCCAAGTACATCGCATGCTGAGGATACATTTTTACCTTCTATTAAAAAAAAACCGCGTAAGAATTTAAGTGAAAATGAGAAACATTGAAATATACACACAAAATTTCATCCAAATCAGTCCAGCCCTTTAGGAAAAAGTACAGAAGAATTATATCGGTACGGGTGAGAGAGTTCCGTATCGACAGGATGAACATTCAATGTTTGACAGTTACGAAACCCATGAACATTTTGTATGGGAAAATGTTTTTTCTTTTATTTTTTCGTCAATTTTCCAATATTTTTAACAGTTATTCTGCTATTCGGGACGAAGACAAATACAACAAATCAAAAACCATGAAAATCGGTCCAGCCGTTCTCGAGTTATAAGTGTTCGAACAAACGAGACTTTGTTTTATATATTAAAGATATACGTATTTATATATATACTGTATATATAAATATATATATATGTAACTTTTGTACATAAAATATAATAATTACTTAAAATAAAAACTTTAATTTGAATAAAATAATTGAATGATTCAAATCAATCACCTGTACCCCATCCCTATTTTATTTTCGTTAAAAAGTGACAACCCACGAAACTTCACATTACTGCATACAATTAAAAGTCGAAGATAGGATATTATAGTCTCATAGAGATAATAATCTATACTAATATAATAAAGTTATATTAGTATAGATTATTATAAAAGAGTATAAAAGAGTTTGTTTGTTTGTTTGTTTGAACGCGCTAATCTCAGGAACTACTGAACCGATTTCAAAAATTCTTTCACCGTTGGATATGTACGTTATCCTAGAGTGCTATAGGCTATATTATGCCAACTCTATATATCTGAACTCTGAAGAGTAGACCGGAAATAATCATCAACTTTTGCACTGTCTTATCTGTCCTGTCCCCAGACCTCCCCCAGAGTAAACATGTTCCACAGACATGTTCCTTGCCCCAGACTACATAGTACTTAGTAGTGAGCATAAAGTATATTATAATGTACTCTGCGTGGCAGAGGTTATCTTTTGTCTATGGATTTCAATAACAAATACATATATAATGTACTCTGTGAACAAATAACACAACAAATAAGTAATAACATGCAAATAACAATTTTACTTTGTCGCTTGGAATGGAAATTGGAAGCTTGTTGTAACTTGTATTATTACAGTAATATGTAGTGTTCTAACCTTCCTTTAGCAGTATTCTATAGCAGTTTCCTAATATTGACACATTTTAACCGCCTAATCTGTGCGTCCATTAAGCAGGTCAATACTGGCGAGTGGCGAAGTGTCGGTTTAGCAATACGATGCCCTAGTTGTTTTTAGATATTTTTACTCAACCCAAATGCCCCGTGAAAAAAACAAATATCGTGATTGGCGAAGTTCTTCAAACAGTTCGGTTTCGTCGCACGAACGAAAAAAGTCTAAAAGCAAACACAGGAAGCGTTCACGGTCGCGAGACCGGTCTGAATCTAGCAGCCTCAGAAGAAAACGTTCCAGCTCTCGTACGAAGCACAGGCGCAGGAGCTATTCTAGGAGTCTTTCGAGAGAACGCTACAAGAGCAAGTCCAGGCGTCGATCAACTTCTCGGTCGAGATCTAAGCGGTCGCGGCATTCCAGAGAGCGTTCTCATTCAAGATCAAGATCCCACAGCCGTCCTAAGTATAGTAAGAGCAGTAAAAGGCATAAGAAGAGATCACCCTCTAGCAGTCGAGAAAGCAGAGCTAGTTCCTTTGATATTGGTTAGTACTTATGCTCCTAAAGATAAAGCTATTAGATGCTTTTTGATGTGATAAGTTAATGAACGCCAGCAGCCACGCAGGAAAAATCATGACTTATTGTCACATTCTGCGTGTAACAAGAGCGCGGAACAAACGATAGAAAAGGCACTATCGGTCTTAAGAGTTCGGCTTGTGAGGCATCTATCTCACTTTGTTTTCTTATGACATCATCATGTAAAATTATCATTCATAAACCAACTTTACAGACAACCAATTTTTTATTGGACCATTTTAACATTTTGATACCAAAACGGTGAAATAGAAACCTTTTTAGTGCAACTTCATCTGTCTCTGTCTATCACAACTTATTATGGAGCCTAGCAATAGTATGATAATTGCACCTCAACAACACCTCCAATAGGCTGATACTCTCAATATTGGCTGAAAGCAAAAACCAATTCAGCCAATCACAACAATAATTGTTGTGATTGCAGCAATGTGATATGTAATTTAAAATTTAGTGGTAAGGTGGCTGACAAAAAATGCTATGTAACTCACACTACATAACTCATACATACCTAACTCATACATTTTTTTATTTTGGCATGGCTGACCATTACATTTTTATTAAATCTACAAACAGATGCTTGAATCCATTTTAATTTAATATGGTAAATGGTCTTTTATTTCATTTGAAGATTCATTGCTCTATGAATAAATTATACAGTTAAGCCTATTTCTCTATTATACCAACTATATTTTACTCTCAACCTTGTACCATTAATATCTACTGCTGGTCAGTGGTCATAGGTCTCTTGTAAAGACACACATCACACACCAAAGTCTTTGGCCGCTTGTGGCCTCTATCACTTAATGTCAATTCTACTATACAGGGTTAAATAAAAAATACCAGAAAGCTCTCGGCATGTAATTGTTATCATTAAAACTAAAAACTTTTGTTTTATGACTTTTTTTAACTAGATATTTTGTAAAATATTTGATATTCAATATTTTACATAGATTCTCTCCTTGTAACTACTCTGTAACATCGGCAACGCCGCACGAACCACACGCAGCTAACTGTTCGCAACGGTTTGGCAACAGGTACATTCATGGTGATCGCTTATCTCTGTAGTTGGTTCACAGAGTAATGTCACTTTAGAGAAATAACATAATTTATTAATTTTTTTGTATGAAAAAATTAATGTGGAATTTTGAAAAGTCATAGAACAAAAGTTGTTAGTTTAATGATAACAATTACGTGCCGAGAGCTTTCTGGTATTTTTTATTTAACCCTGTATATTAATATAGTAACTAATCGTTATGTATTATAGAACCCAGAAAACTCAACCTAGATGATACAGAAATTAAAATTGAGAAGGCAATAAAGGCAGCCGAAGCAGCTGGGCTGACTATGACAAAAATACCAACGTATGAATATAAAGAGGTAGACGTCAAAGAAGAGATGCCTACAATACATGACAGAAACCTGATAGCAGAGTTGAACTGCGACTCGTTTGTACAGAAATCCTTTACATCTTCAAGGAGCAAAAAGCAGTCACAGAATATTGTGATTGATTTGAATGCTGAGACAGTAAAGCTGCCTAAATCAGATATTAAGCTTCCGAATGATGATTCAATTATAAATTTTGATGTAAGTAATCAGTATCATAAGTTTTTGATTGTAACATGTGAGCTATGACATAAAATAACACAGTATTTTATTACTTGCGGACATAAAGTTTGCTCATAAGTCATGATAATATTATGGACTATATTATTGTACTAGATGAAGCCCACGGCTTCGCCCGTGTGGATTTAGGTTTTTAAAAATCCCGTGGGAACTTTTGATTTTCCAGAACAAAAAGTAACTTATCTGTAGAAACACGTCCCCAAAACGGAAAAATCCCGTGGGATCCCCACGATTTCGGAATACAATTCCTTACAGCATCAGGGTTGAGGAGTTGGATATGTACCTACTCGAGTTCATTCAACGATAAAGTCTTTAATTGGTACCCCCAATATCAATTTAAATAACCGAAAGTTTCTAAAACCCATTAGTTTTGGGGATTAGGTCCCCTACAGCATCAGGATTGAGGAGTTGGAATCCAAATTTTTTATAGAACAGGGTTGCAATGTTTCTCTATCGATTAAAAAAAACTACGCAAATCGGTTCAGAAATCTCGGAGATATCGGTGTACATAGGTAGAAAAACACAACTCCTCCTTTTTTGAAAGTCGGTTAAAAAAGTAGCCTATGTTACTCCCTGGTTAATTCTCTACTTGTATGTGAAGGTCCCGTCAAAATCGGTTCAGCCGTTCCGAAGATTAGCCCGTTCAAACAGACAGACAGACAGACAGACAGACAAAAATTTTAAAAACGTGTGATTCGGTTATGGTTGCGTTCAAATAACCATATGAGCTTAATATGAGGTAGTTATTTCGATATTACAGACAGACACTTCAATTTTATTTATTAGTATAGATTAGATTGTTATTATATAGTTGTATTAAATATAAATCACTATGTAATTGTTATTGAAATTACCAAAGTTTTGATTGAAATTAATAATTGTTTCAGGAAATACCTAGTCATGAAGAATTAAAAGAGATGTGGATAAAGAAACTTTATCAATACAGAAAGAAGATGCTAAAAGATGGAATGCTATAAATTGATTAATTGAAAAGGCATTTAATTTTAAGATTGCTTTTGAGACAACATATTCAATTAAATATTCTAGTGATGCAAACAATGTGACTATTTCTGATATTTTAAGTAGGAGTATGAATTGTGTAATCTTTATAATAATAATAACATTCAGCTTTTTCTGAAAATATAGTCTATTCAAATAAAACCCCTGACTGAATACAATATTCAAATTAATTAAACTGGTTCCATATTTGCGATTCAGAAATATTTAATTATTGCATCATTTTAAGAATGCATCTGAAGGCTTTTGAACATCGATAATAATTATTCAAAAGTCCTTCGTTAACCTATCGTTTTTAATGGCTAAGATCTAACTCAAACTTGTTTTCATAATATTATGGTATTGAAAAAATGTAATACTTAATGTGGGAATGTAAATAAAATATAAGTAGTTTACCTAAATCAATTTTATTTAACATAACAATTGGTAGACGCAACACATTAGAAATGCACCGGTTACTACATTCTCTATATTTACAGCACTGAACACAGCCTAAGCTTTAGAACACATTAATTCATATGTCTTTCTCGTTGAATACGACTGCTGTAGGTTCTTGACACAAGGTTCCAAGCATCCATGTATCTGTCCATGCACATTGCTATGCATTTCTGTTCTGAATTATCTAGCGAAGTCCCAGGTTTATTTATGCATTTTTTAAAACATTTCTCAGACATTTTCGTTAGAAGTTCTTGTGCGTTTGCAATCGCAATTTGTTGCTTAACCTGATCCATTAACTCCTCTTTTTGTACTCCACTTAGTGATCCGGTAGATAAGGAATCCATTTTCACTTTTAAGTATTTATGAAGATAGTTCTAATTAATTTTGTATTAATTTTTTTAATACAACAAAAGGTAACCTAAAAGAATCTTGATCACAGATCTTGATCTCGATCCCTTTTTTTTCAGTTTTTTTTTTTACTTTTTGTCACATTCAGTGTTGCCGTTAGGACAATCTAGTTTGTGGCTACATCATTTAAAAAAGTGGCTAGTTTTGTAACAAAAATCGCCTTCAAAATGTGGCTAAAAGTGGCTAAATTATCATGACTTACCTTTAAATTTTTTTTTTATTATTATCCTACTAAAGCCTGGCCTAGAAAATTAAAAGTGATTAAAAACCATGTTGCGGATAACATTTTAAATCTATACTAATATAATAAAGCGGAAGAGTTTGTTTGTTTGTTTGTTTGTTTGTTTGTTTGAACGCGCTAATCTCTGGAAGTACCTATCGGATTTGAAAAATTCTTTTTGCATTTGGTTGTCCAACTTTTGGGGCAGGTTATAGGCTATTTAATATCCCTAAAATCCTCCCCTAAGGGGGTAAAATGGGGGTAGAAAGTTTGTATGAAAGTCCTATGTTTTTAAAGTTACAGACCTGAAAATCGGCATTTAGATTATTAGTTTTAAATAATAAAACTCAGTATATTTTATTTTAAAAAAATTTCCCTTAAGGGTGGTAAAATAGGGGATGAAAGTTTTAATGGGAAGTTTTAATTATAATTTTGCTATTATCAACTTGAAATTTGGAAGGTAGGTTAATTCTAGGGCTTAGATATCAGCCTGGAAAATATTTCACGAAAATCCTCCCCTAAAGGGGTAAAATGGGGGTTGGAAGGTTATGTTTTAGAAGTTACAGATATGAAAATAGGATATGAAATTATAATTTTTAAATGATAAAAACCTGTATAAGTTATTCTGGAAAATCTCCCCTTAAGGGTGGTAAAATAGGGGATGAAAATTTTTATGAAAGTCCTATGTTTTTAAAGTTACAGACCTGAAAATCGGCATTTAGATTATAAGTTTTAAATAATAAAACTCTGTAAATTTTATTTTGAAAAATCTGCTTTTAAGGGCGGTAAAATAGGGGATGAAAGTTTAAATGGGAACTAAAAACGATTGCAGTGCCCTCTGGCGGTCTAACTTGAAGCGATCATAGCGCCCTTTGGCGGCCAAAACTGGAAACTAAAAAACGATCACAGCGCCCTCTGGTGGCCTAAGCCGGAAACTTGAAGCAATAGCAGCACCCCCTAGCAGCCAAAACTGGAAACTAAAAAACGATTGCAGCGCCCTCTAGCGGCCAAAACTGGAAGCTAAAAACGATCGCAGCGCCCTCTGGTGGCCAAAACTGGAAACTAAAAACCGATCACAGCGCCCTCTGGCGGCCTAAGCCGGAAACTTGAAGCAATAGCAGCGCCCTCTAGCAGCCAAAACTGGAAACTTAAAACGATCGCAGCGCCCTCTGGCGGCCAAAACTAGAAACTAAAAACCATCTCAGCGCCCTCTGGCAGTCTAAGCCGGAAACTTGGAGCAATAGCAGCTAAAACTGGAAACTACAAAACGATTGCAGCGCCCTCTTGCGGCCAAAACTGGAAATTAAAACGATCACAGTGCCTTCTTGCGCAGCGCCCTCTGGCGGTTGTGGTTTCTTCTCAACATGTCGAAGTCCGCGATGGACTTCGGCCTGTCGAGAAGAAACCACAACCAAAGCCCTCTGGCGGCCTAGGCCAGAAACTTGAAGTGATTGCAGCGCCCTCGTGCGGTCAAAACTGGAAACTAAAAATGATCGCAGCGCCCTCTAGCGGTCTAAGCCGGAAACTCGAAGCGATTGCAGTGCCCTCTTATAGTCAAAACTCTTGCGGCCGGAGCTGGAAACTCGAAGCAATTGCAATGACCTCTGACGGCCGCAGGCGGAATCTCGATACGACAGCTGCGCACTCTGGTGAGGGGGAGGAAGACGTGCTGTTGTCGCTCTACGCCGACGACAGCGCGTATCTCGCGTCGTCGTACCATCAAGTCGCCGCCACGCACACCATGCAACGCCTGCTGGACCTGCTTCCGGAATGGCTGGACAAGTGGAAGATGGCCGTCAACGTGGGGAAGACGGCCGCGATCCTGTTCGGCGTCCGGAAGCCAATACGTCAGCTCCGTCTTCGAGGGCAGGACATCGAGTGGCAAACTTCGGTGAGCTACTTGGGGTGCCGCATCGACGTTAGCCTGGCCATGGTCCCCATGGTTAACCATGCCGTGGGGCAGGCTAAGGCGGCCACGTCGATGCTGTACCAAGTCCTCACCTCGAGCCTCTCACCGAAGACCAAGCTCCGCATCTACGGGGCCTATGTCCGCTCAAAGCTGACGTACGCGGCTCCGGCCTGGTATGCACTCTGCTCGGCATACCAGAAGAGCCGCCTACAGGTCCAGCAGAACAAGTGCCTGCGCATGATCGTCGGAGCTCCGAGGTACGTGAGGAACGACGTCATCCATCGCGACCTCAAGACGCCCACCGTGGAGGGGTACGTCCGTTCGGTCGCGCGGCGCATGTTCGCGCGCGCTGACAACGGACCGTACGCACACCTCCGCGGCATCGCACCGCTAACCAGCCGACCACCGACCGGGCGTCCACTACCTCGTGAGCTCCTGCGATCGCCACCACCAGCGCGGCACGCAGGCGACCTCAGCGGCGACGACTACGACGACGCGACACCACCGGACTCGACACCCGCTCCGCGCGCGGCGGCACCCTTGCCGCCCACAGCGCCGAGCCACCCTCCTGGACACGACAGCTCAGCGCGCGGCGGTGAACCCACCGCCCGCAGCGCAGAGCTACCCCCTGACTCGACAGCTCCGCGCGCGGCGGCGATGCGATCGCCCGCAGCGCGGAGCACCACCCACGGATATGACTCCCAATAGGCCCTCCAAGAAATTGGCAGGCCTGAGCCGACAAACCGGCTCAAAGAACAACACCGGGGAGGCAAACCTCCCCACGCCCCACCCGGGTAAGGAGGCCTGGCCTCGACGCCCGTACCTCCGTGGCCTGACGGCCACGAAGAAGACCCTGTCGTCGCACTCTGGTGGCCGAAGGCAATTAAATAAATACTAAATTAATAACTAAATCAATAAATAAATAACTAAATAAATAAATAAATAATGTAAAGCTATTTAGTTATTAAGTAAATATATATCTAAATGTGAAAGTGCGGATATTTGGATGTTTGGATGTTTAGATGTTTGGATGTTTGGATGTTTGTTACTCTATAACGCAACTACTGAACAGATTTGGCTGAAATTTTGAATGAAGATAGATAATGCCCTGACTTAAAACATAGGCAACTTTTTATCCTGAAAAAATCCACAGTTCCCACGGAATTTTGAAAAAACCCAAATCTACAGCTATAGGTAGATCAATATAGCAAACTACCTTGAAAGTAAGTATAAAGATTGGAAAAGGGAGCGGGAACAGGAACCAGAAATCCACGATTCCCTCAGGATTTGTGAAAAACCGAAATACACGCGGGCGAAGCCGCGGGCAACAGCTAGTAATATAATAAAACTGTAACAGATCCAATTCTGTACATTGAAGATATTTTGAAAATTTTTATTGGAGGGCATTCTATAATCGATACTGAAGCCAAAACTGCAATTTTTTTCATTTTTGTCTGTCTGTCTGTCTGTCTGTCTGTCTGTCTGTATCTTGGCCGCGCATCACGCCGAAACTACTGGATGGATTCAAATGAAACTTGGTACGATGTGAGTTTATACTCCGAGGTAGGACATAGGATACTTTTTATCCCGAAATTCACCACGGTTCCCTAGGGAGAGGGGATGAAAGTTAAAACGATTTCACTCATTCTTTTTTGTTAGAAAGGTAGTACTTTAAGTATTGTCCCGTAAATATTTCAAGGTCATAGGTTTGTTAGTTCAGAAATGACAGACATTTATTGGGTTCAAATAACATGGGACCCGGATCTTTGTACGTACGGCTTATTTTAAACTGGCGTGCGTTTAAATTTATGTTTGTCGGTCTGTCTATTTGTTTCAACTAATCTCAGAAACGGCTGGATCGATTTTAACGGAACTTTCAATGGCAAATAGGTGTTGTTATAAGGAGTAACTTAGGCTATATTTAGTTTAAGTACATAAAAGAATTATGAGATCCGTTCCGATCCTATATAAAACCTATAAACACGCGAACGAAGTCGCGGGGGTCAGCTAGTAGCATAGACAAATTCGAATGTGGCGCACGAAGATCATTTTTTTATTTTTCTGGTCAGGGTCTATTGATAATATTTTAATACCATTATTGTTATACAGAGATAGGGTTAGGAAGGTTTAGTAAAATTGTCTGTCTGTCTGTCTACGAGTAAAAGACTTTATTTTATGTTAAAAATTATAATACGTTTAAAAGGGACCTGGTGTTGCCAAAATTTATTATACGGCCCTGGATACTAGGCCTTTAAGGCTTTTGCACTCAGATAAAGGTGTTTACTGTAGATTTCTTTATAATCACTATAGATAATAATATAGATAGATATAGTTTAACTATTATAAAGGAGCTAGAAAATACAAAACTAAAAATACAAAAAGTTGCTAGAAGTTGCTAGATTTATTTTGGTGGCTAAACAGATTTATTTTGTGGCTAAAACCCTTGAAAATCTGCTAGATCTAGCCACAAAGTGGCTAAAACGGCAACACTGGTCACATTGTTTCATGTCACTCTGACTTCTGTCCACAGAGTACATTATTTAAAGAGATAATGTGGCTAATTCTGTTGTACACAATCTCTAAACCTAAACTAAAATGACAGGCCTAAATCTATTGCTATCCTTTTCTGCAGTGAGCACTATGAAAGAGATAGGAATAAATTTAGACCTGTCATTTTAGTTTAGGTTTAGAGATTGTGTACAACAGAATTGGCCACAATAATAACCTCAGTGTCACACTCGGGTGTCACAATATTTGAATTTGATGTGAAATTTGAATGTCATTTGAATTTTGAATTTGTTTTGTAGTTTGTTTTGCAAATATTGAATTATCTTTTTTTTTTGACCTTATATACCACGTCTTACAATTTATAAACAATCAAATCAATAAGTGTCAATAAGTGTTAATATTAAAAAATAGTAAAGGTTTCTCAATACAGTTTAATATTTAAACAAAATGGAGCACTTTGCAGAAGCTGCCGACACTTTGTCTCACGATGATCTCCTACAAATTACGAAATCTTCACTCATTGACCTATTACGTGCAGATTCTTTGCTCTCCGATTTACCATCTGACATAATCTTAGAAGAAATCATATCACTGGTATAGTATTACAAAAAAATTCAAACTATTCCTCGATTACGATAATTAATTTTTGTTCCTGTGGACGTAAGATATTTAGCCTTAGTTTTAAAACATTATTAAAGCGATTTAAGTGTACGCCCTGCAAACCACTCGTAATAATTTTTGAGATTATTTTTCATTTGAGGTTAGTTTTACCGAAATTCGGACTAAACTCTACTGAATTGAGGGATACGTAAGTGAGGGGTAAGTGGAGACCTTCCTAGCTCCAACCTAAACCTCTCCCTCTCTTACCTAACCAATCAACAGTAAGGTTTTCTGGGTGGTTATTTTCTTTTTTAGATTCACTTAGCAGAAAAATAACTTCATACCTTAGAATAAATAGGTAAAGAAAGGCAGTCGTCGACGCGGCGATAAGCCGTTTTTAGCAAGCCTAAAAGGCTATCGTCGCGTCAGTGCTCAAGGTACTCATGCGCTTGTGTGCGTGTCGGCAAATGTAATTACAGGGCACACATGGGTTGGTTTATAGCTTACGTTTCGAGCGGAAATTTGTTAGAAACTTCCATTCTAATAATGCGTAATAGACTAATAGTTCGATGCTTCATACATACAAAATGTGATGAAAAGACTTTCTTCTCGACCTATTAGGTCTATTATATAGATGTATGTAGTGTGTACAAAAAATTAACTGTTAATGATTTTCCACCAGACAGCAGTAGAACATGGTCAATCTATTTGCATCTATATTTCCAGAGAAGATGAATCACCTTTGAAAGTTATTGTAAGTACTAATTAGCAAAGTAGACACAAAAACTAAATTCTGTGGTATTTATTAAAACCTCAATTTCTTTGGTAAATTGGATCACAAGTTATTGCAATTAATTGAGATGGGTTGAGTCTTGTATTTGAAGCTGTACAGTTTGATTCATTCTTTTTGGCTGTTGAGAAGTAAATGACAACTTGTGCCACAATAACATTTTCTGGAATATTCAAACATTGACTTGACAGTACCTGTGCAGACCCACTCTCGAAGCTTGCTTTTTAACCACCAAAGTTATTGAATTTAACTACCTGTACCTCAGTGATACCATTGAATTAACAACACACTTCATTGATAATTGACAAACCTTGTCCAAATTCTGGAAAGTATAAAGTAGTGTATATCCATCATCGGAACAGGAGGTATTCCAAATTTCATCAAGATTAGTTCAGCATTCAGTAAAAAGGTAAGCAACAAGCAGACACTTGAATTATTTTATTAAATTATTATATAAAAAATGTGATTTTTACTATTATTTATTAATATTGTATGGATTGGGATAATTAGTTGTTACAGTAATAAAACCTATTAATTTACAGGTTCCACAAAATGCAACTGTAAGAGAACTTAAGAAGGCAGCTGCAAGGCATTTTGAAATATACCAGCAAAGAACAGGAAACAAAGTGAAAATTTCTTGGAAGTACATCTGGAAGACCTATGATTTGAGTTTCGATAGTTTGATCTTAGATGATGATAACAGCTGTATAGGCAACTATGGTGTCACCAACAAAGTCACATTGAGTTTTAAGAAAAAGAGAAAAAAACCCAAAGCATAATTTTATACTATTCTTTATTTTTATAATAACTAGGTACATACCTAGACATTTCTTACATAATAAAAGCAAATTACATCTGTATTTTAAGCATAAACTTCAATAAAATTGTTAAATATTAAAGTAATTTTGTATTATAAAAAATATATGCATATTCCTGAGAAAGAAAATAAAATATATAAGTCTTCATTCAATAGTAGGTATAATAAGCATTTTAAAAATAGAATACATAATTATTCTTGGTGTTGCGCTATGCAGGTCACGAAGTCCCACGGTGACTGTCACTGATCTATGCATGCTCAAACTCTAGATACTTGATGATTGATACCACAAAAAGAAAAAAACTAAAATCTTATCCAACGATAAAATATCCAAATAAGAAAAATTCAAACCTACTATGTTATACTAAATCCACAAGTGCAATAATGGTCAGACTTACAGTTAAATACATTTTTCGTAGTCCACTTTCGACCTAAATAAGACTATATTCTATAATGTGTAAGTTTATAGTTGTGTTTATATCTAAAGTTGTTCAAAGTCCGGCTGCGGAGGGGGTTCCTGTGGCAGCGGCTCAAAGTCGCCCAGCGTGTAGTGCGGCTCTTCGTGACGGGGCGTGGCCAGCGGTCTATCGTATGTGTCCTTTAATAACTCCTGGTCATGCTAGAAAGAAAGAATAACAATATATTATTGTATTTAGATGCAGTTTTTGATATGATAACGTCTTATAAATCGATGGACGCCGGCTGCACGCACGAAAAAGTTTACTCATTGTCAACTGCCGCTTGAGCCCAGCGTGCAAGCGAGAGCGCGGAACCAGCGATAGAGGCACGATCGGCCTATATATTGTGTTCTATAATGTTTTCTTATGACGTTACAGGTTATTGTAGATACCAAGTAAAAGTAAATTGAGGCGAATCACAATATTCATTTTTTTAAATTGACTCATAAATTGACCTTTTAAGTAAAACTCCAATCGTAATGAAACAAAATATATAAATACACAGAGTGTTTGTTATACCTGATCGGATTGCAGCACCGAGGGCGGCGCGAGGTCATCCAGCGACAGTTGCGTGTTGATGACCGACGGCGGCGCGTAGTCCGACATGGTCGGCATAGACTCCATGGGCTATAACATGAAGGAGAATTAATTATTTATTAAAAACTTACACATGTTGCTCATAATGTGGCTAATTCTGTTGTACACAATCTCTAAACCTAAACTAAATTGACAGATTTAAAAATAGTGCTATCCCCTTCAGCAGGTAGGATTGTGAAAGAGACAGGAATATATTTAGACCTGTCATTTTAGTTTAGATTTAGAGATTGTGTACAACAGAATCGGCCACAATATCTCACTTTTGAAAAAGTTTCAATGTACTCAAACGCACATTTTGGATAGCGGATAATTTAAGTTGTGATTGACCGCAGCATGTTGCCAGTGATGACATGTGGCTCCCAGATGTTATTGTTAACTATAAGCTTCATAAGAAAGCTAGACTCGATATTGACCATACGACCACCGCCCTAACCGGAACCTTGACAAAGCTAAAATCCATATTATGTACTAAATGCACGACTTAACATGGGTTTTAGGCACAGATATACAGTAGACTCGATAATTTGAAACTCAAGGGACCAGAGAAAAATTTCAAATTACCAAGAGTTTAAAATTTAAATAACCAAGAGTCCGTAATTTTCGGTTGAGTGAGCGCCTTCAGTCTATCTTTGTCCAATGAAGTTTCGATCGTGGTGAAAGTTGAGAAGAACTCGTCACTCACTTTAACGTCTGAAGGAAGACTGAAATTCAAACTGCAAATTGACTCATATCTCGATTATGTAAACAATCTAAAGTCTGTGCATGATAAACGCTTCAAATTATAGAGTACAGAAGCTCGGACTTCAAATTATTGAATGTTGGCGGGCAAAATTCAACGTCAAATTACCGAAGGGACCAATTAGTATTGATTTTATTCAATTTATCAAGTGTTTCTCAATAGAGCGAAAACAGTTCAAATTATCGAACGTTTCAAATTAACGAGTGTCAAATTATTGAGAGTCGACTGTACATTCTTCTCATTCGAAATCTATCGAAATCGTTGAAACTTCTCACCGCGTCAACATTGTCGTCGGGCGTGTTGCTGGCCGGCTCCACGCCCACCGTGTTGGCGCGCGCCTCCTGCTCCGACGAGTACGCGCTCGTGTGGCCCGTCACCAGCAAGTGCGACAGCATGTCCGTTCCTGGTACACACAAACATCAAGAACAACACAAAAAAAAAATCAGAACGCCACAAAAAAAATAATTAGGAAATGTCTATGGACTCAGAGTATACGGGAAACGTTATCGAAAACAGTAACTAAAATTTTTTTTTTTCGTTTTTTTTTTTTTGCTATCAGTAATCACCAGTACGCGATCGTACTGTCTTCGTTTTCGGTAGCGGTCCCCTTACACCCTGTATATTCGAATGTCACGTTTTGAGTCATACCGATGTCCGTGTGGTAGCCGCACACGCAGTACAGCGTGGCGGGCGCGCGGCGCGGCGCCGTCTCCAGCGAGTGCGGGCCGGCGCAGTAGCCGCTGTGCCGCAGCATGCCGCGGTAGCACGACGTCGCGTACATGCACTTGCTGCACGTCGTGCGGCCCCTGTGCATAGAACATCATCGCGTTATTGAAGCGAAACTTCTTTAGTACCGTTGTGCATTTGAAAATCGATGAAACGAAAAAGCGACACCAAAATCCTCTCTTGCGTACCAGGAGTCCATAAGGTGACAGGAGATCGTTTGAGTTCCCAGGCGCTGCACAATTGCCAGAGAGGGACAAACATACATATTCACATAGGATTTAGCCTGCGAGAGAAAGATAGCATACAAGTCGGTTTCCAATACGCTTCGCTTCCACTCTTCCGGTTTTTGAACCCAAATTTTATTTCAAAAGCATAAACAAGGTTTTAATGTTTAATATTTACATATTATTTTGAAATTCATTCCAAAAAATTTTATTCGAAAAATCAGAATGTAAGTTTCACTTCTGCCCTGTGTGAATTGCAAATGGACACTTTGCTGAACAGTGAACATGATTAATAGTAAGTGGAGTAAGTTCTCCTGTGGAGTAAGTAGTATGAGTAGAGTAAGTTCTCTTTTCCCTTGGTCGAAAGCCTTGAAAAATGAAAAGTCAAGTTCAGCAGGAGCAAAGAAGTGTGTAAGAGACTCACAGGAAATGCTTGTCGCTGTCGAGCGGCGTGTCGCACTCGCGGCACACGACGCCGTCGGGCAGCACCAGCGTCAGCCCCTCGTACGTCTCGCTGATGTTGTGGTTGGTGGAATCCTTCACCGGCGGACGCGCCTTGTTCTGCGACACATCATCATCATTAAAATCTATATAAAAAAGAATGTTTGTCCTCTATGCGCTCCCAAACATATGCCGGGGACAGCTATAGTTGGGACTTGGGACATTACAAACGTGCGAATTCAGGTAAAACTTTACGATCATGAGGTTGTGAGGTCCCTCCCTCGCTCTTTATAACCTGTTATCGACTATCGACAAATCCTTTTTTACTGTTACACACAACACCAGAGTAATATATAGGTTCCAGTTTCATAAGATCTGTAAGTGCGAGCGAGAAGTCCGACAAAAATGATTAATGACTCAGTTCAACTATAATAGTATGAAGTATCCCGTAAGAGAAAGCAATGTTTACTTTAGGCTGGTTGATGAGATGTTCCTCGGAGCACAACGGGATCGCGTCCTCGATGCTGTTGTGATCACGGATCTGATGCTCTTTCAGTTGTCCTGAAACAATACACGTTAAGTTTATCTGAAAATAAATTAGTTTGAAAACGAACTTAAAGTATGTGTTGTAAATAATTAGGTTGCGTTTTATTTTTATACTAGCTGACCCCCGCGACTTCGTTCGCGTGTTTAAAGGTTTTATATAGGATCGGATCGGATCCCATAATTCTTTATGTACCTAAACTAAATGTAGCCTGTTACTCCTTATAACATTGAAAGTTCCATTAAAATCGATCCAGCCGCTTCGGAGATTAGCTGGAACAATATTAACAGAACGACAAACATAAATTTAAACGCACGCCAGTTTAAAATAAGCCGTACGTACAAAGATCCGGGTCCCAAGTCATTGGAACCCAATAAATGTCTGTCATTTCTAAACTAAAAAACGTATGACCTTGAAATATTTACGGGACAATACTTAAAGTACTACCTTTCTAACAAAAAAAGAATGAGTGAAATCGAACTATGCGTTAATGAATTACAGCTAAATACACGTTTTAACTTTCATCCCATCTCCCAAGGGAACCGTGCTGAATTTCGGGATAAAAAGTATCCTATGTCCTACCTCGGAGTATAAACTCAAATCGTACCAAGTTTCATTCGAATCCATTCAGTAGTTTCGGCGTGATGCGCGGCCAAGATACAGACAGACAGACAGACAGACAGACAGACAGACAAAAATGAAAAAAATTACAGTTTTGGCTTCAGTGTCGATTAAAGAGTGCCCTCCAAAAGAAATTTTCAAAATATCTTCAATGTACAGAATTGGATCTGTTACAGTTTTATTATATTACTAGCTGACCCCCGCAACTTCGTTCGCGTGTTTATAGGTTTTATATAGGATCGGATCGGATCCCATAATTCTTTTATGTACCTAAACTAAATGTAGCCTGTTACTCCTTATAACATTGAAAGTTCCATTAAAATCGATCCAGCCGTTTCGGAGATTAGCTGGAACAAATAGACAAACATAAATTTAAACGCACGCCAGTTTAAAATAAGCCGTACATACAAAGATCCGGGTCCCAAGTTATTGGAACCCAATAAATGTCTGTCATTTCTAAACTAAAAAACCTATGACCTTGAAATATTTACGGGGTAATACTTAAAGTACTACCTTTCTAACAAAAAAAGAATGAGTTAAATCGAACTACCCATTAATGAATTACAGCTAAATACACGTTTTAACTTTCTTCCCCTCTCCCAAGGGAACCGTGCTGAATTTCGGGATAAAAAGTATCCTATGTCCTACCTCGGAGTATAAACTCAAATCGTACCAAGTTTCATTCGAATCCATTCAGTAGTTTCGGCGTGATGCGCGGCCAAGATACAGACAGACAGACAGACAGACAGACAGACAGACAGACAAAAATGAAAAAAATTGCAGTTTTGGCTTCAGTATTGATTATAGAGTGCCATCCAATAAAAAATTTCAAAATATCTTCAATGTACAGAATTGGATCTGTTACAGTTTTATTATATTATAGATATAACCGACAACCATGATTTATTATCTATGACCCTATTGATGCTACAGTTCTGTTGTTAAGTTTCATCTGTGGTGTCGAATTGTACTTCCTCTTCCTTCTCACCTCTGCGTCCTGAACTTCAGCACTTACCGAGATGGACAAACTTCAGCACTTACAGAGATGGACGAACTTCAGCACTTACCGAGATGGACAAACTTCAGCACTTACCGAGATGGACGAACTTCAGCACTTACCGAGATGAACAAACTTCAGCGCTTACCGAGATGAACGAACTTCAGCACTTACCGAGATGTACAAACTTCAGCACTTACAGAGATGGACGAACTTCAGCACTTACCGAGATGGACGAACTTCAGCACTTACCGAGATGAACGAACTTCAGCACTTACCGAGATGTACGAACTTCAGCACGCAACGGTTGCACTTGACCTCGAGCTCCTTGTCCATGTGCTGTTTGAGATGATCGATGTACAGCAGCACGTTCGCCGTCAGCTCGCAGCCGTCCGCATACACCGGGATCACCTGTAAATAATAAGGAAATTAACTATACAGTACTCACCAATTTTTAGGCCACTCTGAACATAGCCACGTTTCAATGCAAATGCAAGCAAGTTCAATGCATGCAAGTGTCGCGTTCAATCATTCGCAAGTTTGAACTCGTTTCTGCTTTTTAGACTCATGGGTTTGGGTTGGGCGTTGATGAGTGTGAGTGAGTTAATAGTCAGAACTTTTCTTAACTTATACAATATAATATAATAATGGGTGTAAGGGGACTGCTATGGAAAACGAAGACAGGTAACAAAAAACGCGAGAAAAATCCTGTATTTAAAAGTTCGTAATGTAATGCAAGCAGCTGACGTTAGAGGTCAACGAACGTTGGGTAAATAAGATGGCACCGAGTTGTGCACGCTATACATTGCCGGTTTGAAAAATACTAAATACTAATTCACTAATACTACAAGTATAACACAAGTATAAATTGAAAATTTAAAAAACCCCCGACATTCGCCATTTTGTGGCAGCGGCCATCTTGGATTTGCAATAGTGCTATTCTACTAATCAAGCCCTTTCATTTGATACCCATATTAAGGGAGTTGTGAACAAATATGTAATCCGCCATTTTGTAGCGGCGGCCATCTTGGACCGATTTTCTTCAAACATAGCTAACAACACTCTCGACTAATTCACCTTGCAAACAAAAAAAACCGCATTCAAATCGGTCCACCCGTTTGAGCGCCACAGGGGAACAGACAGACACACACACACACACACACACACACACACACACACACACACAGACACGTCAAACTTATAACACCCCGTCGTTTTTGCGTCGGGGGTTAACAAATGGATTGGTATTGGATTTTGTTTAGGTAGTATAATAACAGCGCTACGTTTTCGGTAGCGTTCCCCTTACACCCAGTATACAACGTTAGTTTTACTTTAAGCAAAACCTGAAAGTAGATTGTTCAGAATCAGTAACAAAATCGAATCCAACCATTTTTATACCATGTTATATTTTTGTCCAAAAATATTTTAAAATCCTGCAAGCTTTCAACGCGCGCGTCAAAAGCTTTGATGCGCATTTCAACAATGGTTGAAACGCGCATCAACTGACAATCAGCAAACAACGCACGGTCATTCGACTCGCGAACCGAGGCGGTGACGCGGAAGGTTTGCCATTGGGGTGACCATTTTTTTTTTTTGAGAACAATGACGCAACACAAGGTGATTATAACTTCGTAAGTTTTCATTATATTTTTTTGAAATTCTGGGTAACAATTTTGAATGTAGAAATATTTGACACGTGTTTCGGTTTTTGCGCAAAGTAAAACTAACGTTGTACATGTACCTTGAAGCAGTGCGGGCAGCAGAGGGAGGCGGCGCGGCGGTGGCAGGTGCGCTGGTGGTCGACGGTGGCGCGGTGCGCGGAGCTGCGGTACGCGCACGCGCCGCACGCGTACGGCAGCTCGCGTCTTCTGCATGTGCGACACCGTGTATATACGTACCTTGAAGCAGTGCGGGCAGCAGAGGGAGGCGGCGCGGCGGTGGCAGGTGCGCTGGTGGTCGACGGTGGCGCGGTGCGCGGAGCTGCGGTACGCGCACGCGCCGCACGCGTACGGCAGCTCGCGTCTTCTGCATGTGCGACACCGTGTATATACGTACCTTGAAGCAGTGCGGGCAGCAGAGGGAGGCGGCGCGGCGGTGGCAGGTGCGCTGGTGGTCGACGGTGGCGCGGTGCGCGGAGCTGCGGTACGCGCACGCGCCGCACGCGTACGGCAGCTCGCGTCTTCTGCATGTGCGACACCGTGTATATACGTACCTTGAAGCAGTGCGGGCAGCAGAGGGAGGCGGCGCGGCGGTGGCAGGTGCGCTGGTGGTCGACGGTGGCGCGGTGCGCGGAGCTGCGGTACGCGCACGCGCCGCACGCGTACGGCAGCTCGCGTCTTCTGCATGTGCGACACCGTGTATATACGTACCTTGAAGCAGTGCGGGCAGCAGAGGGAGGCGGCGCGGCGGTGGCAGGTGCGCTGGTGGTCGACGGTGGCGCGGTGCGCGGAGCTGCGGTACGCGCACGCGCCGCACGCGTACGGCAGCTCGCGCGGCGCGTGCGTCTTCTGCATGTGCGACACCGTGTATATACGTACCTTGAAGCAGTGCGGGCAGCAGAGGGAGGCGGCGCGGCGGTGGCAGGTGCGCTGGTGGTCGACGGTGGCGCGGTGCGCGGAGCTGCGGTACGCGCACGCGCCGCACGCGTACGGCAGCTCGCGTCTTCTGCATGTGCGACACCGTGTATATACGTACCTTGAAGCAGTGCGGGCAGCAGAGGGAGGCGGCGCGGCGGTGGCAGGTGCGCTGGTGGTCGACGGTGGCGCGGTGCGCGGAGCTGCGGTACGCGCACGCGCCGCACGCGTACGGCAGCTCGCGTCTTCTGCATGTGCGACACCGTGTATATACGTACCTTGAAGCAGTGCGGGCAGCAGAGGGAGGCGGCGCGGCGGTGGCAGGTGCGCTGGTGGTCGACGGTGGCGCGGTGCGCGGAGCTGCGGTACGCGCACGCGCCGCACGCGTACGGCAGCTCGCGTCTTCTGCATGTGCGACACCGTGTATATACGTACCTTGAAGCAGTGCGGGCAGCAGAGGGAGGCGGCGCGGCGGTGGCAGGTGCGCTGGTGGTCGACGGTGGCGCGGTGCGCGGAGCTGCGGTACGCGCACGCGCCGCACGCGTACGGCAGCTCGCGTCTTCTGCATGTGCGACACCGTGTATATACGTACCTTGAAGCAGTGCGGGCAGCAGAGGGAGGCGGCGCGGCGGTGGCAGGTGCGCTGGTGGTCGACGGTGGCGCGGTGCGCGGAGCTGCGGTACGCGCACGCGCCGCACGCGTACGGCAGCTCGCGTCTTCTGCATGTGCGACACCGTGTATATACGTACCTTGAAGCAGTGCGGGCAGCAGAGGGAGGCGGCGCGGCGGTGGCAGGTGCGCTGGTGGTCGACGGTGGCGCGGTGCGCGGAGCTGCGGTACGCGCACGCGCCGCACGCGTACGGCAGCTCGCGTCTTCTGCATGTGCGACACCGTGTATATACGTACCTTGAAGCAGTGCGGGCAGCAGAGGGAGGCGGCGCGGCGGTGGCAGGTGCGCTGGTGGTCGACGGTGGCGCGGTGCGCGGAGCTGCGGTACGCGCACGCGCCGCACGCGTACGGCAGCTCGCGTCTTCTGCATGTGCGACACCGTGTATATACGTACCTTGAAGCAGTGCGGGCAGCAGAGGGAGGCGGCGCGGCGGTGGCAGGTGCGCTGGTGGTCGACGGTGGCGCGGTGCGCGGAGCTGCGGTACGCGCACGCGCCGCACGCGTACGGCAGCTCGCGTCTTCTGCATGTGCGACACCGTGTATATACGTACCTTGAAGCAGTGCGGGCAGCAGAGGGAGGCGGCGCGGCGGTGGCAGGTGCGCTGGTGGTCGACGGTGGCGCGGTGCGCGGAGCTGCGGTACGCGCACGCGCCGCACGCGTACGGCAGCTCGCGTCTTCTGCATGTGCGACACCGTGTATATACGTACCTTGAAGCAGTGCGGGCAGCAGAGGGAGGCGGCGCGGCGGTGGCAGGTGCGCTGGTGGTCGACGGTGGCGCGGTGCGCGGAGCTGCGGTACGCGCACGCGCCGCACGCGTACGGCAGCTCGCGTCTTCTGCATGTGCGACACCGTGTATATACGTACCTTGAAGCAGTGCGGGCAGCAGAGGGAGGCGGCGCGGCGGTGGCAGGTGCGCTGGTGGTCGACGGTGGCGCGGTGCGCGGAGCTGCGGTACGCGCACGCGCCGCACGCGTACGGCAGCTCGCGTCTTCTGCATGTGCGACACCGTGTATATACGTACCTTGAAGCAGTGCGGGCAGCAGAGGGAGGCGGCGCGGCGGTGGCAGGTGCGCTGGTGGTCGACGGTGGCGCGGTGCGCGGAGCTGCGGTACGCGCACGCGCCGCACGCGTACGGCAGCTCGCGTCTTCTGCATGTGCGACACCGTGTATATACGTACCTTGAAGCAGTGCGGGCAGCAGAGGGAGGCGGCGCGGCGGTGGCAGGTGCGCTGGTGGTCGACGGTGGCGCGGTGCGCGGAGCTGCGGTACGCGCACGCGCCGCACGCGTACGGCAGCTCGCGTCTTCTGCATGTGCGACACCGTGTATATACGTACCTTGAAGCAGTGCGGGCAGCAGAGGGAGGCGGCGCGGCGGTGGCAGGTGCGCTGGTGGTCGACGGTGGCGCGGTGCGCGGAGCTGCGGTACGCGCACGCGCCGCACGCGTACGGCAGCTCGCGTCTTCTGCATGTGCGACACCGTGTATATACGTACCTTGAAGCAGTGCGGGCAGCAGAGGGAGGCGGCGCGGCGGTGGCAGGTGCGCTGGTGGTCGACGGTGGCGCGGTGCGCGGAGCTGCGGTACGCGCACGCGCCGCACGCGTACGGCAGCTCGCGCGGCGCGTGCGTCTTCTGCATGTGCGACACCGTGTATATACGTACCTTGAAGCAGTGCGGGCAGCAGAGGGAGGCGGCGCGGCGGTGGCAGGTGCGCTGGTGGTCGACGGTGGCGCGGTGCGCGGAGCTGCGGTACGCGCACGCGCCGCACGCGTACGGCAGCTCGCGTCTTCTGCATGTGCGACACCGTGTATATACGTACCTTGAAGCAGTGCGGGCAGCAGAGGGAGGCGGCGCGGCGGTGGCAGGTGCGCTGGTGGTCGACGGTGGCGCGGTGCGCGGAGCTGCGGTACGCGCACGCGCCGCACGCGTACGGCAGCTCGCGCGGCGCGTGCGTCTTCTGCATGTGCGACACCGTGTATATACGTACCTTGAAGCAGTGCGGGCAGCAGAGGGAGGCGGCGCGGCGGTGGCAGGTGCGCTGGTGGTCGACGGTGGCGCGGTGCGCGGAGCTGCGGTACGCGCACGCGCCGCACGCGTACGGCAGCTCGCGCGTCTTCTGCATGTGCGACACCGTGTATATACGTACCTTGAAGCAGTGCGGGCAGCAGAGGGAGGCGGCGCGGCGGTGGCAGGTGCGCTGGTGGTCGACGGCGGCGCGGTGCGCGGAGCTGCGGTACGCGCACGCGCCGCACGCGTACGGCAGCTCGCGCGGCGCGTGCGTCTTCTGCATGTGCGACACCGTGTATATACGTACCTTGAAGCAGTGCGGGCAGCAGAGGGAGGCGGCGCGGCGGTGGCAGGTGCGCTGGTGGTCGACGGTGGCGCGGTGCGCGGAGCTGCGGTACGCGCACGCGCCGCACGCGTACGGCAGCTCGCGTCTTCTGCATGTGCGACACCGTGTATATACGTACCTTGAAGCAGTGCGGGCAGCAGAGGGAGGCGGCGCGGCGGTGGCAGGTGCGCTGGTGGTCGACGGTGGCGCGGTGCGCGGAGCTGCGGTACGCGCACGCGCCGCACGCGTACGGCAGCTCGCGCGGCGCGTGCGTCTTCTGCATGTGCGACACCGTGTATATACGTACCTTGAAGCAGTGCGGGCAGCAGAGGGAGGCGGCGCGGCGGTGGCAGGTGCGCTGGTGGTCGACGGTGGCGCGGTGCGCGGAGCTGCGGTACGCGCACGCGCCGCACGCGTACGGCAGCTCGCGCGGCGCGTGCGTCTTCTGCATGTGCGACACCGTGTATATACGTACCTTGAAGCAGTGCGGGCAGCAGAGGGAGGCGGCGCGGCGGTGGCAGGTGCGCTGGTGGTCGACGGTGGCGCGGTGCGCGGAGCTGCGGTACGCGCACGCGCCGCACGCGTACGGCAGCTCGCGTCTTCTGCATGTGCGACACCGTGTATATACGTACCTTGAAGCAGTGCGGGCAGCAGAGGGAGGCGGCGCGGCGGTGGCAGGTGCGCTGGTGGTCGACGGTGGCGCGGTGCGCGGAGCTGCGGTACGCGCACGCGCCGCACGCGTACGGCAGCTCGCGCGGCGCGTGCGTCTTCTGCATGTGCGACACCGTGTATATACGTACCTTGAAGCAGTGCGGGCAGCAGAGGGAGGCGGCGCGGCGGTGGCAGGTGCGCTGGTGGTCGACGGTGGCGCGGTGCGCGGAGCTGCGGTACGCGCACGCGCCGCACGCGTACGGCAGCTCGCGTCTTCTGCATGTGCGACACCGTGTATATACGTACCTTGAAGCAGTGCGGGCAGCAGAGGGAGGCGGCGCGGCGGTGGCAGGTGCGCTGGTGGTCGACGGTGGCGCGGTGCGCGGAGCTGCGGTACGCGCACGCGCCGCACGCGTACGGCAGCTCGCGCGGCGCGTGCGTCTTCTGCATGTGCGACACCGTGTATATACGTACCTTGAAGCAGTGCGGGCAGCAGAGGGAGGCGGCGCGGCGGTGGCAGGTGCGCTGGTGGTCGACGGTGGCGCGGTGCGCGGAGCTGCGGTACGCGCACGCGCCGCACGCGTACGGCAGCTCGCGTCTTCTGCATGTGCGACACCGTGTATATACGTACCTTGAAGCAGTGCGGGCAGCAGAGGGAGGCGGCGCGGCGGTGGCAGGTGCGCTGGTGGTCGACGGTGGCGCGGTGCGCGGAGCTGCGGTACGCGCACGCGCCGCACGCGTACGGCAGCTCGCGCGTCTTCTGCATGTGCGACACCGTGTATATACGTACCTTGAAGCAGTGCGGGCAGCAGAGGGAGGCGGCGCGGCGGTGGCAGGTGCGCTGGTGGTCGACGGTGGCGCGGTGCGCGGAGCTGCGGTACGCGCACGCGCCGCACGCGTACGGCAGCTCGCGCGTCTTCTGCATGTGCGACACCGTGTATATACGTACCTTGAAGCAGTGCGGGCAGCAGAGGGAGGCGGCGCGGCGGTGGCAGGTGCGCTGGTGGTCGACGGTGGCGCGGTGCGCGGAGCTGCGGTACGCGCACGCGCCGCACGCGTACGGCAGCTCGCGTCTTCTGCATGTGCGACACCGTGTATATACGTACCTTGAAGCAGTGCGGGCAGCAGAGGGAGGCGGCGCGGCGGTGGCAGGTGCGCTGGTGGTCGACGGTGGCGCGGTGCGCGGAGCTGCGGTACGCGCACGCGCCGCACGCGTACGGCAGCTCGCGCGGCGCGTGCGTCTTCTGCATGTGCGACACCGTGTATATACGTACCTTGAAGCAGTGCGGGCAGCAGAGGGAGGCGGCGCGGCGGTGGCAGGTGCGCTGGTGGTCGACGGTGGCGCGGTGCGCGGAGCTGCGGTACGCGCACGCGCCGCACGCGTACGGCAGCTCGCGTCTTCTGCATGTGCGACACCGTGTATATACGTACCTTGAAGCAGTGCGGGCAGCAGAGGGAGGCGGCGCGGCGGTGGCAGGTGCGCTGGTGGTCGACGGTGGCGCGGTGCGCGGAGCTGCGGTACGCGCACGCGCCGCACGCGTACGGCAGCTCGCGCGTCTTCTGCATGTGCGACACCGTGTATATACGTACCTTGAAGCAGTGCGGGCAGCAGAGGGAGGCGGCGCGGCGGTGGCAGGTGCGCTGGTGGTCGACGGTGGCGCGGTGCGCGGAGCTGCGGTACGCGCACGCGCCGCACGCGTACGGCAGCTCGCGTCTTCTGCATGTGCGACACCGTGTATATACGTACCTTGAAGCAGTGCGGGCAGCAGAGGGAGGCGGCGCGGCGGTGGCAGGTGCGCTGGTGGTCGACGGTGGCGCGGTGCGCGGAGCTGCGGTACGCGCACGCGCCGCACGCGTACGGCAGCTCGCGCGGCGCGTGCGTCTTCTGCATGTGCGACACCGTGTATATACGTACCTTGAAGCAGTGCGGGCAGCAGAGGGAGGCGGCGCGGCGGTGGCAGGTGCGCTGGTGGTCGACGGTGGCGCGGTGCGCGGAGCTGCGGTACGCGCACGCGCCGCACGCGTACGGCAGCTCGCGCGGCGCGTGCGTCTTCTGCATGTGCGACACCGTGTATATACGTACCTTGAAGCAGTGCGGGCAGCAGAGGGAGGCGGCGCGGCGGTGGCAGGTGCGCTGGTGGTCGACGGTGGCGCGGTGCGCGGAGCTGCGGTACGCGCACGCGCCGCACGCGTACGGCAGCTCGCGTCTTCTGCATGTGCGACACCGTGTATATACGTACCTTGAAGCAGTGCGGGCAGCAGAGGGAGGCGGCGCGGCGGTGGCAGGTGCGCTGGTGGTCGACGGTGGCGCGGTGCGCGGAGCTGCGGTACGCGCACGCGCCGCACGCGTACGGCAGCTCGCGTCTTCTGCATGTGCGACACCGTGTATATACGTACCTTGAAGCAGTGCGGGCAGCAGAGGGAGGCGGCGCGGCGGTGGCAGGTGCGCTGGTGGTCGACGGTGGCGCGGTGCGCGGAGCTGCGGTACGCGCACGCGCCGCACGCGTACGGCAGCTCGCGTCTTCTGCATGTGCGACACCGTGTATATACGTACCTTGAAGCAGTGCGGGCAGCAGAGGGAGGCGGCGCGGCGGTGGCAGGTGCGCTGGTGGTCGACGGTGGCGCGGTGCGCGGAGCTGCGGTACGCGCACGCGCCGCACGCGTACGGCAGCTCGCGCGGCGCGTGCGTCTTCTGCATGTGCGACACCGTGTATATACGTACCTTGAAGCAGTGCGGGCAGCAGAGGGAGGCGGCGCGGCGGTGGCAGGTGCGCTGGTGGTCGACGGTGGCGCGGTGCGCGGAGCTGCGGTACGCGCACGCGCCGCACGCGTACGGCAGCTCGCGCGGCGCGTGCGTCTTCTGCATGTGCGACACCGTGTATATACGTACCTTGAAGCAGTGCGGGCAGCAGAGGGAGGCGGCGCGGCGGTGGCAGGTGCGCTGGTGGTCGACGGTGGCGCGGTGCGCGGAGCTGCGGTACGCGCACGCGCCGCACGCGTACGGCAGCTCGCGTCTTCTGCATGTGCGACACCGTGTATATACGTACCTTGAAGCAGTGCGGGCAGCAGAGGGAGGCGGCGCGGCGGTGGCAGGTGCGCTGGTGGTCGACGGTGGCGCGGTGCGCGGAGCTGCGGTACGCGCACGCGCCGCACGCGTACGGCAGCTCGCGCGGCGCGTGCGTCTTCTGCATGTGCGACACCGTGTATATACGTACCTTGAAGCAGTGCGGGCAGCAGAGGGAGGCGGCGCGGCGGTGGCAGGTGCGCTGGTGGTCGACGGTGGCGCGGTGCGCGGAGCTGCGGTACGCGCACGCGCCGCACGCGTACGGCAGCTCGCGTCTTCTGCATGTGCGACACCGTGTATATACGTACCTTGAAGCAGTGCGGGCAGCAGAGGGAGGCGGCGCGGCGGTGGCAGGTGCGCTGGTGGTCGACGGTGGCGCGGTGCGCGGAGCTGCGGTACGCGCACGCGCCGCACGCGTACGGCAGCTCGCGTCTTCTGCATGTGCGACACCGTGTATATACGTACCTTGAAGCAGTGCGGGCAGCAGAGGGAGGCGGCGCGGCGGTGGCAGGTGCGCTGGTGGTCGACGGTGGCGCGGTGCGCGGAGCTGCGGTACGCGCACGCGCCGCACGCGTACGGCAGCTCGCGTCTTCTGCATGTGCGACACCGTGTATATACGTACCTTGAAGCAGTGCGGGCAGCAGAGGGAGGCGGCGCGGCGGTGGCAGGTGCGCTGGTGGTCGACGGTGGCGCGGTGCGCGGAGCTGCGGTACGCGCACGCGCCGCACGCGTACGGCAGCTCGCGTCTTCTGCATGTGCGACACCGTGTATATACGTACCTTGAAGCAGTGCGGGCAGCAGAGGGAGGCGGCGCGGCGGTGGCAGGTGCGCTGGTGGTCGACGGTGGCGCGGTGCGCGGAGCTGCGGTACGCGCACGCGCCGCACGCGTACGGCAGCTCGCGTCTTCTGCATGTGCGACACCGTGTATATACGTACCTTGAAGCAGTGCGGGCAGCAGAGGGAGGCGGCGCGGCGGTGGCAGGTGCGCTGGTGGTCGACGGTGGCGCGGTGCGCGGAGCTGCGGTACGCGCACGCGCCGCACGCGTACGGCAGCTCGCGTCTTCTGCATGTGCGACACCGTGTATATACGTACCTTGAAGCAGTGCGGGCAGCAGAGGGAGGCGGCGCGGCGGTGGCAGGTGCGCTGGTGGTCGACGGTGGCGCGGTGCGCGGAGCTGCGGTACGCGCACGCGCCGCACGCGTACGGCAGCTCGCGTCTTCTGCATGTGCGACACCGTGTATATACGTACCTTGAAGCAGTGCGGGCAGCAGAGGGAGGCGGCGCGGCGGTGGCAGGTGCGCTGGTGGTCGACGGTGGCGCGGTGCGCGGAGCTGCGGTACGCGCACGCGCCGCACGCGTACGGCAGCTCGCGTCTTCTGCATGTGCGACACCGTGTATATACGTACCTTGAAGCAGTGCGGGCAGCAGAGGGAGGCGGCGCGGCGGTGGCAGGTGCGCTGGTGGTCGACGGTGGCGCGGTGCGCGGAGCTGCGGTACGCGCACGCGCCGCACGCGTACGGCAGCTCGCGCGGCGCGTGCGTCTTCTGCATGTGCGACACCGTGTATATACGTACCTTGAAGCAGTGCGGGCAGCAGAGGGAGGCGGCGCGGCGGTGGCAGGTGCGCTGGTGGTCGACGGTGGCGCGGTGCGCGGAGCTGCGGTACGCGCACGCGCCGCACGCGTACGGCAGCTCGCGTCTTCTGCATGTGCGACACCGTGTATATACGTACCTTGAAGCAGTGCGGGCAGCAGAGGGAGGCGGCGCGGCGGTGGCAGGTGCGCTGGTGGTCGACGGTGGCGCGGTGCGCGGAGCTGCGGTACGCGCACGCGCCGCACGCGTACGGCAGCTCGCGTCTTCTGCATGTGCGACACCGTGTATATACGTACCTTGAAGCAGTGCGGGCAGCAGAGGGAGGCGGCGCGGCGGTGGCAGGTGCGCTGGTGGTCGACGGTGGCGCGGTGCGCGGAGCTGCGGTACGCGCACGCGCCGCACGCGTACGGCAGCTCGCGCGGCGCGTGCGTCTTCTGCATGTGCGACACCGTGTATATACGTACCTTGAAGCAGTGCGGGCAGCAGAGGGAGGCGGCGCGGCGGTGGCAGGTGCGCTGGTGGTCGACGGTGGCGCGGTGCGCGGAGCTGCGGTACGCGCACGCGCCGCACGCGTACGGCAGCTCGCGCGGCGCGTGCGTCTTCTGCATGTGCGACACCGTGTATATACGTACCTTGAAGCAGTGCGGGCAGCAGAGGGAGGCGGCGCGGCGGTGGCAGGTGCGCTGGTGGTCGACGGTGGCGCGGTGCGCGGAGCTGCGGTACGCGCACGCGCCGCACGCGTACGGCAGCTCGCGTCTTCTGCATGTGCGACACCGTGTATATACGTACCTTGAAGCAGTGCGGGCAGCAGAGGGAGGCGGCGCGGCGGTGGCAGGTGCGCTGGTGGTCGACGGTGGCGCGGTGCGCGGAGCTGCGGTACGCGCACGCGCCGCACGCGTACGGCAGCTCGCGCGGCGCGTGCGTCTTCTGCATGTGCGACACCGTGTATATACGTACCTTGAAGCAGTGCGGGCAGCAGAGGGAGGCGGCGCGGCGGTGGCAGGTGCGCTGGTGGTCGACGGTGGCGCGGTGCGCGGAGCTGCGGTACGCGCACGCGCCGCACGCGTACGGCAGCTCGCGTCTTCTGCATGTGCGACACCGTGTATATACGTACCTTGAAGCAGTGCGGGCAGCAGAGGGAGGCGGCGCGGCGGTGGCAGGTGCGCTGGTGGTCGACGGTGGCGCGGTGCGCGGAGCTGCGGTACGCGCACGCGCCGCACGCGTACGGCAGCTCGCGTCTTCTGCATGTGCGACACCGTGTATATACGTACCTTGAAGCAGTGCGGGCAGCAGAGGGAGGCGGCGCGGCGGTGGCAGGTGCGCTGGTGGTCGACGGTGGCGCGGTGCGCGGAGCTGCGGTACGCGCACGCGCCGCACGCGTACGGCAGCTCGCGTCTTCTGCATGTGCGACACCGTGTATATACGTACCTTGAAGCAGTGCGGGCAGCAGAGGGAGGCGGCGCGGCGGTGGCAGGTGCGCTGGTGGTCGACGGTGGCGCGGTGCGCGGAGCTGCGGTACGCGCACGCGCCGCACGCGTACGGCAGCTCGCGTCTTCTGCATGTGCGACACCGTGTATATACGTACCTTGAAGCAGTGCGGGCAGCAGAGGGAGGCGGCGCGGCGGTGGCAGGTGCGCTGGTGGTCGACGGTGGCGCGGTGCGCGGAGCTGCGGTACGCGCACGCGCCGCACGCGTACGGCAGCTCGCGTCTTCTGCATGTGCGACACCGTGTATATACGTACCTTGAAGCAGTGCGGGCAGCAGAGGGAGGCGGCGCGGCGGTGGCAGGTGCGCTGGTGGTCGACGGTGGCGCGGTGCGCGGAGCTGCGGTACGCGCACGCGCCGCACGCGTACGGCAGCTCGCGTCTTCTGCATGTGCGACACCGTGTATATACGTACCTTGAAGCAGTGCGGGCAGCAGAGGGAGGCGGCGCGGCGGTGGCAGGTGCGCTGGTGGTCGACGGTGGCGCGGTGCGCGGAGCTGCGGTACGCGCACGCGCCGCACGCGTACGGCAGCTCGCGTCTTCTGCATGTGCGACACCGTGTATATACGTACCTTGAAGCAGTGCGGGCAGCAGAGGGAGGCGGCGCGGCGGTGGCAGGTGCGCTGGTGGTCGACGGTGGCGCGGTGCGCGGAGCTGCGGTACGCGCACGCGCCGCACGCGTACGGCAGCTCGCGTCTTCTGCATGTGCGACACCGTGTATATACGTACCTTGAAGCAGTGCGGGCAGCAGAGGGAGGCGGCGCGGCGGTGGCAGGTGCGCTGGTGGTCGACGGTGGCGCGGTGCGCGGAGCTGCGGTACGCGCACGCGCCGCACGCGTACGGCAGCTCGCGTCTTCTGCATGTGCGACACCGTGTATATACGTACCTTGAAGCAGTGCGGGCAGCAGAGGGAGGCGGCGCGGCGGTGGCAGGTGCGCTGGTGGTCGACGGTGGCGCGGTGCGCGGAGCTGCGGTACGCGCACGCGCCGCACGCGTACGGCAGCTCGCGTCTTCTGCATGTGCGACACCGTGTATATACGTACCTTGAAGCAGTGCGGGCAGCAGAGGGAGGCGGCGCGGCGGTGGCAGGTGCGCTGGTGGTCGACGGTGGCGCGGTGCGCGGAGCTGCGGTACGCGCACGCGCCGCACGCGTACGGCAGCTCGCGCGGCGCGTGCGTCATCTGCATGTGCGACACCGTGTATATACGTACCTTGAAGCAGTGCGGGCAGCAGAGGGAGGCGGCGCGGCGGTGGCAGGTGCGCTGGTGGTCGACGGTGGCGCGGTGCGCGGAGCTGCGGTACGCGCACGCGCCGCACGCGTACGGCAGCTCGCGTCTTCTGCATGTGCGACACCGTGTATATACGTACCTTGAAGCAGTGCGGGCAGCAGAGGGAGGCGGCGCGGCGGTGGCAGGTGCGCTGGTGGTCGACGGTGGCGCGGTGCGCGGAGCTGCGGTACGCGCACGCGCCGCACGCGTACGGCAGCTCGCGCGGCGCGTGCGTCTTCTGCATGTGCGTCGCCAGCGTCAGCACCGCGGCGAAACGGACCTGCCAGCGACACAAACAACTTCAACCTGTCTCGTGCTTCTAATACCATCATCACCATTAACTTTGGATCACAACAGCTGAAGTTGTAATGGGTGGGGTACATAATTCAAAGAACCAATAGACGTCGGGGGTCCCGAAGTGCTAGAATGACGTCCTCGCATCGGAATGCGCAGTGTTGGCAGATCCCCCACCAGGTGGACCGACGACATCAGAAGAGTCTCGTGAGTCGTGTGTAAGTCCCTACAAGAGACCTATGTCCAGCAGTGGACGTCTATCGGATAATGAGGACGATAGCAAGATGCCCAATCACTTGTAAAATCCAAGTAAATGTTTGTCCACATGGTTAGTCCATAGGGTTTTAAGAGTTCATAGAGTCAGAGCTGTTTGTATAGTAGCCTAATTTAGCTACATATCTTCACTCTAGAGTTCACTAGTTTTTTTTGTTTTTGAATAAATCTTTTTGGACCATACACTTTGACATCGTCACGTACTCACCTCACAGATGAGACAGGCGTAGGTGAAGACGCCGGGCGCCTTGGTGCCGATGGGGTGCGTGTTGTTCAAGTGTCCAGCCAGCTCGTCGTCGCTGGTGAACCGCGCGAGGCAGTAGCGGCACTGCGGCGCGTCGGGCGCGGCGCCCGCCGGCGGCGCCACCAGGTGCGCGAAGATGTGCTCCATGAGGGGCAGGCTCTCGTTGAACTCCACGTCGCAGATTGGACACTGCAATGACATATAGCATTTCATACAAGCGAACTTACTACGTGCTATACACGTTTTCTTTAATCTATGCTACGTATCGGAAACGACAAAATTGTTCGTGCCAGCCGTACTTCTACGCTACGGGCGGCGTAGTCGCTGTTTTCAGGCAAAGAGCAGGTCGGAGGCAGGTCGGGACGTACGGTGGGTCTAATTCCTTGTATTTATATAGAAGACAACACATATAACACGTGAGAGTCGTGCCCGCACATTCTCTGTGTTGCGCTTTAGATAAGAGAAAATGTTATTTTAAGATAAGAATTATTAAAAAAGGAAATCTAACTCACCAGAACAGCAATAGGACAGTTGTCCACGTTGTCCTCCTTGGTCTGCCCGTAGTAGAACCTCTCCAGCGAGACGGTCTCCTCCGGCTTGATCTCCTTCTTGATGCTCTTGAGCGGCAAGTCGTCGAGGTCAGGGTCGTCGTCCACGTACGTCTTGACGGCCTTGCAACGATACTCACCAGAACAGCAATAGGACAGTTGTCCACGTTGTCCTCCTTGGTCTGCCCGTAGTAGAACCTCTCCAGCGAGACGGTCTCCTCCGGCTTGATCTCCTTCTTGATGCTCTTGAGCGGCAAGTCGTCGAGGTCGGGGTCGTCATCCACGTACGTCTTGACGGCCTTGCAACGATACTCACCAGAACAGCAATAGGACAGTTGTCCACGTTGTCCTCCTTGGTCTGCCCGTAGTAGAACCTCTCCAGCGAGACGGTCTCCTCCGGCTTGATCTCCTTCTTGATGCTCTTGAGCGGCAAGTCGTCGAGGTCGGGGTCGTCGTCCACGTACGTCTTGACGGCCTTGCAACGATACTCACCAAAACAGCAATAGGACAGTTGTCCACGTTGTCCTCCTTGGTCTGCCCGTAGTAGAACCTCTCCAGCGAGACGGTCTCCTCCGGCTTGATCTCCTTCTTGATGCTCTTGAGCGGCAAGTCGTCGAGGTCAGGGTCGTCGTCCACGTACGTCTTGACGGCCTTACGACGCCCGCGCGTCGGCGCCGGCGGCGTCGGCGTCGGCGCCTCGGCCTCCTTCTCAGTCTTCTTCTCTTGTTTGATTTTAGTGCGTCGGAGAGCTAACGGTATCTGCGAGGGGTATTAGAAAGGAAGAAAATTTTTTAAATAGAGAGAAAAATAAAATACAATAAACAAAATTCAAATTAAAAGGAAAATAGAAAAACAATAGTACAAAATACAGAACAAGCGGCATACAATACAGCAAGCATAAAAGCGCTGTAACAATTGATTTAAGAACTCGGTTTTATAATTAATTTAAGCTGATAATATAATTTCTGTTGCGTTAAAAGGTAAGTTATTAGTTAACGTTTAAAATTGAGTCTACTTTTATAAGCACATTCGTTTGGCGTGTACGTACTCCCAGCGGAATATTGTAAACTTTTGACGTACAGATCGAAGAAGATCGAATCTATTTATGTCCAAACCAACTGATCGTAGTTCAAAATTACAAGTGATAATAATCTAATCTAAAACAAATTGAACCGATTTCGATGAAACTTGCACCTGAATTCAAATAAATGTAAGCCAATAAAAAAAAGAATAGTCACATAGTTTCAGAGAAATCTGAGGACAAACATCCATAGATACATAGGAACATAATGTACATGGTTTCCAAACAAATGTACATTTTATAGATGTATGTATACACCTATAAAATGTACATTTGTTTGAAAACCGTTATAGATTATTATTATCAGTACTGTCGTAAGTTCCTTTTTTTAAAGTCGGTAAAAAAAAACTCGTAACAGTGTTACCTCTTCGTCGTCATCGTCGTCGATGGTGGCGGTGTATGTTGGTTTCTCCTTCCTCCGCTTCTTGGGCGGCGGCGGCGGCGTAGGCGAGGGTTCCTTCTTCTTGCGGCCGCGCTTGCTGCGGACCTCGGGCTCGGGCGCCGCCTCTTCTGTTTTGCTTTTCTGAGTTTTATAAATAAATTAATCGAAGAGAAATCTAATAAGTGTTATTATATAATCTTGTGTTGCCCACTGCTAGGCTGCGGAAAATTGGGAAATCATCTGTTGGTAATTCTATAGTTTTTATAATAGGTTACTGGAGGACATTTTGGATATTATGTCTCTCAATAAGTTAACGAAAATTAATATGAAAAATCTTATTATAGCGTAAAATATTTTTTTAATGATAAAAACCATGGACATAGACTGCTCTAAAAGCCAACAGTTCAAATCATTTAGACTAAATCATATTGTGAAATTAAAACCCCGGCTGAGTTTGTTGTGGGCTCTTATTTATTTATTTATTTATTTATTAGTAATCAACAGCGTTTAACATAATATAACAAGTACACAAGTAGAAATTGATAATAAGGCCACATAGATTACAAAGATAAAAATAAGTAATGAAATAATAACAGAGTAGGTACAACTAATTGCGTATGCAATTGTGTATGTATGTGTGAGTGTATGTGTGTGTGTGTGTGTGTGTGCGCGTGTGTGTATGTGTGACACTGTGTGTATGTTTGTTTCTGTGATTATGTATGCGTAAGATGATGTATTGAAAATGGGTGATGTGAATGTAAATCTAGTCTAAAATAGTCTAAAAACATGTAATGTAAATATATATATTATTTCTATCTATCTTAAAACATATAATTATTATCTATTTTTGCGATGCAAGTTTATTATCTATTTTTGCTCTTCTCAGAGCAGGGCGGATTTGGAACCCTCGTAGTTTTAGTTTTAAGTTTTCGTAACGCTGGAGTGGGCGGATCACATTTGTCAGCGGAACGAAGGCGCATCAAAACTTGGCACTGCCTAAAAGAAGTGTATTCCAATTGTGGATCCACTAACCTTGCTGGGATACTTCCAGCTCTTGAAGGGGTTGGAAGCGATCTTATTGAGCCGGATCGTGATGGGATCCTTGGCGTCCAGTTTGGTCTGCTCAGCGATATGAGACACGATGTTGTCGAATGCTTGTCCGGGGGATATTCCAAATCTGGGGGATACAATTTTTATATTGCTTACAAAATAATAGATTAACGTGAAGTGAAAGTAGTGTATATGCAGATAAGAAAGGAGTTGTCTTTTTAATCTACTAGTATTCTTGTATGAGAATTAAATGAATATAGTTTTCGTACATACATAGGCAGCCTGTACCGTAATGTAATGATGTAGAGCTGATTACATAATGTAATATGTATTTCCATACAAAAAGTGGCGGCCATATTGCGGCCAATTCCGTCATACGCGCAAAACATCATAATGAACATGCAACATTTTTAAGTGCTTGGAGTGTGTATGATCACTCCTTGTGATTCTCTACTTGCCTGTGAAAGTCCTGTCAAAATCGGTTCATTTGTCTTGTAGATTATTCTGGACGAACAGACAGACAAATTAACCGACATACAAACAAAAATGAAGCACTTATTTCGATATCCCACACTCATTTTAATTTTATTTATTTATATTGATAGATGGAATAAGTTCCATCAACATTTTATTTTCGTCAACTTAAAACTAAAGCTAAAATTTGTAATGTCGATAATAACATATTAGAGATATAAGCATATAAACCAGAGCAAATAGTCTCTCACTTTTCCCTCCAAACGAGTTCATCCAAAAACTGCTGTATAATCTGTCTGGAGAGAAGCGACAGCGTGTTCTGGAACATTCTAGGCACGATCCTCCGCAAGTACTCCATGATGTTGGCGTTGCTGTGCTTGGCCGGCTGGTCGGAGTGCGAGGACGATTGCTGGACTGTCTTGAAGCCCATGGAGACCAGGGTGCCTTTGTCCACGGTCAAGTCTGTGAGGATGATGGACGAGGGGTGCACCCAACCCGTGAGGGGTTCGAGAATCTTCTGGAAACGTTTCTTGTAATTCTTCTCGTATTCTGCTAGGGGTTCCACGGCGCGGAGACGGATCTGTAAGAAGAACAATTAGTAGAGGGGAAATCCTAACTATAACCCCCGGCACGTAAGTCGACAGGTGACCTTCAAGTGCGCGCAGCGTCGTACGAGTGAGCGGGATACAATATGATTGGAGAGCCAATCAGCGCTTACGAGGGATCCGCTAGAGCTAATCAGTGCTTACGAACGATCCCCACGCCCTCCCCGCGACGCCCTCACACCCTCAATTGGTATTCTGTAAAGTCAACCTATAAAAAAAGCCTATCATACAATAAAAAAATTGGTTGTCTGTAAGATCGTGCCTTCTCTATCGCTTGTTGCGCGCTCTCGCTTGCACGCGGTACATGACAATGAGTCTTGCTTTTTCGTGCGTGCGTCCGGCGTTCATAGATTTATACGACGTTATCACGTTAAAAAAATGTTTAATTTTTTCCACCCACGCAGCTAAGCCCAGCAAGCGTGATTTTGTATAAAACAATATAATGCATAGAACTGAAAACACCCCAACTAATAACTACACTTACCACTTTCTCAACGGGATCCAAAACTCCTAACACCTCAACCTTGACCTGCCTCTGCGTGCCATCATGGCTCGTGGTGCCCAGTGATATCACTCCGACCTCAACTTTCTTGCCCGAACCACCCAGTAAGCCCATATGATGGTGTATAGCAGATGTGCACACTGCTCTCAACCACGTAAACAGTCCCTTCACATACAGATTGTCCACTTTCACCCACTGTACCACATTCTGCACGTTGGTCTGACACGCCCAGTGGTATATCAGCTTTAGGAGCACGCTGGGAGGGAAGGTGGCTCCCTCGAATATTGAGCTGGAGAATACGGACACGAAACGCGTGGGACAGCATTCGGATATCCACACGTAGCCGCCGGAGTAAGGGAATTTGGATACATCGGAGTACATGCCTGGAAATGAAAGGTTTAGAAATATTTTGGTACAGTATTGTTATCATACGAATTTTGGAGCAGTAGATAATTTTGTGTATGATGGAAACTCAATTTTTCCCCATATCATCATTATCCATACTTTTTGAAGAGCCTTTTTTAAGTTATCGAAAATAATTTTCTAAATGTTATATTGCTTTCTAGAGTTTGATACAAAAGAAAATATGGTTTTCTGATGCCCACTACTCATTCCTTGTGAATTAAAAAAAGTATTCCTTCCTTTCCAATTCAGTTTAATATTATGATTTAGATTTTAGACTAAGGGATGGTGGCGGCCATCTTGGATTTGCATACTGCTATTCTTCTAGTCAAGCCCTTTCATTTGATAACCATATTAAGGGAGTTGTGAAAAAATATGTAATCCGCCATTTTGTAGCGGCGGCCATCTTGGATCGATTTTCATCAAACATAGCTAACAACACTCGATTAATTCACCTTTCAAACAAAAGAAACCGCATTCAAATCGGTCCACCCGTTTGAGCGCCACAGGGGAACAGACAGACACAGACACACACACACAGACACGTCAAACTTATAACACCCCGTCGTTTTTGCGTCGGGGGGTTAAAAACATACCCAGTTTGAGCTTGTTCCCCGCGTGTATGGCGCACCACTGCTCGGAGCGCACCAGGCCCTGCTGGATGAGCCACTCGGTGAACTTCATGGGCGTGTGGATGAGCACCGACTTCACCTTGGCGTCCAGCGCCGCGCGGTCCGACGGCGGCGGCGCCTCCTTGGAGCGCAGGTAGGGCCGCGCCACCACTACCAGCGACGGGAATGTCTTGCCTGCAAACAACAAAACAGGTTACCTACTGAAACAAATAAGAAGCAAGAAATGAAAAAACCACTTATGTTTTGGATCTTTTTAATGTTGTAATCCTACTAATATTATAAATGTGAAAGTGTGGATGTTTGGATGTTTGTTATCACAATCACGCCGCAACTACTGAACCGATTTGGCTGAAATTTTGAACGGACATAGATTATGCCCTGACTTAAAACATAGGGGCGATTCCATTATCGCGGGTGCAACATTTAGACGCATGTTTTAGTTAATTGTAATTAAATAAAAAACATTTTTAATTGAATTAAACTTTGAAAGACTACATTTTAATATGTTCTTTTAATATTCGTTTACAAGGATTTTAAAATAATGTTTTAAAAGCCAGGAGGAAGGTTCAAACTGCCATTGCGGGTGCAACAGATTTGGCCCAGCCATTCCAGATCATAGACAAAGAACTTATAAATCTGTTAATTGTGATACATTTAATAAATTATTCCTTTATATTTCGTAAGATGTTTAAATAACCATGAACATAAAATAAAAAGTCTAAAGAAAACAAAAATAAACAATTAATTATTCACTTTTGACTGAATCGCGGGTGCAACATCAATTTATCGCGGGTGCAACGAGTCTAATTGAAGTGAACATAAACGTCAATTTAACTTATATAGGCACAAAATGAGAGATCAAACAATATTTATTACTAATTAGTATACTTTTTTTGTCGCTTATATTAATTATTTATTTTCAAATACGTCAATATTTGCCGAAAATTCTATGAAATGTAAATGTATTATTTCCATCAGTTTTTTTTTTCTTGCGCCTCCAAATTCGCGATAATGTCTTCAAATTGCACGTCTTCTATGCTATTTTTAACCCCCGACGTGAAAACGATGGGGTTTTATAAGTCTGAAGTGTCTGTCTGTCTGTGTGTGTATATACATGTGTGTGTATGTGTGTGTGTGTGTGTGTGTGCGTGCGTGCGTGCGTGCGTGCGTGCGTGCATGTGTGTGTGTGTGTGTGCGTGCGTGCATGCGTGAATGCGTATGCGTGTGTCTGTCCCACCGTAGCGCTCAAACGGATGAACCGATTTCAATGCAGTTTTTTTTTAAAGGTGTGTAGGAATTAGGGTACCTACTCCTAACACAAGGATGATCAAATAATAGAAATCTTGATTCACCTCAATTTATTTGGCGTGTCGCCTTCACAGTGATCTAGTAACGACTGAGTACTGGTACACAATATAATAATTTTCCACGGCGAACACGGTGGTCCGCTGAGTCAGACAAGGCATCGTATTGCATGTGCATTGTGTCCCTACAGTACTCCCCTGCCAAAAAAAAATTTTTTTTAGATAATTTCATCTTCCTAAAAAAATTAGTAGGCATCGCCGGGAGACTGCATATGATAAATGCATAGTGCAAAATTACGCTTGCCTGACGCTGCATTCGCCGATTACAAATAACATGGTATCCGATTACAATAATTGAAACGGGCATGATACAATAACAATATCATGATACAATAACAATATACACCAAGTAGGTTGCACTTAGGATAAATAGAATAATAACATGTACTCGTAGGTACACACCTTATCGCAAGCACATTTCATATTATGTTAAAAAGTTAAAAAATATAATAAACTAGTAATCAAAAATATATATACACATATAGAGTCACACACTTTTAAAACTTTCATGCGTATCCGGCGTTGGTGACACCCCCGGGGGAAGGACCTTGAGGGTTCTGAATCCTTACCACCGGTAACACGTTAGAGTTCGGACTAAAGTTCGAACCAGCGATTTCCTTCCGCAGCCACGTTTTAATATTCTTCCAACAACGTCTATAGATGATGTACACGCATAATAAGGATAATAAAATTACTATAGCTACTAGCAACAAAGAAAAATTGTCCAATTTGTCACTAACTCCATTATTAATAACTGTTTCTTTTACCACGTTGTTATTTTCTTTTTGCTCTTTACTCAGGCCGTAACCCATTGCTAACCAAGTGTGTAATAACGTATCTGCCAGATTGAAAACTAAATAAGATAAGTCTCTCTTACTACATTAAGTATATAAGCAAGAAGAAATGTATTAAAAGTATGTCACAGTTCAGCATAAAAATATTATTTGAAATAATGTGAAAAGTGCTGCGCAATACAATTACCTTTGCTCGTTCTACTTATTTATGTATATCAGCTAAATTATATGAAAACAATACATTGTAATAATCTATCATGTACCTACTTAGTAATAACCTTACGGAATGTAATAAAATAAAATAAAATAAAATTAATCTAAGCATTACAGCTAAGTTTCCACAAACCGAATGGGTTTTTTTATAATTCTCCCACTCCTTGAAGTTTTGACCATACCGTCGTCCTTGGTATTGTCCATACTTACGGATTCATTCAGTACGTAAGCCGGTTTAAGTCGGTTGATAGATACGGAACTCAACCTGTCACCTATCTGAATGACATACACCTTACCACTGCGCTTCACTACCCGATAAGGACCGTCGTACGGAGGTTGCAGTGAACGACGTACCGTGTCGTTTCTTAGAAATACATACTCACACGACTGCAAATCCGGATGGACAAATAATGTTCTATTGTTACCATGTGATTCCGGTTTGGGTTTAATTTTGCTAATAGAGTCTTTTAACCTATTTAGATATTCCGAGTCTGAGATTTTTATGATAGCGTCGTCGTAAAAATCTCCCGGTAATCTTAGGGATTTACCGAAAGTAAGCTCGGCTGCGCTTATCCCGGTGTCACTTCGTGGTGCCGCCCTTAACCCTAGCAATGCTGCAGGTAGCTCGTCTACCCATGAAGTGCTGACCGTAAGGCGTGCCATTAACGCTACTTTTAAAGACCTGTGCCACCTCTCTACCATACCGTTACCTTCGGGATGGTAGGGAGTAGTGCGTAATTTTTCTATTCCTAAATATTTCATAAGCTGTGTAAACAAATTGCTTTCGAATGACTTTCCTTGGTCGGTTGTGACCTTGGAAACAGTTCCGTAACGGGATATCCATCCTGTAAAAACTACTTCTGCTACCGTCTCTGCTGTCATGTCGCGTGTTGGAAACGCTTCCATCCAGCCTGTGAAACGATCTATCATGGTTACACAATATCTGTAACCGTCCGAAGTAATAGGTAAGGGACCTACTATATCTATATGCAGATGCTGAAAACGATCTACTCTCGGAAACTTATTAATCTCAGATTCCGTGTGCCGATGAACTTTGACGCGTTGACACTTGGTACACGATTTCGCCCATAGATTCACGTCTTTATTCATATTAGGCCAAAAGAATTTTTGCGACATTAATTTTCTACTAGCTCGAATTCCCGGATGACTTAAATTATGCACCGAATCGAAAGCTATACGTCGAAATTCTTTAGGTAAATATGGTCTCACTCTACTTTCCGATATTTCGCAATAAATAGGTTTGCTACACAATGGTAAATGAATCTGCTTAAATTGCAACTTACCGCTGCGCGTGTTTTGCAACGCTTGCGTTAGGTACTCGTCGCTTAGTTGCTGGGTGGCCAATTCCTCGTAATTCACCGAAGTAGGGCATGCAATCGTTGCAATTCGCGACAACGTGTCCGCTACCACATTGTCTTGCCCACCTACATGCTGTATATCGGTAGTAAATTCACTAATAAACGCTAATTGCCTAACTCGTCTAGGACTATCGATATTACTGTTACTTTTGGTAAAAGCATAGACCAGGGGTCTATGATCCGTGAATATCGTCAAAGGACGGCCTTCATATAGATTCCTGAAATGCCTCATAGCCATAAATATAGCCAAAAGCTCTCTGTCGTATGTGCTATATTTTTTTTGCGCTTCTGTCAACTTCTTAGAAAAATAGCCTAACGGTTGCCATGCGTTGTCCACCTTTTGTTGCAAAACGGCTCCTACGCACGTGTTAGAAGCGTCCGTCATTAGAGACAAAGGTACGTCACGTAACGGATGCGATAATGTAACCGCGCTTTGTAAGCTGCACTTACATTTCTCGAATGCTTCGATGGCTTTTTCCGTCCATTGAATTGTAGTCTTGTCCTTTTTCTTAGTATTATGTAAATAAGCGTTTAACTCACCTTGGTACTCTATCGCCTTGGGTATGTGTGACCTGTAGAAATTCAACATACCTAAGAATCTCCTGAGCTGCTCTACCGTTTCCGGTCGGGGAAAATTGACAATAGCCTCAACTTTTTCGCCCAGTGGTCGAATACCTTGAGTGGAAACTTCATAACCTAAAAATTCTAAATTATCTAAACCAAACTTACACTTAGCTACATTAATAGTAATTCCATACTCGTTGAGTCTTGAGAAAACTGTTTTCAGATGCACTTTATGCTGTTCGATATCCGAGCTCGCAATAATGACGTCATCTATGAAGTTATACAAAAAATCTAAACCCGATAATACTATAGTGTCCATGAATCTTTGGAATGTTTGAGCTGCGTTTCGTAAACCAAAGGTCATACGCGGGAACTCAAACAGTCCAAATGGTGTTATGATAGCAGTTTTCTCAATGTCTTCGGGGGCTACCGGTATAAAGTGATAAGCTCTATTTAAATCTAATCTCGAAAATATCTTTTTATCCGCGAGTAAGTAGGTAAAATCTTTTAAGGGTGGTATAGGATAACGGTCGGGCTTGGTTATTGCATTGAGACGCCTGTAGTCGCCACAAGGTCTAAGGTCGCCGTTCTTTTTCGGCACAACATGAAGTGGACTAGACCAAGAGCTCTTCGACGGTCTGCAAATGCCAAGTTCAGTCATTACCCTAAATTCTTCCTTTACCTTCGCATATCTATCCGGAGGTAAAGGTCTCGCCCTTGCGAATACCGGGGGTCCCGAAGTCTCAATGTGATGGTATGCGGAATGCTTTGGCGATTCCTTAAACGATACAGGTTTAGTAATCTCTGGAAATTCGTTTAAGAGTTCATGCCAAGGGTTACTATCGTTAACAGACTTAACTGTAAAAATATCACTATTACAACTAATTGACGTAATAACGTTCAATTTCGTCACTTGGTCTATTAATTTCCGCGCACTTAAATCGACAATAAGTCGGTGGTGTTTTAAAAAGTCTGCACCTAATATCGGCTGTTTGACCTCTGCTATGATAAATGTCCATCTATAGGGTCGTCTTAAATTAAGATTTAACGTTAGGGTGACTACTCCGTATGTCCGTATCTCTGTCCCATTTGCAGCGTATAACTTATAATCACTTACGGATGATTTATGTTTTGCACTAACTGCACTCACTGGCACTACCGATACGTTGGCTCCGGTGTCCACCAAAAACTGGTAACCACTTTTTGAGTCAGTTACACACAGGCGGTGATTTGCCCTCGTGATACAGCCTTCCGCCGCTGACTGCACCGCGTCTAGTTTTCCGGGGTATTCTTCTTCCAATTACATGGGTCCACGCATTTGCTGGCCTTGTTACCATATTTAAAATGGTAAAAACATAACCAATCTGGGCTTTGGCGTGACCTTCCTTGTGACTTGCCCCGTGGAGTCCTGTCGCGGAACTTTGACGCTGATGACCTTCGGCTAAAACTTCCATCGCGCCTCCAAGGACGGCCTCGTTGAATGGCCTTTACCTGCTGAGTAAGCTTAGCTACCTGTGCTGCCAGGTCCGCCGCTGGGCTGGGCTGGGCTGGGGTTTGCTGTTGTCCGAACATCTCGGGAGTCTTCCCCTAGATCACTTGTTTTTCAGTCGGGGTCACCACTGTAGGAATTAGGGTACCTACTCCTAACACAAGGATGATCAAATAATAGAAATCTTGATTCACCTCAATTTATTTGGCGTGTCGCCTTCACAGTGATCTAGTAACGACTGAGTACTGGTACACAATATAATAATTTTCCACGGCGAACACGGTGGTCCGCTGAGTCAGACAAGGCATCGTATTGCATGTGCATTGTGTCCCTACAGGTGATTTAGTCGAGAGTGTTTTTAGCTATGTTTGATGAAAATCAGTCCAAGATGCCGCCACAAAATGGCGGATTACTTATTTTTTCACAACTCCCTCAATATGGATATCAAATGAAAGGACTTGATTAGTAGAATAGCACTATGCAAATCCAAAATGGCCACCACCACAAAATGGCGAATGTCGGGGGTTTTTAATTCTTTAACTTATGCTTGTAAATTATAATTTCCGCCTATATTTGTGTGAAGTAGTCTCTTTATGTTGCTCTGTTATCATTTTACCCGATATTTTTGTAAAATATACGGAATATAATATAAAGACACATATTAAATGTATACCTTCAATAGTATTGAGCATATATTATTAGTTAAGGCATATAAAAACAACAAAATATGTTATTAAACACACAAAAAGGTTAAGTGACGAAAAGTTGCACCCGCGATCTGACATTAAGATCGCGGGTGCAACCAATTTCAGTTAACGTTTATTTTAATCTTACAATCATTACACTCTTAAAAGCTATTATTTTAAGTTGAGTTTTGATTTCTTCTTACTTTTACAAAGTTTCAGAATGTTAGCTCTTAATTTCTGTGAAAAAAGTAAACTTTCTTGCCTTTTGTATCGCGGGTGCAACAAGTTAACAATGTACTCTAGCACTCGATAATGCTTAATAAATAACAACATATACTTAAATTTTTTGAAACAGAAAGATAAATGAACATTGTCACTTTAAGTTTAACGGGTAAAACATAATCTCAAACTGTTAGCAATAGCTATTTCACGTCAGTGTTGCTAGGTCTGATTTTCAATTTGTACCAACTCTTTGGATGGGTAATATTTTCAAACGCTCCAAAAAATTTAATATGCAGTAAAATGGAAAAAATAATAATTTAATATTAAATTTAGACTTTCTTCTTTGCACTATTCACAATAAAAACAAGTAATAACGTGATTAAAAAAATAATGTCGGAAATCGTCTATAGCGGAATCGCCCATAGGCTACTTTTTATCCTGGAAAAATGCACAGTTCTAAATGAATAAATTAAATAAATAATGCATTTTCTAAATGAATAAATTTAAAGAAAAAAATACCTTGCAACTTATTGAAGGAGACCTCGCGCGAGTCGGCGACGTTTTTATTGTTCTGGTCCTCCTTGGTGAGGTCGACGATGGTGGTGGGCTTGGTGGCGCTGCCCGTCAGCAGCCCGCCCACCGCCGTCGCCTCCGACGGACGCACGTTCGTCACCACGCTGTGCACATCTGCACACACACAATGATTGATTGTACAACATTCTTACAACTGATACAACACACAATGTTTGATTGTACGACGTTGTTACAACTGATACGCCACACAATGTTTGATTGTACGACATTGTTACAACTGATGTACCACACAATGTTTGATTGTACAACGTTGTTACAACTGATATGCCACACAATGTTTGATTGTACGACGTTGTTGCAACTGATGTACCACACAATGTTTGATTGTACGACGTTCTTACAACCGATACACCACACAATGTTTGATTGTACGACATTGTTACAACTGATGTACCACACAATGTTTGATTGTACGACGTTGTTACAACTGATATGCCACACAATGTTTGATTGTACAACGTTGTTGCAACTGATGTACCACACAATGTTTGATTGTACAACGTTGTTACAACTGATATGACACACAATGTTTGATTGTACAATGTTGTTCACCACAAAATGTTTGATTGTACAATGTTGTTATAACTGATACGCCACTCAATGTTTGATTGTATGACGTTGTTCGTTGTTGTTTGTTTCAACTGAGACATATCCACAGCCCCCTAGAGTCTAGACTATGGACATACATACATAGGTCTCTTGAATGAATTTCCATAGAATCATGGATCTTGTGCTGCCTACCATGGTGCAATGTTAAAGCTAATAAACCTAAACAACTGAACTAATCTTGATAAATATTAAATACAGATATAGCCAACACTATACCTAGGTACGCTAAGTATCAATAGTCATGTAAAGTTCAAGTTAGTCTAAACTGAATTGGGCTGTGCCCAAACACTCCCTCAAAGCTGTTCAATCAAGTATATATTGTTTATTTTTAATACTCTCTTGTACTTTGTCTCACTCGCTCATATGGGATAGAATATGCAGTATAGTTGGGACATTACAAAAGTGTGAACCAAGTTATAAATCATTTTCATCAGACTTCTCGCTTACAGACCATATGGAACTTGAACTTAATTCTGTGGTGTTGTGTGTAACAATAATAAAGGATTTGTCGATAGCCAATAACACGTTATAAAGGGAGAGGGAGAGCCCTCACAACACTATGATCGTAATTCTTTATGACTCAGTTCACACATTTGTAATGTCCCAACTATAATTAATGTTAATGAGGTATTCATGATGCGAAACAATTCACTTTTCTCTTTAATTCGCTAACCCCAACATCTTCAAAAAAAAGGTTTGCTACAAAAAGAGCTTACTAGAAGGTGCCAAAGTCTTGTCCTTAGTCTTGGTGTCCTTAGGTTCATCTTCTTTCTTCTTTTCATCTTTCTTGCGGTCTTTGTCTTTTTTCTTCTTCTTGTGGCGAGGCTCCGGAGTCTTGATCCTCTCCGGCGATGGGGAGTAGTCACGATCGTTTTCATTGTATTTCCTTGGACGACCTAACACAAAAAAATTGTTACTTGAATTGCCCACAAAACAAGCTCAACTGTCACATATTATTTACAAATATTTTCAATATAATTTTTTAAAATGCGATTTGTATATATTTCTTATATCAGCTGTATTATAGATAGCTACACACTACACTGGCACAGATTTTGAGGATTGAATAATGTATACAAATTTTCACCTCTTTTGCTCCTTGTATTTTCCTTATTATCCTTACACACAGAGAGGGAACGCGACCGAGATCTGATTATGTCTGCACTTTGCCTCTCCAAATCTTTGAGCACTGGTTGCCTAGAAATTTAAATAATAATAAAAAAAATAATTTAAATATTTAGATATAAATATTTATATATAATGCTGCAGTGTGGAAGCAAACAGTATAAGTACATGGTATCTTCTTCTAAACATATAAAAGGGCTTGTCCTGACTGACTGCTCTATCAACGCACAGCCTAAACGACTAAACTTAGAAATTTAAAATGTCAATAGTAGGTTTCTTTTGACATAGGCTCACATTAAGAAATGATTATTGGGAATCCCATCCCTAAGGTGGTTAAATAAAGGACTCAATGACTTACTTCCCGAGTAGTTGATAGGCAGTAAATTGGTTGCCATTATAAACAACCTGCCCTCCTGTATCCTTCACCATATCATCCAGTTTATTCTGTATGCTGTTATATTCATCGTCTGCATGCTTGTAGGCTTTTAGCTGCGCTTCTGACAGTTCCTCTTCCCAGCACTCCAGTTCCAGAGTTGGGACATCAGGGCCGAAATATGAGCGCTTGTATAAATCTGCCTCAATGATTTCTGCTTGAGGAGCTAGTGGTGTCACCTCCTATATAACCAATAATAATTCATGTATTAATATAATACAATATAGTAGGAATATAATAATGTATATTAATTTTATTTTTTTAATACTGATGATGGAAGTTTAATTTGCGAGAATTTTGGTTTTTAAAAATCCCATAGATTCTTTGCCTTCCCTAAACAATAAATAAACATGTCCATCTCTAAAATGCAAACTACATCAGTGCATAATTTCATCAAGATTGGTTTAGGAATAAAGGTTTTGTTTTGTAAGTAATCAACAGACTTTTGAATTTATAACATTGTGCCAGCCTTAACGCTACATTCGAGTGCAGGTAAATAAAATATAGGTCAGCTGGAGCCAGCCTACTGTACATTTTTAACTTGACAAGGGACCTTATAAATAACTACCTACTCAATTGTAAACACAAGCAAATAATTGTACTTCAAGTTCAAATGCTTGCCTTATAGGTTAAGTAAAACTCTGTAGTAAGGCGATAACAAATAGCAAGTCTATTTTGCTTGTTTTTAATTTTCAAGTATATTGCAAGTATTCGGAATACTAAATATAAAGCATGCCAGTTTTTATTTTCATACCGGTTTGATGTTTGTCAACGCAAAAAAAATCTTACCTCAGCATCCGTTTTTACTTTCGTCTTCAACTTCATTATACTAATTAGACGTTCTTTTCCGTAGTGGAATATTCATTCGTAGCGTAATTTAACGTTAGATACAAGGCATAATTTGATTTTTATTGAATCCAATAAACGCAAAACTACGCAAACGCAAAACGACGCTTCCAAAAAATCATGATCAAAATGACAAATGACAAATACCTACAATACAACTGGTCCATAGAGTAGAGTAATCTATGGTACCTACCTACTAGTCTGTGGTCTGTGTGTGCCAACCATTGAGGAATTAATGATATAGAGGCACCATACCTACTTTAAAAACGTGTCAAAAATACACTCACACACGCTTAGATACACGCACAATCCAAAGACATAAAATGGCGCGTGTTCATTGCGATATCTCAAGTTGTACGTGTGTGAGTGTTTATGTATACATTTTAGGGAGGCCATCTTTTGCCTTGAGTCTGCCAAAAACTGTTTTATTGTTACGTTAAAAATGTAGTATTGTCTTTTACACACTTATGAAAATGTTGATCATAAGCTTGAGCTATTTTCCGATCCACTATTTTCTATTTCTATAGGACATTAGGGCACCTCTATATTATTAATTCCTCAATGGTGTCAGAATCAAGGGTTGCCAACTTAAGGGTTTTCCCCCCGAATTTAGGGCGTAAATTAATTCGAAGGAGTTTTTAGGGGCGTTATATTACACTGATCAACAAGGTTTTTGCCCAATGCCAATGAGTTGTAATATGAAAAAGTATGCGGTAACTATTCATCAACCATCTGTTTCACAGCTGGTTTATCTTGATTTTTGAGGTAAGCTTGTTGGAACATGTATGGGGTAAACGCACCACGCGCGACCACCTGTATGTTCTTGCTTATAAAATAACCTATCCCTAACAAGTGTGATATACAAAAACAAGCTAAAAAAGTAATTATCAACTTGTATATTGTTACATTTGTAGCTAAAAATAGTTTGAATAGTGTATTCAGTGAATTTTAACATCATTGAGTTTTGCGTGTTTGTTTTCATTTATATCAATTATTTGTACCTGAGTATTTCATTACTATGATTCCTCGCAGTTGTATAAATAATTCAGACAATTTTTGTAACGTGTATTATCATTTTACTACTAAAGAAAACATTGAAAAATTAACTCCGTGAATCTACATATTATTATACCTACTTTGGTGATGCAGTTAAAAATCAAGATAAACCACCGTACATGATATGCTCCAGTTCTGGTAACAATTTAAGGGATTGCCTGTCCATCCCTCGAAAAAGCCTTTTGCAGCACATAATGCTATGGAAATAATAGAAAGATCATCTTAAAGATTGTTATTTCTGCATGAATAAAACTGCAGGGCTGAACATGTAAAAAAATTAAATATCATTACATTGAAATAATGTCAGCTCAAATATCTCAGTATTACTGTCCTTAATCAACGGAAGTTGATTTTAGACAGTGTTTTCAATAGTTACTTAATTAAATAAAGAAGAGAGTATGGTTTGGAAATACATGGCACGAAATTGTACTAATTTTCTCAGAAATGTGAGAGCTAAAAACTATAAACACTTCTAAAAGATATGATTCAATCCTTGCACGCTATTGGGTGTAAAATACACTTGAAATACACGTTTTAGACTCACATTTAGATTTTTAACCTCGAAATGTGGGAGACGTTAGCGGCGAGCACGGTAAACGCTTCCACTAGCATGGAACGGCTATATCAAGGAAAGTGGAGGCCAGCATGCTAGCAGATTATTATTGGAAAATAAGAAGAGAATCTGTAGATCTCATTTATAAAAGAAAAAGTAGTAGAATTGTACACTTTTAAAATTATTAAAATTTATAAATGTAACTAAATTTTAATTGGGCTATAAATCTTTTTGTTGATATCCACAAAAAACCCGAGCTAACCAAGACATGAAATTAGTACCACTGCAAATGTTTTTAATGCTCTCTTAAAATCGGTGCAATTCATTTTATGGGTTTACAAAAGTTGTTTTTTTGTTGACCAGTGTTATTTATAGGGGTATTTTTAGGATTTTTTTGGCCTCTTATATTTTTGAAATTACGGTAAAAATATTGGTCGTATAAAAATGATTTTTTGTCCGACCAATATTCTTTACAGAAAATAAAATTTCCTACAACTTTTGTTTAAAAACGTTTTTTAAAAGAAAACCAATATTTTCGCTGTAAAATCAAACATTTAAACCATTCATTTTGAAATGAAAGCAAAAATCTTGGCCCTATTTATTATTCACTTAATATATACATACTTACATATATATATATATATATATATATATACTAGTGGACCCGGCAGACTTCGTCCTGCCCGGTAACATACCGACATCGGCGCCACCTACTGAGACCCGGTAGGTTACCTGTACCTACCCGGTAATTGTGTTTTCAAACCAACCAGGAACCCATTGAATATACACACAAAATTTCATACAAATGGGTCCAGCCGTTTAGGAGGAGTTAGGTGTCAAATACACGTACAGAAGAATTATAACTATAATTAAATTAATACGGGTGAGAGGGTGAGAGAGTTTACCGTATCCGGGATCCGGGATGTTTGACAGTTACGAAACCCGTGAACATTTTGTATGGGAAAATGTTTTTTCTTTTATTTTATTTTTTCGTCAATTTTCCAATGTTTTTAATAGTTATTATGCTATTCGTGATAGAGACAAATACAACAAATCAATAACCATAAAAATCGCTCCAGCCGTTCTCGAGTTATAAGTGGTCGAACTAACACGACTTTGTTTTATATATATAGATATATACATATATATTATGTATGTATATACACGGTGTTTTTTCCATCGTCGATCAAGAGCGGCCCCAGTTAGGTATCCGATGTAAGAAATCTTTAGGTAATATTCAAAATTAGTTCCGGACAATACACATATTAGTGATAAAAAATTATTAAAATTTAAAGCATTTATGAAACAGCCTGTTTAATGTTTTAGAAACTAGGTCAAGCCATTGAACTTGGATACAAGTTCAAGGAAAGATTTATCATACAAGTGAAATTATAGCCAACCAATAGCGAAGCGTATTTTGTAAAAGTCCACGTGGACCGTCAACCAATGTCGACGCTCGCGCTTTTCTTTGATGGAAACCGACAGCCAACGATGCGCACGCGGTGTTCTTTGTTATGTAATATGCCCCGCCCCGTCTAGCCGGCCGCTTTATGCCGCTTATAAGTTATAGTGATGTCCTAAAGGACCTAATAATTGATATCGATATCGGTATGTGATCGATGAAATGGCAGCATAATATGGTCATATCGTGCTTAGGATTCCTCCATATCACTGACAATACAACGCCATAGAACTTATATGGGCACAAGTAAAAAGGCATGCTGCAAGAAACAATACAAGCCCCCGGTTCACAGCGAATAAAATGTTGCAATTAGGTACTCAAAAATGCTTGTGACGTGACGTGACGGCTGAGAACTGGGCAAGTGTGGTGGAGAGAACTAAAAGAGTCATAAAGTTTGATTTGAACCGTGATATTGCATTTGATAATTTATGCACACAAGAGCTAATCATTAATTACTGAAGACTCCTCATCGGACGAATCTAGTATAGGTAAATGACGATTCTGACGACTCGTGTGATAAAAAAATTTAAGCTATTTTACTTAGTTATTTTATTTGTATGCCTTATACTAAGAAGAAAAACTTTAATAAAACTGTAGTAAGTATGTTATCTAGTCAAGAAGACTTTTTGCTGTCTTCCTGATTAAATAACATATTATTACACCTTACTTACATCTTAGCATTTACTTATTTCTACCAATTATTTGTAATCTGTGGCACAACCGTAGTAATCTTTATGTGTGGCACATCACTAAGGGGGCGGTACCCGTCCATGAAGTACAATATTATTTGTATGAAATTTTAACTTAAACAATACGAAACTTTATGGGCGTGAGCTGTTAAAAACTAATAATAAAATAGACAGTCTATAGGTAGGTATACTTGATGTGAATGACCTCAAATATCGGAGTCGCCGCGCCGCGGTCTGTAGTTATTATGTTCGCCATAGGGTGTTTTTAAATGAAACGTTTTCGTTTATTTTTTTTGAATATTAGTCATTCGAATGTTATTTATTTTTTATTATTATTATACTAATAGATAGTAGGCACTGGATACATTAACTGGTTTGCTTGTGGAAGACGATAAAAATTGCACCGTGTATATTTTAAGTGAATAATAAATAGTATATATATACAACGTTAGTTTTACTTTGCGCAAAAACCGAAACACGTGTCAAATATTTTTACATTTGGAATAGTTTTACTAAATTTCGAAAACATATAATATAAACTTACGAAGTTATATGCTTCTTGTTTTGCGTCAATGTCCTCAAAAAAAAAATGGTCACCCCAACTCGAAAGCCATCGTCACCTTGACTCGCGAGTTGAATGACCGCGCGCTGTATGCCGATCGTCGGCTGATGCGCGTTTCAACCACTGTGCCTAAGCTTGCAGAATTTTAAAATATTTTTGGACAAAATTATAACACAATATAAAAATAGTTGGATTCGATTCTGTTACTGATTCTGAGCAAACTACTTTCAGGTTTTGCTTCAAGTAAAACTAACGTTGTATATATTTTCATTGTAATTTTATAACTCAAGAACGGGCTCACCTATCCAAACCAAATGTTTAGGCTTTGTTTGGACTATTTAATAGATGGTTCTTCATTTATCACATTTTTATTATTTCATTATTTCATTCATATTTTGAAGCACGTACTGGGCCGCTAGTTATTTATGATTTTTTTAGGTAACAAAATTATGTTTTTAGGGGTTTTCACTTAAGTTTAGTGGCAAATATTTTCGAGAGTTGGCAACACTGTTCACAGCAGTGTTGCCAACTCTCACAACTCTCTCACTCTAACAAGTTTACTTTTGTAACCTTTTAGGTGATTTATAACTCCGTCAGGTTACTTCTAGGTTACACTATTCGAAAGGTTACTTTTAGGTGTTTTTCGGATCTTGTAGAGTTATTGATTCTTATTTTTTTGTATTTAAGTAGTATTTCTGTCATCTGTGATTCTTATTGCAAGTCATAAATCACGTCGTTCTCTTTCACACTCGTTTCGTCTTGACTGACAATCTGTCTCGACCGCCTCGTCATTTTTGTTGTAATATCTTGTGAAGTTTTTAGTTTTGTTTGTATTCTGTTATATTGTTTTGTATAAAAAAAAGAACTGAAAACTTGGTAAGTATAAAAATTAGTATGCAGGTACTACAGAGTACAGGTCAACTGCTAAACTTTGTACTTATTTCGTTTGACGTACTCGCTTGTCGCCTGCCATCTGGTACTCATTTTAATGGCGGGAACTTAGAGTAGGAACTCACGGTGCGGTTTTCACCCGCACCCGATGCAGTTGTGGGACTGCAACACTCCTACGATCATGAAATACATGGAAATGTAGAGAGCAAAACTCATGACGCGATTTATTCCCGCGGAGTGCACGGTTGCTTGCGGGTCCCGCTGCACCGGCGGGCCGCGGTCGCCTGCGAGCTTTGCGGGCGTCACCCGCAAACTCTGCGGTTTTTCGGTGGACGCGGTCGCATACTAGTACGTTGTTTTAGATCTCTAGTATCTAGTATAGTAGATTCCATTTTTCTTTGCAGTCGTAAATAACCGCCAGTCTTATCGCCCGCCAAGTTTGCGGGCGATTATCGCAACCGTGGCGGCTGCGGTTCTCGCACAAACAAGCGGTATCGTGAGTATAGAAAAAAAAACCACTCTCCCGCAACCGCGGCGGGCGCGGGCGCAAACCGCTCCGTGAGTTCCTACTCTTAATCCTAACTACAAACATCTATATGTTATTACAACCAACTATCATTACAACAATTCTATCAACTTTTAATACATTTCTACTAGAAAAAAATGAAAGGTTACTTTTTACACTAAAAGGTTACTTTTTTATTTATTTCAGGTAACTTTTGACATGACTGTACTGGCAACACTGGCTGTGAATCAAATCAATCAAATGACAAAGTGACAAAGTGATAAAAATTACAAAAAATATAATGCAGAAAGAAATCTAATTTGTGATGAAATCACTTTTATTATTGCTTGTTGAGCATTAAAAATAAAGACCCAGAAAATGGAGGCGGTACCAAAATTGCCGTTAATCAGTTTCGAGTTGAAAGTGAGTCCAGAAAATACGCATTTTGGTCCAAAGCTGAAACAGGTAATTGACACAGTTTATCTTTGTTGATAGTGGTATTTTTTAGATTTCTTTGTGTGCAAAGTTGTGGAACTCTTCCAGTATATCGCGGAGGCGTATAGAGAAGACCCCGACAGCTATAACAATGAGATACATCAATTGGAAGGGCTTCGGTCGGCCGCGGTACGAGCCACCAGTGACGCGGCTGGCCTCAGTGCTCTTCTGAGATACTTCTGCCAGCTTCGGGCGATGCAGAGTCGGTTCCCAATGACCAAAGGTGCACCCGCTGCGTGTACCTTCTCCTGGTAAGGGCTATAATTTAATTAGCATGTTGTATTGATTTTTGTGGCAATAAACAACAATGTGAGTGTATGGTGATATGATTCATTATTAATAATATGTTTGATGTTTATCAACCTAGTAATAATGATTAGGTATAATAATATGTTGTTCAAATTGCTTGCATTATTTTTAAATATTATAGTTTGTTAAAGTAACAATTTCACAGGGAATATTATACATGAGAAAGGATGTCACTGTCTTAATGTATATCATTCTTCTGTACGTGTATTTATCACCTAACTCCTCCTAATTAACTCAACAGATTTGGATGAAATTTTGTGTGTATATTTCAATGTATTCCTGGATGGTTTAAATAGTCCCAATACATCGCAATGTATTGATGATCATATAATAAATGTATCCTAAATGAATAGAAAATTGCACATAGAAAATCTTTTCCAGGCAAGACCTTTATGCCAACATGACTTACTCACTGGCAGACATCAAATTTGAAATGGCATGCATCATATACAACATTGGGGCGCTCCACACACAGCTTGGTTCAGCTGAGCCGCGTACAACTGCTGACAGCTTGAAATCCGCTTGTCAGCACTACCAACATGCAGCCTGGGCATTCAAGTTCCTCAGAGAACAAAGCGCCTTGCCGTCAGGGTCTGATATTTCCTCTGACATTCTGCCTATGCTGCAGCAGATCTGCTTTGCGCAGGCACAGGAATGTATCCTTGATAAAAGTATACAGGATACAAGGAAGCCTAGTGTTATAGGTTTGTATTGCATATTATTTTTTAATTAAAAACAGTTGGTCCATCCATATTCTTTTTCTGCTTGAAGTGTCATCTCCTACCAAAGGTTGGCAACCATTAAGGCTATGTGTACTTTAGATGTTGCTGCATGAAACATAGACTTATCCAGTACCATTGGCGTAAATCCTTCAGCCAAGTTTTTCTTCTTATATTATGAGCTACAGGATTTCATTCTAAATTCTAGGATTTTCCCCTAAATTATGAGTTACAGGAAGGAATTCAAAATTCCATTCCCGTGCAATTCTCAACATTCTTCTATATACCCACTTTTCAACTCCATCTATATTATTAAGGGCCTGTTTCACCATCTTCTGATAAGTGTTGGATAGCTTGTTCACAACTTTTGTCTTTGTCACTTGACATAAAGTAGAAAAGTGACAAAACTTACATTCAGGTTATCCAACACTTATCAGAAGGTGGTGAAACGGCCCTTAATATTATAAATGTTTATCTGTTTGTTACATTTTTATGGGTCAATTTTACTAGGACCTAAATCTATCCCCTAAAGCACACCCCCAGCACTTCATAGAAGCAAACTGGTTTAATACCCTACTTCTGCTGACAAGAACACTGTATATAATACTGGTTGGATACACTTCTACATTGTGGATGATGATAATGAATAGTAATAATATTCTTTGGCTAAAGCATCATAAATGTTAAAATGAAATTCAAAAGAAACTGGATTGGTGTTTGTTTTCAGGCGCTGTGGCTACCCAAGTGCTACATTTCTACAAGAACGCACAGTCACAACTGACACCCTCTGGCAACAGTGATGTACATGAGATTGTTGGCACTAAGATCTACAATGTCTGGCATCGCTATTTGTCCTTCAAAATATCTTATATTGGCTGCATTGTTTGCTTGTATCAAGGTAAGATGATTTTAATTTTTATTGCACTTCAAAATGAATTTGAAAATTGTTAAATAAATAATTCTAATTTTTCTGGCTTACTAGAAATAGTATTACTTCTACTATCATTTATGAATGTTAAATGTTAAACAATTTAGAAAAAAGTTATGAGAAAAATTGAATGGTTAATTTTTTATGATTCTATCAGAGAATGCATTAAAACGTAACTGGCATAACATAACCTGTATGATTATTAAATTATCAACTGGTATAAAGAATCTCAAGTAATGATTTCTTATTAGGTATCAATGCAGAAGAACAACAGAAGATGGGAGAGCGAGTAGCTTTTTATCAGCAAGCTGTCGACAGACTGGCTGAAGCCAGAAAATTTGCCAAATATGTTGAACCAGGTAAGATTTTTACAGCTCAACATTCTTCTCATTCTCATAAACATTTCCATATTTATAAGAATTCTGCGTAAAAAAGTCGCGCAAATAAATTTTGCAGTGCAGGCTAGGCCTAAACCTCTCAATTTAGTTTTTATTTTCCCAGTGCAAGTGACACAAGAAGCGTTAACTTTCACCAATGATGTGGTGGAAGGTAAACGGAAAGCAGCGAAGAATGAAAATGAGTTCATATACCACGAGGAGGTTCCGGAGAAGGACATGCTGTCAGAATTGAAGCCTGTGTGCTTGGTCAGCCCTGTGCCTATCAATTTTAATGATCCTGAGGTAAGACTTAATTAATTATTTTTAGGGTTCTATAGTCAAACAGGTTTATACTTATAGTTTTGTATGTCTGTGTCTAAACATGAACCTGCTTCTCTCTGACTATCACAGCTGTAGTGACTTGACCAATTTAAGTTGAAACTTTGCTGTTTCGATAACTTTCAAAGGCCATCATTATTTATTGCTCCTTTAATGAGATTATGGCACTTACAATAGTGCTTGCTTTAGCTGCGATAGCCAAAGACATTCAGGCTTGAATCCCGCATTTTCATATTATTTCAATTTCATTAGATTATGACACATTGCTTATAGGTTAGGTTCGACTAGGCTACTTTCTACAATAGTGCTTACTTTGGCTGCGATAGCCAGAGACATTCAGGCTTGAATCCTGCGTTTTCATATTATTTCAAATTCATTAGATTATGACACATTGATTATAGGCTAGGTTAGGCTAGGCTACTTTCTACAACAGTGCTTACTTTGGCTGCTATAGCCAGAGACATTCGGGCTTGAATCCTGCATTTTCATATTATTTCAATTTCATAATGAATAATTATTTATTATAGTATATTCGTGTAATTTTTATCTATTGCAATGTGTTAAGATTTCGGGGCCAGATATCTTCGGGCGGCTGGTGCCGATGGGGGCGCACGAGGCGTCCTCCATGTACTCGGAACAGAAGGCCCAGCTGCTGCGGCAGGTGGTGGGCCAGACCGAGGCCAAGAACACCGAGCTCACCGAGTTCATGTCTTCCTTGCAGCTCGATCAGCTGGACGTCTTGGAGTCGGATCAGAAGTGAGTCTTTTTAACCGACTTCATAAAAAAGGAGGCTATCAATTCAACACTATTTGTGTGTAATATTATTGGAATTGCAAAATATGCACATATTATGATAATGTAACTTCCAAACAAATATACAAAATTTGTTTGTACAAAATATGTATGTTTGACTGTGGATTTCACAGAAACTATTAATCGGATCGTGACCATTCTTTTTTATTGGCTTGCATTTACTTCAACTTGGGGAACAGTGCAAGTTTCATCAAAATCGGTTCAGTAGTTTTCAAGATTTGGACTTTTATGTGTGGTGAATTCAGTTTACTCTCAATCTTTATATTCTATCATTCAGATTTAGTTAGGAAGTACCCCTGTTGCATCGAAATAGTTCAAAACTCGTATTTCTTTTGTATAAACATGGGAAAGTAACTCGTGTGCGAATTTGTATAGGAATCGATTCGGTAGAGAAATATTTTAAAGGAATAATCTTAATCTATAATATCACTTGTTATATTATTTGACGTGCGTTAGAATGCAATCATACCTGATGGTAAGTAGCATACCTGTCCCCTTTTGAAGTAAAAATAAAAGTAATAATACTGTGAGTATTGCTATAAGTAGAACTAGGTTATAGACAATTCCAGATGGTTATAGTACCTATGGTAGTTCATGAGAGAGACTGAAACCTGGAACACTTAACTGACTGACTTTTTGCATTTGAGCATAGTGTAACTTAGCTTTGCAAGTGATTTATTTAGTCATTATAAGTAAAACGAAAAACAGATAATTTGAGTCAGGATGGTAAAATTGACCTTTGATATTTGATATTGAATTGATATCATTCCTTATCAGATGTTTATCGTAAATGTCATTCACCTTAGACTAAATACCACTATGAAGTCTGATGCTTTCTTTGTAAAGATAACCTCAATTTAAAAACAAGATTTTTAAAATCTGGTAGTGTGGCTTATTCTGTTGTACACAATCTCTAAACCTAAACTAAAATGACAGGTCTAAATCTATTGCTATCCTTTTCCGCAGTGAGCACTGTGAAAGAGATAGGAATAAATTTAGCCCTGTCATTTTAGTTTAGGTTTAGAGATTGTGTACAACAGAATTGGCCACAGTATCAGCATAAACTGTAATCCAATTGCAAATTTATATATTATGAGTATGTATAAGAAACAAAAGTAAAAACTCTAGGACTTATAAAGCTGAAACTTTTCACATATTATGAATTTCCCTTTATAAAGTTTTTTCAAAATTCACCTGTGATAGGTTATTTCTATTTCCATGTAAACGAAGCGGGTTGTCCTTGAGCGCGCTTGTAAATTATTGAATTACTAGCTGATGTCCGTGACTTTGTCTGCGTGGATTTTCACTGTTGGTTTTTCCAGGATAAAACCCTATATCCCTCCATGGTCTAGTTTGCTCCTGTAACAAATCGGTTCGGCCGTTCAGGCTTGAAAGCGAAACAAACAAATAGACTAACTTTCTCATTTATAATATTAGTTACGATATAAATTTTCATTAGTGATAAATGTTATTCTGTTCTATGATGTTTAAAATAATAAACATTAAAAAACCATGCACATAGTCAATAGTTGACGTGTTTTTCCCCTCTCAGAATCCCCCAGGAGATAGTGGACAGGTGTGCCGCCATGAACGCGAAGACTGACATCATCCAGAACCTCGTGGACTCCATGAACAGCCTCGCGGAAATCATCAGCGACGTCGAGCATTCGCTGGAGGAAATTAAGACGCTCATTCAGGTAATTACATACGTGTTTCCTTCTATCAATAAAGCAAGAGCTAGATACACTGTCGGTGCTCGAAAGTTCTCTCCCAAGTGAAAGAGCAATGTTGAACTCCTATACATCGTTTTGTTTGAGATTAGCCGACGCCCGCGACTTTGTTCCGCGGGATCTTTTTTCGGGATAGAAAGTATCCTATGCCCGTATCCTGTAGTGTTTTAATGATATCTATGCCCATATCCCTTAGTATTTTAATGATATCCATATTTTTCCAATTTTCAATAAATCCAAGTATATAAACAGAAAAGGTGACTGATTGTCTACGAACGCAGAATTCAAACCACTAGACGGATCGGGTTGAAATTTGGCACACAGATAGCTATTATGACGTAGGCATTCGCTAAGAAAGGGATCTTGAAAATTCAACCCCTGAAGGGGTTAAATAGGGGTTGATTGTTTATATGAATCCACGCGGATGAAGTCGCGAGCATAAGCTAGTATTATAAAACAAACGTAAAGATTATCAAATAGGCTATTGAATAATACAAAAGAGGCCTTGGTATGATCAACAGGAAGAGACACTGAAGGAGAAGGAGTACCAGAAGCAGATGGGCCCGCGGCCGCCGTCGCTCGTGCAGACGGAGATCTCGCGCGAGTACCACAAGTACGCGGAGGCGCACGCGCGCACCAACGAGAGCAACCAGGTGCTGCACAAGGCCATGACGCTGCACATCGCCAACCTGCGCCTGCTGGCGCAGCCGCTCGACGTGCTGCAGACCAAGATACCCAGCATCGACCATATCGGTGAGTTTGTGAACTTTTTTTTATTGTACTACTAGTGGACCCGGCAGACTTCGTCCTGCCCAGTGCCCGGTGACATACCGACGTTGGCGCCACCTACTGAGACCCGAGAGGTTACCTGTACCTACCCGGTAATTGTCTTTTGAAACCATCTAGGAACCCCTTTGAAATATACACACCAAATTTCATCCAATTTGATCCAGCCGTTTAGGAGGAGTTAGGTGACAAACACACGTAGGTACAGAAGAATAATATATGTAGGTACGGGTGAGAGAGTTTACCGTATCGACGTGACGGGATGTTTGACAGTTACGAAATACGTGAACATTTTGAATGGGAAAATGTTTTTTCTTTTATTTCATTTTTTCGTCAATTGTCCAATGTTTTTAATAGTTCGGGATGGAGACAAATACAACAAATCAATAACCATGAAAATCGCTCCAGCCGTTCTCGAGTTATAAGTGTTCGAACTAACACGCCTTTGTTTTATATGATAGGATAGATAAGTTAGGCCCTTGACTGCACTTCTATAGCAAGCATACAATTTGGCCTGTCAGCGCCGACGATCAGCGTGACACTAAAATTAGCCTTAGTACTTTTGTTACACAGAATAAATGTTCGAACGTTGTCTTACAGAGGGCTTGGACCGCGACACGATGAAGGAGATGCGTCGCGTGGTGGGCAAGGCGCGCGAGATGCAGGCGCAGCGCGACGCGCTGGTGCAGCAGCTGCGCAGCGCGCTGGCGGACGACGACGTCACGCCGCAGCTGCTGGCGCGCAGCAACGAGCCCTCCGACGAGATCTTCAAGCAGGAGATAGAGAAGCACACGCCCACTGTGAGTATAGCGCGCTCTGTTTGAGATTGTGGCCCACAGTGTAACTCACTGTGCTTGAATATGCAGTGTTGCTCTGTCTCTATGAGGTGCACGTCACTAGACTCACTCATACATGTACTAGAGTATGCAGTGTTTCTCTGTCTCTATGAGGTGCACGTCACTAGACTCACTCATACATGTACTAGAGTATGCAGTGTTTCTCTGTCTCTATGAGGTGCACGTCACTAGACTCACTCATACATATACTAGAGTATGCAGTGTTTCTCTGTCTCTATGAGGTGCACGTCACTAGACTCACTCATACATGTACTAGAGTATGCAGTGTTTCTCTGTCTCTATGAGGTGCACGTCACTAGACTCACTCATACATATACTAGAGTATGCAGTGTTTCTCTGTCTCTATGAGGTGCACGTCACTAGACTCACTCATACATGTACTAGAGTATGCAGTGTTTCTCTGTCTCTATGAGGTGCACGTCACTAGACTCACTCATACATGTACTAGAGTATGCAGTGTTTCTCTGTCTCTATGAGGTGCACGTCACTAGACTCACTCATACATGTACTAGAGTATGCAGTGTTTCTCTGTCTCTATGAGGTGCACGTCACTAGACTCACTCATACATGTACTAGAGTATGCAGTGTTTCTCTGTCTCTATGAGGTGCACGTCACTAGACTCACTCATACATGTACTAGAGTATGCAGTGTTTCTCTGTCTCTATGAGGTGCACGTCACTAGACTCACTCATACATGTACTAGAGTATGCAGTGTTTCTCTGTCTCTATGAGGTGCACGTCACTAGACTCACTCATACATGTACTAGAGTATGCAGTGTTTCTCTGTCTCTATGAGGTGCACGTCACTAGACTCACTCATACATGTACTAGAGTATGCAGTGTTTCTCTGTCTCTATGAGGTGCACGTCACTAGACTCACTCATACATGTACTAGAGTATGCAGTGTTTCTCTGTCTCTATGAGGTGCACGTCACTAGACTCACTCATACATGTACTAGAGTATGCAGTGTTTCTCTGTCTCTATGAGGTGCACGTCACTAGACTCACTCATACATATACTAGAGTATGCAGTGTTTCTCTGTCTCTATGAGGTGCACGTCACTAGACTCACTCATACATATACTAGAGTATGCAGTGTTTCTCTGTCTCTATGAGGTGCACGTTACTAGACTTACTCATACATGTAATAGGGTATGCAGTGCTTTTCGGCTTCTATGCAATGCATGCACTGCATCAAAATATCATACCAGCCCCTGCACACTGGGCCATTAGTGGCGACGACTAGACGTCAGAAGTCGCGGAAGAGATTTTTCATACATTTTATATGGTACCGACGCACACTGACGCTCGAGTGGAGACTCGGAGTCGGAGACTGTAACTCACTGTCCTAGAATATGAAGCGTTTTTCTGTTTCTATGAATTGCACGCCACTAGACTCACTCATACATGTACTAGGGTATGCAGAGCTTTTCTGCTTCTAAGTGAATGCACTGCGTCACAATATCATACATTTACCAGGGTATGCAGTGCTTTTCTTTGATTATTTGCAGGTGAAAATTATTGAGCAAAACTTGGCAGCCCAAGAGAACATTATAAACAAGTTGACGTCTCTTTACGCGTCGTACGGTGATTCGCGCCGCTTGCTCACGGACGTGCTGAGGAAACGAGAAGGCTTGATAAACGGTGAGTGTTCTATACAAAAATGATTACTCGTTCGAAAATAGACGGACAATAGATAGACAAAATTTATTTTTTGTTTAGTTGTGCTACAGTATAAAATTCTATTACCTGAATTAGTTGCATTGGAATTTTTATAATTTAAATGTAAACTTAATCTATATGGGTCTAAAGACTAATAATTAAACAGTTTTAAGGTTAAAATGAATTAGTTGTACACCTTTTACGATAGCAAAATTGCTAACAGATTTCTCAAAGCCGAGAAGCTAGCCTAGCTAGCTAGCTTAGCTTATCTACCTAGATTAACTTCAGATCGTTGAGCCGTCAGATTTAGTTTAGTAATTCAATATTTTATAGGTGCTTAAATTGCACCACAAAGAACTAGCCGCCACGGTTAGTTCTTTGCGGAGCAATTTAATGATAGATTTGATATTGAAATTGATAAAGTAAATTTTAAAATTATATTTTGATATTTTATTTTTAAATGCTGAATAGAAGCAGGCGTTACTTTGCGAAAATCCATGATATTCGTTGCATTTTATATTCAAATAATAAAAGCACTCGTCACACAGCCCTGATAACATCGTACGACACGCACGCCGAGCTGCTGGGCAAGTCGCAGAAGGGGCTCGAGTTCTACCGCAAGCTGGCGCACAACGTGAGCGGGCTGCTGACGCGCGCGCGCAGCGTGTGCCAGGTGCAGCGCGAGGAGCGCGCGCAGCTCATGGCCACTCAGAAAGGTGCTCACTATACTATACAGAAACTACTATACGTAAGCTACTACAGAAACTACTATACATAAGCTATTACAGAATCGTAAGTTACTACAAAAACTACTGTACATGTACTACTACAGAAACTGCTATACGTAAGCTATTACAGAAATTATTATACTTACGCTATTACAGAAACTACTATACATAAACCACTACAGAAACTATTATACATAAGCCACTATAGAAATTACTATACATGAGCTTTTACAGAAAATACTATACATAAGCTACTGCGGAAACTACTATACATAAGTTACTACAGAAACTACTATACATAAGCTATTACAGAATCGCAAGTTACTACAAAACACTTACATACGTAAGTTACTACAAAAACTACTGTACATGAGCTACTACAGAAACTGCTATACGTAAGCTATTACAGAAATTATTATACTTACGCTATTACAGAAACTACTATACATAAGCCACTACAGAAACTATTATACATCAGCCACTACAGAAACTATTATACATAAGCCACTATAGAAATTACTATACATGAGCTATTACAGAAATTACTATACATAAGCTACCACAGAAACTACTATACATAAGCTACCACATAAACTACTATACATAAGCTACCACATAAACTACTATACATAAGCTAACACAGAAAGTAATATAATTAAATCCAGCTATTTATAATTGAATTACAATAATCAACATATTTTCATATTCATATATTTCTTTTTAGCTCCAACACCAGTCACTTCAGCGGCATCTAAACCAGTCGAAACTGTTCCCACACCAACTGCCGGCACCGGCCTCAAACTGAAAGACTATTTACCATACATGAAGAACCGAAACATGGCCAGAAACACCCCGCCGACACATGGTATGTGTTTAACTTAAAGCGATCCTGTAGTTCAGAAAATATTAAGGTATATAATTATATTGTTAACGATATGCCATCGTCTCATCGTTTATTATTTTTTTAGCTCAAATGGATCCTTTGCCGAATGAAGCATACTATCCTGAAACAATATACCCAACATCAGTTAGACCGACGCCTGTGGGATCAGAGGGTAAGTATTAGCTTATATTATCTGAGGAATATATCTTTTCAGATGAGTTTTATTAGTATTACATTCCTAAATATTTTTTCCAGCAACAGACATAACACAGCCCAATCTACCCGATGGCGTAGTGTTGCCGCAAGGAATGCAAAATGTACAGAACCCGTACGCGCGATATGCTCAAGCGTACGCGCCAGTCGAAAGTGACCCTTACGGGGCTCAAGCTAATTACGCATATCCCATGAGCAAGTTTAGTAAACCCGAGGAAAACTACAGCTACACGTCATATACGCCACCGCAATATTCTTCCCAAATGCTCGATCCTCAAACTTATTCGAATCCCTACTATTCCGCGACTCATAATAACTCCACTGCTGTGACAGACTCTCAAAACCCAGCTTCTTACTCTACTGATAACCAAACAAACGTAAATTCTACCACAAATCAATATAACGCTTTCAATAATCAGTATACATCAAACCAGCCGCCCTCCACGCCAGATGCCAATATGGCACAATACACTCCTGCTAGTCAAGATTTCAACGCGAGTTTTGCTCAAATGCAAATTTCTGCACCGAAAAATGAACCAGTACCTAACTATGGGGGTGAATACGGCCAAACGCAATTCAGCGTTCAGTATCCTCAATCGTATACCCCAAATATGGCGACCTATAGCAGTGCCGGGCAGAATTCCAATATTAACAACACAAACATAGTGGGCTCGCCTATGCCTGCAGATAATAATTATCCTTACGTTAATGACCCTCAGTATGGCCAAACTTCGATGCCAAATGTCGCCAATGCTTCAGCACATTACGGCCAAACTACGGTATCAAATGTGGCTAATCCAACGGCACAGTATGGCCAAACGTCTCAAAATGTTTCCAACCCAATGGCACAGTATGGTCAAACCTCTCAGAATGTCTCAGATCAAGCCGCGCAGTATGGCCAAACTTCTCAAAATGTTTCACATCCAACAGCACAGTATTGCCAACTGTCTCAAAATGTCTCAAATCCACCGGCACAGTATGGCCAAACCTCTCAAAATGTCTCTAATCCAGCGGTACAGTATGGCCAAACCTCTCAAAATGTCTCAAATCCAGTGGGACAGTATGGCCAAATCTCTCAAAATGTTTCAAATCCAGCAGCACAGTATGGCCAAACCTCTCAAAACATCTCTAATCCTACAGCACAGTATGGCCAAACTGCTATAACAAATGTCTCTTATCCGACGCAGCAATATGACCAAACAATTGCACAGTATAACCAAACATCTATACCAAACGATCCAGGTGCAAACACATTTAATCCCCAAGCTTCTAATCAAATGCATAATTTCTCAAATGTCATGCAGAATGTTCCATCTCCAAGTAATCAAATATCAAGTTTTTCAAATCAACAGAATATTTCTGGTCCAAATCCAGTACAATATTCTATACCAAATACGTCAATTTCCGCTACACCAGACTTTTCCAATCCGTTGCAAAATACTCAGATATCTGGGCCCACCGCATTGAACCCCGCATCAAGTATTTCAAACCCAATGCAAGTACCAAATTCTATTCCCAATTCATCGGGGTATGGAGTCGATCAACAATATGCCTTTTCCAGTGCTTACGAAAGTACATCGCAAGGATACGTGTATACAAACGCAGAAAGCACGGCAACCTCCACTAATACAACCGCAACTGCATACAGCGCTGGGCAACCTTACTGCCTTCCGAATGAAGCTGGATACCTTGATCCAAGTTTATCACAGCTCGATGCTCTCGATAAACCTATTAAATCACACGTCACCGGCGAAGCGTTGTCGACTAGCGTTCGAAATCTAAATTATAACCCCACCAGTCAAACACCAGACCAAAGCTATCAACCAACAAGTGCGCAGTACTCGGACCAACCCAACGCAAGCTACGGGCAAACATACCAAAATCATCCTGGATACACTTACAATGCTACCTCGGGAAATTACGACTATAATTATGGATCACAAAACACTTACACGAATTATAGTCAGTCCAATGTAGATCCTCAATCGATGCAGAATGATCCTAATTGGAATGCTGCAGGAGTGTATACTAGTGCAGGACCTTGTCAAACCGTGCAGTCTCCTTCGGAAAACCCCCAAAATAATGCTGTGCCTGTGGGAGAACCGAATACTTCACAGATTTATTATAATCAGCCTTACGGCTACCTAACTGTTACAAACCAAGCCGGTGAAGCTGTGTCTGTACAAGCCACCACAAACTATGGCGCAAACCAGAATTGCTCCACGTATATGCAATCCGGACCAACGCAAGATACCAGCGTAACGTTTACTACCAACCAAGGTAAGAATTTGTAAGCAATAATATTGTGATTTATTATATCTATATATGTGACTAATACAGTAGATAGTTGTATAATTGTAATTATTTGTGGAAATAAATGTTTGACAACACTTTGAGATTTTTATTTTTCCTTTCCAGTGCCAACTGCAAAGGAAAATGTCGCCGAACAGCCTCCCAAGCCAACCGAGGCAATTCAGCCTCCTCCCGTAGAAACGACTCCAAAGGAAACCCCAGAAATTCCACCGGCTGAGGCCAAGGTTGAGGACCCAAAGCCTGAACCGACAGCGTTCGATCTCCTGTCTGAAATTGATTTCACAGTCGAACATAAACCACTAATGCCTGAAATAAAAGTGCCTCAGATTTCCGAGAAAGCAATCTTTAAACCTAGTGTAGTTCCCAAAGTCGAGCAAATAGTCAAACCCGTAGTTAAAGAGGAAATTATAGAGAGGCCCGCGAAAAGGGATATCTTTTCTGATCCCAGTTTGTTGAACAGCTTTACGCAGGAGGTGAAAAATTTACATAAACTGACTGACTCGTTGACTAACAAAACTCCTAGTGGACTAACCGTTTTAGATTCAAAATGGAAGAGTTTCCAAGACGCGCAGGTACGTTGAGTTTTACTTCAATATTGATATGATTTAAAATTGAGTATTATTTCTATTAAGATGATTTAAATTCATGTTTTAACGTTTTAGGCTAAAGAAAACATGACTAGATCTAAGCACGTTGCAATGCGATCGTCTAAGAATATAGTGACTGAAGTTGTGCCTTATGATGACTCCCGACTTACCTTGAAATCTGATCCCGACGCTTACATCAACGCTTCTTATTATAAGGTACAAATTGTATTTGAGTTTTAAATACATAATTAATAATTACCTAAAGACATACATTTTTAATAATTTTAACACTTCTTTATTCATCTACAAGTCGGCCCTTGACTGCGATCTCACCTGATGGTAAGTGACGATGCAGTCTTAGGTGAAAGCGGGTTAACTTGGAAGAGAACACTTCTAGAGAACTATATCAACTTTTTTATCCCCGAAAAATATTCTTAAAATGCTGTATTATTTCTAGCAACTAGCATCATGGTGCATGCCAATAGTGATATCAAAATGTCCAGAAGAAAAGGATTATACAATTTTTTGGAAAGCAATGTTAGAAAATAAAATTACTTGCATCGTCTGTTTACTCAGTGAGATTGAGGTGAGTTTAAAAGACTTTTCAGAACCTTTCACACATTTATTTGAAACAAGCTTTATTTACTATATTAATAGTAATTACTGTGAAAGTGACTTAAGGATATTGAAATAGTACTTGCTCTTTGTTTCTTATTTGCCTATCGTGTAATTAATTGTCCCTAAGAATTTATACCTTCCCTGTTCTCTTGTTGCACCTTACGTCGCAGAAACCAATTTCATCGTAACCACCTTTATGGCATTTTTCCACCTCCCAAAATTCCAGGTAAATATTCCATTCGCTGTGTTCCCTCGAAAGTACATTATGAGGGTATTTATAGGATGGATAATCAAATTACTCATGATCCGACTATGCATAGGCAGTTTCTCTGGTGCTGAAAATTGTTCACGTTCGTATTTTATTATTTATAAAATTTTAGATGTCAGGAAATGCATACTGGCCGACAGCGAAAGGACAATCCATAGATTTAGCGGATGACCTTCGAGTCACCTTGGAAGATGTGACCTGTAATGTGCATTGGACCGAGAGAAAATTGATCATAGCGTTAGGGAAAAATGTATCCAAGGTCACTCATTACCAAATCAATGTATTCCCAGCTAAGTAAGTATATTTTGATAATATTTAAGGTAATCTCGGCATTTTAGGCAATATTCAGATTCTTCCATTGGATGGAAAACAATTTACAGTTTTTTGGGGTACCTTTGTTTTTCCCTTTGTTATGGAAGGTACTTTTTCTCTGCGTTCATCACCTTGTAACTTGGTATTCCACCACAAAGTTTTATCAAAATGTTCAATCTCTTCGAGGGCTTTTAACAGTCTGTTGGAACTTGGAAGTAACTCCTCGCGAAAGAAGCTGCGAATATTTTCTAGTGTAAAATTAGTGCATTGATCGTTTCCAATGGTTGTTGTTGCCTTTCTTTTCAAAATGTCCCCTGCGGAATTAGAGTAAAGGATTTAGTCCTGCCAATATACTGTAATTTTGTGTACACCCGAATCAGCAAAATGTGGAAATAATTTCAGGATCGTGTGCCCTCCCCTAGTACTGCTAGCAGATAAGATCCTCAGCATCACATATGAAGGAAGACTGAGCAACCAACTTTGCGGAGCGTGTATACAGTGTAGCTCTGGAGCGGGTCGGAGCTCTGTGCTGGCTCTACTTGTGTTGGTGATGTGTCAAGTGCGAGCTGGGTATTTGGATCTTTGTGGTAAGATTTTGTGATTTATTATTTTATTGACCACTCCACCGGCAAAGACGTGCTGCTAAGCTTAGAATGTTTGATTTAACGCCCATATCCCAACTAAGTAACTATTGCACCTCATAACGCTCAATCTAGTAAATAAATAATTTGAATTTGATGTTGGCCAGCTTCCATCTTGGACTGCATCGTCATTTACCATCAGGTCAACTTGTTAATGAATTAATAAACATGTATTCCTCTTATTCCTCCAAATATGAATTAAACTTGTGATAGCATAATATTATTATAGGCATCCTCATCTACAGACTTTTGTACTTCCTGATAACGATGACTGAGGCCATTGCACGCACTTCGCTTTTGTTCTTATACAAGACCTTTCAGATTTCATTCGACTCACAAATGCTCTTATTTGAGGAAATCAGCTTAGATCCATAACAATGATTCAATAAATGCTGAGATGATGACTATTTTGTATTCCTGTCAATGTTTCTTAATCTTTACAGATATGTTAGATGTGGGCTGTGTGAATTTGTACAAGCATCGAACGAACGTTCTAGAAGACACCAAGTATCTAGCAGACGCGTACAGAACTGTGCTTTTCTACGCGCAGGGTGTCCTTTGTTCCGGTAAGTGAAGCACTTGTTATGACCCTCTCTTGTTCACCTCTATTCTTAGGCTCACTGGAACATGTGTAGATCACAGTTGCGCAAACATCGAATGCTCTTTCCCATCAGAAATACTTATAACAGTATACATGAAACAGAATGAAGCTTAACCAGACAAATACAGAAACCTGCCCAAGGGGTGCTGTCGTCATTCCAGCACCTTGGAAGGAGGGACCTCAACGTCTATCGGTTAAACTATGATAAGTTAAAGTAATTTTATCTTTCCTAGGTACAACAATGTTCAATGGAGAGGCGGTGTCCGTGGCCACCGGCGCATCGGTCCTGCCTCCTGTGACCCCCTCCCCCGCTTCAACCACCCCCGGCGGCGCCCACGCAACCCTAAAGCCGAAGTTCTCGCGCGAATCGTTCGAGGAGATGCGTCAAGCCCCCGGACTCACGAGCGGCGACATGAAGGACCCGCTCAACTTCCTCGACCCGCTGTGGAGCTTGAAGAAGAAATAAATGTTTGATTCCACTCTATTATTATCCTACATTTCCCTTACTTGCATCTACATCTTCCTTCGGCTGTATACCCGCGCCAATAACAGGGAAAAGGACCCGCTCATTGAAAATATTAAAAACCAAATGTTGTCTTATATTAACTTATGATGATAATCATTTATGTAAAACTATCTATTTTTATTAGATTTTAATTTATTTATCTAACATTCCTATGTTTTTTTTTGTAATGATATAATGAATGAATGAATTTTGTAATCATTGAATAGGTATTATGATTCTTACTTACATAAAATTTGTAACAGTAAACAATGTAATTAGGTAATTATGTAGTAGGTTTTATAACATTTTATGTAACAAGTTACACCTTATAAAATTGTAGTTTGTAATCGGCTGATTCGTAAGATATAATTTTTTTTAATATTACCCTGAGACTGTTATGCGTAAAATATCGTAACTCTGTATTGATTCTACAATAAATATTGAAAAATATTCAGTGTTTTATTTTTCATACAGTAGGTGATTCGCCCTGGCTTCGCACGTGTCAGTGTGAGCCTTTGAATCGTGCATTTGAGGTTCTGCCAAGCCGATTTTGATGTAACTTCGTAATTTTGATGTAACTACGGATTCTTTTACGTTCCGTAAAAGAATCCGTACTATGCGTAGGTACTATGTTTGAAAAAAGTGGTAAAATAATTCAGTAAGAAGACCTTACTGCACCAAAATGAACTCTGGCACAGTTACGAAACGAGTAGGCAGATCATAATAATTATTAACTATGCTCGTGACATTTTAAGTTTTTATTAATTGAGGTATTCCAAAATTCTTAGTCCGATAATTTATAATTATTGCATTTTTCCTTCGGAATGCACGTAACCTTTCCAATCCAATTATTTTCCACTTTCAGTTGGTAATTAATTACTTACTATATTTGCCAAAAACTTTCCATGTGAGAATTAAATATTTTAAGTAAGTACCTATTTGTCAATTTGTGTTATATTTTGATAAGTGGTCGTTACTTAAATACAGAAAAATAGCATGATGTGCATATAATTAGGTAGGTTTACATCTTCGCACATAATTTCATAAATACCAATTATGTTTCGTATTATCAATCATTCAGCGGGTATAGATGAAACTAATCGAGATTTTTCATTTGATACCCATATTAAGGGAGTTGTGAAAAAATATATAATCCGCCATTTTGTAGCGGCGGCCATCTTGGACCGATTTTCTTCAAACATAGCTAACAACGCTCTCGACTATTTCGACACCTTTCAAACAAAAAAAAAACCGCATTCAAATCGGTCCACCCGTTTGAGCGCCACAGGGGAACAGACGAACGCACGCACACACCCCGTCGTTTTTGCGTCGGGGGTTAAAAATTAAACGCAAAACCCTCAAGAAAGAATAAGTCCGTTGTGAGTTGTGACATTTAGATTTTGTGCTCAGTTCCACTTTCACGGTTCCAGTGGCCGACTGATCCTGGGGTCAATATTTACATGACGAGTCATTCCGCGATCATCGATAGGTAGGTATTAATAAGTTTTTGATATGGATTTAGTACAAAAAACGAAAGTACTCTACCTACTTTGTAATAAAATATACCAGTATGGTGCCGTTATGATGTTCACACACCGTAACAATTTACGAGGATGCGAGACCTTTTTTTACCCGACCGGGTATATGTGTTTCACCCAGGGGCGGATCCAGGGGGGGGGTCATGGGGGTCATGACCCCCCCCTGGACTGTGTCCAGGACCTAGGTGGACCACTAATAAAAATTGTTAAACATAATGTTTTTATATATTTTTGTCACAATATAGATTTAGTGTAAGTTCCTTCAATATTTAATCAATTTAATATAATACTTTGTATGAGAATCTAATCGTGGCTAAGAGCTTCAATGATTGAAGAACGTCTAACTGGACTGGTACTTCTCCACATCCTTTAAAAACTTACCCATTGAAGTAGATGAAGTGATAACGCGTTTGTTATTCAAATATAGGTATTTTTATGTACAGTAATTACTTACATCTATACTTGATAATTATAATAAAGCGGAAGAGTTTCTTTGTTTGTTTGTTTGAACGCGCTAATCTCTGGACGTACTTGTCGGATTTGAGAAATTCGCATTTCGTAGTACAATTTTTAGGAAAGGTTAAAGGCTGTTTAATATCCCTAAAATCCTTCCTTAAGGGGATAAAATGGGAGTAGGAAGGTCATATGAAAGGTCTATGTTTTCGACAGTTACATATAAGAAAATAGGCATTTAGATTATAAATTTTTAATAATAAAAACCTGTATAATTTATTTTTGAAAATCTCCCCTTTAGGGTGGTAAAATAGGGGATGAAAGTTTTTATGTGAAATAATTATTGTTATTATTAACTTGAAATTTGGAAGATAGGTTCTTTCTAGATCGTAGATATAATATCAGCCTAGAAAATATTTTACAATATATATATATATATATACATATATTTCCTCCTCTATGGGGTAAAATGGGTAACATGAAAGTTGTATGTTTTTGAAGTTACAGATACTGAAATCGGCATGTACTTAAGTTATTAGTTTTAAATAATAAAAACCTACTTAAATTAAGGTTGGTAAAATAGGGGATGGAAGTTTGTACAGTAGTAGTAAGTTAATAATATAGTCTAGTCAACAAATTCAAAAACGTGAAATCTATAATATAATAAAACTGTAACAGATCCAATTCTGTACATTGAAGATATTTTGAAAATTTTTGTTGGAGGGCACTCTATAATCGATACTGAAGCCAAAACTGCAATTTGTTTCATTTTTGTCTGTCTGTCTGTCTGTCTGTCTGTCTGTCTGTCTGTCTGTCTGTCTGTCTGTATCTTGGCCGCGCATCACGCCGAAACTACTGAATGGATTCAAATGAAACTTGGTATGATTTGAGTTTATACTCCGAGGTAGGTTATAGGATACTTTTTATCCCGAAATTCAGCACGGTTCCCTTGGGAGAGGGGATGAAAGTTAAAACGTGTATTTAGCTGTAATTCATTAACGCGTTATTCGATTTCACTCATTCTTTTTCTGTTAGAAAGGTAGTACTTTAAGTATTGTCCCGTAAATATTTCAAGGTCATAGGTTTTTTAGTTTAGAAATGACAGACATTACAATCCTCAGTATTGGGTTCAAATAACTTAGGACCCGGATCTTTGAATGTACGGCTTATTTTAAACTGGTGTGCGTTTAAATTTATGTTTGTCGGTCTGTCTATTTATTCCAGCTAATCTCCGAAACGGCTGGATCGATTTTAATGGAACTTTCAATGTTATAAGGAGTAACTTAGGCTACATTTAGTTTAGGTACCTACATAAAAGAACTATGGGATCCGATCCGATCGTATATAAAATCTATAAACACGCGAACGAAGTCGCAGGGGTCAGCTAGTATAGAGATAAAGGATTTTAACCCTCTATTGCATGAATTATGAAGGAGACGAAATAAATTTTTTTTAATAGTGAAAACATCTTTTATTTGGCCTTACTAAGCAGTCTTAATCAGCAAAATAAAAAAAAGTTATTTATTTTAGAAATTGCTATACGAAGCCATTTATGGCTTCATATGCATTCTAGTAAATTCATATAAGATCCATATTTGGCTTCGTATGCATTTAGTGAAAAACAAAATTATGCATTAGGAAAATGTGTGAAGCAGTTTCTTTTGTAATTGTAGCATAAATAAACTTGTCATTTTTCACACTTTTTGAATGAGCCAAATTTCGTACGATTCTGGTATATTTGACAATTTTTTGCTCACTTAGGAAAACGAAGTTATCACAATGAACAGTATCTAAAGGCAGATCTTGATGCCTAGTTGGCGCTTTTCGTGCTTTTTTATCAGGTATCGGTGAATCAAGTAAGCTGGAAAGAGTGTCAATTCAGCTTGAGGTTGGTGTTCCCATAATGCTACGTGGACGTACTGGACGACCATGCTTTCTAGCCATAGTAAAGTAGAATATTCAAACAGGAACATAGTGAAAAAAAATCCCAATAGCACTATAAAAGTAAGCAGGATCCATTTCTGCAAACAAAAGAATGCAAGCGTGAATGCATACGAAGCCATATTTGACCAACTGTACTTTGACGGGAATGCATACGAAGCCAAATATGGCAAATAAAAAAATAGGCTCAAAAATAAAGAAAAACAAGAAAAACCACAACAAACGCAACAAACCCACATTTTTAGATATTCAGAGATCAAATATAAAAAATATCAGATTTTTCACTTACCGTTTTAAATATTTTTTCAAGCGATGAAATTTGTAGAAAGTTTAATCACACCACACACATCAAACAGTCTCTACATAAAATCAAATAGATTGACAGTTGATTCTTACCATAGGCAGCAAAAAATGTGAATCGTCACAGGAAGCCTTGCTTAATAAGATTTTATATTTGGTTATTGAAAAATAATATTTCTGTAAACTAAAAAACTAATTTAAAAATTTTAAATCCATATTTGGATTCCTATGTGGTAAAGGGTTAAAATATGAGCGATTGCTCATTCGATTTTGAATCACCTCTAGAAAAATGTTTTTGAAGGATTTTGGTGCAGGTTAAAAATTGCAGTTGTTATTAACAAAACAAGATGAAAAAAAAAATGATATTTATTTTTTTGTTATTAACTCGAAAAATATTTATATTTAAGTACTTTAAAAAAATTCCGTTAAAGAGGAGGAAATTTCCAATAAAAAAGTCCCAACTTCCAAAACTCCATCTCCATCCTTACTTCCTTACTAATATTATAAATGGGAAAGTGAGTTTGTTTGTATGTTTGTTCCGCTTTCACGCCGTAACTACTGAACTGATTTGGCTGAAATTTTGAATGGAGATAGAATATGCCCTGACTTAAAACATAGGCTACTTTATATCCTGGAAAAATGCACAGCTCCCACGGGATTTTGAAAACCCCGAAATCTATAGCTACAGCTATAGGTAGATTACTATAGTAAACTTCATTGATAGTAGGTATAAAGGTTGGAAAAGGGAGCGGGAACGGGAACCGGAAATCTACGATTCCCTCGGGATTTGTCTAAAACCGAAATTCACGCGGGCGAAGCCGCGGGCATTTTCTAGTTATTTATAATTTTAATTTGACGTTGACAAGTGTAAATTTAAAATTTAAAAAACCCCCGACATTCGCCATTTTGTGGCGGCGGCCATCTTGGATTTGCAATAGTGCTATTCTACTAGTCAAGCCCTTTCATTTGATACCCATATTAAGGGAGTTGTGAAAAAATAAGTAATCCGCCATTTTGTAGCGGCGGACATCTTGGACCGATTTTCATCAAACATAGCTAACAACACTCTCGACTAAATCACTTTTCAAACAAAAAAAACCGCATTCAAATCGGTCCACCCGTTTGAGCGCCACAGGGGAACAGACAGACACACACACACACACACACACACACACACACACACACACACACACAACTCCCTCAATATTGAGGGAGTTGTGAAACAAAATATGTAATTTACCATTTTGTGGTGGCAGCCATCTTGGATTTGAAATTTTTCATAATGTGTATATTCTACTAGTCCAGACCTTTCATTTGATATCAATACTGAGGGTGTTGTGAAAAATATGTAATTTGCCATTTTGTGGTAGCGGCCATCTTGGATTTGAAATTTTCATAGTGTACAGTATTCTACTCGTCGAGCCCTTTCATTTGATATCCATATAAAGGGAGTTGTGAAACATAATATGTAATTTGCCATTTTGTGGTGGCAGCCATCTTGGATTTGAAATTTTTCAGAATGTATAATATTCTACTAGTCCAGACCTTTCATTTAATATCAATACTGAGGGAGTTGTGAAAAAGATATGTAATTTGCCATTTTGTGGTGGCGGCCATCTTGGATTTGAAATTTTCATAGTATACAGTATTCTACTAGTAAAGCCCTTTCATTTGATACCCATATTAAGGGATTTGTGAAAAAATATGTAATCCGCCATTTTGTAGCGGCGGCCATCTTGGACCGATTTTCATCAAACATAGCTAAGAACACTCTCGACTAAATCACCTTTCGAACAAAAAAAACCGCATTCAAATCGGTTCACCCGTTTGAGCGCCACAGGGGAACAGACAGACACACACACACACACACACACACACACACACACACACACCACACACACACACACACACACACACACACAGACACGTCAAACTTATAACACCCCGTCGTTTTTGCGTCGGGGGTTAAAAATAGGTTTCCGCGCGGCGGTTAAAGCATGCACGCGCGAGAATTCAGCAATAAAAATATTATTTTTTTTGTAACGTACAATGTAATTTTAAAAACTGAAAAAATTCTTTTATCTTCTTAACACTTGAAAGAATCGTGCCCTGAAGAAAAAAAAGTTTAATCACTATTTTTCAATAAGTTATTCAATTCATCATCATCATCATGATCAACCCATTACCGGCTCACTACAGAGCACGGGTCTCCTCTCAGAGTGAGAAGGGTTTTGGCCATAGTCTACCACGCTGGCCAAGCGGATTGGCAGACTTCACACACCTTTGAGAACGTTACGGAGAACTCTCAGGCATGCAGGTTTCCTCACGATGTTTTCCTTCACCGTTAAAGCAAGTGATATTTAAATACTTAAAACGCACATAACTCCGAAAAGTTAGAGGTGCGTGCCCGGGATCGAACCCACGACCTCCGATTAGAAGTCGGTCGTCCTAACCACTAGGCTATCACAGCTATAGATTATTCAATTGTTAGCTAACAATTTTTTTCCCAATCTCCGTTGGCATAAACAATGTGATGAAAGGTATAAATAATTGGCCTAAAAATTTGAAACTTCGTGGAGCCCTTTGATATATATATATTTCATATAAGATCCTGCGATAAATTTTCATAAAAATTTATTAATTTGTTAATTATGATTTTTTATAGCTATAAGATTTATATGATTATTATGATTTTTCAATAGTTTAAAAAAAATCATAACAAAATAATAAACTTTTATGAAAATTTATCGCAGGATCTTATGAAATATATATATCAGAAGGGCTCCACGAAGTTTAAAATTTTTAGGCCAATTATTATTATTTATACCTTTCATCACATTGTTTATGCCAACGGAGATTGGGAAAAAATTTGTTAGTTAACAATTCAATTACTTATTGAAAAATGGTGATAAACTTTTTTCTTCGGGGCTCGATTCGGGGCGGTATTAAGATGATACTAGAATTTTTTCGAATTTTTAAAATCACATTTTATGTTATAAAAAAAAATATTTTTATTGCTGAACTCTCGCGCGCGCATGCCGTAACAGACGCGTGGAAACGTATTTTCAACGTCAAATTAAAATTATAAATAATGAAGATAGAGTTTCAAAAGCTGAGACTTTTAGAAAGAGGAGAAAATTTCCGATAAAAAATCGGAAATTTTCTCCTCTTTAATAAACTTTTTTCATAATTGCTTAAATATAAATATTTTTCGAGTTATTAACAAAAAACGAAATATGATTTTTTTTCATCTTATTTTGTTATTAACAATTGCAATTTTTTTCCTGCACCAAAATACTTCAAAACCATTTTTTAGAGGTGATTCCGAATCGAATGAGCTATCGCTCATATTTTTACCTTAATCTCTATTTTTCACGTTTTTGAACTTGTTGACTATACCTATATTATTAACTTAAAATTTGAAAGTTAGGTTCTTTCTAGGAGGTAGGCTTCAGCTAAAAATTTTACGTAAATCCACCCCAAAGGGGGTATATTTTGACATGTATATTACGACATCAGTTTATGAACTTAAATACAATAATACAAAGATCCTGTAGATACTAATTATTATCGGATATGACTACAGATTGACGTGATTTTATGCAGTTGCATTTTTTTAGTTCAGGACCTGGAGAGTTGTCAGGCTACTATTTTATTCCGGGAAAACAAAGGGTTCCCGTGGGACTTTTGAAAAATATAATACCGCGGACGAAGTCGCGGGCAACAGTAGTACATTAATAAAATACCTACTTTTTACTTGTATCTATCATCTATGATTATAAAATTAAATTATAACTTTTTATCTTTCTATGTGACCCCCCCCTGGCACCAAAGCTGGATCCGCCCTTGGTTTCACCTGTGTGTATGTATGTCCATTCCTATGTCCGCTTGTAACTAATCAACGGCTCAACGGATTTTGATAAATGATACGTCATTAGATTTGTCTCAATGACGCGAGTGTTATAGGGTACCTAACTTTAAAAAAAATCAAAATGGCGGACTTTATGCGCTTTAATGTGCGAGCTGAAAAAAAATTTTTTTCTCGAAGCCCCTCGAGTGGGGTATCAAAATAAAGGGATTCAAAAGGCAAATACGAAAATGTATAAATTTATATATTTGGAAACAATTTGGAGTGATAAATCGTAGAAAATGACCGTTTCCTATGTCAGTTCGTAACTACTTAACGGCTCAACCTATTTTGATAAATTATACGTCATTAGATTTGTCTTGACGGCGCAAATGTTACTGGGTACATAAAATTCATAAAAAATCAAAATGGCGAATGTTATGCACTTTAATGTGCGGGCTGAAAAAATTTTTTTTCTTCAAGACCCTCGAGTGGGGTATCAAAATAAAGAGCTTTAAAAGGCGAGTACGAAAATGTATACAATCTATATGTTTTAAATCAATTTGGAGTGACAAATCATGAAAAACAAAATAAATAACAACTACACTGTAAGTGGTACGGTGGTAGTTTATTAATTTTTTAGTTCGTTTTTTAGCATGGCAGTCGGGTTTTTTTAATTTTTAAATTATAGCTTGTTCAATGTAATTTTGTACAAAATAATTAAAACGCAAGGGTAGGTAACTAATGGACAGCTAGGTCCATGTTTGTCTGTCTTGTTCTATTACGTTCATGTGTTCTTTCTATAGCTACCGAAAACACAGATAACTATAGAGTATAGTAGATACTTAACAAGTATAAATTAAAAATTAAAAAACCCCGACATTCGCCGTTTTGTGGCGGCGACCATCTTGGTACCTTGGTATCATGGTATGGTATGGTACCTTGGAGGTATATATGTACATACCACTTCCAAGTTAGCCCGCTTCCATCTTGACTGCATCATCACTTACCTACCATCAGGTGGGATCCCAAGTAGCAAAACAGTTGTATAATATTAGAATTATACAACTAATGGACTTATAAGGGATTTATAACAGTTTTATAGCACCCAAACAGTTGTGAAGTAGTATTCAATTCGATGTATTAGTTATATATCATTTAAGTCATATGAAAGTGTCTACTAAACGTCATCACAATGAATTTATATGACGTTTGTATAACGTTTCTTCCACGACCTTTACGCGACAAGGCTTCAAGTCGAGTTAACGTTTCAGTCAGGTAATTGTCCTGAGCCGCCATTTTGTATAATTTTAGAAACTTTTATTCAACACTTAAATAACAAACGGCCCTATAAAGATTTTGTAATTAACAATTATAAAACAGTCTTATTAAGTCGTACGCTTTTTCTTTTATATAACTTTTAGTTTTAAATGTTATTCTATATAACTTATATAAGTCACTTGATTATTTAAACAATAATTAGTAACTTTTATATAACTCAGTCGCCATTTTTCATTAAATTAATCATTATGGATTTCGAAAAGTGGAAAAAAATTAAACGAAGTGGAGGTTTTAGAAAAAAAGTAAATAACAGTTATCAATTATTAAAAACAGCAAACACCTACATTTAATTTGGAAAACACTGGACCCAGTCAAGAAGAAAGTGGCTTAAATGAAAATGGTTCCGTACATTTTTCAACACTTTATCAAGCAAATGCCAGCCCTAGTGAAGACAGGTGTTATACAAATCAAAATGGTTCTGCTCATCTTCTTTTAACAGAAGGCACACTAGATAATGAATATAGATCTTATAATATAATAATAACTAATAATATTAAAATCTTAATGATAATAATCTTATGTAAAGTAATAATAATTGAGAGTAGGTAGGTAAACTAACAGCATAAAATAATGATTAAGTAATTACCATATTAATATTTTATTATTAAGTACAAAAACAAATTGAAATTTAACAATTGCAATAACATTCATCGGTATAATGGTCGTATATGGCGAATTTTTTACAATTATGGCACCAAAAAAAACTCGTAGTTTAATAGTATTTTTATTTTTCTATCGTCATGGATGATAAAATGTTTGAATGTCGAGTTGGTAGGATGATGATCCATGGCACTTCTGTGAAAATAAAAATGAGTATTATCCCATGGCCATTTTGAATGTTGGAGTCACTTCAACTCTTTTTTTTGTTAAAAATTTATCATTGTCTAAAAATATCACCATGATATCCCTGTAAAAAAACAGAAGTACTAAATAAAGGTTTTTTTCTATCTTTCAACAGAACTCTAATTGCAAGTATCATGGTGGACGCTTTAAATTGTATAAAAAACATGTATAAAACCTGTAGTTATATACATGTCGTGAAGCGGTCGCCCAATCTTTATTGGAAATATGGCGAAAATTGTTGATGGAAATTAATGAATTTTATTTTAATATACAATATTGAAATACCAATATTATGTAGGCGCATTAAAATACTAACAAGGATGATCATACATAACATCAGAAAATTTTAATTCCCAAGTATATTTACTTCTAATATCCACCACAATATGGACTCTAGTAAATAAATAATAAATGATTAAAACTTGGACTTACACAGTAATTTTTAATAATATCTATTAGCCTGCACAATACTGCGACCTCTTTGTAACAAAATGTAACATGATTATTTTGTGTTACTTTCATGTAAACTAGATATGATTAAAAAACTTATTAGTTAAACTTACAACGTCTATCTGACTTTTACACAACTTAAAGTCATGTAGGAGTATAACTATATATGATTAAAAAACTTATTAGTTAAACTTACAATGTCTATGTGACTTTTACACAACTTAATTGACGTCGATGCGACCACAAAACGATCGTTACACGATTTAAATGTTGTATAAGCTGCGCCCAAACCCGCGTTATATTAGTACTTATAAAACTTTTATAAAACTTATGGATATGACTGGAAGTTAAATAAAAAACGTTATTGTACCATTTATATGACATTATTTTGCTACTTGGGATTGCAAGGGCTAACTTGTACTTAGTTAAATAAATAAAAAACCGGTCAAGTGCGAGTCGGACTCCCGCACGAAGGGTTCCGTACTATTACCTATCTATAAAAAAATCACATTTGTTGTATGGGAGCCCCCTTAAATATTTATTTTATTCTGTTTATTATAGCGGCAACAAAATACAACATCCGTGTAAATTTCAACTGTCTAACACTGTCACTGTTCATTAGATACAGTCTGGTAAAAGACAGACAGACGGACAGCGGAGTCTTAGTAATAGGGTCCCGTTTTACCCTTTGGGTGCGGAACCCGTAAAAAAGGTAGGAAGGTACCTGAAGGTACATTATGATTATAATAGTATTAGTTGGTGCTGTGATAGCCTAGTGGTTAGGACGACCGACTTCTAATCGGAGGTCGTGGGTTCGATCCCGGGCACGCACCTCTAACTTTTCGGAGTTATGTGCGTTTTAAGTATTTAAATATCACTTGCTTTAACGGTGAAGGAAAACATCGTGAGGAAACCTGCATGCCTGAGAGTTCTCCATAACGTTCTCAAAGGTGTATGAAGTCTGCCAATCCGCTTGGCCAGCGTGGTAGACTATGGCCAAAACCCTTCTCACTCTGAGAGGAGACCCGTCTCTGTAGTGAGCCGGTAATGGGTTGATCATGATGAATGATGATTAGGTGGTATTAGACACTTTATGTTTGGTTCTAGTTCTAACACGGATTACCAAGTAGGTAGGTAGAGCCTGAAGCTAAGCCCGAAACGCATTTGTCACTTGGAGTAAGTAGTTGGTCTACTTAATTAAGATGGGTACAATTTATTAATAGTCTATTAGATAGCAGCTGTTAGGTGCTAACCTACTTTAAAACCTATTCGTTACAGACATCGATGGGCGAAGAGTCCATTGCTCTGTGCAGGACGCAGGTGCCTCTACACCTGCAGCCTGCTCTGTGTCAATGTACCTATTCTATTTTTTGTCTCGCCAAAAATTAAAATGATAAATAGGTACCATCTGAGTAAAAAACACGCGTTTTTTGCGAAAAGTGCATTGCAGCGAGAACGGCTCGCCTCTAATTAGGCATCATTTAGGTACTTAAATAAAAAGAAAAGTCCCGATTCACTCAATGACTGACTCATCCACGCCCAGCCGAAACTCTTGGACCTAGATAAGGTAGGCAAGGAATAAGGACGGATTTTCTGTTTCCGCGACATAGAGAATTTTTAATTCAACGCGGGCGAAGCCGAAGGCGGTCGCTAGTGTTAGTAATAGCATTTTATTGAGAAAAAAAAAATACAAAATCCTTCTGAGTGAAAAAGCGAACTAAAAAGATAAACAGAACCTAGACTACAACCATCGCACGGTTTAGATTACTCGCTAGACACCTCATTGATTACAATTATAAATTAAAAAACCGGCCAAGTGCGTGGCGGGCCACGCTCAGTGTAGGGTTCCGTAGTCACAATCCTCGAAAAACAGATATAACTCCTTAACCTGTGAACCCTACTTAACCATGATAGTTTTCCTTTAAAATTGATTATATGTACTGTGAATTTATTCAAGTTCCTATATACTGCCATTTGGCTGATAGGCGGGGGGGGGGGGGGGGGGGACGACACTTCACTCTAATAAAAATTAGCACTTTAAAACATCATATTTTACAAACGGATCTAGAAATCGAAAAATGATGTGCCCACACCCACAGTATTTTTAAAAGACCTATTCAACGATACCCCACACTATGGGGTAGACGAGAAAAAAAAATATTCATCCCCACTTTACATGTAGGGGAGCTACCCTAAAAAAATATTTATCAAAATTTTATTTCACCACTTTGTCGGCGTGATTAATATTTATACCCATGCCAAATTACAGATTTCTAGCACTAATAGTCTCTGAGATTAACCGAGGACGGACGGACAGACAGACGGACGGACATGGCGAAACTATAAGGGTTCCTTGTTTACTACGGAACCCTAAAAATTTAAAAAAACCCCGACATTTGCCATTTTGTGGTGACGGCCATCTTGGATTTACATAGTGCTATTCTATTAGTCAAGCCCTTTCATTTGATACCCATATTGAGGGAGTTGTGATAAAATATGTTATCCGCCATTCTGTAGCGGCGGCCATCTTGGATCGATTTTCATCAAACATAGCTAACAACACTCTCGACTAATTCACCTTTCTAACAAAAAAACCGCATTCAAATTGGTTCAGCCGTTTGAGCGCTACAGGGGAACAGACAGACACATTCACACACACACACACAGAGACACGTCAAACTTATAACACCCCGTCGTTTTTGCGTCGGGGGCATTGTCGGGGGTTAAAAACCCATCCAGCCATTCGTTGAGATGCTCCGAGGGTATAAAGAATCCCACATAATATTATGTAGGTACGTAGGTACATACCCAGTTACAGCTGAAAAACATGATACCCTATATCTATGCCGTCGCGCAGTCGGGAAAAAGGTAAAAAGTCGGGGTAAAGGGAATTGGCGATATTGCAGTTTCGCCTACATAATTTCAGATTCAGATTATTTATTTTCAAAATTGATACGCTAAACACTTCTAAATGTCCATCAATTCTATATGGAAGTGAGATAAAGGAGAGAGCACCCGTTGCCTAGGAACTTCGGATTCTAACGTCATCTCCACGGAAGAGAGAATCGCAACAAGTCCATATCGCCCTGTGGAGATTGGTCCATACTTTGTATACCTACATAGAATTTAGTAGCGGATTAGATGACAACAGCGATCTAAGCAGTAGGTTATACCTACCTCATCGGCAACATATTATGTCAATGTTTGGATAAATGGTTTCAAGTTCTTCATTCTGTAAAGCCTTTGGGTGTTCCTTCCTCTGGCGCCCCTTTGTAATCTCGCGCCCCTAGGCATGTTGCCTAGTTTGCCTAAAAGGTATAATCCGCCACTGATAGAATTTGGTGGCACGGCGCGCGACATTATCGCCCGCAATTCTCTCGTCCGTAGAGATGACGCCGAAGCGTATTGCATAGATCATGGGTGGTTGTAAAAGCTGACTAGCTAGGTATCATAATATTTCGCAACTTACAAATTGTAAGTAGGTAAGGCGTAAGTTTGTAAGTTTCTTGCACAGATTAATTTAAATAAAACACCCGTAAAAGATTTATGAACTGGAAAACAATAGGTTTTTTCGGAAATTATTCCTGCAAGTTAGGTGGTAGGTACATACTTGTAAATTATCTTCTTATCTATCAATGTAGATAATTAAACACTTGTTCGTCATGTTACGGAATAGGTAAGTACCTACCTACTGTAGTGTTTTAACTTTTTTCGTAACTTTCCAACCCGGTTTTTAATCGTTGTGTGTTATCGTATAAGATTATGTGAAACAAACTCATTATATTTCATTACATAGGTACATTTGGTTCATTAATTGCAATTATGTTTGTTAACAGTAAGTAGGTAAAAATACCTAATCCATTATAATATTGTAATCAGTTAAAAAATACGCCGATATTTTGTACTGGGAAGTAATTAATTAAAATGGGTCGCAATATAAATATTTAGCCGACATGGATTTAAACCTAAATGCCTATGTCAAGTAAGTAGTTGGGTTGTTAGTCCGGTTGACTGAACTAATGCAACTTTTCAGTGGCAACTGGCAATAGTCAGCAAGCAAGATAAAAACAACTTCAAAGCAGATCCTAGACTTTTTATAGGATGAAGGTATCACTATCAGCTAAGATAGGATTTTACAATATATGTATTAGGTAGGTACATAGGGAGGCTAATTATTTATTTAAATTAATTATGTTCCTAATTCCTTCATTATCACTTATTAATTACAAGCGGACACCCGCAACTTCGTTCGCGTGGATATATATTGGTTTTTAAAAATCCCGTAGGAATCATTTTGTTTTTCCTAAGCTCCTTTGAGCTCATACCATGCTAAAAACTGTTAAAAGTTCACTGGCGGATGTTTAGGTAGATCAAAATTTAAACATCCGCCAGTGAAAGTCCCATCAAAATCGATCCAGCCTTTTAGAGATCAGTCGATAATCTATAAAGTATCTACTTTCTAACAAAAAAATAATGAATGAAATCGGACCACGCGTTATTGAATTACAGGTTAAATACACGTTTTGACTTTCATCCCTTCTCCCTAGGGAACCGTGCTGAATTTCGGGATAAAAAGTATCCTTTATGTTACTCCGTAATATAAACTTAAATCGTACCAAGTTTCGTTTCAATCCATTCAGTAGTTTTTGCGTGATGCGCGCACAAGCATACAGACGAACAGATAAACAGACAAACAGACAAAAATTTCAAAAATAGCTTTTTTACGTTCTATTACTTATCCATATTTTGCAAAAATCTTTAATGTACAGTTACGGCAAGTCTACGATTTTGTTATATAGATAGATAGATTATAAATTTAATAAATGTATAAATAAGTACATAATACATACATAAATACACGCAGACTCAGGGCGGGAATCGAACCCGCGACCCCGGAGAGTTAGGCAGGGTCACCGCCAACCGTGCCAACGACAGGCTAGTTTGTTTCTCAAAGGGTTTATCCCTTTGAGATACTAACAATGTATGGCGGGATAGTAGCGGGTAATTACTACTCGTGTGAAGTCGGGGCGGGTCGCCAGGGCCGGATTGTCCATAAGGCGGATTAGGCAACTGCCTAGGGGCCCCGCACCGACTAGGGGCCCACGGGAGCCCCTAAGCGCCTAGTCGATGGGGGCCCTAGTTGATGCGGGCCACTCAACAAGAAAAAAAAGCTTCATCTAACAAATTTTTTTTGAGAAATTCTCAATGGAGGAAGTATATACAAATGTAAAAAGGAAAGGGACCCCGAGAATTGCATTGCCTAGGGGCCCCGATAGGTTTAATCCGGCCCTGCGGGTCGCTAGTGTAAAATAAATTGCCGGAAACAAAGCCTGCAAACGACAGCGACCACCCATCTGCTAACGGGCAACAACACAGAGGCTTTCAAGTTTTTCCACCATAGGCATACCTACCTACCTAGCAATGAAATAACTTCAAGTTTCAACCGGCGACCGTAGCGGCCGTATCGGCGTAGCGAATAGAAGCGTAGCCGCGGGACTCGCAGACCGCTGCTCCGGTGCCGGTCTCCAATCTCCGCTAGTTCGGCTTCAACCGCCGATAAGAGTGCATGTGGATTGTACCCGTTCACGATCAAACCGCGCACGCGCTCTCGCGATCGTAAAACCACCCAAACCAAACGCAAAACATTTCTCACCCGGAGCATTTTACAACACCACCCTCCTTTCAAAAGTGACAGTGACGTTTCGGTGTGTCAAATTATTGACACGGGACAAGTTTTTGTTGTGATTTCGTAAAAAAATTTCAGTGAGCTCGCAAATTTTACAGTGAATAAGGAATAGAGTAACCATTGACCGGTGATGTAGGGTAGTGAAGTAGAATTGATAAACTAGTGTTGTTGGCTGAAATAAAATGAGTCCGGGCGCGGCAGGGTAGCGGAATGATGCGCAAGGAGACAGCCGGCTCTCCCGGCGGGACGGAGGTGGCCCTGGACTCCGCGGACTGCCTGACCCTGCAGCAGATCCTGCAGGCCTTCAACTCGCAGATACGGGAGGAGCACGCGTGGGCGCTGTTCTACCAGGCCTCTCGCTGCTTCCAGAAGTGCCTCGACGAGGGGACCGCGTATTATTTGCCGACGGAGTTGTCGCATGTAATTCTGCATAAGGATGGGAATGTGCATCCTAGGACGCTGTTGCATACTGGAGGTAAGTTGATCTAAGGCTCTATAGATTTATTGGGCGTATTCTGACTCTACTCAGGCTTATGACCATAGATAAAATGAATAAGACGAGATATGGCAAGGGGGCGTGGTTCCTGAGAACTCTTCTGGCGTTAAATACACCTGAGAACCGTTTTTGTCTTGAGTCGAATGTCGTCCAACGATCGCTTCACCGCTCTCGATTTTTAACAAAATGCCGTGTTGTTCAGTGGTTGTTTGCAAAAAATCAAGCAAAAAAGTGAATCATACAAAATATGGCATCTCATTTCACACTTAAGTACAAGCTATTGTTGTTATTTTCCATAAAAAACAAGAAAACATTATTTTGTATATTTACATTATGCTAAAAATGTGCTAAATTGAGAAGTTTATATCTCATTATGAACAAAATCCATTGCTTGCTTAGTAGAAATCAATCATTGAATCGGTCGGTCTTAGGACGCAATGGACTTGTACTATATAAATATATTCCTTCACTAAGACGTTAGACTCACGGTATGGACGCCGATCGGGTGGTCGTGGTCGTAGAGATGTCATGATGTTAGCTAAGTACATTGTTATCGATATTTTAACGACCAAACGATGATTTTTGATACAGTTATTATTAATTAACCCCCGAAGCAAAAACGACGGGGTGTTATAAGTTTGACGTGTCTGTGTGTGTGTGTGTGTGTGTGTGTGCGTGTGTCTGTCTGTTCCCCTGTGGAGCTCAAACGGGTGGACCGATTTAAATGCGTTTTTTTTGTTTGAAAGGTGAATTAGTCGAGAGTGTTGTTAGCTATGTTTGAAGAAAATCAGTCCAAGATGGCCGCCGCTACAAAATGGCGGATTACATATTTTTTTACAACCCCCTTAATATGGGTATCAAATGAAAGGGCTTGACTAGTAGAATAGCACTATGCAAATACAAGATTGCACCACCACCACAGAATTTTGGGTAAAAAGAAACCCAGCCCCTCATTTTTATTTCGAAATTAATTTATTTGAATCGTTATATCTCAAAAACGGTGGCTCTTAGGAAAAAAAGTATACAGACATTTTTTATAGATAATTATCTGATCTACAATTTTGTGTAAAATAATTTTATGATAAGACTTACCGTTTTGCTGAAAAATTTCCCGTGAAAACTTTGACACCGAGTAATTTTTTTCCAGGTGTCGGATCGATGAGGACTTTTCACATTTCATTTATAATAGTGTTTTGAACAATCCTACCAATTTTCAGCCAGGTGTGAATATTGTAATCTTGGAAGTCTAAATTGATCGTATTATATAAGTAGGTATTTTTTATATCGTATTATTTTTGATTCATAATAATAATAATATATCGCTTTTCTTAATATATAAGTCATTGTCAAAACCCAAATAGTAAAAAAATTAAGAATCGATAACTTTACATTTTAGTCAATCACTAAAGTTTTAATGGCTTTTACTCAACATTTTTATTTACTCATCAGTGCATACATACCAGCACTTTTATTTAATTTTATAATTACCTTTTTTAATTTTCTTTTTGCGAATAAACAAAATAACGAGTATCTATCGATATCGATAGACAATTCAATGAGTAGCAATACAGCGCCATCTATGGTCAAGTAGCGGAATTAATTGGACAATCGAATCTAGTGTGACTATAGCTCATAAATACATTCTTCCGTTAAAGCAAAATAAATCTTATTTCTACAAAATCAGGGTTTGTTTCCAAATCTGTGAGTTCTGTGAAGTAGGCTAGTTTTGACTAAACTTAAAACGACAAATCAAACGATTTGTTTCTTTGTAGTGCAATATAGATTAACGGTATATTTGTGTGAGTTTGGCGACAGCGGTTCCTATAGTAGTTTTGGTGCATTTCACTTCCCCTGCTTATGACAGTGTTATTATAAAACGGGGTATAAATAGGTAGGTACATACGTCCCTGACATAAATGAGTCTCGTTTTAACCCTGTTTCGAGTCTCATGGAGTCAAAAGAACGCTATACTATAGGTACCTGTGATAGGTAGGTACATCTTAAAAATTAAGTACAGTTCCACCTTAATGGTACGTACCTATTACGAGTTTTACTGAAATCGTTATCATTGATGATAGATATTTCGACGCCATATGTACCTACTCATAGGTAGGTATGTACCCACCTACTTCATAACAAATTCATTATCAAGATCACAGATTAGATTTATTATTATACCTATCTACTTACCTACCTTCTAAGATTCGCAACCTCTTCTGAATTTACGCCTAGGTACCTAGCTAGTAACTAAGTAATTCATGTTGAAGACGGCCACTATATTGACGTGATTTTTAGGGTTCCGTACCTCAAAGGAAAAAAGGAATCCTTATAGAATCACTTTGTTGTCTGTCTGTCTGTCTGTAGGTAGGTATTAAACAAGTAAAGTCGAAAGAAGTCAAAATGTCGTAAAATCCAGTCCCCCCCAATCTCCGAAGTTTACCAATCGAAAAATCTGAAATAATTACTTACAATTAGAAAATGTAAGTATAGGCATTTTAAAAACCAACGCTCTAACTATAGTAGTTTTTTTATACAAGCGGATGTCCGCGACTTTGTCTGCGTGATTTAAATGCTAGATTGTAAATATCTGCCAGTGAAAGTCCCATCAAAATCGATCCAGCCTTTCGGAGATTAACCGGAACAAATAGACAAAAGACAAATACAACGCACGCCAGCTTAAGATGATAATAAACCATACGTTTGAAGGTTCCTGTACAATCCCGGTTCCAAGTTATATGGAATACTGAGGGTTGTGATGGCTGTAATTTCTGAACTACAAAACCGAACACTTTGAAATATTTACGGGATAATCTTTAAAGTATCTCCTATCTAACAAAAAAGAATTAATGAAATCGGATTGCGCGTTAATGAATTACAGCTAAGTACACATTTTGACTTTCATCCCCTCTCCCAAGGGAACCATGCTGAATTTCGGGATAAAAAGTATCCCATATGTTACTTCGTAGTATGAACTTAAATCATGCTAAGTTGCATTTCAATCCATTCGGTAGTTTTTGTGTGATGCGCGCATAAACATACAGACAAACAGATAAACAGACAATAATTTCAAAAAATGCTTTTTTACGTTCTATTACTTATCCCTTACATCTCCCAGTTATTTTTTGGCAAAAATCTTTAATGTACAGACACGGCAGGTCTATGATTTCACAAACAAACAGTTAGTTTCACGCGGACGAAGTCGCGATCAAAAGTTAGAAAAATGTAATTATCATTATTCGATACCGCAATTAAATTTATAAGTAGGTTATACTCCGTGAAATATGAATTCGACACTTTTGCCAAATAAGCAAATCCACTGACATTACCTAGGCACATAGGTAGTAGTTAGCAACTAATATGACCTTGTGAAAGGTTATCAATGTTAAACATATTCAGTGTTAAAAACTACGGAGCTTATCAACTAACTCATTAAAAATCGCTCATTTAAAATGCTGCTGGCTTACGTCAGGTAGGTAGGTAGTTTAGTCGGACTGAAATCGATTTTCACCAAACACCTTGCATGCCGGAGTTTTTTGGCCAATTTTCTACTTAATTTTTTCATGCTGTCGAAAATAGCCTAGCCGATGATTTTTAAATTTCTACCCTCCCCTTGCATCCAATTCTTCATCTAAATACCTATTAAGGAAAAGGACACAGATCAGTAAACCTAAGGTTACTGGTCTGTGGGAAAAGGTGACTGACTGACTGATCTATCAACGCACAGCTCAAACCACAGGACGGATTGTCCTTAAATTTGGCATGCAGATAGCTAGTATGACGTAGACATCCGCTAAAAAGGATTTTTTTTTAAATTCAACCCCTAAGAGGGTTAAATCATCATCATCGTCATCATCATGATCAACCCATTACCGGCTCACTACAGAGCACGGGTCTCCTCTCAGAGTGAGAAGGGTTTTGGCCATAGTCTACCACGCTGGCCAAGCGGATTGGCAGACTTCACACACCTTTGAGAACGTTATGGAGAACTCTCAGGCATGCAGGTTTCCTCACGATGTTTTCCTTCACCGTTAAAACAAGTGATATTTAAATACTTAAAATGCACATAACTCCGAAAAGTTAGAGGTGCGTGCCCGGGATCGAACCCACGACCTCCGATTAGAAGTCGATCGTCCTAACCACTAGGCTATCACACTTAGAGGGTTAAATAGGGGTTGAAAATTTGTATGAGATATATGAAGCCACGCGGAGGAAGTCGCGGGCATCAAGGTCGTAATCACAGATCGTAATGAGTTTCTCAGAAGCCGAATGTAGATTTAGTAAGTTTCTGTTGGTGGAGTGACGCGGGTATCTATTAAACCCAGTCTTCGTCTCGACGTACCGACGTTGCTTATCAGTTCTCTTCCTCGATCAATAATACGTTATCTCTATTTAACGACACAATCAGCCATTGGGAAGACATAAGCAGGGTATACCAGCTATTACCTACTAACTAAATATCTACTACGCAGTCTATTTATACTAAAACATGAAACATCTTTAAGAACTCAGTAACATCGTATTGTGATTCAACATCCACGCGTGGTGCGGAGGCGAAGCATCTTTTATTGTATACTAGCTTTTGCCTGCGGCTTCGCCCGCGAAAATTTCGGTTTTTCACAAATCCTGAGGGAATCGTGGATTTCCGGTTTCCGTTCCCGCTCCCTTTACCGACCTTTATACCTACCTACTTTCAAGGAAGTTTGCTATAGTAATCTACCTTATAGCTGTAGCTGTAGATTTCGGTTTTTACAAAATCTAGTGGAAACTGTGGATTGTTCCAGGATAAAAATAATAGTAGCCTATGTGTGAAGTCAGTCATTTCAGCCAAATCGGTTCATCAATAGTTGCGGCGTTATAGAGTAACAAACATGTACATGACATATACATTACACACAAACTTTTGTCTTTATAATAATATTAGTGTGATAAACTCAAACTCAGCTTTATTTTCTTGATAAAAAGGTGACGACTCAAACGAGGTTCGCCTAGTCGTATCCTCTGTTTTTAACCGACTTCAAAAAAAGAGGTTTGCTTTCGCCTTACCACAGAGGCAAAAAGTACAAGTGGACCCTTATAAAACTTGATAGAAAGTCGTCAACTTTATTAATTAACTACAAAATAAAGCATTTTCTATATAAATAATTATCCCATTAGTTTCAAGTAAACTAACAACATTCTTGTCGCTAAATAAAATGTCCAAGAATGACAAAATTTCTCATAAAGTTGGATGGGTAGATTGGGTAGGTAGGTACTTATCATAATTTCTGTATCTAGGCGGGTGACAGCAATCCTCAGCGACTATCGATTGTTATATTTACGGATGCATTTCGGCCGAACAGCTTTGTATATTCCTATATGCATTTTTATTGTAGCACTGACCCATTTTATGATGAATTGATAGTATGTAGGACCTACCTACTGTTATTCACGCCGTGATATCACAGGCGCACAAATATTTCCAACGGATTAGGTAGGTACATCACGAATCTAGCATATTAAGTAACAATGATTGCGACGATCATTTTTTTTTTATTTGAGATTTGCATTTTTTACATAAGATTTACAACAAAATGATAAAAGAAAACAATAAAAATCCACTTATTGTCTAATACAATCGAAGCACCATAGGTCAGTGTGTAAAATAAATAAAATAAATAAAACATAATAATATATGAAATACATAAATCCGAGACAATCCTTTAAATAGTTAAAGGCTTCTCATTAAGAGCTAAGTATAGACTTAAAAAGATTAAAAAAAACTTATAATTTATCTTCGCGACCCGCTTTTCAGCCGTTTCCGCCTCGTCGCCTTTTTGTACCACCCGTGTTAAAGTGTTGAATTGTTCATACTGTAAAATTCACACGTTCAAAAAGCAGACACTTAAACGCAATCATGTTATGAGATCGGAGAATCTTCCACGTCGTTATTTTTAAACGAACGTTACTTCGGAAATATTTCCATCGTTCGAGGTTCCACAACGATTCGCTAGAAAGTAAGTCATTTTATCTATGGTAAGTATATACCGTCTACTTCCCTTAGACACATAGCATACCCTTTTCTTAACTTGGTACACCGTACATGCGCAACGTTTTTTGTTTTAACAACTCAAACTCAGCCTATGGCATAGCGGCAGAGACTCAAATGGCGCGACTCGAATTTCACTGCACGATAAACTAAATAAGGCTGAGTTTGAGTTGTTATCTTTTTCATCACAACTCAAACTCCGCGCCTGGGCTCCAGTCGTGGGCGATGGACGGATTTAGTTGCAATGTTTAACTAAGTCCGTAACTGATTGGGTGTCCAAACTTGGAGGTACTAATTCGGCCGTTCACTTTTCCTCCTTGCCTCCGAGACAACTATAAAGAAAGCCTCCACTCTAATCAATCAACAGTGTATATGGTCACGTAAAATGTCCGAAATGTGTATCGAATCGGTTAATGTGTTCGACGCAGTAGCGCTGCGCTATTTTAATTCGAGATTTAAATTTGCATGTTGATGAACTCTGAACGGCAACGGGTTACGGGCATGGAAATGGAAATAGTGTACACAATCGTGTTGCTGGTACGCTCGTGTACACAAGTATCGCATAAGCTAGGCGAGGACCGAGACATTCGCTGCATGGAATAACGAATTTTTTGCAACTGACTGGTGGATGTGGGCGAGTTTTCAGTTTTGTCAAAAAACTAGCGATCCGCCCCGGCTTTGCACGGGTGGTAATTACCCGCTACTGTACCGCCGTACATTGTTTGTTATAATTATTTCAAAGGGATTAGGCAATGTTTTCGATTCAAGCTCCCAGGCGGCTTGATTTTTTTCCGACATTTTCAACAATTAACGTCATATTTCAACCAATTTACACAAAACCTTAACAAACAATACAAAAACCTTCCTCATGCATCACTCAATGTATTGGTGCAAAACCGCCTGAAAATCCGCTTAGTAGGTAGTTTCTGTGTAAAGATTTCCATTTCTGAGTTTATCGCGAACAAACAGACAGACGCGGCGGCGGACTTTGTTGTTATGTAATGTAGTGATACCTACTACTCAGGCGTATCTATTTCTACGTCACAGGCGAGGATTGTACTTTGTAGGGGAAAAAGATATTACATATACATAAAATACTCGTACTTACTTATATATATTTAATTTGTCTCTTCAGATTTGGTTCAAACGAAAAAGTATTTTATTTTCATTTAATTTAAATATTAATTTTAACTCAAAAGAAAGCATTTTTTTGTTACGCATTTGTAATTTTACTCTGCTAACTGGTTAACTAACCTCAATTCGTTGTATTAATTATAATAAATAATATTATGATTTCACATTGCAGTTCAGTATACAACTGTACATTGAACTTTACGCACTTGTTATTGTTCTGTCACCTTTCATGTTTTCTCTCTGATCGTAGCACTAGAAATTGCCTTAGTTCCGGAAGAAACTCGAATGCACTTTTTATACAGATGCAATATTTTTATTGATCCGGTGATTTTACATTGGTATTTTTCTCATACCTACTTTTTCTTGTACTTACTATGTATTCTGTGCACAATACACATACGCTGCTACGTTACCTTTACAAATAGTTGCATATACTTATGTAATACCTACGCGTCGTAATTAAATCTTCTGTTATTTTTATTTTACTTTTCTATTTTATTTTCATTTAAATTATATTGCCATTCTATTAAAATAACTCTTCTTCGAAACGCATATGAATAAATAAATAATTATTATTCAACGTTAATGCTCAAATGTTAACCATAAATAAATAAATAATAACATAAAGCATTCATATACAATTTAAATGGCACGAAATAATGCAGCAAAACACCACTCACCAAACAAAATATTTTGGTTATAGGTAGTCATACTTACTTAACTTGTTTAGTAAATAAGTAAGTGATTGTTACACTTATTATTCAGTTCACTAAAATTTCTCCGATTTCCCATTTAACGGCTTCCTGCCAAATGTAAATCTCAGTGCCATAACCATAACTCTCTCTCCCCAATAAGTCTGGCATTCCGTAAATTCTTTCCCAGCAAAAAATCGCACGCGGGTTCTTTGATGACGGAAAAATAAAATAAATTACATAGAAATCCCCTTTTATGGGCTATTATTGATAAATATAAAATTGCCATTCAAAGCGTGGCTTCCGTTAAAAAAAAAACCATAAAATACAGACCACAATAGGTCCGAGTTCTTTTTTTCTTGTATTTATAGATTTCAAACTGGTTACACTTTCGGATATTGTATACCTTTTCAATCTACCAGCTACCTACCTACCTGTCAAACGCGTACGTGGTTTCTTAGAAAAAGCGGTCAAAGGTGTGCAGGTAGTTTAAGAAGATACAGGCTATAGTAATAATTGCTTTTCTAAGCTTCCTTTTTTGAATAGTTCCGAGTCTCATGGGAAAAAATTTAAGAATGGATCCACTTAATATATTGTATCTTTCAGAATCAGTTCTAATTTTGGTCATTGCATAAACAAGCGATCAAAGGAGCTTAGATTCAAAATCGTGAAAATCACATGCGAAATCCCTTCAAAATCGATTAAACCATTCTAAAGATTAGTCCGGTACAGACGAACAGACAATTTTTTTTAAAACGTACACCTATCTATGGGTTATGCTTATGTTTTAATGGTTAATCATAATAAACCAAGGCAAAGAAAAGATAGTTATTTCGAAATCACAGACAGACACCTTTTTAACCGACTTCAAAAAAAGGAGGTTCTGTATTCGACCCGTATGTATGTATGTAAGTATGTATGTAAGTATGTATGTAAGTATGTATGTAAGTATGTATGTATGTATGTAAGTATGTTCGCGATTATCTCCGCAACTAATGAACCGATTTTGATGATTGTTTCACTATCGTTATCTACATACTTTCAAGAAGGTTTTAGTATATAACACATCGAGTTATCATTCTTACGTACGAAGTTATAAGCATAAATGTACATATATGTCACTAATATGTTCTCTGAGATTGCCAGACCTATTGCTGAAGTCTGATATATAGCTATTCTGTCCAAAGACTTCACTCTGCTACGCCTACGTAGTACGTAACATTGACCTTTTGCAAAAAGTTTTGGGCCGAAGTCAGTACAGTTGCATATAGAGTGATTCCTTGGAGTTTGTGCATGGTTACGTGTATTTCCATTCTATACAAAGCCAAACCGCAAGGGTGTGAAACTAGTCGCGTATAGATTGTAAATTACGGTCTATCCAAATTATACAAGAGTTGTACGCATACAAACTAATCTTGTATAGATCAGAAGTTAGGTTAGGTTGGGTTAGAACATAATAAAACCACTCACCTATAGTATGACACATAAAATGTATATGTCACAGGATATTTAATAATAATTAATAATATATATGTCATAATCTATTTTACATAGTTCTCATTTATATTATTATGATTATTGCCTAATATAAAGAAAACAAATCACTAAAAAGCATCAAATAATTTTTTTCAAAGAAAAATGAACCGACTTCAAACGAATCGAACCAAAAAGTTTAAAATAATTTTTTATTCATTTAGATTGAAGATTAAACTACCTAACTCAAATGATATATAATTTTTTGAAGTCGGCGCCAAACCACATTCAATTCGTGTAAGTAAAATCAGAATATCCACTTTTGAATGCGAGCGCGGTGAACCTAGTCGCGGAGGACCCTGGGACCCGGGGGGCACATTTTCAACTTGAAGTGAACTTGAAGTCATTTGGCGTCGACTTCAAAAAATTATATATCATTTGAGTTAGGTAGTTTATAGTCTGTTCGTTTTCTTACGGTCACCTTTGATCGCGCCGCCTCGGCACGCGTGACGTCTTTTCAAAGGGACCGCCTGCGACTTCAAAAGATGCCGCGTGGGGTGTACAGGTATAAAAAAAAAAGTCTGTTCATTTTCTTACGGTCGCCCTTTGTGTCTGGCCGCCTCGGCCGCGCGGTGTTTTACCAAAGACGCCGCCGCGACTTCAAAGCATGCCGCGCGGCGTGTACAGGCACAAGGGGTTTTGGCGTTTTATACCTACTCAAATTTTTTAATTAAAATTCTCTTTCCTTTTTATATTTTTTTATATTCGTATTTTATTACAATATAACCATAAACATAAAATATAATATTATCATGAACACGGGTCTTCTCTCAAAATGAGAAGGATTTTAACCATAGTCTACCACGCTGGCCAAGTGCGGATTGGCAGACTATTCGGAGATTCTGTTAGAATAGAAAAAAAATTACAAACAGAAAAAAAGTAATAAAAATAAAAGCAGAATACTAAAAGCACCTGCGCCTGTACCGACACTAAGTTACCGAACGAACTATACAAGGGGTTTTGGCGTTTTATACTTACTCATATTTTTATATTAAAATTCTCTTTCCTTTTTATATTTTTTTATATTCGTATTTTATTACAATATAACCATAAACATAAAATATAATATTATCATGAACACGGGTCTTCTCTCAAAATGAGAAGGATTTTAACCATAGTCTACCACGCTGGCCAAGTGTGGATTGGCAGACTATTCGGAGATTCTGTTAGAAGAGAAAAAAATTACAAACAGAAAAAAAGTAATAAAAATAAAATCAGAATACTAAGAGCACCTGCGCCTGTACCGACACTAAGTTACCGAACGAACTATAATCGTCAATCTAAATGAATAAAAAATTATTTTAAACTTTTTAGTTCGATTCGTTTAAAGTCGGTTCATTTTTCTTTGAAAAAAATTATTTAGTATAGATTTACTTGATGCATATTTCGGGATCTCTTTGTTCGGAAATCTTTCTTATTTTGCGATGCGATGTCTTAAATCTTGATTAGGACTAAAATCCTTACACACATCATACCTACTGATTTTTTGCATGATTATATCTTAATAATACCACACGAAATAATACTCCGTCATTATTTATATTATTTTTACTTTTATTAGCTAAAGTACATACTACATATGTTACATTATAGAATACCATTACCCATTAAGAACTGCTTCGGCAGCCAGCTGTTGCGACAAAAATAGCCCATAGACACGTGTATGACGGGTTCCATTAATACATGACGTTGGCGTCACTGTGGCTTGGCTATACAAGGGTGGGTCCTTGCAGCTTGAAGGTCGACCGATCGATATCCTCGCAACTATGGACTCCTTCGTTGCTGTTACCGCTTACGCCACATACAGTCTATAAATAGGGTTAGTAACTGTACAGAAATACATTTAAAAGTTTAAAATAGCGTAAAATTTACAGGAATTGAATAATAAACCCATTTCGTCTTCCAGTTTCTATGTCATTTTAGGCATTTTAAACGTGTCTCTCCGTAGTTAAATTTTTGGGTCAGTAAAATTTGATCCGACTGAATCGGGATTCGATCTTTTGGATTTTGGAGGACTTGTTGAATGTTTCCCAGTTGTTAATAAACGGGTAAAAATAAATTGTTTTCGTTGACATTCATAAAATTAACTATAAAATACCTGTTAATGAAAATTCCACGCTAACGAAGAAGTAAAAGTAAATAAAAGTAAGTACTTACTTTACCTCTTAACATGTTATATAGATAAAAAATCTAATTGGTAGTCTTCCATTAATTCCGACAAAAATGTTGATTACATTTTATCAACATTTTTAAACAAAGGTCGTCCTGTTTATACGCAAAGTAATTTACTGTTATGGCAACGTTCAAACCATGTTTGTTAAAACACGCAAACAAAAAAGTAAAGATGTTCGCGCGGTGCCACATGCCCGGCGCCCGGTGCGGTTTATGCAACATTCTTGTATAGAATGCGCTGCGTTGGCACGCGACAGCGCGGTCCCGTGGACACCTTTGGCCGATTATTGTTACTTGGCTTGGGAACCTTGGGACTTGGCTACTAACTCCACGCAGACGAAGTTGGTTGCCTATATAGATAAAAATGAATGTTTGTCTGTATGTTCTGTATGCACTGCTCACTATTCATCCGTTTATAACGAAACTTTGGTGAATTGTTCTGCAGCATACGTCCGCCCACGGTTTCTGGTTCACGGTTTACGGTTTCTGGCCTAAAAAATCTATATAGAAATCAATGTTTATATGTATGTCCTCTATGCGTTCCTAAACCATATTTTGCGTGGCATTGCAACATTTCGCTTGATATACAAGCGAAACGGATCCTTCATTTATTTATTATCCTCCATTTTTCTATTATGTACCAAAAACTCATTTTCTGAACAAAATTCTGAACAAAGTATTGCACACCGTTTAAGTCTTCCTGCCCAGTTTTGTTTTAAGAAAAGATTTCCCCTATCTTTGTAATATGGTTTTTATGTTTTTTACTAACTGTACTACATATTTAATGCGAAGCCGTCTAGGAGCAGTGTTTTATTTAATGCAATAAAAAATCGTTAAGATATTGAATTAATTTTAAAGTCGTCTACATTAAAGTATCGAAATGCGTATTGTACAAAAATCTTTCAATCCATTTTTATGAATTTCCTCCAAATGCGATTAATAAATCGCTATCTCGAATTATCTGTGACGCATTCTGTCAACTTTGCATGTGTTTTCTTTCTATTTGTTGTTATCGATAGATAAGAAATGAACGACCTTTGTTTCGATAAAATTTGAAGGTACCTACCTACTAAAGAAATTGATAATTAATAAGTGGAGAGTAAAAGTTTAAAGTGAAAAATTGAGTGATTTATTTGATCTTTACTATAATTATTATTATTTAAAACGCATTGGGCAACTAGTTCGTCGACCCGCACCACAGGTTATGCAACTTCTGTTTACAATAATGAGGCATTTATATTATAAATTGATGAGCCACAGCTCTAGCCGAATGTAATGACTTATGGCCCGAGTGATAATACTGACGTTTTTATAAGTGTCGTATAGATACATACAAATTATTTTACTACAGTACGCTGGGCGCCTTTTGTAAATTGCTTAGAAAGTAGGTAACCGGCGGGATCCGTATGCGATTTATTTGAAAATGATAAGTGAAGTGATGCGTTTTAAATCGAGATTTAAGTAAGTCTAGGCCAGGGACTGAATAACCGGAATTTAATGGTAGTTTTATTTAGCGGTAATGGGCCTACCCTTTTAATAAAAGTACCGAATTGTTTAAATACCTATAATTTCGGTACCGCTTCATTTCGGTACCTCTTTATTTCTGTACCTTTATATTTCAGTTTACCGGTACCGAAATAAAATTTCGGTACCGAAATAAAATTTCGGTACCGCTATTTATATCGATATTTTTATCTAATAAGGCTTTACTTTGATGTGCCGTTGAATGAATCCCACCACTTCGGCATTCTATATTCTTTAATATTCTTATTTTTAGATTAAAATTAGCATTTGGAATTTCTTAAAATCCTTACGTTTTAACAAACACAGGAACCGACGGGAAGCGGGGGACGCGCGGCGCGCGGCACGTGGTCAAATTCTTCACCCCCGCGCGCGCACCTTTTCGTATTTTTTCGGTACCGAAATCGCAAAGCGGTTAAATAAAGGTATCTTTTATAAAGGTTGAGATTTCGGTACCTATTTTGTACCGGTATGATAACGGTGGTATGTACCGGTATGCTCTACCGCTTTCAGTCCCTGGTCTAGGCATGGAAAAAAAAAGGAGTCGGTAATTAAGTGAGACATTTCTTATTTAATTTGATAAAAATAAGTAGAAAATGTTAAACTTGCATAAGAATTCAGTAAACGTTGAGTAAACGGTATGTTCTTATTTAAGCAATCCTCGCCCAAAATCTATCATATTAGTGGGCTAAAAATAGGTAGACGAGAAAGGGCAGCTTAAGGTATAGGGGAGGAAAGAAAAGTAGATAGTAATAGCACAGGTGAAGATACATTCATAAAATTAGAAGACGGAACTCTAAATACCAAAGCGATTTTAATGACCGCATTTCTTTCTCGTACGTCGTTTGTAATTTCATTCGGAGAATGATCATGATGTTTTCATTGTGAATTATTATCGATGTTGCGCTCTCTGCGGTGTGGTGTGTAATAAACAAAATTATGTCATCAATCAGTAACGTTGCTTTCGCCGGTTATTATAATTTGATTTACACATTTTTTAAGCGAGTAACGAATAGCAGTAGCTGCACATTTTGACGTATAACAGTATCAATCGCGTATCAATCGGGAAGATTTTTAGACGGCCTTTGGGGGTACTTATAAAACTAAGTATACATCGACTATATAGGTACCGACGAAACGCACTTTTTTGAGGACAACATAATCGTTTCTAATAAAATATAATTCAAACTTGTTGATTAGAATAGATTAGGATAAAAAATATTGTTATTGAAATAAACATTTACAAGTGCTTTCGTCTAGTAAATTTGCCACTGGTTCGGAATGCCGTTCCAATGGAGAAGAACTAGCAAGAATCTCCGCGTTCTTGCTCTTTTTGTTGTTGGATTCCATGATTGCATTAGATATTGTCAGAGATGTTGTTGAGATTCTGATATTACTTGTTCTTCACTAATTTTCAAATCGTTGATTTCATTTACAACATACGATCTTTTGATGATTTTACAGAGCACTTCAAAAGGCCAATTCTGAGGTTTGCAATCTTTGCAGTTACACCGTTTATTTTTCGGACCACAAAGCGTAATTTTTGGACGCAACCTTCTTATTTCAACTATGTGGACATGATTTTATTTTAAAGTAGGTAGTAGGTACCTGTTCTCATAATATTTATAGAGCGATGATAGTTTCAGAAGAAATCATCGATTTCGTAACTCTAATGCAATATAAAGACTATGAACATATATACGTACCTATATGTCACGTTTAGCTTCTCGATTCGTGTTGATTTTATCTTTATATTCCTTCTCAATAACGTGTTAATCGAAGTCGTGGGAATATTTAAGCAGTTTCATATATCACATTGTAAAGTCGACAAGTATTAGGTGCAGTGATAGCGGTTTTGTTTAACTACTGTTTGCATCTGATTTAAATTTAGTAAATAATCTCTTATCAAAAATATTCAGCTTATGCAGGTTTGCTCCAGATTTTTTTTTCTGAATGAATGAATGAATAAAAAAAATTCAGGGCAGATTCCCTAAACTTCAAGACGAAACTGTAAATAAGTGAATAGTTAGAGAATCATGAAGATTGAATAGTTAAGACTTAAGAGAATAGGTTCTGTCGATAAATGCTCGCGTTAGCAATGTAAGTCTAGGTAGGTAATGGAGAATTTAATTCTAGGATCTGAAACTCCGTACGAATAATCTACGTCTCTAATTTCAATATTCTAAAATATAGGATGTTTGCAATTTTTTGGCGTTATTAAAAATAACGTGTGTAGTGTGTACAAAGTCCAAAAATCACTATGTGTTAACATTTTTTATTTACGAATGTAAATTAGATTTAGAAAACGACTCTTAAGTCGTAACTGTATGTGCAAGATTAGAATAGAAAAGATTTAGCGGTTTTTTATTGCACACATAAATGCACTAATGAATTCTCTTATGTTCTTATGTTTTTTAAAGATTTCGATTACTTGATTTCTAATCTTCTCTTTGATACTTTCTCTCATTTTCTTAAATTGATGTGCTATTTTCCTAAATAACGAGCAACTATATTTACCGCGTAAATAATTACTTTACCATTTCCTTAGTTTTATTTTGAAGTTTTTGATATTGTTTTTCTTTATTAGTAAAGTCTAGTCGGACTAAGGTTATAAGATAAGCAGAGTTGCCTACGTCGTCTCTCTGCTCTATTTTTTATCTGTGGTGTGAACTGTCACATTGACTTTGATATAAGTACATACTCTGATTACGTAATACGCGCTAAGAATTGTGAATATGAAAAGATTAAATTATAAGTTATTAAAAGTTTGAATAATTGTGTTTAAATCTAATTCCTTACTTTTTTTTACTATTCACTTACGGCTAAAATGTTGTGCAAAGTCCTCTCTTTTTCAAATTTCAAATCAGGAAAAGTAGCGGTTCCTTTTGATTACTTAAGTATTAAAATATTTTTATGTGGTCTTATCAGTAGGTATCAGCCTTGAAAGGCCTCATCTCTATTTACTAGTTAAATCGATAGTTTATAAAAAAATACTTATCTTCATTTCAATGTATTTTAACATCTCGATTGGTTTTCGCGTTATCTTTTCACCTTGTCTGAGGTTATATTGATGTGACGGTTTGCAAATCATGTGAGATTTCCGTGCGTTATCAAATTCGGGTGACCAAATGTTGATAAGAGTATGAGCGCGAGGCCGGGGGAAAGTTTTTCAGTTATTTCACGTAAACAATTCGTCTTAGGCCTAGGCCGCACTGCGAAATTTATTCGCGCGAATTTTTTCGCAAAATTCTGTGACATATAGGAATGTATGAAGCTGCACGCACATGCTATTTAAAATTCGCGAGAAAAATATATTAAAATGCGGAATATAAACCGCGCGAATAATTTTCGCAGTGCGGCCCCGCTCTTAGGACGATGCCACACGGCGGCGCCTAGTGATGTCATCGGATTGTATACCTATGTGAACGTGCACCTTACCGTATACAAAATACATGCAGAAACATTTATTCTGTCAAGTAAATTTTAATTCCCTTTAGGACGTTTTGAATGACGAAAGATTTTTATCAAATATCAGTCCCAGTCTTAATCTTGATTTCCACTTTATTTCCACACTACTTTTACACACAAATATTTGTGTGTAAAAGTAGAACTGGGCTTAACTTCACTTACCTTTTTTGTACGAATCTGAAATTCCGATACATGGTTGTATACAAAATGAAATCTTAAAATACAAAAATAAGTAGGTATAGATATCGATCTAATTTCGCTGATTAAAATAGCTGTGTGCGATAAGTGGGTGAGTATTTAAATCATAACGCTATCACAATCAACTCGCTAGCCTGTTGCATCAGTGATCTGTCCTTGCGTTGGTGTCATATTCACTCGCTCATGACAATCAGCCTTGAGTATGGCAAACTAGTGCGTATCGTGTTCGTGTGTTATCTATGTTTGTAAGTAGATATGTGCGTATTAATGCTTACGCAGCCCACGTCGGTGTCGTTTCCGGGATTTTCTAGTTTTAACTTCAGGATTGAGCTAGGTATGTCGTGGAAAGATTTTAATGTCTTTTCAGGTACAACTGTTCTGCGAATTTAGTGTAACACACGTACACATATATCTACTTGACTTTAATACAGTGAGCATTAGGTACTCCCATACACAGTAATAGCAGTATGAAGCCAAAATTGCGCAATCTGTGCTTGGGTGCAAAGTATCTTTTCGCTCTGTTAAGCAGTCCGAGCATTGTAGAAGCTAATTTGGCTTTTCCTTCCAAGTGGTCGCGGAACTGGACTTCGTTCGATATGTTGACGCCAAGGATCTGAAAGAGAATAGGGGTGTGGTAAATTGGGGTTTTTAGCGGTAAACGCGCAAATCTGTTTCTTTGAGTGGTTAAGGTGGACAATATTTTGTGAACCCCAGTGAGATAACTGTTCGAGAAATGACTCGATATCAGACACAAGTTTGGTTCTACATTCCTCCAGCTAAACATGCGTATGCTATGCACAAGTAAGCTGTGCTCAAGTAAATTGTACACGGCCCTTACAGAGGGCATCACACGTTCCATCATCCGCATAGCAATGTTGTAATGGACAATATTATTCTTATTATGATATAAGGAGTAAGGACATCGTGTTTTAGTAGGGTTTCCCACTTTCCTGTTCCTAACCACGGTTTAAGGATGTGGTGTTGTGAATGTTTTGTACATATCTAAAAAGCCATACATTGCACCTTCACAATGAAATCTGGGTTCAATCAAAATAAGTAATTAGGTGGCTTGCTCCCGCGCAAGTCCCACTGCCGCTCGAAGCAGTCGTGATTCAGAGCATTACAATAGCTTCCTTTCTCCTATCTGGGGCGTAGGCTCGTGGCCTTGCGGGGCCGCCGCCGGCGCGGGGGCGGACGCTTTGACATTTCATACACGCATGCTCTTGCTTCTTGCGCACCTATGCACATGTGATTGTGCGGGACAAAAATAACCATACCTTTTTTGGCCACCATTTGATATCAGGATGTAGGGATGAGGAATATGGAGCGTGGACACACGATGTTGCTCCAGTGCGAGTTGGCCGGCTATTCGTATGCCCTAATGGGGTCCTAAATGGTACGTCCACTCCACAAGCTTGCAGCTTAACATGTGAATCGGGTTTGCCTTGGCTTGCAAGCGTTTGCACTTTTCAAGCGCATGCCGGCGATGCCGCTGATTGTCGTTTTTTGTCTACGAATCAAAGAAGGCTTAAAACAATGAAGCCGCCGAAAAAAAAAACTGAAAAGCGATAAATAAAATACACCTTTTCAGTCTTAATGTCTAAGCTTCTAAAGTAATGTAAGTAATTAAATTTGTATCGACGAGTGAGCGTGTAAAGCGTTCAATCAATATAGGTATTTATGAAGATATTTAAAACGTAGTCGATATCGGAAATAAATTTGATAACATTGCGGTTGGTGCGGGAAGTCACGCGGCGCCGAAAGACCGTAACGCGATGCTCACAGCTCGCTAACCAGATGAGACCGCAGAAACGGACACTGACTTGCGTGAGATATTGCGCAGAAAACATTATTTTAGGGTTCCGAGCCAACGAACACAGTAAAACAAAGAGCTATTTCAAAGTTAAAATTTTAATCGCTCTACATTTCAATGAAAAAAAAGGAAGACCTTTTTCAATTTACTTTCTGCTGAATGAAAACCCATCTCTTCTATTTCGATGTTCATTTTAATAAGCGTATAACGCTAACGTATAAAGCGTATAAAGTAATAAGTAGTAATATTAATTTTCTACACTTTCACTTAATCTTCAAAATTATACAAAAAAAAAACAGTAGGTAGCTCTTGCTTGCGAGAATTCGTATTGGGTTGGCTCAGAGAACAATTATTGAGTACAATGAGAGGCACGAAACGAAGCTGCTAGCAGCTAAAGACACAAGCGTAACCTGACACGCATCACAGACCGCAAGGGCGGTACTCACGTTTATGTACAAAGTCACCAGCAACATGTATTATACTGACCTGCCTTACGTCCAGACTGACATCTATGGTACTAATTGCAGATTTCTTACCACATGCCAAGTTTTGACTGTATGACATATGTATTGAAATCTGATTGAAAGTTGAAACCTCATAAAGATTACTTTTGGGGCATCGTGTTAATGAGCACTAATTTAATATGATCCTTCAAATTGAACCTTCATTTATCTTTTTAACCAACACTTTCGATTAATATTGTATGTCGTTAGTGCGTATACCATCGGTACTGGATGCTAATTCAAGGGATAAAAAGCCGCCAACAAATCCATAGTTATTCCACTGAGTCACGATTCATCCATAATATGGATTGTGCTGTCAATTGTCTCAATCTTTTCCGATCTCCAATAAATTGATAAAATCCGGAAAAACCAGTCAGGGGTTCATTGCTACTTCATTGAATCGAACGGAGTTGTAGTAAAGAGAGCATTTGTAAGCAAACCGCAAATACGGATATACAAGTAATATGCCAGAGAACATCCTTCGATCATAAAGTTGGCGCAGAAAAGTAGTAAGGAAGAAATCTTGGCCAAAGCGAATGGTTTGGAAATGTGCCAACATTTGTGCGGATATATTATGCGGAAATTTAATAGCCATGTAACTAAATAAACTTCCATAAAGAAGGTAATCACACATATTGTAGAACAAGACAAGATCAAGGGTCACGCTCAAGCTCAAAGCTCTCAACCTTTGGAAGGCGTTATACTATGGATGCTGTCTGCTCCACCCAGAATAAAGGCTAAATAAAACAAAAATCAGCCAAGTGCGAGTCGGGCCTCGCTCTTTCAGGGTTCCGTACATAATTATGAACAATATAATATTTTGGGTCTAAGAAATATTTAATTTCCGAGCTAGACATCGCAACAAACCGTGAAAGAAAAACCCAAAAAAATGTTCGTTTATTTTGGTCACAGCTTATAAACTATTTAATAAATCGTTGTTTTCAGTATTTGTTGTTTAAATAGAGCATATAGTACATAATATACTGAAATATCATATTCCCAACTAGTTTAGTTTTTGAGATAGCCCCCGTCACAAAAATGGTCTAAAACTGACAACTTTGATGGCCTCCCATTCCCTTATTTTTTGAGATAAAAATTAAAAAAATATATATTTGTACTCTACTTAATGATCTCTAAACAATGATACCCCACAAGCTAGGGTAAAGAAAAAATTTTTTTTTCCGGCTCCTTTTTCATGTATGGGAGCCCCCCTGAAAAATAATTTAATTCAATTTCTAATTCAATATTTGATTTTGGGTTAACGTTTTACACTAAATACCAAAATTTCAGGTTTGTAACTCATTTCGTCTGCGAGCTAGAGACCTGTGACCGGCGGACAGACGGACAGACAGACAGACAGACAGACAGACAGATAGCCGAGTGACATTAATAGGGCTCCGTTTTTTACCCTTCGGGTACGGAACCCTAAAAAGTGACGCTCCATTTTTTCGAGGTCTTTTTGGTTGTTCTAATTTTTCAATGCAAGTATTTACTGTTTAATTTCAATGTCAGTTTTACAGTTTAAGTACCTAGGTATTTACTATTGTATTGCTATAGATAGACCTTGAATTTTCTGAGAGTCTTCAATTCATTGAGTAGCAAGAACAGCTCTTTTCATCGTTATGGAAGTTTTAACGTTATCCACTTTAGTCAAATGAGTCAGCTACGCAGAGTCATTCATTAAAATGTCAATGTCAAGCAAACAAACTGAACGGTCGTTACTCGTTAACGGCAGTTGAGCGCGGTGAGCTAGCGTTGCGTAAGAGGGGTTGCAATTATATTACTAGCTGATGCCTACGACTTCGCCTGTGTGGATTTAGGTTTTTTGAAAATGCCGTGATGAAAAACACTTTCGATTTTTCGGGATAAATAATATCCTCTGAGGTCTGTACTATCTCTGTATCAAATTGTATCAAATCTTCAGCGGTTTAGGCGTGAAAGCGTAACACACAAACATAATTACTTTCGCATTTAGAATTTTAGTAGAGATTTACTTACCTTGAGATTGCATTTAATACCTAGGTCTTCCACGTGCTGAACTTTGTGAATATATTCTGAAGCTGATCTCTTCAGAAGATTATTTACATAATTGACATACTTTTTAAAAAGGATTGTTGATGGCAGAAAAATCCCGGGTTTAAGAGCCCTCTCCATGGCATCGACAAATCGTCGGTGAGTGGAGTCTAAAACAGTGATTTCTGCATTTAGGGAGCGAGACGTCTTCAGTAAAGAAGAGTACTAAAAATATATACATTAATAAATAATAAATTAATTAAATAAATAAATTTTGCTTGAGATATCATGATTTTTAGTGAAAAACGGCAAAGTAAAAAGATGCAAATCTAGGTTTGGTATTTCGCCTATTTTAGCAAATATTTGGCATTTTTTTACATGAACTAAAGACATTTGTAATTATTATGAAGTAACCTATGATAAGACTTCGGTCGTTTTTCAATTTTCTAGTTTCTTATATAAGTTTATTTACGCACGAAGTTGCCCCAAAATTTGCCCAAAAATAGTGATTTTTCAAGCGTCATAACTTTCAAAATAAATATAATTTTACTAATATTTTTATTTTATGGCATAGATAATGGAGATATAAATTGATATCTGGCTTAACTTTAGACCTTTTGCGACAAATATTAGAATAATAGGCGTAATACGTTTGTATGGAGAAGCGCGTGAAGAGAGCGGCCTTAACCCAGATTTACCTATATTATTAAAATGTTATTTTTGATACATGTTTATTATATTCTAAAGATTGATAATGTTCATAATAAGAAGCAAATGTGCACAAAACGTTAGGATTTCAGATCACCGGAGATGATCAAGATGCTGTTATTGAGATGAGTGTGAAAAATAACAAAAGCATCAAACTGTTCCGATTTGTAACTTAAATTAGACACAAATAAAACTTCACTTAACATTTTCAAATAATCGTTGCACTTAACAATTTCTTAAGTAGGTATTACAAAATGAAACGAATTCAAAATTAAGCTTTTTTCCTGTACCTCAGCCAATGAACTAAAATGAGCTGGAAACATTTTTTTGCAGTCGTCATTTTAAATTAATAAACTTTACACTGGTTCGCCCGTAAAGTTATAAAGATTCTTTTCTGCGGCTGCAACCGATCAGCTTAACGCACCGTGCGTTAAGCTGATCGCATATCTGGCCATACCGAACGCACCGTACGTGCCGAATTTTTAGTACTTTATATGAAATCCTCTGCAAACTCGTACCAAATCTACAACCAAAGCATTGTATTACTTGTTCCCTTTTGGCACCCCCTCGATAGTACATACAAGTGTACCTACTACTGACCAGAAGTGCTAACATGCGTCGCACGAGAAAATTATCTCTACACTTTTTCTCGTCGAATACAATAGAATTCGACGAGAAAAAGTGTAGAGATAATTTTCTCGTGTGTCACATGTTAGCCCTGCAGGAGAACACTACGTAAATCGAGCGGGAAAAGGGGTAATTGTGATGATGACGTGATCGACACGGGAAGGGTGACGGCGTGCGATGATAACGATATAGGAGGAGTGTTCTTTACGCAGTAATCGTTAGTATTCTCCGCTTTTGGTATGACAAAGCGGAGTACGATATTCGAATTTACAATTGGTACTGAATTAAAAAATATAAATGCATTGCTTCTGGGTGCTTGCGGCGCTTTTGTTCGGATCCAAGTGAGCGTCCAGCTTTAGCACCGTGATTGATGTTCCGTAAAATTTGAACTTCAAATTTGGAATCAATGTCACTCAGCGTTAAAGTAACCGTTACGTCACTGACGCAAGCGTTTGTAATCACTGACCGTCTCGTCTCGTCGGGTTGTGTCCGACTTGACTCGTCTTGCGTAACGCTTGCTTGTCCTATGATGGAATTTATAAAGTCTTCGACTACTAAGATCTCTTAATGGAATACTCTTCTATCTGTTTCTTGTGTCTATGTTTCGCATAACAACTCCACGTAAACAAGTTTGCTAATATATAAGTTTAAAGCGTTTTTTTTTTAGATTCATAACTATAATGGTCTACTCGAATCGGCCGTGAAAAAGGTTTGGAATATTACACGCAAAGTGGTGTGGCGTATGTTCTATGTAAATTCATCGATCTGCCTGGCGATTGCAAAGGGGAATAACATTTATAAACAGAATGAAAGATAAATTCTGAATCACATTGGAAAACCAGATACAAATATTAATACTATCATCACGATGGGTTTCGTACCTACTTATGTTATCCTTTTAAAGCTAAAAGCAAAGGTCCATTAATTTTGTTATCCTATTGCATACATAAATAAATATTATCCTAGAAATTCATCCCAAGATACTTAGAAATTCTTTAGTGTCTTCATAATTGGAATGAATTTGTGGGATTCAGACCCTATCTGGGAAAGGGAATGGGATACATTTACATAGATACATATGTACCTACCCTTCTGACTGACAAACAACAACTGCCATAAACGATGGATTCGGGAGAAAATATTCCTTAAGTACCCTTGAACCTAGTGCACCACTAAGGAGTGATTTTTTGAAATTTCAATTTAGAAAACTGAAATCCACGTAGACATTATAGTTAGTACAAGCGGACACCCGCGACTTCGTTCGCGTGGATATTGGTTTTTAAAAATTCCGTGACAATAATTAAATTTTTCCTAAGCTCCTTTGAGCTCATGCCTTTCTAAAAACTGTTAAAAGTTCACTGGCGGATGTTTAGGTAGATCAAAATGTAAACATCCGCCAGTAAAAGTCCCATCAAAATAGGTCCAGCCTTTCATAGATAAGCCAGTAATCTTTAAAGTATTTCCTTTCTAACAAAAAAAGAATGAATGAAATTGGACCACCCGTTAACGAATTACAGCTAAGTACACATTTTGACTTTCATCCCCTCTCCCAAGGGAACCGTGCTGAATTTCGGGATAAAAAGTATCCTATATGTTACTCCATAGTATTAACTTAAATCATGCCGAGTTTCATTTTAATCCATTCAGTAGTTTTTACGTGATGCGCGCACAAACATACAGACAAACAGACAAACAGATAAACAGACAAACAGACAAAAATTTCAAAAATAGCTTTTTTACGTTCTATTACTTATCCCTAACATCCCCCAGTTATTATTTTGCAAAAATCTTCAATGTACAGATACGGCAATTCTACTATTTTATTATATGTAGTTAGTATAAAATAAGCGCAAACTCAATATTAATACTTCTTATTAAAGATCAATGTCTTCTTTAACAAAAAGTGAGACTACATATCTTGCTTTATTGCATACTCCGTTATAAATTCAAATTAATTCTAATACCGTAGCTATTAGCCATTCAGGGACCATAGATATCTGTCAGAATACGCATTGGTATCTGGCATCTTCGCGGCATCATTAATAATGGCAATTTCTTTCCGATCGGTCTAAACCTCAATTAGCTTAATTTTACCTGTGTTACTTTCCATTGAGTCGGAATCGAGAGGCGGGTAACGACTAACGGTCCGACGCTTTGTCTCTTAAGATGAATCGCCCTGTTACACCGGCCGGGCCCTTCGATAACGAGCAATTCACGCAACGCAACCTTGCCCGTTATGTTTCAGATGAATCTCTTTTATGTGCACTTTATTTCTATTGTTAAACATGTCGATGTCGTGTACTGAAGTAGGTGATATTAACAGTGCGCGGCCGGGATTTTATTAACTTTCCAAATGATGCAGCAAATGTGTTTCCGGAAAAAATGTTACAGTTAACAGATAATAAATACCTAATGCGAATGGAAAGATTTTTGATTATTTATAAGAGCAACAATATGTTTTATGAATTTTTGACGCTGTTGATTTAAAAAGGTGTTGAAATCTATACATATAATAAAATCGTAGAATTGCCGTATCTGTACATTAAAGATTTTTGCAAAATAATAACTGGGGGGTGTTAGGGATAAGTAATGGAACATAAAAAAGCTATTTTTGAAATTTTTGTCTGTTTGTCGGTTTGTCTGTTTGTCTGTTTGTCTGTTTATCTGTTTGTCTGTTTGTCTGTATGTTTGTGCGCGCATCACGCAAAAACTACTGAATGGATTGAAATGAAACTCGGCATACTTTAAGTACATACTACGGAGTAACATATAGGATACTTTTTATCCCGAAATTCAGCACGGTTCCCTTGGGAGAGGGGATGAAAGGCAAAATGTGTACTTAGCTGTAATTCGTTAACGGGTGGTCCGATTTCATTCATTCTTTTTTTGTTAGAAAGTAGATACTTTAAAGACTACTGGCTAATCTCCGAAAGGCTGGACCGATTTTGATGGGACTTTCACTGGCGGATGTTTACATTTTGATGTACCTAAACATGCGCCAGTGAACTTTTAACAGTTTTTAGCAAGGTTTAAGCTCAAAGGAGCATAGGAAAAACAAAATGATTCCCACGGGATTATTAAAATCAATATCCACGCGAACGAAGTCGCGGGTATCCGCTCGTATGAAATAAGTAAACGGGTTGTATAACATTCATATATTTTATTGGCGTGCAATGAAATGAAATTGTAAGTCTCATTAATTAAAAAATTACTCTTTGAATTTTAGAGAACAAATTTCAAGTTTGGAATTAGAATAATTCAAAGAACATAATTGCGATCATTGCTAACGTGGTCGCTCTTTTTATTTACATTTTTCAAATGCAAATGTCCGTTTTCTCAATAGCAGATCACTCACGATATCGTTACTGCTGTAATGAGTTAAGTGCGTTTAATAGTTCTGCCGTCAAGGTCTGACGACACGCCGTAATTACGAAATACCGACTGCCGTGACGATTCAATGTCAATGCCACTATTAACGGCTAAAGCTCGAGGCGTACTGAATATAAGAAATAAGAATATAGTTCATTACGCAATTCGTATCAAAGGAAAGCTTAAAAATTCTGTATTCAAAGTTAGTACAGTGTACACTTTTTGAATGTTAATAATTATTAGGTAAGTAAGGTAATAATGGTGATAAAACGAAGTAGGTACAAAATGAAACCAAATCATTGCAATCACTGCAAAAAATAGTAAGCCCTAAATCTTCAATAACAAGCTGTCCAATCTTGTGGTTGCATTCTACAAGCTAAACAAATATGCCGACATCATCCACTTAATTACGATGTTTTGTCAAATCACTCACACAGATAGCCCTCGCGTTCTTTATTTAGTCTTCAATTATAGTTTTTGTACGTACATTCACGTTTTCTGTCGTATCATTTTCTGAGTGTCAGAGAAGGATGGAACTGCATTATGGATTAGGATTGTGCCACATTTTATCGTCTGCAAATTGCAACTGATTTTCTACAATCATATGTTTTGCCGACAGACAACAAATCGTTTTATGTCAGGGAAAAATCGAATTAAACTCCTTCTTTCTACATTAATACTAGCAGCTCCAATCCTAAAAAATTACAGATTCAGTTTTGTCTGACGATAACGGTTTTAAAAAAGAAATGTCAAGTAGGTGTTAATTACTTAATTGTTTGCCATTTTTTATATCCTTTCTTTAACGTAGGTGTGAGATGACATTAACTAAACAACATTAGCATCGTTTAAGAAATTATATAAATAACCAGTAATTTCTTAACATGTTTGAAAATAAACTAAGTGTGAACATCAAATTAAACCTTTACTTTTAAGTAATTCAATATACAATAGAAAATCGAGTTGTTCAATGTTGAACCAAAAAATTTGTATATTATGAAGTTTTATATTTCCGTGAAGTCTACGACTGTAGAGATATTATAAAACAAAAAAATCATTAAAAATACTGCCATTGTAAAGTAGTATGATTGCAAGTTTTTTAAAAGAAACAGGATGAATACATAAATTGTAATAAAGAAGAATACTTAATTTTTTGATGAAAGTCAAACGAATCAAAAAGATGATTTCAATAAAACGCGTATTAATTATATCAACCATACATTAAATGAATAATTCATGGTGGTGTAACAAAGGCACCAGATCCCATGGGAACTTTCACAGGCAAGGGCGTTCCGCACAGTGAGCCGATAACACCCGATCTGGTTATAACCATGAACCATGGCCGAAGCATGGGGCTATAGATAGTATTTTGTGGCCTGTGACCCGTGATACTAATCGGTTTGTTTAAAAAATAAAGACTAAAGAAATTACTTTTTTTCTGGAATTTTGGCAATGTAGCATAGTATCAAAATTCACGATGTCGAAACTTCTAATCAGTTCATGTTGCTGGAAGTCCGACATAGATTAATCAAGTTAGCACTAGTTTATTGTTTAATTAAGCTAACTTTAGGTGGCTTAAAGTAACATTTTATTAAAGTGAAAAATTTACTGCATCAAATGCACAATGGTTTCTTATTACGTGATACTAAAACTCTACAAACATGTAATTGAACAAATTAATACTATGAATAATGAATATAGTATCCGTGATGTTAGCTTGTGAATGAAATGTAAAGAATAATTCGATCGAGTTTATGCGTAAATCATTGTTTTACCTCAGTCATAATTAGCTTAAATCCGTCTCCAGATTTGCAGTCAGATCTGTACATTTAATTAGCGATTACTTTTGACGTGATAACGTCTTATAAATCGATGAACGCCGGCCGCACGCTCGAAAAAGCATGAGTCATTGTCACGTACCGCGTGCATGCAAGAGCCCGGAACAAGCGATAGAGTGGCAATTGCTTATGACGTTATCACGTAAAATTATCGTCCGTTTACAGACAACTATTTTTTTTTTAAAGGAAAAAGGTACAAACAAACAAGAACCCACTTTCGCACTTATAATATTAGTGTGGACGAGACGTGGAGAGTGGAGGCAAATTAAGAGTGTAATCTTTCTCAGATACGAGCACTTAAAGCAATTAGACTGTCTACCATGCAGATGTAAACAACTTTACACTTAATTAAAATAGAAGGAATCCCGGCGCTGCTCGTGGCACGAGTGCAAAAGTATTTAGGACACCTTTCGTTAAGTAACTGTTGTACGGAACTTCACAACTTGTGAGTTTCTTATTTTCTCTTCATTAAGATAATAACATGAGAAGTTAATCTTGCATCTTCATCGAATCAGATCATCAATTTTTTTTTTACTTTTTTACACTTGCGGAAGGAGATGGTCATTCATGCGAAGGTTTTTGTACTTTAATTAAACTTTAAGATTTCATTAAGTAGAAAGCTTCGCTGAAGAGAGTCCATTTTTTTTTTTTTTTTGACGCTGGGAAATGCATTTACGCACACCTTTTGGAAGCAGCGCAGCGGACTGCGACGCTTCCGGAAGGTAGTGTGGGACTCAAGCAGGCCAAGAAGTGGCCAGAATACCCACTAAAACCCAGCGATGTTCCTCCGTGTCGCCTGGTGGCTGGGTTACGGGTACACTTGCGCAATCATCCGCGACCCAGCCGGCGCCGTCCGCCGAGGCAGACCCTCCACCGGGGGACCTAAAGGCCCCCTAACACCGTCTGAGGCGCACCAGGAACATAATGGTGCGCCCCCCGACCCGAGGCGTCTCAACGGGCGACGGATACACCATTCCATCACCCGGAGTTCCTCGCTAGAGGCAACCCTCAAGAGGGCCACACCCGCAGGCGACCCTCAAGAGGTTCACCCCTCGTGTAATTTTTTATAGAGGTTTTCTTCCTCGCGGCCCCTCGCTCAGTGCGTGGGGCCCCCGGTTCCGCTCAGTGCGGATTACGGGTTGCCCGACGGTGGCCGAAGACAGCGCCCACCGGCCAAAAAGACCAGCGGACCCGCCGCGCAGGGCGTTTCCACCCCCTCCTGTAATTTTTTAACGAGGTTTTCTTCCTCACGGCCCGAAAGCCTCCCCCCCAATTGTCGCCGCCCGGAGTCTCCACAGTCCACTCTGATGAACAGAGAAGTACCAGGATCCTCCAAGCGGCAACCCCCTGCTGGTTTTGGTCCGCGCCGGGTTTCCCCGGTACCTCCCATATCTGGGAGGCGTTCCCCCATCCGCCACCGGGGGGACGCGCCCGATGGGGGACCAGCAACCCCGCACGGGCGCTGAAGAGAGTCCAATGTCAGCCTTGTCAAACACTGAGGTTATTACTTTATCCAATTAAGATTGATGTTTGGGTAAGCACAATCTATAATTAATATTTATCAGGCATTACCCGGTATCCATTAATAAAAGTAGGTTGATAATGTTTTATAATAAATTACTTATTCATATTATAATTTTTGCCTTATTGTACTTAGTTATAATTTTATTATAACAAACAACAACAATTATCATTTTATTTGTTGAAGAACATAATAAAACTATATTGACACTATATTTTGGACAGTATTAAAAAATTAACAGTTTCAATTTGAATTTCAACACAACTCTCGTAATTTTGTTATTAAAGTAGTACACAGTTATCGGGATACATCAAGATTACAACCGCTTATTTTGTAAAAAAAAAACTTTCTACTCGCTTTGTTCGAGTCGGAAATCAAAGTTAACTCTTCATGGTTTTATCTGTAATCTTAATGATTGCAATTGAAGACATCCGACGGACGGATGGATGTGAGAATTTTTAATGTAACGTATTTTCACCCGCTCTGGTGAAGGCATCTAATTTAAAAGGGTTTCCTACATTTTTCGTTATGTTCTCGTGGTACAGGTTCGTGACTTACATCTTTTAAACCGATTTGATATTCTGTTACGACTTGACGACTCGCAACAGTCACTAGAGGCTTATTCGAAGTTACCATTCAAAGTAATCATCGTGTGATCGAAGTGCGGCTAAATTTCGAAACTAAATTACATGCCATTTTTTTCATTCACGATCCATTGTTCGTACACTGGCAGTAACAGAATGTTTGAACTTATCGCATCTCAAATTACGACCGTCATATACCATTTCAGCGTAATGGGCGAAATTGTTCAAGAGTACCCCTTGTCTATTAGACGTGATTTACAATGATCTTACTTTCTAAGCCTGTGTTTATTTGGCAATGTCATTAATGATTTTGGCAAAGCGGCACGATGGTTCCGATAACTACGTTTAGGGATGCAAGAGAAACTTTTAAATGAGTTCGCAGTCTTGTTTTCAATTTATGCAACGTGATTTAGTATAATAGACTGTCATATATTCCATGTCATCTGAGTTCATTTCGGTACCCTTTGGTGATCGGATTACATCATTACTTTTGGTAAAGGTAAAAAAGTTTAAGTTTGATGTCCAGTTATGCAATTCACTCGTCTAGAAAACACTATTTAGATAATACCTACTACATTTATTTTCTCGTTACTTGTTTCTGAATCAAATTAAGCGTCTGTTACATGTAAGACAGTGTTATAAAATGGTCAGTAAACACGGCAGCACAAGCATCTACGATCACGAACTCTTGACCTAACTAATGTTATTATGATACTGTTACGAATGAACCTTATTTCTAGAGCAATAAGGTTCATAATTGCTCGTCACCTAATAAATACCTAATCACCCATCGATGTAAACAAACAACAACAACGAGACCTTTCCCGAATAAACATCGATAGGGGTGGAACTTTCTAGAAAACACTTAGTCACGCGGAAAAGGGTATATAAAGGGACCGGCGAGCTGACGCGGGCAGTTCAGTTCAGTTCTGAGAACCGAGCGAAGTACAAGCGAAGGAAGCGATCACAAGCGAAGAGGATTGGAAGCGAACAAGCGTGAAGTGGAAGTCTACAAGAAGATCAGGAGTACCAAGTGGAATACGGAAGTGCGGAATAAAGTCTGATCAAGGGTCACCAGGTGTTTTATTCCAAATCTTCGAACCCCAGCACGTAACAATTGGTGACAGAAGTGCGATTTGGAAGCTATGCCATTGACTCCGAGAGACGACTTCGGCAGCGAGGATGTCAAGACCAGGGCCCAGCGTGCAGCGGAATCCAGCCGAGCACCTGTGGAGGAGCACCTGGAGGAACCAGCACCTGGTGGGTCCCCCCAGCTGGCCCCACCCACTGGCCACACCCACCAGGCCACGCCCACCCAATCGGAGGCCCCGCCCACTGGCCACGCCCACCAGACCACGCCCCTTGAGGCCACGCCCACCCAATCGGAGGCCCCGCCCACTGGCCACACCCACCTGGCCACGCCCACTGAGCAAGCCACGCCCACCGTTGACTTGTCGAGTTTGATGCGGATAATGCAACAACAGTTTGCAGCGATACAGGAAAATCAAGATTGCAAATTTGCAGCGATACAGGAAAATCAAGATTGCAAATTTGCAGCGATACAGGAAAATCAAGATTGCAAATTTGAAGGGGTGCAGCGGACTGTTTTGTCGGCCGTTCACGAAGTCGGCGGCATGGTGGCTAAATTGCGAAAAGAGTTGGACCTCATGGACGAGCGAGTCACCTGCCTAGGAACGGACATAGATGGTGTGAAGACTGGCCTCAACGAGCTACAGAAAAAGGTGATACGTCTTGAAACGACAAGACTAACGTCAAGTGGAGCGATGGGCGCAGTTCAGGGACCTAATGTTAAGGTACCCCCATACGACGGTAGCACCTCCTGGCCCGCGTACCGGCAACAGTTTCAGACTGTTGCTACTGCCAACGGATGGACGGACGAACAGTGCTTGACTGCCCTCACTGTCGCATTGAGAGGGCAGGCTCTAACTGTTCTGGAGGCCTTTCCTACTTCAGGCTGTGGATACAAGGAACTGTTGGATGCACTCGAATCCAGGTATGGGGAGCGACATCTGGAGCATGTGTTCCGCGCCCAGCTGCGCGATAGAGTCCAGCGATCTGGAGAGGGTCTCCAGCAATGGGCGTTGGAAATAGATAAGCTTGTGCGGAAAGCTTATCCATCGGTCGACGATAAAATGGTAACTGCAAACACTGTGCAAGCTTTTGTCGACGGAATCAAAGACCTGGAGGTAAGAGCTGCCGTGAGGCTTCGTCACCATGCCTCATTAAAAGAAGCATTGGCGCATGCCTTAGAGGTCGAAGCAGTTCGACACGACATTCGGCAGACTCACAGACTACGTGAAGTTGTCGAGGAGGTGAAAGAGGTTAAGACCTCATTCAGGAAGAACTTTGGCGCTGTGTGCTATAGATGTGGTGAGAAAGGGCATCTGCAGCTGAATTGCCCACAGAAAGAGTCGCAGATGTCCCGACTAACGAAAATAGAGGAACGGTTGGAGGAGCTTGCGAAGAGAGGTGAGAATGCAAGGTCTCAAAATCAGGGAAACTAGTAACAGCCAGGACTAAGGGGCGAGTACTGGCTGGCACGGAGGGAGCCCCAGCAACGGTTATCTCACAGGTATGCGATGGGAACAATTTAGCAATGCCAAGCATGGATAAATCAGGTTCTTGGAAGGATCCTACAGTCTATGAGCTTCTTAAAGACTGCAAAAGCAACCTGACTTATTCACAAAGCATCAAGGCAAAGAAGTTTCTATTACGCTACGCGGACATCTTTTCTAGTCAAGAAGGAAACCCAGGGAGAACATCGTTAGTGCAGCATAGAATCGATACCGGAAATGAGGGACCCATCCGTCAGCGAGCGAGACGGCTACCAATCGCGAAGGAAAAAGAAGTCGAGGATATGCTGAAAGAAATGGAAAGGAACAAAATAATAGAACAATCCGCAAGTCCCTGGTGCTCACCTGTTGTGCTTGTGAAGAAGAAAGATGGAAGCACACGGTTCTGCGTGGACTATAGGCGGCTCAATGACATCACAAAGAAGGATAGTTACCCGCTACCTAGAATCGATGACACTCTGGATACTTTGAGTGGCATGAAATGGTTTTCGACTCTAGACCTAAAATCAGGTTACTGGCAAGTAGAAATACATCCAAAAGACAAGGAGAAGACAGCGTTTTCAACGGGAAAAGGATTATGGCAGTTTAATGTTATGCCTTTTGGATTGTGCAACGCACCTGCCACCTTCGAACGACTCATGGAATGTGTGCTAGCAGGTTTAGTAGGAGATGCCTGCTTGGTGTATCTAGATGACGTCGTTATCATGGGTCGAGACTTCGAGGACCATTTGCAAAACATGGAGCGAGTCTTCGCCAAAATACATGGGGCAAACTTAAAACTTAACCCGAAGAAGTGTCAGCTATTCAGGAAAGAAGTGAATTATCTCGGCCATGTCATCACAAGTGAGGGCATCCAGACTGACCCGGCGAAAATTGAAGTGGTTAAAAAATGGCCTACCCCTAAAGACAAGACAGAGGTAAGGGCATTTTTGGGTTTGTGCTCTTACTACAGGCGTTTCGTCAAGGGGTTTTCTGAGATCGCAAAACCGTTACATAGACTGACGGAAGAGAAAAGACCATTTTGTTGGGATGAAGCCTGTGAGGATTCCTTTTCAAAACTGAAGAAATACCTGTGTGAAACACCAATTTTGGGATACCCACAACCGGAAGGCCAGTTTATCGTCGATACCGACGCGAGCAACACCGCGATTGGAGGAGTGCTATCCCAAAAGCAGGGAGATAGAGAAGTCGTTATGGGGTATTTCAGCAAATCACTGTCAAGACCGGAACGGAACTACTGCGTGACACGGAGGGAACTTTTTGCCGTGGTAAAAACGTTGCAACACTTCAGCAAGTACCTAATCGGCCGAAAGTTTTTACTACGTACGGATCATGCAGCATTGAAATGGCTACTGCAATTTAAGAATCCCGAAGGTCAAGTTGCTCGGTGGATTGAACAGCTCCAGGAATATGACTTCGAGACTCAACATCGCAGCGGGAAGTCACATGGAAATGCAGATGCACTTTCTCGGAGGCCATGCCCGGAAGAATGCAAACATTGCATCAAACAGGAGTCGACGGAGCTATCATTGAAACTTACCAGGACGAGTTCCTTAGGACCCTGGGAGGATGATGCAATGAAGATGGCTCAAGAGGGTGATGAGGATCTACGGCACATCATCGTGTGGAAGAAAAGAGGAGATGCCAGACCAACATGGAGTGAGGTTGCACCTACGAGCGTTATCACTAAGGCATACTGGGCACAGTGGAGCAGTCTTACTCTACAAAATGGAATACTCTACCGAAAATGGGAAAAGACTAACGGCAGGGAGTTCCATCTTCAGATAGTCGTTCCGAGAGCCAAGGTACCCGATGCCCTACGTGAAGTGCATGACGGAGTTTCGGGAGGTCATCTTGGCGTCAAGAAGACACTAACGAAAGTGCGGGAGAGGTTCTACTGGCTCCATTGTCGGGAGGATGTGCAGGATTGGTGCCGTAAATGTACCATTTGCGCTGCCGTGAAGGGACCACAGACAAGGAGTAGAGGTAACCTGCAGCTGTACAATGTTGGTGCACCCTGGGAACGTATAGCTATTGATGTAGCCGGACCATTCCCTGTGACTGAATCAGGGAACAAATACTTTATGGTTGTTATGGACTACTTCACTAAGTGGCCGGAAGTATTCGCGATACCTAACCAGGAAGCTACAACTGTTGCAACTAAGCTCGTTGAGGAGGTTATATGTCGCTTTGGTGTACCATTGGAAATCCACTCAGACCAAGGAAGGAACTTTGAATCGCAAGTGTTTCAGGAAGTATGCAGAATTTTAGGTCTGCATAAGGCACGCACAACTGCATACCACCCGCAGTCTGACGGAATGGTTGAAAGATTCAATCAGACGCTTGAAAGGCATTTGGCAAAGTTGGTTGACGCCCACCAAAGAGACTGGGACAGGTACATTCCACTGTTTCTCCTCGCCTACAGGACTGCAGAGCATGAGAGCATAAAGGCGACTCCGGCGTTAGTCAATTATGGCAGGGAACTACGGTTACCAGTAGACTTATTGATGGGAGGGACACCGGATGAACCTTGCACCGTACAAGACTACGTCGCCAATCTGAGAGAGAAAATGCGAGAAATACATGCTACAGTCAGGGAAAACGGATTGCAATCAAGTGAGAACATGAAAACCAGATACGACCGGAAATCGAACACAAGCGGATTCGAGGAAGGCCTGGCTGCATAATCCGACTCGTCGAAAAGGGAAATCTCCAAAATTGCAAACCAGATGGGAGGGTCCATACAAAGTGGTTACCCGTAATAACGACGTCACGTATAGGATTCAACGTCAACCAAGGGGAAAATTTAAGGTTGTGCACATCGACCGCTTGGCAAAACATTACGGAAGCAACAGTGATGCTCGGGACGAGCATCGCTAAGAGGGGGGCAGTGTTACGAATGAACCTTATTTCTAGAGCAATAAGGTTCATAATTGCTCGTCACCTAATAAATACCTAATCACCCATCGATGTAAACAAACAACAACAACGAGACCTTTCCCGAATAAACATCGATAGGGGTGGAACTTTCTAGAAAACACTTAGTCACGCGGAAAAGGGTATATAAAGGGACCGGCGAGCTGACGCGGGCAGTTCAGTTCAGTTCTGAGAACCGAGCGAAGTACAAGCGAAGGAAGCGATCACAAGCGAAGAGGATTGGAAGCGAACAAGCGTGAAGTGGAAGTCTACAAGAAGATCAGGAGTACCAAGTGGAATACGGAAGTGCGGAATAAAGTCTGATCAAGGGTCACCAGGTGTTTTATTCCAAATCTTCGAACCCCAGCACGTAACAATACTTTCTCGACGGTTATTACTTATTACTAGTTGTTTAGCGGTTTCTCACTCTAATGTTCTGTTTGATATTTGTTGTGATAGTTTTCGCTTTCACAAGTCCTTTTCTGTTGGTCTATTACCAATTCTGATTTCGATTTCGTCCGACCGCGCGCCGCCGGCTTAGGTCACAGTTCAAGATGTTCGTTTACTTTATCTAGCTTTATGGTGATGTCACTTGCTCACCGATAGAGTAGTCGTGCCGGAAATTACGATTTCTGTGTTGTGATTTATGTAAAGTTGGTTACCTTAGATTGTGTTTTTTTTAATGCGCTGAAGGTTAAATTTTAGTGTGGGAGTTTAATTTATTTTTAATTACCTACGTTTAAATATTATAATATAAGATTAATCTGATGTATATAAGGTGGTACAATTTGTCAAATAAATACAACCATTCGGCATAAAATGCCTACTTTAACAGATTTCAGAAGTTATTGTTACCTAAGTACTGATGCTGTGTTATCTGTAGCAAGATATATGCACTATTTATAAATGTTAAAATCAGTATCACAATTCGCAATAATGTCAACATGATGTCAATGTCGTGTATTAATTGTGTGAAAGCGTAATAGTTATAAATAAATGTGCCTGCTAACGGAGAGCGCTCACGGAGCGGTTTGGAATCGCGCCCGCCGCGGCTGCGGGAGAGAGGTTAGAGCATAGATAAAATGAATAAGACGAGATATGGCAAGGGGGCGTGGTTCCTGAGAACTCTTCTGGCGTTAAATACACCTGAGAACCGTTTTTGTCTTGAGTCGAATGTCGTCCAACGATCGCTTCACCGCTCTCGATTTTTAACAAAATGCCGTGTTGTTCTGTGGTTGTTTGCAAAAAATCAAGCAAAAAAGTGAATCATACAAAATATGGCATCTCATTTCACACTTAAGTACAAGCTATTGTTGTTATTTTCCATAAAAAACAAGAAAACATTATTTTGTATATTTACATTATGCTAAAAATGTGCTAAATTGAGAAGTTTATATCTCATTATGAACAAAATCCATTGCTTGCTTAGTAGAAATCAATCATCGAATCGGTCGGTCTTAGGACGCAATGGACTTGTACTATATAAATATATTCCTTCACTAGACGTTAGACTCACGGCATGGACGCCGATCGGGTGGTCGTGGTCGTAGAGATGTCATGATGTTAGCTAAGTACATTGTTATCGATATTTTAACGACCAAACGATGATTTTTGATACAGTTATTATTAATTAACCCCCGAAGCAAAAACGACGGGGTGTTATAAGTTTGACGTGTCTGTGTGTGTGTGTGTGTGTGTGTGTGTGTGTGCGTGTGTCTGTCTGTTCCCCTGTGGAGCTCAAACGGGTGGACCGATTTAAATGCGTTTTTTTTTGTTTGAAAGGTGAATTAGTCGAGAGTGTTGTTAGCTATGTTTGAAGAAAATCAGTCCAAGATGGCCGCCGCTACAAAATGGCGGATTACATATTTTTTTACAACCCCCTTAATATGGGTATCAAATGAAAGGGCTTGACTAGTAGAATAGCACTATGCAAATACAAGATTGCACCACCACCACAGAATTTTGGGTAAAAAGAAACCCAGCCCCTCATTTTTATTTCGAAATTAATTTATTTGAATCGTTATATCTCAAAAACGGTGGCTCTTAGGAAAAAAAGTATACAGACATTTTTTATAGATAATTATCTGATCTACAATTTTGTTTAAAATAATTTTATGATAAGACTTACCGTTTTGCTGAAAAATTTCCCGTGAAAACTTTGACACCGAGTAATTTTTTTCCAGGTGTCGGATCGATGAGGACTTTTCACATTTCATTTATAATAGTGTTTTGAACAATCCTACCAATTTTCAGCCAGGTGTGAATATTGTAATCTTGGAAGTCTAAATTGATCGTATTATATAAGTAGGCATTTTTTATATCGTATTATTTTTGATTCATAATAATAATAATATATCGCTTTTCTTAATATATAAGTCATTGTCAAAACCCAAATAGTAAAAAAATTAAGAATCGATAACTTTACATTTTAGTCAATCACTAAAGTTTTAATGGCTTTTACTCAACATTTTTATTTACTCATCAGTGCATACATACCAGCACTTTTATTTAATTTTATAATTACCTTTTTTAATTTTCTTTTTGCGAATAAACAACATAACGAGTATCTATCGATATCGATAGACAATTCAATGAGTAGCAATACAGCGCCATCTATGGTCAAGTAGCGGAATTAATTGGACAATCGAATCTAGTGTGACTATAGCTCATAAATACATTCTTCCGTTAAAGCAAAATAAATCTTATTTCTACAAAATCAGGGTTTGTTTCCAAATCTGTGAGTTCTGTGAAGTAGGCTAGTTTTGACTAAACTTAAAACGACAAATCAAACGATTTGTTTCTTTGTAGTGCAATATAGATTAACGGTATATTTGTGTGAGTTTGGCGACAGCGGTTCCTATAGTAGTTTTGGTGCATTTCACTTCCCCTGCCTTCTCTCTTCCGTGGGTTAGAGAGAGCGCGCTCACGAGCCCGCTTGTTTTTGCGGGACCGCAGCCGCCGCGGCTATAGTTATATATGAAGAGCTGGCGAACAAAATGTTATATTTTTTAATCCGATGGTCTTTGGCTTGCTGAATAAGAATATCAACTTAATTTTACTTAAAACGGCCCGCAACTGTATCAAAATTGCATCCATAGGTCGTGGTTTCGATCATAACGGCATAATTACAATAAAGTTTCGAAAGATTTGAATAATCGAGCACGTTTTCGTTCAAAATGGATTAATTTCCATACTTTGTAAGATGTCAATCAAAATGATTATTTCTTTTTCAGAAGAAAAATTTGTTTTTTTTTTACTAAGATTTTTTTTTTTAATTAAAAAGTTTATCATTTAAAAACTTTATTCACTAATAAAGTTTTTAAACAATTTATGTTGAAATTGGCCTAAACTAACTTACAAATGTCAGACTGACTTACAAATGATAGATTATTGTTGAAAATTAATTAGAATTTTTAGAAATGGTTTACGAATTATCAATTTCATAATTGAAATAGGTTAGAATTAACTGACATTTGATTCATTCAGTGGCGCCGAACCGCCATCTGAAATTATTGGTATAAATACGGGTACTTCGAAGCCATGAATTGAGTCTCCTCCAAAAACTCAACCAACTATTAGATGCTTCAGCGTCTAGGTCGTGATATTTGATTGAGGGCTGCGATAGCAATCACACCCTCATCGAATAAATGCTGCCATTTTGGACTTGGCTGAGTGTAATTAATTAATTAGTATAAAATATATTTGAAAATAGATCTCAGTTAAACTAATCTCTGAGTTGATATAAATTGAGTTATGTGCGGGTGATAAACGCAGATATTTTAATAATAGTTTGATTTAGTTTTAATATTAATTGATAGTCTGCTTCTTGAGTTATGTGTTTACACAAACAAGTTATTGCTTGCAATATTAATTAATTATTGCTTCCGTTAACTTATATGAGATAGCAAACTGAATTTAACATATTATTATGTTCAATAAAGTCACAAACTACATATGGGTAAATAAAAATCCACGCCAAAGCTCACTGTAAGTATGTCATTCAGTTTAATATTAATATTTAATAATTAATAGGTTACCTGAATCAATACAGGCCATGCCTCTTCAAACTTTTAAAGTAAAACTAAAGAACTGGCTCATGGAGAAATGTTTTTACAATTTAAAAGAATATAGGTATGACATAAATTCTATTTATTGCAATTAATTTTATATTTATATCTTTAGAACGTTGACATGTATGCTACTTACTTACGTCATTTTGTTTAGTCTTAAAATCAATAATTCAATTTGCACACTAATTTATTAGTTAAATGTGTTGGAAGACAATAAGCTTTAAGATCCATAATATTTGTACCACATTTTTGCAAATAAAGACTCTTACTCTTTAGTTTGATGCAACTATACCGTTTTGTTCGCCAGCTCCTATAAGAAAAATGCGATCGCGCCCGCCAAAAAACCGCAGAGCTTGCGGGCGACGTCCGCAAAGCTCGCGGGCGCCCGCTGCCCGCCTTCTGCGGGAGCCGCGAGCAACCGCCAACTCTGCGGGAGTAAATCGCGTCGTGAGTTTTGCACTCGACATTTGTATGAATTTCGAGTATTGCGGGCCCGCAACCGCGGCGGGCGCGGGTGCGAACCGCTCCGTGAGCGCTCTCTCTGAGTGTTTCTGGGAAGTCATTATCAGTGAACTCCCCAGTACTAGTACTATCAGTTCAGGGGCAGCTATTGTTCTTAATAATTTATTGATTGATAGCTAGTTTATAACTTTATTATTGTCAGCAGAATGGTTTTATTGTTTCATGTGTTGTTATTTGATATAAATTCAGTTTTATATTCATGTTAACTACAAGATATTCTTTACGCAGCTTTCTTACGTGACGTGCGATACACATATCTATAATATAGTACTCGTCGAGGTAAATACAACAATTACAAACTCGGTGGTCCTAGGGCCGAGATCGTTTCACCACCTCACATTAGACAATCATCACTGTCGGTACGATAACTTTCCTATCAAGACTAAATCAAGGGGTAATATGTTTAAGTGATAAGATGACACAAACAGATACACCGGTCAAACTTGTAACAACACTCTTCTTTTTGCATCGGACGTTAATAATGATTTAAGTAGTAATCGTATAAATAATAATTCGTTCCCATAAAGACAATAGTAGATATGTTTTAGTTGTTGTTTATGACTGTAGTTATGTACCATGCAACAGGTAAGCAATAGGTATACATACATATATTCAGTTATCTCTCTTTCTGGTACATCTTATCCGTGATTATGTGACTCGAGACTCTTTGTGATAGTGATAGTTTAATGAAAATGATACTCTTGTGGATTTATGATTTGTTTTGAACTCTGATTTGTATAGTGAATAGGATAAGTTTCAATAGATTTGTCTCTATTGGTCGATTGTAAGAAGGAAATGACATTGATGGTCAGCATATAATGGTACAATTTAGATGAAAGTTATCTACAGTAAAATTACACTTAAATAGTTTATTTCAGCAGAGAATATGGAGATCTAAATAACAAATTTAGTGAACATTCATTACGTCTCCCAAATCAGTGTAATACAATATTTTGTGTCAGCAATAAAATATAGTCTTCATCCTAGCGTTCATTAGGATTCGCTTAGTGTTTGGTATTCATGCCTGAATTACGATTAATCCAGTAGCAGCTTCCAGTAGTACCTTCTGGTTTTTCTCCTATCGAAAGTCAAAAGTACGTCATTACTGTCAAACAAATATGCGGGCTGAAAATATGTATGAGATTTCATTGTTAACGCGCTAGAGCGGAAATTCCATTTATGAAATTCCATTACTAACGTGCTTTTTTCTTTTTAATTTTTGATAAAATCCGATCAGTACATGAAAAAAAACCTATTTCGACAAAGACGACATAAAAAGCACCTATAATAAATAAGTAACCGCCACGGTAGATGGAGCTGATGTCGGTATGTCACCGAGCACGACCGCTATTTTAAATATATAAAATTTTAATTAATACAATTAAATATGAATATACCAAAAAAAAAAAATAGAATATATAAATTTTTCGCGCTATTTTCTTTGTATTTTGTGAGTCGCTTTCTTTTGTTTTACCTATCCAAATTTTCAATTTATAAAATTACAAGTAGCTTTAGGGAGCTCCAAAGTGTTTAAGTAGTGAGCCGCCCAACGCCGCCGGAATTAAAAATATGTGGCCAAGCAGTTATTGTTATATTGAAAATCTCTTAACCAAGATATCTAGAAATAGATCAACAAAGCATAAGAAGATTTTTTACAATGGAAACCCAACGTCTTTTTCTGATTGATTTCCGGTAATAATTTTAATATTTTTGATTATTTTATTATTTTCCTCGTAGGTGTGGTATAAAGCACTATGTATCCCTTCGGAAGAAAGTGCGATTCCTAGCTCGGGCGTATTGTGGCCCTACGGCCATCCGAAAAATTCAGCGTTTATATCAGGTACAACTTTGTCATATATAGAATTTTCTTTTAGAGAACTAGGATGCGCCTCATAAAATAATATACGGTATCCATGTTTTTCCGCCTCTTTTTGTATTCTTAAATTAGAGACGATGGTTCTAAGATCTAAAATTACTTTGAACTTTTCTCGATATTGCTTACTTTAAATACAGGCTATGAATATTTCGGTTCCTTGTTACATTGAAGATTAGAAAACTCGACGATCAACAGTGACATTTTCGTAAGTGATTTTATATTCGCATAATGTAACTGTTAGTCAATTTTCCGCCTCGTTTTACGACCCGCTGCGCTCGCAGTCCGCAGTCGCACCGCACACGATCGCTCGGGGCGCGAGTTTTTCGTGACTTACCCGCAACCACTGCCCAGATCTAGTTACATAGCGGTCGCGGTGAACGATTGCGGATGGTAAATTATAATAAGTATGCTCGTTTACCCACTGCGTTTCGTTGCAAAATTATCGGTTACGTGGACGACTGTCAGATAAATACGCCTTATTAGAACTGAATTGTAAATTCTTGTGAAAGCACTCTCTGTTTTTCGGTGAAAATTTCATGTATATATTGATCGTTAAAAATGCGTTTACCTTTGGCCACATAGTCATTTGGTTTAGTGAGTGATATTCGACATAATATACTTACCTTACTCATACCTAACACTTAATAGTTTTCTAGACCATTTTCGTGATTTTCTAGGTTAATATTTTGAATCGTGCCGCCCCGATAGGGGGTAGGTGAGGGTGGGGGAGGGGGGAGGCGGGGAAGGTAAGTCATCCCCCCCTCAAACCCTTTGCCGGAAACGCATACTTTTTTTTTAATAAATTTTTTAATATTGATGAAACTGACATTGGTAAAACATTTAAAACGAGTCGTCTCGTTAAGTGAAGGGAGAGGGGAGGGGGGAAGAAGGGAGTACGTCATCAAGATAAGACTGCTTGGGGTTGGGGTGCTCAGATTTCGATTTGGACCACATTCGACCAAGGATCCAATAGAACCTAAGTGCCCGGCCGCAGGCCGGGCACATGAATATTTATGTTCTAACCTAACCTAACCTACCCTAGCTTCTTCCCACCCCAACTTGTTAATGGGGATTTACCAAAAGTGTGGTTAAAAAAAACAAAACCTTTTTATAAACATTTATAAATAAATCCAATAAATTCCCAATCTATTTCAAATCTCCCCGCAGGTTGGGAAACTTCCCACAAAATGGCCACCCTGCGCTTGTCGTGTCAAACAACGTTTCATTTCACGCAAATTTTTATCAAAAATTTACGTTTCTAACCTAAAAATATACGTATTTTTTGTAAAAAAAAATCGCGTGTCCGGCAAAAAAAATTTGTTCCGGGGGCATCGACAGACCCTCTAAGACACCCCTATAAACTCACTTTTGCTCTATCAGGGCGGCACGTTTCAAAAGCCAACCCATTTTCTATGAACTGTTATTTACCGAATACAGAGACTTTTTTTAATACTTAAATTTTTTAACCGTTTCATTTAAGAAGACATAATCACACTCGTAATTAGTCTTAATTATAATTCAACAAATGTTCAGCTAGCTACGTATTATGATAAATTGTATGTTTCCTGTGGAAGAGGAGAAAATATGTTTATGCAAGCGCAATTTCAGTGGCACGAGCTGCTTTCCTCGAGATATCGAGAAAGCCCCGGGCGGCCTATATATTGGTCCGCGCTCTGTCACATTACAATTAACTTTCGAAGCTACCGCTACCACCGGGGATTTATCACTGTTCTGTGCAACTGCTATGGAATTTACACCTTTCCAAGCATGCTCCCGTTTATAAATTTCGGATAAAATGAAGTCTATTGTGATAAAAATTGTTATCTGCTCCAGCTTTATCTCATCAAATTGGAGCTCGGCGGTCAGCCATAGAAAACTGTTGTGTTACATTCTTAATTTTCGAGTCGATGAAAAAACCGCCTTCTTTCGTCAACCGTTTACAGTTAGCTTTTCCTGTATGTACAAGTATTTGCGGTCTACTTACCCTCAAACGTAAACTATCCATATATTTGTTCCAATCTTACCCAGTCTACTCGACTGAAGAATCGATGGACTTTCTTAATGACCTCCGTTAACTAAATATTACCTATTAATATTTTCTTTATTTATAAAATCAGACTGTTCAAGAAAAAGTGTTCTGATTAGGCCATTTTGTACATTATTTTTTAAATAATGTTACAAACGACTTCCAAATATCCATTCATTCCATTCCATTGTGTAAAATTAATGCCAAATACTTTTATATCTAATCTTCTTGTAATTAGACGATAAATATTTTGTATCGTCGACTATTATAAAAGATCGGTGAGTGTAATGATGTAAAACGAGTAAAAAAGCGGGGAAATGTATTATTTTTACAGCTGTAGTAAGTACCTACTTAGCAGGTGTTATCTTTACACGATAAATTTAATTACGAGATAATTATAATTTGGGTGAAAGTTGCACATTATTTTTTAACAACTATAGCATCGAGTAATATGAATTGGGACTTTTTAGCGTTTTCAGATGGTATCGGGTTGGTGATGGTTTTTTTAAGAAATTTCTCTGATGACATAAACAGTGTAAGAAGTCAAACAAGTTGGTATAGATTTAAAACTGTGCTTTAATTGTTGAATTACGAATAACTAGTTCTGCTGTATCAATGATAAATTACATGCAGTTAGTTTTAAGTGCATTTTTTCATTGGTTTTCATTTCATCATGGTTTTCATTCATTGGTCAGGAAAAATTTTGCTGAAAAAGCAAATCTCTAAATAGCCTGTTTATTATTCCTTGTTTTGTAATTTGTGACGGTCGGACAACCATAAAATTAAGAAAAAAAACAGTACACAGTTTTTAGACTCCCAAAAGGATCATTATTGACAGATCCATTGAAAATTATTAGTGACATTGCGCGGAATATTTTGTTGTAAAATATGCGAAACGGAACTTGACTTTAAATGCCAATCACGATCCTAAGAAGCACTTTTGTAGCAAAGGAAAATGTAACGATGAAAAGAGCTGTTCTTGCTACTCAATGAATTGAAGACTCTCAGAAAATTCAAGGTCTATCTATAGCAATACAATAGTAAATACCTAGGTACTTAAACTGTAAAACTGACATTGAAATTAAACAGTAAATACTTGCATTGAAAAATTAGAACAACCAAAAAGACCTCGAAAAAATGGAGCGTCACTTTTTATAAGCTTCATAAAGAACTTTCTGAACGAAAATACCCAAAGCAATATTTGACACAGCTGTAAACAAACTAAAAATGGGACAATAGGAGTAACTAGGTATTCATATCGCCCAGACTAGGTTTTTGCCCTATCACTAAGAATCTAAGCAGAGCAAAATTCGACGTAAAATAATTGAAATAATACCATTTCGGCTCTTTTGTCTTTTTGTGTCACTATATTTTCAGTAATAATTATAATTATTATATTTTCTTAATTCCTAACCTCTTCATAATCATAACGATAGCGTGTTGAGAATGCTTGGCGAAATAATAATTATGTAACTTAATTTTTTCTGAGTTGTAAATAGGTATTGCTTTCAACTTACCCTATCGTATGATAATAACTATCGTCATTTTGTCCTAATTGCCAAGTATCGGGTCATTTGAGTGAACGTTGTTCAACTCTGCCAATGTGTCGCACCCAAAGTTTGGCTTTTGGGGTGTGGTTTTTAAGTGTTTTTTCATGGGACAAAGTGTACAGTAGCGGTATTTAGACGAAAATCAATTAATTGGTTGCAAGGTCGGACCAGCCTTGTTAGTTGTTACGTTAGCCCTCACAACAAACAAGCGTGTAATGCTTATCTTATCAACCTCATCATCGGCCGAATGGGGACGAATGGTGAAACAAGCTAGCTGACGTTACTTTAGCGTGACACCCATTTAATAGCGGGACCTATCTAAAAAAAATACATACGCTTAATACACAAAAATACTACTGCCATGGTAGTATTTTTAACCTTCAAAAAAGGAGGTTCTGTATTCGACCCGTATGTATGTATATAAGTATGTTCGCGATTATTTCAAATCTATTGAACCGATTTTGATGATTTTTTCACTATCGTAATCTACATACTTGAAGGTTTTAGTATATAAAAATAACACACCTAGTTATAATTCTTGTACGAAGTTATACGCATAAATGTATCCATATGTCACTAATATTTTTGATTTGTAAGTAGGTATATCGATTTGTCTGAGATTGCTTTACCTTAAAAAATCAGCCAAGTGCGAGTCGGGCCTCGCTCTTTCAGGGTTCCGTACATAATTATGAACAATATAATATTTTGGGTCTAAGAAATATTTAATTTCCGAGCTAGACATCGCAACAAACCGTGAAAGAAAAACCCAAAAAAATGTTCGTTTATTTTGGTCACAGCTTATAAACTATTTAATAAATCGTTGTTTTCAGTATTTGTTGTTTAAATAGAGCATATAGTACATAATATACTGAAATATCATATTCCCAATTAGTTTAGTTTTTGAGATAGCCCCCGTCACAAAAATGGTCTAAAACTGACAACTTTGATGGCCTCCCATTCCCTTATTTTTTGAGATAAAAATTAAAAAAATATATATTTGTACTCTACTTAATGAACTCTAAACAATGATACCCCACAAGCTAGGGTAAAGAAATTTTTTTTTTCTGGCTCCTTTTTCATGTATGGGAGCCCCCCTGAAAAATAATTTAATTCAATTTCTAGTTCAATATTTGATTTTGGGTTAACGTTTTACACTAAATACCAAAATTTCAGGTTTGTAACTCATTTCGTCTGCGAGCTAGAGACCTGTGACCGGCGGACAGACGGACAGACAGACAGACAGACAGACAGACAGACAGACAGCCGAGTGACATTAATAGGGCTCCGTTTTTACCCTTCGGGTACGGAACCCTAAAAAACAGCTTGTTATACCAGGAGGCAGGAATTATACTTAGATGATGAATTGATGATGATACACCTGATGATGAATAAAATTTTAGCTGTATTTTTCTCTGTTCCGTTAACTAAACAGCAATCAAACAAACAAACGTAAGAAATTATAACTTTTAGCAAAGCTGTTTGGAGGTTGAATGGCGAGCTCACGTGAATATCTGAAACACGAGCCTCGATGGAAACAATGCCCCTGTTTTGCTCCAGTTTGTTTGTTTAGCCTTTTGCCAAACATTTCTCAAACATCCACAGTTTGGTCTAGCTGAAATTCTAAACCTAAATATTTAAGTAATGAGCGTAATGGTTAAGAAAGATTAACTAGTGCAGTGTATGGTGATTAGTTAATGGTAGTTTGTTGTATGGTTCGAGTAAGTAAGCTTTGATAGCTTAGGGTCTGTTGCGTACGCCTGGGACGTATACAACGGGTTCCCCAGGCGTCCAGCACAGTCAGCAAGAGGGAACAGCCGTGGTGGTTTTAGTTAGGGTATACCCATAGGGGGAGTCCCACATAACCCCCGTTCTGCCCAAAGAACGGGGGTAGCCATAAAGCTTTCCACCACGACAAAAAAAAAAAAAGGGTCTGTTGCGTAATAGGCGGTTAAAGTTGCATTACGGCTACTGTAAGACCAAAATTTTACTCTTAACAACTTATTTCACCTGTTTTGGTTTTTTGGTTGTCAAATTTTAACTGTAACAATAACTTAACTTTAATGCCTATGATACAACTGAAGGTTAGCAATTTCAACTTACTCAAAATAGATCAGAGAAAAATTTATAGACTATTGCTTGAGAATATTAGGAACAGTAGTTAAAAGAAATAAGCAATAAAAAGTATGATGGCCATATATTGTGCAAATATAAAGTACATCATACAATAAAATCATAAAGCGCATTGTAAACTAAAAGTAGAAATAAGCATAGTTAAGATAAATAATAAGATAAAAAATGTTAAACTAGATAAATAAAAATAGATATAAGCAATAAATAAAAATAAATAAAATATAAGTTAAATAAGTTAATAATAAGAAAAAATGTAGTAGTTAGTAAGTTATTGGACTGTAACTGGGCATTGAATAAATAAAAGAAATTGTATGTATGTAACCCGAACCCAAAAATAAAGAAATAATAAAAATAAAGTAGATAGAATAGATCCGGAATCCCACCGGATAAATAGTCTGAAAGAGAAAGAACGAAAGAAAGATAGAGTATGCAGAATGAAAGTGCGAGTAGAATAAACGATAGAACTGGAGTGAAAGAGTACATAGTAGAAATAGGCTCTGATTCTGTCAGAGGGACAATTATAATAAAAAAAAAAAAAAAAAAAAAAAAAAAAAAATAGATCTAGCTGAAGTAGGTACTTAATCTTTTATGAGAACAGATTTAAGATAAAATTTAGTTCCATCTCAACTCACTACTGAAATGATTAATAAGTAATAACAACTGACAGAATCACTAAGGCCTGCGACAAATACAAGGCGCAAATAAGACGTGTCCAACAGATAGAGGGACATTGCACTGCGGAGCGCGCGTTGGAGCGGTGCTGCTGCTATCGGTTGCGCTCCGCAGTATGTCATACACATAATACAGTGCCTTATTACATACAGATCGTACACGATTAATGTAAAAAAAATGTGCCGTTCTACCGTATTGCTGCTTTACGCTTCCAGTAGCCTCTTTGTTCCGTATTCCCAGGCCTTTAAACCTAACGATCTCTATATTATACTAGTGTTGCGCTCGGTGCGCGAGCTGCAAGCAGCTCGCGGGCCTTGTAGTCTCTTCAATATTCATAAAATAAAGAAATTCTAGAATATTCTGGAGAGTCTCTTGAAATATAGAAAGAAATATTGGTATCACGTTTCGTATCTTTTCTGAAAGGACACTAATGAGTTCTATGCATGCGTTTAGTGGAAAAAAAAGATCTATACAAAAATGTTCTGGAGAGCCACTTGAAAATTAAAAAGAAATTTTGTATGGACACGAATTTTTTTTGTTCCGTAGCTATCTTTTTTTATTGGCTCACCAAAGGGCCTAAGGTCTTGAACATTTTTAGTTTCAGGACCATGCCTCTATGATTGATAGTTTTTGAGGGCCGTTAGGGTACTCTGGTAATTTTTCCACATTCACTACGTTTTGTATTTTTTGTGAAAAAAAATCTTTAAGTTCTATTTACTTATACGTGTATTGGGGGGAAAAGTTTCATACAAAAATGTCTAAGAGAGCCTCTTAAAAAGAACCCAAAAAATTTGTATGGAGAGAATTTTTTTTGTTCGGCGGCCATCTTTTTTTTACCCGTTCACCCAATGGCCCAAGGTCTTTAACAACATTTGTGTGGGACCATGCCTGTATGACTGGTAGTTTTAGAAGACCCATGAGGTACTCTGGTAAATTTTCCACATTCATGACGTTTCATAATTTTCCTGAAGGAAGACCCATAAGTTCTACGCACATAAATAGTGAAGGGAAAAAAGTTCCATACAAAATTGTACTGGAGAGCCTCTTGAAAAGAACCCAAAAAATTTGTATGGAGAGAATTTTTTTTGTTTGGCGGCCATCTTTTTTTTACCGGGTCACCCAATGACCCAAGGTATTTAATAACATTTGTTTGGGACCATGTCTGTATGACTGGTAGTTTTGGAGGACCCATAAGGTACTCTGGTAAATGTTCCACATTCATGACGTTTCATAATTTTCTGAAGGAAGACCCATAAGTTCTACACACATAAATAGTGAAGGGAAAAAAGTTCCATACAAAATTGTTCTGGAGAGCCTCTTGAAAAGAACCCAAAAAATTTGTATGGAGAGAATTTTTTTTTGTTCGGCGGCCATCTTTTTTTCACCGGTTCACCCAATGGCCCAAGGTCTTTAATAACATTTGTTTGGGACCATGTCTGTATGACTGGTAGTTTTGGAGGACCCATGAGGTACTCTGGTAAATTGTCCACATTCATGACGTTTCATAATTTTCTGGAAGAAGACCCATAAGTTCTACGCAAATAAATAGTGCAGGGAAAAAAGTTCCATACAAAATTGTTCTGGAGAGCCTCTTGAAAATTAGGAAATTTTTGTATGGAGACGAAAATTTTTTTTGTATGGTGGCCATATTTTTTTTACCGGTTGACCTAATGGCCCAAGGTTTTGAACATTTTTTGTTTCGAGACGTCACCTCTCCAACTGATAGTTTTCGAGATCCCTTAGGGCACTCTAGTCAGTTTTCCACGTCCAGCTCTCTCTATAATTTTGTAGACCTTAAATTTTTGAATTTTACACACACGGAAAATATGGTGAAAAAGTCCCATACAAAATTGTTCAGGAGAGGTGATCAGTACGTAACTTCAAGTAGCTTTATATATATAATATCTGTGTAATAAACCTATTTATAAGTATTTCATATTAGTTACCATCTTATCTTAGTGTTTATTTTGGTATTCGGTCGTAAACTGGCCTAACCTAGTAATTTTAACGCCTGTACTTATTAATTATAAATTAGATTGCAAAGTGCATATGGGCGCAAGCGCCATGTATCGGCAATAAGTGGAAAATATTGATAAACTATGTTTTAGTTTATCGTTTAAATAATTATAAAAATGTGTGAAATAGATGAGATTGATATTCAAATAATTATGGGTAAATATTAAACCGTTATTTATCAAGGTCTAATATTAAATAGACACCGTTTTGACTCCTTGAATGTTTGATGTCTAATTTATTGTTCAATATCACCATTTACTATTGAAGTAATAGTTTGCTGTTTAAATATTTGTAATAAAATCTATTAGAGTTATTAACATTAACTTTAATCAAATTTAATCATTGCAAAATTTATAATAACGTTTTGTGTAATCTATGGTAGAATCTCCTTGTAGCGCCATCTGCAGGAATTATGACTGTTGGTTGGTATTATTTAAATAAACATAGTTTGTTTATAAGTAGGTAAAATTGAAAATTTAAAAAACCCCCGACATTCGCCATTTTGTGGCGGCGGCCATCTTGAATTTGCAATAGTGCTATTCTGCTAGTCAAGCCCTTTCATTTGATACCCATATTGAGGGTGTTGTGATAAAATATGTAATCCGCCATTTTGTAGCGGCGGCCATCTTGGATCGATTTTCATCAAACATAGCTAACAACACTCTCGACTAATTCACCTTTCAAACAAAAAAAACCGCATTCAAATCGGTCCACGCGTTTGAGCGCCACAGGGGAACAGACAGACACACACACACACACACACACACACACACACACACACACACACACACACAGACACGTGAAACTTATAACACCCCGTCGTTTTTTCGTCGGGGGTTAAAAATAAACCATTTAGAGTTACGTAAAATTAATTTAAATATTTATTTTGATTATTAAGCTATGGTTCAGGAATTGTTTTACAGTAATTTTATTTGTTCTTTATACAAAAGAAGTTGTATTGCTATATTTCCGTTATAACCTTGAGATACAAATATAAAAGCAATCGAATCGTGAAAATGGCATGCATTCCTTTGTTAGATATTGCACTGAAATAAAATAAGTGATATTTGGTGTGTAATTTCACCGTGATTAGACCCTTAACGTGAAAGATCTGGCTTGGTCGCCGACATGCACATAAACAGAGATGCGATATGGCGCTCGGGACTGAGGGTTGTCGCTTTTAGTTTTCAGTTAATATTTAGTCGGCAGGTTTGCAGGGTCAAGTGGATGCTTTTTGAAATCGCAAAATTGGACAATATATTTTTTGTTACGTTCGAAATTCACCAACCTTTTTATATCCATCTAAATAATATATCTATAAGACGTATCTATTAGAAGAGTTTTCTAAATTGAATATTTCAAAAAGTTCCGTTCAGCAGTCAGAAAACTACTTATATTAGATTTACAGACAATAATGTTATTGAAACTTTATATAAAACAGGAGAATTTTTAAAAAATGTCGGTGATGATATGTAAGTAGGTGTAGTACCACTTATTATAGTAAAATGGATATAAATTTTATTAATGTAGTAATTGGAACGAAGTTCCTTATCGCGCGTTGCGAAAGGGGGCTAGATGGAAAAAATTAAGAGAAAAAGTTGTAACGACACTTTTTGCTATAGTTGTAAGCCGTGCGCCGTGCGCGTGTTTCTCTGTCTGTCTCTCTCTCTGTTATATTTTCGTTTCGTCTTTCTATTTTGCATTGAACAGTGTGGTGTCGCGACGATTATTTTTGTTTCGTGTATACAGGTTTTTTGTACATAATAAATAATAAAAAATAATAAGTTTATACAGTGTCCATTTACACCTCTCAAGTTTTTGTTTTGGTATTATAGTATAAAAAGATCATAAAACTACAGATATGAAAGATATAGCAATCTTTCATGTTATCTCTTGTTTTATGAGACATGGCACACTATTTTGTCTTTATGAATATCACCACTAACGTATTAAACACGAGTAGCTCATTGAGTGAAATTACTTCTGTTCATTTATTTCACATCGTTGACAACCCTACGCCTGATAAGATACCGCCAAGGTAACGCATTGAGCTGTTTGTCTGTTTAAATTGTACTGATAATAACAGGCGTTTACTGTAGACGCCCAGGCACACTAATTAATGAGGTGAGTGTTGTTGAGAAATACGTACCTAATCGTACCTATTGCAATAATAATTTAATTATTGCGAATTGCTATCGAATGAAGATTCCCTTTTTACCTTGCTTGGCCGTTTGGCTAATTCATTTGTTGGTACACCTTTTTAACCCCCGACGCAAAAACGACGGGATGTTATAAGTTTGACGTATCTGTGTGTGTGTGTCTGTCTGTTCCCCTGTGGCGCTCAAACGGGTGGACCGATTTGAATGCGGTTTTTTAGGGTTCCGTACCTCAAAAGGTAATAAAAAGGAACCCTTATAAGATCACTTTCTTGTCCGTCTGTCCGTCTGTTCGTCTGTCCGTCTGTCTGTCCGTCCGTGTGTTACCACCGATTTTCTCAGGAACGGTTGGACCTAGCAAGTTGAAATTTAAACCAGATACTAAGGTCTATGATCCCTATTAGGTGTATAAAAATTAAGGTCCTGAGTCCACACAAGAAAAAGATATGGGCAAATTTAGATTTTCACGAAACCTTGTAAGTACCAAAATTTACCTTAATTTTCAACTTTTTTTATTTTTCGGAATTTTTCCTTTACTTGATCTGTAAAACCTTGCTTTTGACCAAAATTTACAAATCTAGGTCAACCGGAAGTACTCTATAGGTTTTGAGTCGAAAACCTAAATGGTAGTTCCAGTTGACCTAGAATTACGAAATTTGGCAAAAAGCCAGGTCTTACAGCACAAATATAGGAAAAATTCCGAAATCTAAAAAAAATTGGAAATTAAAGGGTGTCCCCATACATACATAGTTGAGCCAATTAAGATAGACCTCTGAGTTGTATGAGCGCTCATACAATTTAGAGGCCTAGCTTAATTAGCAACTTACCTTTTAAGACAATCAAATGAAAAACAGATTGTACTTATACTTCTGGAATACGGAACCCTCGGTGCGCGAGTCTGACTCGCACTTGACCGGTTTTTTTTGTTTGAAAGGTGAATTAGTGGAGAGTGTTGTTAGTTATGTTTGAAGAAAATCGGTCCAAGATGGCCGCTATGGGTATAAAATGAAAGGGCTTGACTAGTAGAATATCACTATGCAAATCCAAGATGACCGCCGCCACAAAATGGCGAATGTCGAAGGTTTTTTAAAATTTTTAATTTATACTTGTAAACTAAATTCTTGGGTCTAAAAGTAATTCTACCTTTGTCGCAATGTTCGTTGCGAAAAGTACAGTAGAAACAATTTCTTTTAATCAATTATGAACTTCCTAGCTTCGAGTCTTGGCGCGGCCCGGTTCAAAAAAATGCGGGTGGTGTTTGGATTGCCGTCTCATCGGACTGTGAGAGTGAGGTGCACTTGTGTTTGTGCACATACTTATACATACATATAATACCTCCCGCGTAGCTGGCTAGTCTCGCTTCCCTCGAGATTGACCGCCGTGGCCAAATTTCGGGCAGGTGTACATTATTATTGTTACTTGAGTTAGATTTGAATGAAACGCCGTCGAAAATCGCCGCAGGGATCGTCCGTTCTTGGAGTTGGTTGGGCAGCAGTTTCCTGCATGAATGGGAATATTTTAATACCGCCATAGTTACAATTTCTCGGTGTATTTAATGCTTAGGGCCTGTTTCACCACCTTTTGATATGTGTGAGATAGCTTATTCACAAGTTTTGTCTTTGTCACTTGACATAAAGTAAGAAAGTGACAAAACTTACGTTTAGGTAGCGTTTAGGCTATCCGACACTTATCAGAAGGTGGCGAAACAGGCCGTTAATGTCCTAAATTTACCATAGTGACAGAGAGTTCATTTGATTCATAAAAGTTCTGTGCGCCTTAAATTAATCGGCCAATATTGAAGCAACCGCATCATGAATACGTTCGTTTATTACACCTATATTACCTACGATATTTTTAAGATTATAACTAAGTATGCGTAAAAATCTGTAGCAAACGTACGATATCAAATATAACGTCATGTAAAGCAACGTCCAAGCTAAAATTACGCTGCTAGTTGCTACCAATCTCTATAATTACCAGTCATAACTCGTGCGATGCCGATGCTGCAATCTCACCACAGGATACAGTCTTCCATAAAAGCTGGTTGAGAACCATTGACATTGGTATTCAATCCAGCCAAAGATATACTTGGTTGTGGGAAAGAAATCTTCAAATACCTTTTAGAAAAGAGGTCGAGCCATATGCACTTTATAGAACAAGTACACCAAAACTTTTCTAGTGGCCATCCACAGTGTAGGTGAGGCTCCACCTGTTATAGTATACCCAAAGTAGACCTTTAACGTAATAGACCGGTCTAATTAGACTAAAAAATAGGGGTGAGGTTACAATAACTCCCACCTGGCTGAAAATTGGTAGGATTGTTCAAAACACTATTATAAATGAAATGTGAAAAGTCCTCATCGATCCGACACCTGGAAAAAAAATTACTCCTGGACACGCACAGTTGACTCTCACTTGGCTGAAAATTGGTAGGATTATTTGAAACACTATTATAAATGAAATGTGAAAAGTCCTCATCGCTCCGACACCTGGAAAAAATAATTACTCGGGGTCAAAGATCACAAAAATTGGTTTTTCATGATTTTCAGCAAAACGGTAAGTTTTATCATAAAATGAGTTTAGACAAAATATAGATAATTATCATAAAAAATGTCTGAATACTTTTTTTCTTAAGAGCCACCGTTTTTGAGATATTTAAACAATTCAAAAAGTTAAGTGTCGAAATAAAAATGAGGGACTGGATTTCTTTTTACCTGAAATTCTGATATTTCCAATATTTTATGTGTGTAAGTATGTAACTTATATAAATATCAGAATTTCGGGTAAAAAGAAACCCAGTCCCTCATTTCTATTTCGAAACTTATCTTTTTGAACCATTATATCTCAAAAACGGTGGCTCTTAGGAAAAAAGTATTTTGACATTTTTTATAGATGATTACCTGGTCTACAATTTTGTCTAAAATAATTTTATGATAAGACTTACCGTTTTGCTGAAAACTTCCCGTGAAAACTTTGACCCCGAGAATTTTTTTTTACAGGTCGATAAGGGTTTTGTACATTTCATTTATAATAGTGTTTCAAACAATCCTACAAATTTTCAGCCAAGTGTGAATAAACTGTGCGTGTCCAGGAGTAAATTTTTTTCCAGGTGTCGGATCGATGAGGACTTTTCACATTTCATTTATAATAGTGTTTTGAACAATCCTACCAATTTTCAGCCAGGTGGGAGTTATTGTAGCCTTGAAAGTCTAAATTGACTGGGCTATAATCTCACATGAATAAATAATGCTTGATAATAAGCGATATGCGTTGAGAGTATTATTACAAAAAACAGGTATATTTTTGAAAAATATCTCATCCGCAATTATGGGAATTTATCATAATTGAAAAAAAAATCCACATTCCTTATTTTTGGCAGATCCTATATTATTTTAGCACATAATATTGTGATCTTGCATGTTTACTTTGTCTCAGATATTCTGTATTCTATTCTTCTTTTTCTATAGTAATTGTAAAAAAAATATTTCCTGTATTTTCTAAAGTTCATACTTAATACCTAATTAAAATTAAATCTGCAGACGCTGGAGATCAAAGAACGTCGCGTTACCTACGAATAAATTGCGCGCTTCGTCTCGGGAGTCGGGACACCAACCCTATAAGGCAAATGTTTATTGGTATTGGATTGTGTTTAGGTAGTATAAAAATAGCGCTAAGTTTTCGGAAGCGGTCTCCTTATACCCTGTATGAAATAGTCTATACGAAAAGTGGTGATCCAGTTATTTTTTGCGTGTCTATGTTGCAAATGCATTGAATCGCTAGTTAAATAATGTAACCAGACACCGTATTGTTCTGGCTAGAAAAACAATAAAAGCGTCATCCGTCGTCATACGGTCCGATACACGTGGCACGTGGGCCGGGTTGTGCAACAACAGGCAAAATATATTTCGCCGAAGCGATTATAACAAGATACCAAATATGTTATATCCGTTACTGATTACTAATTTATTACGTATACATTTATGTACCTACCTACATGCATATGTTGACAAACAATAATCTCATGCCATTTAAAAATTGTTTTGACGTGAAACTTCTTTAAAATCGTTGTGCATTTGAAAATTCGATGAAACGAAGGGACACCATTTTAGCCTTCAAAGTCAAAGCCAAAGTTAAAGTTAAAGCTAAGATTAAGGTTAAGGTTAAATTACTTCTGCCGTGTGTGAATTGCACACACACACTTTTTTTTTGTTTCGTAATTGACGGATAAGTCTCAGAATAGAACAGCTGATGCTTGAAACTTCCTCCGCTCGGATTCAGGTTTTTTAAAATCTCGTGGGAACTCTCCGATTTTCCGGAAAAAAAAGTCCATGTCCGGGATGCAAGCTATCTCTGTACTCAAGAGTCAAGACCGGTTCAGCGGTAATTCGTGACAATGGTTTGGTATTCCTTGGTTTAGGTATAAATTGTCACTAATAATATATTAACCGGTTTAAAATGTAATCGAAATCCCGTCAAAATCGGATCGAATTTTACGAAAATTTGTCCAGACAAAAATATTTTAAAGACTTGTGTCCATTTTACGCTCTCTTGCAAATAATAATCATAATAAGCTCAGAGGCAATTATTTCTAAATCACAGACATACACTTCATATTTATTTATTTGTATAGATAAAATGCAGATAACGAACTTGACTTAATACTTATCTTAATATAGAATAAACTGCCGTGATTGCACATTCATTACACATAAGCTACTTATTAGCTTATTTCCAGCGTTCAAAATTTTCGAAAGAAATTGCTGATGATTTTGATTACCATTAATGCGTTGGTAATTTCTATTTGGTGTGAACTTAGTCTTGACTAACTAAGATTACAATGGGGCTAATTATGTGTTATATAATCTTTTAACTAAACTAAAATGACAGGTCTAAATCTATTTCTATCTCTATCACAATGCTTCCTGCGGAATAGGATAGCACTATTTTTAAACTCGTCAATTTAGTTTAGTTTAGACATTGTTTACTACAAAATTTGCTACAATATTCAGTATCTTATATAGCTAAACCGGAAGCGGATTTAGCATAATATCACGTGCGCCAATTAGCAACTGAAACAATAGCTACGTAACCACAGAAATCCTAATAATATAAGACACTGGAAATGCGGTTTACGCGTAACCTTGTCGCCGTGCTGAAGACGCGTACGTCGCCAGTGTAACTATGTGTGAGGTAAGCGAAAGATGCGACGCATTTGCAACCTTAACGCGCCAATCCTACGGCTGTCTGCACAGCATTGAGCGTAAATGTTTTTGCGTGTTTGCGTAGAACTATGTTTGTGTACAGACGATCTCAAGCGAGTCAAGATATGGACAGACGATCTCAAGCGAGTCGCTGGCAGCCGCTGGAGTCAGGCGGCACAAGATCGTGTGCTGTGGCGATCCTTGCAAGAGACCTATGTCCAGCAGTAGACGTCTATTGGTTGAGACGAACGAACGATATTTGTGTATGTTTGTGTATTGTGTGACTAGTAAGGCCGCGACATGCGTTCTGTACAGTTTGAAGTACCTAGTACACAGCAGTTCTAATGCCTTAAATTATTAGGATTTCTGTGTACGTAACGCACCACGTATATGAAGTAAGTACCTCAAACGACACAGACGTAAGTGCCTCGAGTTGTCTAGTCTCTTGACATAACGATAAACATTTCGTCCTCGTGTCTACTTAGAAATAACACTACACCTTACGTGTATCCTTTGTTTCATGTTTATCTAAGACTCCTGTAGAAATGATCCGCAATTTCCATATTTATGACAAATATTTAAAAGTAGGGTGTCTCAAAATATCTATCTGTACGTGCGTTAAAAGTTGTCGATCAGTCGTTTAAACTGACTTTGGATTTGTATGGATGTCTGAATGACATCACGATTTTTTGTGAATTGCTATATTGTTAACACAAAATTACAAAACATTTTTTAAACATAATCTCTTACTTTAGCAAAGAGTTTTCTAAAGTAAGTTTAGTAAAGAGTAGGTAAAAGTAAAATATATTAATTCGTCAAGTGCAACGAAAAATTCATTTTAACTTCTAAGAATATAATAACTGTTGCAGTAGCACGATAATTTTCAGCTTAACGACCAGTACATTGAATTCTACAAATCATCTAAACTCACCGGCATTACGATTTGATGCGATTACTTAAATTACATCGCGGAACAGTTCTCGATCAGGATTACCAAACCTCCGGATTTGACCGGATCTAGCCACTTATCCGGATGCCATGCGGGTGTTTAAATAATTTTCGTTAAATTATAATATTTTTTAAATATTTTGTTGTTGTTATTATATTAGGTTTGGTAGTAAGGTAAATGATAACCACCGCTTTCTCACTTTATCGTCAATTTTTTTACTACTACAAAATATGTATTTAAATGAAGTAGTATGTCGTATAGGCAATAAAGAAGGTATCTATCTACATACGGAAAATAATATTTTTACCTTAACTTATTTTCTAATACATAATAGTTGGTCCTATTGCACAAATCGCAAAGAGTGAGTTTAAGAATATTTTACCAGTCGAATAGTTATTGAAAAAAATTAGAATATCTGAACAATAAAACTTATGATAAATAATATTTTGTCTGCCAGAAAATGATACTAAAGAGGAAATAAAAAGTCTAAGGTGTTCTTCTAATTGCAGCTTTATCAATAACTTGTAATGAGTTAATGATAAATAGCACAGCATAGCATTTATAAATGAGCTATTTACATAATAATAATTAGTTAATTATAAAAAAATATGCTTTGGAATATACCAATTTATGATACTTATAAAAACACTTGACAAATGGTTATATGAAGTGTAAATAGATAAGGTTTGTGGGCGTTACAGGGAACTGACATTTAAATGTTTTCCGCGGTGCCTGATGACTCCGATGTTTGGTGGGTGGAAACCTTTATGTTAAGCTCATCGCAGATTATCTGAAATGTTTATGACGTCAGCAACAGCCGCATTTGTTTGACGCGTGCGAGTTGCGATTCGAGAGGGAGTAGGTAGGGTAAGCATGAGTTTGCGAATCTCGACAATTTTATTTTTCAATATCGAAACTCTATAACGTGAAAGTAAAATGACGCTAAATATCTTTGTTTTAGAGTCGTATATTCAATACTACGTTTATTTTTTCTTATTTTCTTTTTCCGCTTGGGGGCCTCTGGCTGTACATTTGTATATTTGAACGAACTCTAGCTTTGAAACTAGGGTAGCGTAGGTTCATTTTACTTTGAAGTTATAATGTTTCGATACTCGAATCTACTAACGTTGAGATTTACAAACTCCGAATTGTAACTAAGAGTACAGATATTCAAAATTTTTCAGGATACTGAAAAATGCGTGTGACTATTGCGGCTTGCTTCTAGAGTGTGTGATCAGCGTTAAAAAGCCGTAGGTAATGCTCATATATTATGTGTATCGTTATGTCACGCGTGAGCGGGGTGAACGCACTGTGCAAATACACTGTCCTGTCACTGTTAAATAAATCTTGCCATTTATTTGCATGTGTGAATCCGCGCGGTTTGTTTTGTTGAATGAGCGAGTGTCGCGCATCGCGTCGAGCCACAACCTGTAGAATTGGAGATTAAACGAACTTACCTGAAGTGAAGTTCTATCCCAATTATACGAGTTGCTTCGTCCGAAGAGATTAGGTAAATATTGTAGTAATACGTCAAAGGTATCGCCTTTCTACCACTTATTTGAAAGCAGAGAATCTGCAGTAATTTTTTTTTTTTTTCATGTAGGTAGGTACAAATATTCCCCGCTCCGGGCGCCCGTAGTGTTACTCATTTAGTTGAAAGCCAGCCTGGAATCTCAATATTTCACTTAGCAGGGGATATTAGGGTTGGGAGGGACCTAATCTCTTCGGACGAAGCAACTCGTATAATTGGGATAGAACTTCACTTCAGGTAAGTTCGTTTAATCTCCAATTACACATCCTTGCTTCGTCCTTTGAGATTAGGTAAATATTGTAGATTTTGAAAGATAGTGAAATATGAGAGGAGATTTTTGTTTGATAATACTGTAATTATAATTATCTAACAATCACAAAACAAGCAAAAAATAAAATAAAAAATCCTTAATATAACAAAACTACGGTTACTTTATCCGTATCGAGGTTAATACATAGTAATTTGTATATTATATATATATTATATATATTTTAAATATAAAGTTTAAACACATATTAATCAGCTACAGTGTTTAGGATCGATAGAGCAAACTGATTAGATTGATCACATTGAATATCTCTACAGTAAAATCTGGCAAATATCCTAGAGTTGCCACTCCACCCAGCTGTATTTCGTATTGTATCAATATTAATACCCTTTCTATGAGCTGTGGAGGTCGCTGCATGTCTGACCGAATGAGCGGAAAATATAGAAGTGTCAACTCCGCTAGTTGATAGCGTATCTTTTATCCACCGGCTGATAGTATTAGTAGATACTGATTTGTGCGGTTTCTTAAAACTGATCAAGAGGGCATTTTCATTATTTCTCAGGGGTTTCGTCCGATCTATGTATGCTACCAGCGTTTCAGCTGGACATATCTCCGGTCGATCTTTATAAAAAGGAATATTTAAATAAGGTTGAGCGGAACCTAGGCGTGATGTTTTAATTAACTCATGTATTTTAATTGATATTTGTTCATTATTAAAAGTTATATTTGCCAAATTTATTTTTGTAAGAGTCTGCACTCTGTGTGCAGTTACCAGCATGAGCAAAGTGACGACTTTTTTAGACAAATATTCTAAATTTAACGTGTTATTGGGATACCAGTTTGACAAAAATTCTAAAACTATGGACGGATCCCATGTTACATTATATTTAGGAGCTGGAGGACGAAGTCTGTAGAAACCCTTGAAAAGCCTAGTAACACGGTCATCCGACCCTACTCTCGATCCTAGGATCAATGACAGAGCGGAGCGATGACAGTTTAATGATCCATATTGTAAGCCAGACTGGAATAATTCAGTTAGAAAATAAATCACCATCGGAGTTGACGCCTCATATATATCTATATTGTGTTTTTTACAAAAAGAGACCCAGCGCCTTATTGCGACGTCATACTGTTTCAATGAATTTTTTGACAGGGAAGCTATCATAATATCTAACGATGACGGTGGTACGCTCCTCTTCAGTAGTGCCGTCCTGATAACTTCCCTGCAATCAACGTGAGTTTCGGGTGGCTGTTGGAAACAGATAATAATACATTATCCTTATGTCTAAATTGAATTAGTTCAGAACAGAGAAGTTCTTGAAATAGTGGAAACCAGGGTTGCGTCGGCCAAAACGGAACCACGACTATACCCTCAGCCTGATCTGTAATTATTTTTCTTAATACTTTTAGTATAACTGCAAATGGAGGAAAAGCGTAGAATGATAGATCTTTCCAATTTATTGTAAATGCATTTACGGCAATTGCTCCGGGGTCTCTATTCCATGAAACATATTTCTTACATTTATTATTTATTCTAGATGCAAATAGGTCCACATCTGGTTGTCCTAAGGCTTGTACAATTTTTTCGAAAGCATGATCTTTTAGCTCCCATTCGATATCAGGATGGGTTCTTCGTGACTCCGCATCTGCTATTTCGTTATCTTTTGAACTTATATATGAAGCGAACACGAATAACTCGCGAGCTTCACACCACTGCCATATAGATCTTGTTATTTCGGTAAGGTGTGGAAATATAACTCCACCCATACGGTTGATATATGAAATAGCAGTTGTGTTGTCGATACGCAATAAAATCTGACAATTCTTTAATTCTTTGGCGAATATCTGAAGGCCTAAAAAAGCTGCCAGTAGTTCTAGGTAATTAATATGTTCGGCAGATTCTGAACTACTCCACTGCCCACTGGCGGTCTCTTCACCGCATGCCGCCCCCCATCCTTTTTTGCTAGCATCAGAAAAAATTTCTAGACAGTAGCTGTCCTGTCTGACAGGATTTACTGACACTTCAATATATTTTAACCACCATGTAAAATCGTCCTGCAAAGACTGTGGTAACGACATGTAGCTATCGTAATTATTATTATCATTACACAAGGCAAGGTATTTACATCTTTCCATCTTTTTGGTATACATCCAACCATACTGAATCGCGGGACAAGCTGCAGTGAGGAGTCCTACCAAGCGAGCAAAATGTCTGATTTTACAACGAGATTTTGATTGAAATGACTGTAACACTTGTTTAATGAAATATCGTTTTTCTTCAGTCAGACTAACATGAAATTTTTTCGTATCTATAAGAAAACCGAGGTATTTACATACGGTACTTGGAACTGTACAGCTCTTTTGTTCATTGATAATAAATCCTAAGGACTTTAAAATGATCTTAGTATGTAAAAAGATTTTTAGACAACTTTGATAATTTTTTGAAATTATACATATATCATCTAGATATATAGTTAACAAGTAGCCTAAAGATCTGAGTAAGTACATCACCGGTTTTAGCAGTTTAGTAAAAACGAAGGGTGCTGTATTCAGACCAAATGGTAAAACATTAAATTGATACATTTTTCCCTCGAATTTAAAACGTAGGTACTTTCTATAGTTCGGATGTATAGCTATTAAGAAATAGGCATTCTTTAAATCCAGAGTGGCCATGTAACTATTCCTCGATATTAACTTCAGTGTTGTTCTCAAATCTTCTATTTTAAAGTGATCCGTTGTGATGTGCTTGTTCAAGGACTTTAAATTTAATATAAATCTATTCTTTCCATTTGGTTTTCTAATGAGAAAATAACTAGAAAGAAATTGTCCTTCACAGGGTTCACATTGTGATATCGCTTCAGTATCTATTAGATCAGTGATGGCCACTCTGTATTTAAAGGATTCAGACGATGATAATACAGGCGAACTAGGTTCGTGAGATTGAGAAACCGAATTACAGAATGGAATCTCGTATCCTCTCACCCACGATAATATGATTGGGTCGTTAGTTAACAAACGCCACTGTTCATAAAAATAAGATAAGATAAGCGACCTGCAGAACGTACCGGGTCTAGCGACGCGGGCCCGGGTGATGCTGCGAGCGCGGCGGCGGTCGCTGTTGCTGCGGCTGCCGAGAGCGCGATGTCGTCGTCGGTGTCGGCTCGGACCTCTTCGCTGCTCCCGCCTGCCGGGCTGCCGGGAACGGAGGCTTCTGGTTTAAATTAAGAGCCGGTCTCGGTTTTTGTGCTGATTTTTTTACAGGTGGGTTAGGTTTTAATTCCGCTCCCGATTTTGATATGGCCTTGGCCGCCTTCAAGGTTTCGGCCAACTTTTCCCCGAATAGGAAACTGTCTATTTCAGTGTTGTAAAGCTGGTCTTTTATATCTTTTTTAATTGAGGAGCATATGAAACTTCTTCTGGTCATCGATTCTTTGTGCTGAGTATCGCACATCAATTGGCCAGCTTCGACCAGTAATTTTATTACCGATTGGTCTCGGTGTTCTAAAGTGAACAACCGAGTGAGGGCTTCACTAATGCAGGATATACTCGCTGCCACCTGTTTCTGCTTATTCTCTATTGCCTTATCTTTTTTAAAGAGCATTTCTGATAAAGCAGCTTTTATTTCAGGATTCAGTTTTGGTGCATCAATTTTTGTGCAATTCTTTGGCACAAGATGTTTTTCACACAGTGCTTTCCTTGAATCCTTGCATAAGCCCGTTGTAGAGATATGCTCCCAGCGTACAGCTAACTCACTTCGAATTTCTGGGCCATATTTTTTGTCCTTCGAAGGCGCTTCTCCTAATAGAATTAGAATCTCTTCATCCAGTTCAGGAGGGTCAACTGCAAGTCCTGTTTCAGTGGACATCTCTGCCTGCAGTGTGTCGCTGGCGGTGACCGCCGCAGATGATGTAGACGTACCTGGCTGGGGCTCGTCAATAATCGTCGACACTAACTCGGGTTCGAGTTGGGATTCGTCTGAAAATTGATATAAAAACAAGTGTAGGTAGGTATGTAAAACCCTCCACACTTGTGTAATATCAACAGCGAAGGATCATATCTTTATTCGATGATCACAACCAAGTGCATAAAAATGTAGGTATCTAGTATGCGGATTTACCATCGTAATAAAATATCATTGTTATTCGATAATAGCGCGGCGATAGTCCCTTAAAACTATCCACAACACTTTACGACGGTACAAGTATGATTAATATTTACAAAATAAGATATTATCAAAGTGAAGGTAACATTCCTTTTAAATGTACACAATCACTAATATCTATAACCATTTCAGAATTCCAAATAACGTGAAGGTAACATCCCCATGAGATGTACACGACACTAGTTGGAAGGTGACGTCATATTATCACAAAGATACGGAAATAGTCCTAGCAACTATTCACAATATCTTTTTAAAGATAACTGGTAACTATTCACTGTAAATACCTTCTTGGTCCGGTTCGAAATCCAGTAGCACGGGTTCGGGTGAGACATTCGTCGATACACTGCTATGGGAAGAAGCTCGATTGTGCGAACGTTTATCATATTTGGCAAGCTTCTTTTCAATTTTTCGTAACTTTCTTCTCAAATAATCTTCGTCGTTATTGTGACTACGTTTCGGCATCGTTAAAAAAATTTTTTGATAGAAAATTGAATAACGTGGTGATCGGCGAGGCACTAAAAACGCGAATGAGTAACACTACGGGCGCCCGGAGCGGGGAATATTTGTACCTACCTACATGAAAAAAAAAAAAAATTACTGCAGATTCTCTGCTTTCAAATAAGTGGTAGAAAGGCGATACCTTTGACGTATTACTACAATATTTACCTAATCTCAAAGGACGAAGCAAGGATGTGTAATCGAGGTACTGCGTCTTTTTAGTTAACATCTTAAAGTCAGCCTTATTTGCTTTGCGATACAATTGAAATTGGAATAGTAAAATAAACACGGAGGAAACTCGAAGCGGCGCGAGTTTCGATTTTCTTCAACCGTATGCTAAAGTATATATATACTTAACGGTGACTTTCAGTTGTTCTCAAAAAGGTCGCCGTCTGCAGGTGTGGCGCGACGCTTAGGCATCATTGCCAACGACTGCGACTGACGGTTAAGAAAATATGTTAATGAATATGAGGCATAGGTATTTATTTTATTTGTGTTTGGTTTGGGTCTTTTGTTCGAATCTGGGCCTCTGGTTATTTTTAGATTATTGAAAACTAAAACAAAATGAAGGCTCAAAGCGTGCGCGTGGGTTGCGAACGAGGATTTTTAATTAACCTAATGCTAAAGCTCAAGGCTCACCGACGGAGCGGAGTGGTGTTAAGGTGCAGAGACGCAGATTAGGTAACCTAATCATGGTCATGACAGTATTCGGCGGTTACAAATATTCATTATTTTGATAGTATTTGGCCAATACGAATATTCGTATTTCGTACATCATTCACTAAAGTAAGAATGTCACATACATACCTACGTGAAAAGTTTGTAGCAAGATGTTAACATACATATACCTATATGGAATTTTCTAAATGAATAGAGTGCACGAGGCTATACGGAATTTTTCACTTACATATTCCACCGTGAAATTGTCCTTCTCGGGTCGGTGACCTCGGAAGAAATCTGTCATCTAGCAAAGAATGTCTAACAGTTAGTAGACTGTAACGCGCTATACCGTGCAACATTAAATAAGACAATTTGATAGAATCACCTAAACAATAGAGTCAGCCAAGATGTTAGAACGAACAATGTTTGCTGTGCTTTTCATAACACGTACATATTCTAAAAATTTCTATATTTTTGTTACAGATGACAGCAGCAGAGAAAAATTTAAATCAGAACACGAGGTAAGTCTCAGTATGGTGCTGGCTTTGTTTGAACGATACCTAAATATGGCACATGCTAATGTGCGCTGAGTGGACGCTGGGAACAGAGTGACAGCGGCGTTCCTTTCATGTCTGTGCAAACAATAAAGCTCAGAGCAAATAAGTATAGCATAAGAGCAAAAAGTTTAGTGATGTGCATTTTGAGTCACACTCGAGACATTTCTGTCGATGACAGCTTGTCTATTATGTGCACTCTTTACACATTTGCGTATGCGTCTCGCTTCGTTAGGCCGCTAATGTGTGAACGAATGTGTCGCGTCTCGTTTCCCACTCGCGCGAATGTGTAAATAAGGCTCACTAGTATTGATTAATAGACTGTTGTACGCCGCCAGAGCAAAAACATGCCACAATGCGGCATGCTGTATATTGTGGCATGCAACTAATTGTAGTATGCTGCAATTTTAACAAGCAGCATGTTGTTGCTCAGCCTTAATTTTCCTTGTGTAAGTTTAGACAAATCGGCGTTTTACGTGTGGCCAACGCGGGTCGTTTTCGGAGTTCTTATCAAAGTATCTTCCTGGTGCAATTTGCAAATAGCGCTTATACGTCGAGGGGCATTCGCCGAACTCGTAAGCCAACGTGAACTGAAGATTAATGCACATTGAGGTTTACGTGGGAACGCATCAAAATTCTAAATTGTATGTATACAGCTACACAGGTAGTTATAATATACAGCTTCACCATTAGCATGCTGCAATCGAAGCAAGCGAGAGACAAGAACTTGTCTGTAAGTTCGTAGATGTTAGAATATAATCCAGTGAGTTTTAAGTAAAATGACTCGAGGAATAAAAAATAATTTAAAGTATTCAATAAAAATTGTTTGATAAAGACAATTAATTGATTATCCAAATGTAATTATCGATATGAAAGAGAATTTAAGAAAAGCACAACACTACAAACCAGTCGTGACTATAATACATATCTTACTATATTCACCAAATGATCTTGAAAAATATGCGAAACTCTTTCATGTTCCTGTTTTGTTTAACAACTTCATTTAAGGAGTTGTGTGGGTTTACCGAATCGTTTCATCTCTCTTTGCATAGAAAATTTGTTCAGATAAGATAATTGCGACCGTGTTGCGACTATAATCCCTAAGGGCGTTGCGATCAGTGTGACCCAATTACCAAATCATAAGTCATCAAGATAACATGTTATCTGATGACTTATGATTTGGTGATTGCATTGCGTTATTTTATTACGATAATGTTGTTTTATAAAATTTAAGGTTAAATTAATTTAAATACATATAGAGCAGTGTTGATCCCAAACCAGTGTCCGACAATTAATATTAAGAACTAAAACAGTTATTTAAATGAAACCCTATATTTTAAACCTGTTGTTTTGAAATAGTATGGTCAAGGATCGTTGCTATAATCCAATAAAGAGGCAACCTTTATTTTTTACAACAAAAACGGTCTATATATCAGACTGCAAAATGTAGGAATGTTCAGAAAAGTGTGGTGAGTAATAATTGCGTAAACCTATTGGTCCGTGGCACACTACCAGATAAACGCTTGACCTCCCAAAAACTATTTACTTTCGAAGTATTAAACCCCGAAAGGTTTCGAATGGTTACAAGTTTTTTGAAAATATCTATGGTCACAACGAGGCGGAAACTAGCTGACTAGTATGTGCTAAAACAGCTGGTGCACTCTCTATTCTCGTAGTACAATGGGACGACAATGCTATACGACTGGAGAGACCACCTGATGGCATTACGTGCTCTCAGTCACGGGAGTGTATCTTAAAGCGCCAACTCCGGACTGGTACTGAGAATTTCTAGTCAGACAACACCAATAACTTTCTCAACCCGGGACTCGAAGCCAAGACCTCATCCTCTGCAGGCGAACTAGCTAACCACTAAAATAATGAGTCAGATTACCCCGCAATCAAGTGCGTATTTGGGAAAATATTCTAAAGTCTTCTTCCTCTTCTATGGTGCCATCTCCTAACGAAGAATGGCAACCATTAAGGCTAATTGGACTTCATTAACTGCTGCTCTGAATAGTGATCTGGAGCTCAAACTACTGGCGAAGGTTTTTAAGTCAGGATATTCTTCCAGGATATATGTACTTTCTTTTACCAGGGCTCCCTTTGTCTTTTATTTTTCTTTGTATGAATACGTCATATTTGGAACAAGCGGACACCCGCGACTTCGTTCGCGTGGATATATATTGGTTTTTAAAAATCCCGTAGGAATCATTTTGTTTTTCCTAAGATTTTTGAGCTCATATCATGCTAAAAACTGTTAAAAGTTCACTGGCGGATGTTTATGTAGATCAAAATGTAAACAACCACCAGTTAAAGTCCCATCAAAATCGATCCAGCCTTTTAAAGATTAGTCGGTAATCTTTAAAGTATCCACTTTCTAACAAAAAAAAGAATGAATGAAATTGGACCACGCGTTATTGAATTACAGCTAAATACACGTTTTGACTTTCATCACCTCTCCCTAGGGAACCATGCTGAATTTCAGGATAAAAAGTATCCTATATGTTACTCCGTAGTATGAACTTAAATCGTACCAAGTTTCGTTTCAATCCATTCAGTAGTTTTTGCGTGATGCGCGCACAAACATACAGACAAACAGACAAACAGATAAACAGACAAACAGACAATAATTTCAAAAATAGCTATTTTACGTTCTATTACATAACCCTAACATCCCCCAGTTATTATTTTGCAAAAGTCTTCAATGTACAGACACGGCAATTCTACGATTTTATTATATGTATAGATTACGTATTATGTGTCCCAAAAACTCGAGCTTTTTTCTTTGCACACTTTTGAGCAATATTCTTAAGTAGGGAAAATTCTAAAGTAGGGCAAATAATCTTGTAGCGGCTAAATCGTTGGCTGTGATTTGTGAAGTATCCACGCGCGTGCACACTGCATCCGCGAGGGCTCGTAATCGAAATTTATGATTCGACCACACACACACACACACACACACACACACAGCGACCGCGCCTCGGTCGGATCCGTGTAAGATACATTAAGATTTACTGCTTGTACCTATCAATGTTTCAGCACACAGTTCCGTTATGCTACAACTTTACAAGCCTCGTTTAATTTTTGATCTTTTTCTGATTGGCTTCATCTTCCTTTGGATTTGTTTCTGTAATTTAATTTATTGTTTATTTTCCACGAGTTATTCACCTCTGATCCTATACAAGATTCAATGTTCGATATGATTTGGGTTGTATCAGTCCATGATGATGAATGGCTTCTTTCGTACCTAGGTCCGTGTTTAATGCTAATAATATAATTATTATATTCGCGTAATTGATAGTCTTGTCCCATATTTTTTAATAATTTTTTTTTGCTCTTATTTACTTATAGATATTTGTTTTCGTTGGGAAAATAATTTCGATAATACTTACTACTTACTTGCCTTTTTGAGCAATTTGTTGACTGTATTTATGAAACCTTCTTGTTTACTAATTGATGAACTGAAATTAAAGCCTTGATTAAATCAATGTCAGGAATGCACGCAGCTTATGTAACCTATTGTTCACATACGGACGATTCTGCAGTCGTTTATGCAACTAGTTCTCAAGGATACACGCAATCAGAGTTCAATCACATGGCTTGCGGTGAATGAAATGAAACCCAGCCGAACATGAGAGCACATTCCTTCTCAGATTCCACCGAGTATGTTGGAGGCATTACAAAATGGTGATGTTTTGTACCCAACCGGAAACCTTGCAAAGGAAACAACAAGACTGAGCGCCCGCTTGGCTACTTTTTGCGATACGAATCGATCGGGCGAAAGTAAATCGATTATTGCTAACCATATCGGATTATGATATTTATTTGCCCCCTTTATCATTTCTGTCCGCCTTCTTTGATACTTGCTATATTTTACAAATTACATCAAATATTTTCTAGCCATCTAGCGAGCTTTATACGGTGTCAAATGTTAAATGTTGAGAAAGTTTTGTGTCAGCTGTGGCACGGTGGCATGAAAAGTTAATTAAGTGGAATATTTGTTAATTGAACTTGTAGGTTCCGTTTTGTATTAATTTGTTTTATGTTGTAACCATTTTTTAATAAATAAGAAAAAAGAATGAAAATGTGTGGGAAAAAGATTTTGTATTATATGAACCCCATATTAAAGGACGTTGATGTTGAATACGTACAATTAAGTTGTTGATTTTATAAGAAACATTAAAATACAAAAGAAAATTTACGATTGATAGAATATGGTAAATGCCGTAAATGTTCCGTTATTATTCATAAAGCGGGCTTTTAGTAAGTAAATTATCGAGCTCGTATTAAACGAGTAACTTCGCCTATTACTGTCGGGGCCCATTTATAACTGGTTTGTGCATTAGCTCTGACATAGAAGCCTTATTAACTGATTAAATACACTGTTTGGTTTATATATGCTATTAACGACACGTCGAATATCGCATGCGAGATTAGAGCTTGTAACGTTATAATCTAGATAATAGTATCTATCAAGATTATTAAATGACTAATAAAGATCCAGAGATAGTCGAAGATTTTAATTGAAGAGTTAGGTAAGTAAGTATTAACAATGCTAGCTAAAAGCAGGGAGTAAATATATGTATAAAGCAGAAGCTGAATCAAATATGGTAAATATGCTTAATGTAGTTATTGAACTCTATAAAAGTGTTATCATATTGAAAATTGGGATTTTATAAGGTCGATCCAACGCGATCATGCGAAACTTCATGGAAATTACGGGAATGATCAGTGTGCGATCCTACATGGTGCGAGTATTATGATTACATTATGATAATGTAGATTTTGTATTTAAGTAAAAACAGTTCACAGAAAGCTTTTCTTTTCGTGTTGTAGTTTCGAACTCATTTCACTAAATTAAAACCTTTGTTCGCTCTCCGACCCTGAACATTTTTTTTCTCCGCGTTTCGTTTCTCATTTCTCACTATTTTGTCTTCGCATCTTTAAATGAACTACTGTTTTATTTTATCTTTGCTCATTGTCTTGTACATACACCATAATTCTTTTGTCTACTGGATGACTTTTGTTAATTTTGACATTATGATTAGCGATTATCTAAACAAGTGATGTAATGTAACATCCGTTACGGTGGCTATTTCCTCATTTAAATTGCTTCTTGGGAAACAATGGGTTCTTGTTTGAATAATCCCATTAATATACGTTTGGTATATTGCAAATGAGATTTATGCACCACCTGTTTGCTGACAATTGTATTCTGCACAAGTTGTGATGGCCTGGCGATACGAATGCAATATTTGTGTGCTTATCAAGAAGTACACTATCCGGACCCTTTAGTTTTCAATTAAAACTTATTTGGTTAACTAATTATTCAGATCATGTTCTTCTCTATAAAGAAGCACATTACGAGAAAAGTGATTTGTAACTAGCTCATCCGCGACAGTTACGATGGTTTTAGTTGGTGTCCGATTAATTTTCAACAACATACTTACGACGCAGTTGTGAAAATTAAAACCATTTTATTATTGTAGACTTCTATTAGAAATTCTTAAGTAACTTCAACTGCTAAAAAACTTCTTCTTCTTCTTCTACAAAACTAATAATAGTAACATTCGAAACCGCTGGCGGAGCAGCAATACTTAACGTTAGTAATATTAATGTAGGAAGTACGTTGTAAAATGTAACAACATTACTTAGATAGAACCGCAAGCTCGTGAGAACGCTTTAACTACACAGCGTCGCCTCTGAAGCCTCAGCACCAAGTATTTAATTGGATAGATAATTTAGTAAGTTTTTGTCCCACGACATGCCATCCCTAATGATGTTTAAATTGCTTGTCGTATAAGAGGTTTCATTGCAATTTGTAATAGCTACGCGTTTTATCTTCTCAAGGACAAGGATCGAATCTTACATTACAAAAGATAAAAATAAAAAAATATTCTCATACCTTTTTGCAACTGAATTTGGGCGTGGAATTACTCATTATTTATAAAAGTTACTCGTACAATGACCTTATCTTCTCCGTCTTTGACACCCTTAGAACTTCACCTGGATCCAGTAAGTTGATGATTAAATCAAATTTTACAATTAACATCTAAGATGCGTTTTCACAGTTAATAATTTGATGTTCCGTGCAATCACAGAGTAAAATAACAATAAATTACTGTGTCTATTGGTATTACTAAAATAAGATGTCCTTGACAGTAAATAACCAAAGTAAACCTGACTTTGATGCATTTATATTGTTGCAAATCATCAGAGCAAGTATCTGAGAGTTTAGACGTACGTATTTAAATACAATGATACGCAATGTGATACGCTCAAATGAACACACTTGGCGTTTTACGAGTTATTAAACCGCAGCAAAACTTGTAGCATGTACGACGTTGTACACTCCCAATAGTAATTGCTTGGAGGCGTTAAATTGGTACTGATTAAAACTTTTTTGTTTGTTTATATATTTTTGAGTTGTCATTGTTAACAAACTTAACCGAAACCAATACACTCGCATTGTTCGCGACGAGTTGTTTTTCCTGAAACTGAGAGTATGTTTTTTGTTGTTAATTGTGTTTTTCTGACAATTATATTTGAATCTTCTTATATTTTGCATAAACAAGTATCGTTGTTGTTATTTTTTTTGGAATTTCGCATAAATAGCCACAAAGTTAAGAATGAAAGAGATACGAAAGTTTAAAACTCAACTACACACTTATAAATATTATACATAAATGCAAAAGTGTGTTTTGCATTTTTTTTTGAGTTGAGCTACGGATCGACTTGATTTTTTTCATGAGTATAGTCGATGACATGGAAAATCAAAAAGTTCGCACGGGATTTTTATGAAAAACCTAAATCCATGGACGGGCATCAGACATCAGTTAGTGAAAACATAAGTGATTGCAGTAAAAAAATAACCTGCCCCGTTATGCCGATTTTATTGCTCGAAATTATAATTACATGAACCAGAACGAAGATGCACATGTTTGATAAACAAAATATATTGCTATCTATTAAAATAAAATTAAAGTGACCGTTCCTTTTGATTGTACCAAGCATATAATGATACTCGCATCTCGAGTGTCGGCGAATTAAAAGAGGACGCTTTTATATCCGATCGTAATTTTTTTCGCCTTATTACGTTAATCCAAGCTGGTGATCGCACTTTGGCGGCACTTGCCGCTTACTTTCCCTCCCGTGTTTTGCAAGACATGTTCTGTTTCAATAAGTCCTGATAGATCTATTATCAAAAGGTATGACTGTTGACGCTGTCTCTTTTACATCTTCATATTTGGTCCCTAAGAATTTCTAATAATCTTAACACGCTAAGGAGGCGACATTGTTATTGCCCACCTTTATAAACTTCGCGGAGTTACGCGGAAGAAGAGATCTTTAGATTGCTGATAAGTTAGCTCATTATATTTAACTGGTAGTTGGAAGTTATGTCGATTGCGGGCAATCACTAACTTGCGCCGAGACCTCCAGGCACGTTCGTACTTGGCAACGGTTCGAGGCCTTAAGACATAATTTATTACCTTGATGCCGCGTCGGTATTACTTATTCTACGTGGGTTTTTTTCTCACGTGCCACTTGCTACCGATATTTAGTTCTGGTTCTGGATCCATATGAAAATAAGTAGGCACTGGATTTATTCAATCTTGTATTATAACTATTTTACTTCTTGCATAATCCCTGTAGCCCGCCAACCCGCATTTGAGCATCGTGGTTGGTCTAAGCTCTAAATCCCTCATATGAGAATAGAATAGAATAGAATAGAAAAGATTTTTATTCAAATAAACTTTTACAAGTACTTTTGAATAGTCAAATGAATCTACCACTGGTTCGGAATGCCATTCCAACCGAGAAGAACCAGCAAGAAACTCGGCGGTTGCTCTTGTCCAAAACAATATCAATATAACAATTTTATGTTAAGTACATTATTGAATTGCCATCTCGCGCATTGCTGGAACGAGTGAAATCCACGTCTTTTTATCATTTATATAAGTAATCTTCAATTTTATTCAGATAAACTTTCACAAGCGCTTACGAATCGACAAATGAATCTACCACAGGTTCGGAATGGTGCTTACAATTCTACACATGTGAAGAAGGGCAGACAAAAGTAGCCCCATTTCCGACGGTGGCACCCGTTCACCCGAGAGAGGAGGCCTGTGCCCAGCAGTGGCATGTAAAAAGGCTGTAGTGGCGGTGGCGGATAATGCCAGTAACAGTACGCCGCAGGATTCATCATTGTTTTCTTTTAAGCAAGTTCAAGTCTTCATTTAACCATGAATTCAAAATCGAATAACAATAGAAAATAATTCATGCATAAAGCTTGAAATTTAGATTACAGGCACATTTAGATTACATTCACTTTAGTCTCCATCAATGATTATAGTGAGCGAGTAGATCCAAGTAAGAGTTGTAGAAGAAAATGCAATAACTTAAGAATCCAATTCAACGATAAATTTAAAAGCAAAATATGATAGTGTTGGTAAAACCGTTACGAGATGATAGGACTAGTAGGTCTCAGGCTTGTAATCATGGCAACAGTTAGATTGCTCTACCCTATAATCAAATAGATATTCGATCGACATTCGATAAACTTGAACTTGACTTCACTAGGCTTTATTTCATAAACCATGTTATTTGAAGTGTGTGCTTCTTCTAGATGCTTGTTATGTCATTTTTAGTCACTTAAAATGTAATAAAATCTGATATAAGTGTTAGAAAGTATTATTAAGAGCACTGCATTAATCGGTAATAATATGTTTATTAAAATTTCAATATTTTAGTGAAATATTATACCAAATATTGTGAAAGTACAGCGAAGCAAAAGACTACAGATAATTTGAGTACATACAAATATTTTACTGGTATAATATTATAGTGTGGCATTTAATATTTTGCGTTAGACACTCTCCTGATTTGGATACTACGTAGTGTAGCATTTGTCATATCCATTTTATGATACTAGTCGAGTTAAGTACACGAATACCATTTTCGGCATCACTGAATCTTAGATCTACCGCTATAAATTTACTATTATTATTTTTAACTAAAGTGCTAATTTATTCTTATGAGCCATCGTGTTAAGGATCAAGTTCCCTTGCTCCTATAGCTTGAATAATGTTGTCACTTGGTTAATGTTGTTTCACTTAGTATTGTACATTTGTTTAAGTGACTCTAAGATCACTCCCACGGTCCGCGCTTCGTATGGAAGTCCATTGTCCGTTCCCAAGTTTGAGATAATTCTTGACCTTGTTCCGAATTTGCGCTCTCTTATCGGTATATGGTTACCGTCGTTTCAATATTGCTTAGTAAAATCTAAACAGTTCAAATTAATAGGTATTTTCTAAATCTATCATTTACAATAGAGCGGATCTCTCTATAAATGTTAAAGAACTTTCTACGGTTGAAGATATTGTAAAGATTTCACTTACGTGCTCTTATACAGAGAAAACTCATTGTAGAATTATTGAGTTCTATAAGTTTTATAGTTAAAAGTCCTAAAAGTATTACATAATTTTGTGCCGATTATAGTCTTTGAGGCTTCCTTTTTTTGTCCCAAAGCTATTAACTAAATATTGGATAGTGAAAGTAATATCGTACTTTATAATTTGTACATTAGTGTTATGTTACACACAGACTGAATAACTCACCTTAATTAATTGTATTCGACACGTTTAATGGTTAAATGGCAATAATGTTATTTATGAGGTCTGATATTATAGAATTTAAGATATAGCAAATAATATGTATTTATACTAACTATAATTCGGCCGTTCAGAGAATGCGTTCCTGACACGTCGCGATTGAACTGACGACGTGGCTTTGTAATGGCGTTAGTGTAAAGAAACGACACTCAATTTCTCCTGACAGGTAGGTACACCTAAATAGTGTGCTGTCGGGGGTGTGTTAGAAAAAAATGCTTTCAAAGTCTAATCGTGTATAACTGCATATAATATATATAGAACAAGTATAAATTAAAAATTTGAAAAACCCCCGACATCGTCATTTTGTGGCGGCGGCCATCGTGGATTTGCAATAGTGCTATTCTACTAGTCAAGCCCTTTCATTTGATACCCATATTAAGGGAGTTGTGAAAAAATATGTAATCCGCCATTTTATAGCGGCGGCCATTTTAGACCGATTTTCATCAAACATAGCTAACAACACTCTCGACTAATTCACCTTTCAAACAAAAAAACCGCATTCAAATCGGTCCACCCGTTTGAGCACCACAGGGGAACAGACAGACACACACACACACACACACACACACACACACGTCAAACTTATAACACCCCGTCGTTTTTGCGTCGGGGGTTAAAAATATATGCAACTACATTGCTACGAGAGTACGAACGAATAATAATAATATAATCAATAATCATGCTAGTCGCTAGGAGCCGCCGCAAAGTGCGCGCGCGCACGGTCAAGGCCGTAGCCGCTCGCTTTTTATTGCGCGCGAAAGTTCAGCGCTCCGCAGAAGAAGTGACTTAACACGCGCCGTATTATCGCGCGCGCCGTACCGCTCTGCATGTTGTGTATGTAATGCGACATGTGAAAGAATGTTGCTCAGGATTTTTTCTCAAAGGTTTCTTTGCATTTGCATAGTCAAGACTCAAGACTCAAGAACTATAGGAATGTGCAGGAGATAAAGTTTGTTTTTGTTTAACCCGTTTTGTTTTCTTGGTCCTTCAAAGGAATGATTGCATTATTTTTGTCGTGTCTTTGTTTTGCCGCTTTTGACTTTGCGTCTGAAAAAATTTAAGAATTTTATTGAATACGAGGTCAGGATTGGGTTTGTTTTTATTTTAGCACATTTTTAAGATTTAAAAAGTTTGCATATCTTAACCAACTTACTTTTGTCATTATGGGGGCCTGTTTCACCACCTTCTGATAAGTGTCAGATAGCTATTCATAACTGTTGTCTTTGTCACTTGGCATAAAGTAAGAAAGTGACAAAACTTCGTTTAGGCTATCCGAGACTAATTATCACAAGGTGGTGAAACAGTCCCTTAATGTTTTTTAAATTATTATTAATAATATAAATTTATTATATATATATATATATATATATATATATATATATATATATATATATATATATATATATATATATATATATATATAAATAGTCCCGACCCTGTAATAATTGAAATTCTTAATTTTTGTTTATCTCTAATGATAGCATTTTATAGGAATTCTACGATAACTGATGTGTTGATGCGAAAGTGGCACATTTAGTCGGATAGCATCAAACGCTTGGGTGGCAGAATCTATCAAATTGCGAGGCTCTCGGCTGTTATTATCGATTACACGGAGGATGTAGATGAGACGAGAGGCACGTGCGTAGATCACGCCGGTGACCAGTGTCGACGCTCGCAAATTTACATTTATAATAATCTGCAACGATATTTCTATATTTGTTGATGAAAACTATTACAAACAAGCTAAATTTTAGGAAAAATAAAACGGACTTCAAAATACCTTAAAACATTTAAAATTATAATCTGAAATGATATTTCTATATTTGTTGATGAAAACTTCACAAACAAGCTATATTTTAGGAAAAATAAAATCGACACTATTCAATATACCATAACATTTGAAGAGTTTCCTCGATTTCTCCAGGTTTGCATCATGATCCTGACCTGATGACCATGGGACCACATGGGAAGTATGATATCTACTATTTCAAACAAAAGAAGAATTTTCCAAATCGGTCGGCGTCTTTGAGTAATCGGGGAACATACATATACTTAAAAAGATTCTGACGAATTTTCGGAGTCCATTAAAAAGTAGCTCTCATGAAAAATACATGGAATGCATTTGTACGTTTTTATTCATCATATTTCAATGATAAATCATAATTTTATATCACGAATGTCATCTCAATGAATTTCCTGATGCGGTCATCATGTATTCCAACTCGCACGGCCAAATGGAACTCTGGTTTTCTGCATTTTATTCCATGATTGATGAATAACATTGCTTCAGCGTTTTTGTAGTATCTATTTACCTACGTGGTGTACCTAATAGTTTTAATTTGATATTTTTTACGTATGCTGATGATGTACGCGAGAGTTTCACTTGGTGGATTTTTATTGCGATTTTAACTCAGTTCGCTTTTGCTTTCGTTTAATTTTGTTTGAATTTAATTATTTTCTATTACTATTTATTGTTCAGCTTTATTAGATAAAAGATGCTAACGTAAACCTAATGCAAATTTTACAATTTTTGCCATGATCAATTAATTTACGAACATTACTACTTTCTATCAATAAAAAGTGAAAATATAAAGTAGAATACATCATAAAATGTAGAAGATGACTAAAAATCATGTGAAACTTTATAGAATTGAAACAATGCTGTTCTGATCTGCGATCAATGTAAAAAAAAACTGTCAAGTTCCACAAGAGGTTGTTGCGCCAAACTAAAATAGTTAGTATGTACAAGTAAAAATATTTGTACATACGAGTAGTTGCAGTAGATAGAACGTATAGAATTGAAATAGTTGCATCATTTGGCTGGCGAATTTTCTTATGTATTTTTTTAATTCATCTACAAGTTAGCCCTTGACTGCGATCTCACCTGATGGTAATCACGATGCAGTCTAAGGTGGAAGCGGGTTAACTTGGAAGAGGTATGACAGTTTTTATTAAGCCCATACCCCTGATCGGTTTATACGCGGCACGTACTGGAACGCTAAATCGCTTGGCGGCACGCTTTTGCCGATAAAGTGGTAACTAGCCACGGCTGAAGCCTCCCACCAGCCAAACCAGAGACAATTTAGAAATTATAAAATCCCAAATTACCTCTGCCGAAAATAAGGAACTCCCACTTATAAGAACACAGCGGCCACCACTGCGCCAATATCGTCGTCGTCTATCCCACATTCCTCGATACACATAAACTTCCCAGCCACAGTATAAATTTCATCACGTCACATTTCAACAAATGGGGACCTTCGAATCGCATCAACACAGCTATGCACCGGATCGGGGCCACGTATCCGAACACTTATCTAACGGTTGCCGACGCCCTGCCAATACTCTGATATTTTATAGCTATCACTGAGGAAATTTATTTCTTCCTCTCTTATCACGATTTCAATTACATTATGTAGAGGTACCTACATATTCGCTAATGATAAACTTAGATTAAGAACGTGACCAAAAAATAAAACACCTTTTTAATGATCCTCAAATAAATTAGTATCATTTATCAACAACAATCATCATTTGAAATCATTTCGTCATTGTGAGCATTAAGAAATGCCCACACGGCAAAATTTTCGAGAGCTATCACAAAATAGGCGTTGCGGGCACTTTTTTTTACTCTAAATCGTATTGGCTGAGTCATTTTGCAAAGTGCCGCTGTTTCTTCGAGTTCTTCTGTGACAGTATCATTGTCAATATCGTGTTCATCTCTATCGACTTGCGATGATGTTGACGGTGCTGACGCTATGTTAGCGTGGATCTCATATCTACATAATTCCTTGGACTTGAGAAGAGAAACAAGATATTCGCGTGTATAAAATTTCCCCCCTTGCGCGCCATCGTATTCCATTCAATTTTATGAAATAATTATTAAAATTCGAATTCAAAATACTTTTCAAAAGCTTTGTTTTCATTTAGGTGTCGATTAGGAAACCCGAAGCCTGGAGATATCGAATGAACTATACCGTAATGAAAGATGATGATTTCCGCGGTCAATGCCGGTGGTCGCAGTCCATGTGACAAACGTGTAATAAAGTCAGATTGTGTGACCAATCGACCACGTATTTCCTCTATTCGTGTTTTCATACATCACTTTAACGGTTTTTTTTTGTTCAATTTCATTGATATTTTTGCTTTTAAAAATAGTTTTACTGCCCGTTTTCCTATTAAAGCATTGCACTTAGCAAATAAAAACATGAAGCTATTTAGAACTTAACTATGGGTCATAAATTGTAGATGTTTATTGCGATTGTATTGCTTCATTAGTGCCTGTAACTGTAAACGGTGCTGCATTATGCACGAATATTAAACAATCAGTACAATATCAGACAATCTTCCGAGATGAAATAGAACGTAAAACATTTTTACTCCTTTTCGAAATGCAAACAGGATAAAAATCGTGAAGCCGATTTGCGCTCCACAACGTTTTATAACCGCCATTTGGAAATAATTGGTGACATCATTATAGATTTTAAACTTGAAAGAATATTGTAACGTTAAATAAATAGTAGGAGATCCCACCTTAGAAATTTCTACCCTCATCTGTTATTTAAACGAATTATATGTCAAATGAAAGATTATTTTATTCTTAATCGAACCGTATTTGGTTGCCTGGTCAAAAGTGGTGCTAAATCATGGTTGCCTGGATTTTAAGATATAAAATGTTCGGTGCGAGTGTTGAAAGTGACAGAAAAGTGTTGCGCGCGCAATTTCATTTGACAGACAAAGATGCAGTGAGGCAGGCGTGCACTCGGCAGGTGCTTAGTCTATACATAGATTAAAACCATAGACTTTCTGTGCCTGTCCATTAAAGATATTTACAAAAAAATAAGTGAGTGACGTAAGGGATAAGTAATAAAACGTAAAAAAGCTGTTTTTGAAAATTTTGTCTGTTTGTCTGTATGTTTGTGCATGTATTACGCAAAAACTACTGAATGGATTGAAATGAAACTTGGCATGATTTAAGTTCATACTACATAATAGCATATAGGATACTTCTTATCCCGAAATTCAGCACAGTTCCCTTGGAAGAGGGGATGAAAGTCAAAATGTGTATTTTGACTTTCATCCTCTCTCCCAAGGGAACTCTGCTGAATTTCGGGATAAAAGGTATCTTATTAAGATAATTATTATGTTAAGCTATTATGTAGTATGAACTTAAATCATGCCAAGTTTCATTTCAATCCATTCAGTAGTTTTTGCGTAATACATGCACAAACATACAGACAAACAGACAAAATTTTCAAAAACAGCTTTTTTACGTTTTATTACTTATCCCTTACGTCACTCACTTATTTTTTTGTAAATATCTTTAATGGGCAGGCACAGAAAGTCTATGGTTTTAATCTATGTATAGACTAAGCACCTGCCGAGTGCACGCCTGCCTCACTGCATCTTTGTCTGTCAAATGAAATTGCGCGCGCAACACTTTTCTGTCACTTTCAACACTCGCACCGAACATTTTATATCTTAAAATCCAGGCAACCATGATTTAGCACCACTTTTGACCAGGCAACCAAATACGGTTCGATTAAGAATAAAATAATCTTTCATTTGACATATAATTCGTTTAAATAACAGATGAGGGTAGAAATTTCTAAGGTGGGATCCTAGACCAAAAAGAAAGATGGGTGTCTTTCGAAATGAATAGCATCAAGCTATACATACTTATTTTAGTAAAAATTAAACCGACTTCAATGTACCATAAAATTTGAAGAGTTCCCTCGATTTCTCCAAGATCCCATCATCAGATCCTGACTTGATGGCCATGGGACCACCCAACTGTTTGGTAATAGACCACCCTTTCAAACAAAAGAAGAATTTTCCAAATCGTTCCAGGCGTCTTTGAATAATCGGGGAACATATATTATTATACATACAAAAGGTTCCGATGAATTTAAAACCTCCTCCTTTTTTGAAGTCGGTTAAAAATCGATAACGTAGATGCAGTAGGTAGGTACGACACGTCAATTTTGAAATACTGGCCACGTCCAAGGGTCCCAGTTACGGCAGATAGATTGACTGCATTTATTACCATTTCTTATACATTTTCATCGGCATTTATAGGACATTCGGAGTGCCGCTCCAGTGGTTAATCTAGATTTATGTCCCACTAGCTGACCCCCGCGACTTCGTTCGCGTGTTTTTAGGTTTTATATAGGATCGGATCGGATCCCATAATTCTTTTATGTACCTAAACTAAATGTAGCCTGTTACTCCTTATAACATTGAAAGTTCCATTAAAATCGATCCAGCCGTTTCGGAGATTAGCTGGAACAAATAGACAGAACTACAAACATAAATTTAAACGCACGCCAGCTTAAAATAAGCCGTACGTACAAAGATCCGGGACCCAAGTTATTGGAACCCAATAAATGCCTGTCATTTCTAAACTAAAAAACGTATGACCTTGAAATATTTACGGGACAATACTTAAAGTACTACCTTTCTAACAAAAAAAGAATGAGTGAAATCGAATAACGCGTTAATGAATTACAGCTATATACACGTTTTAACTTTCATCCCCTCTCCCAAGGGAACCGTGCTGAATTTCGGGATAAAAAGTATCCTATAACCTACCTCGGAGTATAAACTCAAATCGTACCAAGTTTCATTCGAATCCATTCAGTAGTTTCGGCGTGATGCGCGGCCAAGATACAGACAGACAGACAGACAGACAGACAGACAGACAGACAGACAGACAGACAGACAAAAATGAAAAAAATTGCAGTTTTGGATTCAGTATCGATTATAGAGTGCCCTCCGATAAAAATTTTCAAAATATCTTCAATGTACAGAATTGGATCTGTTACAGTTTTATTATATTATAGATAGATAACATGAGATATAAGACGGTTTCGATTTAAAAATACCGGTTCCGTCTTGTTCATTGATACTGCGATAAGCGATTCATCTGCGATTGGCGGGAACCGGTTGGGCATGGTGACCGTTAAAAACAGTCTGGTGTTCGGTCAGTAGCTTATGGTAATTTCAAACATTCGATCCGTTCCCTTATCTGTTTGGTAATAGACAAATATTTGGACTTTTACTGATCCCAATTTTGACAACCTGTCTGTATATGGGTGTTAGTGGCTTGATAATATCTTATATCACTATGTATGTTTACTATTTCTCGTGGTATTAAGATTTTGTTTCGTCGCGTAACTATGGAAATCTACCTTACCAAATTTAGCATTTTCGACGTCGGAAATTCTAAAGGCAGAATGCACTTTCTATCGATTTTGTGTTGTCGCCGATACTGTCGCCTCCTTATCGACTGAGGCATCGGTTTTCGCTCCTTTGTCTACACAGGCTGTATCGTTAATTTGCAAAACGTGGGAAACGTTTACGTGACGCGTTTTAAATAAACAATTAGCCCTGTCTTTACTACCTATTAGACTGTGTGTGGTTCATATGTATTATCGTCTAATACCTAATTAGTATTTTTCTTTGTCTAACATCCTCTTTACATATATTAAGTAAAAAGGTAAGGGTTGTAGCTTTTTTTTCTTTACAAGAATTTTCATATTTTGCTCTACATTCATTTTGCTTCCATCTAATTCAACTTCCTATACATATTATGAAATACTCATAGCTTATAGTTATAACTGGACATTATAACACCTTCCAGGCACCTGTTATGGTGTGATTATGGTTTTTGCGACGGCAGCTGACGTCCGGGAATGCGCAAGATGTGTCGCAGCTGTTTGATTAATTAGTTCTTTTGTCCTTAGTTTAATACTTATTACTTGTAACTCGATTACTAAATTATACAAATAAAATAGTCAATTAGCCAATAATCCTGCACCTTGTCCTTTGTCGTCAAATTGTTTGGTGAAATAGTGTCAGCTGACAGAATTTAAGTACTGTTTATTAAGGAATTTAAGAAATACTTTTATCAACATTGCTCTGTGTATTTTTGATCATAATATATAGTATAATTAATAGTAATTTTAGAATAGCCGAATTTATTTGTGCGTTCTAATTTACCGTGTTGCTAAGAAAATCCTTCAATATAATAATACTAGCTGAAACATTTTCTTCTATTTGTGCACACAAATAGAAGATAGAGAATATCTACATTCGGGCTGTTATTAATTTGTGATAAGCAGAGACATGTATAAATACCACCTTGTGTATGAGAGCTAGCATCGCGAGGGCTATCATTAAGTTGCAATAATAATAGGCTGGTCCGAGCCTCGGATGCTTAGGCATCAGGCTAAACCTAATAATAAGTACGCCCACATGAAAGAAGGACCAACCCTGTCAGAACTGTTCAAGTGTTATCAGTATTTTGTAGAATGCAGAATTAAATCTTTTCATAGTCTGTATTTTTATATCGGATCGTGGCAAATACGTGGAATCAAAATCACGAATGTGTTATTAGAAGAAAATTTATCCAGATACAGATAATTAATACTTGTAACTTAGAAAAAAAAACCTTTCTTAGTTTTTACTTTTGTGATCCTGATCCTGATCCTGAAAGTGGGAGGTTTCGGATTCTATTCATGGCGTGGGCTGTTTTTGAATTTCTAAATTGTCTCTGGTCTGGGCTAGTGGAAGTCTTCATCCGTGGCTAGTTACCACCCTGGGGTCCCCTATCGGCAAAAACGTGCGTCCAAGCGATTCAGCGCAAAATAAAAACAGATTAGGGGTATGGTTTTAACTAAAACTGCCATACTTACTACTCCAAATCTAGCCCGCTTCCACCTTACCATGTGAGATCACAGTCAAAGTCTACCTGTTCATCGAATAAAAAAAAATTGGGTTGAACGAAAAATTTAAAAGTTATTGATGTTAAATAAACAATCCATCGGAATTTAGAATTGAACTTAAGAATAAAGTGCGTAGGTGGTGGAGTCTTAATGGACAGCCTGCAAAGAATTTGATCGTATAAAACTTGGAATTTATCAATAAGATGTAAGCATAATCTGTCAACTTGTCTATGTAATCTGACTTGCAATAAATTGTACATTTAATAAATATTATTCTCACCAACTTTATGAGGAAGATGAGAAGAGAATTATATGTTCTTGCGAGAGTAACTTTCACAAATATTGGGTAGGTACTTTGAATTCATTGCTTGTAAATTCTTGAAAATTCAACGTTCTGTGAAGTTGCTGCAAGAAGTTTTAATAAGTTAGGAGAGAGTTGATGTCTAAATTTTTTCTTTCTCGTAAATTTTTTCTTTCTCGTAACATACAGTGCCTGTTCTATTTTAGAACATAATAACTATGCTTTGCAATTAAAACCGTCACTTAGGCGAATCAAGTTTTGGACTTACGGAGTAATCAATATGAATGTATATTTTTTAATATCAATAATTAACCATATTTCTTCAATAAAGTAAGTTTAGAACCTTGCTATTTTTGACTTGAGTTTGCTCTAACGCGGAAGTATATCAATAACTGAGGAATCCAATTCTACAGGTTATAAAAACAACAGGAAATGATGATTACGACTGCCTATTTAATAAATTCCTGTCACGTTTTACGATTTAAAAACCTATTTATTTATTTTTTTGGTCTTTTATTTCTTACGATCATTAAAGCCCGATGATGGCACGAAAAAATCTTTAAACACCTCGGTAACCGACCGTGACGAATTAAATTATACCTGTCCGTTACAAATTAAACCGTGAGAATATTTATCAGAGGCATTTTTTGCCAAATTGTTTGCTTAGGCCGCAGTGAGAGTAGGCTTTGTATCGGAAGTGGTTTCTATCCGATGATAATAATGTACGGAAGAAATTACGATAAACGAGGTGTGTAGATACGTGAGCTTTTACTAACAGATACTGGGTTCCCATTACACAGGGGTACCTGTGTAGATAGTCTGTCAAAACAACCGGAAGTATTTCTTTGGCCGATTCATATTTAGACGGACCCGGAAAAAAGACGGAAGTCGGACCGGATTATTTGAACGACGTTTCACGGACTGCCGTCAAAACGTTCGCAACTCACCGCTAAAGTGTAATGGTAAACGAGTTAAATGATATTCTCTAATTTCGCTCGGGTCTTGTAATCTATGGTTCTTCTGCTGAGAGCACTGACGACACATCAAAATGACATTTCAATACACACTATACATTTATGATTCTTTGAAATTTCAACAGTGTGCAGGCATTTGAAATCTTGTTAGGGAACTCGACACTTTCTTCTTTATATTATTCTTTATTCTCTCTTTACGCAGGGCAAAATTATTCGCAAACTTCAATTTTACGTTGTAGCTGGAAGTTTATAGTGAAAATTTTCGCAGTGAATTCAACATTTGACAACAAAACCTGTAGTTTGTCTTTGTTTCCTTATTCGTAAACACTGGTCTCATCATTATCATCATTGACGCTATAGCCCTTAATGGTTCCGGGTCGCTCCAATTGATTTCTCCATCTCTATCCAGTGCATAATATGTCCTTCAGTTCTTTTTGCGCTACCGATAGATCTATGTCCATCAGGCTGTGATGCATCTTTGTTTGAGGCCAGTGGTCGACAACACGTTTTACATGTCCACTAAAGTCTTAAAATCTTTGTGTTTGTTAGGCTCATCAAAGATGTAATTTTCATAGTTCTTACAAGCCGTCTGACTAGCCTCTGTGTTATCATATACCTCTAGAACACTCAACCTAATGACCGGGTGCCCAAATGCCCCTGCAGCTTGCAAGTGGCACGCAAGTTACTCAGCAACTTGTTACTTGACACCTGCGATAGATCGCCTTTGCCTCCTAACACGTTATTTATGGCGCTTGTTTCACCTATATAGGGCTGCTGGTGTATGACTGTAACACTTGCAGCTGCCGCGGGAAGATTTACTTTTCATACAAATGGTATAATAAAATAATGCGATTATGTAGATTGGTATTTGAGTGATGCTGCACCATACGTAATTTATATTTTTTGTATTAATACTATCTGTAGGAATATTTTATATCATAAGCTTAAAGGTACGTAATCTAAAGGTACATATTTAGCTTAAGAGGCCGTATTCCGAGCCGAGCTAACGAGTTTCGGCCCGAGTTTTAAATGTGTGCGTGTACCTCACAATGGCACCGTAAGCTGCACTCACACAAAGACATGGTATACTTAAAAGCGGTCGGACTAACCTATATTGATACTTTGCGTTCCAAATTCAACGCGCTAATAAAATAAAATTTTAGATCTTAGTATATTTTATATTTGCTTTTTTTTAATGTTCGATTTAGATAAGTATATAATTATTATCAAGATGTTGTGTAATCGTTTATACTTACACATAACATCTGTAAGAATTAAATACAGCTATATCACTACCCATATTATAATGCGAAAGTGTGTTTGTTTATTAGTTTATTGGTTTGCTGGTTTCTCCTTCAATCACGCTGCAACGAAACAAAAGACTATAAGATCAATGCTTATTATATTGGTCAATAGATTAATCTGGTTATTTCAGGTATACAGGTTGTTTTGATAAAGAAGTTCTCTCAGGTGTGCAATTATCTACTATGCAGTTGCTAATCTTAGGTCATAAATAAAATTTGCACGTGCTCAATTCTTGCAGGAACACTTGTTGTATTCGTATTTGCTTCTTGTAACCGAATTTTTATTTATTGTCAAGAATGGCCCGAGTACCCATAATATTTTATTACCAAAGACTTGATGAGTAGGTGCTAAACTAATATTTGTTCGTGTTCAAACCGTGATGTTTTTATTATATTCTTTTTTCTTGTACTAGTTGACTCGCCCAGGATTTACACATTTTCGTTTAGCCAATTTTGATGCAATTTAATACACATATGGCTTATATCCCGAAGGTGGACAAAGGCTATTTTTTATCCTGGAACATAATTTATTTTTCATAGAACACTATTTTATGTGTTTATTATTAAAGACATTACTATCTAAAATTTAGGTATGTAAGGGCCTGTTTCCTGTTTTGTGATCCTAGGGATCCTCAGATATTGATTTTGAACGAAATCGGTACAATCACAAAGAATTTCAAAATGGCGCCGACTTTTTTAAATTTTGGTAACAGTTTCCTGTTTTGTGATCTCAGGGAGCTCTCAATATCGATTTTGAATGAAATCGGTCAATTAACAAAGAATTTCAAAATGGCGTCGACTTTTTTAAATTTTGGTAACAGTTTCCTGTTTTGTGATCCCAGGGAGCTCTAAATATCGATTTTGAATGAAATTGGTCAATTAACAAAGAATTTCAAAATGGCGTCGACTTTTTAAGTTTTGGTAACAGTTTCCTGTTTTATGATCCCAGGGAGCTCAAAATATCGATTTTGAATGAAATCGGTCAATTAACAAAGAATTTCAAAATGGCGTCGACTTTTTTAAGTTTTGGTAACAGTTTCCTGTTTTGTGATCCCAGGGAGCTCTAAATATCGATTTTGAATGAAATCGGTCAATTAACAAAGAATTTCAAAATGGCGTTGACTTTTTTAAGTTTTGGTAACAGTTTCCTGTTTTGTGATCCCAGGGAGCTCTAAATATCGATTTTGAATGAAATCGGTCAATTAACAAAGAATTTCAAAATGGCGTCGACTTTTTTAAGTTTTGGTAACAGTTTGTTCTAAAAAAACTGTTCCTATTCACCCATAAGTCGTTCCTATTCACCTCATTCTCATCCCTATTAACCCCTCTTTCGTCCCAAAAGAACTTCGAGTATGAGATTTTAACATTATGTCATACAAAAAATATTTCATTTCAATATATACATATATCAACACATACTTATACCAAAACATAGCATTAGCTATGTATTAGCTCAGCATTGATCCGATCGGACCACTAATGAAATAAAACCTATGCACAAATCATCAAACTGAGTCGGTTGCGCTATAACTTTTACGTAACTTTTACGACAAGTCATTACACAGCTTTGCATGTGTGCGTGAGCTGCGTCGGGCAACAACACGTCCTCCCTCGAAGAGCGCTAAGCTCGGTATGGCATTCGTACTGTCTGCTGTGCCATTTTATTTGTAAATTTTAGGATACTTTGACAATTTTTTGTGGTCATATAAATAGTTTCTGGATTATTTTTTTTTTACAATTATAGCTAAATGAATCCTAAAGTTTCGTGCTATATATTTTTTTTATTAGTGAAATTGCGATAAATCAAATAAATTGGGGTTAATCTAATGCTTAAATTTTCATAAATCGTACGTGCGGTTTTTATTTTTTATATACTAATTTTGTATAAAACATAGAAAAACTAATTCCAACATTCCAATTTTGAGGGTGTGTTCATAATATTAGTATTTTTTTTCAGTCGCTTTCTACAATTTTTAGTACTTATATGTGTGACGAAAGTTTCACTCAAAAGCGTAAAATCAGTAAACGTCTTCCGCAAGAATTAAGATTTGAATAATATTTTTTAATAAAATTAATATTTTATTCCCAACATTCTATTAAAAAAGGATTGATCTTTAATATTTGATAATTTTTTTAAAAGTAATCATTATATCTAAAGCACTATGGTGTTCAAAAGTTCGTAAAAAATTACGAATCCGGGTACCGGCCTCTTAAAGATGCATCACTACATAGTATAAAACAAAGTCGCTTTCTCTGTCCCTATGTCCCTATGTCCCTATGTATGCTTAAATCTTTAAAACTACGCAACGGATTTTAATGCGGTTTTTTTTAATAGATAGAGTGATTCAAGAGGAAGGTTTATAAGTAGAAAAATTGGACCCGGTAGGTGGCGCTAATAGCGGGCAGGACGACGTCTGCCAGGTCCGCTAGTTGTACATAATTTATGAATAACTAGCGGACCCGGCAGACGTCGTCCTGCCCGCTATTAGCGCCACCTACCGGGTCCAATTTTTCTACTTATAAACCTTCCTCTTGAATCGCCCTATCTATTAAAAAAAACCGCATCAAAATCCGTTGCGTAGTTTTAAAGATTTAAGCATACATAGGGACATAGGGACATAGGGACATAGGGATATAGGGACAGAGAAAGCGACTTTGTTTTATACTAAGTAGAGATGACGCAGAGATTCTATCATCTCAGACTTATATTTTCTTTTCCCAACCTAAAACGCAAACCTCGGTCGCACTAGTTTTCAGTAAATTCTTCCAACACCCCTATTCATATCTGTATATAAATGAAGTGTGGAAACCATTACGTTTCCTGGCCGTTTCCTTTTTTGGCTCGTTTCATCTCCACATATTTTCGTGTACGTGCAGTGTGACGGTGATTGGCTTTTAATTAAAAACAGCAGGAAGCGAACCATCACGTGCAACACTTTCGTCCCTTTTCCGTCGCACGCTTATTCATGGTCCAAGGGCTGGCAGGAAATTTTTAGACACACTCAATAAAAGCTGAAAGTTGTAAAAGTACCTATTTATAATTTTAACCCCCGACGCAAAAACGACGGCGTGTTATAAGTTTGACGTGTCTGTGTGTGTGTGTGTGTGTGTGTGTGTGTGTATGTGTGTGTGTGTCTGTCTGTTCCCCTGTAGCGCTCAAACGGGTGAACCGATTTGGATGCGGTTTTTTTTGTTTGAAAGGGGAATTAGTCGAGAGTGTTGTTAGCTATGTCTGATGAAAATCGATCCAAGGTGGCCGCCGCTACAAAATGGTAGATTACATATTTTTTCACAACTCCCTTAATATGGGTATCAAATGAAAGGGCTTGACTAGTAGAATAGCACTAAGCAAATCCAAGATGGCCGCCACCACAAAATGGCGAATGTCGGGGGTTTTTTAAATTTTTAATTTACAGTAGGTAAGTATGAAAACACAGATCCGTTTTATTTATCAGAAAATTAGGATTTCCTTCACATTTCATTGTACCAACACGTACCTACCTAACTTAAATTTAAATTGTTATCACGTAGGTATCTCTTCTGGCACTACAGTGTTCATAAATCTGCCATCTACCTATTGACCAGCAGCGAATTTTTTTTTTAGAAATCCATTACTTAATAGCTGTTTCAGCTAGGACTGGGTAATTACTTTACTTAAAATTTCCCAATAGCTTGTTTGATTTCACATTCACAATTAATTACTATAAATTATTACGCACTTAAAGCTTTACTCATGCGCCTGATGCTGTGTATTTACCGCCAGCTCTTGGGAGCATTATCAGTGTCCAATAAATAGCTTTCCATATTTGTTGTTAACAAGTCGAGACTCTCACTCGCGGAATCCAGTGGAAGGTGTCTGCGATCTGGGTTAGGGGGACACGCGAATTTTGCGGCATGCTTTTTTTCGATGATAATAATTTTTTTCATCGATTTCTTAATGTTATTATTATAACCATAGTTAGTTTTTATGCTTTATCGCATAAAAAAGAAGTACTCGATGGTTTTCGATCGTTGGAGCCTTTTTTTTTTTTGTTTTTTAATACGACTATAACTCTGTACCATCCCACAGCTGGGCACAAGCATTGCTCCCACAGTCTCATAGAAGAGAGAGTTTTAGAGCTTGAACCCGCCACGCTGCTCCGTTGCGGGTTTGCGGGCTTTTGTCACATTATAGCGATAATAACCGGACCGACGGCTTACCGTGCTCTACGAAAAACCGCTGAATATGTGAAATTGATTAACTTAGCCTGAAACTTTAGTTTCCTTCTTGCAAAGATAAGCAAGCAGTACCTACGAAGAGCGCAATGACATCACTTCCGTTACGTATTTAAACGTGTTATCTTTAGTAACCATTTTCAGAATGGTGCATATATTTTGAGCAAACCCAATGCCGATGAGCACGTTTCACTTCAAAAATTCCAACAATTTTTATGAAAACACCACAATTTCCAAACGATGTTACAAGCGAATTTTCACCCAAACAACCGTTACGAAGTAGATGTTTAAGTTGACAGCTCACAAGTGGAAGCGGTGTCAAAAATGGGCGTCTCGCGTCTCGCCTGCAGCGCTGTGGTGCTGGCACACATTCCCCTCTTATAAAAATAATGTGTGTCAGTGTCTATAAACCGCAGAATGAGCGGCCGAGCCCTCGTGTTTGCGCACTTCCGCTTTTAGGGCAATCGAGATTTTAACACCTGTTTTAAACAATAAAACACCTAAATATATCATCCAATACCTACAGATTGACCATCGTACGATCGTTAGCTAATTAAGACGACGGGTAATCTAGATACGTACAGTAAACCTTGTCAATAAATAATAATTAATCCATGTATTGAGACAGCAATCTGTTTTAATGCTTGATTAATTTTGTATGCGTTCGCGTAGGTATAATTCTTTCATCTCATTGAGCTTGGCACAGAGATTGCTAGGATCCCGGAGGCTGCTGAGTACTGACCGTGGTGCAGTCTTGACTTATCATTAGAGCCACAAGTTGGGCTACGTGAAAATTATTTAGAACTTTGACTTTTGAAAATTCCCAGAAGAGTTTCGCCCATGACAAAAAAATGTCACGGGCATGGGCTACTTTATTTGAAAACTATCTGATTCCTGCAACTTCGTCCGCGTGAATTCAAATAAATCTCATACAAATTTTCAACCCCTGTTTAACCCCCTTAGGGGTTTAATTTTATAAAAATTCTGTCTCAGCGGATGCTTACGTCATAATTTATATTCATTACGGCTATCTGCATGCCAAATTTTAGCCCGATCCATCCTATGCTTTGAGATGTGCGTTGATAGATCAGTCAGTCAGTCAGTCACCTTTTATGTAAGTACTTATACACTAGTGGATCCGGCAGACTTCGTCCTGCCCGGTGGTGACATACCCACATCAGCGCCACCTACCGAGACCCGGGTCGGTTACCTGTACTCGGTAATCGTGTTTTCAAACCATCCAGGAAACCATTGAAGTATACAAACAAAATTTCATCCAAATTGATCCAGCCGTTTAGGAGGAGTTAGGTGACAAACACACGTAGGTACAGAAGAATAATATATTATGTAGGTATGGCTAACACGACTTTGTTTTATATATATAGAAGATATATTTAGATTTAGATGCACCAATTTCGAACGAGTTACTTGATTATCTGAATTGAAAAAATGCTAGTTACATAAACAAACACAATAACCGGTGGATGTGTGTCACGGTGTCAACAAACTACGCGCGGCGCGGCGGTGCGGGCAGTGCGGCGGGTCACAAGTGGTCACAACTCGCTGAGCGCCGAGCCCTTGCGCGCTTCCGGCCTGCGCCCGCGCGGCGCCCGTGCATCACACCTGTGCACAGTGTAGTCTGTTCGTAAATCCATTTACATCATGTGAATCTATACATATGTTACATATCGCAGCGAGAATCAATTATTTGATCAAATCCCTTAAAAAGATCAATACACGGAAAATGTTAAAATTACAACTTACTATGGGCATTTGCATCAATCAATATTCCAAAATATACTCTACAGCTCTATATAGACCTGCGGCAATAAATGACATAGGTCTAATGTTTTTTTAATAGGAATAGCGGGCAACGAGCAAGCGGGTCACCTGATGTTAAGTGATTACCGCCGCCCATGAACATTAGCAGCACCTGAGGAATCACTAATGCGTTGCCGGCTTTTGAGGAAGGGGACTGGCTCTTCAGCTCGTTGCCGGAACACACGGATGCTTTGCGGCAGATTACGGCTGAAGTGTGGTCGCTAGCCAGCCGGATTCTGGGTAAAATACTACCACAAAGCAAAATACCAATGTCCAGACTTTAGCACGAGTCATTTATTACTACTTAGTGCAAGTACTTTAAAATTGAATCTTTCTAACTACATGTCATCGATTTGAAGTTTGAGCCCAAACATAGAAAGAAGATAGAGATAATTGAATCCCAAGCAATTGGCATTTCAAAGTTTTTGAAAGTGTTCATACCTGTACGTATGTACCTACGAGTGTCTTTACAACAAAAAGTTCGGAGTGAAACTTTCATTCTAAAAGCTGATCTGTCAATACGACGGACGTAGCATGAGTCCCGAAGAAAGCGAACTCAATCACTTTCATCTCAGCCTTTGTACATCGCGGTGAACACGACAAAAAAATATTTTGCATCTATGTGTTACATCTTTACTTGTTTTTTTTTCTTCCATCTTTGATGTACTCGAGCATGAGCACCTTGAAAATGCAAAGGCTTGTGAACCAGCGATAGTGATAGGCGATTGAGTAAAGCTGATCGCATATTTTAGAATAAGCAATGGATTTTTCAATACTCTAAGTAGGTACATATTAGTGACCCTCAGTAATTGAGAGGCACATTGATTTAGAAGAAGGTAAATTAACTCCAGTGTAGTAATAGATAAATATGAAATGATACTAAATCTCCCAGTCCCAAAAATACTCTTTTTATAGGCCAATAAAAGTCTAAAATAATATAAAATCTTCAGGGCGCTAAGAAATTCAATGATCGATCACACTATGAATAAATAGTACTTAATACGACCTAACACATAATAGTAATAACCTAAATACATAAAGTTAGAGCTAAGTAATTACGCCATCTAAGTATTAAGTATATGTTTTAATTACCACTTTGTCATAGAGCGATAATTAGAGTATATTTTAATCATAAAATAAATGTGAGTATACAAACACTCTTTGTATACAATCTATACTTTAGTATCGGTAAAGGAAATCAAGATCATAATCCCCATTGTAGATAAGTTTACTAGCTTGCTAAAGAAAGCCTGTCAATATCATAGAAAGCAAAAGATACATTAACGATAAATTATATTTACACTTATTGGATTTGCAAGTGCGCCAGTGATGGCAATTTTATTATCTCTATCAAAGGTTTCTATTGGTAGCGCAAGCTATAATTTACGATTAAGGCTGGTCGCACATTTTAATGTATTCACAATAAAATTTTCAGGAGTCCTACAATTTTGTCGGCACCGTATACGGGATATCCTTAGGGTCTCCCTACATTCGTCGACGCGGAATTGCGGAAGTGACTGGACATTACCACACGACTCCCATATATACATAGATATAACTGACTAGATGTTAACCACGAGCGTGTCGACCATCGTTCGACAGTTTGACTCCGAAATTAATGATGAACTGACAGTCACAGCAGCGACAGGGGCAGTGATTAGAGAATGCCTGCTCGAAGCTCTCGCCTTTGGTGTCAGAGACGACATAAATGTTCCGCTACTATCAACGTGGTGCTATGGATGCTACCAGTAAACCTGCAAGTCCTCTTTACCCCATCGGCTGTGTGTGTTGTGTTGTGTAGACAAGTTGTTTTGGGGAATGGAGAGTGCATCTGTATTTACGCACATGCTTGTTCACTTGAATATATCCTGCGTTTGCTAGAGTCCTTTGAGATTGACTGAAGTGAATATGGCAAGGCAGTGTGCAAAGAATGTGACAAGGATGGTTGTGTTCATGAGCTATTTTAAAATCCGTGCGCCGCATTTGGCGCGTATTTGGCTCGATGCGTAGAGATGTGCAACTAGTTTTATATCATTGCTGCCTATGGTTAACCACCACAACGGAACCTGTTTTCCCTCGACCTGCCGTCCCGGCCCCATCAATCACGCCGGGTAAAAACATCTGATTTGATTACACGTCATTAAAACTACACAATGTTATTAGAGTTTCTCACGAAGATGCGATCTAGTAACTTAATTTTCCAATATATGTTTACGACGTGCGTTTAAGTTGTCAATGCCAGTGTACTCTTTTCTGATTTTTTTAAAATCTAAAACTAGATCTTGCCCTCGAGTTAACCTCTCGGCATCTCTAGTTATTATAGATCGATTTTGATCAAAGGAGCAAGCAGTATTAGAGGCTGAAAATATTCTTTAGAACTGTGAAAGTTTCATTGCAATCAATCCAAGTAAAAATACCATAAATTTAGCCAAACATCGCAATTGAGATTGTTTCAGTGATGGATGCAGCTTTTCCGAAATCGACATGCTGATATCAATATTGAATTCAGCTGCTTTAAGATAAAGTTTGGCTTGCTTGTGTTGACTGAACTGAGCACAAATTATTTTGCCACGTATAAGGATTACTGACTCGAACATTTCCCTTGTCTCGGAATAAACTACTCCCAACTAATAATATTACGCAGACAAGAGTCGTGAGCACCTGACTGCTGAGCGCAATAAAACAATAATATGTGTAGCTAATAATGTTATGAAAGTTCGCCGGAGTGCTGACGCTGAATGGGCCCAATTTCTCCAGTCCCCGGGTGCTCACTTTCGATCGCCTCGTCGTCGGCGCGCCGTTGTCGGGTGTTATTGTTCAATTTGCCATATTATAATGCCTCGGTTACAACTTACAACCGATCGGATGTAATAGACGTTCGCTCAAGATTTGTGCTCTGTAAAAAATGAACGTCTATGATTGTCCACATAATGCCAAGCTATTTGCAATGCGAAGTAACATTATCAAAACGTGTCAGATTGACAGAAACCGATCGCAATATAATTGTCCTCGTAGTTGAATTTTTGTATTATTCTGTTGACCGTAATATGCTTTAATCGAAGCCCTGATCATATTTCTGTTCAAGTTGTTATCCTCCTGGACTTCATCGAATCTAGATAGATATGCTAAGATGACCAAAACTAAAAAGATCTTCATGGCCCTGAGCAGAGTTTGAGCAAAAAGCTTTAATATTGTAATCTTAAGTTTCTTCTCGCATTTTTATCCTATTTAATATATTTAATATTATAAATGTGAAAGTGTGGATGTTTGGATGTTTGGATGTTTGGATGTTTGTTACTCAATCACACCGCAACTACTGAACCGATTTGGCTGAAATTTTGAATGGAGATTGATTATGCCCTGACTTAAAACATAGGCTTTTTATCCTGGAAAAATGCACAGTTCCTACGGGATTGTGAAAAATCCGAAATCTATAGCTACAGCTATAGGTAGATTACTATAGCGAACTTCCTTGATAGTAGGTATAAAGGTTGGAAAAGGGAGCGGGAACAGGAACCGGAAATCCACGATTCCCTCGGGATTTGTTTAAAATCGAAATTCACGCGGGCGAAGCCGCGGGCATTCTCTAGTGGTATATATTAATATCACCTTTCTCTGTACCATTCGCTTTAAAAACAAAATCATTGCTCTACGCACGCTCATCGAGCGTATTGCCTTTACGTTTGTTTTTTGCCACACCAAATCTATAGAGCGTTGATAGGACGATAACAGCTCTGCAAAGTGATTCTTACGGAACTCGAAAGTTTAATTATTAACCTAATACCATCACATTCATTAGGTGGCGAAAAGCAATCCTTTTTTGCTATTGCTAAAGTTTCTAAAGCTATAGTCACAAGGTCGGAACTTTCTTCAATGGTGCGTAAAAGCAGTTGGTTAGGTGATTGCCATTTTATCAGGCAATGAAAGCATGATTCGTAACATTACGAATGCCTATTATTGTGTGTACACTTTCTTCGATGAGATAATTAGTAAAATACGTCCCGAGGCCACTGCCCGGGGTTACTCATGCTGGTGATGGAGTGATGTCTGTCATATATAGAAATAAATGTTACGCTCACGCTCGATCACGCTAAAGACTTTTTGTTTCGAACAGTTCTGTCCCGCCTCTTTTGAGTTATTTGGTCAACATACTGAGTAGGTAAGTACTGATAATTTTAAATGCCTCTTGAATTCCTTTCAGGCATTCGGTTTACTGGTCATCTGTAATATCTCTTACACCTACAATTTCAAGTCTAAAAAGGCATTTTCTAGAATTTAGAGTAATAAAGTAGAGACACAATCCGATTAAGATTTTTCTGTATATCGTTCTCCTCCAAAATAGTTGACGTGTCAATATGAGCAACGTCAGAAGTTGTGATTATAGTGCGACCATTCTATCTGTGAACTGAGGGAGGTCGCTAGTATCGCCTTAGTATTGCCATACAATCGTTTATTCGACAAATTTACGAAAATCCCATAACAGTACGTACTATGAGGTACGAGAAGTCGCCCGCGACTAGTAATCCTAATCTGGGATTCACTACGACTCATCGCATCACATGCACTCCCGCCAAGACGCATTAATATATTATCGTTACTTTAATGTGTATATTTTACATATTACGTAAGTATACTGATGATAAATTTAGTCTGTTTTTAAATGGGTTTTAACAGCTCTCAAACCGGTTGCATTTGATAATACTTACTGTACCAGCAGATACTCGCTTGTATTTATTCGATTTTATTATGAAATAATCGGAGCCTGATTCTGCAAAAAATGTCTTTATTTTCAGAATTCTATTCCAGACATCACTTTTAATAGCTTTTGGCATCATTAATGCTAAGAAATAATTACGGATTCTATATTAATTTCCGAAAAGATTTTTCTTATTATAATTAATTGGGTAGGTATTTTATGTTTAAGGAACGGACAACACTAACCTGTAGTCAAATTGTATGAAATTCTAAGATGACAGCCGTAGTTTCATTTTTTGCCATTTCACAGAAAATGTGGTCTATCTATAACTATCACAATTGATGTTATTCACCTAATAACTTCTTACTGTACTCGCGCTACTACTACTGGAAGAGTGTCAAAGAATTTGATGACGATTATTACATTGTAACTATACAAGTTCAATGCTAGGGGTGCAGGTGTGACGTGTGTTCATAAATTTTTGTTTATTACTACTACCTACCTACTTATAAATTGACGTCATAACAACTGTTTGTAGAACGACATTTCGCCAGTGCAATCTCGCCCTAATGTAACCTATGAAACAACACTTGCGTGCAATACATTATGCATCTAAGTAGGTATATTGTATAGTTAGGTATTAATAGGAAGAGTATTGTAATATGGAGTAATATATTGTGTAAATGTTACAGATTGAATAGGAAAAACGAAAAGATTAATTAGTTAGTAAGGATAGCATTATTATGTGTGCAGTGGCGTGCGTAAGGTTTTTGTTAAAGGTGAAATAAGAGCTTACGGCATGATTGATCTTTGCTTGTAACTAAGTTACATCTTTAATAGACAGAGGAATAGCCGCAACGAAAACTTCGCAACCCCAAAAGTGTGCTTAGAATCTCTTGGACTTCGTGGCTGCTCCCCCACACGGTGGTCGGACCAAGTTACCGACCTTACAGGCCTCCAAGTGACCACAGCCCTGAGGAAAGCCGAGGACAGGATGGACTCGAGAAACCTTATAAAGGCAGTGACCCAGACCCTGGACCAGAGTGGACACGACCTTCAGCAATGAAGTAAACGACCGAGAAGAAGAAGTCTCCCTTTTCAGGTAGTATTTGTTGGTCGATGGATGTCGCCTTGGTTTCCAATCCAGAACTCATCTGTCACAGCCGTCATCGGCTCTGCCACATGCACAACCTGTCCATTACCACTTTAAAACATATCCTGTTTTTAACAGACCCCAAAAAAAAACACGAGATACCCACCTACTTACTTAATACGATGCGTATTTAAAATTTAATTAATTATTCTATCAATCTATTTGTCACGATTTGTCTACAGCACAAAGATAACGGAAGCAGAATTCATGATAGGTTGCAAATCTGCCGTGACTAACGACCGCGATGAGCGTGGGTGAATCTCGAGATGTGTACAACCTGCACAACATTCAATATAACCTGTTATTGAATCTTTCAAGCGCTTTCTTATTGAGATGTCACTCTGTATATTTTTCGTCTATTTTACCAAAACGCAACCTCTTTGGCGCACTGGTGAGCGCTGTGGTCTTATAAGTCGGAGGTCTCCGGTTCGATTTCCGGCAGGGGCAATTTCGGTATTTATAATTTCTGAATTGTATCTGGTCTGTTCTGGTGGGAGATTCTCTTCGTTGCTAGTTACCATCCTACCGGGAAAGACGTGATGCCAAGGCGTACGATGTCGAGTAGAAATCGATTAGGAGTATGGGTTTAATTAATCTGCTTTACTGCTTCCAAGTTAGCCTGCATCCATCATAGATTGCGTCATCATCTACTGCCAGGTGGGATTGCAGTCAAGGCCTAATCTGTCGTCGAATAAAAAAAATATAATGTAGAGATGTTCTAAATAATTGAATTGTCGTCTATTCTCATTGTCGATTTAATTCATTTTCACGCGGTCTTGTTTAAGAATACCTCTTCCATTTGTGTAGACCCTATACTTACGCTGTCCTTTATCTGTATATAGCTTTATCCTGTAACCTTTCGAGTAACCCTAATTACGGGCGAAAGTGGCAGGATAGATATCAATTATAACGAAAGGTCAGCTAGTCCAGTCCCCGTAAATAATATAGTACTTAGGCAGAACTGATAGAGGTTTCATTTTGTAGGCATATAATTAGTTCCTAAAGCTGGTGTGATTATTCCTTACTGGGTAAAAATTTTCTATTTACCGCACTAATGAATACTATCGATGTAACTAATTTGACTGAGAATTTATTTCAACTGTATTTTTCATAATCAATCAGACAGTAATGACCACTAACTTTCCCTTAATTATTATTTACTAGCATCTGCCCGCGGCGTCGTCCGCGTGAATTTCGGTTTTTAACCCCCGACGCAAAAACGACGGGGTGTTATAAGTTTGACGTGTCTGTGTGTGTGTGTGTGTGTGTGTGTGTGTGTGTGTGTGTGTGTGTGTGTGTGTGTGTGTGTGTGTGTGTGTGTGTGTGTGTGTGTGTCTGTCTATTCCCCTGTGGCGCTCAAACGGGTGGACCGATTTGAATGCGGTTTTTTTTGTTTGAAAGTTGAATTAGTCGAGAGTGTTGTTAGCTATGTTTGATGAAAATCGATCCAAGATGGCCGCCGCTACAAAATGGCGGATTACATATTTTTTCACAACTCTCTTAATATGGGTATCAAATGAAAGGGCTTGACTAGTAGAATAGCACTATTGCAAATTCAAGATGGCCGCCACCAAAAAATAGCAAATGTCGGGGGTTTTTTAAATTTTTAATTTACACTTGTAAACAAATTCTGAGGGAATCGTGGATTTCCGGGTCCCGTTCCCGCTCCCTTTTCCAACCTTTACACCTACTATCAAGGAAGTTCGCTATAGTACCTACTACCTATAGCTGTAGCTATCGATTGCAGTTTTCTAAAAATCCCGTGGGAACTCTTTGATTTTCCGGGATAAAAAATGTGTTAATCCAGGGTATAATCTATCTCCATTTCAAACAGCCAAATCCATCCAGTAGTTTTTGCGTGATTGAGTAACAAACATCCAAACATCTAAACATCCACACTTTCACATTTATAATAGGTATTAAGTAGTAGGATTTAGCACCGAGAGAAATGTAACTTGATAGGTGGGCCCATGGACCGCGGCGGCACAAACCAACTCATTATTTCCAACACAACAAAACGAGCGAAGTGCAAACGGATTAATATTAGATTCAATTGTTACCGAACGTAACCGCAAAGCCACGGCTTTCGGGGGCAAGCGGCGCGGGAGCATAGAAGAAAGTAATTCAAGCAATAACATAGTGGATATACGTTTGCTATGTTCGCGGAACTCGAGTTTTCGCGATGCCGAATTTCTAATTATTCGCCCGAAAATCGACACGCTCGGGTAAGCTTGCACTGTTATCTTGCATCCACACTCCAAGCAACGATACGAGGCAAGACGCGAACGCGAGAGTGTGGTCGGCACGGAGGTGTCATCGTCTCGCCTAATGTCGCCACGCCTCAATCTTCACCCCCGGTGCGCAGTGCGCTCCACTTGGTGTAGAGTTTTGGCCTTGATTAAAGGAAGTGAGGCGCGAGCAACGTAATAAATGGAGAGAGTGAGCACGTCTGAAGCTGCTGTGATCTCCGCTTGCCACGTCTTTAAAAGCCACGAGAGACGCGTTGTGCTCGCGATAGTGTGGTTTCAGGGTTACTCGCTTTTTCAGAGGACGTAACCGTATCCACTAAAAAGCATGGTGCAGCTCTCTACAGATGCGTGAACATTTGGAATATATTTTCAGATTTCTCTATTATAAAGGAGTTTTAATAAAGATGTGATCAACAGTTCTGTTCTTTGTTTCTGTCGCTTGATGTTATGCACCTCATGGCGCCGCTTGTGTAACAAAATCGTGGCCCTACGGTAAAAGACTTATTTCTATGAACGAAAACAAAGTCGCAGCCGCGAGCGATAGTATTACAAAAGAGCAATCACATGCATAAATAATCGATTCATTTAACAAAATGTTACCTATCTATCTATTCGCTAATTTTATAACGGCGAAAGTTGACTGTCGCTTTCTAGCCTTAATGTGATGTATCGATGCGAAATATTATATCAAATGGACCGTGTAGGGTGACCAAATGAATAATAGTGGCCTCCAGCCTTCCACGGTCAGACTAAGTTATGACTAAGTTCAAGGTTTATAGTTTGATAAATAAGGAGTCATAACTTTGATTGTAATGTCAATCGGTCCAAACTAAGCTTTTGCCCGTGACCGGTAACTATTGCCTTGTGCCGCGACTTCGTCCGCGTGGATTTAGTGCCTATGCAGATGAGCCTCTCGCCACAGCAATAACACACCCTGGGCACTTCATGCAAGCGAACTTACTATTGACCAGGCAACACTGTATGTAAATCGAGCGGGACAAGGACAACACGACGCACGCGTTACTAGCAGTTGCAACAGGCTAGAAAAGAACGCCACTACACGTGCCACTCCATCTTTCTCTTACCGCTCCATAATGAATACCTAAGCACACCATCCACTTCGTGTGATTTTGAGTCACCGGACACGTAAACCTTGTGATGTGGCTTACTCCTTTTTTGAATCTAGGAACTTATATTTAGCATAAAATATATCACGTCCACATCCTACGCAAGCTGTCTCCATGAAAAGGTGGGTAATAAATAGACAGACTATATTAATTATTACTATTCTTGTATTTATAATATTAGTATAGATGTGCTTTTTCTGCATATGGCATGTGTAGTCCAGTAACTTTAGTAATCTGACCTTGCGTTAAATCGGGTAGTTCTGATTTTTTGCAGACTTGTTTATGATGTTGGCCCAATGATTAATCCAAGTTTGTGACCTCGAGCGACGAACGCAACTTTGTCAAAAATCGAAAAAACCGCGAAAATTTGGGATTTTTTTCAGATTTTGGCGATTATAACCCAAAAGGACTAGTTCTTGACACTACCTTTTCAAGGCGTTTTTAAAGTAGAATAAAATTGCTACAATTTAAGACCACAACCAGCTCTGTAGGTACATTACTTACTGAGATGCTCGCGACTTCACTTGCGTGAATTCTTAATCTCATACAAACTTCCATCTCCCATTGTACCAATTTAGGGGTAGTTTTTCCAAAATTCCTTCGACATGTAATTTTTAATTTTTAACCGAAAACCTTAATACCAATTTTCATGGATATAACTCGATAAATGACGAAAACGTGACGGGGTCTCATTTAAACTTTCATCCCCTACTTAACCCACTTGCGGATAGAATTTTCAAAAATCCTGAAATTCATATTTTTTATTTTTTATCGAAAGCCCAAATACCAATTTTCATGGATGTAACTTGATAAATGACAGACTTTCATACAAACTTTCGTCCCCTATTTAACCCCTTTAGGGGTAGAATTTCCGAATATCCTTGCTTAATGTGCGCTTAAATCATAAAAGGAAGCTACTGTGAAAATTTCAAGTTCGTAGCTTTCAGTTGTTTAGGTTGTGCGTTGATGATCAGTCAGTCAGGACAAGCTTCTTTAAGCTAGAAACTTGAAATTTTCACAGTAGCTTCCTTTTATGAGATAGGCGTACACTAGGAAAGGATTATTGGAAATTCCACCACTAAGGGGGTTAAATAGGGGATGAAAGTTTGTATGAAAGTCTGTCATTTTTCAAGTTACATCCATGAAAATTGGTATTTGGGCTTTCCATAAAAAATTAAAAATATGAATTTCAGGATTATTGAAATTTCTATCCGCAAGTGGGTTAAGTAGGGGATGAAAGTTTAAATGAGACCCCGTCACGTTTTCGTCATTTATCAAGTTATATCTATGAAAATTGGGATTTAGATTTTCGGTTAAAAATTAAGAATTACGTGTTGAAGGAATTTTGGAAAAACTACCCCTAAGTTGGTACAATGCGAGATGGAAGTTTGTATGAGATTAAGAATTCACGCAAGTGAAGTCGCGAGCATCTCAGTAAGTAATGTACCTACAGAGCTGGTTCTGGTCTTAAATTGTAGCAATTTTATTCTACTTTAAAAACGCCCTGAAAAGGTAGTGTCAAGAACTAGTCCTTTTGGGTTATAATCGCCAAAATCTGAAAAAAATCCCAAATTTTCGCGGTTTTTTCGATTTTTGACAAAGTTGCGTTCGTCGCTCGAGGTCACAAACTTGGATTATTCATTGGGCCAACATCATAAACAAGTCTGCAAAAAATCAGAACTACCCGATTTAACGCAAGGTACCCCATACTAGCAAATCCTAAAGTTACTGGACTAGTGGCAGCACTACAGTAATAATATGACGTGTCCCGTGGGTGGAAGGACGGTGATCACCTACTGATATGGTCTCGCCCACGCGAGGACTGCAATAATGGAATGGACAGGTGGGTAATTAGTGCATACTGAAAATAGCCAACATAAAACACGATGAGTGGCAGTTGAAACAGTAGGTATTTAAACTTAACTTCTTTGTTATCGTTTGGAGGAGATCGGAGCACTCGGCCGTAAGACCCAAGGGGCGCAACAGTTGCCAGAGCTGCAAAAGTCGTATGTTGCAGCATTAAAGCTGCGGCTGGGGTGCGCTGTAAAAATGCGTCAGCGTAGGGCAGCGTCAGTACCAATGTTACAAGTATTAACATTTCTGTGACGCGTCGAAAGTCCAACTATTGCTGATTACTCCGGAAGCATATCCAGCATTCAAAGATGCGCTGTCTGCCTTTTCTTGTATTGTGCTTTTGAGACTTTAGCGCCTCTTGCGGTTCGTTACATGCCATAGTATGCGAGCACCTTAATTAGGTAAACGAGTACTAGTATACATTGTCAACACTATATAACATCACTCGAATTAGCCATGTATTGTGCGTGCAGCCATAAAATGCGATGTGAGCATCTTTTATTTCGCTGACGACTTTTGCGTTTCTTGGCCCTTTTGCGGATTGCCTAATGCCATGATATATGAAAATCTTAGTTTTATGAATACTTGCCTATATACTTTGTCAGTATTATAAAGTCACATAATATAGAGGAAAGCGTGGGTGAGTTGTGACGTACTAATAAAATTTTATTAGAATGCTCAATTTCGTACAATGCATTCCACATAATTTCCTTATAAATCCGTTTATTATATCACTTTCTTCAACTAGGTGCTTTCTATCTTGCGTAGAAAACATTATGTTGCGTAATATTACGCATAAAACTGTCGTTAGAATGGGTTACTGGACAACTCGACCGCAATAAAATCGACCGAATGGTCGAGTTGTCCACATTCAATTTTATTAATATTTTTTGATGGTCAACTCGACCGCACGTACAAAGTACAGTCATTTACAGTAGCAGATAGGTTGGGTTGAGGTATAAAAGTACAGTACAGGTATAAAAAGAAAGAGATAGCAAATCTCTTTTCGTTTAGAGACGTACCTATTATTATCTCTTGTATTCAGGAGAAAGAGACGGCTATTGGTGACATTTAAAAAAATTACCTCGTGGAAGCGCCGTATTACCCAACGTGTTTTAGTTGTTTAAAACTGTCAGTTGGTTGGTGACGTGCATGCAGGTGCTACTGTGAGTTTAGTGGAAAATGTGGAAAATTTTATACATATACATATATAAATACTTTTATTTTATATTTATAACCTTTTTAATTTTTGTGATGTTAATTTTTACTGATGCTACTTATAATTTGTTTTTTTCTTTTTGTTTTATTTGTTATGAAAATCATTCATAACAAAAAAATCCTGATGTGTGATTTTCTCCTAAGATGACCTGTTTGATATTATAGATAATAAGAGGTCATTACTTTCATGTACTTTATATATTGACGTTCAAAAAGTGTACAGTGTACCTACTTTGAATAAATGAGTTTTGAATTTGAATTTGAATTTGTCAAAAGCTACTAATAATTTGTTTTTGTTTATTGATATAAGTGGTATTTTTTAAAACTGACTGACTGACACAATCCATGGAAATAGAAATTGTTAAGGTTTTTAATATCGATAGCAATTATACAAATCTGTGATTTTATAAAGACATAGGCCATTGATAATATAAGACAAGTGATATTTTAACAAAATAAATTGATAAGGTTTGTAATATCAATATTAATTAAACAATAATCTGTGATTTTATAAATAAGACTTAGTTTTTTATATATTTTTTGTTGTACATAACATGTTGTTTTAAATTTATACAATATACTTACCTATTTTATTGTTTACATTTTGTTTTATTTTATAGTAAAAATTCAAAGAATACCTAAATTTTGCTCTTTCAAAAAATACCATTTATACATAATATCTTGATAATAATTAATAAAACGCTGATAAATTATAAGTAATTTCATATAAGAGTTAATCAAAATATTTGATACGTGAAACACTTTTTGTATTCGACTGTACATAAACAACTCAGTATTCTGCTATTGGCCGAGTTGACCATCAAAAAATTGGATGTGGACAACTCGACCATTCGGTCGATTTTATTGCGGTTGAGTTGTCCAGTAACCCCGTTATTTTGCATAACTAACAGATATTTATCTATTATGCGATCTTGGGAAATATCTTTATTTAAATCAATTTTTGATTGCTGACAATATAATTAATGTAAAAATATTGCATATTTTTGTTTTCGTGTCTTTTTGCATATTAATGAAATCAAAACATTTCAAGGTTTCTAAATTGTATCTAGAAAGTAATGGCGTCAATCTTGATACCAGTTTAACATCGTGATTGACTAAAAGAATTTTCACTCAGAATACAAACGCATACAAAATTGAAATTTGATTGAAAAATAGTTATATTTTTTTGACTTTTCTGGAATACAACAAGATATCGTATCGCGTGTAGTTAGCACACGTATAAAAATATTAGCCATTTGGGACATTCCAGCACCTTGGGACCCCAACGTCCATCGGTTCTTCGAGCAATGATTGGCTGATTTTATGTTAATCTTGCTGCCACAATGAATTTTAGCCAATAGCGCGAGAGTATCAACCAATCAGAGGTGAATGTGAACGTCACACTGTAGCTGTCATTTTTAGGTGATCGATATTTTGGTATAATTTGCCTGTTCTCAAAATTCCTTACTGACATTCAGACTTCAAATTATTCACTCCACGCTCTACAATGAAGGAAAGCTTCGTGAGGAAATCTGCATATGCACGGACCTGCATTTAAACGGTGCGGTGGGTCTAACTTCTAAGCTTTGCATGCATGTCTGCAATGAGACAAATCAAAATCGTTACATACCTTACTCGACAGAATACTGAAACGTACGAGAGGATATTACAGTAATAGATACTGAAGAACGTCGCAAACTTTAAGTGACAGTTTTTGACAACCCTATACGTGACGACGTGATTTTTCGTATACCTATTTGAAAACCTGGAGAGTGACATAGGCTACTTTTTATCCCGGGAAAACAAGGGGTTCCCGCGGAATTTGCAAACTGCACGCAGACGGAGTTGTGGACAAAAGCTAGTTAAAATCGGATACGCTATTAAGCATATTAAGTCTACGCTCTACTATGACGGAAAATTTTGTGAGGAAATCTGCATAATTAATTATGCACACACCTGCATTTAAATATTGTGGTGGATCTAAATTTTTACATTCCTATCGGTCGGTAATTAGACGAATCAAAATGCATGACATTTTTAGGTGATCGCACGAGACCTTAAGATCTGAAAAATCGTATGAGGCGCAAGAGCTGCCAAGGACACTAGGGGAATTTTTCTGTCCTATAGAAAATATGTGACGTCAGCAGCATCGGTCGCGATGTTAAATCGCGTGGGTAAAGATGAAGTTAGCGTTTACTTTCTGCAATAATTCATTTTGTGGAGGTAACAGTTATGTTATTATACTAAAACCGTAAATGTTTGTAATTAGCATTTGGTAAGACATAACGAGCACATGTGAAATAATAGCTTCCTTGTTATATTGTCTCGTAATCATAAACCGTTTAAACGCATAATGAGCGTGTATCTAATCTTGAAGATTATTTTATGAACCATCAAGCATCTCGCCTAGAAGTAGATATAGCGCTCGCGTCATACCCAAATATTTCGAAAAGTTAAGACATAAATTAACATTTCGGAAAAAGTACCTACTTGATGAAAGCAGAGACTTAATAAATTAATATCTCTATTATATTTATTTGATATGAAAAAGCATTGTGTAATCTTTAAAAGTAAACAGCGTAGAAAATAGAAGAACACAAACAATGCACGCACTCAAAGCTAAAATTTCGTCACTGTACATATACACTATACAATAGTTTAGACCAAGTGGTCTGATGATTTGACATAGGGAGTGACCACGTTGCTTTACGATTATAAACGGACAAAGATTACCCACTGACATTATACCTCATTATGCTATTAAAGAAATTGTCCAAACACTGCCAGGCCAAGATTGTTGAGAGGTCAGTGTCGTCAGATTGAGATTAATTGCGAGAGAATGAATCAATGGCTGGCAATATAAATTAAACGCCTAATTAAGTTATAGATAGTCAAAAATTTTAAATAATAGTCCATAGACTGTGATTATTCGGCGTTGCATGTTACATGCAATCGTTTAAATACATGTAAGTTAGTGTTAAGTAAGTAGTCGTTGTTATTTTTTGTCATATTAATAAAATCAATAGTGTGTATATTTGTATGCTTGTTTGATCCACTTCAGGCTTTACTACGTGTTATTGCAGTGTTGAGTTTTTAGACTGGTTTCTCATGTATCATCTTAGTGCACGCCACACGGTGTCTCCCAAAGTGAAGACTAGACGTGTACGTCTAGATTATGGCGTCTTGTATCCAGAGCCATAAATAAAACCCGGAAAGAATTCATGGTGCATACACCGCAATGTTTGTATTAATATTTGATGTATGAAACGGGCGCAGCGCGCGGAAAAGAACGTAAAAGAGCTCTTGTTTGCGGAAAATTAAAATACTGTATATTTTCCTTCTCCAACTTGAATGTACCGGTAATAAGGGTTGGCAATTCTAGTTGGTACCATTTATAGGCTGATGTGTCCTTATTTAACTAACGATCGTGGTTACATCGCTTATAAACGGGACGAAGATATGATACTGTATCATTAATAATGATACACCAAAGTGATACAAATGTAGAATGTGGACCTAGACTCAATTGACTCAAACCTAAGTATTTGTTACCGAGGATCTGTCAAGTTTAATGATTACTGGTCCGAGCGCAAGCAAAAGTTATGAAAAGTGGATTTCAGCGCGCCTATATTTTTTTTTAAACCTGACAATGGCTTGTCTTCAAAGAGGAGAGAAAGGTATGACTTTAGACCTAATAGATTGCATTACGTAAAATAAGTGAAAGAAACCATCGCATAATAAACGAAACACTTGAAATGCCTCCGAGGGACGGGGGATGTCATCGTCTCTCGCCGTCGGACGTGTAATTGAATTCCGACAACATCTAGACTGAAGGATGCCATGCAGAAATGAATAGGGGCATTGTGTGAGAAACTATCGCGGCGCAGAACATTGTATCGGTCACGATACTGGATGAGGAACAAATCTCAAGTCGTTATACAATACGCGCATTAAAATGTTGATATGAAAGAACATGTGGTAGATGTAAAGTATATACCTAGTTGTTTCTTATCTATTTCGGAAATCAAATGAGACGATTATTTTATATCTACTCAATTCGTTAAAATTGCTTTTTGGGATTATCTCACCTTAATCTACAAAATTTAAGCATAGATAATATGAATATTAAGCACCAGAACCAATAAACTTTATAGTCCTCTATGGTGCAATCAAAGCCATAATAGTAGTATTAATTACTAAATAATTAGACCATAATCCCGCCTTCTTGATTCAATGGTTCCCAGATTTAAGGTGAACCCTGGAATTTCAAGAGCTGGATAATTATTATAAAGGTATTGCAGAAATCAGGAAGTATGATCTCTGAAATTCGAACGCTTAATCTCCAAACAATATTACAAGAAATAAGAAAGAGTTTGCTTTATTTACGAAACTGCGATATACGCAAATAGTGACTCAAACCAAACGGTAGTGGAACTATACAGAATAGTTGTCGCGAGGGCATTGTAATTTCTAATTAAAATTTGATTCGTGCAGAGAATGTGGCCGTAATCAACACACACTTTAGATAGCACAGTGTAAGTGAGCTTCTGGGAACAATGTCTCATTTCTGGGGAACTAATACCTTCCCACGTTTGAACCAGACCAGTTGTGCAACAATACTTTGGGAAAAGGTGAAAGGAATTTAATTATTTGCTTATCAAGATCAATGTATTCGCGGATCAACACGACTCAGCTAGTCTGACCCGCTGCAGTATCGTGTATTTTGTACATATCTCGTATAGATATGAATTAGGGATATGGGTTTATACAACTGTCAAACCTACTTATATTAGGATTATTTCAGCATAGTATTTCGAAGTCAATTCCCTTTCTTGTGACCTCTGCGACCACTGAGCCTCTGCGAACAAACTTTTCGGTTGTTGAACCATAATATTATTTTAGTCTGATAGATTTTTTTTCGACAATATTTTACCTGAAGATACCTGAAACAGTCAAAGCCTATAAACAAACTCTCTCTGACCGTATTTTATTACAATTGAGCTTTGATACAGACAAATCAATATCTTTATGTTATGTCTGTGTGTTTTCCATTTTTTGTCCAGTATTTTTTGATGGCTCAATTAAAATATGTACATTACACAATGCAGAGTATGGAATTGTGTACGCTGTAATAATATAATTACATAATTATTATATTACAGCGTACTCCGGTGATGTACTAGAAGCCATTATAATACCTCGGAGACTTTATGTACTGGATACAATTTAAAAGCTCGAAGTGTTAGTAATAATACTATTTGATTAATTGGCGCTACTGAATCCCATTTCCGAGGCGTACATTTCCTTACATAACCAACCGGGAACTGAATTTAAACACATTTTCACACACGTGCAGTATCTATTAATTTAGTGGCAGAAGCTTGTTAATCGTTTTGATTGATGATGATTAAAGATGCTTAAAGATGTACGAATAGAATAATGTTACTAAGGTGCATTCAGGGCTCTTAAGTATCGGCACACTTCCATCCGATGTATAAAATTATTCGTCCTATTTTATAATCCTAAGCTTAATTAGTTAGTTAAACAATTGCGGAAGTTTTAAGATTCAGAAATTGGTAACTTCAGGTCAAATCTAAGTATATTAGTTTAGTTAGGAATTAAATTCTCGCAATCTTTATGTCAAGTATGAAGACATTCAAATTAGGTCTTCATATTTACCGGTGCCCTTGATAGTGACAAGGGTTGACCAAGAGTATATTAGATGAAGAACTCTTTCCAAAAATGTACCTACCTTCGTTATTTTGTGGACATCCGCATTCGTAGCTGATTTCTTTCACGTAATCCCCAAGGTTCATTATGCCGATAGTTTATGGGTAGGCGTAACAGAATTCCAATATTGCGCTAACGTGAACTAACCTCTGAATCAAAGTGAAACATCCAATTCCATCTCGAAGTGATTGGATTAGGCCGTCGTCGAGACAATTTGCATGAGGAAGGCCCACTTCCCGCCGGCGGCGCCGCGCGCCGACCGTTCCCAGTTTATTTACATAGCTTTCTATTCTCGATAGATGGCGCCCGACTTGCGTAACCCAATATTGAATGGCTCGTTAGCCGATGGCGTAGCAGGAAGGACACATGTAAAAATTTATTGTGCAACATATCCCACATAATGTACGGCGTACGGCTTATGGAAACATCTAGACGAGATGTTTCCTTATTCGATATTCGTATTAGTTCGTTCGTTCTTGTTATTTAGGTTAATGGGTGCAATTTAGTAGAGCATCACAAGAATAGATTTTCAATGGTGCCTATTCGGCGGTACACTAAGCTAAACTAAATAAATTATAAGTATAATAGTTTTCCTACGTTTCGTTTTCGTAACATGTTTGAAGATCCGCCATTTTTGTTAGAATAGGAATAACAGTTTTTTTATTCAAATAGACTTTTGCAAAGTGCTTTCGAATCCTCAAGTGCATCTACCACTGGTTCGGAATGCCGTTGCTACCGAAGCAACTCGACAGAACTCGAGACTTACGACGCCTCGTGTTTAAACTGACCAATACGGGGATGGATGATTTAACTGTGATGCCTCTTCCAGTCTGATGCCCTTCTAGGTTATCTGACTGCATTGCATCGGTGCTTATCCAGATTCTGTCAAATGTTAACTTTTCGTCGAATAAAAGAAAACAGCACGTTGTATCTATATTTCTGTAGCAGCTCGTGTCTACTAACCACACGGACCAGATGTCCCAGGCGAGCTAACTAGCGCTGACGCTAATACAAACAGTAGTGGCTGATGGCTCGAACAACTAGTGGCTATAGTTTCTCCATTACAAGTGTTCGCCGCGCGCCGCCGGCTCGTTGTCAATATTCACTATTTATGAGTAGCCGCAGGTGCTTATTACGAATTCTATTATTACAGTTACAGACTAGTTTCATAAAGTTTTAAAATTACAGAATTAGGAAGTCATTGCAGGTATCTATCTAACATTATCTACTATATCCTCTTAAGAACAAATCTGTAGTGAATAAATATAAAATAAAATAATTAATATTGTGAATCATTCGCATCATTCACTTTTACCTCATCCCTATTTTTTTTTCGTCAAGAAGTAGCAACCCATGAAACGTCAGTTTACTGCATCGAATTAAGGCCGGGGCCGCACTGCGAATTTTATTCGCGCGGTTTATTTTCCGCATTTTAATATATTTTTTTCACGAATTTTAAATCGCAAGTGCGGGCAGCTTCATACATTTCCATATGTCACAGAATTCTGCGAAAAAATTCGCGCGAATAAATTTCGCAGTGCGGCCTCGCTCTAAAAGTCCGACTATAGGTAAACATTTGCATTTTTACGGTACCTGCTGAAAAATAAATTGGATGTGTCGCGTGCTTTAATGTGCGATGATCAGTTTAAAACTTGATGAAATCAATGTTGTCGCAATAAAAATGTTTATCGTCCCGCCATGTGTCAGTTCGATTTAAATTGGGTTTTGAACATCTGTCCGTACACAGGATGTGTGAAAAATTAAAACGTTTTTGATAATATTTTGATTAAGTATGGCATTGTTTAACAGAATTTATATTGCAGTAATTAAGTTTTTAGTATTTTATATGTATTATTACAAAATATATTAACAAGTATCGGGATTATTAAATCTAATAGGATCATGTAGCGATTCATTTATACTTAGAGTAAAAAAAAGGATGTTTGTTTGGAGTTCACCACTCACTAGAATTATACCGAATATTACTAATTAATGAGAATTATGCTTGTTTATAATCTTTTTACGGTTTTATCTCCAAATCGAACTCAGGGTCTAATTTGACGCACTGGATAGCCAACTGCAAAATTGCAGTTGATATAAATGCATTTTCAATGGCGACCGAGTGTGGTGTCCGTTGTATTAGAAATGCAGGCCGAATGTATTTAGGCCAACTGCAGTTTGAACACAGCCCGTCTGCCTATACACTACTCGTAACTTGAGACGGCATTATAAGTGCATTCTGGAGAACCTAAATAGCCTACACTTTGCACTAGAAAAATATCTTATGCTAATGGACAAGCTGGTGCGGTTTTTTATACTTATTTACCATGATTTTATACCGCAAAGCCTTAATGCTCTATATTTATGTACGCTATATTATAATCTTCATGTTCAATCGAAGACGACTATAGTTGTAATGGTTTCCCACTCCAACTGATGGCTTCGCTTGTTAAGGATTCATACCTTTATCTTCAAATAGAGTGCTTGCTCTCACAAAAATGTAATATCGTTTACTTTGATGCATAAGAAAACCTACTCGGTATAATTCTATGAAATTGGTTTTAAGTCTTTAAATTAAAATAATTTATTACGATTTACGCAATAATATAAGAGAACGCTAATCAATCACGGATTAAATAATACTTCATCTTTTTGAATTGCAAACTTGACATAGATTGGGGAAAATGTTAGACAGAAAAAATTGAATTATTTACGCCCATGAGATGGAGGGATCAGAATAAAGGCTACATTTGAAATCCCCTTACCTAGGTATATGAGTTGATAAAAACCGGCCAAGTACGAGTCACTGCTCAATTTATTTATTTATTTATTTATTTATTTGTAGCTTTCATGTACATGCCTTACTTACTAAATATACATAATTATAGATTCATGTATTATACTAGCATGCATGAACATGAGACCCTAACAGGGCGTTGCTAAATTTCAAAATAAAATACTATGATTAATATACAATAGTTATGATGATGTTATAAGAATATTTGGATACTGTATAGGAATTGGACAGAATTTATATCAAACATATTAGAATTACATTATTAGAATTACATAGAATGTTGTTTATATAGTTTGTTCGTAGCAAATAAGCGCTAAAGTTAAAGATGGAACCTAGTTATACACCAACTACTTGGATATAATCGTTATCGGGGTACGAACTTTTTGCGTTACACTTACTGTTTGATGGAAATAAGATTTAATTTTTCTCAAAATAAACCAAAAACAATAATATAATATTAAGCGAGTAAATAACAGTTCAAAATCATTCTAAGTAGGTACATTATAATGTTACTTTCAATGTAGTGACAACATGCAAAACTTTACTAGTTACGTTTTATAATTGTACCGTTATCCGAAACGAAATCGGACCCTGTGATACCCTTTGCTTTATCGCTCGCTAAGAAGAGAACTAAATCTGCGATCTCTTCAGGTTCCGATACTCTTTTCAGACAGTTCCATTTCTTACAATCGTCCCAACTTGTTGTCATATTTGCATTATCAATAAAATCGGTCTTGACAGGTCCGGGGCTCACCGTGTTGACTCTCACGCCGTGTGGCGCCAACTCTGCAGCAGCGTTGGCTCCGAAATGTGTCACAGCTGCTTTCGATACGCAGTAATTTGTCGCTCCCGCATAAAGCGCTGTTATTACTCCAAAAACGCTCGATATATTAACGATGTTGCCTTTAGTCTTCACTAAGTGCGGAGCTGCCAATGTTGTCATGTGCACTACAGCTCGCACGTTAATCGCCATGATGCTGTCGTAAGATTTCATCATATCACCTTGGAGGATGCTCGCGAGTACTGTGAGACCGGCGTTATTTATGAGGATGTCCAGTTTGCCGAACTTTTTGACGGTTTTCTCTACCACAGTTCGAGCGTCCTCATCTCTGGTTATATCTGCGCGAATCACGAGGGGGTTGGAGCATCGAGCGGCGACGGCGGACAGCTTGGTTTCATTTCTCCCCACGACGACCACGTGTGCGCCCTCAGCACTGAACGCTACCGCGACCGCTGCCCCGATTCCAGAGCTCGCCCCCGTCACAATAACTACTTTATTCGTAAAACTCATCGTGTTTTCACTTCGAACTGTCATTCGATACTAGTTCACAGTTCGCAGTAAAATCAAGTGTGCGGTCATATGAGCGTTTCTTATCATTAAATGTTTCCAAAACTACTTAGGTATGTGATAAAATGGTCTCCAATATGTTGTACCTACTTATATTTCAATTTATTTTATTCATTAACAAACTGTTGACCTATTCGTAATTGATAAGAGACAATAATCTTGTCTAATATATTTAGAAAGCCCAAATTAGACGGTGCCCCGTTCATCTTCATTTTTGCGATGAACGATATTCCAAATTTCATGTCGATAGCTTTAATAGTTACTGAAATAATCGACTGAGACGGACAGACGGACGGAAAAAGTCGCCGCATTTTGGTACGGAATGGTATTACCATTTTGGTACGGAAGTCGGAACCCTAAAAAGTCACGGAGAAAGAAGAAGAAAAGAGAAGGAGAGGCTGATTGACAACAATTATTGACTGTGGATACATTGCACTGACCATATTATGACGTCCAAAAACATTTTACCAAGACTGTAGCGGCTATAATAATTATATATAGCCACATAGTAGTTCTAGTGACTTCTTTAAAAGATATTTCTAAAAATCAACCTGTATATACAAAGTCCTGAGTTGACAATCATAGCGGAACACAGTCAGGCGAAGGCGACAATCAAATTAATCAGTGTTACGAATCTGGGACGCCTGCGCTTCGTTGGGAAAAGCGACCTTATCAATTTGTGCGCCAATGGAGTTTTCCGATACGCAAACATTTACAAATCATATTATTAAATAACAACAACAATGATTATTTGAAAACTGTACGCCAGAACAAGTAGACAAAACATCGTGACATTGTGCTAATTAAGTATTTAAAAACAAAGATGGCCTTGTAGAAAACAACTTGTTAATGGCGCTGTATAAAATCTCCAGTACACATTGGACCAATGTGTCCGATGAGTTTCGGGCAACGTGAAAGCGGTGCTTGCAAATCACGCGAAGATCCACCAACAAAAGTTGGCAAGCCGGCAATCCCTGTCCGCTCGCACAAATTATACGTCAAGTGGCCACACGTTTCGCTGGGGGTATTGGCCAAACGCATTGGACCAATGTGTACAGCTCTATTCACAGTTAGCCCTCTTTGCGAGCTCTTCGTCCAACCATAAATTCTGTTTGTCAAACCAGTCAACGTGTATTTTTAATTAAGATTTAAATATTTTTTTTATTTTTTGCTTTAATTTTCTTCATAAAGTTTTGCATTATGTCGTCCTAAATTCCAAGTTCTAGGTCCACTAAATCACCGAAAAATTGTGATTACATTCATAAAGCTTTGCCATTAAACGTTTAAACGATAAAAATGCTTCATTTATCGATAAAATATTCACTGAAAACACACAAAAAGTGGTTGTTTACTAATGTACTCGTACATCTCAGCGGTTCCGGCGGCGGCGTGCAACTCGTTCGGTGTTTCATTTTTTCTCAACTTTTTCTCGTTGCTGCAAGTTTTTACGAGCGTTTTTTACAAGAAGTCACGTAATAGTTCAATGTCAATGACCTTGGTTCGTTCGCGTATCGGTCTATACTTATAACTTACGCTTGTAATAGTTGGTTTCCTTCCTGAGAACGCTGAGCAATCAGATAAGGCATGACATAACAATATATTTGACGTGTGCTGCCATTCATTATGGTACATTGTACACGATTGTACGGTCGTACCAGTCGGGTACAGTTGCTTGAACTCTTTCCTCTTGCTTGTAGTTCGTTAAGAGGTGATCATAATTATACTTTGAGACGACCAGTAAGAGGCACAAGAGCCGCGAGAGCCGCCAAGGCCAAACAAAATAGCAAGGAGAGCAAAGACAGGGTATATTTTTCACGCATATCTGGGTATCTAATAATGTGGGATTCTTTATAATCTCGAAGCATCCCAACTGCTGGATGGATTTAAATCAATGATGTCTCTATCGATTCGTTTAAGCCGTGCGTTGGTGCGTGGGTTTTGTTTATCGTGTAAGTTCGCTTTTCACGCAGTTTGGTTTTTCTTTTTTTTTTTTTTAGTTTGTAGTAGGTTTATTGAACTTTAGACCTCTCTTGCAAAATAGGTAGGTAGGGTCGATCTTAAAAAAATATAGACAGTAATATTCTTCTTATTTTTACAATTAATCTGTTAAGTCTTTACTGTTTATGGAAACTATAAAATTACATAAACTGTCACATTACAGACTCCTCCAATTTACACAGCCATAATAATTTGCTAACCCTTCCGACATGTTACTTTCTCTTCAAACCTTAAAGGGCCATTCTGACCCCTTCGTTCCTTGTACGAAAGTGACCCGTGGTTAACTGGAGAGGGGGTTATCGCGGGTCATAGATGTACAATTGAATATAGAGCTGGTGACCCTATTAGAAACCTCTGTATATTGATATACGAGTTCCTACCTTGTAAGTTGGCCACATTATAAATGGACACGTTTTAAGGTATTTAGAAACGGAGCTTTTATTTATACACTAGATGATGCCCACGGCTTCGCCCGTGTGTATTTAGGTTTGTAAAAATCTCGTGGGAACTTTGATTTTCCAGAACAAAAAGTAGCCTATCTGTAGTAAGTAGTAACCCGTCCACAAAACGGAAAAATTCCGTGGGATCCTTACGATTTCGGAATGCAATTCCTTACAGCATCAGGGTTGAGGAGTTGGACATGTACTTACTCGAGGTCATTCAGCAACTCGAGGTCATCTATACTAATAAATAAAATTGAAGTGTCTGTCTGTAATATCGAAATAACTACCTCATATAAGCTCATATGGTTATTTGAACGCTACCATAACCGAATCACACGTTTTTAAAATTTTTGTCTGTCTGTCTGTCTGTCTGTCTGTCTGTCTGTCTGTCTGTCTGTCTGTCTGTCTGTCTGTCTGTCTGTCTGTCTGTTTGAACGGGCTAATCTTCGGAACGGCTGAACCGATTTTGACGGGACCTTCACATACAAGTAGAGAATTAACCAGGGAGTAACATAGGCTACTTTTTTAACCGACTTTCAAAAAAGGAGGAGTTGTGTTTTTCTACCTATGTACACCGATATCTCCGAGATTTCTGAACCGATTTGCGTAATTTTTTTTTATTCGATAGAGAAACAATGCGACCCTGTTCTGTAAAAAATTTGGATTCCAACTCCTCAATCCTGATGCTGTAGGGTGGACCTAATCCCCAAAAGTAATAGGTTTTAGAAACTTTCGGTTATTTAAATTGATATTAGGGGTACCAATTAAAGACTTTATCGTTGAATGAACTCGAGTAGGTACATATCGAACTCCTCAACCCTGATGCTGTAAGGAATTGTATTCCGAAATCGTGGGGATCCCACAGGATTTTTCCGTTTCGGGGACGGGTTTCTACAGATAAGCTACTTTTTGTTCTGGAAAATCAAAAGTTCCCACGGGATTTTTAAAAACCTAAATCCACACGGGCGAAGCCGTGGGCATCATCTAGTTCAGCAATAAAGTCTTTAATTGGTATCCCCAATATCAATTTAAATAACCGACAGTGCCTAAATCCCATTAGTTTTGGGGATCAGATCCCCTACAGCATCAGGATTGAGGAGTTGGAATCCAAATTTTTTGTAGGACAGTGTCGCAATGTTTCTCTATCGATTAAAAAAAAAATTACGCAAATCGGTTCAGAAATCTCGGAGATATCGGTGTACATAGGTAGAAAAACACAACTCCTCCTTTTTTGAAAGTCGGTTAAAAAAGTAGCCTATGTTACTCCCTGGTTAATTCTCTACTTGTATGTGAAAGTCCCGTCAAAATCGGTTCAGCCGTTCCAAAGATTAGCCCGTTCAAACAGACAGACAGACAGACAAAAATTTTAAAAACGTGTGATTCGGTTATAGTATCGTTCAAATTACAAATAACCATATGAGCTTAATATGAGGTAGTTATTTCGATATTACAGACAGACACTTCAATTTTATTTATTAAGTATAGATATAGATCATATAAATTCTGCAAGATGACTTCAGTCTTTTGATTTCTTGAAATTCGTAAGTATATGTATATTCGTAAGTATACTACTTACTCATATTAAATACCTATCTTTTCACACTATGTGACCGAAATAAATCGGCTTTCAAATCCGATGCAACCGATCTAATTGGGTCACATTGTCAATGGCAATTGTCTCACGGAGTAATTTCGTCGACGGCGCAACCTGGAAGTAACCTAGAGGAAATATTCCTTAAGTAACCTGTAACCTAGTGGGATTTTTGATTTTTTTGGAATTCAGTTCGTAAAGCTGCGCAAGGTGTTATCTATTATACTAGCTGATGCCCACGACATCGACTGCGTGGATTTAGGTTTAAAAAAATGTTTCTTCATGCAAACTTTACTACCTACTCCTTTTCACCTAAAGGGGTGCGATATCTACTTGCACAGTAGTGGGAAGCATATAGAGCCCGCTGCTCACTCTTTTCTCACCCGTGGGATAGGAATAACACATCACTAAGTTCAATCAAGTGCAAGAAGACTTTGAAGTGCTCATTATATTTGATTTATTAGCTTCAACATCCAAAAAAGATCACAAAATATGGCAGATTAAATTCTAGGTGTAGTTTCTAATAATATCAGTTTGAGCCACAGCGAAGCATGGCCGGACTGTCAGCTACAAAATTCTATTTCCTGTCAATCTCGACGAGCTAATCACATAGGTAGTTACCGTAGTTACCATCAACTCGCTAACTATATCGGTGAGGTTCTTAATGGTCAGTAATATTCCCAACTAATTATGAAAATGAAGTAGCACAAGATCCATTTGCGTTACATAAAAGTGTTCATTGATTACATAATGGTGACGCAATATAGTATTACATAGGCATAAGGCTATTTTCTTAACAAGATCCCGTTTTTGCAGGCATTAGCGTGGCGGGTGTCAGCCCCTGTCACCATAAAAAGTTACTTAGAGACCACCGACGGTTGCTCGTATATATGCCGTTAAGGTTTCTTACAGCACATTTCAATTTGTACCTATGTAAGCTTTTTAATGAATGAAAGCTATTTAGGCCTGTAGGAGACCTCCGCCGCGTAATAATATCGCGAAATTGAAGCTCCTTTGGCGTGACTTTTCCGTTGTGTGACAGACAGAAACGAAACTGCCTGATAAAGGCTTAAGGCTTATTTTTATTATTGTAATTTCTTTCTCTGTTAATTTGTTTATTTTATTATGTTTAAGCTGTATAAATATTTATTTATTTAAACACAAACGGGCTTTGTGTGTATTGGTAGCCCACAACAGCTACAATAATAGAGAATGAAGATTTTTCGCGCGTATGTAATGCGTTTTACCAAACACACCAGCGCGTTGTCATTTTGCCCTTTTTTTACGCAGTAACACTGAATATTGCCTGAATGAAAAGTAGCCTGTATCAATCCCTTGTCTAATCCTCTATGTGCCGGCGAGAATCTCGTCAAAATCGATCCAGCCGTTCCGAAGATTAACCCGTACAAAAAAATAAACAAAAATTTTAAAAACATGTGTGTTTGTATTACACTATCGTTCATTTTAAGAGCTTATTTTATTTACTTGTATAGATATTATGAGTCACTGCAACTATTCTATGACGTAGAGCATATGTATGTACCTACTGTATTATTGGGACGAGTGCGTGAGCCCCGCGGCGGTTAGTAAATCGGAATCGGATGGTGTTATTGTTGGCGTCTCAGTTGCGTGCGCGCGCGCAACAATGCAACATCATATTGCACGCGATTTGCATACAATGGCCGCGATAACAGCTCGCCGCTCGGATATAGACAGGTTGGGATAACGTATGTGTGCCATTGTTGTACTTATACCATATTTCGGCAGCAACATTCCTGCAAAGGAAGCTGTGATAGCCTAGTGGTTAGGACGACCGACTTCTTATCGGAGGTCGTGGGTTCGATCCCGGGGCACGCACCTCTAACTTTTTGGAGTTATGTGCGTTTTAAGTATTTAAATATCACTTGCTTTAACGGTGAAGGAAAACATCGTGAGGAAACCTGCATGCCTGAGAGGTCTCCATAACGTTCTCAAAGGTGTGTGAAGTCTGCCAATCCGCTTGGCCAGCGTGGTAGACTATGGCCAAAACCCTTCTCACTCTGAGAGGAGACCCGTGCTCTGTAGTGAGCCGGTAATGGGTTGATCATGATGATGATGATGATGATGATTCCTGCAAATACATACTGGTGACTATTGAATGAGGTGTCAGCTGATTGCTGATGAACCAATGCACCACTATAGCACTTTACGTTCCACTGCTGGGCACAGGAGGGAGGTATTTAGAGCTAAGCTTTAAATCATTCTCTGCTATACGAGAGGAGGCCGCATTAAAACTAAATCCGCTGCACGCTGTTTCAATGCACTTTTGCCGGCTTTGAGGACTAATTCTTTAATGATAGTGATAATAGCCGAGACCACTTGCTTAACGTGTTCTCCGCGGCACGGGGATTAAACACCGCCAACTACCAACTTTGGGTGGCAGTTAGAATTTCTTGACGGACAGACCCAATAAATATGTAAATTTTTTTGGCATGGCCCGGGAATCGAACTTAAGATTTCGTGATCCGCAGTCGAACATGGTAACTGCTAGAGGAACGAGACAGCATAGCAGTAGAACCAAAGCACACGCCGATAGTTTTATCAGCAACTACTGCATTCACTATGCAGTATAGCGTGTTCCGGTGGCTTACTGCGATCTATCGCGTGCTCAGCGAAAACATTAGCGGCCTTACTGCAGAACAAGCGTCAGACGCGTGGTAATTTTAAACCGCATTATAATTTGACAGATTTCCAATATAAAAGCTGTGAAACGTCATATTCAGTTATATCAGATATAATTATGTAGGTACCTACTATAAAAATATAATAATTATTTGTGATGAACCGTCGTAGTAGTTCAATATCTTCAATGTTTAGTGTTTTCGATATCGCTGCTTCGCGTTTTGGCGACTTGATTATATATAACATGAGTCTAAATCGTTGTAACAATTTCGTCGTCTCTAAAACAGTGTAAAGCTGTGCAGAGCTGTAAAAATAGTGCAATCTATACAGCTATGCACAGCATTACAGCCGCATAGCCTTATACCTACTAACGATAAAATGTGCGGAATGAAGAGTTTAATCCCCTGATCTTGTAGGATTTACTCTGTGTGTCCAATATCATTTCGAAACTCCCTCAGTACAAAGATATCGCATTAAAATGGTGGATTGAAAGTTGCACGATAATCACCGAAATTATAAAACCTAACAAAAATTTATATTTTTTTAACTTTGCAAATCTGAAAAAGAGAGCAAGTACTAAAAACGAAAAAGATGAACAAAAATATCTTATTAAATCTCATGCCGTAGTGCACAAAGAGCCTATAGCTCTAGAAGGGTAGGACAGGCGTATAACGTACGACTATCTAGATGATATCGTGTTGTTTAAAGAGCAATTTGCATAGAATCGTTCGGCGCCAAATTTGGTATTACTAATTAATTGGATCGAGCCCCATTGGGACTAACAAATGGATTAAATCGTAATTGCGTTCAGATAAATTGATATTGATATGGAAATTATGTCATTTAATTATTCAGTCGTTATATATATTACTGAAGAAAAAAAAGGAGCAGGTTCTCAATGCGACGGATTTTTTTTAAATGTATGTTCCCCGATTACTCAAAGTCGCCTGGATTTGAAAAATTCTTTTTTTGTTTGAAAAGTTATACTTCCCAAATGGTTCCATGGTCATCAGGTTAGGATCTGATCATGAGATCCTGGAGAAATCGAGAAACCGTTCAAATTTCATGGTAAACATTGAAGTCAGTTTAATTTTTCCTAAAACATAGCTTGTTGCAATCACTACTCTACATGTTGATGCGTTGTTTTGTAAGAAGTTTAATCGTATAAAATCATCAGACATTAGTGATTTTATCAGGAATTTATGAAATCTTCTTGTCCGAAGTAGAACGAAACAGTTGATGATGGAATTTATTATTTTGGCTTACTTTAAGTATGCGCAAATTAATAATGGCTTACATCCCGACGATCGTCTTAATTTACAAAAAAAAAAAAAAAAAGAAAATTAATATCTAGTAATTTGAAAACTGGGTTTTCGTGGGTTCGATCCCGGGGCACGTACCTCTAACTTTCTGAGTTATGTGCGTTTTAAGTATTTAAATATCACTTGCTTTAACGGTGAAGGAAAACATCGTGAGGAAACCTGCATGCCTGAGAGTTCTACATAACGTTCTCAAAGGTGTGTGAAGTCTCCGCTTGGCCAATCCGCTTGGCCAGCGTGGTAGCCTATGGCCAAAACCCTTCTCACTCTGAGAGGAGACCCGTGCTCTGTAGTGAGCCGGTAATGGGTTGATCATGATGATGATAATGATGAATTTGAAAACTTAAAGTTCTCCGTCACTGCCATTGTACCAACTGGCACTTTCTATAGAAGCAAATGAGATATCCGCTAATTCAAACTGTACTCTATCATTGACCATTGTTACGGGCGTTAGGTCACAGTGTATATAATAGTGCTACGGTTAGGTCAATAATACACAGACTAAAGAGAAATGGTAGACAGAGCTATCTTGAATACACCTGCATATTGAAATGAAGCGTGCGTGACGTGGTTTTTTTTAAATAAAAATATTAGCCATGATTTACATGACTTATATTTCCCTTCCCCTCCAATTAAGTCAAAACTTGTGGTAGGAGTGGGTACGACAATAGTGTAACGGGTGGGATTTGAACGACTTTGAGGTTTTTGATCCGCGCCCGACGACCGTAATTGCGCTAGCAGACAACCTTGATTAAAATTAATAAAAAAAGATAATTTAAATTTGAAAATATTAAAAAACCGTAGTAACTATCGTTTCTCTTTGTACCTACTATTTGAGTAACTGATTCTCCGTGGCGATTTCATAATATTCTGGCGAATCGATTAATACCGTCTAACTTCTTCCTTTTGTCTGAGGTCAGATAATGGGTCAGAATGTTAGATGATGGTACATCGATCTTGTTACCACACTGTCGTTAAATGAAGTGTGCAGGATTGCATTGTGCTGAAAGCGCTGTAGGGTGTTGCTTAAGATAAGGGCGTCTGCATACATTTTATGTCGGATCCGATTGTCTGAACCCATGTATGTCGGTATCAGAAGCATTAGAAAAGTGGAGCCGCTTGTCTGTGAGCAAGACTTTCCATGCTCAAAAAGCTCATCTAACGCCACTACTTGTCCACGGTGATCTTACATTCGGACTTCCTTTTTTAACCCCCGACGAAAAAACGACGGTGTGTTAGAAGTTTGTCGTGTGTGTGTGTGTGTGTGTGCGTGCGTGCGTGCGTGCGTGCGTGCGTGTGTGTGTGTGTGTGTGTGTGTGTGTGTGTGTGTGTGTGTGTCTGTGTGTGTGTCTGTTCCCCTGTGGCGCTCAAACGGGTGGACTGATTTGAATGCGGTTTTTTTTGTTTGAAAGGTGAATTAGTCGAGAGTGTTGTTAGCTATGTTTAATGAAAATCGGACCAAGATGGCCGCCGCTACAAAATGGCGGATTACATATTTTATCACAACGCCCTCAATATGGGTATCAAATGAAAGGGCTTGACTAGTAGAATAGCACTATGCAAATCTAAGATGGCTGCCACCACAAAATGGCGAATGTCGGGGGATTTTTAAATTTTTAATTTATACTTGTTGAAGCGTTCCCTTAATGTTTAGGTTTAATTGGATTTTACCTACTCGATGAATTTTTCCTAGTCGTTATTTTCTTTACCGCATGAAAAGCGTTGATTTATGTGCTTTTTTCAGTTGGTCCGGATCGTACAATGTCTACCCTGTAAGGTATTTTGTTTCAAATTTCTTGTATGAGCTGTTCTATGCTGGTTTCTTTTTTCCTAGCCATGTGACTGAAGTGTTTCTTTGACTGAGTCTTTTTTGCAAACAGATAGATGGTCGAAGCCTTGTCGTTTTTGATATCGACACATTTTTGGTCTATACTCAGTTGAAGTTTTATATCAGTACAAGGTTTTAGATTTAACACGCATTCTGAGATCATCCTTAGGGATCGGCTCTTGAGTAAGTAATGTACGGCGGGCTTTATCGTGTATAATTCTTTCTGCAGTACTTACTATGTTAGCGAGTGTGGGATGAGGATGACAGAACAGTTGGGCAACGTAGTATGTTCATTAACAATAGACAAGCATCGGTTCCGTTCAGTGGGTTTGATAGTCACGCTGAATGCACATAGGAGCGGTTTAGTAAGAGAACATACATAAATCTTAGATGATTTTTCCGTTGCGTTACAACAGTCGCCTATAAAACTGTTGCGTTATTAACAGATTGGCCTACTACAAGTTAAAAACTTTTGACGGTGTAAACCATCTAGAGCACTAAGTGGACTTGCCTTAAGCCCTTTTGTTAACACGCCGTGGAAACTCACGGATAACGCTACGGTGCGCCGTGCGGTGCGTTATTCAATGTAAAACGTGTATAAAACGTGACGTGTTAACAAGAGACGTTACGATCTTAAACGTATGAATGCGTGATAAATTATAATATTTTCTGGCAAATTTCGTCCGCTGCGGCCCGTTTGCGCTATTAATATATGTACATATGTACACTGATAGAAAAATGTATTAGATTTTGGTCCCAATGAGTTCGCATGGCGACCCCACATGGCCGAGTCATACGTAGGCCCCAAACGCAGCGGTGGTAGACCTCCCTACTTTACTGTAGGCGGACGGACGATCTCAAACGAGTCGCTAGCAGCAGCAGGTTACAAGCGGCACAAGATCGCGTTCCGTGGCGATCCTTGCGAGAGACCTATGACTAGCGTCGACATCTATCAGTCGAGACAGATTATGATTATGTCACTGAGTATCCTTTGCTAGCTTTTCTAGTGCGTGTGTTCCCGGTTTTGTAACGTGGCCACGTGTCTGTTTGTTGCAGCTGGTGGTGAAGCTGGCGCTGGTGGTGTACCGCGCGCTGGACTACACGCACGGCGAGGACGAGGAGCGCATCATGTCGCCCGACCTCGAGAGCCTCATCAACGAGATGGCGGACTGCGACGTCGCAGGTGAGAGACCTTCGTCATTTTTAACTAGATGCTGCTAAAAATAGTGATAACCTAGTGATATTGGTGATAGCCAAGTGGTTAAGACTGTGGACTCCCATTCCGGGGGATCGAATTCGATCCCCCGGACGCAATTACAAGTATAAATTAAAAATTAAAAAACGCCCGACATTCGCCATTTTGTGGCGGCGGCCATCTTGGATTTGCAATAGTGCTATTCTAATAGTCAAGCCCTTTCATTTGATCAAACATAGCTAACAACACTTTCGACTAATTCACCTTTCACATAAAAAAAAACCGCATTCAAATCGGTTCACCCGTTTGAGCGCTACAGGGGAACAGACACACACACACACACACACACACGCGCACACACACACACACACAGACACGTCAAACTTATAACACCCCGTCGTTTTTGCGTCGGGGGTTTAAAAAACACTTGCTTTAAATATGGAGGGAAACATTGTGAGGAAATCTGCACGCCTGAGAGTTCTCCATAATTTTTTTGCAATATGACCACTGACAAGAGTTTATAATGACAGGGCCTTCGCAATAGTCCAACAACATGTATTAACAAAATATTCTTATCCGTTGGAAGCTGGCAACTCATGGCCAACTTCTCCTAACGTTTACACATATTTTTGTTTACCGCTCATCTGAATCACATTCCGCGTTTTATTGCCAATTAAAAACAAGCAATTCGTTTGGCGAAAACTAATATTCGGTGAATGATTAAAATGTGTTATAAAAGCTCTTCATTATTATTTGACAATTTAGTGCCTGTTTCACCACCTTCTGATATGTATTAGATAGCTATCTACAACTTTTGTCTTTGTCACTTGACATAAAGTAACAAAGTGACAAAACTTACGTTTAGGCTATCCAACACTTATCAGAAGGTGGTGAAACAGGCCGTTATTTTTGCAAATTTTGAGGCGCTAAATACATTGTGATCTATAAGGCAATAGCAGAGGCCCTCGACTCTTCTCGAGTACTAGTTTTTTTATTGTAAAACACTATAATGTTTAAAACAATATTATAAGAAGGCCCAATAGTTCAATGATAACACTTGCGATATTATAAGCTGCATCTTCACTTACCATCAAGTGAGTAAAAAATCTATAAAGTTGTCCTCCTTTTGTATAAAAAACATTTAACCTAGTCAAAGAATGGAATCTCGATATTTTTGTCATTGTTAACGGCAAATTATTATTTGTTAATGTTGATCTCCGATTTTATCCCTTTCGTGCTTTGATTTCTATGTTTAAAACCGTGCGTGCAGACAAATTTTATGTAAGCGTTAGCGTACTCTAGCGACATGTCGTACGATAAAAAGTTTTGATTACAACACCACATTTTGTCTGGAAAATCCGGAGGTGCTTACTCACTAAACGAGGTTATCACTTGAGAACCATTACACTCTTACACTCTATATTGTGCTAACAGATAGAGCCTAGTTTGCTTTGAATATCAGTTGCTTTAACGGTGAAGGAAAATATCGTGAGGAAACCTGCATGGCCTGAGATTTCTCCATAATGTTCTCAAAGGCGTGTGAAGTCTACCAATCCATACTTGGCCAACGTGATGAAATACGGCCTAAACCTTTCTCATTCTGAATGGAGACCCATGCCCGGTAATGGGTTGATAATGATGATACGTAGGTATATCCCGGACAAAATGTTTTAAAACAAAAATTCAAAACTTTGATTTAACGTTAAGCTAACCTCTAAGGTTTCCCGTTAGGCGACCGACGTGAAATTAACTCAGTGGTCATGGACTCGACTATTGAGCTGTCCATCAATGAATATCGTTTTGAAAGTCAAGTTCAGTTAGAAATTTATTTGGACACGTAACACGTTGCACTGATTGATCAATCTGTTACTGGTAGTCAAATTTTGACTTGAATAGAAAAACTGTTACAGCGTCCGTTAGAACTGCTTTGTTGTTAGTTTGCGCAAGCAACGCTTGTTTGACAAGAGCATCTGAGGAACAGTGGCGGTTCAAATTTTATTAAAGGTACTTATATCAAAAGATATTAAAAGAGACTTTTTTTTTTAATTTATCTACAAGTTGCCCCTAGACTGCGATCTCACCTGATGGTAGGTGACGATGCAGTATAAGATGGAAGCGGGTTAACTTGGAAGGGTATGGCAGTTTTTGACGTGATAACGTTTTATATATCGATGAACACTGGCTACACGCACGAAAAAGCATGACTCATTGTCCCGTTCCGCCTAGCCGAGCGTGCAAGTGAAAGCGCGGAGCAAGTGATAGAGAGGCAATGTTTTCTTATGACGTTATGACGTAAAATTATTGTTCGTAAACCGACTTTACAGACAACCAATTTTTTGTATTAAACCCATATCGCTGATCGGTTTCTACGCGGCATCGTACCGGAACGCTAAATCGCTTGTCGGCATAGCTTTGCCAGTAGGATGGTAACTAGCCACGGCTAAAGCCTCCCACTGCCTGACCAGAGAAAATTTCAAAATTATAAAATCCCAAATTGCTACTGCCGACAATTGAACGCAGGACCTCCCACTTATAAGACCACAGCGCTTACCACTGTGCCAGAGAGGTCACCTAATGGCCAGGTCAGGGCAGGTGGTTAAAGTACACGTATAATTGTTCATTAAAAAACAAGTAACGTACAAGTCGTTATTCGTACTTTCATAATTAAGGTTAAGGTCTTTGGGTAAAAAGTTACAAACCCTGACTTGCGAAATCCAAAGTGAATTAATGGTGGTCAAATTTAACTTTAACGGTATTTTCATCGCTTTTATCGCCTGATATGCAACTCGCCCTTATCTTTCTATACATATAAAAAGGCTTGTCCTGTCTGACGCATCTATCAACGAACAGCCTATACCTACTACCTACTAAAGTTAGAAACTTGAAGTCAGTCACATCTAATGATTTACTTTCTACAAGTAAGAATATGACGTAGGAAAACGGAAGGAACTGAGTAAGAAATTTGTAGGAAAAACATTGAATAACTTCGCGCAACGCCAGCTAATAAGTAACTAAGTAATGCTAGAAAAATGATTCCACCCAGAGACGCATACCGTAAAGATAATCATTACGATAGGCGGTATCTATTGTAACAATGATTGGATGAGAAACGTAGTGTTCGAAAAGCTAGTTCACATCATACGAGTTATCAAACCAGTGTATTGCTATTGCAACAATCCACGATTGATTAGTGGAGTTAATTCAGTGTAAAATCCACTTCAGTGACTGAATCGACAGACTCTTTTTCAATCCAACGCATCGTATCAACTTCAACACCGTGATTAGAATCGTAAGAGCCGTCAAAGACGCAGCGTCTTTTATTGATTACATCCTAAACTCAGCTTTATTTATTTTGACATATAGTTGAAATTGGTACAATGAAAGAAAACACACAGCGCGCTCCGGTGCACTGCTTTGAGTCTCAAGGCAGTGCACCGGAGTACTCTGAATTACAACTCAAACTGTAATTCAGAGTAATTTCAAAGCGCACTCAACTCACTCACTTGTTTGCAATGAACGAATGACTACAATTTCGTAATCTTCTACATAATGTATCCATTCCAATCCAGCGCTGGAAAGATCTTACTAGACCCAGCGACTGGAATGATGCGATCGGGCTAAAATGCTTTAATGCATATAGCGGCTGACGAAGCGGTAACTAGATCAGTACCCTATAAATCTCATGGAAACACAATGGCGTGAAAATTCCACCATTTGCATACACTCGTCGCATTCCCGAGTTTTGCGAACTGTGTTAGTTCCATTAATTCTTGTACGTGTACGTTTCCGGTGGTTTTTGTCCCGATAGAATCTCTTTGAAGTTAAAACTTGCCTAGTAACTTGATCAAGTACACAAACATGTATTTTCATTATCTTGAGAGCTACATATATGCTTGACTGTGTATTAGTTCTCTCCACTCTGATCTTTTTATGGCCGTCTATTTCATCTTCCCATAGAATCTTAGACCTACCTTTTTGAGATACTCTGTCCATCCTTTCGTGTTCCTTTTTCACGCCATCTCATTCTTTTATCCTTTATACACTCATATTTTAGTAACAATAAAGCTTTAGATTAGCAAAAGAATCTAGTTCAGTGCTTGTATTTGAACTTAATACGTGAAGTTGTTTACGAAATTATTTAGTTAATTAACTTACTTGGGTTAAGCTCTCTTTGACCTACTTGATAATGCAAAATTGCCTTCTATGACTTATGATATCTTATTAAAGAGGGGAAGGCTTTTTCCGGTTGCATCTTATTGGGATTACCAAATCCTCTAGTAATTTATTTGGTAAAGATTTATTCAACTTGACAGCTTATACGTAGAATATGTAGATTTAATGCTTACGTATATTACTTCTCAACGTTTTCCTTGACCATACAGCGTGAGATGAATCGTAAATATCAATGAAGCAGAAAGCTTATCTTTAAGCTGTACCTTATTAGTATTTATGTAACCGTAAGTGCAATAGTTTTCTTCGATGTTTGACCTTATTCCTTATAAGGTTGTTAATTTTCGCTTTCTCTAAACACTGTCGCTTGTCAGCAATATAATGGTTGCGAATGTCCTCTACAGACTCGCCGGTATGACATTTTAGGTGTTGCCGTTTATCGGCGACCTCTGCCCCGACACCGGTTCCAGCGCCTCCCACTGTGTTGTTCACAATGAAATGACACAATCCGTTCCGCATGCATTTCACCACCCTTTCTAACTCTCACGGGTTCGTTCAATCTAAATTGAGTTGTCATTAATATATATATAGCTGCTCGTGCTGATTCATTGACTGACTCACTGATTGATCACCCCTCCTGTAAAATTTTGTATGAAAAATTTTTTTTTCATAAATGGTTTCGTATAGAAGATGAAAATTCATTCAGAACAAAAATATGGAGAGAGCTGATGATTGAGGATTTCAGAGACGAGCGAATGGCACGCTTAAGGTATTGAAGATAGGTGGGGGGTGCTCGAGCAAATGTCACTCGAAACGTCACCCAATTGGCAGTGAGCTGAAAAAAAATTCAAAATGGCGAAAAAAAAGATGGCCGCCATACAAATTTCGTCGGTGTCCATCTCGGAGGGTATAAAAGATGGAAGAGTGGTTTCTTCGCAAAAGATGATCAGGATCCAAAGATCTACCCGATGAATAGAAAAAAAATTCAAAATGGCGGAATTTATTTTTCCATAGAAAATGTATGGCGAATATTGAAGAGACTACAAGTTGTAAACTATGCAAGGCTTTGATGCGATTCTTTGGAGAACTCTCAAAGAAAAATATGGGAAGACATGATGATTGAGGGTTTGGAAGATGGATGAGGAGCCCGGGCAGGGTATGTTAGATAGATGGGAGGTGCTCAAACAAAAATTACTCAAAACCTCATCCAATTGGCACTGAGCTGAAAAAAAACAAAATGGCGGATTCAAGATGGCGGCTATACAAATTTCGTCAGAGTCTATCTCACCAAGCATAAAAGATGGAAGAGTGGTTTCTGGGAAAAAGATGATCAAGACCTAAAAGTCTACTTGATGAACAGAAAAAAACAAGATGGCGGAATTTATTTTTTCCACTGATGGTTTCGTATATAGAAGACAAAATTCCATGCGGAGGAAAAATATGGAAAAAGCTGATGATTGAAGATTTTGGAGACGTATGAGGAGCACGGTCAGAGTATTAAAGATAGGTGGGAGGTGCTCAAACAAAAATTACTTGAAACCTCATCTAATTGTCAGTGAGTGAGAGAGTCAGTTGAAAAAAAGGCCAAAATGGCGGATTAAAGACGGGGGCCATACAAATTTCGTCGGTGTCTCCAGTTCCTTTTCAAAATTTGTTTTTATGGAAAAAAACTCTCATTCTGACAAATGATTCGGAGAAAAATATGGAGAGTGATAATTATCGAGGGTTAGGAATATGGGAGAGATAGGTGGAGGCTGCTCTCACCAAAATACCCGAAAGCGAAACCTCGCGGTCCACTTTAGCGGGCCGCGCACCCACGCGCCATACTAGTCTCGTATATACGGCTGTACATATTCTACGTATCATCTCGTATGTAATTTACGGTGAAGAAAATCAGCCAAGTGCGAGTCGGGCCTCACTCTTTCAGGGTTCCGTACATAATTATGAACAATATAATATTTTGGGTCTAAGACATATTTAATTTCCGAGTTAGACATCCCAAGAAACCGTGAAAGAAAAACGCAAAATAAGTTCGTTTGTTTTGGTCACAGCTTATAAACTATTTTATGAATCGTTGTTTTCAGTATTTGTTGTTTAAATAGAGCATATATAGTACATAATATACCGAAATATCATATTCCTAACTAGTTTAGTTTTTTAGATAGCCCCCGTCACAAAAATGGTCTAAAACTGACAATTTTGATGACCCCCCATTTCCTTACTTTTTCAGCAAAAAATTAAAAAAATATATGTTCGTACTCTACTCAATGAGCTCTAAACAATGATACCCCACAAGCTAGGGTAAGAAAAAAAAATTTTTCCGGCTCCTTTCTATGGTATGGGAGCCCCCCTGAAAAATAATTTAATTCAATATTTGATTTTGGGTCAACGTTTTACACCAAATACCAAAATTTCAGGTTTGTAACTCATTTCGTCTAGAGACCTGTGACCGGCGGACAGACGGACAGACAGACAGACAGCCGAGTGACATTAATAGGGCTCCGTTTTTACCCTTTGGGTACGGAACCCTAAAAAACATCGTGAGGAATCCTGCATGCCTGAGAGTTCTCTATAATGTTCCCAAAGGCTTGTGCAGTCTACTAAGTCTCACTTGGTCAGCGTGGAGGACTACGGCCTTAAACGCTTCTAATTCTGAAAGGAGACTCGTGCCCTGTACCTAGTGGGCCGGCAATGTGTTATGATGATAATGATCTACGGCTTACAGTGCCATTTTTGAACTCGTCTCAGCTGCAAGCGTCAATTTGATCTCCCGCTTCTTTTCCGCAGATATCGTCCATAAAATCTCCTAAAGCTCTATAGGCACGACGCGACTCTACGATAGCGTTATAATAGCCGATACCGGAAAGTGTACCGTTTTGCATTGCTCGCTTTTTTTGAATGTCAATCAGAATATGTTCTGCAATATATGATTAATTATTTGTAGACAACCAGTTCCATGAACACGTATGAAATGCAATCCGAAATGTTAAAAATCAAACGTTACAAAACATTGCGGTTCGCGATCGACTATTTATTGATCCAAAGCTCTTTTGAGAAGTATGCTCTTATTATAATAAACTAGCTTCTGCCCTCGGCTTCGCCCGCGTAAATTTTGGTTTTTCACAAATCCACAGTAAATCGTGGATTTCCGGTTCCCGTTCCCGTTTCCTTTTCCAACCTTAACACCTACTTTCAAGGAAGTTTGCTATAGTACCTAATCTACCTATAGCTTTAGCTATAGAATTCGATTTTTTCAAAATTCCGCTGGACCTGTGGATTTTTCCAGGATAAAATAACCTATGTGTTAAGTCAAGGCATAATCTATCTCCATTCAAAATTTCAGCCAAATCGGTTCAGTAATTGCGGCGTTATATAGTAACAAACATACACACATACACACAAACTTTTTTTTTATTTTTTTTTATTCTCATTTATAGAGCGAAAGTCACTAATAAAGTGACTACGTTGCTCTCGTAGGGCTACAACATTAAATCGTACTTATATCTATCTATACTAATAAATAAAATTGAAGTGTCTGTCTGTAATATCGAAATAACTACCTCATATTAAGCTCATATGGTTATTTTAACGCTACCATAACCGAATCACACGTTTTTAAAATTTTTGTCTGTCTGTCTGTCTGTCTGTCTGTCTGTTTGAACGGGCTAATCTTTGGAACGGCTGAACCGATTTTGACGGGACTTTCACATACAAGTAGAGAATTAACCAGGGAGTAACATAGGCTACTTTTTTAACCGACTTTCAAAAAAGGAGGAGTTGTGTTTTTCTACCTATGTACACCGATATCTCCGAGATTTCTGAACCGATTTGCGTAATTTTTTTTTAATCGATAGAGAAACATTGCGACACTGTCCTACAAAAAATTTGGATTCCAACTCCTCAATCCTGATGCTGTAGGGGATCTGATCCCCAAAACTAATGGGATTTAGGCACTGTCGGTTATTTAAATTGATATTGGGGATACCAATAAAGACTTTATTGTTGAATGACCTCGAGTAGGTACATGTCCAACTCCTCAACCCTGATGCTGTAAGGAATTGCATTCCGAAATCGTAAGGATCCCACGGAATTTTTCCGTTTTGTGGACGGGTTACTACTTACTACAGATAGGCTACTTTTTGTTCTGGAAAATCAAAGTTCCCACGAGATTTTTACAAACCTAAATACACACGGGCGAAGCCGTGGGCATCATCTAGTAAACAATAATTATTAAACATCCGAAAAACTAATTTACAACCTATTTCTATTACTAATATTATGACGAACTCTCTTATACAGAGTTTTTGCCGCTCTGGACGTCGGGTTCGCCAAAATGATATTTTCACGTCCCACACAAACTTTCGCCTTTATAATATTAGTGTGATTTTTCCATTCACTTGGCGACATGGACATGGATGCGTGGTGTGTGTTGACTGTTGATGCAGGTCAATCGGTCGCGGAGTGCGGACAGGTGATCACAACAAGTCGCACAATCGGTCGCGGAGTGCGGACAGGTGATCACAACAAGTCGCACAATCGGTCCCGTCGTGCGCTCGCCCATTGTACGCTCGATGCTATTTTTAACATACAATGCTAACATATTGACATTATCTTTATCGATCAGGTGTTTTATAATGATGGATCCGTTGCTGAAACGAGGCGAGCTCTCGTTACTCTATCCGCCTTTATCAGATTTCTCTAACTGTATTCCATGATTAATGATGATAAATTATATTAGGTACAGCTTATAAGATTCAAAAGTATATTGGCAAGCATATTTGTATTAGACCATCTATAGCGGACCCCGTACAGGGCAGACGTTGTTCTGCTACATGGATGGGAAAATTTTAGAAGAAAATCTGAATGTCAAATACAACGCCACCTACCCGATCCAATTTAGATTAGATCCGGCCAGGTTCATCAAAATTGGTCAAGCATTTAGGAGACGAATAATGAACACAGGGACACCGGAATTTTACATAAATAATAAGGACAAGCGACCACCGACCCGCCCCGCCTGACGACTGTGAAAAAGTACAAAAGGCAGAAAATGTTCCTTTCATATAGGTATATAACGTCGAATGACCACTCTATGGTAGCAAATCACTATTTTGAGTTTTAACATCCGGTAATCTTTGTTACTTAATTCCAATGCACAATTTCAAGAAATACTAGTTAATATTTTTTTAAAAGAAATACAACACAAAGTTAATATAATAAAAGTACAATAATAACCACAGTCCAACAATGCGCAAGGTCACTGTGAACAAATAGATGAAGAAAGTTCACTTGATGCTTTTATCTCCGCTTTTATATGCAGATCTAATCGTCTCGGCGAAGTTCCCACGACTTTTAATACAATTGACCACAGAATTGAAGCCAGACTGGTCAATGCCCGCGGCTTTGCCGGTATGAAACATGTAAATATATTTGAACATTTTAAAATACAACGTTTCAAAAGTAAACATGTTCAGGGTCTGCAATTTCAAACAGTGAAACAACATAGTTTTCAAATGTCGAAAACGGATTGTTTTTGTGGATTTTGTTATTTTAACAAACAATGTTGGCTGCAGGTAAATATGTAGAGAAGTTCGATATGGAATTTAGATCACTGGTCAGATACATTAAAAATCTTTCATTAGCATTGAGCTAAAAGCCAAATAAATTTGAAAACGAATGTATAAATTCAAACTGTTGAAATGTTTAACATGTTAAATTTACATATACACAACTCCAAGATGTAGGATGACATCAAAAATAATTCACCCGATCTTAGGAATCTACCGTTAACGTATGGGAATTAGCAACAATGACACGGCCACACCGTAACCTAAAGAAAAATACGCATAAATAAGTCATTATGAAACCGGAATGTGTTTATAGCTCCACTGTTTACGTAAACAAACGTGCTGCAGTAAGATTCACATTGGTCAGGGAAATTATATAAATTAAGCTTTAACGAACGGATGCGTAATCTGATATAAGTTATATGTAGTAAATGCAAATTGTGAAATTTAAAGCGTTAGATACTTAAACATGCATTTAACGGCTTCATCAGTGCCATTGAGGTAGAGAGTGTAGTAAATAAATCAACTATAAATTCTGTAATCGATAAAAAGTAAGATTGAGGCCGACTATTTCTAGAGCTTTATTACTCGTATCTTTGGTGACCTCATTCGAACACGTTGCTTTAAAATATAATATGTAGACCGATTATTATTAATTCATTCAACTTATTGCTATCTCCTAAGAAGGCCTTGAATAAGAATAAAAATTAAGAGCCATTACTTTATTTCCAGTTTTCTTAAGACACTGCACATAGCAGTGTAGAGGTCAAAATATTATTGGGACCTTTCCCGTGTACTTAGAAATACAGCTACGATGCTCAGATCTAAGATAAAATAGTATCAGAAACGGTCGGCTTACTTTGCCGTTGAATGTTTGAGCATTTTATCTTAACGAGTTGATGTTTTGGTGATTTTGCGGTACATTTTGCACGGTCCGTTAAATTCTGTTTATGCGACCACGTCTCTCAGAACCCGCGTTCTCATGTAAATAGCTTTTACGCGTTTCGAGAAATACGTAACTTTGCGATAGCGCTAGTACGTAGTTTATAGTAATATTTTCCTGCAGGCAAATACTTAGATGCTGAGAGCTTTACAATCTTCTTTGATGCTTATAATGAAAATGGAATGGAATAGAATTGCATTGAAATGGAATGAGAAAGAAGCTTTTATTTACAATTGCGCACTACATCTCTTTATTGATATACATATGTAGTGTCTTTTTTTAATCAGTGTCCCCGTTGTCACGCTTGACCGAAAAAAATACTATTATAATAAAAATCCTCTTTAATTATATAATTTCCTTTAATTATTATTATTCCATTCTCTTAATACCATTTTACATTTTATTAGTCTTTCCAAACATTCTCTTTTTCGCTTACATCTCATGTCTGCCATTTCCACTCCTGTCTAAACCTCTTTTTTTGAATTGTCAGATCAATAATCATAAAAATACCTTAAATCAACAAAAGGAGGTCCTATTGCAATACTGAATTTGCAACGAACCTTACATTCGTCCATCCTGACAACGTGTATGTCCTCATACACATCCGGTAAACACCTTACATTCGTCATGTTAAAGTAGGAGTATACACGCGATACTTGCTATTATCATTAGTACTTCAGTATTCAATGTGAGACAACTATACTATATAGTAAACCATGCTTAAATGCAACACATTTACATGATTAGAAAGACAATGACATGTTCGATACTTGATATGACAACAACATCATCCATTTTATTCTCTTTACCGAAACCAAACGAACCTCACTCTAAAACATCTCCTTTCAGTTCAGTATCAGTATCATAATATTTATGTTCAAGTAACTAAATAACACTGTATTCCCTGTCTCTAGCCACTTTTCTTCCATCAGTTAAACATTGTATCCAATTTTTGTGAGTTGTCAGCTCTTTATAAGCTCTTTTAAACTTCGATGTGTTAAAAAATTTCATTCAATGACTGTTCTTCTAAAGCTATCATAATCTGATGGCTCTGTTATTCTTTTTGAATACCTGTTTCAGTTATTCTTACATAAAAAGAGAGTAAAATGTGCAACGGCCTTCTATTTAGATCTATACAGAAAACCACAACAAGAAATAGGTAGCACAAGAGAAACAAAATAGAACTAGGAACAGAGAAAGGTCAACAGAAATTATCCACAATTATAAACTCTTTTCATCAATCATTCTGTGTAGAATAGCACCAGAAATAGACAAAAACCAACGAATAGAACAGGCCGGTTTCCGACCACATTACTCCACAATCATTGACCACATATATGTCATAGAACATATAATTGAAAAATCTAAAGAATTCAACAAACCACTTTATATAACATTCGATATCCAAAACTTTCGATAGCATAACACACTCAGCTATATGGAATGCTTTGAGAAGTAATAATATCAACGGAAAATACATAAACATTATAAAGAACTTCAAAAGTTCAACTAACAAATTTTGTTCCATGGGTGTTTCAAACCTCTCCGAATCCTTTATTCTGCTAAACCTTCTATACACCTAGAATGAACCAAAGTAATTTTATTCAGTTCTGGACCACAATCAATATCAATTCCCAACTACTGTTTCACTTTTCTTAAGTCTTTCATACGAAATTTCTTACTGAGTACCTATTTGCTTTATATTTTAAATCATATATTCATTTTAAGCATATTAAATTATGATCCACATGTAAACTTTTTTACCACTAATACATCCTGTTTACAGACAATAATCATAGTTTGACCTTATGCTCCACATAAACTCACTATAACACTCGTACCAATCTCTCGGGCTCTTCCTCAACCCAAACAAAGCCCTTCTCAACTTGTAGACCTTATCTCAATTTCATAACCATCTGGTGAAACTTCAGATTTAATAGTTCCATTTAAAAAAAAAACGGTTTCTACATCCATACTTTCTAAATGCCAACCTCCCACACATGCAATTGACATTGACAACTTTCATAGTTATCACTCTTCCTCCTCTTCTATTACTATCTTGTTCCACGAGCAAATACATTTCTTCATTTCACATCATAAATTTGTTTAAAACCTTTTGCCACTTTCCGCTTTGTATCTCCCATTTGACCCTATCCTAAAAATCCATTTTGCTTCGCACATTTTCATCCATTGGTTCCTCAACAATTTCCCACGTTTCATTTTGTTTCAAACTATTTATCTCATCGCATTTTTCCATTTTTTTTTGCTTCTGAACTTTCATTGCTTCTTCTCCGGCACACATTCACATAAACAACATGATCATTAAATTTTTAAAGCAATCTTTTTTCTCCCTTAAGTCAACTTGTTTCCTTTACCTCCTCAACTCTAAGTTTCATTCTCTCATCTTCTTTCTTCTTCTTTTCAAGTGCCGTCTCTAGGAACGAAGGCTATTTTAATCTTTGATGCCGCCGCTCGGAACAATAATCGCGTGCTCATCCCGTACCACTCGCGGAGATTCTTGAGCCAGGAAGAACGTCGTCTGCCAGGTTTTCGGTGTCCCTGAATCTTGCCCTGTATTAGTAATTGCAATAATCGGTACTTCTCGTGACGCGTGATATGCCCAAGATATTGCAGCTTCCTACATTTGATTGCAGTGAGAACTTCTAACTCCTTGTTCATTCTCTGCAAGACTGTCATTATCACAGATCATCTTCTTTATTATCTTCAATACTGTCATAAAATTCTTCATTATCATAATCATTTGCATCTCTTACTTTATTTACTATTTTCATCACTCTAAATTCCTTCAACTTATGAAATTTAACGTGACCAATCTCTCCTTTTCCTTCACTGATACGTCTAATTCGTTTACATATACACTTCTACTGCTAACCACTATCCAGCGACCAGTTCATTGTTGTCACTTCATCCAATTCGTTCAATGAACTCACCATTTCTACGATGAGATCTCTATCCTCGCTATTACCTCTGAAACTTCTATTCTGACCTACAAATTTTAGACCAGCAAAATTAAAATTAAGTTAATGTCAGTTATTTCCAGTTTAAGTTGGTTCCAATTATCTTCGACTGACTGTGTTTATCTCTGTTTTTTCATCTGCCCACTCATTAATTTCATTTGATACTAGAGCTTTGATGGCCATAGTTTTGACCTTTCTGATTTTAAATTGTAATACTTTTAATCCAATCCATCAGCCTGTAGACGTCCACCGCCACTGATCCTCTGAGCTATGTCGGTCACTTTGGTTCTCCTATGAATCTCCTCGTTTCGGATTTTATCCCTGAGAAAAACGCCCAACATAGCTTGCTCCATAACGCGCTAGGGACTTTTAATTTATGGACAAGGCCAACCGTCAGTGTCCACGTTTCTGCTCCATACGTTATCACAGTAATACAACAAACAGTGTTATACTTATTATAAATAAACCTGAATATCGTATGCTTGTTAGAAGTAGACTGTCTCTACTGTAGGTACTTAATTTTAAAATCTTTTATTGTACCAGTCAAACCATTGAAATAAAATGAAATTCTATTGGCATCAACCCATGTATTGATGCTCGATCTTGTAAAACTCTGTATAGTATATTTGTTCTTCTAACATCAACCATTTATTGATGATTCATCTTTTAAAAGTTTCTATACACTTATTTCACAGAAATTCTTTTAAAACTCTCTATGTATTTATTTCACTCACATCAACCATTTATTTATGTTTTATCTTTTAAAACTTTCTATACATTTATTTCACAGACATCAACCATTTATTGATGTTTTATCTTTTAAAACTCTCTATGTATTTATTTCACTCACATCAGCCATTTATTTTATGTTTTATCTTTTAAAACTCTCTATACATTTATTACACTGAAATCAACCTGTATATTGATGATCTATCTTGTAAAACTTTCTATATAATATTTATTTCAATAACATCAACTCGTCTATTGATGATCTATCTTTTATAACTCTATATATCTATTTATTTTACTAACATCAACTCGTCTATTGATGACTTATAAAACTCTTTATATATTTATTTTACTAACATCAACTCGTCTATTGATGATCTATCTTTTATAACTCTATATATCTATTTATTTTACTAACATCAACTCGTCTATTGATGACTTGTAAAACTCTTTATATAATATTTGTTTCAATAACATCAACTCGTCTATTGATGATCTATCTTTTATAACTCTATATATTTACTTCACTAACATCAACTCGTCTATTGATGACTTGTAAAACTATATAATATTTATTTCAATAACATCAACTCGTCTATTGATGATCTATCTTTTATAACTCTATATATTTACTTCACTAACATCAACTCGTCTATTGATGACTTGTAAAACTCTTTATATAATATTTATTTCAATAACATCAACTCGTCTATTGATGATCTATCTTTTATAACTCTCTATATATTTATTGCACTAACATCAACCCGTCTATTGACGCCAAATGCAATAAACATATCTACTTTCATTGACATCAACACGTCTAGTGATGTTCAATCTATCTTTTATAACTCTCTATATACATTTATTGTACTGACATCACCACGTCTAGTGATGTTCAATCTATCTTTTATACCTCTCTATATATTTATTGCACTGATATCAACCCATCTATTGGCACCAAATGCAACAAACATAATCTTTCATTGACATCAACACGTCTAGTGATGTTCAATCTATCTATTATAACTCTCTATATACATTTATTGTACTGACATCACCACGTCTAGTGATGTTCAATCTATCTTTTATATCTCTCTATATATTTATTGCACTGATATCAACCCATCTATTGACACCAAATGCAACAAACAATCTTTCATTGACATCAACACGTCTAGTGATGTTCAATCTATCTTTTATAACTCTCTATATACATTTATTGTACTGACATCACCACGTCTAGTGATGTTCAATCTATCTTTTATACCTCTCCATATATTTATTGCACTGATATCAACCCGTCTATTGACACCAAATGCAACAAACATAATCTTTCATTGACATCAACACGTCTAGTGATGTTCAATCTATCTTTAATAACTCTCTATAATATATATCTATTGCACTGACATCAACCCCTCTATTGACGCCAAATGCAACAATCATATGTAACAACCTTTCAAACCAATCTATGTGAATGACCTTACTCTGTATTTCAATGGTAATATAGATATGCTTATCAATCTTATCATTCCACAGCAATCGTGTCACGAAGCTAATCCATCTTATTTAATGCTCACCATTTAAATTCACTAAATCATCATAAAATCAATAGAATATCAATAGAACATCAATAGAATCAATATAATAAAATCAATATTACATACATCATTATCGAGAACATACGAGATACCTACGTTTCAATTCTTAAAAACGTACCTTAGGAATATTTCATATTATGAACCATTAATTAATATTATCAACCATTAAAGAAATTGAGAAGCCACCACTCAATAATATAACAAATTAAATGTAAAAACGTTTGCTACTAATCTCTAGTATTCCTTTTTGTCAAACTATACATTTTATCATCTCATCACTCTTATAATAACAACAACAAAAAAAAATGGCGTAATAAACTCAAACTCTAAAGTAAAAATTCGAAGTCAACTAAACCGAACTTAACCAGTGATAACATTACGTAATATTTTAACTTCAACAAGGAGAAAAAAAAAATAGACAAATAGTCCAACTCTCATCCTTGTCATCTTCATCCATGCTAGTATCATCGACATTTAAGCCATGTTAAGTCAAGTCAAATAAACTTAATTCAAAATTGGTACACTGTATACTTTAATGGTGATAATTATTTACGAAAACTTAAAACTAAAACTACGAGGGTTCCAACGCGCCCTGGTCTGAGAAGAGCCCACAACAAACTCAGCTGGGTTTTCTTTTTATATTATCACCATCTTACAAAATGGCTTTAAAATGATTTTAACTGTTGACTTTTAGAGCAAATTATGTTCATGGTTTTTGTCAAAAAAAATAAAAGTCAAAAAAGTCCGAAATTGGACAACAGTAGTTGTAAAGAGACACAACAATGAATTGCTCTAATTCAACTGCCGCTAGTTCTATTGTCCGTACAACAGATAGACTTACAATGTCATTTCGATTTTTTAATTTAATTTTTTTTTGGCCAACAATATTAATCAGCCCCCATGAATAGCATTGGTTCTGATGAACGAACCACCAACCTAAAGATCACCAAAATTGAACATGATTGTATTCATTCTGTTTTAGTCAATGTTCAGTTATACATAAAAATAAAAATAAATCTTTAAAAACAACTCTATCTCCAAATCCTTCTTTGTTACTAATCAAAAATTCTAATTAATTTATTTAGATGTTCACAACGTAGTGCAAGTGCACTAGATCTAATCGTTTTGTCGTTAATGAGTGCCATGTATAATATAATCTGCGGCACGCTTACCAGTAATATCGCATTGATTTATAATTGCTAAGTAGTTTTCATAAAAGTAATTCTGGGTTCATTATATCTGCTTTTCCATCTCAGCATGTCCTCCAAAGATTGAGCAAAATTTAAAAAAAAAAAATAATTTAAGCTAGGTACATGATCTTGTAGACTTAGTCCTATCTTCAGGTCTGTCCATTCTAAGCCTTCGGTTCTGATGACTGGAACCAGAAATTCTACATTCCCGAGATTCTTCACGAGAATAACGTCGTCGTTCTGCTGAATATTGTCCACGAGCTACGCCTAAGTCCTTTTCAATCCTCAAAAATCGCTCGCGTTGTTGCTCCTGTTCGCAGTCCTGTACTCCTCCTATAGCTACTCGTACGCTCCCGAGAACGACTTCTCACATGACCGCGGCTACGGCTGCGACTACGGCTGCGGTAACCACTTCGCGGAGGACTCGGTCTCACTGCTGTGTTAGAATCATCCACCGCGAGACGTCCGTCTACATGCTGCAGGCGTTTGTAAACGTCGAGACTCCTTATTCCCATCACCCGGCATTATTTAGAGCTCGAACAGAAAACATAAAATTTGTATTAGTAATTCGACAAATCGAATAAAATGAATTTTGAGATCGGACAAAATAATAAAGTCGGCGTTGTCATCCCACTTCTGAGATATAATAAAAATCCTCTTTAATTATATAATTTCCTTTAATTATTATTATTCCATTCTCTTAATACCATTTTACATTTTATTAGTCTTTCCAAACATTCTCTTTTTCGCTTACATCTCATGTCTGCCATTTCCACTCCTGTCTAAACCTCTTTTTTTGAATTGTCAGATCAATAATCATAAAAATACCTTAAATCAACAAAAGGAGGTCCTATTGCAATACTGAATTTGCAACGAACCTTACACTATGAACAAAAATTTTCAAAAAAAAAAAAAAAGGAAAGATCATTTGCTTCCTTCCGTGTGCTTATCGTTTCGAATTTCCTCATAATGGCCAGTTAAAAAGCACTGTATAATAATTAGTTTCGGTAGAAGTTGAATGTTATTCAACTTCTTATATCATACACATAAAATATTTTATTTTTCCACAAAGATGGTCGGATTTGATGCAAAAATCTTATGCGTAGAGTTAAAGTTCAAGTCAATTTCGCCGTTATAGCGTTTAATTATTATTCAGCATCATTCTCAAGTATTGCTGAATGGTTAATTCGATTACCTCAGCTTATGTAAATGAGTGTCCTGGTGTCGGGGAACTGGTGTTTCGTCACACGCCTCTCGACTAATAAAGTGACGCCTATCGGTGCGTGTGGGTGTTATTGTTTTAGCAAAATACATGCTGCTACCGAGTGTCATATCATATTTAATGAATGATCATCTTGCTACGCTGAGTACGCTGTCCGACATTGACTTGAATCCTCATTTTTTCTGGGTCTTCAAATATGTGAAGCCGTACTTAGCTAAGATGGGGGAAGATATTAAAGATCGAAGATAGCATGCTTAAAGCGTCCACCATCTAACAGGAAAACAGTATTAAGCTTTTAAGGTATAGTTGAATTGACAGAATCTAGTATCTAGCTGTTAGTTTTTGAGTTGTGCAAAGTCGCGCAAGTGTCGAAGCTAAAGTATTTTTTGGTTCAAAGCCTTGTGTGTGTGCAAGTGAAGTTTTTTTATGCATTTTTCATATTGTGATCTTTCGGCGGACTATGAGCAGATGCGTTCTGAGATAATTTTTTATCGAAAACAATTTCCCTAGTGGGAAGGAGTCTATGTTTCGTATTGAGATAGATTTCATTATTTTATTCCGTCTTTTTAAATACCTAATTGCCTACAGTATTGTTAACTGCACTATTACCAGGTAACCCCAGTGGAGTATTCGTAGTAGTAGTATTTGTTGCGGAATTTTTATTCAGGGTTCTAAAGTCGTCTGTAATTACGCCTGCTAACTTTATTACTCTATCTACTCTATCAATAGACGTTGTTTTACTTTCTATCTTTACAACTTCATTGTAAACATCATAAATCCATTTGAGTATTAAACTGCTTTCGCTGCTGAGATAATTCGTACTTGGTATGCTAGAATAATTCACCTGTTTTAAATGTTGAATGGAAGCAGGCGTTACTTTGCGGAATTCCATGATATACAATGAATATAAAATTATTTTGCTATAATCCGCTAACAGTGACAAATTTGTAGGCACAACACCACACAATCTTGTAGGCACAACACCACACAATCTTGTAGGCACAACACCACACAAATTCACCACAAAACAAACTCGACGATCGTTTCGCTCCGACACCGGAGCATCTTCAGGAGATGTCGACTTCACAACGGACGATTGCAAAGTTTGCATTTCGAGTTTGTTTTGTGGTGAATTTGTGTGGTGTTGTGCCTACAAGATTGTGTGGTGTTGTGCCTACAAGATTGTGTGGTGTTGTGCCTACAAATTTGTCACTGTTAGCGGATTATAGCAAAATAATTTTATATTCATTGTATGTCACCTGTTTTAAATTAAATTTTCACTTTTACAAATATTTGCATATCTAGCCATCGTAATGGCAACGATTTCATCGCTTAAAAATTACTTCACATATTATTAACTAGAGGATGCCCACGGCTTCGCCCGTGTTGATTTAGGTTTTTAAAAATCCCGTGGGAACTTTTGATTTTCCAGAACAAAAAGTAGCTTATCTCTAGAAACCCGTCCCCAAAACGGAAAAATCCCGTGGGATCCCCACGATTTTGTAATACAATTCCTTACAGCATCAGGGTCGAGGAGTTGGATATGTACCTACTCGAGTTCATTCAACGATAAAGTCTTTAATTGGTACCCCCAATATCAATTTAAATAACCGAAAGTTTCTAAAACCCATTAGTTTTGGGGATTAGGTCCCCTACAGCATCAGGATTGAGGAGTTGGAATCCAAATTTTTTATGGAAAAGGGTCGCAATATTTCTCTATCGATTAAAAAAAAAATTACGCAAATCGGTTCAGAAATCTCGGAGATATCGGTGTACATAGGTAGAAAAACACAACTCCTCCTTTTTTGAAAGTCGGTTAAAAAAGTAGCCTATGTTACTCCCTGGTTAATTCTCTACTTGTATGTGAAGGTCCCGTCAAAATCGGTTCAGCCGTTCCGAAGATTAGCCCGTTCAAACAGACAGACAGACAGACAGACAGACAGACAGACAGACAGACAGACAGACAGACAGACAGACAGACAGACAGACAGACAGACAGACAGACAGACAGACAGACAGACAGACAAAAATTTTAAAAACATGTGATTCGGTTAAGGTAGCGTTCAAATAACCATATGAGCTTAATATGAGGTAGTTATTTCGATATTACAGACAGACACTTCAATTTTATTTATTAGTATAGATTTTAACTTAAACTAAATCGAACTTAACATATAGATAATATTATGTTTATGTACCTACACTCATGTCTTAAAATCCTGTTTGTATATTCAAAGAGTGAATAATGTCTTTAATACGTTAAAAAAATTAAAGCATTGTCAACAAAATAATGCCTTAATATTTTCTTTCCCATTGAAATTCACTGTGACCCGACAAAGGAAGTTTTCAGAAGTTCCATGGTGGCACGCGCTTGCGCAATAGATGTCTGGATTTTGATGTAACTATTTGGACATAATTTACAATATTAATGTATTATTTGCTATGTTAAAAGTAGTGGATGAACACGTACATAACTCGGTATTATGCAACAATTTCACAAAGTACTATTTTAACGCCAAAAATATTGCAACAATAACAGTTATTTTTTATTCACTGAACAATGATGCAACGTACTTAAAATGCGGTATCAATAAATTACACAGCACTAAATATGATTTACGAGTCAGGAACCGACAATCTTAATTCTTTTGCCGAAATTCATACATCTTCTTAAATCATGGCAATAATTTACATCGTATTAACCGAACGTCAATGGTCTGACCCCTGTCCGTATATCGCGGGGTCTGATATAAATTTAGTACCGAAGTTGTCAAGCAATTAGGGTCGCTGTGTATAGTCCGTGTTGTTCGTAACCTACTTTTGTGTTTAGACTTTAGATCGAGAGTAAAGTTTATGTACTTGTGTCTTTGTCTATATGTTGCGCTCTATTTATAAGCTTTGTGGAGTATTTTAGCTTTTAAATAAACTTATATATTACGTAATACAATTTTATAGGACAAACTTTATGGTCTTAGGATTTGACAATTATAATAAACCGATGATGATTGAAAAATAATTGTCCCGATGAGGATGACTAATTTTATAGCTTTATCCTTACACTTTTATCAAATTTGTAAGGATATTCTAATATCATACTCGGGTCTGAAGTAATTTACAACACTCCGTGTTCTTACTTCTATATTATAATATAGATCGATTTAATTAAATTGAAATTAATATTATTTTTTGTCTACATGGACTCTACTCTAACCCTTCGATCTATACTAATGTCCTAGATATGTTGTCGTTGGTTAAAAGTGTCCTTGAAAATGATAAACCACACGATACCGCAGTGTGCTTTCAAAAGTTGTTAATTCTCAAACGCAAGTGTATAAAATTTAAATATTTTCGAAGTAAAATGTCTTTTTGCTTATTTCTCGTAAATGGGAATTTATTTTTCACGGACGCTTTTTCAATTAGATTTTGTATATGAGATTGCGTGTCTTGTACATTATTGATATAAGGATTTAGTAAAGTTCTAAAAATTATATAGATTTGTAGCAATGTAAAATAATCTAAATGAGTTCTACTTGATAAAATAGTGAAATTTGAAAGCAGCGTTTAATATAATAGACAATGTTACAATATTTCATATCAGTCATTGGTGAGGTCGTAAGGTCACAGTGAAAGTGGCGCTCCGCAGCACCCATTTAAGGGCTTTGTCCAACACAATGTAGTAAATTGTTATTAATAGCTGGATGTGTTTTGACGGAGCCTATAGCTTCTTTGATCTTTGTTTGGTGTAGATTGATTGCCTACATTTCTGAGTGCTGATATTTTCATTTCGAGTGATGTATTTCTTTGCTTCCCTTTTGAATTTAGAAGCCCCTAAGGCATTTTTGGACTGGAACTTGTAGCTTAACAATAAGATGTTCTCTCTTGGTTAGATTGGTTATTATAGATATTATATTTACACACAATAATAAAAAGCGGCCCGAATAACAAGACATTGTGGCTAATTCTGTTGTACACAATTCTCTAAACTAAACTAAAATGACAGGTCTAAATCTATTGCTATCCTTTTCCGCAGTGAGCACTGTGAAAGAGATAGGAATAAATTTAGACCTGTCATTTTAGTTTAGTTTAGAGATTGTGTACAACAGAATTAGCCACATTGTCTAAGCTTTTCTATTGTAATGTAATGCTAAGCTAAAGTGTCCACTAGCAAGCAGAAGTCAGCTCTGATAAGCTCTAATAGCGGGTTGTCCAAGCCACTCAATAAACGAAAAGATCCGACTTGTGTCAACGTTGCTTGACCAGCGCAATCGACTGCTATGCGCTGGCTTGGCACAAGTAGGCCCTCATGTCTATACTATATGATAATTATCTACCTTTACCTTAAAAGATAGTAGTAGCAAAGGTAGAGATACATAATTATCATATTAATAGCACAACGGTCGTCGGGCGCAGATCAAACCCGTAAGGTTCAAACCCCACCCGTTACACTATTATCGTACCCACTCCTAGCACAAGTTTTCACTTAATTGGAGGGAAAAAGGAAATATTAGTCATGTTCATCATGGCTAAAAAAATCAAATCATATTAGCTTTATGCGACTGTTTTGGATTCGCGTCATTACGTGGGCCACCGATATTATGGTTCTTGTCGACTTAAAAAGCAACAACTAGACACAACAGCTATTATGTGCCAGTTGGACTCGTTAAGCACATAATAGAATATAACACTCGCGGTAAATGAAGACGTCCCGTTATTACGGACACCCTGGGAAATGGGAACCCAGCGCCGCAAGTCACATCACTCGCATACACTGACTAAAGGAAAATATAGATGATGCCTGTGTAGAAGTGAAGCCGCATGCGTGAATGCCATTCAACGAATAGATACTTTATTTAGAAGTAAAATTTTACAACGACGGCTATCAAGATGGATCGACGATATAAAGAGGATGGTGGGAAGTGGCTGAAAGATGAAGGCAAGAATTAGTCATTTGACTATGCATCATGCAAGCATTCCTACAACAGCTTCAGCATCAACTTCGACAACTATAATGCGATCTCATTCCTTCCGATTGACTGACACTTCTTTAATGATGACAATTATCTGACCATCCCGAGAATAGTGCTTTAGTGGACCTTCCCATATTTGTCTGATATTCACTAGTGTAGACCTTTTCATATTTGAACGGTACTGTCTATCTTTTAGTCTGTGAAAGTATTTTTACAACGGTTAAGTGTTAACTGCTACTTATTCTGTCCCACGACAGAAATATACGTCAGAAATACAGCTTTGTCAGTTATAATCTTGGTTATTACGTATCGGTTGTTCTCAGTAAAATTACCGTAACACGTCTTGTTCTGTTCGCTTAACTTCATGGCACACCAAGGAAGATCTATGCCCAGCAGTGGACGTATATTCTTTGATGATGACGACTATAATAAAATAACTGACCTCATGCATTAACATACCTACCGCAGGTAAAATATAGCCACTTATTCATGTCTATGTAAATTCTTGGCGTGTCTAGATCCAGTTCTAAGTTCTAACATATAATAAGTTATATCTCAAGTCAATAACTCTCATGATAAGATTACCCTATCCAGTCGACGACGCGAGAAAGTGAACAGATCTAGGACCTTTGCCATGAGTAAGATTGTCTGAGCTTAAGGGCACTGTTTGACAAAGGATATCTATTATCTAGGCTGAGTAGTACCTACTGAGTCACGCTGATAACCTAAATATAAATGATTAACAACAACGCAGATTAATAACACTATCATTGATTTACTTAAAACTTTAAGTTTATGAATATATTGGATCAAAAAGATTTTTTTTCTTAAGTAATGATAATTTCATTACATTTGATTGGGACATTGTAATAAGGAATGCTAATATAACCTTGACATATCTGCAGACTCTGGTCAGGAGTCGGGACATGGTGAAGACAAAGAAGATACATACTAAAACATGAGCAAAGAGATATATAATAAACATATTATAATAATATGTAAGCAGATCAAACAAAATAAACAAAAGCTCTTTCCTCATAAACTCTATTATAAGGAAAGGCATAGTCTCAGGCATAGGTCACGACATAAGCTGTTGATTCCGTTGCACAAGCCGAAAGATATGTATCGTCGGTTAGCATTGAGGGGTTGTCCGCTTGGCGCCGGGCATGACGCGGCAATTCGCGAATCGTGACGAAATCAAATGCCATGCCGATTGCCGATTGATGTTTATTTATCAGTTCGAGCGATGTTTAACAATTACGCATTGTGTTCATGTTAACTGTATGCGCGGGGACCTAATTATATTTAGGATGGAATGTGCTTGCTTAATTTGTTTTCGCTTTGCATGGTATGCGCAGGTATGCGCTTGCCTAATCTATTTTTGTTTTTGAACGGAATGCGTTTGGGTAATTCAGTGTTTCGTCTTCAAGTTTTATTAGCTTTGCTAACTAACTAGATGATTTATGTCACTCTGTACTTTGCTTTTTAATTTAATTTGTAATGGATTTGAATAAATTCCTTCCATCGTTGAGTAATTTTATTAATGGGTTCATATTTGGTTCTGCATGATGCATCGTGATATTGCATATTGTAAATATTTTTATTAACATGTTCCTAACTTTAATGCCTTTTGTAATTAGTTGCATTATGTATAAATATTATCAGATATGTAAACTCTTCACGATATAGTCTTTATCTATGAAAATTTTGTTAATACCGGCGCAAATTTTCTCTTTGTAGGATCCAAAGAATGTTCCGCAATTAGTGAATAGTTTCCTAAATTGCATACCGTTGGTATAATAATTTTATAACTAAAGCTTATAAAGCGTATGATAACGTATGATTTTAGATGTCGATATCATGATGAACAAACGTACCTATTTACCTATTTATATTTATATAAACGTACCTACACAAAATTGCAACTAGCTAGGTATAACTATTTAAAAAAAAAACATTAATACTTATACGCCTAAATTGAGGTCAAATATATGCTTTGACCCGGCCGCGTAGATACTTTTTGGTTTTCAGTTCTTGTTGTTAGTAATATTTATCATCATAATCACACTTCCATAGTAGACTTGTAAAATTGTTCGACCCTCAAACTCAGAGTGTACAGCGCACTGTATACTCTGAACCAAATGAATCTTGATAATTTTTAATAGACTACACTGTTTGCGAGCGCGACTATTGAATCAAATTGTGAATGAATTAATCATAACAAAGTTGACGTCGCACAATACAAAGCTCTCGATCAGCTGTCAACGGCTGCGAACAATGCACGCTCTGATCCTGACGACCTTGGCGGCCACGTGTGATCCGATATCGTTGCGTGTCGCAACACCCTTACCGCCCCCGCAGACTAAAGACTGAAATAAAATGGCACGATTTGATTTGACTCGATATGAATCGCGTGGCGTCGAGAAGCTTAAAAGTGTGTCCAACGCATTTGTTGTACTTGGCGTTGAACTATAAACAGCTCTCGATCAGCTGTCATCGGCTGATCTTGACGACCTTGGCGGTCACGTGTGATCCGATATCATTGCGTGTCGCAACACCCTTACCGCCCCCGCAGACTAAAGACTGAACAAGAATAGCACGATTTTGTTCGACTCAATATGAATTGCGTGTCGTCGAGAAGCGTGATAAAAGTGTGTCCGACGCATTTGTTGTACTTGGCGTTGAACAATAAAAAGCTCTCGATCAGTTGTCATCGGCTGATCCTGATGAACTTGGCGGCCATGTGTGATTTGATCTCATTGTGTGTCGCAACACACGCTCTGATCGCCCCCGCGGTCTAGGTACAACAAAGTGATCGGGACTTTTAAATTGCATGTCATATATAAATTGTTTGCGCGCTCCAAATTGCGTGTGATCAGTGAATAAGCATCTATCCTCTAGTCAAGTATCGTTAAGGATGCAACTTCACAAACTCTTTGATCAATGAAGACGCATCGTAGCTCATCCATTAGATTAGTCATCACTAATCTAATGGATGAATTACGAAGTATGAATACATTTAAAATAGGCCGATAGAAAAGTTTGACAAATCCATGATCCATATATGCAATGGTCGGACCGAGCAGACTAGCTGATTTTTTATTCAGTGACTATAAATCCAGTTTACAGCGATCGAAAAGAAATGACAAGCCGCTGACTGGCACACCCTTTGACAATAAAAGAGTTTAGTTGGCGCAGTTTGCGCGTTCACAGTCCGATACGATTAAACTGTAGGTCGGTCTATGGTTTGTAGAGGCCCTTACAAGAAATCCCCTTCACACGTAACGGGCTCTATTTAATGAATCATATCTGAATCTTGAGACTGAAACTAACGACGTAACTGGTCAAAACGACACAGTTAACCCAATTACTTACGTTCTATCGTGAATAACTGTAGGTGGTGAATATAATATTATGTAAAACGCAACGGTGATGGTGATTTGACAAAGCAACACATAAATTCAAGGTTTCCGGTTCGGATAACAATGATACTATTTTAATGCTTGAAAAATATGAATGCTTTTGACAACTTAAAGAGGAGGAACTCTGTCTATTTAGGACTTTAAGTAGATTGTAGGTGGGTGTGCGTGAGTGAGAGTCGTTAAGTTGGAATGGCTCAATTTATTTGCAAGTGTCTTTATTTGCTCTGAACAACACTGCCTTTATTATTACACCGCATATAATCGGTTTAAAAAAAACGTGATGTCAATTTGTTACATAAATGTGCGTAGGTCTACTACACATAAGTTGTGATAGCCTTATAATCTATACTAATATAATAAAGCGGAAGAGTTTGTTTGTTTGAACGCGCTAATCTCGGAAACTACTGGACCGATTTCAAAAATTCTTTCACCATTGGATATGTACTTGATCCTTGAGTGCTATAGGCTATATTATATTATGTACCACGGGCGAAGCTGGGGCGGACCGCTAGTGGTTAATACTTCGGCCTTCCGTTCGGGGGACCGAGCCCGATCCCCGGCACGCACCTCTAATTGTTCGAAGTTATGTGCGTTTCAAGCAATTAAGTATCACTTGCTTTAACGGTCGAGGAAACCTGCATATCTGAGAGTTTTCCTTATATATGCACATCAACAATGTCTAGGGATATTTTGTATAAAGTTCTGAAACTCGAAAAATATTAATCGGTTTTAAATTATTTTAATGAAAGCTTATTTTGTAGACCATATTAAATGATTCTAAATTTGAATTTGAAAAAATAAATTGAAAACAAATGATTTGTGCGGCATAATTGTAGCGAAGTTCGAAAGTTTCAATTGACCTAACCCAGTTTTTGGTATATTTTTGTATCAAATGATAGTTTCAATGAAAATTATTGGTTAATTTCTAATTTATGCAACTGTATGCATCATGCAGAGGCGCCATTTAACAAGAGACGAAATGTTAAGGGCAGTAGGTACGCTCCAAACTGGGGCTCCTCAACGAAGTATTGCCGAGGCGATTGAAACAAGAAAAAACGTGATATCAAGGTTGTGGTCACGTTATTGCACCACTGGTGAAGTGGCTGAACGGCACCCAGGCGAGAAGCGCATAACCGCCCGAAGACAGGACCGATTTTCGCAAATGACCGCGAGAAGATAACCAAATGCTACAGCCATGCAGTTGGTTTAAAGGCTCCAGTCAGACCACCATTTGCTTGTCAGTGACGAAACTGTGAGGAGAAGACTGCACGAGGCTAACCTTCATGCTCGCAGGCCGCTTCGTACTCCAGCACTACGCAGAGGAAATCGTGGACGAAGATTACAGTGGGCTCGCGAACATTTGCTCTAGGAAGATAACTAGTGGTCTGTAGTGCTGTTTACCGATGAGTCCCGATTCGGATTTCATCCTGATTTACGAAGAGTACGTGTGTGGCGAGCTCCTGGTCGTGACAACCGTCTGCGACACCGTCAGGAAGTCCAGCCATACCACGGCAAAACAATTATGGTTTGGGCGGGAATTCGTATCGATGGAAGAACAGATCTCGTTTAGATCAGAAACACCATGACTTCTGAAAAATACCGTAATCAGGTGCTAGCACCAATAATCTATCCCCATCGACTGCAAATGGACCAAGTTTTCACGCTCATGCACGACAAAGCCCGTTCGCACACTGCGCGAGTGGTGACCAGCTGGCTACAAGAGCACGATGTGTCGATCTTAGACTGGCCCGCTGAATCACCAGACCTAAACCCCATAGAGCACGCATGGGACATGCTCCAAAGAAGGGCTTTGAGGAGTTTTCCTCCGAACATTGCGACTGCAAAGCAACTTTTTTTGCATCTTAGCAGGACCTGGGACAATATCCCACAGCAAGACTTTGATAACTTGATTCAAAGCATGAAAAGCCGTTGTAGGACCGTGGTTAACGTCCATGGGTGGTTTACTGACTACTAATTTTAAATAATTTTTCACGTAACTGCAAAAAACCTGATAATTTTGCTAAAATTATATTTTTTCTTAAAAAGACATCTATCCTTAAGTTTACCATCATTTCACTTTTGTCTTTATTTCTATAAAAAATTATTTACACAAAAAAACTAATTCTGTTTTATTCTAAAAGATAGTCTGATAAATAGGCTTTACAAAAATATATACATATTGTATGTTAGTTATAACCAATTTTGAATAAATTGAAAAAATCAGAATATCCCTAGACAGTGTTGATGTGTGTATATATATTTATTTAGAAGAAGAAGACTAGCTAATGCGGTGACTTCTTCCACGTGGATTCATACAAACTTTTATCTTCTGTTCGACTGCCTTAGGAGTTGAATTTTCAAAAATCCTTTCTTAGCGGATGCCTACGTCATAACTCATAAATAGCTATCTATCTAGGTATCTATCTGCATGCCTTTCAGCCCGATCCGTCCAGTGGTTTGAGCTGTGCGTTCATCACTCAGTCAATCAGTCACCTTTTCGTTTTATATACTTACTAGCTGATCCCCGCGACTTCGTCCGCGTGGATAATAGGTTTTTATATAGGATCGGATTGGATCCCATAAGCCTTTTTTGTACCTAAACTAAATGTAGCCGAAGTTAGTCCTTATAACATCACCTATCTGCCATTGAAAATTCCGTCAAAATCGATTCAGCCGTTTCGGAGATTAGCTGGAACAAATAGACAGGCCAACAAACATTTTAAACGCACGCCAGTTTAAAATACACCGTAAGTACAAAGATCCGGTTCCCAAGTTATTTGAATCCAATAAATGCCTGTCATTTCTGAACTAAAAATCCTAGTTATGACCTTAAAATATTTACGGGACAATACGTAAAGTACTAACTTTCTAACAAAAAAAGAATGAGTTAAATCGAACTACGCGTTAGTGAATTACAGCTAAATACACGTTTTAACTATCTTCCCCTCTCCCAAGGGAACCGTGCTGAATTTCGGGATAAAAAGTATCCTATGTCCTACCTCGCAGTATGAACTCAAATCGTACCAAGTTTCATTCGAATCCATTCAGTAGTTTCGGCGTGATGCGCGGCCAAGATACAGACAGACAGACAAAAATGAAAAAAATTGCAGTTTTGGCTTCAGTATCGATTATAAAGTGCCCTCCAATATCTTCAATGTACAGAATTGGATCTGTTACAGTTTTATTATATTATAGGATAGATTTAAGAATATTATGTGCCTGTACTTAATTTATTAAGTACTTTACTGATTGGAGATAGTAACTTTACTGATGATATTACGAAGATATGAAGTGTATTTTTTTCGGAGATGATAACTTTACTGATATCACGCGGTTTGGATTTTCAGGTGTATTTGTTCTTGTTGCAGAAGACGACGAGGAGTTCGGGCTGTCGGAAGGTTCTGAGACGTCGGAGACGGGTCGCGCCGACACCGACGACGAGGGCATCGAGCGAGACTCGGAGCCGGCGCCGCGGCGACGCAGGAGGTCCGTCCGGAGGTTCATGCTCAAGGATGTTATTGAGGTACGCTGGAGACTGGACTCTGGAGTTTATACTTAAACCATAGAGTAGTCTGTTCGTTTTCTTACGGTCGCCTTTTGTGTCTAGCCGCCTCCGCCACGCGGTGTTTTACCAAAGACACCGCCGTGACTTCAAAGCATGCCGCGCGGAGTGTACAGGCACAAGGGGTTTTGGCGTTTTATACCTACTCATATTTTATTCATATTTTTTTATATTCGTATTTTATTACAATATACTTAACCATAAACATAAAATATAATATTCTCATGAACACGGGTCTTCTCTCAAAATGAGAAGGATTTTAACCATAGTCTACCACGCTGGCCAAGTGCGGATTGGCAGACTATTCGGAGATTCTGTCAGAATAGAAAAAAAAATTACAAACAGAAAAAAGTATTAAAAATAAAAGCAGAATACTAAGAGCACCTGCGCCTGTACCGACACTAAGTTACCGAACGAACTATAACAGTCCCCGCACGCTGGGCCACTAGCGGCGACGACCAGTGGCTGCCACAATTCGCGGCAGAGACTTTTCATACATTTTATATGGTACCACCGCACACTGAGCGCTCGAGTGGCCGCGTTCGAGTCATCAAGAAAATGTATGAAAACTCTCTTCAACGACTTGTGGCCCAGAGTGCTGGGGATGATCATAGAGATTTATCGCGCACTCTAAAATTGTGGAACCAACTCCCTTCGGTGGTGTTTACACATAACTTTGATGTGGGGCTATTCAAGGGGCAAATCAAAAAATCCTCAAAGGCCGGCAACGCATTAGTGGTTCCTGCAAGTGGTGCAGCAAATTTTCATGGGGGGCGCTTCGCTGTCATTATCGCTTGTGATATATCACAAATCGCTTAACATCAGGTTACCCGCTTGCTCGTTTGCCCGCAATTCGTATAATATAACAAAAAGAGTGGCTTTTCGACAATACCTGGATGCCGATGCGCGAAAAATATTTACTGCAAAATTTTGAGACCCCCCTGCCGCCCACATCTGCCGACCTCCCTGGCGCAGTAGTGAGCATTGTGGTCTTATAAATGGTAGGTTCCGGCTTCGATTCCTGACAGTGGCAATTTGGGAATATATAATTTCTAAATTGTCTCATAATATAGCCACATAATCCGTGCCCAGATTGATTCTACCGGGAATCAATTCTACCTGTATCTTAATTTTTTTTTCGTAATTGCAGTAGGTACTTAGTTTCCTTATTACTGAACTTGTTAAACTAAGCTTTGTATATTTGTTCTCAGCATTTCGGAACTAAAGTAAACATCGTGCGGATAGTAAACATGATTGTGTTTAGTGAATTACTAGCTTTTGCCCGCGGCTTCGCCCGCGTGAATTTCGGTTTTTCACAAATCCTGAGGAATAAGTAGATTTCTGGTCCACCCGCCCCCCGCCGCGCGGCGGCGTACCGCGGTACCGCGTACGGCGGGCGCAGGGCGCAGGGGCGTGCGGCGCGGCGCGGGGAGTTCCATGCAGCGCGAGCGTGCGTCGGCCGCCGCGAGCAGCGAAAATACCTATCAGGGCGTTTTTTACCGATTTCAACACAACTCCTTTTTTGAAAGTCGGTTAAAAAAGTAGCCTATGGTACTCCTTGGTTACTCCTCTACTTGTCTGTGAAAGTCCCGTCAAAATCGGTTTAGGCGTTTCGAAGATTAGCCCGTTCAAACAGACAGACAGACAGACAAAAATTTTAAAAACGTGTGATTCGGTTATGGTATCGTCCAAATAACCATATGAGCTTAATATGTGGTAGTTATTTCGAAATTACAGACAGACACTTCAATTTTATTTATTAAGTATAGATGTTACAACTTTGATACAGATTATTATACTAACTTGTCAATTCCCATGCGCTCAGCTTTCACTGAGAAGAGGAGTGCGATGCTTATCTGAATAGGTTTTTTATGGCGCCACGACCATAAAGGCATACACACACAAAATTTTAATTATACACGATGATGTTTAAACCAAAATTTTCTTGGTTCACACAAAATTTTAATTTAACACGATGCTGTAAATCATAATTTTCTTCGTGCTTCGAGGGTATTAAGAGTCCCACTTACATACAAACCAAATACGCGGAAAAAAAAACATTACCCCGTCTGTGATGTTACGTAATCGGGAAAGAATATTTAGTTCCAAACATGTTTTGTTTCAACTTAGGCGTGCAAAATATTTAAATATTATCTACTAATTATAAGTCAATAAAATCATTTAATCATATTTTTTTGAAATTATTTATTAAAATGTCTATTATTAATCCATAAATGTAAGATAAAATAGAGCTAAATGTTATAAAAATGAAAAGAATTCAAAAACTTGGAATAAGTGGTGAAATAAAATCGGAAGACTTATAATTATTCAATTCGATTGATGATCATGGTTATGGATGACAGTTTGCATATTGAAGATGCCATAGATTAGAAACTTGATAGAGATATTTTACAATACTTAATTAAATTTATTGACTATGTTTTATTTATTACAGAAAATGTTAACATTTAAAAAGCGTTTGCAACCAATTATACACCAACTTCCTTATTTCGACCATTGCATTTGAATAATTTACTCGTAGCCTCAGTTTGATAAGTTTATTTTGTAATTTGACGCAGTAGGTATCTAGTAATGATACATTTTATCTTGTCAGAAAACTTGTTCGTTCTGTTATAAATTAATATAAATCGAACTATTTACAATGTGAAAGCAAATAAGAGTATGTCCGAACTACAATCTTGTTAGAAAAGTCAATCAATTAAAATAAGTCATAAGAAGTTTTCCTAATCCGGAATTAAACCTGCGATTTTTTGTTTGTCACAAGTATAAATTAAAAATTTGAAAAACCCCCGACTTTCGCCATTTTGTGCCGGCGGCCATCTTGGATTTGCATAGTGCTATTCTACTAGTCAAGCCCTTTCATCTGATACCCGTATAATGGGAGTTATGAAAAAATATGTAATCCGCCATTTTGTAGCGGCGGCCATCTTTGATCGATTTTTATCAAACATAGCTAACAACACTCTCGACTAATTCAACTTTCAAACAAAAAAAACGCATTCAAATCGGTCCACCCGTTTGAGCGCTACAGGGGAATAGACAGACACACACACAGACACATCAAACTTATAACACCCCGTCGTTTTTGCGTCGGGGGTTGAAAACAGTTGTTCGCAAACAAAAGATCAACAAACAGCTCTAAATCGCACCTAGATGACGCTGTATTTTATTCAGTCGTGCCTTGCCATTAAGTTGCCTTAGCCATTAAGAAATCCATACACATACACCCTCACAGTTTCACAACATACACACATTTACAAATCTGGCTTCTGAGATCACAGTCCAAAGAGGAGCCATTTTAAAACTTAATGTGACCTGAACCTTAAATTCCCTCAGTGACGTGTATTGCATCATTGTCCCATGAGACAGCGACGTCAACTTTCACTGCATAATATATACATAGTTCCTTGATAATAATATAATACTATAATACATATTGCCCATGAGAAAATTACGATGGACAGACAGACTGTCGGGATCATTTTGTTTACTTACATTATTACAGATTAGCTTTTACTTTTTTACCTATTTTGCCGCTGGACTATGTGTTGACTGAGGCAACTTGACTGTCGCCATTTTGGCACTGACTGTTGAGAAAAGTGATTAGGGAAGGTATTCGGAACTATTTTTTTTTTATAAGAATTGCGGGCAAACGAGCAAGCGAGTCCATTGTTAGCGACCATGTCTCAGACTTCAGACTTGACTAACAATGGGCCTCATAAGAAGGCTCAGGGTCACTCAGCGGGCGATGGAGAGAGCTATGCTCGGAGTATCCCTGCGAGATCATATCAGAAATGAGGAGATCCGCAGGAGAACCAGAGTTACCGACATAGCTCATCGAGTCGCGAAACTGAAGTGGCAATGGGCGGGGCACATTGCTAGAAGAACCGATGGACGTTGGGGTCCCAAGGTGCTTGAATGGCGACCTCGCACCAGTAAACGAAGCGTTGGTAGACCCCCGACCCGATGGACAGACGATCTCAAGCGAGTCGCTGGTAGCCGCTGGAATCAGGCGGCTCAAGATCGTGTTCTGTGGCGATCCTTGCAAGAGACCTATGTCCAGCAGTGGACGTCTATTGGTTGAGACGACGACGACGACGAGCAAGCGAGTCACCTAGTGATTACCGGCGCCCATGAACCACCACCACCAGCAAAGCACCAGAGGAACCACTAAGTGGTTGCGGAACTAATGTGAATTGTGATAAATTATATTGGGAAGTGTATGATTTATTTCCTTTGGTGTGGTGATTTGAATCCACACAATAATCAACCCATTTTTACGGCCATATGGCCTGTCCTCCATAGAAATATATTATTATCAAGGACAAAACGGCCTTGTGGGACGAAAACGCGTGCCAAACTTGTGTACGGTTGTACACAAGTTTCCAAAATCACACTAACTACGCACCGATATTTCGACGTGATTTATTTGTTTTAGTGCATAAAAATAAACATAAATGAAACTGATACACGTGAATTCTTAATAAACAGAGTGATCGCCTATCTACGCTAAATAATCTCTGTGCTGTCCTCTATATTATGGTCCTTATATGTTACGCTACTGAGGTACGCAGGCCAGGTACCTTTCTGCTATGTCCTTAATCTTAAGCTTAAATAGCGTATTGATAAATAGGTATATTTTCGCAATTACCTTTTGAAACCCTTTAATACCCTATATATGCCCTTATATACCCTGATACCCTTCTCGATAGGATTTCAAGAAAAAAAATTTTTCGAAATCTACATTATGGCGTCCAAAATCCGCCATTTTGAATTTTTCAAATTTTTATGTTCTCGTTGACACTCGCGCTGGCATGGCGAATCTTAACACGGACGTGCTAATTATCAAAATCGGCCCACGCGTCTTATCTCTATAGTGCCACAAAAATAAACATACACACATACACAGACTGATAAACACATTACCACTCCTTTGCGTCGCGCAGTCGGGTAAAAACATGTTGCATCACAGAGGCTCCTATTGCACCATTCAGTTAAATAAAGTATTAAAATCTCACATTTTAATATTATCACAAAATGGTTGGAAAAGGTTGAGACACTTTCTCTATAACCATTCTATATCGCTCGCTAAAAGCAGTAAAAGCTATGTAAATAAGCTCTTATCATTCATAGTAAAATTAGTATTATCACTTAACGAGTCTACATTCCATAAACTGTTCAATATGGAAAATTGATTTGAGCAATCTAGATACTCCCATAAAATTGTGGCGTCACTCGAAGAAGACAGTATTTTAACTTAGAGACAGCAATTTCAACCTAAAAACCTCTAGCATAAAGATTATTTATCAAAGAATGGCTCTCCCGAGCTCCAATGGCGACCCCACACCGGCAAACGCAGCATTGGAAGACCCCCTACTAGGTGGACGGATGACCTCCAGCGATGCACGGCAGCCGCTGGATATAAACGGCACAAGGTCGTGTTCTGTGATGAGACGACACCTTTCCATCAGTCGAAAAATATATAAAAATATTAAAAGCTAGTTGAGGTACATATTTGAAATATGTACCTGAGCTACTCTGTGTTCTGTAACAAAAAAAAATATTTTCTGGCTCCTATTCGGTTTTTCAACATTCTACATCAATTAATATCCTCAGTTCTGTAACTTATTCCATCAACGAGCTTGGGATGCGTGACATACAGACGGATGGACAGATAGACAGACAGACAAACATACAGAGATTAGAGTGACACTAATAGAGCTCGATTTTGCTCTTTGCTTTAAGTACGGAACCCTAAAAATAACGCTCGCACACTCATCAAAACAAACTATTTAGATTTGCTTAGTTATCAAAACCCTCAGTTAACAAGTATAAATTAAAAATTTAAAAAACCCCCGACATTCGCTATTTTGTGGGCAGCGGCCATCTTGGATTTGCATAGTGCTATTCTACTAGTCAAGCCCTTTCATTTGATACCCATATTAAGGGAGTTGTGAAAAAATATGTAATCCGTCATTTTGTAGCGGCGGCCTTCGAATCTTGAATCGATTTTCATCAAACATAGCTAACAACACTCTCGACTAATTCACCTTTCAAACAAAAAAACCGCATTCAAATCGGTCCACCCGTTTGAGCGCCACACACACACACACACACACGCACATGCACACGCACACGCACACGCACACGCACACGCACACGCACACGCACACACACACACACACACACACACACACTTCAAACTTATAACACCCCGTCGTTTTTTCGTCGGGGGTTAAAAAATAAGCGCAATATTAGTCGCAGACTACCCAATTTGAGGTCGAAAATCCACTTTTCTTAAATTGATTAGATTTCTATGTACCTACTACTGTATGTAAACACTGTATTTGTACATCGATAATTACTAAAATAAACAAGTTGTAACTGCATTTTCACACGGTTCCCACGGGCTGTGCACAAGAGAGGCACACTTGATTTAGAGTTGGCATATAAAACAATATATCCGTGATATAATAAATTGCCTTTATGACCGGTAACGAACTGAAATTTTACCGTCTACGTGGAAGTACCGATATTCTCTAGGTGTATTTAGTATAGTGAAACTGTAAAACGAATATTTTAATGGGTAAGTAGGAGTACATTGAAACAGTTTTTAAGCAGCAAAGAAGCTTATCTTGAGCGCTTCCCATACAAACGAAGTTTGTTTCTTTTTTGAATATACCTACTAACCAAAAAAACTCAGAGTTTGTAGACACGCTCAAGAAACTGATTAGTTATTGTTATTATAGTGGTTTGTTAGAATTCCCTAAAAATATGTAAAAGTTAGTATCGCGTTTAAAAATTTGAGCCCGACATCTGACATATATACTTAATATGTTACCGGACAAACCCGATTTCAGGACACGCGATAGGATTAACTAGTAGAGCCTAGGTCAAACTAGTTGATCCTGATATAAATACGCACACTCTAGGATAAACTAGTACAGCCTAGTCTAAACCAATTTAGCTGAGTTGAAATTAATTGATCAAACATGTCAGGACCCCCTATTCCCAAGACCTAATAGAACCTAAGTGCCCGGTGTCAGATTATTGTTGAAAATTAATTAGAATTTTTTACAGATTATTAATTTCATAATGAAAATAGGTTAGAATGAACTGACATTTGATTCATTCAATGGCGCCGAACCGCCATCTTGAATTATTGGTATAAATACGGGCACTTCGAAGCCATGAATTCAGTCTCCACCAGAGACTCAACCGACTATTAGATGCTTTAGTATCTAGGTCGTGATATTTGATTGAGGGTTGCGATAGCAATCACACCCTAATCGAATAAATGCTGCCATTTTGGACTTGGCTGAGTGTAATTAATTAATTAGTATAAAATAGATTTGAGAAGAGATCTCAGTTAAACTAATCTGTGATTCGATATTAATTAAGTTTGTGCGGGTGATAAATAAAGATATTGTAATAATAGTTTGATTTAGTTTTAATATTAAATCCTATCCTGTTTCTGTAATGATGATGTTCACACCGGGCACATGAATATTTCTGTTCTAACCTAACCTAACCTAGCTTCTGAAAAAAAGAAATCATTTTGAAATCAAATAAAATGACACTAGGCTAAACTGGTTTATCCTATGAGGCTTAGGAAAAATTAGTTTGGACTAGGCTATACTAGTAAATCCTATCGCGTATAGGAAGAACTAGTTTAGCCTAGGCAAAATTAGTTTGTCCTGAAATCGGGTTCAACCGGTAACATATACACACAGTTATAACAGTAACATATACAAACTAGTAACATATACACACAGTTATTAGTTTCTAGAATCTAGAGCAAGCCTACATTGAGTTTGTGATTGATTAGAAACCAAACTTCGTTCTCGTTGTATGGGGGCGCGTTAAACTCCATTCAGAAATCACATAACATGTCATAAAATATTCGTAACTCATGATCTACACGATCAGCAGAATAAGAAAGTGGGACAAAACAAAACCTCCATATGTGCAATATTTTATAAGATTCCAAAATCGGAATTCTAACATAACATAAGAATAACATGGTATTTTAAATATGATATTCGATCGATATGAATTATTAATAAAGTATTATGATCATGGTCGAAACTGGAAACAAAACGACATTAAGATGATCGCACATATTATATCCGCAATTCCAAACACGTGCTTCGGTGTGTTCGGCGAGTACCGGTGATGTAATTATCACACCATTTTGCCGCACGCACCGAAGGCATTTTTCCGTAGCTTATTATATTCAGTTATAAAAATCAGCACACGCTATATACGCCGAAAGTTTGGCCGAAATAATGTAGCGCATACGATATTTTCATTTCTTTATCGCGTTTGATGCAGATGCTCTAATGTAACATTTCAAGTTAACGTTAATTTTGCGTAAGTCTGTCATTCAGTATTATACGAAAAAGTTATGGGAAAACATCGTGTTTGACATAAAATTTTGCAAGATTTTGAAGGCTCTGAAGATTTCAGTCGAATTTCGTATATTGAAAAAGGCATTGCATTCGGCTCGTGGCATTGCACCTGCCCACAAGAAAGAATAACGACTTGTTACATTGATCTATTGTAACATGTTACCTTGAAAAGAGTAATTGCTGAATTTCTTGCCGGCTCTTCGCAACAAAATTTTCTTTTCTAATCCGTGGTTGTCCTGACTTTTGATCGTGCATTTATAAAGTGCAATGAAATCATTTTGATTTGATTCGATTACTTGCGGTGCGTACGTTCAAAGACTGCTAGATGTGCGTTTACCTTTATATGATAGCTATCATAAAGATCATTAATATAGTTACGCAAACGGACGGGCGACATCAATAAATTTGAAATCGCCAAGTAACTATTAAACCATAATTAGTTATTAACGTAGTTTTATATAATCCCGCAGTATATTAACACAGGCTCGTAAACTTTCATATTGTTTCGTAAAAAACCTCAACTATTAAAATTTTTAATGATTTAACGTATTGCAATATGTTCTTTTTGAATTGTATCTATTTTGACATGAGATCACCCCATTATTAATTAGTTAGATTTTAGACGATTGAAGAACCACATCGATTGTTGACAAATGTAAGAATCTAGGTAGATGGCGAAAGGCTAGAGTCCTAGATTTAAATAAAACGGCCAAGTGCGAGTCGGACTCGCCTATGAAGGGTTCCGTAGCAGCAAGTATAGATATGCATAAGGTTTATGTTTATGAAATTATATGTTTTTTTTATTTGAGTTGATTGAATGAATGTTAAATTGCGGTTTACGATTTATGACGTAGGTATATTAAAAAAAACTACTTACTAGATCTCGTTAAAACCAATTTTCGGTGGAAGTTTGCATGGTATAGTAAGACCACGATTAACTTGGCTCTCCCATGATCTGCGGGACGAGGGAGGGGGGGGAAATTCTCATTGATAAATTAATAATCAATGGATGTGCTCGTACTATAATGTATGACAAGCATTTTTGACGCCCCTGTGAGTGTGTGTGTGTGTATTGCTACTGTAAGGACATGACACTAAATTAGGGAAAAAGAAATTTTATAATAATTATAATAATTTTAATTATCATAGTTATTCTATTATTTGCGTAATCGCAATTTAGTCTTTCATCTGTGTCTCTTTAAGTTTGCTCAATACTTTTCTATAGTAGTAGTAGTTAGTACTATACATTTAAAGTTAAGTAGGTACGTTTCAGGATATAGAAAAAAGATTTTCCATAACCAAGAAAGAAGAAGATACGTTATTAAATATAATTTATACCCCATTTTTTAAATTTTATACATATTATACTCATAATAAAATAATTTATTTAATACATCTACTAAATACAAGTAAAGTTCGTGAACTAAAACCCGACTACGCTTAATAATTTAATAATAATTTAGTGGGCAAATGCGCGGGGCAAGGAGCTAGTGGTGCCATCTGTTATTCTTATCCGAAACTAATTTTACAAGTATAAATTAAAAATTTAAAAACCCCCGACATTCGCCATTTTGTGGCGGCAGCGATCTTGGATTTGTATAATGCTATTCTACTAGTCAAGCCCTTTCATTTGATACCCATATTAAGGGAGTTGTGAAAAAATATGTAATCCACCATTTTGTAGCGGCGGCCATCTTGGATCGATTTTCATCAAACATAGCTAACAACACTCTCGATTAATTCACCTTTCAAACAAAAAAAATCGTATTCAAATCAGTTCACCCGTTTGAGCTGAGCGCTACAGGGGAACAGACGGACAGACAGACAGACAGACACACACACACACACACACACACAGACACGTCAAACTTATAACACCCCGTCATTTTTGCGTCAGGGGTTAAAAATCTAGAAAGCCGCGCAAAGCTGACTTCTCGATTTTTTTCGTAGATAAAATGTAGCTTATGTCACCCTGATAATAACAACGAATCAATAGACACCTCATTCATCAAAATCGGTCCAGCAGTTTAGGCGCTACATTAGTACACACAGAATCTCATACAAAAATCGGTTACAAACATCCATACATAAATATATACATACGTAATCTTGGAAATAAAAGAGGATTCTCCGTGGATCAATATATTTAATTTTAATTAGCACTGTTACACCAATGGCCGACGGGACGCCGAGGCAGAGAGCAAGCAGAGAGCCAGAGAAGATAAAGTACAATTCGAGTTTCGACACCACAGATAAAACTTATGCAACAGATCTGTAGCATCAATAGTCACAGATAATAAATCAGTGTTGACAATTCTTTATAAAAACAAATCGCAACTTAATTATTTACAACACGTAAATACATAGACTGCTAAAATCATAACCCTTCCTTTTGGCTTTGCCGTAGTCGGGTAAAAAAAAACCAGACGTTTAGATTAGTACGGCATGGAGATGTTAGGAGATGGAATAAAACAAAGATAAAAAAACTATTAGGATTCGTCGAGACGTGTTCTTCTATATCTTAAAATTTCAATGCATTGCTGTCAGATGATGTGTCACTGTCGCTATCAATAACTATATTATAATTCACTAATTCATCGTCGTTATTCTGCAATCTCTCAACGTGAACTTAAGTACAATGTGACTTCACGTAGCCTCCGTTACAGCTTGAAAAGCATCTTGCACCAGATTTAATATTTTTGTTTCGAAACGCCAGCGAAATAATCAAAAATGTTGTGTTGAAATTATTGGTCCACATTATAGTATTTTTATAATAATTGAGAGGCCGTTTGCGTGATGGCTTCAATGGGTATGGAAATTTTTCACATGAAGCTGACAACACTACTTGACATTGCCCGTCAGCCTCATATTTATTATTATGATATATAATTAAGAGATATTTGTTCTTTTCTCTCACATTCTTGAACACAAAACGAACGCACTACCATAACAATTTTTCTAGCACAACTTTTTATCACATAAGAACTGGTTACTGCTATGTATTTCACAAAATTTTCGTAACGATGTAAACAATGAACTTTGAAGTTTCAAAGTGACTTTTCAATATGACAGATTTCGACTGCCCTAGTGATATAAACAAAGTAACTGTCATTTTTTGTGAAATTGATTTTTTGCATTAACAAAAGTTTAATGTCGAGTAGTTTTTTAACACAGTGTCCACAGTATAATATTTCAAATAACTTGAACAGTTTACTGAAATTTGAATTGCCCAAACAAATAACTGCACACTGAGACTGGAATTTAGGGTATTACTTTATGTACTTATAAATAATCGTTTTAATTGTTATCGGTTACTTACTATTTTAAAATGTTTCTACTGAAGGTAGGTGCAGAATTTTAGATACCTACGTACATAATTAACTAATAGGGACATTACTTTACAGGAATATAACTAAAAATAGACACAATACTGTAAATTATAACTTTACAAGATAAACATAGTTGATTATGATGCCCACGACTCCGTCCGCGTGCATTTAGGTTTTTGAAATTCTAGTCTAAGCTCTTAATTTACCAGGATAAAAAAGTAGCTTATGTCCTTTCCAAAAATGAAACTTATCTTTATACCTCGTTAAGATCGGTTGAACAGTTGGTGCGTGAAGACTTAGTAGACAGACATACTTTCTCATTTATAATATTAGTAGGTAAGTATAGATATGGTATAGATTCTTGAGTTGTAATAAGCTCTAACTTAAGTCTCTGAGTGAACTAGGTTGGATATGCTTTGTCCGTCTGACTGTCACAGCCTTATAACTTCTGATTTAATGAACAGAATTACTTCAAATTCACCGATAATATTATGTAGAATACATTCAGAATTACGACCTAAAGCCGGTGATTACATAAAAAATAATAAAAATAGTTATTTGAGTTATTTGGGGAGGGCCCGGGTGCCCATTAAAGCAAATGGGAGGGGACAATTGTATTAGTCGCAATATCACAATCACAATATCACACACACACAAACGCACACGCACACGCACATTTGAACATTAATTTTTGGGGTAACTATTTGTATCTGAATAACATAGTAAACTCTTTGTAATAAATTGAAAAATTATTTTTGGAAGAAATTATCAAGCAATATACAAACGAAGTAAATGACTTAACATCTTTTTAAAGTTGAAAAATTAATTTTTTTGTATTTTATTTGCAATTAGAAAAACCATATTTTTAATTTTAAACAAAATTAAAAGCGAAGGAGTTAGGAATAAATACTGTTATTTATAAGTTAAAATATATTATTTTGCAATTTATTACAGAGATAAATAAGTAGGTATTTTGTAGAAAGGTTGCCTTCAAATAAGAGTTTCAATGTTTATGCTTGTCCTGTAAAATTGTTCTGAATGTAGTTACTTTGTGTATCACTAGGGCAGCCGATTTATCAATGAATTTATCAATGAACTTATGAATGAACAAATCGCTGCGCGGGGCACAGGGGGAGCCGCGCTGTCATGCAGGGAGGTTATCTTAATCACGGTCGAGGTATAATATACCTACATCATAATTATATATTTTTTTAGTTTTATCATTCTCTTATTTTAGAAGTTACAGGTGGGGGGACACATTATACCACTTTGGAAGTGTCTCTCGTGCAAACTATTCAGTATAGAAAAAAATGATATTAGAAACCAACCAATACCCCACACGTATGGGTTTGATGAAAAAAATTTTTTTTGAGTTTCAGTTCTAAGTATGGGGAACCCCCAAAATTTATTGTTTTTTTTTTATTTTTGTGTGAAAATCTTAATGCGGTTCACAGAATACATCTAATTACCAAGTTTCAACAGTACCTATAGTTATAGTTTCGGAAAAAAGTGGCTGTGACATACGGACGGACAGACAGACAGACAGACAAACAGACAGACAGACATGGCGAATCTATAATGGTTCCTTTTTTGCCATTTGGCGACGGAACCCTAAAAAAGAGTCAGATATTATAATCTTTTCCGTAATTGCTAAGTAGTTCCGTGACAAATATTTTATTGCTTTATCGATAAACCTCTCGTTTTGTTCTAAAAACATTTTATAAGTAAGTACACAGTTCTAGATCAATGCAGGTTTTATGAAACACCGTCAAAATTAAGTGCTTTCTTTACATAATAATATGTTATGTGATTAGTTCTACGGAGTTTAGGTTACATCATTTCATTATTATTTGTCACTAGAGAATGCCCGCGGCTTCGCCCGCGTGTATTTCGGTTTTTCACAAATCCCGAGGGAATCGTGGATTTCCGGTTCCCGTTCCCGCTCCATTTTCTAACCTTTATACCTACTTTCAAGCATTGAGGTACTATATGAATAGAGAAGACGCCACTCATCACTACTGTGTTCCGTTCAACTGTGGTGCGTGCGCAACACTTTACTTAGTATCTTGCTAGCTCTTGAGCGCGTAAGACGCGTAATTGTTCGAAACGAAAATACTTTAAATTTATTAAAATATGCCGTCCTGTGTACGGCTATATTGTACTAACAGTTCAAGGAATACGAAGAAGTGTAAAGGTGTAACTTTCCATCGGTAGGTAACAAGATATTTTAGTTTTAAAAGTAAATTCGATCACAATATTTAGAAGACGCAATGTTTCGTCATTTGTCAAAGACTAAATAAAACAGATGTGAAATTGTGAATTCTAGGTAGAATTACCTAAACTTATATTATTTAAGGGCTACTAAATAAACATATTATTATAATACTAGAGAATGCCCGCGGCTTCGCCCGCGTGAGTTTCGGTTTTTCACAAATCCCGAGGGAATCGTGGATTTCTGGTTCCCGTTCCCGCTCCCTTTTCCAACCTTTATGCCTACTTTCAAGAAAGTTTACTATAGTAATCTACCTATAGCTGTAGCTATAGGTAGATTACTATAGTAAACTTAGTAAAATAGATTTCAGTTTTTTCAAAATCCCGTGGGAACTGTGGATTTTTCCAGGATAAAAAGTAGCCTATGTTTTAAGTCAGAGCATAATCTATCTCCATTCAAAATTTCAGCCAAATCAGTTCAGTAGTTACGGCGTGATTGATAACAAACATACAAACATCTAAACATCCAAACATCCACACTTTCACATTTATAATATTAGTAGGATAAATATTTGTCTTTAATTTTATTTGTAATTATAAATGATACTCCGCATGATCCTGAACTAATAAATAAATAACATAGGTATAATATAATAATGTAGGTACCATAATCAAGAAAAAAATCTTTTGGAAGGATTTTGTATGTGTTCCGTAGAGAATACAAAGTAACATGTTTAAGTATATCTGTCTGATATAATTTTTTTGGAGGTGTAGGTACAAAAAGACATACACCTACGTACACCTATAAAAAAATGGGGATTGCAGGTCAGTAAAAATATTTGAAAAACCCGCCGCATTACAATGGCACTAAATTGCGGTAAATTTTACTTTAAAGATTTTTACTAACATTGTACATGTATTTTTCGAGCAAGTGTATTGTACAGTTTAATAAATTGTCTTTATCTTTAAAAATATCAAGTAAAATAAATAGGTACTGTATATTGTAGTGAATACGATCAGCTGCTATTTCAATTTATTTTACTACGTTCCGTTACCTATTATAATAGGCAGAATATAAACAAAGTGCCGCGTCTGTGTAATTATGTCCATCTATGCCTACTCTATGTCTCGTTAGCCCCCTTCCGCGCGCCCCGCACTACCTCAAGCGGTACACAGACGTTGTTCGCGCCGTCTGTGTGCTTAGTCTAAAGCGGAGCACTCGAAAACGAACTCGAAAACTATTGATCGATTTCAGAGTAAAATAGACCTAAAATGGCTTGTATTAAGGTTTGAGTTCGCCAATACATTCAGCATTCGAACAATGCTGAATGTATTGGCGAACTCAAACCTTAATACAAGCCATTTTAGGTCTATTTTACTCTGAAATCGATCAATAGTTTTCGAGTTCGTTTTCGAGTGCTCCGCTTTAGACTAAGCACACTGTTCTAGTACGTCAGTACAATATAATTCAATGCTTTCAAGGAAGTTTGCTATAGTAATCTACCTATAGCTGTAGCTAGAGATTACAGTTTTATCAAAATCCCGTGGGAACTGTGGATTTTTCCGGGATAAAAAGTAGCTTATGTTTTAAGTTAGGGCATAATCTATCTCCTTTTAATTTCAGCCAAATCGGTTCAGTAGTTGCGGCGTGATTGAGTAACAAACATCCAAACATCCAAACATCTAAACATCCAAACATCCAAACATCCACACTTTCCCATTTATAATATTAGTAGGATTTTTCCTATTCTATTGCTCAAAAACGTATAAACGTATTAATCAACACTCAAAAACATGAGACTCAAATGGTAAAGGTATGCTCCTAGATTAGCCGTGGTCTTGTTTGTTTAAAACCTTATTACTTCTTCTCTATACTTTTTTTTAAAAATCTTTAATTATCTTTTTAACTGTTTGGAGAGTCTCTGAAAATAATATTTTTCTTAGCCCCGCAATATTGAAGTGTCGCGGTCGGGGAGGCAAAGAAAACCTTAAAGCGCAATTTTCCACTCGCTGATACTTATCTGGCCGCTGAAGTAGGTCGGCGGGTCACACTTTATCAATAATGCAACTGAGAGTGGGAATTTGAACCTTCCCGTTTGGTGTAAGGGGTCCATTTATACGATAAGTTTCGCTGTAAGGCCTAGGCCGAACTGCGAAATTTATTCGCGCGAATTTTTTCGCAAAATTCTGTGACATATGGGAATGTACGCACAACTGCACGCACATGCGATTTAAAATTCGCGAGAAAAATATATTAAAATGCGGAATATAAGTGCGGAAAATAAAATTCGCGCGAATAATTTTCGCAGTGCGGCCCCGCTCTAAGCTTTATAGTCATGTGACTGAAGGATAAGCTAGTGTATTTGCGATTATTTCCGTTCGCATGACAAGTTTTTGTATTGGTTATGAAAACACAAATATTTGTCTTTAATTGTATATTTTTCAGTTCCTATTAATTATTATGTCTTGTTTCAATGAAAGGACTGCAGAAAAAATTGTCTATTAATATAATAAATTATTCAATTAAAAGCTCTATCTATTATGTTACACTAATATTAGAAAAGCGAAAGTTTGTGTGTGTGTGTATGTATGTGTGTGTATATATGTGTGTGTGTATGTGTGTGTTTGTATGTATGTTTGTTACTCTTTAATACCGCAACTACTGAACCGATTTGGCTGAAATTTTGAATGGAGATAGAGAGCTATAGGTAGACTACTATAGGAAACTTCCTTGAAAGTAGGTATAATGGTTGGAATAGGGAGCGGGAACGGTAACCGGAAATCCACGATTTCCTCTGGATTTGTGAAAAACCCGGGCAGAAGCTAGTTTTATTATAAACTCTCTTGTTCTCTTATAAAATTTTACGGAACATAGCTACCTGCAAAAACAATTTGGCGTGTCACCTGTCCAAACTCTTGTGATGAGCACGCATTCTACAAATACTTGTCTGGAATTTGCGTGCATGACACAAGCGCACCATTCCATTCTAATGGTTGTATTTCTGCATGACTAATGGTAACTTTGGCTTGGAGTACTCTAGGGTTGCCAACTGCCTACGGCCGCTGCAATATCGACCGGAGCTTCAATGAGCAAATTTCTATACGTTCTATTTTTCTCTGTCAAGGCTATCCGCCTGCCTAGGAAGTATGGGAATGTTCATGTGAAGCAGGAATGCTTTATTTCATGTTTGCCTAATTTAACCAGAGCTACAATAGTTTAGCTAAACGTGAAAATGTTGCGATCCTATTAGAAGATTGACGCGCATCCCGGACAGAAAGGCAGACAATACATGTATAAAAAACTCAACCTCTACGATTTTTTGCTTTCGGTTACTTTATTATTTTTAGCGTTTGCCCGCGATTTCGTCCGCGTGGAAACCTGCAATTTTCCCGAGGTAAAACGTGTCCTATATCCTATGTTCATCCCGACAAACTGCACTTAACTTATTTGTTGACGAGTTTACTACAATTTTCAGTTCAATAAAATGAGTGTATACTCTCACTGTTTTATGTAGAGTACTAAGTTTCAACATCAATAAAATATAAATAATCGGTGAAAATAGGAAAATCAGCATTAGGGCAATTCCGTAGTAAGTTGCCAACCCTGAAACAAAACAGAGTAGGTACTAAACTAGCTCAAGATGTAGCGAAGCTGTGGGTAAGTAGTAATGCGTGTTTCAAAAGCTCAGCAAACAGAAGCTACAACAAGCTCTGAACTCTGAATGATTTGCGCGTTTAAACTTGAACATGGAACAGATAGTTAATGCCTTTTGAATGAATGAATGAATGAATGATTGAATGACAATATTATAAATATTTATTCATTCTAAAGTGTAATGTAGTGAATGAAACAACTCTTTTGTTATGTAATGCTATAAACACAGTCTTCGTTCGACATTGATTTCGCATATCACTTACCTACTTATTTATTACGCTTTGTACTTAATATAATATATGATTTGTATTCTTCCAATGTTATTTAGGTAGGAGTAGTAGTACGATTTAAAATATATATTCTAAAAAATAGAAAAATTATCTAATGTTAGCTAATTTACTTACGAGTACTATACCTATTCTTCGATATAGCTGTAGGTATTAAGAAAACGTAATATGCAAATCGTTGAGCTATGACGGTTACGTTTTTCTACGGATCTCCTCACGTCTGATTCGATCACGTAGAGAACGAGCATATTATGAGTAGCTCTCTATCGCTCACTAAGTGACTGAGCTTTCTTATGAGACCCAAAGTGCATGTCTCAAATTTCTACGTTATCTCTGGCAAAACACATTGCTCGAAGACAACGCAGTGTTTCAAATCTTTCATTCATTCATATATTTATGGTGTATCTTTCCAGCGATGCATATGGCAGTGCGGCGGTAGCGGCGCTCGGAACGCGCGGGACACCGCCGCGGCGCACTACCGCGCGGTGTGCCGGGCGCTGGTCGCCGAGGCGCTAGAGCTGGCCTCGTTCCTCGCGCGGGTGCGCGTGGGCGGCGCGCGGGACATGGGCGCGGCTGAGGACTCCGCCATGCATCTCGACACGCTGCAGTTCTCCGACTGGGTAGGTAACAGCGACGCATATGGCAGTGCGGCGGTAGCGGCGCGCGGAGCGCGCGGGACACCGCCGCGGCGCACTACCGCGCGGTGTGCCGGGCGCTGGTCGCCGAGGCGCTAGAGCTGGCCTCGTTCCTCGCGCGGGTGCGCGTGGGCGGCGCGCGGGACATGGGCGCGGCTGAGGACTCCGCCATGCATCTCGACACGCTGCAGTTCTCCGACTGGGTAGGTAACAGCGACGCATATGGCAGTGCGGCGGTAGCGGCGCGCGGAGCGCGCGGGACACCGCCGCGGCGCACTACCGCGCGGTGTGCCGGGCGCTGGTCGCCGAGGCGCTAGAGCTGGCCTCGTTCCTCGCGCGGGTGCGCGTGGGCGGCGCGCGGGACATGGGCGCGGCTGAGGACTCCGCCATGCATCTCGACACGCTGCAGTTCTCCGACTGGGTAGGTAACAGCGACGCATATGGCAGTGCGGCGGTAGCGGCGCGCGGAGCGCGCGGGACACCGCCGCGGCGCACTACGTACGCGGCGTAGTTGGGATGAGGTAACACCGGTAAAAAAGTTCTTGCACATGTTACCTGTTTTTGTTAGACAGATTATATCCTGTGTGAATTCTCAGAGCAATATTCAAAGGACAAAGTCACTTATAACTCGTAACTGAGTGCAGGTGGGAAGCGGTGTCAGGTGACTCAAGGCATGTATTTGATATGCGGTAATTAATTTTGCTGAAAGTGACAGTCGAATGGTACAGACAATTATTGTTTGTATTAATTCAGTATGTAGATTGGATATAAAGAATTCCTTATCCATCAATTACCATTCGTACCACGAGTAGTGGGTGGATATTACCTACAGTGAATTTTGCGAAACCTAACTATGAACTATGCATTTTCCTATACCCTTATACGGAATTGGTTTCTCACTTTCAGTAACATCGTTTTCATTTGTAGCGATACATTACTTTGTGGGGACTTATTAGACCTCTTCCAGAAAGTTGCACTACTCATTGCTGTCATTTGCGCTCGTTTCCCAACTGTTTATATATCCGCTTGGCGTTTTGCTTAACCCAACATAATCGGTGATGTTTTGGTGGACCAATACGGATGCGATTACATCTGGTTTTTTTTTTTTTTGGTAGCCCATGATGATCCATATTCCACACGCTGTTCAATTGTACTGTCACGCAGACCTGTCCAGTCTTTCCATACTATAACGCTAAACTACTGTGTTTAAGATACTGCTCTTTCCAGTAGAATAACTTGGCAATCGTAGTCTTCCACCCGAATAATGAAATAGGGCAAAATGTAAGGCTTTGAAATGTCAACGTCACTTGATATATCGTTTGCTCCTTACATTTAAATGAATCCAGAAGCCAGAAAACCCCTGGATTCTCTTGTTTATTATGCTTGTTATGCTATGAAGTACCGTTTGTTCTAGAGTCCGATTCTAGGTAATTTTATATGTTAAGTATGCGCCAATATTTCGCAACGGATAGTCGGGCATGCAAGCTAATTCTGATGTAAATATTAATAGCGGCATGCTCTCTAGGAATTTCTCGTCGAATTAATTAGATTATGCGGCGAGCGTGTGAACGGAGCACCTGGCGATCGTTGTTACTTTAATATCGTATGCGCTGAATTGGCAATTGATTTTTTTGACCCATTAAAAAAAGGAGAATTTTAGTATCATATTAAAAGATCCTCATGGGACTTCTCGACATAGCATCCTATTCGCCTATGAGTTGTAACTGGTTAAAATTTAATTTTAATTTGCATTTTTCAAAATTCCGTGTAGATAATATTATCAACAACCTATATTTTAGGAAAAATTAAACCGAGTTCAATATACCATGAAAGTAGAGTACCCTCGATTTAGATCCTGATCTGATGACCATGGGACCACCTGGGAAGTATGCCCTTTGAAACAAAAAAAAAAAATCAAAGAATTTTCGAAATCGGTCCAGGTCTTTGAGTAATCGGGGAACACACTTTCATAAGAAGATTCCGGCGAATTGAGAATCTTTTTTGAAGTCGGTTAAAAATATTATGCTCACATATGCATATTGTTTTTGTCCATATAGTTTTATAGTAACTACGTTTATCTTAACCACTTTCTCCCAAACATGTAGATACCACCACAGCATTATACGGTGTAGGTACTATTCAGCCACCGATATACTCGTATATCCACGTATAACTAAACCTGCTGAATTATGGCAGTGCACTGTCGTAACTAGACTACACCAATCAATTTTACCTAATGGCTTCTACACCTAATGGTAAAATGGCATGGCTGATAAAATGGCCACGCTAATAATTAACTTACTCCCGACATTTAAAGCCGTTGCTCAAGCTCAGTGCTCGAGCCCCAAGTCACGAGTCTAGTAGCAGAGATCACGCTAAAGCGCATTAACCGTCCTCTACTGACAGGTTAGATGAAGTGTGATGATGTTTGGCTGACCGCGAGCTACTATGCGACCTTTTCGTGCAAATTATTACTATAGATTTCCAGAGACTGTTAATCTTAATGGAATTCAAGATTAATTTCCATTTTTAAATATTTGATATTTGCTTAACTTGTTAAGCTTGAAAGATTTATTCAAACTTGTTAATAAATCTTGTTTGTTTTTATCATAGACTAACAGAAGGATTTGGAGAGCTTTACAAGTATGTACTTACTTAAATGCTGAAACCCCCTTTCTTTCAATACGTTTTGTTATGTTACGTTCACGATTATATTATGTTTTTAATACCTCATAATTTGCATTTATTTTCGCACCAAATTTTTTTTATTGTGATAAAAATACTAAAATTACTTACTATTAAGTAAATTGATAATACTATTTATGTATGTATTTTGTAATGCAGTCTGCATTAGTTTTTTAAACGCCTGGCAATTTATTTATAGCAAAACACTGATATCAACTAATTGCATTTTAATTATTTCAGGCGCGATTTTGGGTGCAAGTCATCGGGGAACTGAGAATGGGAGTAAAGTTAAAGAAAGTTAACTATTCAAGAACGCCTATCGAATATGAGTTGACTCCGTATGAAATACTAATGGACGATATTAGGTCGAGGCGGTATACATTAAGAAAAGTCGACGGCGCGATACCTCAAAGGTACGCATGTGACTTTAGTCATTCTCATTTATTTTTTATGCTGTGGTTTTGGAGCTTTTAATATCGTTACTTGTATTGTAATAAAACACTGTTTTATTTGTTACAGTGTCAAAAAGGACGCACATGCTATGATACTCGAATTCATTAGAAGTAGACCTCCACTCAAAAAGGTGAGACAAATTCTATTATTTTAACTTTATTTCCTACAAGACGTTCCATATACATTTTGGGATAACTGTATCTCATAATTAGCAGGCACGGAGGTTTGACAAGTGTATTATACAATAATACGATACAACAGCTATCTAATATCACTTAAAAAACAATCTTTACTTTATAATATACGTATAACTTGGACTAAGTAGTGCGACGAGTGGAGTTTGAACCTTTGATCTTTCAGATTTCATTCAACTTCTTGCCCGTTGCGTTATTGAGGCCCTTGATATTTGGTAAAAGCTGAGAGTGGGAGCAGCTTATGCCCGAAATGAGCATGTTTTAGTTATCATTTCCTTTGTAACTAGGGGCGTAACAATTATTTCTTTTTCTTCTTTGTGACCAGGCATCAGAGCGCAAGCTAATTCCACGGCGGCGAGAAGTGACTCCAAGGGAGCAGCTGCTCGCATCCATCCAATTAGGACGGCAACTCAGGCCTACGGTGACGCGACGGTCATGTGAGTACCTTTATTTTTTTTATTTTTTATTTATTCAACTACAAGTTAGCCTCACTGCTTGACTGCGATCTCACCTGATGGTAAGTGATGATGCAGTCTAAGATGGAAGCGGGCTAACTTGGAAGAGGTATGTACCATATACCCCTGATCGGTTTCTACACGGCATCGTACTGGAACGCTAAATTGCTGGGCGGCACGGCTTTGCCGGTAGGGTGGTAACCAGCCACGGCTGAAGCTTCCCACCAGACCAGACCAGAGACAATTTAGAAATTATAAAATCCCAAATTGCCCCTGTCGGGAATCAAACCCGGGACCTCCCACTTATAAGACCACAGCGCTCACCACTGCGCCAGGGAGGTCGTCAAATTTTTATAATTCCTCTGACTGCCTCATCGGTCCCGGGTCAAAGAAGCTGTTGGGATTTTCTTTCAAGGAATTGTCATTAGCGGAATTAGTTGCTGGGGTTTATAGCCCTTGCCTCGGAGAGCATGTGAGGGTGTATCAGATAGCTCGTAAAGTGGCGGTGTTACACCCTCTCTCGAAGTTTCATCGGTCTTGCGCCTGATCTCAATCCGATCCTATTAGACTTTGAAAGTGAGGGAATAGACTGAGCCCTGTGTTTATTAACACACGTGCGCACTATAATATTTCCCGCATAGTTGACTTATCAAAGTTGAGATTATCTACCTCAATTGTCTCTTATTACATTATTATTGTTCCAGATCCCTGCTCCTTTCCTTCCAAACTCCCCGAACCAGCCACAACCCAACCGATCAAATGAAATATAAATTCTCAGTGTATAGTGTAATCTAAAATTCTCTTACCTATTTTATTTGTACAATTTTTATATACATAATTTGCATTTGTAAGTATGTAAATGTTTAATGGCACCATTTAAATCAAATCAAGTAAAAAGAAATACTTATTTATTGCCACTACGCTTTTGCTTTTTATTTTTCCTAGGCGTTATCACTGTTGTTTTGTAACTGTTACAACTTACAAGTTAATCGATGTTGTGTACATTATTATTGTATACGCAATTTTACCATACAAAGAATTTACTGAATTTTTAAACAGGTTCATAATCTATGTTTAGAGTTCTAAAATCATTCAGGTTTTTAGAAACTAAGGGCTCTTTCGGGCTAATTTAGAACGGCTGAACCGATTTCGACGCGACTTTCATCGACAACTAGAGGATTATACAGGATCTAAAAAAGTTTCTAGACTACTTTTTATCCTAGAAATATTTAGGATTCCTTCGTTAAAAAAATAAAAACTGTTGATATAGGAACAATACATAGGTCAATACATTTTCACGGCTTACCTAATCGATCTTGATGAAATCCTGGGGAACGGGGACTTAGGCTACTTTTTGTTCCGAGAGCGAGTTCCCACGGAATTTTGGTAAAACGTAAAATTAAAGGTCTGTTTCACCACCTTATGCACCACCACCTTATGTATCGGATATCTATCTACAACAGCTTTTGTCTTTGTCACGACATAAAGTAAGAAAGTGACAAAACTTACGTATAGGCTATCAGACACTTATGGTGTTCAGAACCTGGCCCAGGCCAGGAAGGCGGTTAGGCTATCAAACACTTATGGTGTCCAGGCCCTTGCCCAGGCCAGGAAGGTGGTGAAACAGGCCCTTAATGGATGAACATACCTAGTCCCTTATACAAACGCATAGGTACTAAACTAGGTAGTTGATGTCATTGGTTTATCTCATAGTTGCGTCACCAGTAGCCCAACAGCGCTCCACTTTCACAACGCATCACCGCACAATGGCCGTGTGAGATATGGCGATGCGAGCACAATGCCACAATTAATCCTCGAACTGGGCTAATCTCGCCTTTAACTGCATGCCAATTAATATTATCACTCGCAATGAATAAGGGTTAAGTAATCACTAACCAGACTGAAAGAGTTGGCAGGCAACAAAATACCGTGGAGTGTGGAAATTCCTACAAGGGATCAGTAGGTATGTAGTAGTTATTACTTCAGGTGCTTAATAAATTCTTAGTACCTACGACCGCGTAGGAGACGTTATGTTGTTGATAAACACCATTATCATTTTGCTGAATGGCTTCTGGACGGTTTTTGATGCAGTTTTCTGCATTACATAGAGACATCAGAGGGCGCTTCACTAGTAGTTAATTTTTTTTAACTATTATGTAGCTACCAGAGTACATACTTACCTACAACAAATATTTTCTATATTTGAAATCAATAATATTATGTTATTCATTTACGAATAATACAATAACAAAGAAAGCAGTAGCAAAAAATACCATAGCTCCTAAATGCAACTCAAATCTAAATAATTTACTTATCTTATAACTTTTGTTTCTTTTAGGCGGTTTTTAAAATACCTACCAGTAAGGGAGAGTCCGGCAGTACGGGCTGGCATCCAGTACCGGTCAGTTGCTATTTCTAAGATTCTATAACAGCTAATGCTGACACCATTAGCTCCATTTAAGTAGTTCACTTTGACAAGTCTATGCCCAAAACGGCGGCGACCTGTCAGCTACCGACTAACTGCCAGTGCAAAGAATTGCGTTGCGCGCGGTGGCGTTCGTTACACAAGTATTGTACCGGGGGTGATATTTTAATATTATTGGACTATATCGACAATAGTTAATCATCGTATGTATTTATTATTTATATAGCTACAATAATAATGTTTTAATTGTTGCTTTATACGTAACATTTTATAATTGAGTTAGTATAGTGATACTAGTGATACTACACTGGTATTTGTTTCTGACCGGTACCGGAGGACAATTTTTTTACTATTAATTTTTAGTGTCTTTAGATTTTATTAATAAATTTGATTCTTTCCAAATATATTGATGTTACATTATTTCTATTTATACATTATGAGTTATTTTACATAAATCAGCAAATATCTAACATATTACTTTGGAGATTTTAATTTTATATCAAATATACCTTAGGGTGTCGGTACTGTAGGACTCTCCCCTACGTATAGATAGGGGTTTAATAGATAAATATTTTGCATATATAAGTATAAGCTTTCATCTCTCAATATAGCCTAGAGCGAGGAATGAAAAGCTCGCGGTTACATAACTCGGCTCCGCTTGTCTGGCAGCTCCCAAACTGTCTACTTGTCTAGGTCAGGGATAAGACCTAGTATTGATCTGGCCGAAATTCCCGCGACTTGCGTCCCTATTTGCGGGTTCTATCCCGGTATACTGTTAACGTCATGAGCGAATCTTAATATAAACCAACATGCATTCGACCAGTGCAGGCAAGAATCAGGCCCTGTGGCGGATTAGATGTCGACAGCGCTCTAGGCAGCACCTCATCGGCGCCCCTCTGGCTGGACTAACGGCTAGTTCTGATTTTGTAATAAGTATCTTATTAGGACCATTAATGGTAGTGTAGGTATACTTATATAAGTTTCCAGCTTCGGAAGACCTGTGCTAATTTTACAGCACCTGTTTACTTAATTTTGACGCCCCTTGTAATCTCGCGACCCTAGGCACATGCCTAGTTTGCCTAAAAGATAAAATCCGCCACTGATCAGACTGTTAATAAATATCGCGATACAATATGTATTGATAAATTCATAAGCATATTACATAATTGAAAATTGTTATAATGTATCAGGTGTGCCTAACTACGGAAAGAAATGAAACTTCAGTTATATATTTTTACTAGCGATCCGCCCCGGCTTCGCCCGTGGTACATAATATAACTATAGCCTATAGCACTCAGGGTCCAGTAGTTCCTGAGATTAGCGCGTTCAAATAAACAAACTCTTCCGCTTTATTATATTAGTATAGATTTAACAAGTGTAAATTGAAAATTTAAAAAAACCCCCGACATTCGCCATTTAGTGGCGGCGGCCATCTTGAATTTGCAATAGTGCTATTCTACTAGTCAAGCCCTTTCATTTGATACCCATATCAAGGGAGTTGTGAAAAAATATATCATCCGCCATTTTGTAGCGGCGGCCATCTTGGACCGATTTTCATCAAACATAGCTAAGAACACTCTCGACTAATTCACCTTTCAAACAAAAAAAACCGCATTCAAATCGGTCCACCCGTTTGAGCGCCACAGGGGAACAGACAGACACACACACACACACACACACAGACACGTCAAACTTATAACACCCCGTCGTTTTTGCGTCGGGGGTTAAAAATATAACTCAAAATGTTAGATTTGAAAGACCATACCAAACTAAAAGACTGAAATTCTCAGGATAAGATATCCTTGGCAGATTTATCAAACATACCAAGTAAGTATTTATTTTCTAGCTTTCAAGGTTCCAGATTTATTGATACATGAAATACGTCGATCCCGTGATTGATTTACTGATAATAATCATCAAAACCTCTAGGGTACTTCCTGAAGTTTCAGAAGGCTAGGAATTGTATATACTTACCTAAACCTTGGAAAAATTTAAAAATTGGAAACTTTTAACAGTGAAAACATTATGAACTTGTGAGTCTTGGCAACCAACTTTACATGAAGTGTTGTTGGTGGTGGGATTTTTGTTGTCTTGTTGTGTAAAGTGATAGCAACTGCTGTTATCATGTCAGGGTCGTTGCGAAATGCTTTGATTGTGAAGTAGGCTCGTGAGATAATTTGAAAATATGAATTTTTTAACATAGTAGGTCTGTATAATTTATGAGTACCTATTGCTACAATGTATTGTAATTTATTAATGGTTACCGTATCATAATTTAAAGTTAGCCCCCGGTATCGGTAGGTATAAACATCGGCACGTAGATTGAACACTGAAAGAAAGTGGAGGGGGTAAGCTATTGTATTACGTGCGTGACAGTTCTCATACGCATGCTATCCCCTCCACGTTTCGTTCAGTGTTCAATCTAGTACGTGCCGATGTTTATACCTACGTCATACTGAAATTTTCTTCAAAATTCTGCAAAGGTATGTAAAGCTTACGATATTAATATGGTACCCTTACCTGATGCTGCAATCATAATAGTCTGGACTAACTCCTGACTAATTACAACAGTGTGCTTAGTCTAAATCGGAGCACTCGAAAACGAACTCGAAAACTATTGATCGATTTCAGAGTAAAATAGACCTAAAATGGCTTGTATTAAGGTTTGAGTTCGCCAATACATTCAGCATTGTTCGAATGCTGAATGTATTGGCGAACTCGAGTCCGCATCATGACTTCGAAATATGTTACGCCGAATAATACGACACCGAATGTTTATAATAACGTATAACGTGATGACGAAAGCACATTATAACGTTTATCGTAACAACGAAAATATGTGATAACGTATCACGCAATAACGAATGCACGTTATAACGAAAAACATCATACCGAACTACGCGCCTCGAAATAACTTAGGGATGGCCCTTTTTAGGGTGCCGTACCCAAAGGGTAAAAACGGAGTCCTATTAATGTAACTCTGCTGTCTTTTTGTCCGTCTATCTGTCTATCCGTCGGTCACAGTCTCGTAGTTCAATTCAATGTTTGGTTTTGCGCCAATGTTTTACACAAAATATGTACCAAAATTTCAGGTTTGTAACTCATTTCGTCTACTAGCTAGAGACCTGTGACCGGTGGATAGACAGATAGACGGATAAACAGACGGCAGAGTTACATTAATAGGACTCCGTTTTTACCTTTTGGGTACGGCACCTAAAAAGGGGCCATCCCTAAGTTATTTCGAGGCGCGTAGTTCGGTATGATGTTTTTCGTTATAACGTGCATTCGTTATTGCGTGATACGTTATCACATATTTTCGTTGTTACGATAAACGTTATAATGTGCTTTCGTCATCACGTTATACGTTATTATAAACATTCGGTGTCGTATTATTCGGCGTAACAATATATTTCGAAGTCATGATGCGGACTCGGCGAACTCAAACCTTAACAAGCCATTTTAGGTCTATTTTACTCTGAAATCGATCAATAGTTTTCGAGTTCGTTTTCGAGTGCTCCGATTTAGACTAAGCACACAGATGCATCTTGTTTGGACTCATTGATTTGGTCCTGATGAAAAGTTAAAGTATAAACAGTGACCAGGGTCTCATAATAGAGAAGAAGGTGCAGATCACCGGAACTCAGCGCATCAATTGTATGCCCACCTATGTACTCGTTAGATTGGTGTCGACCCTTAGTTGATATACATTTTTTTTTAAATTCATCTAGATACAAGTGAGTTGACTGTAATATCACCTGATGGTAAGTGACGATGCAGTCTAAGGTGGAAGCGGGCTAACTTGGAAGAGGTATGGCAGTTTTCATTACATCCATACCACTGACCTGTTTCTACGCGACATCGTATCAGAACGCTAAATCGCTTGGCGGCACGGTTTTGTCGGTAGGGTGGTAACTAGCCACGGCTAAAACCTCCCACTAGACCAGCTACCATATATATCCTAAATTGCCCCTGCCGGGAATGGAACCCGGGACCTCCCACTCATAAAACCACTGCGCTTGCCACTGCGCCAGGGAGGTCGTCAAAATTGTTGATTGTCTAATGATGAAGCAGGATTTCATGTACGCACACATCAAACGTAGACCCTGGATTCTTTCCAAATGACGGGAGTGATTTATTTTTTTAATTTACACGCGTATAAAGGAACGAATTGAAAATTATTATCGTAAACACACACTAGGTGTTCTTATTAAGTTATTAAATACAAAGAAGAATAGTTAAAAAATAATATGGATTGTGATTTTTAAAATTAAAAAAAATATATATATTATATTCTCTTGTACACGAGAAGAACAATGATTGTTGGACACTACGGTTAAAAATTTAAACAATGTGGTCCTTTATTACTTCTAAAATATATATTATACAATAACGTATACGAGTATGTTAAAAGAAGTGCCAAATACCGTTATTTGTGTGCACTACACGCCATTGTCAAGATAAAGTGGCAAATATTTATTCAGTGAAATTATTCCGCCGCTTCTCAATGTGATGATATTTGTACGTCTGTTTGTTTTCCCAAGCGATTATTATGCAACTGAGACTGAAAAAAAAACAATTTAGTCCAGTCAACAATGGAACGGAAAGTCGAAGGAAAAATGAACAAAACACAAGTTGCATAAAACTGGTCTTGGAATTTGGTTTGAAGTTCGACAGCTTGCTGCGTTTGTCTGTTTCATATTAATTTTTCTCCAGAGGATGCGAAAGTTTATATGTGTCTATTAAACTAAACTAAAACCTAAAATTAATTGTTTACTATATTCTCATAAAAATAAATTTTGTACTGTAGTAAATAAAGATAAAATGAAATAATTATAAAATGATTTAACATCAGTTTACTGCATCGAATTAAAAGTCCGACTATAGGTAGATAATTCACTTTATCAAATGTAATAGGTACCTAATTGAAAATGTCTCAGAATGCGTAGATAATATTTTTTAATGATATAATCAAACTTATAACTGAATAAGTATATCTATGATTTTATAGCCAAAGCGCCAAAGGGTACCAAAATATTTTAGTCATACTATGGTGTATACAGTATATAGTCCGTTTCAATAGAGTTGAGCTAAAATTTAAACTAACACACCTTTTTGCTAAAAAACTACTGAATGGATTGAAATGAATCTTGGCACGATTTAAGTTTGTAGTATAAACTTAAATCGTGCCAAGTTTCATTTCAATCCATTCTGTAGTTTTTTAGCAAAAAGGTGTGTTAGTTTACATTTTAGCTCAACTCTATTGAAACGGACCATAGTTAACCACTTTAAAAACTTTCTAACAGTTATGTAATAAGTACAAGTAAAATGTCCTTTTGAAAAATTGAAAAATATTTTTAAATTAAATTTTTTATACGTTGTTATGTCTATGATCTGTTTTATTTATAATGTCTAGGATCTGTTTTTCTACGCGTCGTTGAATTATTATCATTACTTAGGTGTAACACTTTGGGAACCGTTGGCTTTAAGTTAAGCAAGACACGTTACAAATTACAATCTCGTCTAGCCCAGTCCGTGTTCGATTTTAGTGCCGCGCTGTTGTGTGATACCTACTGCCTTAAGAAAAAAACCTTTTTCACATTTCTCCTTGAACATAATATTTTTCTTAAATACTTAAATAACCTTAATTTTAAATATGAAAATTATTTTTAACATTAAATATAATTTATTCATAATGCTGCATCAATAATAATTAAATTAAGTGAAGTGTTTTTACGGCTTCGTAATTCCAATAGTTTATAAATGGAACCCAGTGACCCATCGATGTTCATCCGTTTTATGGGAAAAATTTACGGTGTGCGCCTTTCTTTGGATGTGTTTTGATTGAAACTAAATCATAAACATATGAACATAGGGTTGAACTTGGACAAACTGCGTGTAAAGTGATTTGACAACGGCGCCCGGTTGTTTTTGATATTTAAGTTAACCGGGAAAAGTTAACTCATGATGGGAGTGTACGTGATGAACACACTTGCTATGGACATCAGTCGTAAGTATTCGTAGATTTTATATCTAATACAGATAAGAGCCTCTTTTGCTCTTTCACCTGGCATCATTGATTTGATCATTTATCTACTTATTTGATGTAGGTCCCAATTCAGGTTTTCAAATTATAATTTTACCTCAATTCCCCACAACCTAACCGTTGTTAGCTCATTTATCATTTTTAGCTTAGCTACTTACTATTATACGTATATTAAAAAGTAACAGAGCAAAGTTAATATTCTGAGAGAGTCAAAGCAGATAAGAGCCTCTTTTGCTCTTTCATCTGGCATCATTGATTTGATCATTTATCTACTTATTTGATGTGAGTCCCAATTCAGGTTTTCAAATTATAATTTTACCTCAATTCCCCACAACATAACCGTTGTTAGCTCATTTATCATTTTTAGCTTAGCTACTTACTATTATACGTATATTAAAAAGTAACAGAGCAAAGTTAATATTCTGAGAGAGTCAAAGTCTAAGAGTTAACTGTGTTTTATCTTGTGATCCAATTTTCAGAAAATGCGCGGAAAATATTTCAGAGTTTCAACAATTGCAGATTGTGTTACAACGTAGATGTTAAAACATCTTTGAGATACTAATCTCTAAAGGGTTTCAATTCAATAGGTCAGTCGTGTTTTAAACTCCTCTCATATTGATTCCAAATATGCAGTGAAATAGTTACAGCGGCTGCGGATTGCGTGGTAGATGTAGATCACATGTAGATCCACGTAATCCACACGCTGATAAGAAAACCACGTTTGTTCGAATAATAACGTTAATCATTATATGGTTTTTCGATAATGGGTTTCTCTACGTTAGTCCTAAAGTTGAGAGTCGATTAATTTTATAAAATAACATAGGTAGATACATAGCATAACCTCCGGTGCGGCGCTTCGATGCAGCACAAGAATCAGCTCATTTTGTATGGTCAGTGCAATGATGTTTTACCTTAACTAGATCAGCATTCTAAAGCACCGACTCATCGCTACTTCGCATATGTCAATGGGCACCTACGACTTCAGTTGCCAGCCCGACGTCCGAGTGAACACGAACGTAACTGTTACTTGCCACACAATTTGTCAAGATGGTGAAATGTGTTGTTAAAATTTGTTTGTCACGGTCAGAAAAAGATAATAAAGCAACTGGTGTTACTTTTCACAAGTAAGTTTGTTTTATTTAATTCCGATTATCCAAAACAACACGTAATAAAAACATAAATTTACCGCGCATTATTTTTACTATAAGTGTTGCCAGTAAAAACTATTTTGATTTTCCCTACATTGTTGGGAAATTAGTGAATGAAAAAAGCGAATGATGAACGTATACCTATAAGGCAAACGTTATATCATTATAAAATAGTTAGTAGTAGGTATAATGATTTATTACTAAGCGAGTTCAAAAAAGAAGGTTATATATTCGACCCGTATGTTCGTGATTATTTCAAAAACCAATGAACCGATTTTGATAATTTTTTACTATCGTAATTTACAAACTTTCAGAAAGATATTAGTATACATATACAAACCTAGTGATCATTCTTATGTATGAAGTTACTAACATAAACGTACCCATATGTAACTAATATTTTTGATTGGTTCAATAAATTTCAAAATATTTTCTAAATTTCAGAATTGGACCTGTTACAGTTTTATTATTAACTAGATAATGCCCATGGCTTCACCTGTGTGAATTTAGGTTTTTAAAAATCCCGTGGGAACTTTTGATTTTCCAGAACAAAAAGTAGCCTATCTGCAGTAACCCGTCCCCAAAACGGAAAAATTCCGTGGGATCCCTACGATTTCGGAATGCAATTCCTTACAGCATCCAGGTTGAGGAGTTGTATATATACCTACTCGAGTTCATTCAACGATAAAGTCTTTAATTGGTATCACCAATATCAATTTAAATAACCGACAGTTCCTAAACCCCATTAGTTTTGGGGATCAGGTCCTCTACAGCATCAGGATTGAAGAGTTGGAATCCAAATTTTTTTTTAGAACAGTGTCGCAATGGTTTTCTATCAATTAAAAAAAAAATACTCAAATCGGTTTAGAAATCTCGGAGATATCGGTGTACATAGGTAGAAAAACACAACTCCTCCTTTTCTGAAAGTCGGTTAAAAAAGTAGCCTATGTTACTCCCTGGTTAATTCTCTACTTGTATGTGAAGGTCCCGTCAAAATCGGTTCAGCCGTTCCGAAGATTAGCCCGTTCAAACAGACAGACAGACAGACAAAAATTTTAAAAACGTATGATTCGGTTATGGTACCGTTCAAATAACCATATGAGCTTAATATGAGGTAGTTATTTCGAAATTACAGACAGACACTTCAATTTTATTTATTAGTATAGTAATATAGTAATATAGTAATATAGTATAGACTAGCTTTTGCCCGCGGCTTCGCCCGCGTGAATTTCGGTTTTTCACAAATCCTGAGGGATAAGTAGATTTCTGGTCCACCCGCCCCCCGCCGCGCGGCGGCGTACCGCGGTACCGCGTACGACGGGCGCAGGGCGCAGGGCGCAGTGCGCAGGGCGCAGGGGTGCGCGGCGCGGGGAGTTCCGTGCAGCGCGAGCGTCGCGGTCGGCCGTCACGCGCAGCGAAAATACCTATCAGGGCGTTTTTTACCGATTTCAACACAACTCCTTTTTTGAAAGTCGGTTAAAAAAGTAGCCTATGTTACTCCTTGGTTAATCCTCTACTTGTCTGTGAAAGTCCCGTCAAAATCGGTTCAGCCGTTTCGAAGATTAGCCCGTTCAAACAGACAGACAGACAGACAAAAATTTTAAAAACGTGTGATTCGGTTATGGTATCGTTCAAATAACCATATGAGCTTAATATGTGGTAGTTATTTCGAAATTACAGACAGACACTTCAATTTTATTTATTAGTATAGATAGATAGATGAAAGATTTAAATAAAGTTATTTACGTTCACGCATTTAAATATTTTTTTCCTATTAATAATCCTTATTTAATTCTATATGGTTTATATTGAAAATTTTAATAAATAATATAATTATTAAATCTCATAAACTCAAATAATTTTTTGGGGGAAATCGTTCTTTTGTGGGAAATTATTCCTGATACTGGTAACTCTAATCGTTTGTCTAATTGCAATGTCTTGTCCTTTTCTAACGTAATTAGTTTAAGGGCAGAAGAAACGAGACAAATATAGTTTACTCAAAGTTTTCTTGGCGTATTTGTCAGTTTCAAAGCTACGTCTTTGAAACTCAAAAGTGGTTACGTTTTTCTGAAAACAGTTTATATGACGCTTCTACTCTTTATTTATTACACCTCACTGGGTCAGTGCCTCTAGGCCCTAATCTTAAGAACCATAGACCTTAAACAAAGGAGACGATGCGTTACACGAGTACTTCGGACGATGCCTTATAAGTGAAACTGCCATTATTAGAATTTTGCCAATTATAGTTTTTTTTTTTAATATCCCATACAGCTGCCAACTTAGTAGGCAGGTATATTGTTATAATGAGAATAATATAGTTATATATTTTATCTACTCTCATATCTTAAAATCCCGAATATGAAATCAAAATGTGTCATATATTGGACTACTTTATTCACATACATCTATAATATTTAAAAAAAAAATTAAAAAAATTCATTATAACACTACGTTGTTAGGAAATTATTGCAAAGTAATGTTATAAAATAATTTTTTCTACATTATAGTACAGGCGAACTGGGTTCTGGTATTTTTGAGCCATGGCGGGAAATTCGTGCGACCTCCTTACAGTAGATGTGTGTAACTGTACAAACGCGTTAAACATTGTGAATTGTGTTAAATTGCAGAAGAGTAACTACTAAAAATTAAGTTTACTTAAAATTAAGTAACTACTAAAAATAACTACTAAAAATTAATAACTATTAAAAATTAAATTTTTGATAAGCTTGAGCTATTTTCCGATCCACTAATTTCTATCATGAACCTATAGAAGAGGACTTGGCATAATGTCCTATAGAAAATAGTGGATCGGAAAATAGCTTAAGCTTATCAAAATTTTCATAAGTGTGTAAGAGACAACACTACATTTTTAAACATAACAATAAAACAGATCGTGGCAGAAATTTTATTGCAACTTCCCTTAAGATGGCCTCCCTAAAATGTATACATGAACACTCACACACGCACAACTTGAGACATCACAATGAACACGCGCCATTTTATGTTACAGGATTGTGCGTGTGTGAGTGTATTTTTGGCACGTTTTTAAGGTAGGTATGCCTACTCTACTTATTATTATTATCTCTATGATTTCTATAGGACATTAGGACTCCTCTACTACTATTAATTTCTCTATGGTAACCCAGGCTGTATGGTCAACGATCTTGGCCTGTCCCGAAAGGGACAAACCGAAAAAGAAGAAGAATCTCTATGGTAACAACTGAATTTTGGCGCCATACGCTAGTTATAATATTTAAATTTTTTATTTGTTACTCAAAACTTTACAAGACATGGTTTTTATTGTGCGGAAAAATGTCTAGCAGTGATTTTAACTCCACCTGACCACCGACCAACAATCTTTTGCCAGCAAAATCAGAGAAAACTCACGACAAATATTACCAAGATTTTATGGTTTGGATTTTAAGATATGAGTTTAGATAAAGTAGTGTATGAAACTCTACATAATTAGTTATTAAAACACTCGTGTAATACTATTAAAAAACTCGCCTGCGGCTCGTTTTTTAAACTAACACTCGTGTTTTAATGACCTCTATTATGCAACCGTTTCATAAACTACTATTATCTACTCTCATATCATAAAATTCCGAATATGAAATCAAAATGTGTCATATATTGGACTACTTTATTCACATACATCTATAATATTTAAAAAAAAAAATTAAAAAAGTTCATTATAACACTACTTTGTTAGGAAATTATTGCAAAACAATGTTAAAAAATAATTTTTTCTACATTATAGTACAGGCACTGGGTTCTGGTATTTTTGAGCCATGCCGGGTGTTTATTATTATTATTATTATTTAATACTTTATTGTACACCAAAAAAACATAAATTAAACAAAAGAAACATTTTAAAAGAAATAGGTACAATAGTTAGTTTACAATAGTTAGTTAGTTTAATTTTGTTACTTACAATGATTATCCCGCTATCAAAGTTACCCTATTACTACTACTGCGAAAGTGTGGCGGTAGCAAGATGCGGCCAGAGGACAGAGTGTAGTGCTACCATAATTGACCATAGACGCACTGCACGCACCGCACATTCGAAATTGACAATTGAATTTTGGCGCCTATTATTTAAATTTTTAAAGTTCGGCCGTTCAGAGAATGCGTTCCTGACACGTCGCGATTGAACTGACGACGTAGCTTTGTAATGGCGTTGCAGTTACGATAAAAATATTTTTGCTGGTTGTTTACCGTTTTAACAATTGATGAGCATTAAAACAACATTATTATATCAATAATCAATGAATGTTATAATTTTGTGCCAAACTGAGTGTCAAATAACTTGGTAAACAATATTTTTCTAAATCTATACTGCGCTATTACAAGGTTATGTCAGCGCTTTATATTTGTATAATAGTGCTGTGCTAAAAATAACAGTAAAGTATCGTAATCTGTTCTTATACAGTTATACTTATAATATAAAATAATACGCTTTGTTTTTCTTTTTAAGAATTTGAAAATAATGGACTATAAGATAACTTTTATGAAATATAAAAATAAAACTATGACCAAACCGAACGCGCGAAAGAAAGTAGCATTTTTATATTTAGGTTGAAAATGGTAACCCCAAATGGCGTTGGGCCGCCATTTTGTGACGCTAAAACAGTCGTCTGTTGTCGTTTCGTGCGCATAGACCACGTTCTTCAAGTGTTTTCGATCTGTTTTTATTTGACAATTTTATTATATGAATATTACCTTTTTTTGGTTTCTACTTAAATAACTAAAATATAAATTTTAAATGATTCCGCCAATTTAAAACGAAAATAATCTTAAAATAATGCACCGGTTCATTTTGGAGGAACGGTAACGAACTCAGTGTTATGTTGTGCCCATCACTAGTCGTGACTAACTGATAGGTGTCAGGAACGCATTCTCTGAACGGCCGAACTATAATTTATTATTTATTTACTATTCAGTTTTTGTAACTCAAAATTTTGCAAGTGATTTTTGTTGCGCGGAAAAATGTCTAGCAGTGATACTGAAGAGAATTTAACTCCACCAGACATTCTGGAAATAGCATCGGGAATGACAAATAATCTTTTGCCAGCAAAATCAAAGAAAATTTACGATAAATGTTACCAAGATTTTATGAGTTGGAAAATTTTGAAAAAAACCACTTCATTTTCAGAAAATGTAATGCTAGCATATTTCCAAGAATTATCAAATAAATTTAAGTCTTTGTCCTTATGGGCTAAATACTCAATGCTCAAAAGTATATTGAGTATCTACAACCAAATCGATATTATTAAATACACAAGACTGATTGCTGTTTTAAAAAGAAAATCGCAGGGCTTTAAGGGAAAAAATGCAAAAACGTTCTCCCCTGAAGAATTGAGTACATTTATAAATTGCAATATCCAAAACATGAATACTTATTATCACTACATAGTATAAAACAAAGTCGTTTTCTCTGTCCCTATATCCCTTTGTACGCTTAAATCTTTAAAACTACGCAACGGATTTTGATGCGGTTTTTTTTAATAGATAGAGTGATTCAAGAGGAAGGTTTATATGTATAATAACATCCATTAAATTGTGGAGAAATACTGTTATTTTTGAGGTTTCTAATGTGATGTCGTAAATAATTACATTTTTTCCGCTTACATTGCAAACGCAGGCTGAACCCTACGAGATTTATCAAAATAATGTACTAAGTATTGTACACATTGAAAAGGTCTACAGAAAAGTCCGCGATGGTATATGTCTATCTCTTATGGATATCCCACAATAACATTTTTTTGTCATTTACTTTTTACGACAAATAATGGCTAATTTTCGAAGCGATTTCAACCAATACAGCATTAATCCTTACCTAATTAAATACCTTAAATGCATTGTTGATTTTATATAAATCCTTATGGTCCTTTACAGCATATGATTTAAATGAATACTTTCGAAGATATTACAGATTTAAAAATTGCGGCGGCGCGGGAGCGTGCCTATAAGCGCGTCGGCGGCCGCGGTTCTCCCTATAGCCCATTGTCGATAATTTTTGAAACCAAAAAAAAAATCACAGTACGTAGGATGAAACCCATTGGAAAAGGAGGAGAATATTATAAAATACAAGGAAAAATAATTTACGGGCGATCTGAGCTCGGGAAAAAAGGGGGGGAGTTTTAAGGGTAAAAAACGGTTTATCTCGATTTCCGGCAAAACTAGAAGTCCTATGGAAAAAAATTAAATGGCAAAGTTGTAGGTAATAAAAAGATCTACAACTTTTATATTTACACTTTTTTCACATAACCTCAAAATTTATGTGAAAAGTTCAAAAAACCAAGTTTTTGGTTCTTTATTTTTATCTTTTAAAATAATTTTTTTTTTTCACGGAATCTGGTGAAAACTTACTTTCTTATGTCCCAAATACACTAATTTATTTGATTTGAAATATTTAGTTTTTCTCCTTATTTTTGACTTAATATCGACTTAATTCTGACAGCTGTCATTTTCATTTACAGATGAGTTATTTATATGGAGAACAGGGTTAACATCTACGAAGTACGATTTTACCCCAAACTACTTTAATTCCCTGTCAACATATAAAGCTCTAAGCCGCTTAATAATATTAATTGTTTCGCCCTAAAATAGAAATTGCTAAGAATGGAAACTAGAAAGTCATATCTACATGCAGCAGTTGATTTGTATTTGCATAAGTTTTGAATTTTTCATCTTTTTTGTGGGAATTGTTTTATCTCTGGTAACATTATGAAACGTCAGAATTCCACGGAATTAGTAATTCGGGTATAAGGTGAGATATAGTAAGTTCATTGTGGAAAATATCGTAAAAAGTCGTAAAAGCCGCCTGGGAGCTTTCATCGAAAACGCTGCCTAATCCCTGAGCGGGTAGTACCTACGCATAAAATGCTCTACTACCCGTGCGAAGCCGGGGCGGGTCGCTAGTAATAAATAATTTTGTTAATTTCTTAGTCTTTTCTTTTATACGTAAGATACCTATTGATGAGCTTAGATAAAGTAGTGTATGAAACTCTACATAATTAGTTATTAAAACACTCGTGTAATACTATTAAAAAACTCGCCTGCGGATCGTTTTTTAAACTAACACTCGTGTTTTAATAACCTCTATTATGCAACCGTTTCATAAACTACTAATATAGTTATATATTATATTATAGGTATATTGTTATAATGAGAATAATATAATATAGTTGAGAATGTATGTATATTTGTATTTTTATACTTGGGTTTTCACCTCAATAAAGAAAAATTTATTATTATTATTATTATAATTATTTGTTGAATTGTAATCAATGACTTGATTGTACCTAATGAATATTTGAAATGAAAAATAATAAGTATGACGCGTATACCTACAGATATCTATAGACAATGCCATGTAGCAAGCGAGAAACATGTTATGCAAGATCTCGATTGTGAACAGAAGTAGGAATGGGAATGATTTTATCTGGTCTTTATCTCTTTGACGCCTACCTACCTACGTGACTTTTACATGACTATAATATGCCGAGAAGTGAACCACATTACAAACAGGTTCTTGATTGAAAACCTAGTCGTCAACCAATCTACTGTCTACAATGCACTTTTGTCCAGTACATCCAGCAGGTTTCCACACATCGCAGTCTTGTGTCGCTGGTGTCCAGCGGGTCTTTGCGATACGTTTTACCGCCCATCCGCCATTCCAGCATGTTGTTTATTTAGCATACATCGATGTTTTAGATCAACCGCAGTCTGAATATATAAAAAAATATCACTGGCTACTGCTCCTAATAAGCATACCCATAGCTTAAGGGTCTTAAGATGTGTCAAACTAACTAAGAAACAAAGCTTATTTTAGTAAAACTTATATGATTTTGGTCTTTGGTAAATATATCCGATTTTCCCGGGAAAATACGGTCAGATATACCGTAATCCGTAATATAAATAACAAATCTTTCTCTCGTTGGGATTTCCCAACGGATCTGAGTAAAGTGGTACACATCTTCACTTACTCATCGGCATGGTACCTACCAGACATTCTATACGAGTGCACCCGGTTTCCAACCTGTAGGTACTCGTATGTTGGCCGCTGGGCTACCTTTTGCAATGCGGATCTAAGATTTTTCCCTTTCACGTCGAATGCTCCGCTGCGACCTTGATATTTATTTGCAGCACCTTTAGTGCTTTGAACTACTTACTACTCTTAGTTGTTTACTAGCTGACCCCCGCGACTTCGTTCGCGTGTTTAAGGGTTTTATATAGAATCGGATCGGATTCCATAATTCTTTTATGTACCTAAACTAAATGTAGCCTAAGTTACTCCTTATAACATCACCTATCTGCCATTGAAAGTTCCGTCAAAATCGATCCAGCCGTTTCGGAAATTACTTATCTGGAATAAATAGATAGATCGACAAACATAAGTTTAAACGCACGCCAGTTTAAAATAAGCCGTACGTACAAAGACCCGGGTCCCAAGTTATTGGAACCCAATTAATGCCTGTCATTTCTAAACTAAAAAACTTATGACCTTGAAATATTTACAGGACAATACTTAAAGTACTACCTTTCTAACAAAAAAAGAATGAGTGAAATCGAATAACGCGTTAATGAATTACAGCTAAATACACGTTTTAACTTTCATCCCCTCTCCCAAGGGAACCGTGCTGAATTTCGGGATAAAAAGTATCCTATAACCTACCTCGGAGTATAAACTCAAATCGTACCAAGTTTCATTCGAATCCATTCAGTAGTTTCGGCGTGATGCGCGGCCAAGATACAGACAGACAGACAGACAGACAGACAGACAGACAGACAGACAGACAGACAGACAGACAAAAATGAAACAAATTGCAGTTTTGGCTTCAGTATCGATTATAGAGTGCCCTCCAATAAAAAATTTCAAAATATCTTCAATGTACAGAATTGGATCTGTTACAGTTTTATTATATTATAGAAGACTAGCCGACCCCCCGCGACTTCGTTCGCATGGATATAGGTTTTTATATAGAATCGGATCGGACCCCATAATTCTTTTTTGTACCTAAACTAAATGTATCCTAAGTTACCCCTTAACATCACCTATCTGCCATTGAAAGTTCCATCAAAATCGATCCAGCCGTTTCGGAGATTAGCTGGAACAAATAGACAGGCCGACAAACATAAATTTGAACGCACGCTAGTTTAAAATAAGCCGTACGTACAAACATCCGCGTCCCAAGTTATTTGAACCCAATAAATGTCTGTCATTTCTGAACTAATAAACCTATGACCTTGAAATATTTACGGGACAATACTTAAAGTAATATCTTTATAACAAAAAAAGAATGAGTTAAATCGAACTACGCGTTAATGAATTACAGCTAAATATATGTTTTAACTCTCTTCCCCTCTCCCAAGGGAACCGTGCTGAATTTCGGGATAAAAAGTATCCTATGTCCTACCTCGGAGTATAAACTCAAAACGTACCAAATTTCATTCGAATCCGTTCAGTAGTTTCGGCGTGATGCGCGGCCAAGATACAGACAGACAGACAGACAGACAGACAGACAGACAGAAAGACAGACAGACAGACAGACAAAAATGAAACAAATTGCAGTTTTGGCTTCAGTATCGATTATAGAGTGCCCTCCAATAAAAATTTTCAAAATATCTTCAATGTACAGAATTTGATCTGTTACAGTTTTATTATATTATAGATTTACTTTTGGCTAAACATAGTATTCAGTTCATCAGTAATGCTGATGACGAAATTTTTAAAGCATGGTAAAATTACTGTAACATTAGTATTTAGTCTAACCTAGTAGGTATTTACAAATCGTTTTTGCATTGACACAATATTTTTTTAATGTTTTAATTTGAAAATAAAACTCTTGGATTATGCGTTATAACTTTTCCATCCTGACCATTATCCATTTACTTATATGTTATTTCGTACTTAATCCTTTATTCAAAAACATTTGTTTATCATATCCGCCGCTAAACGACATCTTATTTATCAAAATCTAATACGCATAGATAGCTAACACCACACGAGTAGATAAGTACAGAGGGGAAGCTTGTACAAGCGGCCCGCTGTAGGTACACTCACACATATGCGCACGTTTGTCACCCAACTGTACCGGTTGGGGGACCGAGCGGGCGTCCGTGAACCGTTGGTGAGTATGTTTGTGTGAGTGTACCTACAGCGGGCCGTTTGTATGAAACTTCCTCTCTGTAGTTATCTACTCGTGTGGCTGACACTCCCGCAGTTAAGTATACCTAGGTAGCAAAATATAAAGTAAAAATACTCCAACCATAAACGTATTATTACTATTCTACGTATGTATACCTATACGTATATTATATATAACGTACGTATTATCTACGTAATACTTGCACTAATAACGTATGTGGGTCACACGGCATTCTTTCATGGAAACCCTAGCAGTGCGTTTATACTATTCACCTTACAATACTGCCTTCAACATCGGACTTCCTTTGTTTGGAATTTCCTGCAGTCGCATCGTACATGCATATTCTATAAAGTATTTTATTAAGGAAATCATTAAAATTAATATTATTTTATTAAGTACTTATTTATAAGTATTAATTTCATAATAAAAGTTTCAAATATTATTATTGAAATAGTTAGTAATAGTGTTTATCTACTCTCATATCTTAAAATCCCGAATATGAAATCAAAATGTGTCATATATTGGACTACTTTATTCACATACATCTAAAATATTTAAAAAAAAATTAAAAAAATTCATTATAACACTACTTTGTTAGGAAATTATTGCAAAGTAATGTTATAAAATAATTTTTTCTACATTATAGTACAGGCGAACTGGGTTCTGGTATTTTTGAGCCATGGCGGGAAATTCGTGCGACCTCCTTACAGTAGATGTGTGTAACTGTACAAACGCGTTAAACATTGTGAATTGTGTTAAATTGCAGAAGAGTAACTACTAAAAATTAAGTTTACTTAAAATTAAGTAACTACTAAAAATAACTACTAAAAATTAATAACTATTAAAAATTAAATTTTTGATAAGCTTGAGCTATTTTCCGATCCACTAATTTCTATAGGACATTAGGACTCCTCTACTACTATTAATTTCTCTATGGTAACCCAGGCTGTATGGTCAACGATCTTGGCCTGTCCCGAAAGGGACAAACCGAAAAAGAAGAAGAATCTCTATGGTAACAACTGAATTTTGGCGCCATACGCTAGTTATAATATTTAAATTTTTTATTTGTTACTCAAAACTTTACAAGACATGGTTTTTATTGTGCGGAAAAATGTCTAGCAGTGATACTGAAGAGAATTTAACTCCACCTGACCACCGACCAACAATCTTTTGCCAGCAAAATCAAAGAAAACTCACGACAAATATTACCAAGATTTTATGGTTTGGATTTTAAGATATGAGTTTAGATAAAGTAGTGTATGAAACTCTACATAATTAGTTATTATGCAACCGTTTCATAAACTACTATATTAATGCGGGTTTCATCACTAAGAACATATTGCGGAGGGCGTTTGTATGCGAAGCCGGGGCGGGACAACTAGTAGAAAATATGACTCTGTTTGTTATCATAATAATTATCTATCTATAATAATATAAAGTAGCCTGTCCTGACTGACTGACTGACTGATCATCAACGCACATCCTAAATCACTGAAGCTAGAAACTTAAAATTTTCACATTAGCTTCCTTTTATGACGTAAGCACACACTAAGAAAGGATTATTGTAAATTCCACCCCTAAGGGGGTTAAATAGGGGATAAAAGTTTGTATGAAAGTCCGTCACTTTTAAAGTTAAATCAATGAAAATCGGTATTTGTATTGTCGGTTAAAAATAAAGAATTACGTGTTTCAGGAATTTTAGAAATTCCACCCCTAAGTGGATTAAATAGGGGATCAGATTTGTATGAATCCACGCGGGCGAAGTCGCAAGCATCAACTAGTTTATTATATTAATAGACGATTTACTTGCGGTGGCTGCAACTAAGACGTCATTTTATAGATATCAGGTTTCTAGCATTGCAAGGTTGACCTTATAAATGTTAATATTTAATCTAGATTAAATACCAATGCTCGAGAATATACAGAGTGGATTGAACCACAAAATTAAATTAATTAACTTGAGATGATGAGTTTCTAATTTAACGAAGACTATTTTGAAGTATTTCCTAGGTATTTGAGTACTAGGTATTTATGCTAAGCGTGATAATTTTTTTTTATTCGTCGTTTCGTCGTCGAGATAATTTTATCCGGCTCAAAGGACCACATTGTTACAATGCGTATCTACGTAGTTATTGTAATGGGCGCTAATTATGTGAATATGAATAAAATATTCGGAGTGATTCAGAGTTCAGACGTCACCATGTCAGAGAGCATGTTTTTTTGTCACTAACAATATAATATTCGTTCAATTACCGCTAGAGGCTCAAGGCATAGAAGCAAAAGCCACACGCGACACCCATCGCATTGTTTTTAGCACTGAAATGTGAATGACGCTAGTAGCACGAGTCGGCTGCATCGGAGGCGTCGAAGACAAACATCAGCAGCAGCAGCAGGTGACTCCGGTGTGGCTGACGTTAGCAGCACGAGCTACTGACGTTATTTACATTTTAATACTAAAATATACGTTGCGTTGTCTCTTAGATACTTAATAATAAATTATTATAGTCACGACATCCGGAGATTAAAATGTTCAAGAAGCCTTCAAGGTTTGTACTAAGACAAGTGTAAACTATTAATGTTATTACCGAGTGAGTTATATAGGTACGTGTTAATTATAAAATAACGTAGATCTACTAACTACCGTTAACTTTCGTCAGATTTTAATTACATTATTAGACAAAATATAATTATTATACTTAACTACTTTCACAAAGATTACCTGTATTTCTGCCAACCTTTCATACAATTTAAAAAAATTCTCTGCGTATTTGATTGAACATGCTTCATGCAATAACAACAGCTGGATGATAAACTTTGATACTTAGTTCTGTAAGAGTCCTATTGTGAAACACGTTTACTTAATTTATCAAGGACTCCTTTTATTTTGTACAAACTGACATCAATATTACATTATATTGATGTCTGTTTGTACAAAATAAATGGGCTATCTGATAAATTCGTCGTGTTTTATTATGCGACTCTTACATTAGATGTAGGATTGGGAGTTGAGAACTATGCTATGCACTCAAGAAATAGCCTACGATACAATGTGCTGCCAACGTAAGAATGTAAAACTTGTACAGGCGTGATGGCCCGGCGCAAGTGTTGCCAGTATTTCAGCTCAGCCACCTGGCACCACCTGGGAAGTGTAATGACGCTCACAGATTGATAGCATACCTATCGACATGCTGCGCAAAGTTTGATTTAAAATCAGTTGATCAACCAAGATTTATCACAGAGGCAAAAGCTAGTAAACAGTTTTAAACTTAATCTTCAAACGCTCATAATTATATCACCGCAAAAGCGTGACCACAGCTTCATGTCTTACCAACCTTACTGTGTCGTTATCTGTAACGAGTATCTGTCTGTCGATCTGTTTCGTAATAGATGGGAAAGGTACGACCATCACGACTTATCGAGTGTTCAAGTTACTGTCCCACTTAGCAGCAATACCGTAGTCTGACATTTAGTTCAACGTAAACTGGCGTCATTTCAAAATAGCTGTCAGATACTTTTTTACTCCTTTTTTTTCTTTGTTTGAATTTTTTGTATCAGGGTGTTTGGGGCCTGTCACACTATCAATACCGTATCACGATCCACGGATCGCGGATTTCAAGACCATCCGGAAATCCATCAGTATTGACGCAAAAGAGCGGCCAAACCATCAATAATTGGATCGCGTATCGCGGATCGCGTGATAATACTGATAGTGTAACACCCCCCTTTGAGTGATAAGAAAAATTATACATAGGAGCTTTTAAAGTTCTACGTTCCGCTCATCCCGGTGGATTGAAGTACACTTTTGATGTTATTCCATGTCATTCCTATCCTCACGAGCTTATAGAACCGTACGTTGTCTAGTTTTATTCTTCCTCATTCTCTACTTGCAAACTTTTCTCGCTATATAGTTGAGCTTCCATCGCAGAATATGGCCAAGTAATAACAACTCGAAATCCTCGATTGTCAAGTTATTAAGATCATATATCCAGTATGAATAAACTTCTTGTGAATGTATCGTAATTCATGCATAATTAACAATTTGCACATTATTCTGATATTATTGAATTATTTAGACACATTCATTAACTTGACTAAAACTTTTAACTTGAATCCTTCACTCAGATTTTTGCAACTTATTGCACACTTATAGGAACTTATCTGTGGAGCAGTGGAGATAGTTCGGTGCCACGATTTCAGACGCATAAAAACCAACGTAAAGAATTCTCACCTTGAGAATTGAAAATAGTGTTTTAACTTTCATCTTTCATGGTCAGATCTCGGAGCTTAGGCCTTTATCTCACCGTCTTCAGACAAAAGCGTCTCGGGTCAAGGATGCGTGTGAATTGGCTGCCCGCCAGCTATTTTATCATTACCTATGCTTTTGTCTGTGGAATTAATGGTGCCACTGCTGCCAACTGTCAAACGCATACAATTTTGATTTATACTCTGTAGTTTTATTATTATCTGTGTATTTTTCCGCGCGAAATAAAGCTCAAACATTCGAAGCTTTTAAACTCACTGACATTCCAAGAGTGAAGCCAGCAGGTTTCGACTTCAAGGTCGGTTCTTTGTCAGGTTCCTTTCCCTTTTAAAATGTAACTCAAATGTTTATTGGAGTACAAACAGGCCACGCTACATACCTACTTAAGTAGTGTTTTGGTCGCGGTTAGTTATATTTTACCAGCATAAACAAAATTTGGTAAGAGATGCTGTTCATTGTGAGGATCTGGATTGTTTATATGAAAGTTGCATTCAAGACTCGTCCTTTCAGCAACGCAGGCCGCATCGCATCGTATTGTACCTAAACGCGCCAAAGCACTTCAGGCTCTATGTATTATCAGCATAAATCTAAAGCCTAATCGATTTACGTGTGCGCTGCTGTCCGCCTCTAGTAGATATGCAATGGTAAGAGAATGTTTATAATGCACTCTTTTGGATTGAATATGGACTAGCCTTTCAAGCCTTATGCTTACTTTATTAAGACTGATACTTGATAGAGTTGAGTGCCAGTCAGGCCTCGCTCTTTTAGGGTTCCGAACATAATTATGAACAACATAATATTTTGGGCGTAAGAAATATTTCCTTTCCGAGCTAGACATCGCAACAAACCGTGAAAGAAAAACCCAAAAAGTGTTCGTTTGTTTTGGTCACAGCTTACAAACTACATTATGAATCGTTGTTTTTAGTATTAGTTGTTTAAATGCAGTTTATGGTACATAATATACCGAAGTTTCATATTCCTAACTGGTTTAGTTTTTGAGATAGCCCCCGTCACAAAAATGCTCTAAAACTATCAAGTTTGATGTCCCCCCATTTCCTTATATTTTAACCAAAAAATTAAAAAAATATATATTCGTGCTCTACTCAATAAGTTCTAAACAATGATACCCCACAAGCTAGGGTAAGAAAAAATTTTTTTTTTCGGCTCCTTCTTCATGTATGGGACCCGCCCTGAAAAATAATTTAATTCAATTTCTAATTCAATATTTAGTTTTGGGTTAACGTTCTACACTAAATACCAAAATCTTAGGTTTGTAACTCATTTAGTCTACGAGCTAGAGACCTGTGCCCGGCGGACGGACAGACAGACAGACGGACAGACAGCCGAGTGACATTAATAGGGTTCCGTTTTTACCCTTTGGGTACGGAACCCTAAAAACGGGACATTTAATATGTCCCTCACATAAATCTGACTCGTTTTAACTCTGTCTTAAGTTAGTAGGCTATAGATTTCACCACGTCTTTTAAATAATTTCGCTAATTCACGCAACATCACGGTACGCAACACGAAGTAGGTACAATAAAGTTCAAATTATTAAATTATGAAATATTGAAGACACGTTTTCGCCGATGTGAACGTGACCCGTGCCACTCGTGTTTCTCGAAACAGTTGTAAGGTTTCGCGTAATAAAATCTATACTAATAAATAAAATTGAAGTGTCTGTCTGTAATATCGAAATAACTACCTCATATTAAGCTCATATGGTTATTTGAACGATACTATAACCGAATCACACGTTTTAAAAATTTTTGTCTGTCTGTCTGTCTGTCTGTCTGTCTGTCTGTCTGTCTGTTTGAACGGGCTAATCTTTGGAACGGCTGAACCGATTTTGACGGGACTTTCACATACAAGTAGAGAATTAACCAGGGAGTAACATAGGCTACTTTTTAACCGACTTTCAAAAAAGGAGGAGTTGTGTTTTTCTACCTATGTATACCGATATCTCCGAGATTTCTGAACCGATTTGAGTAATTTTTTTTTAATCGATAGAGAAACATTGCGACACTGTCCTACAAAAAATTTGGATTCCAACTCCTCAATCCTGATGCTGCAGGGGATCTGATCCCCAAAACTAATGGGATTTAGGCACTGTCGGTTATTTAAATTTATATTGGGGATACCAATTAAAGACTTTATGGTTGAATGACCTCGAGTAGGTACATGTCCAACTCCTCAACCCTGATGCTGTAAGGAATTGCATTCCGAAATCGTAAGGATCCCACGGAATTTTTCCGTTTTGTGGACGGGTTACTATTTACTACATATAGGCTACTTTTTGTTCTGGAAAATCAAAGTTCCCACGAGATTTTTACAAACCTAAATACACACGGGCGAAGCCGTGGGCATCATCTAGTAAATAATAATATCTTTTTGCGTTCACAATAAATTCTTAAACCCGATGTAGGTTGCAATACGCAATGCATATTGTGCTGAATTCTCGAGCTTCTTCAATGCCATAAAGATTTTTTAAAGCAAGCAATTTGTGACAAATGTGATTCTTTATCATTTTTTGTCAACTGAGCATAAAGAATTTTTTTTGTTTGACCTGCTATTTCAGATTCTGTTGTAATTAGGTCATAAACGCAATTTTTGTAGTTTAATTAGACGGTGTCTTGTGACTTAACAGAAGTACTTATTATACTTTTCGAAAGGTCCCTAGTGGGTCACATTATTTGTGAATGAACATATACCTACTTACCAATACAAAAAAATTAAATTGAAGTGTCTGTCTGTGAATTCGATATAACTGCCTCTTATTGAGCTCATATGATTATTTTAATGATATCAAAGTCTTTCTGTCTTTTCTTTTATGGGTTCATTGCAACAGCTGAATAGATTTTAACGGAACTATCACAGACAGGAGTGGTCTGAGCTCCTTTTTTCGGATTTTTTTTTAATATTAGGGATATTAGGGCGAATACATTTTCACCTTTCACGTTCAAATACCGAACTGATCATAAGTAACCATTTATCCCGGGAAATCAGGATTCCCGAGGTTTTTTTTTAAAAACCTAAATGCACGCAGATGAAGCCGTGTGTGTTAAGCTAGTATATCTAGCAGCTAGTATATAATCCGCCATTTTGTAGCGGCGGCCATCTTGGATCAATTTTCATTAAACATGGCTAACAACACTCTCGACTAATTCACCTTTCAAACAAAAAAAACCACATTCAAATCGGTTCACCCGTTTGTGCGCTACAGGGGAACAGACAGATACACACACACACAGACATGTCAAACTTTTAACACCCCGTCGTTTTTGCGTAAAGATACCACTCTCAATCAAAGCTGGAGGTTCTAATGACCGAAACCACAGTACCGTTAGGTCATTTCTCAGATCACGAATGCGTCAATTTCGTGGGTATCAATTTGAAACTGCCGGTATACAAAGTACAAACTAATAATATAGGTACCTATTTACGCGGTTAGAGCACGAGCCAATTTGTGATTAGAATTTAATGAGCTTAACAGGTCTTATTTGGGGAAATCTTCGCTTTAATTATTTTAATAACAAAGACAGGGTATGTTTTTCACGCGTATCTGGGCATGTACCTAACTACTAAGTAGTTTGTATGTGGGATTCTCTATACCCTCGAAGCATCCTAACGGCTGAATGGATTTTAATCAATGGAGTGTCTATCGATTCGTCTGAACTGTGCATTGTTTATATGTTCGGTTTTGTTTTTCGGTTTAGTTCGCTTTTCACGCAGTCGGAATTTTGCTTGCTACTATCATGGCATAAGTAGAATAAATTTATGCCATGCTCTTAGGCAATAAGCTCAATGTTTTGAAATTATTTCAAAGTTGTTTCAAAGTCAAGTTTTTCCTTCTAAAGTTATTCTATCGTTTATAGTTTTATAGGCTTAGTTTTTACATCACTGTAGATAAAGATGTTAGGTAAGTATAGCTAACTTACAGTTGTGCTGCCATTTGTTTTTAAAATATACGACCATTGTCTTTCGTTTGGTATCTTTATTATAAAATACTTACTTTAAATAGCAAAGTCCTATGATACGATTTAATATCAACTAACTCCAGTTATGTACATTTATCAAGTCGCAGCGGGTCGTATCAGATGGACAGCCGTTTTATCTTCCGTGTATTTTGATACAAAATTTGAAGAAAAAATACTGGTTGATTGGTTTGTTTACAGTCTACGATATTATTCAAAATCGCAACCTGTAAGCAAACCCGGCAAGGTGATCGGGATAGTAAATCAAATTTAATGTTAGTCGTGATATAAAATAAAACGAAGGTTAATTTAAATATTAATTGGGTATATCTATATCTATATCTATTCTATATAATATAATAAGACTGTAACAGATCCAATTCTGTACATTGAAGATATTTTGAAAATTTTTATCGGAGGGCACTCTATAATCGATACTGAAGCCAAAACTGCAATTTTTTTCATTTTTGTCTGTCTGTCTGTCTGTCTGTCTGTCTGTCTGTCTGTCTGTCTGTCTGTCTGTATCTTGGCCGCGCATCACGCCGAAACTACTGAATGGATTCGAATGAAACTTGGTACGATTTGAGTTTATACTCCGAGGTAGGTTATAGGATACTTTTTATCCCGAAATTCAGCACGGTTCCCTTGGGAGAGGGGATGAAAGTTAAAACGTGTATTTAGCTGTAATTCATTAACGCGTTATTCGATTTCACTCATTCTTTTTTTGTTAGAAAGGTAGTACTTTAAGTATTGTCCCGTAAATATTTCAAGGTCATAGGTTTTTTAGTTTAGAAATGACAGGCATTTATTGGGTTCCGATAACTTGGGACCCGGATCTTTGTACGTACGGCTTATTTTAAACTGGCGTGCGTTTAAATTTATGTTTGTCGTTCTGTCTATTTGTTCCAGCTAATCTCCGAAATGGCTGGATCGATTTTAATGGAACTTTCAATGTTATAAGGAGTAACAGGCTACATTTAGTTTAGGTACAAAAAAGGATTATGGGATCCAATCCGATCCTATATAAAACCTATATCCAGGCGGACGAAGTCGCGGGGGTCGGCTAGTATTATAATATATGCAATTATAACAGGGAAATACAAAACCTACTTATTAGTATAATATAATTTAGTGGATTTATGAATTTAGGATTTAAAGAGACATTTGACGATCCTACAATCGCGTGAAATTCTTGGCGCCTATCTCGGATTCTACTCAACTCATTTTTTAAATAATAAGAAAATAAATAAATAAATCTTTATTTAAAGCAACTGGGGCTCATTGTGTTAGTAAATTACAATCTTACAACTAATGTCAGTAGCTTATAACTAAAAAATTATAAATTAACTTACGTTTGCGGCCTCACCAATACTTGAATAGTGTTTTCAAAGCATTTGTGAGTCCATCTTATTCGCAAATACATTCAGGATGCTGTTGGAGCTTGCTCGCCATCTCGTCAGCAGCGTTCATTCGCGAACATGCTTGATGCGGAACATACCCGCGGCAGTTCAAACAGCATCCTGAATCCATTGTTATTAACATTTTGTGCATAATTGATAATTTTGGCTGTATGCACAGATAAGTTCCCTTATCTGAATCCATACCCTGGGATACTTTATATAAAGTCATGTTTATGAGGTTATTTATGCTTTATATCCGTTGGTAACCACTCACCGAAGAAATTATAGATGCAGCAGTTTTGTTTTGTACATATTCCGTAGTTGTACCACCTAACAGCATAGACCTGATTATAACAGTATAATATGGTAATACAAAGTAGAGATTCTGCTGATACACCAGTTACTATGTAACACGTGACGAAGGTTTTAATTAGAAACATGACTTAATTCAAACAAAGCACGAAATTCTTCGGTTACGGAACATGTACTTAAGATGAGTGAATGTGCCAACCTATTAACATACTCGTAACTTTCGATTACGCTACTTATTGTTAATTATGCATGAGAACACCTTTTTGTTGGCTTCCGCGAGATAGGACGATAAGTATTTTTCTCGTGTACCTGCCACAGTTAGTTATTGTGTTGGAACTTGGAATTGCCAAAACAATGCATTGTTCAAAGTGTATCGCAAATATTTTAGTCTATATTTGCCTTGCAATTTATATTTTTACTTTGCTCTACATTTGCTAATAAGAGTTTAATCACTGTATTGTACTTTGATGAACCTTATATTCAAAATCAAATACATTCTTTGCATGTGAATAATCGCAAAGATTATTTGATTAAGCTTGTCATAAAATAATTGCCAAAGTTAAAAATTTATTAAAGTGTTTTAATTTCATGGTGTACCTTCCTACCAACTCTTTTATGTAAAGTTATGAATCTTTACAATGATTTTCGAAGAAATAGTTAAGTAGGTATGTTAAGTGAAAACGAAACCGATACAGGTGAAAAAGCCAACCTTCCAAAAAAGTAACATTAAATACAACTTTTCAATTCAACTTCTTTATGTAACCTTGTATATTTTTCGTTAACGTAAATCGTAGTTATATATCTACCTTGACTGATTCCTACGTAATATTGTGTACGTACCTACTGAAAACGTAGCGACATTTGCGTCATAACACTACCTTTAAGTTTTGTGAAGTTGAGCATTAAACGGTAGATTAAGTTCGGAAAGTTCAACTCTTATGCATCCTTACTCCTTTATGATTCCGTGGATTGTAGGTAGTTGTGCAAATTCCTACTAAGTGTTTACTATAACTGTAAATTAAAAAAAATAACCCCGGCCTGTGGGAAAACCTAACTTTCCACCACCTTCCTGCTCCAAACGTTAGAATCTTGATCACCTACCAAGTACCTACTCGTCGAAACAAATTTAACTATAAAAAACCGCATTCAAATCAGTGTTCTTAAATCGGTGTACCCATTAAGATTCCTATAGTACAAAGTTCTGATAACTTTGAAATGGCCGATCGATTTTGATAAAACATAACTAAGAACCATCGCTAAAAACGTTATTTAAAATAAAAAAAAATCGGTCAAGTGCGAGTTGGGCCTCGCTCTTTCAGGGTTCCGTACATAATTATGAACAATATAATATTTTGGGTCTAAGACATATTTAATTTCCGAGCTAGACATCACAATAAACCGTGAAAGAAAAACCCAAAAAATGTTCGTTTGTTTTGGTCACAGCTTATAAACTGTTTCATGAATCGTTGTTTTCAGTATTTGTTGATTAAATAGAGCATATGGCAGATAATGTACCGAAATATCATATTCCTAACTAGTTTAGTTTTGAGATAGCCCCCGTCACAAAAATGGTCTAAAACTGACAACTTTGATGGCCTCCCATTTCCTTACTTTTTAAACAAAAAATTAAAAATATATTATAATATATTCGTACTCTACTCAATGAGCTCTTAACAATGATACCCCACAAGCTAGGGTAAGAAAAAAAATTTTTTTCCGGCTCGTTTTTCATGTATTTTCAGGGGAGCCCCGCTGAAAAATAATTTAATTCAATTTCTTATTCAATATTTGATTTTGGGTCAACGTTTTACACTAAATACCAAAATTTCAGGTTTGTAACTATAATTTCGTCTGCGAGCTACAGACCTGTGACCGGCGGACAGACGGACAGACAGACAGACAGCCGAGTGACATTAATAGGGCTCCGTTTTTACCCTTTGGGTACGGAACCCTAATAACCTTATTCAAATCGGTTTATCCGTTTAAAAACTACGATGCCACAGACAGATACACAGACACACGTCGCGGTAAAACTGATAAGACCCTTCTTTTTGCGTCGGGGGTTAAAAAGACGTATTCGTAAACGGTGCAGGTGACATTCGAGCCAGACCTCTCCCCGAGGGTTATAGGTACCTACAGCTCACAGCGCATGCGGGAAACGGTGCAACCCTCCGAAAGCAATATGGCGTCGCTCGCCACGAGATAAGCACGCGCCTCGTATTTACATCGCTTTGCGCTGAATTTTTTTTTTTCGACCAGTTCCATACAAAATATTAATCGTCAATAGCATCGCCTTTTGTTTGCTAACATCGCTTCTATGAGTGATTTTTTATTTCCCGCCATTTTTGTACCTTCATCGATTGTGTGTCGCAGTGCTATCATGTGTGCCGATTTCTGAGACTGGACATCAAATAGCGTATTAATCATAGGTCAATGCCGCCGAGTGTTGTTTAGATACGTTGTTTTCGCGCTTTTTAGACAATCATCTATTGTGATCCGATTCGAAGAGTTTAAAAGACAATTAATTATATGCTCCATTGCAATACTGCAATCAAATTAATTAAAACCCAAAAAAACCGATACCACTGCGCGAGTTGTTTGTTGCGTTGCACTCGATTCCGTTGCAATAACTCAAAACCAATTAACAATCTGTGACCATTCCCTTGTGCCTGTAGATCGTTAATTATAAGAGTTGAATCATAAAAAAGAGTTTATGCAAAAAGAGTTTACGTAAAAAAGAGTTCACGCACCGAGTGCGGTACAGCGGTCAAACTGCGTCGCTCGAGGGTTTCGCCCGCAGCCCTGCTGCTGGGTACAAGGCCGGTGTCGGGGCTGGTCGAGCCGGTGAGGAGTCCTGAGGAGCCGGCGTTGGACGTCGCGCAAGACAAAGCCTACTGGGGCAGCGTTGCTACGGCTATGACAAGTAATACTCGTAAGGCCGGGCGCACACTGGCCTACTTTCACTTATAAGGCCAACACTCTCTTAATAGGAACCCCTTTAATACCCCCTTAAAATTTCGACTTTGTTGCGGCCCCTTTTGCAATGAAAAAAAATTATTATTATTATTATTATTTCTTTTGCAATAAATGTCAACAAGCGTTATTTACAAGTATGTATTCCAAATTAGTACTGAAATAAGAAGTTGCGTGTCAGTTATACGGACAGTCGGATTGGCACTATAACGCCTCCTTTTTAACGAAATTCCCTTTCCATTTTGGCACGGAACCCTAAAAGGAAGCTGAAGCTTATCTACGGTAGGTATGAAATGTTAAATGACTACGTTAGCTGCTAAAGTTTAGATGCTCAGCTGATGTAGGGAAGTGATCAATCAGGCGATAGTAGCTAATGGGCGCCCAGCCTATGGTAATGGTTTAGCCTAGGTGAAGTTTCATAGAAGTATTAGTACTTCTATGAAACTTCACCTAGGCTAAACCATGATAAAATGCGCGTTTGACCCGTTTTCCTATAATTAGGTCATCGTAACAACCCTTCTGTCAAAGGGCTGCATGGCTAAGTCATGTATGGGTGGCATTTATTTACGGGCACGTTTTTGAGTTAAATTGAGTTGAAATATCTGACCTAGGACAATGAAGGTCAGTTTTTTAGGTCATACGGTTTGACGAAGATCGCTTCTTTGAATTATTTCTTTCTATAACAATTGAAACTGTTAAATTTCCTATAATAATTATTTTATCGTACATATTTGATTCAATTAATGTTTCCCAATTTTAGTAACAGTAGGTATCTATCGATTGTTTCAATAAATTGAAGCGCATAGCATTTTCCCAAACAACTCTTCATTCTAATTGCTCTTGCTTTCGTGATTTTAATTGGTGTCGTTTTGCATCGTAAAGTTAATTAAAATATTTTGATGCAATCGTGTTTTATAATTTTATTTATTGAAGCTCAATTTAGTTTTGTGCGAACCACGCAAGGTTCGTTAAGGTAGTAAACGAAAGCATCCACAAAAAGGAACGTTTTTATATATCGATAAAGCCGCGCCGCCAAGCGATCTGTGTGCTTAGTCTAAATCGGAGCACTCGAAAACGAACTCGAAAACTATTGATCGATTTCAGAGTACTATGAGCCTCATAGTATCACATCGGTGATACTATGAGTTTATAAAATAAACTGCCTTAAGTACCTCTTCCACGTTAGCCCGCTTCCATCTTAGACTGCATCGTCACTTACTATCAGGTGAGAACGCAGACAAGTTTTATATAACTTATTACGTATGTTATGGGAATTCCTAATTGGTACCTATCGTTTCCCCGTCTAACAACAACAACCCTTACTGAAGGGTGGCCTATCTGCGTCGATGAAAATGAGTCACACTTTATGTAGTTCGATACATTCACAAACATTCAACCCAAGAAGCAAGCACTTATACTTATGTATAGTAGGTTAGCTGTTAATCTCTTTCCTAAACAAGGAAGAAAGAAATAAATGCTAGCCGAAATAAACAATTAACGTAACAGTTTAACTGTGATAAAAATAATTGCCTACATTTGTAGCCGGTCGTGCGACTCACGTTGCTAATGTAAAAGGGCGCTTTATTTCATAAATCTGCAAAGGACGTAAACATCTTTATAATATCTGATTACTTCGACATCAGAGTGCTTAGTCTAAGTTTGAAGCGCTCCAAAACTAACAGTATACTAGAAGTATACTATTGATCGAATCACAAATGACTTCAGAGCAAAATGAACCCAAAGAATCTTATTTTAGGTCCATTTTACTCTGAAGTCATGGTGATTCGATCAATAGTATACTAAAAAGTTTTGGAGCGCTTCAAACTTAGACTAAGCACTCTGTGGTGTTACATGTAAACAAAACAATGTCGTTGGTGAATCTATATCTATATCTATCTTCTATCTATACATATGTATAATAAAATCGCAGACTTGCCGTATCTGTACATTAAAGATTTTTGCAAAATAATAACTGGGGGTTGTTAGGGATAAGTAACAGAACGTAAAAAAGCTATTTTTGAAATTTTTGTCTGTTTATCTGTTTGTCTGTTTGTCTATATGTTTGTGCGCGCATTACGCAAAAACTACTGAATGGATTGAAATGAAACTTGGCATGATTTAAGTTCGTACTACGGAGTAACATATAGGATACTTTTTATCCCGAAATTCATCACGGTTCCGGTTCCCTTGGGAGAGGGGATGAAAGTCAAAATGTGTACTTAACTGTAATTCATTAACGCGTGGTCCGATTTTATTCATTCTTTTTTTGTTAGAAAGGAAATACTTTAAAGATAACTGGCTAATCTCTCAAAGGCTGGATTGATTTTGATGGGACTTTCACTGGCGGATGTTTAGATGACCTACCTAAACATCTACCAGTTTTTGATCTACCTAAACATCCGCCAGTGAACTTTTAACAGTTTTTAGCAAGGTATGAGCTCAAAGGAGCTTAGGAAAGACAAAATGATTCCCACACCCCGACAGAACTCGACGTGAATACACTCAATTCATATAACAATTTTATTACATCTGCATTTTTCCTTTATAAATGGTTTAAGTTTTAACTAGCACATAAACTAATAAAGCAAATTACCGCTGCAGCTGCCGTGAGACTCGGTGGGAATGTCAAAGGTCGCTTTCATTTGCGTCAGCTGGATCTTTCGTTAAGGACCAAAATAGCGTTAACCTTTAAACAACGTCTGACCTTACGCGAGTTGTGCTTATTTCGCAGTAAATAGGTACGCCTGATAAATGATCCGAATGATTGATGGACCGATCCGATAAATGTTGTGCAAAAATGGGTAAAACTCTATTTTTAGAATGTGTCACTCGAGCATTAATATTCACTATGTAAAAAGGTATTTTTTTAAAGATATAATTTTATTAAGATATTTCTTATAAATTTTTTATAAAGTTTTATTGAAATAATGGGGACATGCCTCTCTTTCTCTTTAGCAGTAAGTATTTTGCTAGAATTTACCTTCAAAAAGACCAAGACAAATTCTGCCCGTGACAGCCTCAACTTTATCCATGTATAGGTATGTACCTTAGTATGTACAATTGTACATAGGTCACAAATATCGATACTTACATAAAAATACTTATCTTTGCATTCATCCATTTTGCACATTTAACAATTATACCATTAAACCACGAAGTAAGTCCATGTGCAATCTTATATTATCTTTAAATGCAATAATAACATTATAATCCCCAAAGCATGAACACATGTGATTGTTCATCTCGTTTTCATTTAATATTCCATCTAGAGTTCGTGTTTGCGTTGTATCATTTCACGTGTGTAACTGTTCAGGGAATACGTCTGGCTTTTCATCTAAGTATGAAAGGGCGTGTGGGGATTCGAGCTGTAGGTACAGAGCTGGCGCCTGGCAGCAAGCTGGCAGGCAGACATAATAATTGTGCCAGTTACAAAACTACTGGCAGGCAGACTCATTCTGCCAGTCACAAAACTAGACGCCGAGTAACTAAACTGACATCGGAGCGACGACTTTTAAATTGCTTATCATATCAAACAAGCTATAATTTAAGAAAAATTAAACCGACTACAACATAGCGAAATAAAGAATAACTGAAAAGGGAAAAGTGTCCATATTTTGAAAACTATACTGAACCGATTTTAATGTAACTTGCTCTGTGATCACATACATACCAACATACATATTCAAACGTAACAAACCTATAAATAAATTATCATATTCATATGTGAATATAAAGCGGTAGCAATAAATTTACATTCGAATTTGTTGAACTTTCTTTTTTTTTTGAAGTCGGTTAATAAAACTAGAAGATGTAAACTAAAAGATTTGAATAAGCAGATTTTGAATACTTAGGCTAAACAAGTAAGCATTGATCATAAATCACAGAGTATCAGTATGAAGATCGTCAAAGAGATTTAGGACGGAAAAGCGAAACCTCATACAACAAATTACAGAATTTTCGCCTGTTAACTTCAGCCTGGGTAACTTGAGACCATAAATAATTAATTTGGTAAAGAAAGACATAGGGTAAACTGAAACGAAACCATTGAAGTGAGCATTCAAATTGCTCTTCACCATTTTGCTACTGCAGAATAATTATTGCAGTTTCGAGCGTCAAGTATCGAGCTACATACTATATAATGTAGTTATTATATATATAAAGCTACTTGAAGTCAGGTACTGATCACCTCTCCTGAACAATTTTGTATGGGACTTTTTCACCATAATTTTCATGTGTGTAAAATTCAAAAATATAAGGTCTACAAAATTATAGAGAGAGCTGAACGTGGAAAACTGACTAGGGTGCCCTAAGGGATCTCGAAAACTATCAGTCGGAAAGGTACCGTCCCGAAACAAAAAATGTTCAAAACCTTGGGCCATTGGGTGAACCGGTGAAAAAAATATGGCCACCAAACAAAAAAAAATTTCGTCTCCATACAAAAATTTTGCTAATTTTCAAGAGGCTCTCCAGAACAATTTTGTATGGAACTTTTTTCGCCTCACTATTTATATGCGTAGAACTTATGGGTGTTCCTTCAGGAAAAATATGAAACGTCATGAATGTGGAAAATTTACCAGAGTACCCCAAAGGCTCTCAAAAACTATCAGTCATAGAGACATGGTCCTGAAACTGAAAATGTTCAAAACCTTGGGCCCTTTGGTGAACCAGTAAAAAAAAGATAGGCACCGAACAAAAAAAATTTTCGCGTCCATACAATTTTTTTTTTAAATTTTCAAGAGGCTCTCCAGAACATTTTTGTATAGAACTTTTTTTACCTCACTAAGCGCATGCATAGAGCTCATGAATGTCCTTTCAGGAAAAATACGAAACGTTATGAATGTGGAATATTTACCAGGGTACCTCATGGGTCCTCCAAAACTACCAATCATACAGACATAGTCCCAAACAAATGTTATTAAAGACCTTAGGCCATTGGGTGAACCGGTAAAAAAAAGATGGCCGCCGAACAAAAAAAAATTTTCTCCATACAAATTTTTTGGGTTCTTTTCAAGAGGCTCTCCAGAACAATTTTGTATGGAACTTTTTCCCTTCACTATTTATGTGTGTAGAACTTATGGGTCTTCCTTCAGGAAAATTATGAAACGTCATGAATGTGGAAAATTTACCAGAGTACCTCATGGGTCCTCCAAAACTACCAGTCATACAGACATTGTCCCAAACAAATGTTATTAAAAACCTTGGGCCATTGGGTGAACCGGTAAAAAAAAGATGGCCGCCGAACAAAAAAAATTCTCTCCATACAAATTTTTTGGGTTCTTTTCAAGAGGCTCTCTTAGACATTTTTGTATGAAAAATTTTCCATCTACTACACTTATAAATAGAACTTAAAGATTTTTTTTCACAAAAATCACAAAACGTAGTGAATGTGGAAAAATTACCAGAGTACCCTAACGGCCCTCAAAAACTATCAATCATAGAGGCATGGTCCTGAAACTAAAAATGTTCAAGACTTTAGGCCCTTTGGTGAGCCAGTAAAAAAAAGATAGCTACGGAACAAAAAAATTCGTGTCCATACAAAATTTCTTTTTAATTTTCAAGTGGCTCTCCAGAGCATTTTTGTATAGATCCTTTTTTTCATTAAACGCATGCATAGAACTGATTAGTGTCCTTTCAGAAAAGATACGAAACGTGACACCAATATTTCTTTTTATCTTTCAAGAGACTCTCCAGAATATTCTGGTATATTTGGTATGGCCATTTCATTATTTTACAATAATTACTATGCATGGCCCATTTCTTTATTTTACAAATATTGAAGAGACTACAAGGCACGCGAGCTGCTTGCAGCTCGCGCACCGAGCGCAACACTAGTATTATAATATAGTTAATATAATATAGTTTATCGTTTGCTCAAAGGTAAATGACAGCGGGCCAATAGGGAACTCGCAGGTTTGCAAACTGCACTGCAGTTAAATTAGTCTTATCTACCTATACAAATAAATTAAATCGAAGTGCCCGTATGTAAGTAATTTCGAAATACCTTGCCTCTTGTTAAGATCATATTCTTCAAGCACACGTATTCAAAATTTGCGTCTGTCTATTTGTCCGGGGTAATCTGCGGAACGACAAATTTTCATAGGCAGGTAGAAGATTGTCTAAGGAGTTACAGTTACTTTTTATGCTAGAAATGTTAAGGATTTTTGCTTTAAAAAAATGTTGTACCTATATAGGGACAACATATACTTAGTTTAATAATACATTTTCATGGCCTGACCGCTGAATCGATTTTGAAGAAACTTAGCACAGAAATAGCTTGCGTCCCATAGATGGATATGGGCTACTTTTCAACACGGGAAATTAAAGAATTCCCACGGGATTAAAAAATTAATTCCACGCGGATGATGCCGCGGGTATCCAGCTAGTAATATTAAATAGGTAGGGGAGAGTCCGGCAGTACCGCCACCCTAAGGTTTATTTGGTATAAAATTAAAATCTCCAAAGTAATATGTTATATATTTGCTGATTTATGTAAAATAACTCATAATGTATAAATAAAAATAATGTAACATCAATATATTTGGAAAGAATCAAATTTATTAATAAAATCTAAAGACACTAAAAATTAATAGTAAAAAAATTGTCCTCCAGTACGGGCCAGAAACAAATACCATTTATACTAGGCAATAATCACATATTTTATTGGTTTAATAGTTCCAAAATGTTTGCGTAAGCCTTTTGCACCCAAATCTTGCAGTTTCTACACTGAATCCAATCCTCTTTATGAGATTCGAGGCACAGAGGGCATATTGTTTCTTCCTAAATCTTTCTTTGAAAAAGGAGCTAGTTTTCATTCTTTTTCCTGTCTTTTTTGTCGGTATCGTTGCCTGATAGCAAAACATCCTTGCCTTTTTTGTTAACTTCTTTATCTTTAACCGTGAAAAGTTTACTAAAAGTTTGCTTATGGGCATTAGCCTATTGTCTAAATCCTTAATATGTTCTGCCAACACTTTTTCGTGTTCAGGCGAGAATGTGTCGTGGAAACGACCCATAGCAGGCTTAAAGCTTTATTATTTTTCTCTTTATAATTTTCAATAGCTTTAATTCTACATTTAAAGTCATTCTTGGTACTTTGAATCTCAGCCTGACGCGCATTCATTTCTGTGCCTACTTAAAACTTTTCCACGGCTCTATGCATTATGGCAGGTTCCCAGGTGCGCTTCTTTGTCTTCCTTTCACGTCCACTGTCATCATCTAACATATTTATGTACCTATAAAGAAATTAAACCATTTAAAATAAACTCAACCAGTGGCCAATACTGACGGACAATTTCGTGGCCCGTACTGGAGGAAGCGAAATAAAATTTCGAGATCGCTCAATTATAAAATGTTACGTATAAAGCATCAATTAAAACATTATTATTGTAGCTATATAAATAATAAATACATACCACGATTAACTATTGTCGATATATTCCAATAATATTCAATTATCACCCCCGGTACAATACTTGTGTAACGAATGTCACCGCGCGCAACGCAATTCTTTGCACTGACAGTTAGTCGGTAGCTGACAGGTCGCCCCCGTTTTGGGCATAGACTTGTCAAAGTGAACTACTTAAATGGAGCTAATGGTGTCAGCGTTAGCTGTTATATAATTTTAGAAATAGCAACTGGCCGGTACTGGATGCCGGCCCGTACTGCCGGACTCTCCCTTACCTATCTACCAAGGTTTTCGCACACCAATCGCTGTTTTAATGGGCTTGCGTGACTATCTATGGTGAATGGCCATTCGAGTAGAACGGGACTTGCTTGTTGAAGAAATATTTGTATTATTATAACTTGTTCAGGTTAGTTACCTACGTTGGAAGTTGTAAAAACACTACGTTTGCAAAATATAGGTACGAAACTATCGTGCAACCTAGATCTAGGTAATCTCTGTGTGTGTTGTGCGAAACAAAATCGTAACCCGCGTTGGTATGTGTATACGCTTGTAACTCCTCAATTTGTGGAATTTTATGCGGTCTTCGCAATAAGGGACCTTTCAGATAGACCGGCGCGGAGAGCAGAGCAAATTTTAATCGCATTTAAAATAGAATCTTAAGACACTGAAATAAGCTTTATTTTTACATTTTATCTCTTTTATGATAAGAGGATGCTCGAGGATGCTCCCAATACGCTCGGTGTGAAATATTAAGAGCAGCCGCTCGGCTGCTCGTAGAGCCGGTCGGCTGCTCCATGCTCGTGCTCTTTCGCGCTCGAGCATCCGACCGGCTCCGTTCGCGTGCTCTTTCATGCTCGCGCAGCCGACCGTAGGCCGAATTGCTTGCCATCCGGCCCAAGAGCGTACGCTCGGCTCCGAATGCATCCGCGTGTCCGTTCACACAGACCGGCGCGGAGAGCAGAGCAAATTTGATCGGCCGGTCTGTGTGAAAAAAAAAATGCTCTCCGACGCTCTCCGCGCCGGTCTATCTGAACGGTCCCTTAGTAAAAACATTTTACGAGAAAGAAGGTTTCACATTAAAAATACTTTGCAAAAAGTAATTGTACAAATTTTACAAAAGTAGAACTACTTTTTGTATTGAAATTTAAGCATCAAAGAAAGAAAAGAAAGACTTAAAACAATAAATTATAAGGTATCATCTTATAGCTTTAAAATCTTGAAATATTAATAAACAGGTATCATGAGCTAGATAGCATTAAATATATAAGTATTGTGTATTGTAAAAAGTAGTGTAAGGAGTGAGCGCGCGTACAAAAAATTTAGAAAACTCCGTCCGCTTTAGGTATGCTACAAAATTAACTACCCGTATCCAACTATCACTCGTAAAGATGATGAATGATGATGATCATAATTATGACAAACTAAACTATAAAATTATTACTGAACTCTGAGATACTTTGCTTTTTACTGCACTCCCTAAAATAACTATAGCTGTATACTATAGCTGTAACTGATCCATAAGCAGTAAATACTCGACGTACAATCTGTGCGTACAAGCTTTACATGCTTCGAAAATGCTTTATTTTCGACTTTACATATTCGAATAAGTATATAAATTGGAAATAAAACTTAAAAACTTCGAGTACAACATAAATGCGTTTTGAGATCTATCATAAAAAAACAGTAGGCATTCGTATTTATCAATGTCGGTAGAGGAAGCAATAGTAAGGAATTAATTACACATGAAATTAGCAAAACGACAATGCCATTCCGCAGAAACAGAATCCAATAGGAATTGCATTGTTTCTATTACTTTTCTGCATTAGGAAAATGTTAAGTAAAACAAAAACGGAACATGTCAACACTCTGTTACTGGCCATTGTTCGCCGCACTCTTACAGATTGCTTGTTTCACTTCGCGCTCTTTTGCTGTGAATATTATATTCATTTGTGATAGTTTTTAAATATTTTATATATTTTACAGTGCGAAAAGGCAACGCGGGTTTTACAACAATCATATCCAACTTTATTTTATCAGTATCAACATGTGTATAACGTACTAAGCGGTGATAACCTAATGGTTAGATAAGTCTTCGGCCTCTCTTTCGGGGGGAGTTCGATCCCCGGCACACCTCTACTTTTCGGAATGATGTGACATCACTTGCTTTAACGGTGTAGGAAAATATCGCGAGGAAACCTGCATCCCCCATAATGTTCTCAAAAGCGTATGAAGTCTACCAATCCGCACTTGCCAGCAGGGTGCCTTGCCTAAACCCTTCTCATTCTAAGAGGAGACCTGTGACGTATAGAGGGCCGGTAATAACTTGAAAATGATGATATTATGAAGGTACAACTTTCGTACAAGATTTTTGCATTGTTTCTTAATTTATAGCAAGTACCTATGTTCCAGCTCTTACTGTAATTTTTACATAGTTTCAATATAGCAAGTATGTTCCAGCTCTGACTGTGACGTTTGCATTGTTTCAGCGACGAGCGGGTCGGGCAGCGGTCCGGGCGGAGGGGATACGCACACGCATTCGCACACGCACCCGCGCGCGCACGCGCGGCGCGGTGACGTCACGCCGCGCGCGCCGCCGCAGAGACGCCTCATCAAAGTCGACTTTAACAAACTTGAGGTAGCTATCTTTATTATACGTATCTACCCTCAAACCAGTAAAGAAGATAAGACAGAACAATCAAACATAACTGTTTCAATGTGTGTGTGCTCTTTGAAGTTTGAACTAATATATTGTGTTGAGCTTTGTTTGTGTGTGAGTGCGTATATTTATTTGACTGAACATGGTAGAAGCACGGCTGTCGACTTCAGGTATGCTATCGAGTGAAAAAGGAAAAATTTCAGAGTTCATAAATTATAAATATTATAATGGATGATATCTAAGTACGTACCAAGCTAACCAAGCGTTAGAAAAACAATTTTACTTTAGTAGTCGAATGTCTGAATTTAATCTTGTCTTAAAAACAGGTTGGCAACCCTAATCTTAACCTCAATTCTAATAAACATATATCAGGAGTCAGCAATTAAATGCATTCCTTCGTAAACATAACGTTCATTTTCCACAGTAATTGACAGCGATTTCGAATAGTTTAACAATAATAATTGCTACCTGGATGCGGCTGTTAGTGATTTAACACATCAGTGTTGGTAAATAAACTTAATTGCTTGATATTCATGCAAGATTATCGAATAAAATTATGGTTCCGTACGATTTGGCCGTTTAACAACCTTTTCTTTGTTGGAGATTTCTCTATTGAAGGTTTTCTTTGTTTTTTTTTAACTATGCCAGTGTTCATACAGTCATGTTTTAAAATTCATGCCTATTTAATTTATTTTGATAGTAAATTATCTTTAACCACAGAATACTTAGTACCTTAATGATAGACAGGCTCGATCCCTATACACACATTATAAGAAAAAGCGTTGAGTGCCTAATCTTTATATTCACCTACAATAAAGCCCCTCTCCTTACCACTCTTCCTATCGCATACCAGGGTATCTCTTCTGACATAACAAACTTCAGTTAACTAAATTATTTTTGACTCTATACTTTATTATAGAATCGCTCCATTCAAATAACCGTTATTTATAACGATCGATATTTTTAATTCGTCAAATTGTAAATTATAGTTCAATTTATTAGATAGATATTAGGAGTCCATAGGCCTTTAGAGTCATCACCACAAAAAGCGTATGGACCGCTTCGGAGTCGATGACTTGTCAGTGGGCACTCTTGCGTGTAATAGGCAGATAATTTGAAGCATTCGTTTTATCAAAATTATCGTTCTGATTTTATAATGAATACTGTTAAGAAATAGGCAGTCTATTTCGGTTGGTAAAGTCCAATGAAAAGTACCTAATTACTATATGATTGGTCCAGCAAATCGTTGCGTTTTTATTCACGCCACTTCTAATTTGAAGTGATAAATCAATATCAAGTGATTTAATTATAGCTATCTAAGTGTGATTATATTACATAGATTTTCTATATATTACCTATCTAATGCAGTATATAGAGTTCTCTTATGTATGTACTTAGAGCTAGTTGAAAGTATAAGAGTATCCATATTTAAAGAGCAACAGGATTACTTTAGCTAGAGTATATTCTGTCGGATAATATTCTGTAGTCTATTTGAGTTTATATAAATTCATAACAAGCTGCGGCTGAAGTGTATGACGTCAAAAACTTATGACGTTATTCCTGGGGATAATTTAGCTTCTGCCTGTTGCCTTTAACAAAAAAAATATAGGCTTTAACCTAATTTAAATATTCTACTAATTGGCTTTTTAATTAGAATACAAAGACGTGCTTCAAAATTTGAATAAAATATGTCCATCTAACAATAAACAACATTCAATTGCTCTATACTGTCGAAGACAAAAGCATTTCGAGGGCTTGATAAAACTAGAGTTCGATCGGTTTAAATAGGTCTGGAAATTCAAAAGGCATTTTACCGATATCCTATTTCTATGGGAGTGGAAATCCGTTCTGCGTTTTGTTCCACAAAATTCTGAAGAATTCTTTTCTATTTCGAAAGCAAGTGAAATCGGTGCAGTTTGAAAAAATCTTTATGTAATTTGTGTTTAACGGGCATTTATGACAAAAAAAAATACCTGCATAATTGATTTATTTAAATGGCTCAGATCTATATCTTGAAAGCAGGGAGGGAGCTCTGCGATTTTCATAAAATTTTATCTCTATCATCAATGTTTGTGACAAAAGCACTCGCAGACCATAAAACCATAGTTTAATCCATGCAGTTACCAGCTTGGGTCAACAATTAATTATTTATTATTGCTTTATAATCAAAGCATTCGTTAAATAAAAACCCACGTAACTAAACCGCGCCACCCACTATCCATCTGTAAAGTCGACCTTTAACAAATATCCTGTAGAAAGTGAACACTTGCACTTGAACAAACTTATTAATTGCAAGGCTTTGGTGACCTACTCTTTTAATTGCCAAAGAAAAATGTTTCTTATTTTTATACTAGGAAATTGAGATTTTTTCATCATTTGGTATTACATAATTGATTTAGGTAGGTTTAAAAATGAGAAAATCTAATTTTTATTAGTAATAATTTTTTCTACCTCTAAATCAAATAAAATCAGCCAAGTGCGAGTCGAGCTTAAATCTTTTAGGGTTCCCGAGGGCCAACTAAAAAAAATCGTTTGTTTATGTCACAGCTCACAAACTATATTATATTATGAATCAGCAGAGTTATGAAGACTCCGGTTTGCCCTTTGGGTACGGAACATCGAAAAGAGATCGTTTTCAAAGTCAAATAATTGCCCTGTGTAATGTGTTTAAGATTATTATTTATAGGGCAAATAAAAGCAAAAAATGTACACCGTCAAAGTAAAAACAGTAGTATCTTTTACAAGTTTAAACAGTAGCATTGATGATAGATACATTTGATAAAGTAACGTCAACTTGTTAAAGTCACTATACCAGAAACATGGACCTGTTAAGTTGTTAGCACTTTTTATCTAACAAAATCTAGTGGGACAACACAAGGTTATAACATTCGGATTTTGACTCAAATTCACGAGTCAATATTTGGCAAGTCGATATATAGACATTGTTTAAGAGAATATTATTTGTAGCTATTAATGCTCATGTATGATTTTGTAAATTAATTATTATTTATTTGTTATAAAGAGCAGCGTCCGGTTTTAATTCACGTTTTATTTATCGTCTTCTCGTATCTTTCTCTTATCCTTTGGGATCTTCCTTATTTTTTTGATGTGAAGGTCACCTTTACTTAATCTCTTGGTTAAATGCTTTTATCACTTCGAGCTGGGCAGTGCGTATTTACAATCGTCGAAATATGTATGGACGATATATTTTTCTTTATGTTCAACCCACCTACGCCTATAAATCGGTTTGCACTGTAACATATTTATCTACTATAGGAATAGTAGGTAGGAACCTAGTAGCTACAAGCAGCGAAAGATCTGATTTTAACATAAAATAAATAAAACCTCTTTCTACTGAAAAGTATATTCGGAATTTTTACTCACTATTATTCTGACCCATATCTAAATGTTACTTCGCTATATGTTTTACGGTCTGTAGCAAAAAGTACGGCAAGGTATTCAGGGCACAGGTTATTAACCGCGTTGAAGCCTGAACGGTTATGTTTTTCTAAGCCGTTTGCACGGAAGTCTTCATGTTTACCATCAACACGAATCAGTGGGGTTTTACAACTCTTCCCTTTGCAGAATTTTCATTGAATAGGTACACGAACTTGTGAATTTGTAATAAATGTCCAAACAATCTTAGAATATAGAGCCACTATTTTGTTTTTAATCGTATGACGTTTAATACCTAGATCCATTATTAAAGATATTTTTTTTTATTTTTCTACTGTTTTACTTACTTATCTTTAACTTACAGGTACACGAAATTTAGCTACAAACTATACCAAAGTACCTACTGTATGTAGCTAAACGTTTTCTTGTTGAAGACATTGTACAAGTATTTACAGTAAAGTCACAGAAACATTCAAAAGAAACGAAATACCTACTTACAACTGAGTAAGGTTAAAGATTTTAGTAAGATAAAAGAGTAAGATTTAGTTTCAAAAAAATGCGTTTGAAAATCTAAATATCACTGCGGATATTCCACATTATTTAGATTTAAAGCCCCAGTTGGCTAGATCTGAGCACTGATCGCTTCTCTAGAGATATTTTGTCCATAAACTCTTACCTATGTGTGTCCTTTTACAACTTTAAAGTTGATGAGAACATTTATATTACAAGCACAGGTCAAGAAAGCCGAAGGCAGAGCAAAATTTAACTAATTTACATCACGTAAGTAGGTACTTGTATGCATTTGTAATAAAGTATTCGAAACATTGTCTCAAATAAGGACAATTGGCTTTCTAAGCCTGGTTTTACGAACATATTTTGTTTGTAAATAAAACAATCAATATCTCTACAACGCAATTATGTAATGGCCGAGCAATTACTCCTATTCATCATTGATGACGCAATGATATTTTTTCTATCAATACAATATTATTGTATTGATAGACAAGTGTAAATTGAAAATTTAAAAAACCCCCGACATTCGCCATTTAGTGGCGGCGGCCATCTTGAATTTGCAATAGTGCTATTCTACTAGTCAAGCCCTTTCATTTGATACCCATATCAAGGGAGTTGTGAAAAAATATATCATCCGCCATTTTGTAGCGGCGGCCATCTTGGACCGATTTTCATCAAACATAGCTAAGAACACTCTCGACTAATTCACCTTTCAAACAAAAAAAAACCGCATTCAAATCGGTCCACCCGTTTGAGCGCCACAGGGGAACAGACACACACACACACACACACACACACACACACACACACACACACACACACACACACACACACACACACACACACACACACACACACACACACACACAGACACGTCAAACTTATAACACCCCGTCGTTTTTGCGTCGGGGGTTAAAAAATGAATCCGCATAAAGAAATTTAATTGTTTTATAGTCTGGACGAATAATAAGATAGAACAAGATAACATCAAGATCCTAGAATGAATGAATGATAGATAAACGTGATTTTGAATAAATGCTTAGCCTCGTTTCATCTTTAATCTACTTCCGATCTATAACAATTTGTTAGTCAACAGGTTTGGCTTTTAAGTAATAAATCCTGCGAGACTAAAATTGGCGGACGTTTGTCTATTATTTGTATTTTGTCTGGTATTTTAATTAGGAAAAAGCGTATCATTCTATATAGCCTAAATATATTCTATATAGCCTAATAGCTCATATAGCCTAAAATTGAAAATTACTTATTAAAAGCGTAGGAAATGTTTACTCTAGCTTTATTGACAGTTTATTGCTTAGCTATTAAATTATTATTATTCTTGGCTTCAATGTTATATAATTAAATTAGGTCGTTAACCTACATCAAACTTGTTATGCAATAATATACAAGGATTAGAAAGTGGTTTGCTTTTAAAATAGATCGTAAACACGTACTCGTATTAGTGAACATGGTATGAAGCTTATAGATAAAGAGGTAGGTAACAGGTTTTTGAGTTTGTATTCTATAGCTTGATAAGTTGATACTTATAAGCATAGAGCCGTTTTCAAATGATGTGTCTAAATAAGGCACTGGACTCTGGAGGTATCTAGTGGATTCGCACTTCTGATGGGTTTACTTTCTTATGATAAAAATACTTCGTCGTCGTCGTCTCAAACGATGGACAATGGACATCCACTGCTGGACATGAAGTTCCACGGCTAGTGGCTCCCTGGTCGTTTGTGTTCCTAGTGGATGGATTACCAAAACTGGACTTTCCGGTGCGAGCTGGTCACTCCAGCACTTTATGTCCTCAACGTCTATTTTTATCAATTCCTCGTCTTCCTGGTTCGTTCAGGATTCCGACTTGTCCGTAAGACAAAGTTATCTACTCGTAGACAAGGTTTGGCGGCGAGATTGGTTTGTTCTACTCCAAAAGGATGTACATTTATGTAATTCTATTGTCTTTTCGCTAGGTTAGTCTATGTAATACAGCAGATTTAACCTTATTGCCTTACTGAATTTAAAAATCTACTTACTTACATTAAGTTATTTATAGTTGACATAGCATTTTGCCCAGTTTTGAATAAAAGTTCAGATCTTTTACATTCGTTCTATCTATTATTTCCCTACTCAGACTGTATTCGACATAACTTTTGCATTTGATCTCTATGAAACCTAGTTTTTCATACGCTTTCGTAACTTTCCGTACTATCCCAGATTTTGTGAACATCAATTTTAATCTCCTGACACATTTTCGTTGAATGAGGGTTCGCTTTTCCGTCCTAAATCTCTTTACTCTTGCCTTTAGCTGTTTGCGATCTGTATACTGATGCTCTGTGATCTGTGAATAATGCTTACTTGTTTAGCCTAAGTACTTGTTCAAATCTTTTAGATTTCATCTTTTACTTTTATTAAATTTTATATTAAATATAAATTAAATATGTAAAAAACTTTGTTTGTCATTACTTCATGATACTATGCACTCTTAAAGAGGCCAAGTATTAACTTTATTATCACATGAGTTCGCTTTTCCGTCCTAAATCTCTTTACTCTTGCCTTTAGCTGTTTGCGATCTGTATACTGATGCTCTGTGATCTGTGAATAATGCTTACTTGTTTAGCCTAAGTACTTGTTCAAATCTTTTAGATTTCATCTTTTACTTTTATTAAATTTTATATTAAATATAAATTAAATATGTAAAAAACTTTGTTTGTCATTACTTCATGATACTATGCACTCTTAAAGAGGCCAAGTATTAACTTTATTATCACATGATGACTTTGCAATTGTTCAATATAATTTCCACTTGGACGATTATTCTGTTCTACTTTCTTTGTTAGGTTGCGTGGTACTTAGAATAGGTATGTTTTATGTGTATCTATAGAATGTGTATATCTATGAATGTGTATCTATAGAACGTAGATAGAGCTAATTAAGGTTACGAATCGCAATATAACAGTAATGGATTTATTATTATTCTTTTGTTTTTGAAATGAGCGACATCTATTACACAAAATATTACGAAAATAATGAATTCCCGACTTAAATTACTTATACAAGTAAAAGTTAAATTACTTTCAAATTATGCAATTTTTTTCCATTGATAAAAACTGACACGTGAGAATAAGTTAAAATTATAATATTAAAAACGCGGAAGTGACAGGAACGGATGTTTGAAATGAAATATAAGAATAATATTAGAAAGATTAGAAACGTTATGATGTGAATAATTATAAAATGGCGACAAATGTCAAGATTACCGGTTCTAATTGATTGACTTTGCTCACTCGTGATACCTAATTCGTTTACTACGGAGATGCCTCTCCCTAGTTCCGTAATTATTTTCAATCAACATAGCGGCAAAACTTCACTAATCTGTGGATAGCCTTTTATTGATCGAATATTATAGCGGTTCAAGACACTATTATTCAGTATTCAACAGTTTGCTCGTAAATTGATTTGCATAACGATTTGAAATTAATGACTATCATAAACAATTAAAAGAGTTTGATTTCGATTTTATATCCCGGTTTTTTACATTCCACAAAAATAGTGGTAGGTAATTTATTTCTCTTTATATTTTTTGTAAAATAAATATAAACAAACAAATGAATAAAAAACATGACTCTACACACAGTCTACATTACTAGGTTCGCTCGTTTATTGAATGTAGAAAAAGGTGGGCGATTTCGGAAGTCGGATAGTGACTTCCGATTATTAAGGTTAGGCAGGCTGCGGCAGGTACAAACACATCAAATTGGATAACAAAACGTCGATATTAAATATTAATGAAGTTATTGAGATTCCTATGAGAGAGGAGGCCTATGCCCAGCAGTGGTACGTTGAAAAAGGCTGTAGTTGTGGACTGTGGTGGTAGTGGTGAAGTTATTGAATGATTTTGTTTGTCTCTAGGATGACGATGACGATGATGACGAGACGGAGCCCTGCGTCAGCCCCGAGACCCTCGCGCCGCAGCCCTTCCCGAGGCACACGGCGCCGCAACCCACCCCACCGAAACCTTGGAAGCGAACCGGTAAGCCAAAATCACAATATCTAGTCCTGGGTGTTTATTGAGACATCTCACAGTCGTCAACGGATAGACGTCCACACCTGGACATAGGGGTCTTGGAGGGGCGTCCACACACAGCCGTATAGTGCCACTTGTATGCCCGCGACTTGTTTGATGTAGTCTGTCTATCTAGTGGAGGATCTGTTCCACTCTGCTCCAGCACCTTCTGAAGCCAAAATCTACCGTGACTCCCCTAATATCCCTGCAAATATTGCGCTGTCCGATGCGAGGTCGACACTGCAGCACTTTGTGAACCCAACGTCTCTACAGTTTCTTTGCACTAAGTGCTCCTCTTCCTGCCACTTAAGCTTTACTAGTTCTTCTACGGATCTCCTTAGGTATTTCCGATTTGATGACATATATAAATTCTGACCACAGCTCTCTCAACCGCCCGTTGAGTGACTCGCTTAGTAAGACATCTTCTTGATACGAATTGCTAAAACAGAATCTTCTCGAGATAAAGGTGATGACGTTGGAATCCTTTACCTACACTATTAAGCCTGAAGCATATACACAAAGCTTGAAGAAATATTTGATAGAAATAAGGCGTTTGGCTTCATACACAATTAACACTGAGTTGGCCTCGCTTATTACAAATTATATAACTACTGAAAAATTAACATACAACGATTGCGAAACGGTAATGTAGAAACGCTTGTATTTTCAGCAAGTAAGTATATATTTACTCATCTGTTATTCCTTAGTAATTGACTTAAATGGTACTTCCAGACGCACCGTGCTTGGCGCGTTGCTTGCACGTGCGACCTTTTAAGTCAGCCAAGGAAAATAGATCTACAAAATTCTACATAGCCCTACATGTTTGGATCCCGAAATTTACATTGGTCTACTCAAAATAGCAAATACGATTGTAATTAAAAATGTATGAAAGTAGGCTAAAATTGCACTTTCTCCCTAAAGGTGCGTCCAGACTTGAACATTTCACCGAACCGAACAGCGAACATTTCGGCGAACTTGTTACGCTCAATGTGGACGGCGCGCTTGGAGCGCTTGAGATGGGTTACTGCGTAACAGTTCGGCGAAAGTTTCGCCGAACTGTTACGCAGTTTCCAAGCGCGCCGTCCACATTGAGCGTAACAAGTTCGCCGAAATGTTCGCTGTTCGGTTCGGTGAAATGTTCAAGTCTGGACGCACACCAAACTTGGAACAGTCGCCGCGGAGACGCCGCGATCTTTTAATTCAGCCAAGGAAAATAGATCATACACATGACTCTACAAAAGTCTACATAGCCCTACATGTTTGGACCCCGAAATTTACATTGGTCTACTCAATATAGCAAATACGATTATAATTGAAAATGTATGGAAGTAGGCTAAAATTGCACTTTCTCCCTAACGCACACGAAACTTGGAACAGTCGCCGCGGAGACGCCGCGTGCTCTGCCGCGGGCGCGCATCTCCCACGACGAGTACCACCAGTTCTGCGACGAGACCCTGGAATGTATGACACGCATTGTTGTATGACGTCACGCTTCCCGAAGAGCAGTCGCTTCCAAGCGCGCACCATACAAACGAAGTTTGTCTCTATAGAAGCCACTCTCTGTGTCTATAGTATATCAGAGAAAAATATGTAGTTTTAAAATTGCACGAGCTCGAAGATTTACTTAAAAATGTCTGAGCTCTTTTCGATTTTTACGGAACTCTGACAAAGTCAAATCCAGGTAAGTATATTAATTTCTAAAGTGTGTCTACCAAATTTCATTGAGTGCGATTAAATTCAAACAAGAATCTTTCGTTTGTGTGTGGCGCGCTCGAGATAAACTCTTCTTTTATATGTGCTATATCACCTTTATTTGCAGCCGATTTACCGCTTACATTCATTTATAGGTTCAATGTTTAGATCATTAACAGATAGGTATGTTCTAACGAATAGTGAATAGAAATTCGCTTAGATAATAATCATTTAATCAAAAACCGGTCAAGTGCGTGGCGGGCCACGCGCAGTGTAGGGTTCCGTAGTCACAATCCTCGAAAAACAGATATAACTCCTTAACCTGTGAACCCTACTTAGCCGTGATAGTTTTCCTTTAAAATTGATTATATACCCTACTGCTGTGAATTTTTTCAAGTTCCTATATACTGCCATTTGGCTGATAGAGGGGGGGGACACTTGACTCTAATAAAAATTTGCACTTTAAAACATCATATTTTACAAACGGATCTAGAAATCGAAAAATGATGTTCCCACACCCACAGTATTTTTAAAAGACCTATTCAACGATACCCCACACTATGGGGTAGACGAGAAAAAAAATATTCATCCCCACTTTACATGTAGGGGAGCTACCCTAAAAAAAAATATTTATCAAAATTTTATTTCACCACTTTGTCGGCGTGATTAATATTTATACTCATGCCAAATTACGGATTTCTAGCACTAATAGTCTCTGAGATTAACCGAGGACGGACGGACAGACGGACAGACGGACAGACGGACAGACGGACAGACGGACAGACGGACGGACATGGCGAAACTATAAGGGTTCCTTGTTTACTACGGAACCCTAAAAATTGACATCAACCCAAGAAAGAAGATAAAAAAAAGAAGATATAAAAAGAAGAAGGCAAATTAAACGAATCGTTAGAAAATAAAATATTGCAAACGCATTGGTAAGACATACCTAAGTAAGGCCAGAGACAAAATGTAGAGGCAAAACACGCGGAATCTTGCGCCATTGTTGTATTATAAATCTTAGGAGAGCGCCTGGGAGAGTATCTGGGCGGACAAGCGCGGAGTCCGCGCGTATTTTCCCACGCGTCCGCGAAATTCCGGAATTCCGCATTTTTGGCAACTAGAACGCAGCGCAACCGTCGTAACTGTACTACCGTCGATCGGTAGATTTGTCCTTAAAAAATCCTGAAACTTAGTTTCAGGATTTTTTCATATATTATTATATGTTAGGTATAATATTTTAGCAAATATGTGTATGAACTTTTTAATTATATGAATTTAGCTGGATGGTCTAGTTTACAAATGTATTCACTAAGCAGCAATTAAGGTGTTTTTCGCAACTCTGCACTATAAGTACGCGAGTGCAATGTGACGCACGTCTTTTTAACCCCCGACGCAAAAACGACGGGGTGTTATAAGTTTGACGTGTCTGTGTGTGTGTGTGTGTGTGTGTGTGTGTGTGTGTGTGTGTGTGTGTCTGTCTGTTCCCCTGTGGCGCTCAAACGGGTGGACCGATTTGAATGCGGTTTTTTTTGTTTGAAAGGTGATTTAGTCGAGAGTGTTGTTAGCTATGTTTCATGAAAATCGGTCCAAGATGGCCGCCGCTACAAAATGGCGGATTACATATTTTTTCACAACTCCCTTAATATGGGTATCAAATGAAAGGGCTTGACTAGTAGAGTAGCACTATTACAAATCCAAGATGGCCGCGCCACAAAATGGCGAATGTCGGGGGTTTTTTAAATTTTCAATTTACACTTGTTTTCACATTAACACAAAAGTTGCAAGGCATTTGTTGCCCAGTGAATATTATACTTACATGTCTTAAGCAGAACATATACTATTTTAGAAAGTAGACTCTCGCTTTTAAACAATTTAAGTTTTTGAGAATAATATGCTTCAAAGTTTTCACGTCATTAACGTCTGTTGTTAAAAAGTTGGATATCTCTGAATGTACATAAATAAAATTCTTTCTTAATTGTTTATTGCACATTTTATATTTTGTTTTACAACAAGGTCATATAAACTGTGCCACTTAAAGTCAAGGCGTCAGGCGGTTAGCCTATAACAACTGTGTGGACTGTGGTCACTTGGTAACGGTGTTTTTGACCCACTAGACGTTTTACTTATTACTTACTTTCGTCTTCTAATTTTGTAGCTATAAGTATTTATACAGTATCTATCTATTTAACGCGAGCGGAATCCTGCTGCAACTTAACATTTTGAAATATTAGGGGCATATCTACCATATGCGGACAAAATGCCGAAGATAATTTCTACACGCGGAAGCAAACTCTAAATAATTTTGTACTTAAGCAATGCCTGTCATCCTATTAAATATCAAAAACTGTACATTTATATGATTGCAATTCTTAAGCTGAAATTTATTTTACCAAGTATTTGTTTTCAAAATCACGACTTCAACTTTAGCGCTGCTTCTTTTAGCAATTTTTAACTGTTGTTGCCAGTAGTTTCTTTTTTACCTTTTTATATATTTTCCTGAATTTTACGCCCATCTGGTGACCCTATTGTAGACTGAAATTAAATGATGTTTACATATATTTTAAGTAGGCCTGTAGGTACATATGTTTACTTTATAACCTGCAACACAACGACGATGGAAACGTTTCCAACACTGCTCCTAGAAGTTACAACAAACGCCTATTCCGTAGATAGTGACTATGTAACTTTAGTCTAGGCACTACGGCACACTACGTAAAGTGTCCAACAAACCGGATTGGATTCTGGAATGAGCTTGGCTGGTTGATCCGGTGGTGAGCTGCACCAAAAACGGTTGGACAACGCCCAATCGCGGAAAAGATACCAGGGTGAAGGAAAGACGACTTAAAGCTGTATGGCACGGGTCGCACATTGCCAGTTCTAGTCTGTCGTAAAACGAGTTAAGTTACCCTCACTTCAATGCAATAAATTATTATGTGATTGATATCGAATCTGTTCTGTCTATTTCCAGCATACGACCTCGCGACCCAGTGTCCGTCGCGGCGCGCTTCGATGCGGCGCCACACCGTCACTCACAGTGCCTGCCCACCCACCGACGGCGCGCAATCGCTGCCACACTCCAGGTTACTATAACACCATATAGTTCAGAGTTAAGAGTCCAGTCAACGTGCAGTTCACACTGTGCGTCATTTAGTGGAACTCGTGGCGGTCTCCACATCGACCTGCACTATACCAATTACACTCGAAGAATCTGTGACAAATCCAAAATCTACACAGTGCCTGCTCACCTACCGATGGTGTACAATCGCTGCCACACTCCAGGTTACTATAACACCATGTAGTTCAGAGTTAAGAGTCCAGTCAAAGTGCAGTTTACACTGTGTGTCATTTAGTAGAACTCGTGGCGGTCTCCACATCGACCTGCACTATACCAATTACACTCGAAGAATCTGTGACAAATCCAAAATCTACACAGTGCCTGCTCACCTACCGATGGTGTACAATCGCTGCCACACTCCAGGTTACTATAACATCATGTAGTTCAGAGTTAAGAGTCCAGTCAACGTGCAGTTTACACTGTGTGTCATTTAGTGGAACTCGTGGCGGTCTCCACATCGACCTGCACTATACCAATTACACTCGAAGAATCTGTGACAAATTCAAAATCTACACAGTGCCTGCTCACCTACCGATGGTGTACAATCGCTGCCACACTCCAGGTTACTATAACACCATGTAGTTCAGAGTTAAGAGTCCAGTCAAAGTGCAGTTTACACTGTGTGTCATTTAGTAGAACTCGTGGCGGTCTCCACATCGACCTGCACTATACCAATTACACTCGAAGAATCTGTGACAAATCCAAAATCTACACAGTGCCTGCTCACCTACCGATGGTGTACAATCGCTGCCACACTCCAGGTTACTATAACATCATGTAGTTCAGAGTTAAGAGTCCAGTCAACGTGCAGTTTACACTGTGTGTCATTTAGTGGAACTCGTGGCGGTCTCCACATCGACCTGCACTATACCAATTACACTCGAAGAATCTGTGACAAATCCAAAATCTACACAGTGCCTGCTCACCTACCGATGGTGTACAATCGCTGCCACACTCCAAGTTACTATAACACCATATAGTTCAGAGTTAAGAGTCCAGTCAACGTGCAGTTCACATTGTGTGTCATTTAGTAGAACTCGTGGCGGTCTCCACATCGACCTGCACTATATGAATTACACTCGAAGAATCTGTGGCAAATCCAAAATCTACACAGTGCCTGCTCACCTACCGATGGTGTACAATCGCTGCCACACTCCAAGTTACTATAACACCATATAGTTCAGAGTTAAGAGTCCAGTCAACGTGCAGTTCACATTGTGTGTCATTTAGTGGAACTCGTGGCGGTCTCCGCATCGACCTGCACTATACCAATTACAAATAGGGCCATGCAGCATACTCAATCCGAAACAAGAAGCTCGAAGAATCTGTGACAAATTCAAAATCTACACAGTGCCTGCCCACCCACCGACGGCGCGCAATCCCTGCCACACTCCAGGTTACTATAACACCATGTAGTTCAGAGTTAAGAGTCCAGTCAACGTGCAGTTCACATTGTGTGTCATTTAGTGGAACTCGTGGCGGTCTCCACATCGACCTGCACTATACCAATTACACTCGAAGAATCTGTGACAAATTCAAAATCTACACAGTGCCTGCTCACCTACCGATGGTGTACAATCGCTGCCACACTCCAAGTTACTATAACACCATATAGTTCAGAGTTAAGAGTCCAGTCAACGTGCAGTTCACATTGTGTGTCATTTAGTGGAACTCGTGGCGGTCTCCACATCGACCTGCACTATACCAATTGCACTCGAAGAATCTGTGACAAATCCAAAATCTACACAGTGCCTGCTCACCTACCGATGGTGTGCAATCGCTGTCACACTCCAAGTTACTATGCAGTTCATAGTTATGAGTCCAGTACGCATGCAGTTCACACTGTGTGCCCTTAGTGGAACTCGTGATGATCTCCACATTGAGCACTAGATACAACTCACGAGGATCAAACTAGATGTCGCCACGCGATCACAGAAATCAAATAGTCATATGATCCTGGATCATGCTAGTAAAGGGATTTCTCCAGACCACTATAATTAAGACAAGTTCCAAGATACAATGTTTGAAACTGCTGGTGGTTTTGGTGCAGTTAGGTTACAAAAGGCAATCTGCAGTTAGACTCCAACTAGACCTATCTGTGAATTATCAGGTCGATCGGAAACCTGTAAGAAATCGAAAAATCGTTTTACCAGTTTGGACATGCTTCTGTTTTGGTATGATTTCATTCTATGATTTCTTTCTATGACTCTATTCATTCATTATTTCCATATCAGTCTGATATGCTACAATGCTACATTTGGCCTGTAGTTTTATATGGTAGCGAGGCATGGACCTTAATGGAAGACAAAAAAGATCGAAGCCTTCGAAATGTGGACCTATCGTAGGATGCTCCGCACAAGTCGGACGGCTAAGGTGTCTAAAGCATAGGTCCTTGCCCGAATGCAGAAGAACACCGAACTAGTAAAGACCATCAAGCAGCGTAAGATCTCGTACTTAGGTCATATACTGCGAAGAGGGGTCGGAAACCGAAAGAAGTCATGGCTAACATAAGGGAATGGACTGGCATCAAGACACTCGTACAACTATTCCGCAAGACAGTCGCACAACTATTCCGCCTAGCCATGGATAAGAGGTTCAAAAGACTGACTGACCTTCAGTAATGGAGAGGCACAGGAACAAGATATAATCATTCATTCATTCATGTTGTGTTTTCCCCAGGCCAGGCTCGCGGGCGTCGTGCGGCGGCGCCGCGTCGCTCGCCAGCAGCGACGCGGACGCTCAGTTGGGCGAGCTGTCGTGGTCGCGCTCGTCGCTGCAGGACGAGCTCATCAAGTCGGTTAGTGGCAGCCCCGCTCACCCGCATGTGAGTCGCTACGCGCTTGATCCGAGTGCTTTGATTACATTTTAGTGCTTATGTAAGAATCAACTGACAAAACCCTATTGCGACAAGGATCTTTTGGCACGTGGCCAAAATCGGAACTAATGCCTCCATCTTGCAGATAAGGGTTACCATGCCTAAGAAACCTACTAAGTTGTGCTAAAACTACGCCCCCCTGCTAATGTCATTCGTGTGCCAAAAGATCCTTGTCGCACTTTATGTGCTTATTGGGTTGAACACAAATCTCTTAGACATTGGATATGTTTAAATATACGTAGTACTATCCGTTTATGCAGGGATATTGGATCAGGGTCAACATTGGTATTACGAGGGTCTTACAAGCAATACTTTTTTTATCAATTTGAAGCAAGAAGAAAAATTAAAGAATTTTCCTTCGTTCTACTTAGTTTAGTTAATAGATTTTAGTTGAACCAAATATGCACAACGACTTGACACGTTTTTAGGATTTTCAAAAAAAGTGAAAACCTTACATTCACATCAAATTACATTTTAATAACTTACTTACCTACTTACCTATGTGTTTCTAATTTCCCAGTTCTGGATAAAATGGCGACAAAACTATGTGGTCGGAATTATTAATTTGCATGTTTTTTTTGAAATTAGTTTTTCATGTGAGTTAAGTATAATAGTTGAATCAAATTGAATCGAAATTCTTGTAGTAAATAGTAATGTTTAGTAGTCAGTAGTCTCTTGTATCGAAGCTCTGCACTTCATAATACAAAAAACACCATCCATTCATATCACTATATTATATTAGTTTCATAATTTTATTTACCAGTGCCTATTATAACTGTTTGCTATTTGCAAAGATTGCTTCAAGCTATGCCCACCCATTTGCTCACATATTTCTGATTCTTAAAATTACACCTACTTAATATCTATCATATCTGTGTTTTGTAGAGTAAAAGTCGTGTCTATCGTCGGTGTCTAAAAATTTTATTCTTTATTCTGAGAATACTTTCTAAAATTCAATTAGCAGTATAATGTCCCGTTGTACTATCACTTTGGCTTAGTGCTTAATTCTATAGTTATTAATAATTGTAGGAATTTTAAATTGAAGAACCCACGCAAACTTGAGACCTAAGTCCTAAAGATTTGCCGATAGTTGAAACGTCTGACACAGAGTACAGAGGGGAAGCTTCTACAATCGGCCCGCTGTAGGTACACTCACACATATGCGCACGTTTGTCACCCAACTGAACCGGTTGGGGGACCGAGCGGGCGTCCGTGAACCGTTGGTGAGTGTGTTTGTGTGAGTGTACCTACAGCTGGCCGCTTGTGGAAGCTTTTACTGTTTTACTGAAGCAGAGATAAGTTTTAGTGGACATACACCCTAATAAGGCCAATTAAAAAAGATGTGTGTGCTTATGTTAAGAAGTGATACTTCTTTGCACGTCTAGATGGCGCGACAGACGGCCATGTTTGTTTGCGAAGCGTCTGACAGTCGAGAGGTTAGCGAGCAACTTGAAGTCGCTCCTCTCTGCTGACTGTCAGACGTTGCCAACTTCATCATACATACATCATACATACAAACATCAACATCATAAAAATTCACGCATCATTTTTTTCATAACGCGCCAAAGTATACTTACTTCAAAAATTGTACAATTTACGCAGTTTTTTTAGGTAGATTAAAGATCTAAAGCAATCGATTGAACAATCGATCAATCAAAAAGTAAGTAATTTACGATCGCAAATCTGTATTCATGTGTTTAATTAACATTTATTTGTTTAAAACAGAAGCAATGGCAGGACGCGATAATGTCCGACGACCGGCTCTCACTGACGCTAGAAGAGATTGTGCACATCCGCTCAGTGTTGACGAAGGCGGAGCTTGAGGTCCTGCCCGTTGAGGGCAGGGTGAAGGAAGACGTTGAGAAGAGAAGGGTGAGTTGAAGGCATTTGGCTACTTTTCAAAGAAACGATTACAGTAATTAATGAAATAAAAGAGGATTAAGGTTCAGAAGATTCTTGAGTTGCTCTTTTAGATGAAGATTGTTATATAACTGCTCAAATTCTAAAGGAAATAATCACGCGATTTTTGGAATGGCGAGGCGATTGACAATGTTTAAAAGAATCTTCACGGAAAGTTGGTTACCCTATTGAAGTAAACCAAACTGGAGGACTAGCCAGGCACAAAGGATTCTTAGTAATTCTCATAACCTCACAGCGTTTTAAAATTGAACATATTTTAGTATGGGATATTAATTTTTGTCGTTGTTCGCAGGTATGCTTCCTATGTTTGAAGACACGGTTCGGCATTTTTGGACCGTGGGGACAAAAGTGTAAACTGTGCAAAAAGACTGTCTGTCAAAAGTGTTGTTCAAAGGTAAGCTCATCCACCTATTGGTAGGCCAATAATCTAGCTACTAAAGAGCTACGAGGCAGTCTGAGCAACATAACAAGATATTCTTTGAAAGGTCTATATAGTTGTAAAGTAGTCTTGCGCAAGTAGTTTTCGATCGAGAGCGCTGTTTAATTCCCAGTTCCTTAACGAACTAGGTCGCTCTTTCAGTTCACCAGCTCCCGTTTTAAACCAAAGAAAGGCAGATATTTCGCTCACTTTGTCACTTGCTCCTGCTCGCGTTCTTTTAATAAAAGCTGTCTTATTTTTAAATTGTAATTAATAAATTTTTAATAACATTGTACTTGTAGAATTTTAATTTTTATATGATTAATAATTAATTATTTTTCACGTAAGTATGTAAGTAGTTCAAAAAAATAAAATATTCTAATTTTGACCAAGGAACTGAATGAACAATATGAAGTACGTAGTATAATGAACAATACCTACGTGCAGTAAATCATCATGCAGTAGCTCGGACGATGCCGCGCTCTCACTTACTCTCGCTTCCAATTAGATACTTTTTGCTCGCTTCTCTAATGAACTAAGATGTGGATCTGCCAATCTGGGAACTAAGTCGCGTAGTTCACATAAAGGAGCGCTCTTAGAAACTACACAACACTATTGTGAAGTTATACGTATTGTTGTTACCAGATGCGGATCCCGACGGAGCACTTCGCGCACGTGCCCGTGGCGCTGCTCAGTCCGTCGCTGCTGCCCTCGCCCGACGACGAGCAGCAATCCTTCCCGCGCTCGCTCATGGCGCGTCTGGTTCCGGACCACAGTGTGAGTATGAATATTAGTCAAACGTTGGTATAACCCCCGGCACGTGAGTCGAGCGGTGACCTTCAAGTGCGCGCAGCGTCGTACGATTGGAGAGCCAATCAGCGCTAACGCCCTCGTTAGCGCGGATTGGATCCCTATCCCTATCATTGAAGGTCAACGCTAGACTTATTTGTCGTGACTTGTACTAGGCGAATATCTCAAGTAGTACGCCATAGTAGGCCAGTAGTAGGACGCCATGGTGGCACTCCGCGCCGGTCGCGTCTTAGGTGTCTTGAACGTGAGAGTTGAGACACAGAACAGACACCTAGCATCGTCAGTTTCAAAAGATCAACAGTACACGTGCAGGGGATGATATTGTCGCGCATTCCACACACAACTTGCGCGTACAACGATCGAGACAATATTGGGTTTTTCTATCAAGAAATTCTCAGTATCAGTCCGGAGTTAGTAGGCGGTGTTTCACCCCCGTAATTCGGAGAGCACGTTAAACAGTCGGTCCCGGTTATTATTACTATCATGTGTCAATAGTCGTTATAGCCCGCCAACCCGCATTGGAGCAGCGTAGCGGGTCTAAGCTCTAAATCACTCTCTCGTGAAAGAGGAGGCCTGTCCCCAGTAGTGGGACGTTAAAAAGGCTGTAGTGGTGGTGGTGATGGTATGAATTGAAACATATTGGAAGGTTGTGTTCGTGTTGTTGCAGGCGACGGTGGAGAACAGCGTGGGGTCGGCGCCGAGCAGCCCGGCGAGCACGCGGCGGCACGCGGCCGCGTCGGCGCCAGGCTCGCGCGGCGCGTCCGCCATGGGCTACGCGGAGCCGCTGCCGCTGCCCGCCGTGCGCGCGGACGGGCCCGGCAGCATGCCGTGCGTCTCCACGCCGCTCTCCGCGCTCTCTTCGCTCGACCAAAGGTATAACTAATTGTAAACACCCGCTTTTGTCACACACCCGACACAAGCGAACCTACTATTGAGAATGAGAATACTATACGTAAATCGAGCGGGACTAGGACAAAGTTTAGACACTGTAATCACTCATTCCTGTGTAAACTAGACTACACTTTATTGCGTTGAAGCAAGAGTCGCTTTTTAATCAACTACGGCAAAGACAAAAGGAAGGGTTATGATTCTAGCAGTATGTATGTTTGTATCTGATTTTGTATGAGATTCTGTGTGTTCCACCGTAGCGCCTAAACTACTGGACCGATTTTGATGAATGAGGTGTCAATTGATTCGTTATGGTCCGGGTGACAGCCTACATTTTATTTACGAAAAAAATCGAGAAGTGATCTTCGCGCGGCTAAACTAAATATAAAGTTAGTTTCGATTAGACATAACAGATGGCGCCACTAGCTCCTTGCCCCGCGCTTTCTTCCGTTCGAATTCTATTAAGTATTTTAAAAGACTAGTCGGGTTTTAGTTTATATCTCCTACCCACTCCGCCGCAGCTCGCTGATCGCCCGCGATCTCACGCGGGCTTGATCGCTCTGCGGCTGTTTTAACCGGATATGACACCACGGATTCTCCAACCCAGCGCCCCGCCTGTAGTTGCAGGCGGCGTTGAAACCTCCGAAAAGGGCCAACGGCCTGAGCGGATACCCCGAGACCCGTGAGGGTCCGCGCGGAAGACTGTCGAGTTTATATCTCTTGTTACATAAATGTCTGTGTGGAGTGAGCCTTCTGTACTTCATTTATTTCATTTAATTGAATTTCCAGAGCGCGGTACGGGCGCGGCTTGGGCGGCGCGGGCGCGGCGGCGGCGGAGCGGCTGCGCGGCGTGCAGATGGCGGTGTGCCACGACTGCAAGGCGATGGTGCTGCAGATCATCAAGTCGTCGCGCGCGTGCCGCTCGGCGTCGCGCGACCGCGCGCTGCGACACCTCACGCTCGACCTGGCGCCCGTCTACACCGCCGACTGTTGACCGCACCACAACAACGTTCTCGGCTGCGGCAGACTTGCGTTTTTTTTGTCTAGCTTTATTTTTTCATCCGCACCTAATACCGTGTGAGACATCTCGTTTATCTCGTTTATCTGTCAGAATACATTTTTGACGGCTTTCCTGACGAAGTTGCCTGGCTGTCGTCTTGAGTTATCAGAATAATAAAAATATAATTTTTTTTTTTGTCAATTCACTAACGGTTGCACTACATATTTATTAATAAAGATATCTTGGAAGTTTATAGACAGCTTGACGAAAATACCTGGTTGTCGCTTAGAGTTTTTCGCGTTTGAAAAATAATATAATAATATATCAATTCGCTACCTCACAAAACAAATCAGACGTCATAACAATCTTCTGTCATGCCGTGAAGTGTGACAAAAACGCGAGTTTAAAAAACGCAAGTGTGGCCCGCTGTTTGTACGAGGTTCCGCCGCCTTTGCGGAAAAATCGATTTTCGTTCCGATATCGAGAACAACCTTCTGATCACAGCATCAAATTAGTGTTCATGGAATATCCGGATTTGTGCGAGTACCTAACCTATATTCCAAAGTCTAAGGCCTAAACATTCCTGATCAATAGAGGTTTGCTTGACACCTTAAACCTATATTACCATATAGATCAGGCGTGATGGCCGCGGCGTTGATTTAGGTTTTTTTTATTTTCCGGGATAAAAGTAGCCTATGTCCGTATCCGGGCGGGATGCTAACTACCCGTATGCAAATTCTAGTCAAAATCGGTTTCAGAACCATTTACGCATTTATGATATAAGTGGGGATAATGGATAATGGATAGTGGACTGCCTTTTGGTGCAGTGGCTACCCAGCTTAAGATCGTGTGGTTCCGGGTTCGACTCCCGGGTTGGGCCCAAATTGGTAATTTTTTTACGAAATTCTCAATAGCAGTTGGTGGTGCTACACTCCCGCGCCTCGGAGAACACGTGAAGCTGTTGGTCTTGCGCCTGATCTCTCTATGAAAGTGAGGGAATAAAGAGCTGCTTGTGCTTGTGAACACGCTGATGCTCTATAACATATCCTGCGTAATTGGTTTCTCGGTGGGGATTGGCCGACATTTGGTGAAGAGAACATCATTATTTTGAATATGAATATAGCTTTTGGGTTCTAAGCGATCCTCTCTTTTGGTCGGGGCGGCCTTGGATTAACTTAACCTAACGATTGCACATGGCAGCCTAATCTTAACTTCGATGACGAAAAGCGACTTTTCGACACTACTCGGCTCTTTATAACCGTACAAAAAAAACAATCATTATATTGTATGTGACTACTTTAGATATACGCTCAAATTAATCAATTAAATGGACTACGAATACTACCCAATAATTCGCAACTTTGAGTAATATTTAACACAAAAAATTCTCTCCTGTTTACATTAATTTTTTTTTGTAAAAGAGGGTAGTGTATAAAACACCGATGTATATAAAAGACATAGTAAATTAATAGAGAAAAACAAATAATTTGAGTAGACTCAGTAACAAATGAAGAGCTTCCGAGGTTGTGTAGAATTTTATGTTGTGTTTGCAGTTGATCTGTGTTCCGACACTTAGACAAATTACCATTGACTCTATAACTTTTGACAGATGGTTAACCAAACGCATTTTTTTTAATTTATCGCACAAAAGTAACTATTTACAGAAAATCCATTGTAATCAGAGATATTCACACAGTCAAATAAAATTATATTGAATGATATACCTACTAATTAAATTTTAAAATCTATTTCGAAGAATCACTAAGATATTTTGTCACCTATGTCTATGTAATAGAAATATTTATATGTCTACAACTTGAATGTGAAGTTTATAATCTGTGTTCAAATTCAATGAATGTTATGTCGTACGATATTGTAATAAATTAAATTATTATAAACGTTGAGATATTCTGGTATATTCCATGTTTCTATTATTACGTAGCAATTCTATCAAACTCGAAGCATGCCTTGTTTTCTCGTTATTTATGACTTATTTGTGAAGGCATTAATCAGCCATTTTTGTTTGACTTTCGATGCAAACAAGCGACATCGTAGCAGAATGCAATTTATTTTTTCCCGTGCCATATATGAACAGATCATTATTATCATTTACACAGATTCGGAATGTAGCAAGATGGTGCAAAGGCCACAAATGTACATGTACCTGGGGCTGATGCTTGTTGTTCGAACGAAGAAATAGCAAAGAACTTTTCTGTTTTTGTTTTTTTACTACTAAAGCTGCCAAATTGAATACTGGCCACCCAAAGCCTTTCCCGTTTTTTCTATTATAAAAGCCTTTTAACATCTATTTAGTTTAGCTAAACCCATGGATTCAGTATTATAATATATTTTTTATCTTCAAAAACAAAGATTGTTAGTTTTAGTCCACTTTTGTTCTGTCAAAACTAAATTTGGAATTTCTACCTTTGACAATACTCTTCTATTATAACATACTTTATTTAAATAACAAAAATACAACAAACTAATACTTTGAGATTTTTTTCTTTCACGGGTTGTCGCAACGTCTAGCTCAGAAGCGAAGTGTTCATAGACCCAAAATTTGGATAAATTAAAAATCTAGTTTATTTTTAAAGTTAATTAATTACGGAGAGAATGATGTACGGAACCCTAATAGAGCGAGACCCGAATTGCACTTGGCCAATTTTTTATTTGTGTTGCCAGTATTCAATTTATGTGTAGGTTTTCTTCGGTAGAAACATTATATTTTGGTTTCCACATTTCATTCGCGCCTTAGATTTATTTAGACAATAATTAAATTATTTTGCCAAAAATGTAACCTTTCCATCTTTTGTAAATATAGGATTCATTTAGTGTCATCTTTAAATTGGTTACTTAACTTTAGTCATAGATTTCGATGTTCATAAAAAGTGCTACTTTATCCTAAGCTTTTTAAGGACTGGGATTTCTTCAAAACTTGGAAATATATGTTTTTATATTGTTGATTACTTTAGTCTGATTAGAAATATATGTTTTATTTTGTTGATTACTTTAGTCTGATTAGAAAAAACATAAATCACAGTAAAATGCTTATTATATTATATTCAAATACTTTGTCAGATTTTTTTATGAACAGCAGATATTTTTTGTTCTAATTTTTTGAAGCATCTTAAATTGTTTTTCTTTCTGATTGGATTAAAGAGACGATAGATACTATTTTGGAAAAACAGATAATTAATATTTTGTTTTAATTTAGTGTAATCTGGCCTAAATAATAGTTTTTTTTAACTTAGATGTTTGTTTGCTTACATTTTTATGTGCATTATTGAAATTATTTACTCAATGTGGCTAATTCTGTTGTACACAAATCTCTAAACTAAACTAAAATGACAGGTCTAAATCTATTGCTATCCTTTTCCGCAGTGAGCACTGTGAAAGAGATAGGAATAAATTTAGACCTGTCATTTTAGTTTAATTTAGAGAATTGTGTACAACAGAATTGGCCACATTGTATGTATTTTGGTTAATTTGTAATTGAAACTATTTTGAAATACTTAAGTACATGTTTATGTATAGAATTGAATTCCCAGTTATAAATTTTTGTAAATGTATTGTAAATTCTTAGTAGATTATATTAGATGTTACGTAGATTGTAACCATCTAAAACAAAATGAAAAAGAAAAAAAATATGAAAGCGATAACAATATTAAAAACAATTACGAATCAATTTAGCAGTTTTATTTCAAACTTAATATTTATTTTCAACCATGACAGTTGTTTAATTATTTGTGATAAATTATTTCACACAAAATCCGTGTCGTCTATTAGGCGGGTACTTAATGTGTTGATAATGATGATGATAAAATTATTTATTAAAGAAATCTCAATGCTGGTACATATAACGTACGAACCTCGCGACCTCTGTATTCAATTGTAGGTACTTAATAGAATTTAATGGTAGGTAACGATTTTTATATCTGGCAACCCTTAACAATTTACTACTATTAACTTAATTATTTTTCCGCGAGATGGTGTTGTTTTAATGTCCCGCAAGAAAAATTTTCCCAGGTTAAAAAGTATTTTCATGAAATCCCATGCAGCCATTGAAGCGTGATTGAGTACAAGCATCCAAACATCGTCACTTTTCACCTATATAGATTTACGCAGGGACTGAAAGCGGTAGAGCATACCGGTACATACCACCGTTATCATACCGGTACAAAATAGGTACCGAAATCTCAACCTTTATAAAAGATACCTTTATTTAACCGCTTTGCGATTTCGGTACCGAAAAAATACGAAAAGGTGCGCGCGCGGGGGTGAAGAATTTGACCACGTGCCGCGCGCCGCGCGTCCCCCGCTTCCCGTCGGTTCCTGTGTTTGTTAAAACGTAAGGATTTTAAGAAATTCCAAATGCTAATTTTAATCTAAAAATAAGAATATTAAAGAATATAGAATGCCGAAGTGGTGGGATTCATTCAACGGCACATCAAAGTAAAGCCTTATTAGATAAAAATATCGATATAAATAGCGGTACCGAAATTTTATTTCGGTACCGGTAAACTGAAATATAAAGGTACAGAAATAAAGAGGTACCGAAATGAAGCGGTACCGAAATTATAGGTATTTAAACAATTCGGTACTTTTATTAAAAGGGTAGGCCCATTACCGCTAAATAAAACTACCATTAAATTCCGGTTATTCAGTCCCTGGATTTACGCACTAAGTTGCGCTATTTACCCTTAAATAGAGATGTTTCTCAAGCCAGTCGCTGGAGTCAGGCGGCACAAGATCGTGTGCTGTGGCGATCGTTACAAGACCTATGTCCAACAGTGGACGTCTATTGGTTGAGACAAACGAGAGATGTTTCAAGGGTCTTAATTTTTATACAAATACTATTATATCAATATCGTGAATACGTTTTTTATTGCGAAGCGGGTAAGATGCGTAACCCCAAATCAAACAATCGCAACAGTTAACAATTAAAATCACATTTATTGGATCAGGTTCGACGTCTATACAATTGCTGTTGCATGTTATTCTTAGCGATAAATAAATTGTCTAATAAATAATTAGATATAACATAGCTTCGTTCAGCCTACAACTAGGAGACCGCCCTCCACGAACGAGTACGGCGGTATTTCGAGGTTGAGCGGGGCGGGGCCCTTGCGGATTCTTCCGGACGCGTCGTAGTGGGAGCCGTGGCACGGGCAGTAGTAGCCGCCAAAGTCGCCCGAGTTGGCGACGGGCACGCAGCCCAGGTGCGTGCACACGCCGAGCACGACCAGCCACGCCGGGTCCTGCGTGCGTGCGTCGTCGTGCTGCGGGTCGCGCAGCTGGTCGATCGGTACCGCCTTCTCTGTGGCGATCTCGCTCGGTGTCCTGTAAACAATAAAATTATAGTGATAGTCAGTGGACAAGTTTCCAATTTTATTTTATCTACTATATAAAAATAAGTCGGGTTTTCCTTCCTGACGCTATAACTCCAGAACGCACGAACCGATTTCCACGGTTTTGCATTCGTTGGAAAGGTCTCGGGCTCCGTGAGGTTTATAGCAAGACACAAGACACAAGACAGGTTTATAGAAAAACACGCGAACGAAGTCACGGGGTCAGCTAGTTAATTATTATTAAAAATTTAAGTAAAATAAAACAAAAATCTGAAAGAATCATTAAAGTATCTCAAAAACTGAAAAAGTGATGGAACTTTAGAGTTACGCTTTCACGAATAATTTCGTTTCACGGGGCGCTCCAGCGTGTGACGTCATCCAGACGGTTCCAAGGTATTTTTTCTATGTAAAGGGTCTAGCCCAGTCTTTCCCAACGTGGGCGATAACGCCCCCTTGTGGGCGCTGCAGGCCTAAAGGGGGGCGGTAAGAGACCCAGAAAAAAAAGGGGGCATTGTGTAGGGCTTTGGGGTCGATTTATAATTTCATCTACCTAGCTAGGAAGACTCTTAGACACCGACTGAGCTCTCGACTCTCGACTACATCTTGTGAACATCAACTAATTTTAATTAAGATATAGCTCAAACTCGGTTCGATATAAAAGACCGCGGGCAATGTCAACACAGCAATGTCACCTCAGCTGGAAGAAGAACTTATAGAATTGACAACAAACGAAGAAATAAAAATCAAGTTCAAAAATGGATATCAAGAATTTTGGCTACAAAAACCGATCCCGCAATTGTACCCTGGATTGTGGTCAATTGTTCAACGATTTTTGATATTTCCATCGTCATATTTGTGTGAACGTGGATTTAGTGCTGTGGCAACGCTGCTTACTAAAAAGAGAAATCGTTTGCGTGCTACCGAACGTGGCGACTTGCGGCTGTTTTTGAGTAAATTGGAACCTGATATCAACAAACTTATTGAACAGCATCAGATTCAACCTTCACATTAGTTTTTATATAAGAATTGATTATGTTTGTTTTATTTTCAATAAAAGATACTCTGTTTGAATACTATAAATTTGCGTTTCAATAATCAGTTATAAGTACTTAGCGGTTTTTAAGTATGTTTAAAAAGGGGGGCGTTAAAAAATAATTTATTCTTAAAGTGGGCAGTAGACAAAAAAAGGTTGGGAACCCCTGGTCTAGCCGGATAAGCATAGCGAATTGGCCCCCTAATGACAACCTATTTCGAAACTTATGTTTCAATATCGGCTTGATGTATGAACGCGATTGATATGAGTTTCACGACCGTACTCCACTTTGACCTTGAGATATTTAAAAAAAATGACTGCAACTATGACTTTCGTTCAAAGTGACATATCTCGGAAACTATTGAAGTTAGAAACTTAAAACTAACGGGATATTTTAGGTGACATTTAAGAGCATATCTTATATTTTTTTTGGATTTTTCGAATAGTTACGAATATTTTTTTAAAAATAAATAAATATATAATTATTATTATTCCTAAGTTTCTAATGAGATACAATCACAGAAAAAATATATGTTATAGTACTTAAGATGCACTAATACTCATAAAAAAATCGTTGAAAAAAAAGCACTGGAACACTTTGAAAAAAAAAATTTCAACCCGAAAAAAATACATCAAAGAATACGTACTTAACAAAGACACATATTATACATATATAAACACTTTATAAAATATAATAATCATAAAAATTGTAAAAATATAAAGAAAAAACACACAATTTTTAATGTTAATTAAACTAAACCAAACAATTTTTTATCATCATCGCTATTATTGAATTGCTTGAATTTCGGTTTTCACAAATCCCGTGTGAATCGTGAATTTCCGATTCCCGTTCCCGCTCCCTTTTACAACCTTTTACAGGTACTTTCACGGAAGTTAATAGTATTCTACCTATAGCTGTAGCTATAGATTTCGGTTTTTTTCAAAATCCCGTGGGAACTGTAGATTTTTCCAGGATAAAGTAGTCTATGTGTTAAGTCTGGGCATAATCTATCTCTATTCAAAATTTCAGCCAAATCGGTTCAGTAGTTACGACGTTAAAGAGTAACAAACATAAACACACAAACTTTGCCTTTATACTAGCGATGATGATAAAAAATTGTTTAGTTTAGTTTAATAAACATTAATCTATACTAATAAATAAAATTGAAGTGTCTGTCTGTAATATCGAAATAACTACCTCATATTAAGCTCATATGGTTATTTGAACGCTACCATAACCGAATCACACGTTTTTAAAATTTTTGTCTGTCTGTCTGTCTGTCTGTCTGTCTGTCTGTCTGTCTGTCTGTCTGTCTGTTTGAACGGGCTAATCTTCGGAACGGCTCAACCGATTTTGACGGGACCTTCACATACAATTAGAGAATTAACCAGGGAGTAACATAGGCTACTTTTTTAACCGACTTTCAAAAAAGGAGGAGTTGTGTTTTTCTACCTAAGTACACCGATATCTCCGAGATTTCTGAACCGATTTGCGTAATTTTTTTTTAATCGATAGAGAAACATTGCGACCCTGTTCTATAAAAAATTTGGATTCCAACTCCTCAATCCTGATGCTGTAGGGGACCTGATCCCCAAAACTAATGGGTTTTAGAAACTTTCGGTTATTTAAATTGATATTGGGGGTACCAATTAAAGACTTTATCGTTGAATGAGCTCGAGTAGGTACATACCAACTCCTCAACCCTGATGCTGTAAGGAATTGTTTTCCGAAATCGTGGGGATCCCACGGGATTTTTCCATTTCGGGTTTCTACAGATAAGCTACTTTTTGTTCTGGAAAATCAAAAGTTCCCACGGGATTTTTAAAAACCTAAATCCACACGGGCGAAGCCGTGGGCGTCATCTAGTAAACATTAAAAATTGTGTGTTTTTTCTTTATATTTTTACAATTTTTATGATTATAATATTTTATAAAGTGTTTATATACGTATAATATGTGTCTTTGTTAAGTTCGTATTCTGTGATGTATTTTTTTCGGGTTGAAATTTTTTTTTTTTCAAAGTGTTCCAGTGCTTTTTTTCAAATGATTTTTTTATGAGTATTAGTGCATCCTAAGTACTATAATATATATTTTTTCTGTGATTGTATCTCATAAGAAACATAAGAATAATAATAATTATATATTTACTTATTTTAAAAAAAATATTCGTAACTTTTCGAAAAATCCAAAAAAAATATAAGATATGCTCTTAAATGTCACCTAAAATATCCCGTTAGTTTTAAGTTTCTAGCTTTAATAGTTTCCGAGATATGTCACTTTGAACGAAAGTCATAGTTGCAGTCATTTTTTTAAATATCTCAAGGTCAAAGCGGAGTACGGTCGTGAAACTCATATCAATCGCGTTCATACATCAAGCCGATATTGAAAAATAAGTTTCGAAATAGGTTGTCATTAGGGGGCCAATTCGCTATGCTTATCCGGCTAGACCCTTTACTTGTTTTACCAATTTCTCCGAGATTACTGAACTGATATGCGTGTTTTTTTTTAATTGACAGCTAAGGATGTTTGCAAAATGGTCCCATATAAATTATTTTTTTTTGTGCCCCGACTCTAAGACTGCCTCCTTTGGCATACAACTTTGTTATGCCGAAGGTGGCTCAGTGGAAGCATTGTTCAGATCGAGTGGACTGCCGCCCTCGGCGAGCGAAGGCTTGCCGAAGATACCGATTGCTCAACAATTAATCCCGGTTCAGATTGCTCACTGGAGTCATCCGACTTCAGCAGCAAACAGTCGTCAAACGACTAGGCGTTTACGCCAGGCTGTCTTCATTTACCTTTGGCAAGCAAATGAAGTCGAGCTGATGTAAACTCAGCATTTTTAGTATTTCTTTTATTTAGAGCAAAAAACTGTTAATCTGGGAAATGGTAAAAGCACTTTGCAAACTTCTATTTAGCATTGCAAAAAATATGGACATTGCAGCTGTATAAAAATAAAAAGATGCCAAGTGCAAGCCAAGACTTGTGCACCAAGACTTCCCTACATTGGAAGGAAATGTGAGAAGTCATAATATGGTTAAATTTTTTTGATTGCCTCTTAAGGCAGATTTACACCAAACAAGCGAATGCTCGTTCTATCCCCTCTCCGTCAAATTCTATTAGTGTAAACAGACAGAACATTCCTTCGTTGTTCTATCGTTGCTCGCATAGATTCTATGGAATATTCTAAGAATGCTCGCTCGCTTGATCTAAACAGCGCTGGAGCGCGCGAACAGTAGCTTAGAGCGTTCTTACGTATTCGGAAGCGCTCGCTCCCCGGAGCGGTCTCTGCAAAGTGTTCTTGTGTTCTAGTTCGTGGTACTTATTCTTGCTCGTTGATATTTTGGTGTAAATGCTGTCAACGAGCTTTCGTTTACACTAAAATATCAAGAAATAATGCTCTAGCTCTAGCTCTTTGTTCGTTTGATCTAAACCCACCTTTAAAACAAAATCCTTTTGTTTGGAACTGATTTTTTTAGATCAGAATTATTTCAAATTTTTCCAGATATAAGTCAAAAAATGAAATTAAATAAGACACTATTTTAGAATATGCAAATGAAGCCATTGCATATTTTGATTCCACTCCACTTCCTATATTGAAATTGGACCTCCCCAATTTCAATATAGGAAGCATAGATTAAATAAAAACTTAAAGAATAGACTTAGAGCAATAATTGAATATAGTCACCTGTGGCGAATGAAGAGTGGCTTGCCACGCCACTTGAAAGTAACAGACTTTCCTTCAGGGATCTCAGCCAGTTTGATTTCGATTTTGGCTAGCGCGAGTACATCAGCGGCAGCCGCCATGGACGATACAAAGTGTGTGACCACAGACTTAGCGGCATAAGCACCAGCAACACTGCCCGCTGGAATTTAAGAAAATATTTTACTATTTATGTTTAGCTGTCTAAAATTAAAATAATACTGATTATTTTCTATATTGATTAATAATATTCTGCCGTGCTAAGATCAAAAGCGGTATCTAAAAAAAAAAGGTTTTCTTGATTTTAATGGTATCCGAATTCTGATAGCTTAAAAAATACGCGCCTAATAAACTAAGGCAAATAGTGGTAACTAACATAATATAAAAACAAAACATTAAAGAAAATCTTTTAAAGATTTTCCCTATCTCGATTTTGCTAGCACCTGTAAAAGTTTTGTAAATAAAAAATGTTTCTATTCTATATGAGATAAAATAAAGTACGCAATATACTTTGTATGCATAACTTGTATTTGAAAAGCAAAAAAATCAATGCACAAAGTGAAAAAGAAACTATTACAAAACTTCAATTTTCTCGAAACTTGCTTTTACTGAGAAACCACTTTTGCCTTTAGCACAGCAGTATTGATAATTGTTCAGCATTAAACACCAAGAATGTGAAAATATTTGCTGTTGGAATAACTGTTTGTTGGAATGTGATAATTTTTTTCTAACATATTCAATTAATAAATAATATGAAAATTACTCAATTTTATTTATCCATAATCATATAAAATATATCAAAAATTGCTTTGTAAGCGTAGATAAACACTGCAATACATGAATCTGGTACAGATATTTGAAATTCATCACTGCACTCTTCAATTCAGAAACTGTAACTAAACAAAATATATCTATTGTCTGTTCTACATGAGAATATCTAAAACCCCACTTTTAATTTGTGATTAATATGGACCCATACCTATACTTGAAATACAAATATTAAATACCTGTATCAACACTTGCATTACGTTGCACAATAAGGAAAAATTATAGAAAAATCTAACCTCCAGCAATAAGGTAAGTGAATGATTGGCGTCCATCGACGTTTTCGTCAGCCTTAGACGTTGGGTCCAGAGTCTCCTTGCGACGGTAAGCAGAGAAATCGGGATACGCAATATCGGTGTGCGCGAAACGTACTTGAACCACTGAAATTGACATAAATGTGTTATGTAACATGGGTTTTTCATCGGAACTATTCTTTAAAATAATATTTCTAGGATCACTTACTGCGTGGTCCATGTTTGACTTTTAAGTTCTGGACAGGCAAGGCTCCATGTAATGCTTGCGCGGTGGAAGTCTTCGGAAGGGGTTGCGACACCAGTTGGTCGGCTGGAGACGGAGCCACAACGAGAGGTTTCAGGCCATTGGCAACGACAGTCGAGGTGGCCTTAAAGTATGGAGCCAAGTGCCCAGCACGCGCGACAGAATTCATTTTGCTCGAAACTGAATTTACGCAATAAATTGCTTTATAATTTTCGCGATGCGCTCCGTTTGACGGGTTTGACGTCCGAAAGAAACGTCACGAAAAAAAACGTCAAACTCAAAAGTCAAAAGGTTGATTGACATTTGACAGTAATAATTGTCAATATGGTTCCCATTTTAGATTGTTGTTATGCTAATGATTTTTAAAGATTGCTAAAATAACTAATTTATTAATTAAAAACAACATAACTAATTGTTTTTGCGATTTAAAAAATATTACAAGAAAATAGTAAAGAACTTAAATGTCATAAATGTAAAGCGCCCTCTATTATAAATTTACATAATCACGGCATCCATTTCCAGAATTCTATAACAGATGTCGCTGTTCATTATATTTTTTCAATAATTTTCCTTGCTTGAGTCCTGAGTTTATATTTTTGAGCACCCATAATTATCACTCTCGACTTTTACAGTTTTTAAGCTTTTTCTGTTTAGGTAATATAAATAGAAGATACCTACCGAGCTTAAATTAATTTTCAATGAACATCTCCGACCTCGAATTATTGCTACGCGGCTACGCGTCGTTGATCTACATATATACCTATTACCAAAGAGTTCCCAAGAGGGAGCAACGCGAAATATTATTACTCGTCAAGACGGCCGCGCCTACTGGCTATGTGTGCGTGACCTCGGTAATCGCGCCGTGTACGATACAACCTCGAATCGCATATGTGTGCGCGCCTAGGGATACCGGTTATTTGGACAATTGCACAATTTTTATAGATAAATCAAGTATGGTGTAGGATAAAATTTTGTTTTTATTAATTATTTATCTTTAATCTACGTGTGTGTAAAACTGTTTGTTTAATGTAAATCAATAGTTTGCCATGGAAACAGCATTAGTAATTACTTGATTACAGAATATTCATTAGGTATCTACCTCATTATTTAAATATCGGCTGGACCGATTATGATGGAATTTTTGGTGTGTGTTTGTGTGGGTAAGAAGATAGTTTGTATCTACAATTGGACCCTGTAGGTGGTGCTGCAGTCATGTTCTAGGATTTTTTTTATTACGAACAAATTTTGTTGAAATTTTGTAAGTTTCTTGTCCCTGGGGAGTTTAGATTCATAACCTAATTGAATCCGGTAGGTGGCGCTGCAAATTCGTAACACTAGATACTAAATAAAAATTATTTCTTGATTTAGTCAAATACTTTTATAATACGTTTCCAACAGTCGTCATGTCGTGTCCTTCTGATGACAGCTGTCCAGCGATGTCTTAGTATTGGATCCGTTGGAAATCTACATTAATTAAGTATTAATAATAATTATAAACTAATTAGAAAATTTATTTTTAATTTTTTTTTATATAATTTATATTTATAATCATAATTATTTAGAACTAGGAAATGCCCGCGGCTTCGCCCGCGTGAATTTCGGTTTTAAACAAATCCCGAGGGAATCGTGGATTTCCGGCTCCCGTTCCCGCTCCCTTTTCCAACCTTTATACCTACTATCAAGGAAGTTCTCTATATTAATCTACCTATAGCTGTAGCTATAGATTTCGGGTTTTTCAAAATCCCGTGGAAACTGTGAATTTTTCCAGGATAAAAAGTAGCCTATGTTTTAAGTCAGGGCATATTCTATCTCCATTCAAAATTTCAGCCAAATCGGTTTAGTAGTTGCGGCGTGATTGAGTAACAAACATCCAAACATACAAACATCCAAACATCCAAACATCTAAACATCCAAACATCCACACTTTCACATTTATAATATTAGTAGGATAATTATTATTTAAAAAAATTATTGAAGGTCAAAATTCAGTAAGTATAATATTAATAATAAATATTTACTATATTCCGGGACTTCCCTATATTTGTGGCAAATTACCTCACTACTGGCAACAAATTGATTTTATTAATAATTATTAATGTTCACACACGTATAACATACAACAATATATTTTTGCACAATAATGTGCAAAATACCACAATGCTCAGCTGGTATCACCGGCCAGTTCGACGTACCTATAAAACATCGAAATTAAAAATCCTATTTTCTCAAAAAAACATACGCAAATGTAAAAACTTACTGATGATATGAGATCTTCGACCTCTTATTTTGTTGTGAAGGATAATTACGACATAATTTCACCGCACAAACCGGCATATTTTTTTATTTTTCGGGAGCTGTTTACTGCGTAGTTTATTAAGTGACACTGAAGTAGGTGAGAGCGATCCTACCAATTTAAGTGAACATTTTTTAGGGCGCACTCGTGAGTTACATTATCAATCTGGCCATGTGGATAATCAAAGCCTATTACCTACCTACCTACCTAATATTTTCAATGGCCGTTTCTTTGCACTGCGTTTTGTTCAGCTGTGTGATGTGTCCATGGTCCATACACAGCTGGTACATGAGTACCTACCTAATGCACGCGATGTGTGTGTGCCCACACACTCACACATTATCACAATACTTGAGAACAACTAGAGCTGTGAGTAGAGCCACACGAGTAGATAAGTACAGAGAGGAAGATTCATACTAACGGCACACGAGTAGATATTATACAGAGAGAAAGCTACCTACAAGCGGCCCGCTGTAAGTACACTCACACATAGCGCCGCTCACGCACACACGAGCTCTCACCAACGGTTCACGTACGCTCCGCTGGTAGGACAGTTGGTAAACAAGCGACAGGGCTGTGGGTCGTGCGCACTTTTCCAATCTCTTTTTTAGTGTACCCTAGAGATCAAGTGAAGTAAGTATACCTACCTTTACATATCTATACAATAAAATTAATGAAATGAAATTAATTAAAAATGACATGAATTTATTTATTGTAGGATAGTATGTGCCACTTATGATACTATGTCAAGACTCTACTACTGGTTAAGCAGCATTCTAATGCAGATTCTACTGAATAGAATAATTGAGTAATAACATTGCCAGGTACAACCCGTTTACTAAAAGATTGGACCTGGCGTCGATGACGTCACTGCGACGCATGGGTACGGTGTGCAAAAAAGCATCATTAAGAATATTTAGGTATTGTATGAAACTTAAATGTTTGTGAAAAACTCTGGGTATGCTGTGTTAGTATTGTCTTGCGAGCGAGCGAGTCAAAGCAACTTGGCAGCGAGGTCCTATCTTTTAGTAAACGGGTTGTAAGTTAAAATGTGTTATAGATCCTCTATGCAACGGGCCATCGCGATGGGCCTATCTAAGGTACCTATCTAAATAAATAATTAAATAAATACTCACACATACACACACGGCCGTCTATTCCTAAAGTAGGCAACTTCATGCCTGTGTTATAGGTAATAGCCAACTGATAGACATATTTACATATAAATACATATATATATTTTATATAAAGGTATATATATGTACATACATATTATAAATACACCCAGACTCGGGGCGGGAATCGAACCCGCGACCACGGAACGGAAGGCAGGGTCACTGCCAACCGCGCTAACGGGTCATTCTAAGTAACTAGGTACTTAATTCATTCAATTTACTAAAGTAAGTAAGTATCTAGATTCTAGGTACTGTCACTAGGGATATCTACGCACGTGCTATCACACTTATTTTTAGTAAGTATCTGGTCATAAAAATGTCTACGGTTTTATAATCTACTACCTACCTAAGTAACTAGGTATTTAATTCATTTATTTTACTAAAGTAAGTATCTAAGTACTATCACTAGGGACATCTACGCATGTGCTATTACACTGACTTTTAGTAGGTACCTACTACCTACCTATGTAACTAGGTACTTAATTCATTCATTTTACTAAAGTATCTAGTTCTGTCACTAGGGATATCTATGCATGTGCTATCACACTTAGTTTTAGTAAGTACCTACTACATACCTAAGTAACTAGGTACTTAATTTACAAAAGTAAGTAAGTATGTAGATACTATCGCTAGGGATATCTACGCATGTGCTATTACATAATATACTTTTAGTAGGTACCTAATAAAAGTACTAAAAGTACCTACCTAAGTAACTATATAACTTATATATACTATAGTAATATAATATAAAAACATATTTTTCCAATGATTATTACATATCTTGCTATATTATGTATACTAGTATATAATATTTTTATTTTTACCCATAATTAATTTTTCACATGCAACAGGTGACAACCCTATCAGAATAGGTATAAATTTTGGACGTTCTTAGGTAGCTTTTCCTCTGTATAATATCTACTCGTGTGCTAACGGCCCGCTGTAGGTACACTCACATAAACACACTCACCAACGGTTCACGGACGCACGCTCGGTCCCCCAACCGGTACAGTTGGGTGACAAACGTGCGCATATGTGTGTGTACCTACAGCGGGCCGCTTGTAGAAGCTTCCCCTCTGTACTTTATCTAACTCGTGTGGTAGAGCTACGGCTGAAATAATAATAAATTAGGTACATAGGTACCTAACAAGGTACATACTTAGTACATCCACGGTAAAGCGTGCGCTGCCTAAATAATCGTAAATATGCACTGCATAGTAAGTAGGTACCTACTTAGGTTAGGTATTAAGTACATACATAGATACATTATTTTAAGAAGGTAAGTAAATAGTCTATAGGTAGGTATAACAAGTAGGTAGGTAATATAATTATTATAATAATATTATGTGTATGACCAATGACCATAATATTCAAGAATTATACAATTTATTACTATAAGTACTTACTTACCATCTTAATTATTTTTCGCGGTGCAATTTTTTTTATCGCCACGTCACGCACACAAAAGCTAACCTACTTACCTACCTATTACTGAAAAAAAAAACTAACACACCCTTGCAAAGTAATGACATCGGAAGTTTCCAACTCTTTTCAATAGAATAGATGGCGTTAGTAGGTACCTACCTAGTTATCAGCGAAGATTGCTCGAGATGCGTTTCTGAGCATCTGCGTAGGTACAGAATAGAGGTTAGATAATGGAGCCGATGCGCGGGGCGCCTCTGGGAGGGACGGCCCAATTTAAAGCGGCCTGTTGTTACACAATGAATTTATTGCCGCATACGGCTGACACATAACGCGTGCATGTCATATGTGCGGGCTGGAATGCTTGAACTGAACAATTAAAATAACGGGTGAGGTGCGTTCTCATTTTAAAAACAAAACTATGTAAGTACCTAGCTCTAGCTACCTAGGGTCTATTGGTACAATAGGTCTAATATCTTAAGGTGAGGTTAGATATGAACTGCATCAAAATCCTACGAATAGAACGCTAATGTTTGATTTTTGCTTGGCCCGAGTCCAAATTGAACGATTGTTTTGTGTAATTCGGCATTTTTTCCGCTTCGCAAACACCTGTCGTCACTATACAGTCCGCTAAGTTCTACTCATCACGTCTTTATGTGCCTCGGTTAAAATTATTATGTATTTTTATTTGTAGCCTTTGCGTATAGGTACAATTAATTCAAAATGAGGTAGGTAGGTGTATGAAGTTATTTGACCGTTAATGACCCTCCTGGCGCAGTGGTGAGTGCCGGGAGGGCCCGGGTTCGATTCCTGGCAGGGGCAATTTTGAGAATTTATAATTTCTAAATTGTCTCTGGTCTGGTGGGAGTGGGAGGCTCCAGCCGTGGCTAGTTACCACCCTAGGGACAAATCCGTGCCGCCAAGCGATTTAATGTTCTGGTACGATGCTGCGTACAAACCGATCAGAGATATGAGAAGAAAAACTGTCATTTATTAAATAGGTTTAGCAATTTAAGATGGAAGCGGGCTAACCTTTTCCAGGTTAGCCCGCTTCCATCTTAAATTGCTTCGTCACTTTCCATCAGGTGAGATCGCAGTCAAGGGCTAATTAGTAGATGAATAAAAAAAACACCGTCAAAAAAGAAATTTCACGCAGAGCTTTTCTGTCTGAGAGCTACAGTAAGACATTTAAGACAACATTTATGATTTTGCACTTTACGAGTAAAGTAAGGAAGTACCTATTCAACATCGCCGATAACCGTCTTCCAGTGTGACAGCAAATAAAAGTCTAATTTCAAGAAAACTACTATAAACAATAACTAATTAAATAGGTAAGTAAATTGAAAAAAAAAATGTAGATACAATATGTTTACCTATACATTTAAATTATTGTGTAGGTGTTAGAACTCAGAGCGTATAGATACTATAAATCTGTGGTAGATACCTACTTTAAGTTGCAAAACTTTGCTGTTTTCGAGAACATGTTCTGTTTTATGATTTATCTGCACATTCACATAGGTAATACCTACTAGGTCTAGCTAACGGCTGTCAGTTGTAACTGTCTCAACGTATTTTATCAGTAAGATAGCAAAAGTAGAAGGAACTTATTTCTATCCAACTGTTTGAAAGCAATTTATATTTCATTACTGACAAAATGTCGCCCGTCCGAAGAACCACTTTGTCAGCCTTGCCTCAATCTATCTCATTACGGATGGCCTTGCCCTTCGTCCCGGCTTAAAGTGCTTGCCTTCCCTTTAATTAGACTATTTAGCAAGCTGCCTAATAATGATTTAATGGCCATCTAGTTGCAGCTCTATTTTCTTACCAAGCTTTTAGAGAAAATGACACTACAACTTTATGTAAATAAGCGATGTATTTCTTAGACTTTTGATATTTCTACACACTTTAAGAGGCCGTATTCCCAGCCGCACCAACGAGTTTCGGCCCGAGTTTTAAATGTGTGCGTGTACCTCACAATGGCACCGTAAGCTGCACTCACACAAAGACATGGTATACTTAAAAGCGGTCGGACTAACCTATATTGATACTTTGCGTTCCAAATTCAACGCGCTAATAAAATAAAACTTTAGATCTTAGTATATTTTAATATATTTCCTTTTTTTTTAATGTTCGATTTAGGTAAGTATATAATTATTATCAAGATGTTGTGTAATCGTTTATACTTACACATGACACCTGTAAGAATTAAATACAGCTATATCACTACCCATATTATAATGCGAAAGTGTGTTTGTTTATTAGTTTATTGGTTTGCTGGTTTCTCCTTCAATCACGCCGCAACGAAACAAAAGATTATACGATCAATGCTTATTACATTGGTCAATAGATTAATCTGGTTATTTCAGGTATACAGGTTGTTTTGATAAAGAAGTTCTCTCAGGTGCAATTATCTACTATGCAGTTGCTAATCTTAGGTCATAAATAAAATTTGCACGTGCTCAATTCTTGCAGGAACACTTGTTGTATTCGTATTTGCTTCTTGTAACCGAATTTTTATTTATTGTCAAGAATGGCCCAAGTACCTATATTTTATTACCAAAGACTTGATGAGTTGACTTGACTTGCTAAACTAATATTTGTTCGTGTTCAAACCGTGATGTTTTTATTATATTCTTTTTTCTTGTACTAGTTGACTCGCCCAGGATTTACACATTTTCGTTTAGATAATTTTGATGCAATTTAGTACACATATGGCTTACATCCCGAAGGTGGACAAAGGCTATTTTTTATCCTGGAAAATAATTTATTTTTCATAGAACTCTATTTTATGTGTTTATTATTAAAGACATTACTATCTAAAATTTAGGTATGTAAGGGCCTGTTTCACCACCTTCTGATAAGTGTCGAATAGACTAAACGTAAGTTTTGTCACTTTCTTACTTTATGTCAAGTGACAAAGACAAAACTTGTGAATAAGCTATCTGACACTTATCCGAAGGTGGTGAAACAGGCCCTTACTTTTTATCATATTAGAAAATCGTAATAAGCATTGTTTTTTTGAGACAAAGAATTTCTAAATGTCGCTGACTGTTTAAAATTTTGTTAACAGTTTCCTGTTTTGTGATCCCAGGCAGCCTCAAACATTGATTTTGAACGGAATCGGTCAACTAATAAAGAATTTCAAAATGGCGCTGAATTTTTTAAATTTTGGTACCAGTTTACTGTTTTGTGATCCCAGGGAGCCTCAGATATTGATTTTGAACTAAATCGGTACAATCACAAAAATTTCAAAATGACGCCGACTTTTTAAATTTTGGTAACAGTTTCCTATTTTGTGATCCCAGGGAGCTCTAAATATCGATTTTGAACGAAATCGGTCAATTAACAAAGAATTTCAAAATGGCGTCGACTTTTTTAAGTTTTGGTAACAATTTCCTGTTTTGTGATCCTAGGGATCCTCAAATATTGATTTTGAACGAAATCGGTACAATCACAAAGAATTTCAAAATGGCGCCGACTTTTTTAAATTTTGGTAACAGTTTCCTGTTTTGTGATCCCAGGGAGCTCTAAATATCGATGAATGAAATCGGTCAATTAACAAAGAATTTCAAAATGGCGTCAACTTTTTTAAGTTTTGGTAACAGTTTCCTGTTTTGTGATCCTAGGGATCCTCAGATATTGATTTTGAACGAAATCAGTACAATCACAAAGAATTTCAAAATGGCGCCGACTTTTTTTAAATTTTGGTAACAGTTTCCTGTTTTGTGATCCCAGGGAGCTCTAAATATCGAATTTGAATGAAATCGGTCAATTAACAAAGAATTTCAAAATGGCGTCGACTTTTTTAAGTTTTGGTAACAGTTTCCTGTTTTGTGATCCCAGGGAGCTCTAAATATCGATTTTGAATGGAATCGGTAAATTAACAAAGAATTTCAAAATGGCGTAGACTTTTTTAAGTTTTCGTAACAGTTTCCTATTTTGTGATCCCATTGAGCTCTAAATATCGATTTTGAACGAAATCGGTACAATCACAAAGAATTTCAAAATGGCGCCGACTTTTTTAAATTTTGGTAACAGTTTCCTGTTTTGTGATCCCAGGGAGCTCTAAATTTCGATTTTGAATGAAATCGGTCAAGTAACAAAGAATTTCAAAATGGCCTCGACTTTTTTAAGTTTTGGTAACATTTTCCTGTTTTGTGATCCCATTGAGCTCTCAATATCGATTTTGAATGAAATCGGTCAATTAACAAAGAATTTCAAAATGGCGTCGACTTTTTTAAGTTTTGGTCACAGTTTCCTCTTTTGTGATCCTAGGGATCCTTAGATATTGATTTTGAATGAAATCGGTACAATCACAAAGAATTTCAAAATGGCGCCGACTTTTAAATTTTGGTAACAGTTTCCTGTTTTGTGATCCCAGGGAGCTCTAAATATCGATTTTGAATGAAATCGGTCAATTAACAAAGAATTTCAAAATGGCGTCGACTTTTTTAAGTTTTGGTAACAATTTCCTGTTTTATGATCCCAGGGAGCTCTAAATATCGATTTTGAATGAAATCGGTCAATTAACAAAGAATTTCAAAATGGCGTCGACTTTTTTAAGTTTTGGTATCAGTTTGTTCTAAAGAAACTGTTCCTATTCACCCATAAGTCGTTCCTATTCACCTCATTCTCATCCCTATTAACCCCTCTTTCGTCCCAAAAGAACTTCGAGTATGAGATGTTATTATTATGTCATACAAAAAATATTTCAATTCAATATATATATATATCAACAAATACTTATACCAAAACATAGCATTAGCTCAGCATTGATCAGATCGGACCACTAATGAAATAAAACCTATGTACAAATCATCAAACTGAGTCGGTTGCGCTATGTAACTTTTATGAGTTTTACGACAAGTCAATACACAGCTTTGCATGTGTGCGTGAGCTGCGTCGGGCAACAACACGTCCTCCCTCGAAGAGCGCTAAGCTCGGTATGGCATTCGTACTGTCTGCTGTGCCATTTTATTTGTAAATTTTAGGATACTTTGACAATTTTTTTTGGTCATATAAATAGTTTCTGGATTATTTTTTTTTACAATTATAACTAAATGAATCCTAAACTTTCGCGCTATTTTTTTTTTTATTAGTGAAATTGCGATAAATTAAAGAAATTGGGGTTAATCTAATGCTTAAATTTTCATAAATCGTACGTACGGTTTTTATTTTTTTATTTACTAATTTTGTATAAAACATAGAAAAACTAATTCCAACATTCCAATTTTGAGAGTGTGTTCATACTATTAGTATTTTTTTTCAATCGCTTTCTACAATTTTTAGTACTTATATGTGTGACGAAAGTTTCACTCAAAAGCGTAAAATCAGTAAACGTCTTCCGCAAGAATTAAGATTTGAATAATATTTTTTAATAAAATTAATATTTTATTCCCAACATTCCATTAAAAAAGGATTGATCTTTAATATTTGATAATTTTTTTTAAAGTAATCATTATATCTAAAGCACTATGGTGTTCAAAAGTTCGTAAAAAATTACGAATCCGGGTACCGGCCTCTTAAGTATATCACGTCCGTCCGTACGTCAATAAGTTCGCGCTTTATAAAAACTTTTAATAAGTATGTTGAGACACAATTTTACGTAGCCTAGGAGAGCTCACAAGTACATTAAAGGTTCAAACATCAGTCTAAGCTGTAGGTTGTCTAGGTCAGTTCAAGTAAGTTTTTTTCAAAAATACACCATACCTTATGTTTTTTTTACCTTTAATACGTCATGTTATGAAAAGAGACTAAGCAGGACCAATTTTGAACCCCTTTTATTTTGAAGGAACCGGTCAGGACAATATGTTCCAGTAGGTACATGACAAAGCGTTTGCGAGGGCAGAATAAGAAAAGGCGGGGTTATAAAGAAGCCCTTTTGTGTTCGCGTATTTGATGACATTGTGGTACCTCAGGAATTTCTCATCTTAACAGAAAAAGAAGATAACGTAGGTATAACATAGCAAAATTAACGAAAATATTCAATATGACCTCTGTGACTTAACTATAGTCCGCATCTCAACAGGTCTCATGCAGCTTTTTGTGGAACAGACAGACACGTCAAACTTATAACACCCCGTCGTTTTAGCGTCGGGGGTCAAAAAATGGATGTTCGTATGTTTGTCCCCTATCATCATCATCATCATGATCAACCCATTACCGGCTCACTACAGAGCACGGGTCTCCTCTCAGAGTGAGAAGGGTTTTGGCCATAGTCTACCACGCTGGCCAAGCGGATTGGCAGACTTCACACACCTTTGAGAACGTTATGAAGAAATCTCAGGCGTGCAGGTTTCCTCACGATGTTTTCCTTCACCGTTAAAGCAAGTGATATTTTAATACTTAAAACGCACATAACTCCGAAAAGTTAGAGATGCGTGCCCGGGATCGAACCCACGACTTCCGATTAGAAGTCGGTCGTCCTAACCACAGCTTGTCCCCTATGCCTAAACTATACTTTACGTGGCATTGCAACGCATGCCGGGAACAGCTAGTGCGATGTATAAATGACTCTGTAATACATGACGCAAAGCATGCAATGCATTCCGGCTGCGAGCTAAATAGCCTTCCTTAAAAGCCAACGCATTGGTGGTTCCTCAGGTGCTGCTAATGTTGATGGGCGGCGATAATCACTGAACATCAGGTGACCCGCTTGCTCGGTTGCCCGCTAAGTATTATTATTAAAAAAATTGTTATAGATATGCTACATCTCTTATATGATGACTATAGATGTATCATCATGTATTACAGAGTCATTCATACATCGCCGGTGGGCCGTTTGTGGGGCCGCATGCGGAAATGTTTGCGTCCAAGGACAGAACCAGTTTCAGACCGGTATCACATAATACGAGGGACTTCGAGCTCCATGCCAACGCTCCGTGGAAGATTGTGGTTTTACACCTTTTTTTTATATTAAATTCGCCTGCAACATCGTAACAATATAATGGAATCTTACAACTTGCTTTTCGCCCGTTTCTTGGAGCTTTGCAAACGTATGAAACCCTGATAGCAATACAGTAATATGTACAATCGAGCTGGTATGATTATAGGGAAGGGAGGAGGAGGTATGGTCTCTTCAATGGCTAGCAGTAGCTAAGTCCATCAAGTTTAGCCTCCTTTAACTTGTCTATTGTCTATTGTCTATTGGTGCAAATCTGTGGCTCTAACTATGTTGTAGTATACCTACAATCTCTAAGCTAGGTAAACTAAATTGGTAACTCTAAATAGAATGCTATCCTGTAATTAGTACCTAATATCAATTACTTTCATGCAACTTTGTCACATGTTTTTCTGTCTGTTTGTACAAGCTAACCTTCGGAACGGCTGAACCGATTTTGCAATTTAGACAAGCAAGTAAGCAGCATTATACAACTAAGTATACGCTTAATTTAATCCCCAAAAAAGTTAGAAAGAAAAAAAGAAAAATATTTATTCACCGATGGTGTCACAAACAAACAATATAAGTACGTAAAAAAATAAAATCCTTATCTTTTGACACAGATCACGCATGCCTTGTTATGAAATGAGTTTATTAAATAAAAAATCTGTTCAACAGTCTAATACTAGAACGCATTATTTATCTCAAAGTTAGAATTCAGCTGCCGGGCGTCGCATTGTATTTAAAGACTATTCAATGCTCGTGTGCAATTGGAATTGGGACACGGAGGGGTCACGACTAAATGGGTCAAGGTGCGTTACGATATGGCACAGTGCAGCGGCAGTCGGTGAGACCCAGTTGTTGCTTGTTGTACACACAGATATCTGTATTTAAGGTGATCGCATACGACGATATGAGTTGCGAGATACGTTGGAGGCGCAAGTTACACAGCCGCAATTTATTAACGCACTACATGTAACACACCAATGCTACCTACATTGAAATTCAGACGCAACTTTCTTTCTATAGTGCACACAAGGAGGTCTTGAATGGCAAAGTCAACAAGGCAAAATTTTGGCACGCATTGGGATGATGGTTCCGCGGCCATAGGTATACCTAATAGATGCAACGCGCAGCCGCAAACCTCAACATCATAATGAACCATATCCCAAATGCCGACGTATTCTATCAAAGGGAAGCAATTTTTGCAGTTCTTTGAGAATGCTGATTTGATGCTGCACGTGTCGGGTCCACACCACTCTGTTGGTGGCTTTGCGCCTTACGGCTCTTGCGCCTCTTGGGGGTCATGCAGATCTCTTAGTACGCGATCATCATTAAATATTTGTATTTGTAATTTAAATCGTAAAGGCGGCACAAGGCGGTTTATCTCTAGAATTTTAAATGAATGGAATGAACTTATCAAAAAGTGAGAGTATTACAAAATTAAACTAATCTAAACCTACCTAAACCAGGCAGATTTTACTAAGTGGTCCTTAGCAATATATGTATATTGTATAATGATATTTCCTTAAATAATACACCTAATTTTGCGTAGTGGTTCCTGCGTATTATTATTCAACGGTCTTATTACAATTATGTGAATTTATGAGCATATTTAATTATTATCAACCTTGATTAAAACGAAACTTAAAACTATATGCAAGCCGATGACGTCAATCGAGTATGTAGATTGTAGGTAAGTATGCATCAACTAGCGTATATTATTTTGCGCGCATATGTAAATGTTTGTGTGTGTGCAAAGTAATTTATGCGCTAGGAGTCATTAACACAGGAACATCTGCTGTACACATTTTGTTTGCAATGTGTCCACTTAAAATAAAGTAGGTACATAGATTAATTTTCACACAACTACTCATATAATGAACATACAATTTTTTTTACGCAGATCGTTCGGAATAGTATAATATTTATTCGTCTAATTACGAATATTCCTTTTTTCATTTATAAACGGCCGAATTCCGACGTCCGCGTCGTCTTAATAGGTAATAGGTAGTAAAAATAGTCTACATATTTTTCATACAATAATATCAAATAAGTATCTTTTTGTTTGAAATTGATCGTTGCAAAAACTTTGCACATGCAATTTCGTAGAGGGCTACGCTTTTCGTAGAATCGTAGCTGCATTGCTACGTTGCATCGGTGCATCGTAGCGCAGTGTAGCCACTGCGTTTCGTAGTACCGCAGAAATAATTTCAACGAAGATTTTGTAGAATTATGTGACGCTGATAAAATATTATGACGACGGAAATAATTATACAGAAATAATGTAATGCTTTCAAATGCAATGCAACTAAACTGCAACTGATATCAAGGCAATAGGGGATTGCGAATATATTATGAGATTAGAGATTAGAGATTATGAGAGAATTACTCAGCATCAACGTAGTAAAGACAATGGACATACCTCGGGAAAACAAATAGGTACTATCTCCGGACATTAAAAACAGACAGACAGACAACAAAGTGATCTAATAAGGAGTTCCTTTTTTTCTTTGAGGTACGGAACGCTAGAAAAGAAAAGAAAAACAAGTTCGCTTGGATAAAGTTGCGACTTCAGCTAGTAGGTATCATTGTATCTTTAAGAGTTTAAATTACTACCTACCTGCCTAATATGCAAATAGTTATACAGTTGCATAAATATATATTATAGTTGTATATATTATAGTATTAAAACGATTAGATTTTATCTGATAAAAAAAAAATTGCAATTAAATGTACGTAGGTACAAAGCAGGGTTGTTACGGATGCAAAAATTTAGACATCCGCGGATGCAGATGCGGATGCGGATTATTAGAAATTCACATCCGCGGATGCGGATTTGATGCAGATGCGGATGCGATGCGGATGCGGATGCGGATTTTGGGATTAAAAAAATACAATTATTTAAATTTTAAGTGCATAAATAAATGGAAATCAATTAAAAATAACTTTTTATTTATGTAATCATATTTCTGGAATAAAATCACACAAGTTTGTTTTACTTATGACACAACAGAATTTAAAGCTTTAAGTTTCATAATAAAAAATCTTTGTTTAATAATTAGACTTAAAAATTGGTGAATTATCTATACTAATATAATAAAGCGGAAGAGTTTGTTTGTTTGAACGCGCTAATCTCTGGAAGTACCAGTCGGATTTGAAAAATTCTTTTTGCATTTGGTAGTACAATTTTCTGGGAAGGTTATAGGCTATTTAGTATCCCTAAAATCTTCCCCTAAGGGGGTAAAATGGGGGTAGAAAGTTTGTATGAAAGTCCTATGTTTTTAAAGTTACAGACCTGAAAATCGGCATTTATATTATTGGTTTTAAATAATATAAACCTGTGTATTTTATTCTGAAAAATCTTCACTTAAGGGTGGTAAAATAGGGGTTGAAAGTTTTTATGTTAAGTTTTAATTATTGTTATTATCAACTTGAAATTTAGAAGATAGGTTTCATTCTAGGGCTTAGATATCAGCCTAGAAAAGATTTCACGAAAATCCTCCCCTAAGGGGGTAAAATGGGGGTAGGAAGGTTATATGAAAGTTCTATGTTTTTGAAGTTACAGATATGAAAATAGGCATTTAGATTATAAATTTTAAATAATAAAAACCTGTGTAAGTTGTTCAGGAAAATCTCCCCTTAAGGGTGGTAAAAAAGGGGATGAAACTTTTTACGTGAAATTTAAGTTATTGTTATTATTAACTTGAAATTTGGAAGTTAGGTTCTTTCTAGGGGGTAGGTAGGCATAAGCTAAGAAAAATTTGACGAAAATCCACCTCAAGGGGGGTTTCCTTTCAACATATTATTATCATCGGACATTTAACTACAGATTGACGTGATTTTTTGCAGTCGCATTTTTTTAGTTGAGGACCTGGAAAGCAGGGACTGAATAACCGGAATTTAATGGTAGTTTTATTTAGCGGTAATGGGCCTACCCTTTTAATAAAAGTACCGAATTGTTTAAATACCTATAATTTCGGTACCGCTTCATTACGGTACCTCTTTATTTCTGTACCTTTATATTTCAGTTTACCGGTACCGAAATAAAATTTCGGTACCGAAATAAAATTTCGGTACCGCTATTTATATCGATATTTTTATCTAATAAGGCTTTACTTTGATGTGCCGTTGAATGAATCCCACCACTTCGGCATTCTATATTCTTTAATATTCTTATTTTTAGATTAAAATTAGCATTTGGAATTTCTTAAAATCCTTACGTTTTAACAAACACAGGAACCGACGGGAAGCGGGGGACGCGCGGCGCGCGGCACGTGGTCAAATTCTTCACCCCCGCGCGCGCACCTTTTCGTATTTTTTCGGTACCGAAATCGCAAAGCGGTTAAATAAAGGTATCTTTTATAAAGGTTGAGATTTCGGTACCTATTTTGTACCGGTATGATAACGGTGGTATGTACCGGTATGCTCTACCGCTTTCAGTCCCTGCTGGAAAGTGACAGACTACTATTTTATCCCGGGGAAACAAAGGGTTCCCGTTTAAAATTGTTTAACGCGGACGAAGTCGCGGGCAACAGCTAGTATTTAATAAATAGCAATATTGTAGCCTTCTCAGTTTCCAACCTGTTTCTTAGTGGATTATATATTAACCCGGCTTCACTAAATAGCTGTTCGCTGGGACACTGTACAGTACACAGTACAGTGTACTATACTGTGTGTGTAGTACACAGACACAAACTATAATTTATTGACAATGAGATAAAACACAACAAACAAAACCTGTAAGATCTTGTTACGCGCCTTCCTGCGCGTCCCGAATGAAGTTAGCAATTACCAAAACAAACGCAAATAACGTGCCACTATGACTCCGCCCACTTTCTTTACGTGTTGTTACTTGTTGATGTGAATCTGCATCCGTAAAAACTCCGCATTGATTGATGCGGATGTGAATGCGGATGCAGATGTCTGAATTAATGCGAATATTCCGCATTTGCGGATGCGGATGCGAATATTCGTAACAACACTAGTACAAAGTAAGCAAAATATTGTAATTAAACGGAACTGGTTTTAGCTTGAAGGTTAAGAATGACGAATTGTGCCTAATAAATAACAATTGTCTACAATTGATACAAAAAAAAATTAAATGAAACTAAGTATTCAGGAGTTTGCCTGTCAATTATAATTAATCAATTATCTTGATAAAATTATAAGACCGGTTAATATTATAAATAAAAAGCTCCACTTTTTTCTTTAAATCATTGATCACAAAAGGGCATTTTTGCACGAGGGCATTTAAGAGAATTTTCTCCCTAGTGTGTTCCATACATAGGAGAAGTTTGAATCATATTTGAAATTAACAATCGAACCAGCAGATTTCCATAGAAATATGTAGGTAGTTTCAAAGTTACTATTAATAAGAGTCTAATTTCGTTTGTATGGGTTTCTCGGAACAACGCGGCTCTATTGTTTTTTTATTTATTCAAATACAAGTTAATGCAAATAATCCCTTCACTGTATTCTCACGCAATGGTAAGTGACGATGCAGTTTAAGATGAAAGCGGGCTAACTTCAAAGAGCCCGAGTAAGTATGCATACCCCTATCATATCTCGGTTTCTCTTTCTACGCGGCATCGTACCGGAACGCTATTTAGCTTGGCGGCACAGCTTTGCCAGTAGGGTGATCCCATGATCTGGTCATGATGATGACCAGATCAGACTCTGGTCTGAACAATTTAGAAATTATAAAATCCCAAATAGTCCCTGCCGAGAATCGAACCCAGAACCTCTCACCCACTGCGCCAGGGAGATTGTTTTATAAATCTTGCGTATCAGTTTGTACATAATATAATTTAGCTGTTTCAGCGGTGTTTGACATACCCCCGTGCCTCGAAGAGCACGTAAAGCCGTCGGCCCTGTGCCTGATCTCTCTCCGGTCGTGGACTACGAGAGTGAGGGAATAGAGAGTGCACCTATGTACCTATGCGCACACACTTGTGCACTATAATATCTCCTGCGTAGATGGCTAGTCTCCACCTCGGTTGAGATTGGCTGCCGTGGCCGAAATTCGGTCGGGAGGACATTATTATTATTATAATTTAGCTGGTTGCATATAATATGATCCGAATGCGGCTGATTGTGAGTAACATAAGCTGCGCGTGAGAACTGAGGGTATCGAACCCGCGTACTCGGTTTATTTTCATTCCTATGTTTTGGCCGGTGCCTCAGACGCAGCGCGGATCACCACACACTACCGAGAAAACAGCGATTAATACTATTGTCACCTATTATTATTTATTTATTGTAGTTAACTATATGCCATTCGCACCAACGGGTCAGTTAAAATATATTATACTAGCGACCGCCCCGGCGCCACCCGTGGTACATAATATATAGCCTATAGCACTCAAGGATCACGTACATATCCAACGGTGAAAGAATTTTTGAAATCGATCCAGTAGTTCCTGAGATTGGCGCGTTCAAACAAACAAACTCTTCCGCTTTATTATATTAGTATAGATTAAGTATAGATGGATTGTAATAAGATCGAAATGTAACAGTTTAATTAAGTAATATCCGTTTTTACCGACATATCCGTTTATTTAGAGAATATGTAACCCCAATTAGGTGATACTTGTTTCTTATGCTTAGGAAATTGTTTAGGTACCAATGGTGAAAACGAGCTGAATTTTGGTTGGAAGTAACAAATTTTGTAATCTGTTTTGATTACCTAATAATTAGTACATAGTTTTTTTAAGTGGTTCACACATGACACTAATAAAATAATATAGTATATTATACCTATTTGAATAAAAATATTCGATCGAGAAAATTTTAATAAGATATAAATACTGTAATCAATTTTTCACGACTTAATTAGCGTATTTTCCCAAACGGAGATTATCAAGAAATTCTTTTTTAGGTGTGATTGTTTTCCCTACTGCTCTATCTACGCACCATAATTATTTTTAACTTAAAACATTGGAATATTAGAGAGATAGTATTTAACTATACCTAAACAAAAACGCATTGAAATAAATTAACATCAATTTGATCTAGGTAAATGTAAACACCAAAGTAAGTTTATCTTCACAATGATAAAATGAGCATTTTTTATTGTCTTTATGACGTCAGCTTATTTATCTACCATATCGCTGCCGCGTAATCAACGTGTCATCTATCTAATACACATCTAATACTTTGTGGATTCACGCACACAAACATACCAGCACAGGCTTAGTGATTGCGTCCACAAAACGGCAGACTAAGGCGAGCCTATTGGCTGTTTTTTTGATCTGAAACTAGTGATGTGATGTGGGGATTTTGTTTATTGATTTCAGATAATAGATAATAATCGATTATCTAATACTACGAGTTTGATTATAAATCAAACTTATTTAGGTATATTAAATTATTATGGTTTTCATAAATTCAGCTAATCACACTTCACACTATCACACTAATATTATAAAGGCGAAAGTTTGTGTGTGTGTGTGTGCATATTTGTTACTCTTTAACGCCGCAACTACAGTACAGCTTTGGCTGAAATTAATGGAGATAGATTATGCCCTGACTTAACACATAGGCTACTTTTTATCCTGGAAAAATCCACAGTTCCCACGGGATTTTGAAACCGAAATCTATAATACTGAATACAGCTATAGGTAGATTTCTAGATTATTAGTATAGGTGACTCTGTGCCAAGACACCCCCTACCAGGTGGACCGATGATTCTGTGGCGATTCTTGTAAGGAACCTATGTCCAGCAGTGGAAGTCTCTCGATTTAGACGATGAAAGATAAAAACGGAACACTTGGAATCACGTGTTATTTCGTACGTCTGCGTCTGTCTCTAACGCATGACTATGTATGTAAAGAGACTGTTCCTTACCATAGAATAGACAAAAAGTGACCAGGAAATAAAGCCCTATTGTTCCCCAAACAAAAAACGCGTAAGCGTTGAACGCGGGAAGCATGTGTTAGGAATTCGCAATTACTTTCGAGAAAAAGTGTTTCATCAACAGGGAGCAGCAACAGGGAGTAAAAATAAAGCATTTTTTCCAATAGAAATATAAGAAGAGATAGACTCAGTCTATCTCTTGCTCTCTAGTGCTCTCTAGTATCTCTAGTGCGGTAGAGAGAGAGATAAAGATAAAGTTATATCGGAATATTAAAATCAATTATATCATAGAGAATACCTGCTGCGTATAACGTAGATTTTCCTTGTCAAAATATTTGGCTTTTAATTCAGTTTGATTCCAAATACTCTCGGAATACGCTTTCTACTGACCCTGATTCGATTTATTTGCTTCCAAGTTTATTCTAATGTAAAATGTAAATACTGCTACGGTAGATAAACTAAATATCGATCGAGGTACAGGGTATAACAGGACTGCTATCGAATAATTAGCGCTATTATTATACCTACTACATGAACACAATCCAATATCAATAAACATTTTATTTTGTCATATGCATGAAGTAAATATTAGTGGTTTAGTATTTAGTCTCAAGTCAAAGTCAAAATAGATTTATTGAAAACTAGATGATGCCCACGGCTTCGCCCGTGTGTATCTAGGTTTGTAAAAGTCTAGTGGGAACTTTGATTTTCCAGAACAAAAAGTAGCCTATCTGTAGTAAATAGTAACCCGTCCACAAAACGGAAAAATTCCGTGGGATCCTTACGATTTCGGAATGCAATTCCTTACAGCATCAGGGTTGAGGAGTTGGACATGTACATTGTACCTACTCGAGGTCATTCAACCATAAAGTCTTTAATTGGTATCCCCAATATCAATTTAAATAACCGACAGTGCCTAAATCCCATTAGTTTTGGGGATCAGATCCCCTACAGCATCAGGATTGAGGAGTTGGAATCCAAATTTTTTGTAGGACAGTGTCGCAATGTTTCTCTATCGATTAAAAAAAAATTACTCAAATCGGTTCAGAAATCTCGGAGATATCGGTATACATAGGTAGAAAAACACAACTCCTCCTTTTTTGAAAGTCGGTTAAAAAAGTAGCCTATGTTACTCCCTGGTTAATTCTCTACTTGTATGTGAAAGTCCCGTCAAAATCGGTTCAGCCGTTCCAAAGATTAGCCCGTTCAAACAGACAGACAGACAGACAGACAGACAGACAGACAGACAGACAGACAGACAGACAAAAATTTTAAAAACGTGTGATTCGGTTATAGTATCGTTCAAATAACCATATGAGCTTAATATAAGGTAGTTATTTCGATATTACAGACAGACACTTCAATTTTATTTATTAAATAAAATAGTATAGTATAGATTGGTACATTTTGGTAGTATTTTTCAAAAGGCAGCGACAACTTTAGGTATTTACCTAACGTTCGTTGACCTCTAGCGTTAGCTGATTACATTACATTGCGAACTTTTAAAAAATACAGTAAATATTTAATTTTTTTTTTTCGCGTTCTTTTTGTGGTAATTATTATCTTATCAGTAATCGTCACTAGTATTACCTGCCTTTTTTATAGTTTAGTTTAGAAAAGTATAGTTTTCTGTAGCGGACCCCGATTTTTACGACTAAACAAATCACATCACATCACTAACAATAATCGGCTGGTCATTTCTGTACGATGACTAAATTACAGTCTACGAATAGCAGACAAAGAACAGTGTTGCAACTCGATAGTTGAATGAACTTCAAATGAGTGTTATTAATTTATTTAGATAGTTTTAAGATACTACTCACTCTCAGTACAGGCACTATGGCTCGTGCCTTACTAATGATAACTAGCTTTTGCCCGCTAGTTCGTCCGCGTACAGTTGGGTTTTTTTGGAACGAAGTTCCTTATCGCGCGTTGCGAAAGGGGGCTAGACGGAAAAAAATTAAGAGAAAAAGTTGTAACGACAATTTGTTGCTATAGTAGCCGTGAGATAGGATAGAAATTATATCTCTATCTTGGAATCGGTGAACTGATTTTGAAAAAACTTTTGAATGCATGTAGAGAATTTTTAAGAGTAATTAGAAAGAAAAATGTAAGTATAATTTATCAGCGGACTCAAAAATACAAACCAATATCTATGTATATCTACTAATAAATAAATAAATACATATTAGTGATGATACTCCTTGGCACTTATTTTAATAGGAAGAGGCCTCGCTAAAAATGCGTTTGCGGTCACAACGGAGTGCGAAGCCTACATTCCAATCGCGGGGTGACGTAAGACTGCGTCCACAGAGGTCGGTTACGCCCGCCCCTAGTAACACAGCGCTTTAAACGAACTTAATAATATATTATCGCTTTAATAGGAATTATAGTATAATCTGTGCGCTTTCACGATGGGATGCAACCTTTTTAACTGAGGCACGACTGCCGTAGCGTCGGCAAACTCGCGGCGTAGCTCGCTACTCGCGAGGTATGCGCGATAGATGTTTTTTTATTGATGTGGTAACTTTGGAACTTGGTAACTTTGGATTTCTGAATTAAATCTCTAAAGAGGTAAAAAAGTGTGGTAAAGTTTGTATGAAGATTTTTTAGACGACAAAGCGAATACGAGAAGACGCGGTCTAAATTGTGGGCTAGTCAATAATAACAATTCCACCACCACCACTACTACAGCCTTTTTAACGTCCCACTGCTGGGCACAGGCCTCCTCTCTCATAGGAGAGAGGGATTTAGAGTTTAGACCCGCCACGCTTTTCCAATGCGGGTTGGCGGGCTTAACGACTATTGTCACAATATGATAGTGATAATTACCGGGACCGACTACTTAACGTGCTCTCCGAAGCACGGGGGTGAAAGACCGCCAACTACCAACTCCGGGCTGGCACTGAGAATTTCTTGACGGAAAAACCCAATACCTAACAATTATTTGCCCAACCCGGGAATCGAACCCGGGACCTCGTGATCTGCAGTCGAATACGCTAACCACTAGACCAACGAGTTATAATAATTCAATAATAATTCAAAATACCCAAAACAATTTTTTTTTCTTTGGAAGAATGACATGATTGTAATAGTTTCCATACTAAAGTTCGTTTATAAAAACTTAATTGTTTCACACTTACCTACTACCTAGGTTTGTTTCTTATGATATAAAAACTGGCCAAGTGCGAGTCGGCCTCGCAAGGGTTCCGTACCATTATCTATAAAAACGGCAAAAAATCACGTTTGTTGTATGGGAGCCCCCTTTATTATTTTATTCTTTTTTATAGTATTTTTTGTTATAGCGGCAACAGAAATACATCATCTTGTAACGACCCAATATTACATGCTAAATAATTATTTAAAGAATACGGGTTCGGAAGTGTTAAAAATTTTTTCTTTGAATTTTATCAAAAAGGGCTTAGTAATTGAGGGTACTAATGTGCTCTCGCATGAGATTATATAAATAATGATGAACTTTGATTCCCACCTTGTTCAGGTCAGGATCTAATACGAGAAGCAGAGGCGATTATACGTAGTACGGACATTATACTCGGTTGTCGTTTACTATGGGGAATCCCTTCAGAGTCGGTATTAGCGCTGTTTTGATGCCAAAAGTAACATAGGGGATGGGGCTCTCAGCGTCATGAGTGACGGAATTTTGAGATTGTATATGGAAGTCCTGTGGACGGCATTATATGAGACTAACAAATTATAATGGTGATGGCGATATATAAAATAAATTAATAATTAGTGCTAGTCTAATCTAACACTTTAGCGCTATTTATAGAGGAAAGCGCTAGCACTATAAAATGTATTGTGAGTTTTTCTAATTATAGTGACTTGCGTTCATTTATCAGTACTGGGGCGATACACTATCGTATGTTGCTGTTCAGAGGGGGGGAGCCTTGGTGTCTAGGATGCCTTGTGTACCCTTTTCCTTAGGATAGCGACAGACGAATACATATACTAATTTTATATTAATGCTAACCTAATCTTACGCTTTGACGCTATTCATGAGAGGGAGCCTGGCGCATATGTGCTTGTGAACCTTTCTTGACATGGCGACTTGCGTTCATATAAATATCGAACTTGCTCTGACATTCTCTCGGAGTTTATCACCACTCCGTGGTGATAGCACCTGTACTATTATTAACATAATATCTTTAAACTGACCACTGCGCTCCAATCCGAGTGCAGTGTTAACATACAATATAAATATCGAACTTGCTCTGATCTTCTCGGAGTTTATCACCACTCCGTGGTGATAGCACTGTTACTATTAATTAACATAATATCTTTGAACTGATCCTGCGCTCTACGCCGAGTGCTGTGCTATCATTCAATATAAATATTAATTCGAACTTGCTCTGACCTTCTCGGAGTTTATCACCACTCCGTGGTGATAGCACATGTACTATTATTAACATAATATCTTTGAATTGACTACTGCGCTCCACGCGAGTGCTGTGCTAATATAATATATTAATTCGAACTTGCTCCGATATTCTCTCGGACTTTGTCACCACTCCGTGGTGATAGCACCTGTACTATTATTAACATACTTTCGAACTATATTATAAGGTTGAGTTGGACCTGTGGAATATTTATCGCTGCGTAGTCTTGCTCTGCCTTGACGTCTGACGTCCAGTTAGATGTTAGGTTGGGGTTCAGACCGGTGATAACGCTGGTGTCGCGCTCTGCCTTGACGTCTGACATTCAGTTAGATGTTGGGTTGGGTTTCGGCCGGCGAACACAGCGAGTCTTGCTCTTTCATGACAAATGATAGCTGCATTAGCGAGTGGTCTGATCGATGCACGTTCAGGGTGTTATACGCTTGGGGCGTGAGTTGATGGGGATTGCTTGAAGGTGTGGTTGGATGTCGTGTTGAGTTCTAAGACCTGTGTAAATGGTACCTAGTACTATTTTACCACAGTGAGTCTTTCTCTTCCTTGACTGACAAATACCACCAATAATTAATGCAATGGATTTCCTCCTTTACTAAGGACATATAACTGATATACCTCAGTAAGCTTTGCCTCGAGCTTGCTTCCATAATAATAATAACAAACCTACATCATACGTACTGCAGCGAACCTCGCTCTTCACTAATGACTTAACAACCATAGTGGAACTTAAACACTCTAAACAAAGGTCTTAAGTGGTGCACACCACTATAAAAAAGTCTTGTGGAGACAACCACGGTTAAAAAACAACTCTTTGGGATGATGCCTGGGTGTGAGGGGGGGGGGCCCAATGGTTTGCTGGTATGTCTAGTATTTCATGCAACCATTCTATAAAATATATAAGGAGCGAAATAAGAATAATAAATTAATACTAAAACTAACTCTGTATGCGATACTAGAGTACCACAAAAGGTAGGGGCTCATCGTTGTTGGCGTGACGGGAGCTAACAACCATCATCCATATTTTTATTGCTAAAAGTATGAATGATGCCTTGATGGACTTCTTTCCCTTTAGGGAAAGAAGTTTATCTTCATTTGAACTAAAAGTGTGTCATCCCACTATAGATTAATAACAAACCAAGTCACTATTAACCATAGCTTGATCGCTAACATAATTAATAATAAAACTAAGCAGGAACCGACACTTCAATACATGAACTAGATTAAGTCGTCTAAGTCAATTGAACTCATTACTTCTGACGCTCTAAAAGTTCTTGGGTTTATACGGACACAACATTATAAAGGGTTCTACCACTATCGTTCACGTGCCACTTTAAAGAAATTATTTAAAAACATAATCTTTAGAAAGATCTATAGGAATTTAAAGGGTATAGATTTTCATAAGGTCGTTAGTTCAGTTACAATCTGTGAAAATTTCGACTGTCTAACTATCACGGACCGACAGACGGACAGACGGACGGACAGCGGAGTCTTAGTACGGTTCCGTTTTACCCTTTGGGTACGGAACCCTAAAAAATGCCAATATGGACTGTGCAACATAGTTATATACTTCATAAACGGAAAAATAATAATATTATTCGTCTCTCAGATAACCTGTTGCGGGTAACGGCCGAATAGGCAATTTATTGCAGGCCCACCAAAAAATCGAGTCATGTCCGTTTTAATCTTATCAAAACGCATTGTTGTTTCAAGGTTTAAACTTTCTTCGTTGACAGGTCTAGTAGGACTAATCAATTGAAGACATGATTTGAAATGAATATAATATTGTGAGATCTATAATATACCTACAACTGGTGAATTATTTTAAGTGTTTTATCAGTTTTAAAATGCTAAGTTCAAGACATATTTGCGCAGACTAGACATATTTGCGAAGCGACGCATATTTTCTAAAATGTTTAAGTAATAAAAAGAACCTACTTAATAAAACTAAAAAAACTAATAAAAAGAAACCTACTTTTTCAATAAAGTATTAAGTATATTACGTAATTATATTGTTTTGAAACGTATATATTTGTTTTTTTTTTCTGAAAATACCTTTATTCAGTTAAAAAAATGTTGGCAACCCTACCTGTGTTCGTTTGTTGAATTTTTAACACGTTATTTGCTCAATCATAAATCTGGATGGCATTTTTATCTAGATAGCTGTAAAAGGCCATTGGCCGTTATAGTGTTTATAGGCAATTTACTGCAGGCCTCAAAAACGCAAGACCTGTTTGCTATTTATCTTTGATTCTATCAAAAAGCCTTATTTTTAAGATTTATTGGTTCGTTGGTAGAGTCACTTCTAATATAAATAACTGTTCATTCTTGGTGAGAGTATATTAATTGAGGAGTGAATTAAGGTGAGGAGGATATCAAAATATAGCATTTTTAGGGTTCCGTACCCGAAGGGTAAAAAACGGAGCCCTATTAATGTCACTCGGCTGTCTGTCTGTCTGTCTGTCTGTCTGTCTGTCTGTCCGTCTGTCCGCCGGTCACAGGTCTCTAGCTCGCAGACGAAATGAGTTACAAACCTGAAATTTTGGTATTTAGTGTAAAACGTTAACCCAAAATCAAATATTGAATTAGAAATTGAATTAAATTATTTTTCAGGGGGGCTCCCATACATGAAAAAGGAGCCGGAAAAAAAAATTTTTTCTTTACCCTAGCTTGTGGGGTATCATTGTTTAGAACTCATTAAGTAGAGTACAAATATATATTTTTTTAATTTTTATCTCAAAAAATAAGGGAATGGGAGGCCATCAAAGTTGTCAGTTTTAGACCATTTTTGTGACGGGGGCTATCTCAAAAACTAAACTAGTTGGGAATATGATATTTCAGTATATTATGTACTATATGCTCTATTTAAACAACAAATACTGAAAACAACGATTTATTAAATAGTTTATAAGCTGTGACCAAAATAAACGAACATTTTTTTGGGTTTTTCTTTCACTGTTTGTTGCGATGTCTAGCTCGGAAATTAAATATTTCTTAGACCCAAAATATTATATTGTTCATAATTATGTACGGAACCCTGAAAGAGCGAGGCCCGACTCGCACTTGGCTGATTTTTTTTTCTTATCGGGACGAAAAAGTTGAGTTGAAACTTATCCAAAACGTCCATATTATTTCCAAAGCCAATATTACTTATTTGTACTACAAAAAGCACCTTGAAATATACGATTCTGATAATAACGAAACATTTCCATTTAAAATTATTTTTAACTGGAAATGTTAGCAAGTATAAGTTTTGTTGCAATTTTTTGTAAAATGATTTACTCGTATCATGGAGGTAAGTAGGTATTTATTGGTTTTTGAAAACCTATTAATTCCTGAGAATTTTCGCAATTCAATTAAATTGTTTTAATTTTTCTAGCTTGTTACGTTTCCGTCATGCCTATTCGATTTAGCTTTATGAAAGAGTAATAATTGTGAAACAATATAATTATTGTAGGCAAAAGCGTATTTGGCTCATATATTTATATTCAGATTCATATAAATAAATGAATATGAATACGAATATATATATATATATATATATATTAATTTGTTCTAGTCTGACGGCAACTGACGGAGTTCAGTTTACTTTATCGAAGAAACAGATATTATATCTATTTATTATCTATACTTAACTATTGCGTGTGTTTTGTTCACACGGAACTTACCATATGCAAAGTGTATAATTTGGGGTTTAACGAACTTGCGTCTAGCATCATTACATGACACACTATGTTCTGTGCAGCGGATCGCAAGCTATTTATACCTACGAGTAGAAGGCTATTGGAGTTTGAACTAATCTATGAAAATACTGATTTAGATCTAAAAATACTTTTAAAAATTAACACAAACATAATATGAACAAGCTTTCAATCGGTAGAGAGTCATTTGTGGGAATGGGCGTAATGTTCTATAACAAAATTCCACAAGCAATCTTAGACTTGCCTTTACACAAGTTTAAGAACGCTGTTAAAAGTATGCTCATAAAAAAAGCTTATTATACAATTGAAGACTATATAAACGATAAAAAAGCATGGATTTAACTCGTTCCAGCAATGCGCGAGATGGCATTTCAATCATGTACTTACATAAATCGTTATATTGTTATTTTTTAAAAAGAGCAAAAGCCGAGTTTCTTACTGGTTCTTCTCGGAACCAGTGGTAGATTCAATTGACGATTCAAAAGTACTTGTAAAAGTTTATTTGAATAAAAAACTTTTCTATTCTATTCTATTCTATAGAGAAGATCAATGCTCGATTTTATTCAATATGAATGAATGGCTAAAAAACATCTTCATCCGCGGACATACTTATAAAATTTAATTGCGTTTTGAGTCGCACAAGCTGTTCTCAACAACAACAAAAATTAACTCGTGTTTGATGAAAATTATTGTGTCGAATAATTATAGTGAAAAAAGATTTAAATTCGCTGTAAAAATATTTTCGCCGCAAGCAGCGTTTGGTGTGAACGCGGCTTTACGAGTGCCAGCAATTATTCAAAATGTTACTAGTAAGATGTTTCTAACAAAATCAGAACAAAAAAAATTGACCGCGAAAAAGTTTGAGGGCTTTCGCTGTTTAATTTAATGGTTTTACTGTTTACTTCTTTATAAGGCAAGTTGTTGGAAAATCGCTAAAAGATGTATCTAACTTTTTGTTTAAGCTTTTCTTTGGAAACAATTGTGTTTTATTTATTAACTCTTTCATTATATTATAGGATTTCCTTGTTTTGGTGCCGTAGATCTTCCAGGCACCGAGAAATTTGAATGAAGAGACTTAAAAGTCACAAGTTTTTGACGCTTTTCCCGGCGCAGTGGTGAGCGCTGTGGTCTTATAAATGGGAGGTCCCGGGTTTGATTCCCGACAGAGACAATTTGGGATTTTATAATTTCTAAATTGTATCTGGTCTGGTCTGGTGTGAGGCTTCAGCCGCCCTGACTGGTTACCACCCTACCGGCAAAGCCGTGCCGCCAAGCGATTTAGCGTTCCGGTACGATACGGTATAGAATCGCTTCCATCTTAGACTGCATCGTCATTTATTACCTACCATCAGGTGAGATTGCAGTCAAGGGGTTAATTAATTGTAGTTGAATAAAAAAAAACTGTTGTCTGTAAAGTCGGTTTACGGACGATAAATAATTTTACGTGATAACGTCGAAAACATTGCCTCTCTATCGCTTGTTCTGCGCTCTCGCTTGCACGCTCAGCAAGGCGGTACGTGACAATGAGTCATGCTTTTTTGTGCTTTTGTGAGCCGGAGTTCATTGATTTATAAGACGTTACTCGTATCACGTCAAAAAATACCTATAAGTATATACTTAAATTGATGAAAATATTTTCATCATACCTTATCGTCATTAATATTATTGTGATGTGCAAACCTGTTATCAATAAAAAAATATTTTCGCGTACATAAAAATATGTATGCTCCGACTGTTGCTAGTTGCGACGATATTCAGATGTTAATCTTTTGTCACACTAGTCGCAAGAGGGCGACGACCTGCGCTGAAGATATTTTCGTATAATGAGAGGTAATTGACATAATCTGCAAACATGCTCGCTATGTGCAATTTTTTTCTCTTTATTTAACGGAAAAAAGGTAAAAGGTAGAAAGGAAAGCGATTTAGGTGATTTATATTGGTTTCTGGTGACACGCGTCTGTTTTGGACGGATGGCATAAGGCCAGAAGTTTTTATATTTAAGACTACAAGAGCCTGCAATGGACAGACAACTTAACTATATTTAGTTACTTGTTGGCATATATACATGTACCTACCTACCTATAACTGCGTGTGCGTACCTACATCTTCTGCGACTTCAGAAGCTGCTTTGTTCTTTTAGCTGGTCTAATTATGACTTCATAGTAAATATTATTGTATAAGTACAATTAAAATGGAATATGTTTATTTTTTTAATATGTGAAGATCTACATGTTTTATCAAAATTACTAAATTATTTAATTTCCTTATAAACGCACGTTTTATTATATAGTTAGAATCAATAAATATTAAAAAAATTAAGTTGCAAAAGATCCATTTTATATTGATGTGGCGAGGCTGGTGACGCGGACGTGGCGCGGACACGTCATGTCACTACCATAGACCTAAGTACGGCTCTAGGGCGTGTTTAGCTATAGCTAACACTGCTCTTGTCACACTAATATTATAAAGGCGAAAGTTTGTGTAATTTTTAATGGAGCTAAAATTTTGAATGGAGATAGATTAGGTATGCCCTGAGTCCTGACTTAACACTTCTACTTTTTATCCTGGAAAAATCCACAGTTTCCACGAGATTTTGATGAAACCGAAATCTATTGCTAGCTACTAGTCGTAAGGCTATAGGCAGATTTCTATACCAAACTTCCTTGAAAGTAGGTAGGTAGGTAGGTAGGTATTAAGGTGGAAAAGGGAGCGGGAACGGGAACCGGAAATCCACGATTCCCTCGGGATTTGTGAAAAACCGAAATTCACGCGAGCGAAGCCGCGGGCAGAAGCTAGTTCTATAATAAACTGCGCGTCAATCTATCAAACAATAAAAGAGAAAATAATAGTAATTTATTATTGACCACATCGTAAATAAGTCATTTGCGCTCTGAAAATGTCTTCATCACTCTTTATGTCATTGAATAATAATTATTGATGATCCTGAAATGTTAGTGATTTATTCAATTTGTCGTCTTTTATGGGGCTTAAGGACAATTAGACGAACTTGGGCTAGAACCTTAAAAATAATTCCTATTATAGTCTCCACCACAACCACTACAGCCTTTTAACGTCCCACTGCTGGGCACAGGCCTCCTCTCTCATAGGAGAAAGGGATTTAGAGCTGAGACCCGCCACACTGCTCGACTATTCTCACATGATAGTGATAATAACCGGGACCGACCGCTTAACGTGCTCTCCGAGGCACGGGGGTGAAACACCGCCAGCTTCCAACTCCGGGCTGGCACTGAGAATTTCTTGACAGAAAAACTCAACACGTAACAATTATTTGCCCGACCCGGGAATCGAACTTGGGACCTCGTGATCTGCGGTCGAATATGCTAACCACTAGACCAACGAGGCAGTTATTATATTATAGGCAGCTATTATAGTTTAATACGACTTTTATGTAATGTATGAATCAAAAACTTAAAAGTTAGGTAACTACAGCAAAATTATATTCCAATTAGTGACAAGGTAATGAATGATTCATACACGCAACGGTTTTGACACAGTTTCGATCTAGGTATGTAAAATTTTATTATTCTAAACTCGATTATTTTAAAACGCAACGACTTTGAATAAGATAGAAAGACGGACAGACCGGTCACGAACTACGGCGGTGACATAAAAAATGACCCAAATATTTTTCAATAGTCCATTGCTAACGTCAGGGTTGTCGCTTTGCTCTACATTCAGATTTTAGGTAGGTATTCCTATTCCTGTTGACAGTGCAAACATTAAAAGGTAATGTTAAATCCGATAATACTGGTAGGTATATATATATTAGAGGTTGAGTTAAAATGTTAATTATTTCAAAATTTATATATTTTCTAATACTTATCTATCTAATAAATATATCTGTGTTGAAAACGTTTTTACTCTCTAACATTGCGTTGCAGTTTTTATAAAAGTAGCCCCTCTATACTTAAATATGTGCATTGTTTGTGACAACCCTAATTGAAGGTAATCCATTCAGCGGCATTCAATAGCGGATAAAGTGTGGTGTATAATGACTTAATTTGCAGCTGCGATACGTGCCATCCGAACTTAAAGCTTTTGATTCAGACTGAATTGCACTGAAAAGATTTTGCTTTGAGCAATTTTTAAGAGTAGCAATGATAGTAAGATATATTTGAAGGACAGGGGTGAAGTCTGTAGGTACCTATTTAAAGTTGAATAAATGTGATGTCTTAGTGAATCAAATCTTACTCATTCGACTCTAATCCCTTTTTAGACTTCCATATCTCAAAAGGTAAAAAAGGAACCATTACAAGATCTCTCTCTTGTCCGTCCGTCTGTGTCACCACCGATTTTTTTATATCGTAGCTTCACGTTTAGCTGGTGATTGAAACAAAAATTATAGGTCATTATTTTCAAGAAAGAGTTTACTGAATTACTTAATATCTACTCTTTCGCCTCCAATGAGTTTTATGATAAAGTTTGCTAGTACCTAGTACTGGACAATAATGCAATGGGTGGAATTTGAACTGACGACCTTTCAGATATCACTTGGCTCCCTAACCTTTGATTTAGTGAGGCTTGTATATTTAGTAATATTATTTAATTTCCAATTATTTTAATATAAATTAGAATAAAAAAGGGAACATTTAATAAATTAAACGATTCGTTTGTTCCGTACATTTCGTATTAATACGAGCCTATTAAATACAAATTAACTTAAAGTTGAACACATCGAAAACGCGTAGTCAGGATATTAGAACGGTTTCATAATTAACAGATGGGGTAGCTACCTACACGTAGATGGTTAAGTGCTTTCAATGTTTGGTGACCGTATTATGATTGCGGGAATCGGGACGCGGGAGGCGGATTCGGATTCCCGGTAGACTCACTTCCCTGGTTCAGCCAGCTCCCGGCTCACCTTGGAGAGTAATTATAATGATCGGCGCCGGAACCCTCGTCTGGAGCGGGAGTCCTTCCTGGAGAGGCGTGCAGAGAGGTGGCGCAATACGCCCACCCGGCACCCCTCCCTCTCGCACCTCAACACGAAGGCTATATATACATCTCGCCCTCCCGCTCCGACATCCCGTCTCGGCCACCCACGCCTCCACGCACTGTAATAACCCAATTTGTAAGAACCCCCCCATTTTCAAGGACGGCCGTCGGTCTTTATGGCGGCGGCGACGGCGGCGTTGATTCCCCGACCTTGTTTATTTCAGTTTTTCTTTTCTTTTTGTTTAGGAACCGGCTGGAACTTATTTTCGTGCTCGAGGCCCAGGGTTTAGTGCGGACTGGTGTGGGGATTAGCGGAACTTTCGGTGGTTTGTTTGGCGCCCGCCCGTGTGGAATCTAAGTACCTACCGAGTAATTGACGTTGTCATAGGATCTTGTACGTGATGAATACTAATTAATGTTTAGAAAACAAATGATGGTTGGAAGACACCTGGCTTTTTACGATTTGGAGCGTCGTTAAATATTTATGAAGTGTTTCTTCGGAAACGAGTGATTTTTGCACTTCCTTTTTTCTGCCAACAAAAGGAAGGGCCTGGGACAAGGTCGAAGACTGTTCTGGATCAGTTTTTGGATTTGTTTTGCTTACTTTGTGGTCCATTTAAGGGGATAACTATTCCTTGCTGTTTGCAAAGAAATGTTATAGTGATATATATGTGTCCTGTTCAGTAAGGTAGCGGGATGAAATAAAAAGTGACGAAGGTTCGCTCATTTGTTTAAGTCATCCGAAAGTTCAAGGCCGCGGGGATCTACCAAATGTAGGTACCTATAGGGCCGTCTAGACAGTATCACACCTCCATCCCTTTCAGGGTCCAACAGAATAACATGTTTTGGATTCATAAGGAAGATATTTTATTTGCCTACTCTTTTTGTTTCATAAACAATTTGACTCGGACGCCCCTTGTTGGTCTTCAGCAGATTTATGACTAGAAATGAGGTCAAAAATATATTATTTTGTTCAAGTATTTCTTAGTGGAGCTGAAAGATATTTTTTTAAATTTTGAGTCTGGAATGAACTTTGAAGTTGGAATCTCAGGATAAAGTAAAAATTAAATAAAAAAATAATAATAATAAAATATAAAAAACATGATTTTTTATTATTTAATATGAAATTATTTAATATGACAAAATGTTACTGAAAAGTTCATTCAGGTTTATTCAGTACGACCTAAGTAAGTATGTGATGGATAGATGTGAAATTAGCATTAGCATAGCGTTGTTATAAATTATTAAGTCTTTCTTTTATATGTCCAATGGCTAACTCAAAAAATGTGGAGCGCTTTTTGGTTAAGTAGGTATAATATGTACCTCTACTTTTTTAATTTTTAAAACAACAAGCACGTCTAACTCTAACTCGAATTTAATGTACTTATAGGTACGTTAGATACAGTTGCGTTAGGTAACTAACAGATTTATGTAAACATAAAGTTGATTTCCTCGGAAACTTCAACACAACCAACTTATCAAGGATGAGTTTCAGTAAATATTATATTTAAAAAAAATTACTAAAGCGAGTTTTATAAAAGTGAATTTTCAGAGCACCCGAGAATTAGGGCCAGGACACATACATGAGTACGGCGCGACACTGTGCCGTGCGTAATTCCGTTACGAAGACATGCTTGCAATTGACAAGTTTGCTGACATTATTGGTGTATGTAGAACAATAGCTGTAGACAAAAATAATTTAGCAGATGGAAATAAATCTTGTTCGAGTCATATTTAATAGAGAATAAATCGAATAATTAAGAAATATTTTGTAATTTGTATTCTATTTCCTTGTTTGATACCTCTGCGTTTTGTTGCACCATGCTACGACAGCAACTGACAAAGCCGCGTCCTGGTGAAGTATCTAGGCCCTTATGGAATTTCGTTCGCATTAAAATTCCAATGACCTTCAACCTATCAGCCTACACGTGTTTGGGTCTGAATGGACAGCCTCCCGCCGCCTGCCTCCCTCGGGGGTAGGGTTGCCATGTCGAATTAAGGAATCCTTTCAAAATATCGAATATTTCAACTACGTAATCATTATGTAACGTCGGATAAATAAAAATTGGTGACTTCTTGGACACAAGAAAATGTTGGTATGTAAATTGGTCGTTTTTTTTAATTTTATTTAGATTATAATATTTCTGTGTGAAAATTAAGTAATTAGGTAAAAATTAAAATATCCAAATGTATGTAAAAGTGTCAAATAAGTTACTTATCTTAGGTATTTAGGTAATTATGTTTTTCACGCATATCAGGCTATGTATGCATACATATGTGGGATTTTTTACACGCTCGAAGCATTCTAACGGTTGGATGGATTTTAATTAATAAGTTGCCTATAGATTCGTCTATACTGAACCATAATTGGTGTAATGATGATGATTTAGTTGTGATGATAATACCGTTTAAAATTCCATTGATATTAATAATCTTCTATATTGTAAGTGAAATCGCAATTACGATAAAATGAAAATAAACTGATGGAACAATGTGAAATCATAGGTCAAGAAACTTTTTTGTGAATCCTGAAAAAAAGATGGGTAAGGATAATCTACCGAAGGTGCTTTCTAAACATTTCAATTTGAGTCCAAATTAGGGACCAAAGAAGGCCTAAAAAGGGATCTTTATCATTGACTCTGACTTCTGGATTTACGATATGCTATAAATTTGGAAGCTGAACGAATTTCGTTGCGGTATTTTTTTTTGAGGAAATTCATTTGTAAGAGTACCTTATCGTATTGACGAATTACATACTACCTTTTATTTATTAATATGTAGTTAGCTATTCTAAATATTCGGTTGCTAATTGTGATCTTTCTAATACTACATTTCGTCATTGACGACGTTTCCTTAGTAGCAGTGCGAAGGTTTTGCTTCGCTTTGTCAATAAGAGAATTTGGAAATTGGAATTGGAGAAATTTTGGACTAACTCTAACCATGAATTCAGTTAGGTACGATTGTAACAAATTTTATCAAATATCTTTCAACGCCTTATATTTTTCCTTGAAATTACCCCCGTCATGATTCATGATATAACGGTATGGATGGATTCACCCAGTATTTCCTTTTGTTCTGTTTTGTTTATATGTCTTATTAACAATAGTAGAAGAAAAAGTAGAAGAGAAAGAAGAAGAATACGTCTCATGTGGTCCATATCAAGTAAGAAACTGACACTTCACAGGTGCAAGAGAGAGCATTGAATCGGAGTTTCACATGGTGCCGTAGAAAAACGCGGTGCCGCGACGCGTCGCGGTTGCGGCGACGCGCTGTTGTGATGTGGCCAAGCCTTATTCATGCTGCCGTCTGATTACAAGAAGGCTCGTGCATGGAATAGCATAAATCATCCTTACTACAAGTACCTAGCATCTATACGGCCGCTGATCTAAGCCGTGTCTGAACCACTAGTCGACATATTTTCATAAGTCTACCTATATAACTCTGAGAGATAAGATGATTTCTATTATTATCTGACACCGAATCTTCGATCAATGTTATAAAATATTACGTCGATTCCAACTATAGTTTTATTTTCCGAATGGGATAAATTCTGGACGAGAATACTGAATTACGAATAAGGTTGTTTTTATTGGGCATATAGAACTTTAACGGTAACATTATTTTAAACGCGCTATGTGCAACTGACCGTAATAGGACATAAAAGATAAATGATTTTATGTAGTAGGTATGTATCTATTCTCTATTATAGGTAGGTAATTAAAAATTTAAAATAGCTCGTAAAAATCGAATTGAATGTGACAACTTTGATTTTTTCAAATACAAAATACTAATTCAGATCGGTATAGATACATTATTATTCGGCCCAAAATAACAAAGAAATAAACCTATAAAAATAATAGCAGTTAGGCTGAAGCGAATTTTCCGTAGACCTCATATGCGGGGCGGAATAAGTTATGGCTGAAAGAGCGGCGAAAATCGAGGCCGGGCTCCCGTCTACAAAGGAAACTGGCACGAGGCACGCACGAAAACGCACGCAAGTCCGGCAATATTCCCACCCGGGACTGAAATGAGGCCTCCATACCCTACGGCTCGGTTCACATTGGATACGAATTAGTTTCGTGTTTAATCTTCAATCTTTATCCGTACACTAGCTGATGCGAGTGAGCGACTTCGACCGCTTGGGTTCTTATAAATCTCATCCCCTATTTAGCCCACTTGGGGGTAGATTTTACAAAATTCCAGAAACACGTAATTCTTTATTTATAACCGAAATCCTAAATACCAATTTTGGATATACTTAACTCGAAAAATGACGGACTTTCATACAAACTTCCATCCCCTATTCATTTCTAGCTTCAGTGGTTTAGGCTGTGCGTTGATGATCAGTCAGTGAGTCAGTCAGTCAGGACAAGCCACTTTAATCTTTATACTCTAGTATAGTAGATAGATAGATAATAGATGTAGTGTTGTATCCAATCTTTGTATCAATCAAGAATTCTTGCATTTGCCATCACACAAGTTTAAATAAAAAATTTATGTATAGTGTATTTACTAATTACGTTGACTTATTAATGTGTAAAAAGTAAAATTATACATTTACTTAATAAGTCAAGGTTATATTAATCAATTTTTTAATGAAAAAGTTGCATGGAAGCAATCGGCTTTGCATTCAGTTGCCTATTAAAGGTTGTGAAATGTAATAAATCATAATTTGTGGCATTGTAACACATAGAATAACATTATTGTAACTTTTTATTTTGAAAAACCAATTACAATGTTTCTGGTAGAGCCACAAGTGGGGCTACGAGAAAAAAATCAGCCAAGTGCGAGTCGGGCCTCGCTCTTTCAGGGTTCCGTACATAATTATGAACAATATAATATTTTGGGTCTAAGAAATATTTAATTTCCGAGCTAGACATCGCAACAAACCGTGAAAGAAAAACCCAAAAAAATGTTCGTTTATTTTGGTCACAGCTTATAAACTATTTAATAAATCATTGTTTTCAGTATTTGTTGTTTAAATAGAGCATATAGTACATAATATACTGAAATATCATATTCCCAACTAGTTTAGTTTTTGAGATAGCCCCCGTCACAAAAATGGTCTAAAACTGACAACTTTGATGGCCTCCCATTCCCTTATTTTTTGAGATAAAAATTAAAAAAATATATATTTGTACTCTACTTAATGAGCTCTAAACAATGATACCCCACAAGCTAGGGTAAAGAAAAATTTTTTTTTTCCGGCTCCTTTTTATGTATGGGAGCCCCCCTGAAAAATAATTTAATTCAATTTCTAATTCAATATTTGATTTTGGGTTAACGTTTTACACTAAATACCAAAATTTCAGGTTTGTAACTCATTTCGTCTGCGAGCTAGAGACCTGTGACCGGCGGACAGACGGACAGACAGACAGACAGACAGACAGACAGACAGACAGACAGCCGAGTGACATTAATAGGGCTCCGTTTTTTACCCTTCGGGTACGGAACCCTAAAAATGGACATTCGTAGATATTATGACGAATGCAAAATTATAGTAGGTATCTACTTAATAAAAAATAAAAAATAAATAAAATACTAAGCTAATACGTCCGCCCTACAAACTGAAATTAATAATCGACTCATATACGTGTAGGTATATTTATAACGTATACACGTATACTTGTACATAATATGTAATTTATATTGTTAAAATTGTTTAATGCGATTTTGTATATACGACACACATAGAAAGTGCAACACGAACAAAATCACAGGTCCGCACTCCGCAAGTCTCTAAACAAAAAAAAAAATTGGTTGTCTGTAAAGTCGGTTTACGGACGATAATTTTACGTAATAACGTCATAAGAAAACAAAGAGAGATAGGTGCATCACAAACCGAACGCTTAGGCCGATCGTGCCTTCGTATGTGGTACGTGACAATGAGTCATGCTTTTTCTTGCATGTAGACAGCGTTCAATGATTTAGAAGACGCCAGTAAAATAAAGTGGCATTTTTTTTTATTTTGTGTGTGAACTTGTAAAGTATGTGGTAAAGTATCATGTGCAACACTAGCCCGATATAGTGAACCAAGTAACGATGAGGTAGTCATGGTCTTATTTGCTCCTATTCTACATAGATGCAATTAAACTAAACGGTAATACTTACGATTATAAGGAAGTTTCTATTAAATCAAGCGGTAATTCTGCGTAATTCAACGCACTAAGTTATATTATCGCGTGACAAGGATTGCGATGAAAGGCCTGACTGAAATAAGGCTTCCTTGCTATTGTATATAGCCTACAGGTTTCATTGTCGCCTAGACGTAGGTATTGTCAGCACGCGATCTAGGGCGCACAGGCATATATACCTTTGAGCCCTCTTTGTGTGTTGATAAATAGGGCTATCGGTAAAGATTTTGATGGAAAATTGAACAGTCATTTGCAGCACATGATATGAAAGACAGAATTTTCTATACCTGATTTATCTATTGGAGGTCCATTTTTTTTTTCAGTACCTATTCAGTATTCATGTCTTCTTATACTCGGCTAGGTTCACAAGCTATAGCCTATACCTAACACAATAACTAATGTTTCGTTATCGGGTAACGGTAACCCGTAGTCGTTGTTGCCAAGTGATAGACGTCCACATTCTCTTAGACTTCCACACGCCTTGATCTTGGGCCCCTTTTATCCAGTGGTTAAGGCAAAAAGTGGATTAAAATTACCATGAAGTATTTGAGTAGGTACCCTAGGTACTTTACAAGCTTAATAATAAAAGCGGTAAATTTTAGGTACCAATTGCAAAAAAGTTATGTGATCAACTCAATATTTACCATTGCGATTACCAGGCAAACATAGCGCGATTGGAGCTCAATAATAGCTCGTCGTTGGTACAAAAAATATCAATTCAGTTTAGTCACGTCAGGTCCGAATGCACTGCATAACGGCCTTGAAATAAATGTTGTTCGATGTCGCTCGTTTAGTTAGCGATTAAAGCGCTTCATCGTGAAAATTATTCAGCGCATTTTCAGCAATAATTATTCGTAATATAGGTAGGTAACTCTCCCAACTTTGAGCCGGTTTCTCAATCACCAAAGTATAATCTTATTTACCTGAAATAAAAACATTTGGTCAGGAAATTATCACGACTGAAAAATGAGCTCTATATCGGTTGTAGCAGTTCTGTGTTAGTTTTTCTAAACAACTCTGAAAATTTAAAAATAATCAACTTTTGATCAACGATTATGTGTTTCTTAGAATCCGCTTTACCGCTAATGAAGTTACCCAATCTAGTTTGATCTCGCTGTAATACATTTCCGCGGAAATAAAGACTAATAAGTAAGTACATTGAACATTCTATCTCGAAATCCACTTTTTTATTTTATTATGTAAACTAGTTTCTTCGATTTTGCCGTACAAAGTAATTTTAACTGATTTTGTACTGTAAAACTGTGGCGTAGTACCTATACTTACATGTAGTAACGGGTATCATTGCCTCAGCGTAATGCTGAAGCAATGTGTATACATTACTCGAAATCAGTTTTTCAGGAGACTCTTAAGTGAAAAATGTTCATCGTCTATTGATAAATAGGAGCGTTACTTTTGTTTTATGTAACAAAGTGTACATTAGGCAGTCGTTCTGGAGAACGGCCTGTAAAAGCGAATTTGTCGTTGTGAAACACCCGCTCCGAAGAATCCGCTCGAAACGCTTGAAGTGGGTTGGAGAGAACATTAACGCGGAAAACGCGTCGCCAAAAATGTTGGCAAGCGCAAACTGATAGCGTGCAAGTAGACGGGGGTAATGCCCTCCCCATTCCAATGCAAGGCCACCCAGGGCCGCACTTGTAGCCATGACGATCGCGTAGGCGCGTTGCGAAGAGACGGCCGCCGCCCCGCTCTCCACCGCCGACCCCGCTCCGCTCATTTCAAGCTCTTTTCAATCCCTCTATAGCGCTTAAATCTTTACCTAAGGACAGGTATCAATTTTAGATATCGTCCTGGTTCTGGAGGTATATGTATACAAGAAATCTAGGTTAATAAATTGAGTTGAAATTTTGTATTAAGAAACTTAGGTAGGATGTTTTTTTAGTGGTTTTTTTTTAATTATTATTTAACTTGTGTTTCTATGTAAGAAATGTGGATTAAAATCGTTCTCCTAAAGTGGATTTTAAGTAATTTCTTAATTAATGTAAATTTTTGCTTTAGTGTTAAGCATTAAAAAAAATTTATATTAATCTGTGTACTTATACAACGCAAATAACGTCGTCTATGATATTATTTGGGCATCGTTTACTTAAATATTTGAAGATAAACATTTCTTGAATCTATTTTCATAAATATTGTGTCTATAGAAAGTAAAAGGTTTCAGGTAAGTATAATATGTTTTCTGCAAAATATAAAATATATAAATATTTTTAGTACCTTAGTGTTTGATAGTTAAACTCACATTGAAATTGTTGACTTTATAGTTTAAAGGTTGGGTTCAATAGTTTAGAAATAAGACACTGTTCCAAAAAATTACCTAAGTACCTATTTTAAAATGAAGCAGCGGGTTTTCTTGTAAACTAGAGTTAAGGAGCCTGTTAGAAGATTTAGCAATATTTACATTGTTTCCTGTCGAAGGAATAAAAACGTGGGCTAGCTAAGGGCCGTGGTCTTTTCTGGGAACAAAATTAAGAGACCTTGGCGGGCTTCTGGGAATTTTGATTCGAGATTTCCGTATGAATCAGAATGGCAGCCTTTTTTCGAACGCGATCGTAAATTTTATCTATACTTAGTGTATTTAAAGTATTTTTAAATCGGTTTCTTGTTTTTAAAGGTAAGTAAATATTTTGAAAAAAAAATACTACTACTAATAGAATTTGTAGGATTACTATACACAAATTATTTTATTAATAGTTTATTAATTGTGTTGTTTGGTGTAGTATTTTTATTTAAAACTTTACTTTCAATCCTTATTAGAGATTAGATAGATATTAGAGAAACTTATCATAAATTGTATTTGTACAAAATCCTACTAAAAGGCGTCGGAGTACGGCCCTGGAATATTTGTCTGTTAAGTTAATTTCTAAGTTGTAAAGATCTAAGCACAGGGTATTTATTGCAGATTTTAAACTAAACTGAGAAAATTTGGACGGGCAATGTTTCTTTTTGGAATAATAAAATATACTTACTCATAGGTTTAAGAGTGTAATACTTTGGATTTAATTTTAAGAATTTCTGTAGTAGCTAATTACATATTTACTATTTAAAAATTAATAACAATAATGGTCCAGATAGGTAGTTCCAATTTCAAGAAAGAATCACCGAATCCAACTCGGCTGGGCGGCGCGGCGTTCGGGAAGCTTCATAATGACTTCTCGTCCAAAATCTCTCAAGACCAAAGTCTTCGAACCATTCGTGTTGCTAGTGATGGCATACGGCTCTGGCTTGGCCACTAACTGTGGAACTCATAAAAAAAGTCAGAGTCACTTCGGAGAAACTAACCTCTGTGTTTCTCTATGTGAAACAATCAGAAATGAGAAGATACGTAGATGAACCAGAATAATCGACATAGCAAAACCTAGTTCAGTTTACTTTCAGTTCAGCTCATATGAAATGAAATTAAATGATTTTATTTGTAGGGAATTTGGCGATCAGGCATCCGCAAAAGTCCCTACAAAAAAAATCGTAAAAAGAAACAATTTAGATTACAACTTTCATTCCTGAGTTACACGTGTATTTGTAAGTTTACTTTTTTTAAACTTAAACTCTTCTTATCGTCGCGAGTGCGTCCCTGTCGAATTACTATTCTATTTTGTAAGTTTACTTTTTTTTTTAAACTTAAACTTTTCTTATCGTCGCGAGTCCGCCCCTGTCCGGGAAGTACACTAGCTAGTCGTAGTCAGTTTCTGCTACGCCAAGTCGCAGTTTGCTATTTGCGATCGCCGGGCCTCCGAACTTCGACCCCCCCGCCCGCCCCGGCCCCCACTGCGCCCACCCACCGACTACTCAATCCGCTCCGATAATTCATATATTCGACAATCATTTCGGTAGGTATGATGATAATAAACTGTACCAAGGATGCTTCATGCTTGATACTGATATGTCGGAAGAGGATATTATGCACATCAGTCAACAATAAGTAAATGCAACAATATGATGTTAGATAGGTACGTATGTACCTACCCATATTCGAGCAAATCTGTACTACTAAAGTGGAAGAGTTTGTTAATTTGAACGCGCTAATCTCTGGAAATACCTTGACAAATTATTTTTGCATTTGATAGCCAAATTTTTAAAGAAGGCTATTCAACATACATTACAACTATTAGAAGTCGAATAAATATAAAGAAAAAATAACGCTAAGGGAAAAGGAAGTAATAGTGCGGGCGGGCATTGCGATGCGGTGAGTTGCAACAGTCATGTCCTATAGGAAAGATTACAGGACATAGGACAAGTTACATGTTTAAGTGGTAATTGTTTACCAATTAACTGCCTCGTTCGTCTAGTGATTAGCATAATATTCAACCGCAGATCACGAGGTCCCTTGTTCGATTCCCGGGTCCGGTCGGGCAAATAATTGTTAGGTAAGTAAGTAAGTACCTATTGGGTTTTGCTATCAAGAAATTCTCAGTGCTAGCCCGGAGTTGTAAGCTGGCGGTGTTTCACCCCCGTGCCTCGGAGAGCACATTAAGCGGTCGGTCGCCGTTATTATCACTATCGTGTGAAAATAGTTGTTAAAGCCCGCCAACCCACGTTGGAGCAGCCTGGCGGGTCTAAGCTCTAAATCTCTCTTTCCTATGAGAGAGGAGGCCTGTGCTCAGCTGTGGGACGTTAAAAGGCTGTAGTGGTGGATGTTTACCAATTTATCCGATGCATGAAGTACATAGATCAAAATCGATGGTAAAACGTTGTTTGTAAGTGGACTAACTAGGTAGGTACCTATCTCATCTCTATCTCATCTCTTTTAAATATTGCTACACAGATACAGAATAAATCATTTTAGGGGGTGGTTAATGATACCTAGCGGAAACAAAGAAACATCGCTTTGAGTTATCATAATCTACGAGGTACGAGTATAATCCTACCTTTAAAAATAGAAATCCAATAATAGTAGGTAGTATAGATAAGTTTTTTGCACATATCACTAATAATTTAAAACGGGCCGCAGTTAAAATGTCATTAAACTCTACACGCCTAAGTTTCTCAGTGTATTTAATTTGCAGGTGTATTCGATATCTGAATAAAATTTAATAAGTAGCTTATAATATAAATAAAATGGATATAAAAAATGATGATTTAAATTATTATCATTATTTATTTATTAGCAGGATCAACGAAAAATGGTCTCGCGGCGGAGATGTGCTAACGGCTTCAATAAGCATTTCATCTGGACGAAATATTTTAAATAGTCTTTTCTAATGAGCTACGCTGACATCAGACAATCACCAATCGGGGAGATTACGTGACGTTTAGGAACAGGCGGGTTATTCTGTAACCCATGTAAGCCCATGAACATTAGCAGCACCTGAGGAACCACTAATGCGTTGCCGGCTTTTGAGAAAGGGGACTGGCTCTTCAGCTCGCTGCCGGAACACACGGATGCTTTGCGGCAGATTACGGCTGAAGTGTGGTCGCTAGCCAGGCGGATTCGGGGTTGAATCCTACCACAAAGCGGTGATACCATCCAGATTAAGTTGTGTGGTATCAGGCGCAACGACCCGTAGAGGGGACTGAGGGCCTCGTTAGCATATTGGCAGGGTGCACCGCGTGCAGGTGAGGTTGACTTTGGCCACATAGGTGGAATTTGGGCCATTTACCACCCCCCACACCACACCATTTCATGCGACGAAAACAAAATTATTCGCGTAGCTCTCGAGAACCGTGTACACTGTATAGGTAATGTTGCTTGAATTCAAAGCGCGGAGTCAATTAAGTACAAAGCTATCTATCTATATCTACCCGCACAGCCGCAGTTCAGTAGGGTTAGTAGGAGATTGCGCATTGCGAAAACGTTGATCGATTTCGAGTATCGAAACACAATAACTTCAAAGTAAAATTGACCTAAATGAGCTTGTTTTAAGGTTTAAGTTCGTCCGTACATCTGCAGCCAGCGCCCTTAGCGGAAACTTTGAGAAATAAAAATCGGAAGTACTAAATGTACGACTTTGAAATGAGTGGCTTTAGGTTCATTTTACTCTGACATTATCATCATCATCATCATCATCATCATGATCAACCCATTACCGGCTCACTACAGAGCACGGGTCTCCTCTCAGAGTGAGAAGGGTTTTGGCCATAGTCTACCACGCTGGCCAAGCGGATTGGCAGACTTCACACACCTTTGAGAACGTTATGGAGAACTCTCAGGCGTGCAGATTTCCTCACGATGTTTTCCTTCACCGTTAAAGCAAGTGATATTTAAATATTTAAAACGCACATAACTTCGAAAAGTTAGAGGTGCGTGCCCGGGAGCGAACCCACGACCTCCGATTAGAAGTCGGTCGTCCCAACCACTAGGCTATGTCAGCTCTGACATTATAGTTTTTCGATATTCGATATTTAGCAACGGTGTCGAAATGCGCAAACTCATGCTAAGGATACTGTATGAACGTACATGAAGTTACTAGATTCACGTGTTCTTCACATGACAACGCAAACATAATTTATGTTTTAAGCATTTGAAGACAATTTACTTTACTTTACAATACTTTACTTTACAATTTACTTTACTTTGTTACCAATAAATAGATCCCAAATTTCAACAGCTAGTCGGCGATGTTGCGTCGCTCTAAGTAGTGGCAAGCAATGTGCAATGTTATTAATTTCCTTGCCATAAACTTCTTAAGTTAAGTGATTATTCGAATAGGCTTTCTAATGGTCATTTACATCTTGCCAACTTATCTAAGTTAGTAATGGCTGATGATAATGGCTCTTCCATTGATTCGGAATGCATTAAAATTATATAATTTATTTATTTATGGGGAGGGTAATTATTTATTTATTTTGTAATATTAGTAGGTATGTAATTTGTAAGAAAAAACAATAATAGTAACATTTGGTGTAAGCATAAACTCGTTTGACAGTGATATGTGTGTTATTATTTCAAATGTTACAATTAAACTTATAGCCAACTTAAACTAATTAATTAATTGTGTGTGCGTTTCAATTTCAAATCTTCTATCTATCTATACTAATATAATAAAGCGGAAGAGTTTGTTTGTTTGTTTGTTTGTTTGTTTGTTTGAACGCGCTAATCTCTGGAAGTACCTATCGGATTTGAAAAATTCTTTTTGCATTTGGTAGTCCAACTTTTGGGGCAGGTTATAGGCTATTTAATATCCCTAAAATCCTCCCCTAAGGGGGTAAAATGGGGGTAGAAAGTTTGTATGAAAGTCCTATGTTTTTTAAGTTACAGACCTGAAAATCGGCATTTAGATTATTAGTTTTAAATAATAAAACTCTGTATATTTTATTTTGAAAAATCTTCTCTTAAGGGTGGTAAAATAGGGGATGAAAGTTTTAATGGGAAGTTTTAATTATAATTTTGCTATTATCAACTTGAAATTTGGAAGGTAGGTTAATTCTAGGGCTTAGATATCAGCCTAGAAAATATTTCACGAAAATCCTCCCCTAAGGGGGTGAAATGGGGGTAGAAAGGTTATGTTTTTGAAGTTACAGATATGAAAATAGGCATTTAGATTAAAATTTTTAAATGATAAAAACCTGTATAAGTTATTCTGGAAAATCTCCCCTTAAGGGTGGTAAAATAGGGGATGAAAGTTTTTATGAAAGTCCTATGTTTTTAAAGTTACAGACCTGAAAATCGGCATTTAGATTATGAGTTTTAAATAATAAAACTCTGTATATTTTATTTTGATAAGTCTTCTTTTAAGGGTGGTAAAATAGGGGATGAAAGTTTTAATGGGAACTAAAAACGATCGCAGCGCCCTCTGGCGGCCTAACTTGAAGCAATCACAGCGCCCTCTGGCGGACAAAACCGGAAACTAAAAACGATCGCAGCGCCCTCTGGCGGCCTAAGCCGGAAACTTGAAGCAATAGCAGTGCCCTCTAGCAGCCAAAACTGGAAACTAAAAACGATCGCAACGCCCTCTGGCGGCCAAAACTAGAAACTAAAAACGATCGCAGCGCGCTCTGGCAGCTAAAACTGGAAACTAAAAAAACAATTGCAGCGCCCTCTGGCGGTCAAAACTGGAAACTAAAAACGATCACAGCGCCCTCTAGCGGTCAAAACTGGAAATTAAAACGATCGCAGCGCCCTCTGGCGGCCTAACTTGAAGCGATCACAGCGCCCTCTGGCGGCCTTAGCCGGAAACTTGAACCAATAGCAGCGCGCTCTAGCAGCCAAAACTGGAAACTAAAAAAACGATTGCAGCGCCATCTAGCGGCCAAAACTGGAAACTAAAAACGATCGCAGCGCCCTCTGGCAGCCTAACTTGAAGTGATCACAGCATCCTTAGGCGGCTAAAACTGGAAACTAAGTAATGATCGCATCGCCCTCGCAGCCATCATTCGAAATTAAAAAAAACGATCGCAGCGCCCTCTAGCTGCCTAAGTTGGAAACTTGAAGCGATTGCAGCGGCTGAGATGTTTGGATGTTTGGATGTTTGTTACTCTATAACGTCGCAACTTCTGAACAGATTTGGCTGAAATTTTGAATGGAGATAGATAATACCCTGACTTAAAACATAAGCTCTGACTTAACTTTTTATCCTGGAAAAATCCACAGTTCCCACGGGATTTTGAAAAAACCTAAATCTACAGCTATAGGTAGATCACTATAGCAAACTACCTTGAAAGTAAGTATAAAAGTTGGAAAAGGGAGCGGGAACGGGAACCAGAAATCCACGATTCACTCAGGATTTGTGAAAAACCGAAATTCACGCGGGCGAAGCCGCGGGGAAAAGCTAGTACTAATATAATAAAGCGGAAGAGTTTGTTTGTTTGTTTGTTTGTTTGTTTGAACGCGCTAATCTCTGGAAGTACCGATCGGATTTGAAAAATTCTTTTTGCATTTAGTTGTCCAACTCTTGGGGCAGGTTATAGGCTATTTCATATCCCTTAAATCCTCCCCTAAGGGGGTAAAATGGGGGTAGAAAGTTTGTATGAAAGTCCTATGTTTTTAAAGTTACAGACCTGAAAATCGGCATTTAGATTATTAGTTTTAAATAATAAAACTCTGTATATTTTATTTTGAAAAATCTTCCCTTAAGGGTGGTAAAATAGGGGATGAAAGTTTTAATGGGAAGTTTTAATTATAATTTTGCTATTATCAACTTGAAATTTGGAAGGTAGGTTAATTCTAGGGCTTAGATATCAGCCTGGAAAATATTTAACGAAAATCCTCCCCTAAGGGGGTAAAATGGGGGTTGGAAGGTTATGTTTTTGAAGTTACAGATATGAAAATAGGATATGAAATTATAATTTTAAATGATAAAAACCTGTATAAGTAATTCTGGAAAATCTCCCCTTAAGGGTGGTAAAATAGGGGATGAAAATTTTTATGAAAGTCCTATGTTTTTAAAGTACAGACCTGAAAATCGGCAATTAGATTATGAGTTTTAAATAATAAAACTCTGTAAATTTTATTTTGAAAAATCTGCTTTTAAGGGTGGTAAAACAGGGGATGAAGTTTTAATGGGAACTAAAAACGATTGCAGCGCCCTCTGGCGGTCTAACTTGAAGCGATCATAGCGCCCTTTGGTGGCCAAAACTGGAAACTAAAAAAAACGATTGCAGCGCCCTCTAGCGGCCAAAACTGGAAGCTAAAAACGATCGCAGCGCCCTCTGGCGGCCAAAATTGGAAACTTAAAACGATCACAGCGCCCTCTGGCGGCCTTAGCCGGAAACTTGAACCAATAGCAGCGCGCTCTAGCAGCCAAAACTGGAAACTAAAAAAACGATTGCAGCGCCATCTAGCGGCCAAAACTGGAAACTAAAAACGATCGCAGCGCCCTCTGGCAGCCTAACTTGAAGTGATCACAGCATCCTTAGGCGGCTAAAACTGGAAACTAAGTAATGATCGCATCGCCCTCGCAGCCATCATTCGAAATTAAAAAAAACGATCGCAGCGCCCTCTAGCTGCCTAAGTTGGAAACTTGAAGCGATTGCAGCGGCTGAGATGTTTGGATGTTTGGATGTTTGTTACTCTATAACGTCGCAACTTCTGAACAGATTTGGCTGAAATTTTGAATGGAGATAGATAATACCCTGACTTAAAACATAAGCTCTGACTTAACTTTTTATCCTGGAAAAATCCACAGTTCCCACGGGATTTTGAAAAAACCTAAATCTACAGCTATAGGTAGATCACTATAGCAAACTACCTTGAAAGTAAGTATAAAAGTTGGAAAAGGGAGCGGGAACGGGAACCAGAAATCCACGATTCACTCAGGATTTGTGAAAAACCGAAATTCACGCGGGCGAAGCCGCGGGGAAAAGCTAGTACTAATATAATAAAGCGGAAGAGTTTGTTTGTTTGTTTGTTTGTTTGTTTGAACGCGCTAATCTCTGGAAGTACCGATCGGATTTGAAAAATTCTTTTTGCATTTAGTTGTCCAACTCTTGGGGCAGGTTATAGGCTATTTCATATCCCTTAAATCCTCCCCTAAGGGGGTAAAATGGGGGTAGAAAGTTTGTATGAAAGTCCTATGTTTTTAAAGTTACAGACCTGAAAATCGGCATTTAGATTATTAGTTTTAAATAATAAAACTCTGTATATTTTATTTTGAAAAATCTTCCCTTAAGGGTGGTAAAATAGGGGATGAAAGTTTTAATGGGAAGTTTTAATTATAATTTTGCTATTATCAACTTGAAATTTGGAAGGTAGGTTAATTCTAGGGCTTAGATATCAGCCTGGAAAATATTTAACGAAAATCCTCCCCTAAGGGGGTAAAATGGGGGTTGGAAGGTTATGTTTTTGAAGTTACAGATATGAAAATAGGATATGAAATTATAATTTTAAATGATAAAAACCTGTATAAGTAATTCTGGAAAATCTCCCCTTAAGGGTGGTAAAATAGGGGATGAAAATTTTTATGAAAGTCCTATGTTTTTAAAGTACAGACCTGAAAATCGGCAATTAGATTATGAGTTTTAAATAATAAAACTCTGTAAATTTTATTTTGAAAAATCTGCTTTTAAGGGTGGTAAAACAGGGGATGAAGTTTTAATGGGAACTAAAAACGATTGCAGCGCCCTCTGGCGGTCTAACTTGAAGCGATCATAGCGCCCTTTGGTGGCCAAAACTGGAAACTAAAAAAAACGATTGCAGCGCCCTCTAGCGGCCAAAACTGGAAGCTAAAAACGATCGCAGCGCCCTCTGGCGGCCAAAATTGGAAACTTAAAACGATCACAGCGCCCTCTGGCGGCCTAAGCTGGAAACTTGAAGCAATAGCAGCGCCCTCTAGCAGCCAAAACTGGAAACTAAAAACGATCGCAGCGCCCTCTGGCGGCCAAAACTAGAAACTAAAAAACGATCTCAGCGCCCTCTTGTGGCCAAAACTGGAAATTAAAACGATCACAGTGCCCTCTTGCGGCAAAAACTGGAAACTAAAAAACGATCGCAGCGCCCTCTGGCGGCCTAGGCCAGAAACTTGAAGTTTAGTTATTAAATAATTATCTAAATGTGAAAGTGCGGATATTTGGATATAATTGGATGTTTAGATGTTTGGATGTTTGTTACTCTACATATAACGTCGCAACTACTGAACAGATTTGGCTGAAATTTTGAATGGAGATAATGCCCTGACTTAAAACATAGGCAACTTTTTATCCTGAAAAAATCCACAGTTCCCACGGGATTTTGAAAAAACCCAAATCTACAGCTATAGGTAGATCAATATAGCAAACTACCTTGAAAGTAAGTATAAAGATTGGAAAAGGGAGCGGGAACAGGAACCAGAAATCCACGATTCCCTCAGGATTTGTGAAAAACCGAAATTCACGCGGGCGAAGCCGCGGGCAACAGCTAGTAATATAATAAAACTGTAACAGATCCAATTCTGAAGAATTTTGAAGATATTGAAGATATTTTGAATTTTTTTATTGGAGGGCACTCTATAATCGGTACTGAAGCCAAAACTGCAATTTGTTTCATTTTTGTCTGTCTGTCTGTCTGTCTGTCTGTCTGTATCTTGGCCGCGCATCACGCCGAAACTACTGAATGGATTCGAATGAAACTTGGTACGATTTGAGTTTATACTCCGAGGTAGGACATAGGATACTTTTTATCCCAAAATTCAGCACGGTTCCCTTGGGATAGGGGATAAAAGTTAAAACGTGTATTTAGCTGTAATTCATTAACGCGTTGTTCGATTTCACTCATTCTTTTTTTGTTACAAAGGTAGTACTTTATATATTGTCCTGTAAATATTTCAAGGTCATAGGTTTTTAGTTCAGAAATGACAGACATTACAACCCTCAGTATTGGGTTCAAATAACTTGGGACCCGGATCTTTGAACGTACGGCTTATTTTAAACTGGTGTGCGTTTAAATTTATGTTTGTCGGTCTGTCTATTTGTTCCAACTAATCTCCGAAACGGCTGCATCGATTTTAATGGAACTTTCAATGGCAGATAGGTGATGTTATAGGGAGTAACTTAGGCTACATTTAGTTTAGGTACATAAAATAATTATGGTATCCGATCCGAACCTATATAAAACCTATAAACACCCGAACGAAGTCGCGGGGGTCAGCTAGTTGCATATAAAATACTAAAATATCTGCTAGCTTTCCTTGTCTGAGACGGCAACTGAGTTGTTGATCACTACATAGTATAAAACAAAGTCGCTTTCTCTGTCCCTATATCCCTATGTCCCTATGTCCCTATGTATGCTTAAATCTTTAAAACTACGCAACGGATTTTGATGCGGTTTTTTTCAATTGATAGAGTGATTCACGAGGAAGGTTTATAAGTAGAAAAATTAGACCCGGTAGGTGGCGCTAATAGCGGGCAGGACGACGTCTGCCGGGTCCGCTAGTAAATAATAAAGTTTTCAATGTCTTGCCATTTATGTCTGAAGTCTGCAGTGATCTTAAAATTTTCCTATTTGGCCCTGACTCTTGAGAAACTCAGCAAAGGGATCGTCGTCATGGCAACGCTAGGACTCTGCTAGATCTGAAATTAACAAGCCTTATTGATTATAGAGATCAAAATGTTCGAAACAGCCACCTTTATTGGTATTAATATAATTATTTTGAAATTCTCGCTTAGTTGGTAAATATTAACTTGGACTTTGCTAAACTTGGCTTCCTTTAGCGAGCATAATAATAATTAGTAGGTAATTTTATTTTATTTAAAATGAGACGACAGGCTTTATATTTGTAGGACCTTATTGCAATTGTATTTTAAACGATTCTATCTATTAACACGTTAGCTGCGTGGCCATTTTCAGAGAACTGTTTGGCAGTGCGTATGAGACCTATTAAGACTCGTAACCGACCTGCACGGGGGTGCGTATGAGACCTAAAATATCCTCCTAAAAAATGGTTTTTTTCAATAACGTATAACTCGTTCAAATTTTAAGATATATTCTATATTCTTTCTGTTAATTATAGATAATTGATTGCTCTATCTTAAACTAGCGGCGCATTTAGATGTGGTACATGGACTTAGAATAAATACGAAAAAAAAATTAGGTATCGATCGCATCGCGCATCGCAAACTTAAACTTCAGTTATCGATAAGTAAATTTTTTGAAACATGATAAACACATTGATTGTTTGCATTGCGCACAATATTGTTATGAATGAACCTTATTTCTAGAGCAATAAGGTTCATAATTGCTCGTCACCTAATAAATACCTAATCACCCATCGATGTAAACAAACAACAACGAGACTTTTCCCGAATAAACATCGATAGGGGTGGAACTTTCTAGAAAACACTTAGTCACGCGGTAACGGGTATATAAAGGGACCGGCGAGCTGACGCGGGCAGTTCAGTTCTGAGAGCCGAGCGAAATACAAGCGAAGGAAGCGATCGGAAGTGAAGAGGATTGGAAGCGAACAAGCGTGAAGAGGAAGTCTACAAGAAGATCAGGAGTACCAAGTGGAATACGGAAGTGCGGAATAAAGTCTGATCAAGGGTCACCAGGTGTTTTATTCCAAATCTTCGAACCCCAGCACGTAACAATTGGTGTCAGAAGTGGGATTTGGAAGCTATGCCATTGACTCCGAGAGACGACTTCGGCAGCGAGGGTGTCAAGACCAGGGCCCAGCGTGCAGCGGAATCCAGCCGAGCACCTGTGGAGGAGCACCTGGAGGAACCAGCACCTGGTGGGTCCCCCCAGCTGGCCCCGCCCACTGGCCACACCCACCAGGCCACGCCCCTTGAGACCACGCCCACCCAATCGGAGGCCCCGCCCACTGGCCACGCCCACCAGACCACGCCCCTTGAGACCACGCCCACTCAGCCGGAGGCCCCGCCCACTGGCCACACCCACCTGGCCACGCCCACTGAGCAAGCCACGCCCACCGTTGACTTGTCGAGTTTGATGCGGATAATGCAACAACAGTTTGCAGCGATACAGGAAAATCAAGATTGCAAATTTGCAGCGATACAGGAAAATCAAGCAGCGATACAGGAAAATCAAGATTGCAAATTTGAAGGGGTGCAGCGGACTGTTTTGTCGGCCGTTCACGAAGTCGGCGGCATGGTGGCTAAATTGCGAAAAGAGTTGGACCTCATGGACGAGCGAGTCACCTGCCTAGGAACGGACATAGATGGTGTGAAGACTGGCCTCAACGAGCTACAGAAAAAGGTGATACGTCTTGAAACGACAAGACTAACGTCAAGTGGAGCGATGGGCGCAGTTCAGGGACCTAATGTTAAGGTACCCCCATACGACGGTAGCACCTCCTGGCCCGCGTACCGGCAACAGTTTCAGACTGTTGCTACTGCCAACGGATGGACGGACGAACAGAGCTTGACTGCCCTCACTGTCGCATTGAGAGGGCAGGCTCTAACTGTTCTGGAGGCCTTTCCTACTTCAGGCTGTGGATACAAGGAACTGTTGGATGCACTCGAATCCAGGTATGGGGAGCGACATCTGGAGCATGTGTTCCGCGCCCAGCTGCGCGATAGAGTCCAGCGATCTGGAGAGGGTCTCCAGCAATGGGCGTTGGAAATAGATAAGCTTGTGCGGAAAGCTTATCCATCGGCCGACGATAAGATGGTAACCGCAAACACCGTGCAAGCTTTTGTCGACGGAATTAAAGACCTGGAGGTAAGAGCTGCCGTGAGGCTTCGTCACCATGTCTCATTAAAAGAAGCATTGGCGCATGCCTTAGAGGTAGAAGCAGTTCGACACGACATTCGGCAGACTCACAGACTACGTGAAGTTGTCGAGGAGGTGAAAGAGGTTAAGACCTCATTCAGGAAGAACTTTGGCGCTGTGTGCTATAGATGCGGTGTGAAAGGGCATCTGCAGCTGAATTGCCCACAGAAAGAGTCGCAGATGTCCCGACTAAAGAAAATAGAGGAACGGTTGGAGGAGCTTGCGAAGAGAGGTGAGGATGCAAGGTTTCCTCAAAATCAGGGAAACTAGTAACAGCCAGGACTAAGGGGCGAGTACTGGCTGGCACGGAGGGAGCCCCAGCAACGGTTATCTCACAGGGGGACATCGTCGGAAAGTGCGAGGAAGTTGTGTGGCTGAAGAAATGCACTTCAATGCCAAGCACGGATAAATCAGGTTCTTGGAAGGATCCTACAGTCTATGAGCTTCTTAAAGACTGCAAAAGCAACCTGACTTATTCACAAAGCATCAAGGCAAAGAAGTTTCTATTACGCTACGCGGACATCTTTTCTAGTCAAGAAGGAAACCCAGGGAGAACATCGTTAGTGCAGCATAGAATCGATACCGGAAATGAGGGACCCATCCGTCAGCGGGCGAGACGGCTACCAATCGCGAAGGAAAAAGAAGTCGAGGATATGCTGAAAGAAATGGAAAGGAACAAAATAATAGAACCATCCGCAAGTCCCTGGTGCTCACCGGTTGTGCTTGTGAAGAAGAAAGATGGAAGCACACGGTTCTGCGTGGACTATAGGCGGCTCAATGACATCACAAAGAAGGATAGTTACCCGCTACCTAGAATCGATGACACTCTGGATACTTTGAGTGGCATGAAATGGTTTTCGACTCTAGACCTAAAATCAGGTTACTGGCAGGTAGAAATCCATCCAAAAGACAAGGAGAAGACAGCGTTTTCAACGGGAAAAGGATTATGGCAGTTTAATGTTATGCCTTTTGGATTGTGCAACGCACCTGCCACCTTCGAACGACTCATGGAATGTGTGCTAGCAGGATTAGTAGGAGATGCCTGCTTGGTGTATCTAGATGACGTCGTTATCATGGGTCGAGACTTCGAGGACTATTTGCAAAACATGGAGCGAGTCTTCGCCAAAATACATGGGGCAAACTTAAAACTTAACCCGAAGAAGTGTCAGCTATTTAGGAAAGAAGTGAATTATCTCGGCCATGTTATCACAAGTGAGGGCATCCAGACTGACCCGGCGAAAATTGAAGTGGTTAAAAAATGGCCTACCCCTAAAGACAAGACAGAGGTAAGGGCATTTTTGGGTTTGTGCTCTTACTACAGGCGTTTCGTCAAGGGGTTTTCTGAGATCGCAAAACCGTTACATAGACTGACGGAAGAGAAAAGACCATTTTGTTGGGATGAAGCCTGTGAGGATTCCTTTTCAAAACTGAAGGAATACCTATGTGAAACACCAATTCTGGGATACCCACAACCGGAAGGCCAGTTTATCGTCGATACCGACGCGAGCAACACCGCGATTGGAGGAGTGCTATCCCAAAAGCAGGGAGATAGAGAAGTCGTTATGGGGTATTTCAGCAAATCACTGTCAAGACCGGAACGGAACTACTGCGTGACACGGAGGGAACTTTTTGCCGTGGTAAAAACATTGCAACACTTCAGCAAGTACCTAATCGGCCGAAAGTTTTTACTACGTACGGATCATGCAGCATTGAAATGGCTACTGCAATTTAAGAATCCCGAAGGTCAAGTTGCTCGGTGGATTGAACAGCTCCAGGAATATGACTTCGAGACTCAACATCGCAGCAGGAAGTCACATGGAAATGCAGATGCACTTTCTCGGAGGCCATGCCCGGAAGAATGCAAACATTGCATCAAACAGGAGTCGACGGAGCTATCATTGAAACTTACCAGGACGAGTTCCTTAGGACCCTGGGAGGATGATGCAATGAAGATGGCTCAAGAGGGTGATGAGGATCTACGGCACATCATCGTGTGGAAGAAAAGAGGAGACGCCAGACCAACATGGAGTGAGGTTGCACCTATGAGCGTTATCACCAAGGCATACTGGGCACAGTGGAGCAGTCTTACTCTACAAAATGGAATACTCTACCGAAAATGGGAAAAGACTAACGGTAGGGAGTTCCATCTTCAGGTAGTCGTTCCGAGAGCCAAGGTACCCGATGTCCTACGTGAAGTGCATGACGGAGTTTTGGGAGGTCATCTTGGCGTCAAGAAGACACTAACGAAAGTACGGGAGAGGTTTTACTGGCTCCATTGTCGGGAGGATGTGCAGGACTGGTGCCGTAAATGTACCATTTGCGCTGCCGTGAAGGGACCGCAGACAAGGAGTAGAGGTAACCTGCAGCTGTACAATGTTGGTGCACCCTGGGAACGTATAGCTATTGATGTAGCCGGACCATTCCCTGTGACTGAATCAGGGAACAAATACTTCATGGTTGTTATGGACTACTTCACTAAGTGGCCGGAAGTATTCGCGATACCTAACCAGGAAGCTACAACTGTTGCAACTAAGCTCGTTGAGGAGGTTATATGTCGCTTTGGTGTACCATTGGAAATCCACTCAGACCAAGGAAGGAACTTTGAATCGCAAGTGTTTCAGGAAGTATGCAAAATTTTAGGTCTGCATAAGACACGCACAACTGCATACCACCCGCAGTCTGACGGAATGGTTGAAAGATTCAATCAGACGCTTGAAAGGCATTTGGCAAAGTTGGTTGACGCCCACCAAAGAGACTGGGACAGGTACATTCCACTGTTTCTCCTCGCCTACAGGACTGCAGAGCATGAGAGCATAAAGGCGACTCCGGCGTTAGTCAATTATGGCAGGGAACTACGGTTACCAGTAGACTTATTGATGGGAGGGACACCGGATGAACCTTGCACCGTACAAGACTACGTCGCCAATCTGAGAGAGAAAATGCGAGAAATACATGCTACAGTCAGGGAAAACGGATTGCAATCAAGTGAGAACATGAAAACCAGATACGACCGGAAATCGAACACGAGCGGATTCGAGGAAGGCGCCTTAGTCTGGCTGCATAATCCGACTCGTCGAAAAGGGAAATCTCCAAAATTGCAAACCAGATGGGAGGGTCCATACAAAGTGGTTACCCGTATTAACGACGTCACGTATAGGATTCAACGTCAACCAAGGGGAAAATTTAAGGTTGTGCACATCGACCGCTTGGCAAAACATTACGGAAGCAACAGTGATGCTCGGGACGAGCATCGCTAAGAGGGGGGCAGTGTTATGAATGAACCTTATTTCTAGAGCAATAAGGTTCATAATTGCTCGTCACCTAATAAATACCTAATCACCCATCGATGTAAACAAACAACAACGAGACCTTTCCCGAATAAACATCGATAGGGGTGGAACTTTCTAGAAAACACTTAGTCACGCGGTAACGGGTATATAAAGGGACCGGCGAGCTGACGCGGGCAGTTCAGTTCTGAGAGCCGAGCGAAATACAAGCGAAGGAAGCGATCGGAAGTGAAGAGGATTGGAAGCGAACAAGCGTGAAGAGGAAGTCTACAAGAAGATCAGGAGTACCAAGTGGAATACGGAAGTGCGGAATAAAGTCTGATCAAGGGTCACCAGGTGTTTTATTCCAAATCTTCGAACCCCAGCACGTAACAATATGTTATGATTCGTTTGGTATTTTTGGATGCCTGTATGCAATGTGAGCCGCAATTTATTGTAACAGCCAGTGCAACATCGTATTTTGTTACCACGCTGGAAAAGATGATCTGTGCATCTTCCCTCAGGGATACCTGCAATAAAATATAAAAATTAGTGTATAAAATTTAATTTTCTTTAAGTGTTTATCGTGTTAGTGAGACTTGTTACTGTCGATTGTAAATATATCGTAAATTAGGAAAGTGCAAAGCTTCAAAGAATAAGCCAGAAGAACATAACCAGAAACATATTCCTCTTTCTAAAGAAAATAACAATATTTATTTATTTTTACACAAAACAAGTTGCGGTACGCTTACTTTTGTTTTACCCATCCAAATTTTCAATTTATAAAATTACAAATGTAAAAGTAAATTTGCATATAAAGTTGCGGTCAAGTCTTGTAAATATGAACAAAATAACTTAAAACTAGATCAAAACCATTACATATGAGTGCATAGACAGCTATTAAGAAAAATAAAATACCTCGTTTTGAAGGGGATGACGTCACACGCTGGAGCGCCGCGTGAAACGAATTTATTCGTGAAGGTTCCATGACTTTTCAGTTTTTGAGATAATTTAATGATTCTTTCAGATTTTTATTATAATTCACTTAAATTTTTATAATTAATTAAAAATGGAAACTTCTCCGTTACGTATTTACGACCGTATTTTTTACAGACAAAGCCTCCGGGCGCACGCTGTCGACACTTGCACAACACTAAAGCAAATTGCGCGGCGACCGCGCCGCCCGCGCTCCACTTCTTGCGTCTCTGAGCCCTACGATTTAGGAGGCGGGAACGTTCTCCTTGCGCACCTAATGTATAATATCACTACTCAGTGCGTTAGGGACCTCATCGATCTCCAATTTTTTTTATTTCATTATTCAATCAAACTTAAAGAGAGAAGCAAGTATGTATATTTGATTCTGTCAAACACCTTCAAATAAAGGAGTTACGACCTCCCGCACAGAGGTGCAGAACACGATTTTTAGCGCCGCACCAGCGGAAAGTCTTGTAAGAGATTCGTTACATCCCCTAACGCAGTTAACGTGTTAAACAGCGATATTATCTTGTCCATAGATAACTAACGATGTGTATCTATTATTGTTTTTACTTAATTTGGTACTGTAGCATTTTTAGGGCCTGTTTCACCACCTTCCAATAAGTATCGGATAGCCTAAACGTAAGTTATGTCACTTTCTTACTTTATGTCAAATGACAAAGACAAAAGTTGTGGATAGCTATCCGATACTTATCAGAGGGTGGTGAAACAGGCCTTTAAAATCGTAGTCTATCAAATGGACGGACAAGTTCAAGTTCAACCAATTAGATTCGGAGACCTCACTTCAGTCACTCAAATATTGTTACATAATAATTTTATACTAACATCGTTATTGTATATCTTTATCAGTTAACATAATATTTCCCTACTACTCAGTTACGTATAGATCGTGACTCCGTCATTTCCTTGTTTTCGCGTTCGTTTTGATAATAAGGATTAGGCTGATAGCAGCCGACCTTTGGAAGCCATGACCATCAAATGTATCAAGTTCGTTATGTAACCTCATCTCCGACATTGACGTAAGGGCATGCGCACACGATACACGACTCCGGTAAAGTACCATTGTGGTACTAGATGATGCCCGTGAATTCGTCAGCGTGGATTTAGATTTTTTAAAAACCCCACGGGAACTCTTTCCTTGTCCGGGATAAAAAGTAGCCTATGTTTGTCCTCGAGATGTTTTTTTTTATAGGTATAGAGGGCAACCGAGCAAGCGCGAGTCACCTGATGTTAAGTGATTACCGCCGCCCATTAACATTAGCAGCACCTAAGGAACCACCAATGCGTTGCCGGCTTTTGAGGAAGGGGACTGGCTCTTCAGCTCGCTGCCGGAACACACGGATGCTTTGCGGCAGATTACGGCTGAGTGATCGCTAACCAGGCGGATTCGGAGTAGAATCCTACCACAAAGCGGTGATACCGTCCAGATTAAGTTGTGTGGTATCAGGCACAACGACCCGTAGAGGGGACTGAGAGCGTCAGGGCCTCGTTAGCATATTGGCAGAGTGCACCGCGCGCAGGTGAGGCTGACTTTGGCCACATAGGTGTAATTTGGACCACTTACAGTTTTTTTTTTATGTATGCCCTCTATTTGTCCTCCGACATGATGATCGGAGACCTTTGATAGCTGACATGGCTTGCATTCTTTTTTTTTTTGTTGCCTTACTCCTGTTGGACGAGAATGAGCAGCTCTGTTTTTTTAACCCCCGACGCAAAAACGACGGGGTGTTATAAGTTTGACGTGTCTGTGTGTGTGTGTGTGTGTGTGTGTGTCTGTCTGTTCCCCTGTGGCGCTCAAACGGGTGGACCGATTTGAATGCGGTTTTTTTTGTTTGAAAGGTGAATTAGTCGAGAGTGTTCTTAGCTATGTTTGATGAAAATCGGTCCAAGATGGCCGCCGCTACAAAATGGCGGATGATATATTTTTTCACAACTCCCTTGATATGGGTATCAAATGAAAGGGCTTGACTAGTAGAATAGCACTATTGCAAATTCAAGATGGCCGCCGCCACTAAATGGCGAATGTCGGGGGTTTTTTAAATTTTCAATTTACACTTGTTTAGCATGTCATTCATTGTTGTGCTGTATACAATATTATCTTATGTATTTATGTATATGAATATATTATCTTAAATAAAGGTATACATATTTTCTTACTTCTATTGATTTTTACTTATTTTTTTTTACACACTAGTTTTTTATCAGCTACTTATTTACATTTTTATAATCAACTTTAATACTCTTTTAGGTATGAACTATGAATACACCTCAAATAACTCTGTGCCAAATTTCATCCAAATTACTTAAACTCTTGAGCCGTGAAAAGCTAGCAGACAGACAGACAGACACACTTTCGCATTTTTAAAGTGCGGATTAAGACCCAGCACTTATAAGCGGTGATAACCTATTGGTTAAGACGTCGGCCTCCCTTTCGGGGGGCCCGAGTTCGATGTCCGGCACGCACGAGTTATGATCACTGGCTTTGACGGTGAAGGAAAACATCGTGAGGAAACCTGCACATCTCAGAGACTTCTATAATGTTCTCAAAGGCGTGTGAAGTCTACCAATCCGCACTAGCCCGGTGGACTACGGCCTAAACCCTCCTCATTCCCTGTGCCCTGTAGTGGGCTCGTTGACTGAGTGACTTTACCTATAGATGAAAATAAGTGAGGGTGAAATGTAAATGTGTATATCAAGCAATGCGTGTGCGTTATGGAAATTATGAATATTATTTCGTGTCACGAGTATAAAGTTCGAAAACTAAAAACCAACTAATACGCTTATTAATTTAATAATAATTGTGTGCAAAAGCGCGGGGCAAGCAGGTAGTGCCGCCATCTGTTATGTGATTAGCGAAACTAATTTAATAATCTAAAAGCCGCGCGAAGGTAATTTCTCGATTTTTTCATAAATAAAATGTAGCCTATGTCACCTGGACCATTACAACGAATCAATAGACACCTCATTCATCAAAATCGATCCAGTAGTTTAGGTGCTACGGTGGTACACACAGAATCTCATACCAAAATCGTTCACAAACATACATACATACGTACATACATAGACTGCTAAAATCATAACCCTTTTGGCTTTGCCGTACTCGGGTAAAAACGATAAAAATTGTAAGTCACTTAACTTATAATATGGGCTACAATCGCGCTGTCCAAGCATTGAAGTGGGTGATATTGCGACGATCATTAATTCGCCCTAAACATTTTGTTTATAAAAATGTGTAACGAAAACTTGTAAGTATATGGAGGTACCTCTTAGGTACTCTTAAGGTACTTACCTCGACGTCTCACAGGTTGACGACGCTATGACTGAACATTAAGGTACCTCAGGGTTTATGACCGGGGTCCAATTTATTAAACCCATCGCAATATTATGGGTTAAAAAAATTCAAGGTAGACGCAGTGAGAGCTTTTACGCAAATAATTATGATTCACGCGCTATAACATTTAGGCATCGATGCTTGTATGTTTTTCATCGATGCTTGTAGATTTTTATTTTACTCTTATCTAGACGCACGGCAGTGCGTCCGGGCAAGTTCCGGCCTTGACGCATGCAGTGTGTTTATTTACTTTATTTTACTTTGTGCATCAACCTCTGTTCATGCTTTATTAGCTCTACACGCGCGGGTTGCCTTAGTGATAAAGCCACCCTTGCAGCCTAGTACAATTATTTTATTTTAATACTGTCTTTTTTTGTCTCTGTGTGATATATTTTATGTAACTTACAGTGTTTTGTTGCAATAAAGATTTCTATTACTACTACTACTACTCCTACTAGCGGAGGTCTACCGACGCTGAGTTTTCCGATGCGAGGTCACTACTCCCAGATCTTAGGTACAGTCATAAGCCTGTTTCACGACCTTCTGATAAGTGTCGGATAGCCTAAACGTAAATTTTCTCACTTTCTTACTTTATGTCAAGTGACAAAGACAAAAGTTATGAAAAAGCTATCCGACACTTATCAGTAAGCGGGAAAGAGGAGTACTTCAAATGCCCACCAAATCTCAGCTCCGAGTGTGATATACTTTGATAACAAAGTAGGTACCTATTTTAAAATCCTATATTTGCACCATAAATCGATAGTAACAATACTAATACAAGCATACAAAGTATCTCAAGAAATAATGCATTGCAGCGTTGCGAGGTGGGACCAAAACACCCATTCATTTGAATCATACTAGAACAATGCTGTGCGTTGATTAAAATGGCTATTATCGGAGCCGCTCATTGTGCTGTGGTATGCGTGAACAAAGAACGTCTATTATGAGGCTGCCTACACACGTACCTACTTACTACCTAATAAATAATAAGCTAGTTTAAAAACACATAACTATGAACTTTTCTTAACTTGATTCAAGGCCACAACAGTTCAAAGGCATTTTAGGGAGTGCTCAAAATGCCAATTCCGAAAGTTCGTTTATTATACTTAAGTTAGAATAAAATAAATACCTATAGTACGTACATAACTAAATAATATTTTAAATTAGTGTTATTATCGTAGGTATTTTAATTGGCAACTTTGCAAAAATATCAGGCATCAGAAAACTCTAAAAAGGTATCAAATTAATATATAATGAATTTATTGTGAATTCATTTAATAAATGAATGACAGATGAATCTACTTAAATATTTCATTCAAATACGAGTAGATATAGGCACCTAATCATCATCATCACCACAACGCTTACCTATATCTAATTTTATCTACTTATGTTATCTAAGCGTAAGAGAAAGATTACACTTAATATCTATTATGATCTTAACCAGAAACTCGCTAATAGAAATCAGACATAAACGAATAATACAATTAATTTTATGGAATCGCTTAACAAATTCGTCATGGACAAGAGTCAGCTACGCCTTATGTACAAACTGAACAAACCTGCAGTTCCGGAGTGATAGTTACATAATGCAAAAAACCCCATCAAAATCAGTTCCGACGTTTTAGTGGAATTTGACAACAAACATACTTACATTCCGCTGTGTATAAAAATACACTCACACGTGGAGTCCACAAAACCGTACTATAATGAACCTTATTATACTATAGGTACTTAAGCCCATGGCGAGCGATATGTGGGCGCGTGTAAAAAACGCCTAAACATTATGCAATTGGTTGGCCTTTTTTAACGCTGACGTCAACCACTCCGGAGGTGGCAGGTTCATGGACAAAACACCAAGTTCACGTTTTCGACTAGCATCGAATATCGCATGCGGCGAGTAGCTGTGATGTACCTACCTACTATTATACATACTATGTATATGTATCTACTCGGTTTCCACTCGCTGCGTCACGTAAGTTTCGGTAAGTAGGTAAGGTACTCAAGTAGGCTCATTTATAATATTGATTAGCTGATGCCCGCGACTTTGCCCGCGGTTCTGTGAAAACCTATGGGATAAAAATTTGCCTTCATCCGTTTCCGGAATGAGAGCTATCTCCATACCTTTCGTTCGTCAAAATCGGTTCACTCGTAAGGCCATGAAAATTAAAATATTAACCTGTGTTGTCTGTTTTTATTTTTTTACGCAGGAAATACAAATATTTCCGGGATCAAATGTAGCCTAAATCACTCCCTGTACTTAAAATTCTCTTATACCTGCATGTGAAAGTCCCGTCAAAATCGGTTCAGCCAGTCCGAGTGTTGCTGCTACTTGTAATAACTTGGGCATTCTGTAATCTGTATATATATACAGATTACAGAATGCCCAAGTTATTATTTACAACATAATTTATTTGAATTACTAGTACTTATTACTACACAATCAATATCTTAAAGACAAATTCGAATAATGAAGCAATTTACCATTTATTTAGGCATTCTTCAACGAAAATCAGTTATTAATGATAACATCCGTGCGTCGGGTTCATGACTTGTCAAGATAACGTTTTATGTTTACAGCCACAGAAATCCTAATAATATGAGACACTAGAAGTGTGGTGTATGCGTGACTTCGTCTCGTCGCGCCGTGCTGAGGACACGGACGTCGTCGGTGCAACTATGTGTGAGGTAAGCGAACGATGCAACGCGCGACGTATTTATCTTATCGCGCTAGTCCTACGGCTTAATTCTGTCTGCACATCATTGAGCGTAAATGTGTTTGCGTGATATGTAGAACTATGTTTATGATTGCAGTAAGGCCCACAACGCACTTCTGGATAATATAAATAAATAATTGCGACAACTTCTTCGACGTCCATCTTGTGCAATATTCAAGAACTAGCTGACCCCCGCAACTTCGTTCGCGTGTTTATAGGTTTTATATAGGATCGGAACGGATCCCATAATTCTTTTATGTACCAAAACTAAATGTAGCCTAAGTTACTCCTTATAACATCACCTATCTGCCATTGAAAGTTCCATTAAAATCGATCCAGCCGTTTCGGAGATTAGCTGGAACAATAATAGACAGACCAACAAACATAAATTTAAACGCATACCAGTTTAAAATAAGCCGTACGTTCAAAGATCCGGGTCCCAAGTTATTTGAACCCAATACTCAGGGTTGTAATGTCTGTCATTTCTGAACTAAAAAACCTATGACCTTGAAATATTTACGGGACAATATATAAAGTACTACCTTTCTAACAAAAAAAGAATGAGTGAAATCTAACAACGCGTTAATGAATTACAGCTAAATACACGTTTTAACTTTCATCCCCTCTCCCAAGGGAACCGTGCTGAATTTAGGGATAAAAAGTATCCTATGTCCTACCTCGGAGTATAAACTCAAATCGTACCAAGTTTCATTCGAATCCGTTCAGTAGTTTCGGCGTGATGCGCGGCCAAGATACAGACAGACAGACAGACAGACAGACAGACAGACAGACAGACAGACAGACAAAAATGAAAAAAATTGCAGTTTTGGCTTCAGTATCGATTATATAGTGCCCTCTAATAAAAATTTTCAAAATATCTTCAATGTACAGAATTGGATCTGTTACAGTTTTATTATATTATAGACTACTGATTATTGCGGCAGACCACAATAGAACCAAAACGATACGGCTAGCCGGAGTACGGCGTACCGTTACGGCAGACCGCAAGACGTGCGGTCTGTCGCAACAACGCGCCGCATTGCGGCTAGCCGCTAGTGCGTTGAAGCTTAAGGCGGCGACATGCGTTCTGTATAGCTTGTAGTTAGTACACAGCACTTCTAATAGAATAGATTAGAATAGAATAGAAAAGTTTTTTATTCAAATAAACTTTTACAAGTACTTTTGAATCGTCAATTGAATCTATCACAGGTTCGGAATGCAGTTCCAGCCGAGAAGAACCTGCAAGAAACTCGGCTGTTGCTCTTTTTTTAAAAATAACATTATAACAATTATTATTATTAATGTACATGATTGATAATGTCTTATATTAATAGGATTTCTGTGTTTACAGCTATTGACACTGCACCTCATCTCCATTCTGTAGATGCACCATATAACTTCTTGATTCTTCTAATTAATTATGAATGTGTAAGGTAACTGTAAACCCCCTAGAAGAAGGTTTTTGCTTGTAGTTATTCATCACATTAAAAGTATGGTTATAGTTAAATTGTGACTATCGCACTACGCTTAATAATTTAATTTAATATAAAATAATAATTTAGTGTGAAGAAAGCGCGCCGCAAGCAGCTTATGGCGCCATCTGTTATTAGTTCCGAAACGAATTTATTATTCAAGTTTAGCCGTGCGAAGGTCACTTTTTGCAAAAAGGCGGTTTTTATTGCAGAATTCTAGTTACATATACAATATTAAATAGTACGACCGATTTTGCTGGTTGTTTGGTGGACATCAACTAAAACGGTAAATGCTTTAGCCTGCCAACATGCAATTGGCCCTTATTTGCTAAAAGATTTAGATCCAAATGATATTTGATGCATAATCGCGCGTGAGAAAGAATGTTATTCCTAAAAGCCATTTTTAGGGTTCCGTAGTAAACAAGGAACCCTTATAGTTTCGCCATGTCCGTCCGTCTGTCTGTCCGTCCGTCCTCGGTTAATCTCAGAGACCATTTGTGCTAGAAATCTGTAATTTGGCATGAGTATAAATATTAATCACGCCGACAGAGTGGTGAAATAAAATTTTGATAAATTTTTTTTTAGGGTAGCTCCCATACATGTAAAGTGGGGATGAATATTTTTTTCTCGTCTACCCCATAGTGTGGGGTATCGTTAAATAGGTCTTTTAAAAATACTGTGGGCGTGGGAACATCATTTTTCGATTTATAGATCCGTTTGTAAAATATGATGTTTTAAAGTGCAAATTTTTATTAGAGTCAAGTGTCCCCCCCCCTCTATCAGCCAAATGGCAGTATATAGGAACTTGAAAAAATTCACAGCAGTAGGGTATATAATCAATTTTAAAGGAAAACTATCACGGCTAAGTAGGGTTCACAGGTTAAGGAGTTATATCTGTTTTTCGAGGATTGTGACTACGGAACCCTACACTGCGCGTGGCCCGCCACGCACTTGGCCGGTTTTATTACGGTTTCCTTTCGGTATATATATGTACTATATTTTGTAAACTATACTATACTAATGTACTATACTACTATACTACACTATACTGTCGAGTTACCCTCTATCCGGAATAGTCAGCGCACCTGCCGCTTGGGTTAGTAACTTAGTAAGTACCAATCGTGAATTTGATTTCCGGTCGTGGCAAATGTTTGCGTTGTCTATTAAATTTTTATTTACATCCTTGTGTAGCGGGAATATTTTATTTGCTAAGTAAGTATAATGTATTTGCATGTATTAACTTTATTATGATTTTCCTTATAAATCGTAGGTATTCATTTTCAAAAAACAGGTAATAAAATAAAAAATGCATAAATAACGTTCCTTATGTTAAAAACGATATAAATTAATAATTACAAAATCTACAATTCAGCAGTATTGATTAATTTTATTGTATCTATAATTTTATACTTAACTCTAAATAAAGGAATCCTTGAAATGCAAATGTCCGTTTAGTACCTACAGGTGCGATTATCGACGATCGACCTTGAAAACTGAAAGATTTACCTAATTGAAAGTGCCAGATGTGTAAACGCAAAAGATTTTAAAACATCATTTTTGTGGCTTAATCGTAATAAATTATAAATTTTAAAAAACCCCCGCCATTCGCCATTTTGTGGCAGCGGCCATCTTGAATTTGCAATAGTGCTATTCTACTAGTCAAACCCTTTCATTTGATACCCATATAAAGGGAGTTGTGAAAAAATATGTAGCGTGCGGTGCAGTGCATTTTGTAGCGGTGGCCATCTTGACCGTTTGAGCGCCACAGGGGAACAGACAGACAGACAGACAGACACACACACACACGCACGCAAGCACGCACGCACGCACGCACGCACGCACGCACGCACGCACGCACGCACGCTCGCACGCACACACACACACACACAGACACGTCAAACTTATAACACCCCGTCGTTTTTGCGTCGGGGGTTAAAAAGAAATGGTGAGAACTTGGTAATTATGCGTTACCTAATGGTAAACTGTATTCTGGTACCTAATGGTAAACTGGTAAAATGGTAAACTGCATTCTCCGTTACCTGTAGTCTACGCCTGCTGCTTGCCAGCTGGACTATGGGAGGTCACCTAATTAGTAGGTTGGGTCAAGGGATATCTATATTCGTACTTGTATCCGTGCTTACAACTACATAAACGCGACAGAAACTCTGTCTTTTTGTTACCTTTTCATGTCTAAAATGCTGAACCGATTTCGACAAAATTAGGCGAGGAGCAAAATAGGCCAATTGTTAAAATGTTTTAAATTCAATTCAATTTATATGCATTTGCGTACCACCTATCTTTCATTCGAATGAGCTGAAACTTGGCACGCAGATTATAGCTTGGCTTGGCTAGACGGTTTTTAATCTGGGGACAAAGTTCTCCTGAGAAAGATGTCACGAGTATTAGCTACTAGAAATAATTGTTTTCTTTTTGCAATGTTTTTTTTATGAACCTTATACCTACCCGGATTGCTGTAAAACTTTTGATTGATGCTAAAAATCCAAGGTACTTTAGCCAAATAAGGATATTAGCATGTTTTTGTTGACATTTAAGTAATTGTAACTATTGAATATTCAGGTAAAATATTAAGCGTGGAATCGTCGAAATGTTGTTCTATTATGATATGTAACTAATCGCGAAGGCCACAGTTTAACCGCCTAATATTGTGATGTGAAACCTGCAAAACGGGTATTACACTAGAAACGGCATCACAACTCGTTTGCAACTATTTTGGTAACCAAGCGGTTTGGTGGAGGTGCTAAAAATCGTACACATACCTGTGTAAAATGTGGAAGTGGCCTTGTGAAATTATATTGATAAAACTAGCGGTCCGCCCCGGCTTCGCTCGTGGTACATATATAGCCTATAGCACTCAAGGATCACGTACATATCCAACGGTGAAAGAATTTTTGAAATCGATCCAGTAGTTCCTGAGATTAGCGCGTTCAAACAAACAAACTCTTGCGCTTTATTATATTAGTATAGATAATTTAATAACTACGTATGACTACAGTAAAATAAATCGGCCAAGTGCGAGTCGGGCCTCGCTCTTTAAGGGTTCCGTACATAATTATGAACAACAATATTTTGGGTGTAAGAAATATTTCATTTCCGATTCATTAATTCATTTTTTAATCCAATATTTGGTTTTGGATCAACGTTCAACACCAAATACCGAAATTTCCGGTTTATAACTCTTTTCGGCTACGAGCTAGAGACCTGTGACCGGAGGACGGACAGACAGACAGCAGAGTGACATTAATAGTGCTCGTTTTTACCCTTTGGATACGGAACCCTAAAAATCAAAGTAGCTTTTTAAAATTTATTTTTATGTAATTTGAATATGTACCATATTATCTCAACTCTGTATTATTTTTTGCGCCCTACCCAAAAAGGGGGGGGTGTTATAAGTTTGATCGCTTTGTCTGTCATCTAAGCAAATGAATATGATTGCGGTTTTTTATTCCAAAACGGGTTTAATCTACTTACGAGTATGTTTGATAAAAATTATTCAGCCGTTTAAGGAATTATCAGCATACCAGTCCGTGTATTAGCCTATGTGTTAAGTCAGGGCATAATTTTAGCCAAATCGGTTTAGTAGTTGCGGCGTTAAAGAGTAACAAACATACACACACAAACTTTCGCCTTTATAATATTAGTGCGATTATGTATCCTGTGCCTGTTCATTCACAAAATATGTATTGCACGGCCTTGGCATATACGTATTACGTAGCATATATTCTACTAGCGACCCGCCCTGGTTTTGTACGGGTAGTTTTACAATTTTCGCAGGGGTCTCTAATTTTTTTTTAATAAAATATAGCCTACGTCGCTCAGGAATAATGTAGCTTTCTACTGCTGAAAAAAATTTCAAAATCGGTTCAGTAGTTCCAGAGACAACCTCACAAACTTTACCTCTTTATAATATTAGTATCTATACTTAATACAGTACACTTAGATAAAAGTGATAAAAACTTTACCCATAACTGCAGTTACAAGCTTCATCATCATCATCATCATCATGATCAACCCATTACCGGCTCACTACAGAGCACGGGTCTCCTCTCAGAGTGAGAAGGGTTTTGGCCATAGTCTACCACGCTGGCCAAGCGGATTGGCAGACTTCACACACCTTTGAGAACGTTATGGGGAACTCTCAGGCATGCAGGTTTCCTCACGATGTTTTCCTTCACCGTTAAAGCAAGTGATATTTAAATACTTAAAACGCACATAACTCCGAAAAGTTAGAGGTGCGTGCCCGGGATCGAACCCACGACCTCCGATTAGAAGTCGGTCATCCTAACCACTAGGCTATCACAGCTTTTTACAAGCTTACTGCCATTGAATTATTATGTTAGTATAATAATTCCTCAAAGCTTACTGCACACATTTTTGAACCATAGTGACACGGTATGGGTAATATCCAGAATATTAAGTGAACGCGTGCCAAGCATAACTTGATAGATTCTAGAAACAGCATTAACAATCCAATACAAGTAGAATTAAGATTGTAGAATTAAAAATGTTTAGCGTAGTCAATGGAGACTTTGTCATCGACTGCATCGCATTTTTTTTTTATTCAGCTACAAGTTAGTTCTTGACTGCGATTTCACCTGATGGTAATTAGTGACGATGCAGTCTAGGGTGGAAGGGGGCTAACTTGCTAAAGGTATGGCAGCTTTTATTTCACCCATACCCCGGGCCGGTTTTTACGCGGCATCGCTAAATCGCTTGGACGGTTTTGTCAGTAGGGTGGTAACTAGGTGAACCAGAGACAATTTAGAAATTATAAAATCCCAAATTGCCAATGCTGGGAATCGAATCCGGAACCTCCCACTTATAAGACAATAGCGCTCGTCACTGCGCCAGGGAGGTCGTCATCTGCATCATATTCACTCACCATCCTTTGAGTACGTACCTACGTGGTCAAACGCAAACTTGTTAGATATAAAATAATCCACCACCACCACCACTACAGCCTTTTTAACGTCCCACTGCTGGGCACAGGCCTCCTCTCTCATAGGAGAGAGGGATTGAGAGCTTAGACCCGCCACACTGCTCCAATGCGGTTTGGCGGGCTTTAATGACTGTTGTCACATGATAGTGATAGATAATAATCTGCACCGACTGCTTAACGTGCTTTTCAAGGCACGGGGGTGAAACACCGCCAACTACCAACTCCGGGCTGGCACTGAGAATTTCTTGACAGAAAAACCCAATACCTAACAATTATATTATTTGGCCGACTCGGGAATCGAACCAGGGACCTCGTTATGACCTGCAGTCGAATATGCTAACCAGTAGACCAACGAGGCAGTTAATAAAAATAAAATAATCACATAAATAATAATAATAATATATTATTCAGCACTAAATGCCATTGCCACTAAATAGCAGTGCGTACAAGGATGTATGCAAACGAGTTTTTTTTTTCAAATATCGAGTTAGCATAATTATCAGTAGAGTCGACAAAAATAGTCGCTTCGTTTCTATGATTGACACGTGTAAGGTTAGATTTTTTTGCAGACAGTGCAATCGTATTTTTTTAAAGATTGGTATGTTTAAATCTGTCTTTTTAGGGCGTTTTAAATTATGAGTAAACGAGGGTTTTCATACTTAATGAAGATTCAAAAATTTTCAGTATCTCCAAGTAAATTTACGACAGGTAATTTACACAACTAACTAACTATTTAATTAAATAGTTATCAATATAAATCTAATCGGCTTTGGTCTTTGAATTTATTTTAACTAACGCAGGTATTCATTCAGTGGCATCATTTTTCGAATAATGATTTATTTTTACAAACATTAAACTTCAGGTACTTAACTCTATTTTTATAAAAACACAGAAAAGAAAACAAGGATCTATGTATGTACAAAAAAGTTATAACTAAGTTATCATCTTTACTGCGATCGACCGGTTGCCTGAAAGCCCAGATTTTACCTATAGGAAAACGAGAACCAGCATAGGGCACTTTTGAATCTCTCAGCTATTTTTTAGTTAGCTTACAGAGGTTGTATGAAAGTCTGGCTGCGCCCAGAAGTTACCTGTAGGAAAATGAGAACCAGTGTACCAGCGCGCTGGTAGGCACGCTGTACGCTGCAGCGTAGGCACTTTTGAATCTTTCAGTCGGTTAGGAAAACGAGAACCAGTGTAGGGCATTTTTGAATCTTTCGGTTTTCAGTGAATCAGCTTACAGGTGGCTGTGATCGATCTATTGCATGAAAACCTAGATTTTACCTATAGGAAAACGAGAACCAGCGTAGGGCATTTTTGAATCTTTCAGTCGGTTTTCAGTGAGTCAGCAATACAGGTAGTTGTGATCGATCGGTTGCATGAAAACCTAGATTTTACCTATAGGAAAACGAGAACCAACGTAAGGCATTCTTGAATCTTTCAGCTGGTTTTCAGTGAGTCAGTTTACATGGGTGGCTGCGATCGATCGGTTGCATAAAAGGCCAGATTTTACCTATAGGAAAACGAGAACCAGCGTAGGGCATTTTTGAATATTTCCGCCGGTTTTCAGTGAGTCAGCTTACAGGTGGCTGCGATCGATCGGTTGCACGCGAGCCTGGCTGAGCTCAGTGTACGCGGAAGTCGAGAATTTTCCCCTTGCACGTGTAACGTGCGCCTGTGTGCGTCGGAGCGGCGTGCAACTAGCCGCGCGAGGTCGCCCACATCTGATCTGTGCAAATTTCGTGCGCTGAGGTCGGCGCCCGCCTCCAGGGCCGCACGGCCGTATCTCTCAATTTTTGCTTGTTAATTATAAAAATAATGCGTTATATAAGCTATCGCCTTCTCGCTCGCGGCCGCCCGCACCCAATAAACCCCTCCCGCTCTCACGCTGCTGCGGCGCACACAGCTGCGCGGGCTAGAAAAATACATTCACGAATTTTGGCCACCGCTTGCGTGTGTGCGTGAATGACGTTATCGTACAATGCGATTACAGGGCAGTATTGGAAATTTTTCCGTTCGTTTTCGTTTCTGAGACGTTTTTCAGTGATAACGAAAGCCTTTACGCACTCGTTGTTTACGTCAATCGATGCACTAAATTATGATTAAGATATCTGCGTTCAACGTTTTGTCGTAGTCGGTACGTTGTTAGAGATATAGCGTATAGAAGAATGCAGAGTGCATGGAATAAGTTGGCTATTGAAATTCGGCACTGTGCTTACACGTGCCGCGTTGTTGTCCCCTGGATGCGATCTTTGGCTGGCATTGTATGCAGTCATCGCGTATTTGCGCACTAGCGCCCCCGCCGCGCGCCTCACCTCTACCCCCGCGAATGTATACTCAAGCGTACTTAACTCCTAAAGCCACGCGCATAGAGGCTGCATTCCAATAAACGTTTTCGGCAATCGTATTCGCACGCACTTAGATAACTTAAAGGATGACTTTATTATGCAAATTGTATAGGGTAGGAACACCGGTTTCCGGACACACACCTGTTATCGTCCACCGAGCGGATCACTCTTAAGAAACGCTTAAAAATAGAAACATTATAAGACTTACATAAAAATAATGCATCTCTATGCCAACTTGAATGTCTTATCAAGACACAGAGAAAGAAAAAAGTCTATTTCACTTAAGTTTCTTTGAAAACAAAGCGATCGAATTTTGAGTATGCAATTAAGGAATGAAAATGAGCCGTGTGGAGCAAAAAAATTAGTGGCATGCTTCAACTATCACGGGAAGTTATTAATCATTTTACTATAAGATTTAGTTTGATTCTTCTTTGTAGCACTTACTTATGTTTCATAAAATACTGTGAACGTGTTTTTTTACTTTTGATTACATTAGAATACAAATAAAAGGGGTGGACGACAACTAGTTCACTATTTTCTTAAGAAAACCTGTTATCGTCCGGGCGGTCAAACACAGGTTTAGCGTCTTAATTTTAGGTAGTCTTGCTATCAATCGAGGTGTGCACAAAATTGGAATTAAGTTTATTAATTCGAATCCTATACACATACACTAGTTAGTGACTAGTCTTCGTCCACTTTTTTCTCATTGTATATAAAACTATGGGTCTTCAAAATCACGCGTGGACGATATCTAAATTTGCACTGAATAAATATTCTAAGTTTCGGCCACCAAGCTATTATTTGAAAATAAATAGATTTAGTAAAAATATAAATAATTAAACTTGTTTGACAAAAGAATTATCTTATATTTTATGTGTTTCTCCATGGAACTTTGATATATTTATAAGTTAAGATAGTATTGTCGATCATTATGATTTGTGGACGAAATTTAAAATAGAGAATCTGAAGTGCACCGGTTATCCGTCCACCTATATTTTAAACTGTATGAAAAACACATATTTTTTAATATTATGTTATTATTTAGGCGAATTTTGATTATTACTCATATCTATAATTTATTTTTTATTCATCTACAAGTTAGTCCTTGACTGCGATCTCATCTGATGTTAAGTACGATGCAGTCTAAGATGGATGCGGGATAACCTGAAAGAGGTACAGCGAAATCCGTACCCTTAAACGCTAAATGACTTGGAAGTAAAGCATACTAGACTAGAGACAATTTTGAAATTATTAAATTGAATTTACCAAATTGGTCTGCCGAGAATCAAGTAGAGGACCTTCCACTAATAAGACTTACCCCTGCGCCATGCCAGGGAGGCTGCCAAATTATATGTACCTACTTTTATATAATGTAAGTGCGATGTGGTAAAAGACGATGCAAGATAGATAGGCGCAAAGTTGGTAAAGATATTATGTCATATTGTAGACTCTATAAACCGCGTTAACAAGGCAATAGTTTTTATCTGTTTTATTTTAAAACAAGCAGTTGACCGCTATTGCGTATGCCTAGAAAAACCACATCACTTTGTATAAAGTTCTTTATCACGCTGTGAAAGTTCTGTCAAAATAGGTTCAGCCGTTTTGAAAAGTAAGTACATATTACGAATAGACGAAAAACAGAAAATATTTTTTTATAAACGGTTTTGTGGCTTTTTAATAATGTATAAGTAAACATAAGTTCACTAATAAAAACCCATATATTTCGTAAAGACGGACAGGAAGTTAATTTTAATTGGTATAGATATTAAATACATATTAAAGTGGTGTTAATATTACATATTCAATTACTTACTCATTACATGCATACATTTTCATAGTAAATATCTCATAGAAATCAGTGGACGGATAACAGGTACAAGGGTGGACGATAACTAGATTTAGTGGACGATAACCGGTGAAATCGGCATTTTGAGCTTTTTATTAGGATTTAAAAAAAACTAGTTATCTGACTAAAAAAATACTAACATGCAATGAAAATAGACTATACTAGAAGTATATTTTAACAAGTTTTTGTTTAATTTTTTTATAGAACATATATTTTCACTCTCTCAAACTCAGTAACTCCACTAAATGGACGATAACCGGTAAGAAAACCCTACGTTTTTGTGTGTGCGTTAAGGCACATTAAACATCGTTATGGTTTGCAGTTTAATTTTTAAATAGGTTAGGTTTCCTTCCGTGTTTCGTGGTCTTTAAATGTCAATGTAGGCATATAATATTCATTAGGTAAGTAAGTACATAAAGTTACACATACTCGTATAATGTAGTAATTGAATAGAATTCAATTCGTTTAGGCTTAAGCTGATTTTCTAAGTTTTTGTATGTATTTACAATATGTATCTTCATTTAGATGAGCCACTACCCAGTTCCTAGTGAGTACCTACGTAGGTACATCATCAGAAATGTCATTAATCATTCTTAGTGTGACAGGCGGTCGCATATTGCACAAAAAACATGGATAAACAAAAATTGTTATACCATCCATAGTAGACAACAAGCTATAATTTAAAAATTAAAAACCCGACTGCCATGCTAAAAAACCGAACTAAAAAATTAATAAACTACCACCGTACCACTTACAGTGTAGTTGTTATTTATTTTGTTTTTCATGATTTGTCACTCCAAATTGATTTAAAACATATAGATTGTATACATTTTCGTACTCGCCTTTTAAAGCACTTTATTTTGATACCCCACTCGAGGGTCTTGAAGAAAAAAATTTTTTTCAGCCCGCACATTAAAGTGCATAACATTCGCCATTTTGATTTTTTATGAATTTTATGTACCCAGTAACATTTGCGCCGTCAATACAAATCTAATGACGTATAATTTATCAAAATAGGTTGAGCCGTTAAGTAGTTACGAACTGACATAGGAAACGGTCATTTTCTACGATTTATCACTCCAAATTGTTTCCAAATATATAAATTTATACATTTTCGTATTTGCCTTTTGAATCCCTTTATTTTGATACCCCACTTGAGGGTCTTGAAGAAAAAATTTTTTTTCAGCTCGCACATTAAAGCGCATAAAGTCCGCCATTTTGATTTTTTTTTAATTTAGGTACCCTATAACACTCGCGTCATTGAGACAAATCTAATTACGTATCATTTATCAAAATCCGTTGAGCCGTTGATTAGTTACAAGCGGACATAGGAATGGACATACATACACACAGGTGAAACACATATACCCAGTCGGGTAAAAAAAAAAAAATATTCGTTTTAGACAAAGTAGGTAGAGTAGGTAAAAATTCGGTAGCGAATAGTGATACGGAGCTATCTATGAAGATTTGACAGAAGTCTAAATAGCGCATTGCTAAAAGAATCAGTGACTTTGATAAGATTTTTCACCCGAGTGAGCGTATAAGAATGATTATTTGACACAAACACTGAGAGGCAGAAACAGATAAAGACAAAGTTGCCGTTATCAGTATATGACCGCGTATGTGATCCACTGATCAATTTTCTTAAGTAAGGGAGGATGCTCAAAAGAACCCAGCTTTGATTTGATTGATTGATTTTAAAAATTCTTTATTAACTTAAAAAATTAAAGAAAACGTAAGTACATAATACATTATTCTCATCCATATCCAAAAATAGCCCATATAAATATGTGTGTAATAATAAGTAACCCGTACTAAGCTAACAATAAAGACATTAAGTCTCTCTAGATATTAAGTCAAATAACTATCACTAAATAATAACAACATCTACAATGATACATAATATTGGGTACTTTTATTATTATTATTATTACTTTATTCTCATTTCGATGTCGACTTCACAACGGACGTTTGCAAAGTGCGTTGTGAAGTCGACATCTCCTGAAGATGCTCCGGTGTCGGAGCGAAACGATCGTCGAGTTTATTTCGTGGTGAATTTGTGTGGTGTTGTGCCTACTAAGTCACTGTTAGCGGATTATACTTAGCTAAGTAATTTTGTCTTTCATTGTACATCATGGAATTCCGCAAAGTAACGCCCGCTTCTATTCAACATATTATAGGCTCCTTTTCATATATTATATTCAAGCAAAATTGAAACGCAGTTTTCTTAAAATAAAAATAACTTTTCAATACGATACAACTAAAAATACACTGCTAGACATAATCCAATAGTTTAGAAGTAGAAGCATACGTGAAAAAATGGCGCGAATCGACCTATATTCGACGCGTGGACTATTTTCGCCGACGATGGTTCGCAGATGCAAGTTTTGTTAGTTTTATTCGGAGATCAATCGATCATTTGAGAGGGATTTTAAGGGAACCACTAGAAAAATCGGTGTAAAGTACAAAATATTATTTCCTCTGGTTGTTTGATCGAAGGCAGTATTTGACGCTGCTCTGGCGTATAATTTCATAAACCGATTATGCTCATTTAGTGTAATCTCATCTATTCATGTTTGCACGTTTGACAGCATCACGTAGCACCATGTGAGATCATAGATACGAGCAGAGTTGTAAAACTGCGTAAAATACTACGGAGTGCATGTATTTACTAGTAGTCCGGTCAAATTAGACTAAAAAAAACCGGCCAAGTGCGTGGCGGGCCACGCGCAGTGTAGGGTTCCGTAGTCACAATCTTCGAAAAACAGATATAACCCCTTAACCTGTGAACCCTACTTAGCCGTGATAGTTTTCCTTTAAAATTGATTATATACCCTACTGCTGTGAATTTTTTCAAGTTCCTATATACTGCCATTTGGCTGATAGAGGGGGGGACACTTGACTCTAATAAAAATTTGCACTTTAAAACATCATATTTTACAAACGGATCTAGAAATCGAAAAATGATGTTCCCACACCCACAGTATTTTTAAAAGACCTATTCAACGATACCCCACACTATGGGGTAGACGAGAAAAAAAAAATTCATCCCCACTTTACATGTAGGGGAGCTACCCTAAAAAAAATATTTATCAAAATTTTATTTCACCACTTTGCCGGCGTGATTAATATTTATACTCATGCCAAATTACGGATTTCTAGCACTAATAGTCTCTGAGATTAACCGAGGACGGACAGACGGACAGACGGACAGACGGACGGACATGGCGAAACTATAAGGGTTCCTTGTTTACTACGGAACCCTAACTAGGGGTGAGGTTAAATTAATTCACACCTGGCTAAAAATTGGTAGGATTGTTCAAAACACTATTATAAATGAAATGTGAAAAGTCCTCATTTATCCGACACCTATAGAAAAAAATTTACTCCTGGACACGCACAGTTTACTCACACTTGGCTGAAAATTGGTAGGATTGTTCGAAACACATAAATGAAATGTGAAAAGTCCTCATCGATCCTACACCTGAAAAAAAACTTACTCGGGGTCAAAGGTCACGATTTTCAGCAAAACGGTAAGTTTTATCATGAAATTAGCTCACACAAAATTGTAGATCAGATAATCCTACTAATATTATAAATGTGAAAGTGTGGATGTTTGGATGTTTGGATGTTTGGATGTTTAGATGTTTGGATGTTTGTTACTCAATCACGCCGCAACTACTGAACCGATTTGGCTGGAATTTTGAATGGAGATAGATTATGCCCTGACTTAAAACATAGACTTTTAACTAACTTTTTATTCTGGAAAAATGCACAGCTCCCATGGGATTTTGAAAAACCCAAAATCTATAGCTACAGCTATAGGTAGATTACTATAGCGAACTTCCTTGATATAGTACGTATAAAGGTAGGAAAAGGGAGCGGGAACGGGAACCGGAAATCTACGATTCCCTCGGGTTTTGTTTAAAATCGAAAGTCACGCGGGTGAAGCCGCTGGCATTCTCTAGTTATCTATAAAATGTCTGAATACTTTTTTTCTTACGGAGAGCGCTCACGGAGCGGTTTGGAATCGCGCCCGCCGCGGCTGCGGGAGAGAGGTTAGAGAGAGCGCGCTCACGAGCCCGCTTGTTTTTGCGGGACCGCAGCCGCCGCGGCTGCGGGCGTCGCCCGCCGAGTTGGCGGGCGACGCCCGCAAGACCGGCGGTTATAGTTATATATGAAGAGCTGGCGAACAAAATGTTATATTTTTTAATCCGATGGTCTTTGGCTTGCTGAATAAGAATATCAACTTAATTTTACTTAAAACGGCCCGCAACTGTATCAAAATTGCATCCATAGGTCGTGGTTTCGATCATAACGGCATAATTACAATAAAGTTTCGAAAGATTTGAATAATCGAGCACGTTTTCGTTCAAAATGGATTAATTTCCATACTTTGTAAGATGTCAATCAAAATGATTATTTCTTTTTCAGAAGAAAAATTTGTTTTTTTTTTACTAAGAATTTTTTTTGAATTAAAAAGTTTATCATTTAAAAACTTTATTCACTTATAAAGTTTTTAAACAATTTATGTTGAAATTGGCCTAAACTAACTTACAAATGTCAGACTGACTTACAAATGATAGATTATTGTTGAAAATTAATTAGAATTTTTAGAAATGGTTTACGAATTATTAATTTCATAATTGAAATAGGTTAGAATTAACTGACATTTGATTCATTCAGTGGCACCGAACCGCCATCTTGAATTATTGGTATAAATACGGGTAATTCGAAGCCATGAATTGAGTCTCCTCCAAAGACTCAACCGACTATTAGATGCTTCAGCGTCTAGGTCGTGATATTTGATTGAGGGCTGCGATAGCAATCACACCCTCATCGAATAAATGCTGCCATTTTGGACTTGGCTGAGTGTAATTAATTAATTAGTATAAAATATATTTGAAAATAGATCTCAGTTAAACTAATCTCTGAGTTGATATAAATTGAGTTATGTGCGGGTGATAAACGCAGATATTTTAATAATAGTTTGATTTAGTTTTAATATTAATTGATAGTCTGCTTCTGGAGTTATGTGTTTACACAAACAAGTTATTGCTTGCAATATTAATTAATTATTGCTTCCGTTAACTTATATGAGATAGCAAACTGAATTTAACATATTATTATGTTCAATAAAGTCACAAACTACGTACATATATGGGTAAATAAAAATCCACGCCAAAGCTCACTGTAAGTATGTCATTCAGTTTAATATTAATATTTAATAATTAATATTTAATAGGTTACCTGAATCAATACAGGCCATGCCTCTTCAAACTTTTAAAGTAAAACTAAAGAACTGGCTCATGGAGAAATGTTTTTACAATTTAAAAGAATATAGGTATGACATAAATTCTATTTATTGCAATTAATTTTATATTTATATCTTTAGAACGTTGACATGTATGCTACTTACGTCATTTTGTTTAGTCTTAAAATCAATAATTCAATTTGCACACTAATTTATTAGTTAAATGTGTTGGAAGACAATAAGCTTTAAGATCCATAATATTTGTACCACATTTTTGCAAATAAAGACTCTTACTCTTTAGTTTGATGCAACTATACCGTTTTGTTCGCCAGCTCCTATAAGAAAAATGCGATCGCGCCCGCCAAAAAACCGCAGAGCTTGCGGGCGACGCCCGCAAAGCTCGCGGGCGCCCGCTGCCCGCCTTCTGCGGGAGCCGCGAGCAACCGCCAACTCTGCGGGAGTAAATCGCGTCGTGAGTTTTGCACTCGACATTTGTATGAATTTCGAGTATTGCGGGCCCGCAACCGCGGCGGGCGCGGGTGCGAACCGCTCCGTGAGCGCTCTCTCTTATAAGAGTCACCGTTTTTGAGTATAACGATTCAAAAAGTTAAGTGTCGAAATAAAAATGAGGGACTGGGTTTCTTTTTACCCGAAATTCTGATATTTCCAATATTTTATGTGTGTAAGTATGTAACTTATATGTGTAAGTTACACACTTACACATATAAAATATTGTAAATATCAGAATTTCGGGTTACATATATAAAATATTGTAAATTCAATTTTCAGCCAAGTGTGAATAAACTGTGCGTGTCCAGGAGTAAATTTTTTCCAGGTGTCGGGTCGATGAGGACTTTTCACATTTCATTTATAATAGTGTTTTGAACAATCCTACCAATTTTCAGCCAGGTGTGAATTATTGTAACCATGGAAGTCTAAATTGACTGGATTATAGGTAATTATGTGAATGCAATGCACAAATGCAAGCTACGACAAAAACTCTCATCATAATAAACGTTGAATAGTATCTGCACATGAAAACAAGTGTAAATTAAAAATTTAAAAAACCCCCGACATTCGCCATTTTGTGTTGGCGGCCATCTTGGATTTGCATAGTGCTATTCTACTAGTCAAGCCCTTTCATTTGATACCCATATTGAGGGCGTTGTGATAAAATATGTAATCCGCCATTTTGTAGCGGCGGCCATCTTGGATCGATTTTCATCAAACATAGCTAACAACACTCTCGACTAATTCACCTTTCAAACAAAAAAAATCGCATTCAAATCGGTCCACCCGTTTGAGCGCCACAGGGGAACAGACAGACACACACACACACACACACACACACACACACACACACACACACACAGACACAAACTTATAACACCCCGTCGTTTTTGCGTCGGGGGTTAATAAAATAAATGAGTTCCAAATCAACTATTCTACGAGTAGCATAATATTATGCCATCAAGCTAGATCTGGGTCATATGCCATCAAGGACTTCTAGAAACTCCTTGATGGCATATGGCATCTCTAATCTCTATCTCTCTCTCTAATAGTTACACAGGCTAAAAGTTCCCAGTATTGCCTATTGTCATACAAACCAACATACATCTGCACCTATAGTCAATCAATACCTACCAGTCAATCAGAAACTTGGAAGTGACCGAAAAATCTGTTTTTAATTTTGACGGAAACAACATACGAACATAATAAAAGGCTTGTAAAAAGGTACACAAAAGAAGATGGTAGGTCCATGATAATATTAGTAATGCACGCTCCGTAACCGGGTCACCATGGCGTCTAGCGAATGCAGCTGGTGCGATGTTTCCGAAATAGCTACCGTACCTATAACTGGGTCAGATTCGCTACGATACTTCGATTTTATATGAAAATCTGTTTTTTTAATTTACTATTAACTACTATGTTGCAAGAAACTAGAGGCCTTTGAAATGTGGTGCTACCGAAGAATGCAGCGTATATAAATTGGGTCCAAAAAATAAGAAACGACGAAGTCCGACGACGCATCGGTATAAACAGAGACCTAATTTTGACTATCAAACTGACTGACTTAGAAACATCCGAGAATGGACTGGGATAGCCAAAGTAGCACAAGCTAGTCCTGGCTAAAAAATACTACTATGGGCAGGTACCAATATACCAATGTGTTTCCTTGAAATCCTGTATAAAAGACCTCTTAAAATTTGTTCTGACGGAAAAGAGGATAATTTCAGAGAAACCTGCGCATATTGAAACCCTATCTATGGATGAATATGCCGTGAAACCATAGAAATTAAACACGAGTTCAAAACAGTTTTATTTAGGTGCCTACTGCCTACCATCGATACTGGCTTTTCTCAATTATAGGTAGGTTTGTTAGGGTTCCGTACCCAAAGGGTAACAAGAAAGTGATCTTATAAGGGTTCCTTTTTTTACCTTTTGAGGTACGGAACCCTAAAAACGGGACCTTATTACTAAGACTCCGCTGTCCGTCTGTCTGTCTATCCGTCCGTCTGTCTGTCTGTCCGTCTGTCACCAGACTGTATCTCATGAACCGTGATAGTTAGTTAAAATTTTCACAGATGATGTATTTCTGTTTCCGCTATAAGAACAAATACTAAAAAATAGTTTAAAATAAATATTTAAGGGGGCTCCCATACAACAAACGTGATTTTTTTTGTTCTTTTTTACTCGATATTGATAACGGCAACAGGTAGACGCTTCAAATATTCACAGAATGTTTATGATATATTTACTTTAAAAATAAATAATTAAATTAAAATAAAACAAATATTTAAGGGGGGCTCCCATACAACAAACGTGATTTTTTTGCCGTTTTTAGGGTTCCGTACCCGAAGGGTAAAAAACGGAGCCCTATTAATGTCACTCGGCTGTCTGTCCGTCTGTCCGCCGGTCACAGGTCTCTAGCTCGCAGACGAAATGAGTTACAAACCTGAAATTTTGGTATTTAGTGTAAAACGTTAACCCAAAATCAAATATTGAATTAGAAATTGAATTAAATTATTTTTCAGAGGGGCTCCCATACATGAAAAAGGAGCCGGAAAAAAAAAATTTTTCTTTACCCTAGCTTGTGGGGTATCATTGTTTAGAACTGATTAAGTAGAGTACAAATATATATTTTTTAAATTTTTATCTCAAAAAATAAGGGAATGGGAGGCCATCAAAGTTGTCAGTTTTAGACCATTTTTGTGACGGGGGCTATCTCAAAAACTAAACTAGTTGGGAATATGATATTTCAGTATATTATGTACTATATGCTCTATTTAAACAACAAATACTGAAAACAACGATTTATTAAGTAGTTTATAAGCTGTGACCAAAATAAACGAACATTTTTTTGGGTTTTTCTTTCACGGTTTGTTGCGATGTCTAGCTCGGAAATTAAATATTTCTTAGACCCAAAATATTATATTGTTCATAATTATGTACGGAACCCTGAAAGAGCGAGGCCCGACTCGCACTTGGCTGATTTTTTTAGATAATGGCACGGAACCCTTCGTGCGCGAGTCCGACTCGCACTTGGCCGGTTTTTTAAATTAAAATATGTATATTATTTTATTTAAATTGGGGTTTGCCTACCCTAATAGTGTTTATGTGTACATAAATGATAAAGGTTTAGATGGGTACCCAAATGTCAGGGCCATGCAAAATATAAAACCTTCGAAGGTCAAACCAGTTTTGCAGCATTTTTTGTAGCTTATAGAATCAATTATAAATGTAATGGTAACTTTGTCTGTCTCTCTGTCACTTTTTCACAGCTCATTCGCTAAACGGATCTAGGTCACTTCTTATTCAGAAAAATTGAAGAGTTCCCACGAAATTTTTTAACCGAGTTCAAAAAAATAATTTTTTTATTGATGTACATATGTATGTATTTAGGGATATTTGTTGTGGGAATTATGTTAGGTAGGTATGTATGTTGGAATGTATTATATTTGTACAATTATTTCTCCGAAACTATTTAAAGAACTGTGACCATTTTTTTATTAGCTTACATTTACTTCAAATTAGGGAATAGTGCAAGTTTCATCAAAATCGGCTCAGTATCGGTATCAGTATCGGTTACAGCAAAATTCACGTGGTCGAAGTCGCGGGCATCGGCTAGTATAAAAATACGCCGCGTGAGATGGTATTTTTATAATAATGTATTCAAATTGAATGCTCTTTGGATTGGTGCTCGAACTTAATTCTTCTGGTTCCATTGAATCAAAATTTCCGATCAGATGTTTGTTTTTTAAGTATTATAAAAACAAAAAATCTGCAACGTTACACTAGAATAGATGGTGAATGAAAATTAGTTTTTGTTTTTGTCTGTGGGCGGATGACGATGCAGCATAAAACTGCATTTTAGTAGTTGATTGAAATATGAAATTGGTATTTCAATAAAATATATTTGTGTCTAGCTTACGCTGCGCAACATTTGGGAAGCCTTGAAAATTGAAATGTCTTCTCGTCCAAGATCGCTCGGTGCCTGAAGACGGAAGTCTTCGAACAGGGGGTGTTGCCAGGGATCATTTATGGGTCCGAAACATGGTCGCTAACTATGGGTCTCATGCATCTCATTACATGCTCAGGGTAACTATGCATGTTTTAAAGGCATGCGAAGGCTCGTCTAGTCGAGAAAATGAAATGGCAAAGGGCGGGGTACATATAGTACATACATAGCTCGAAGAATAAATAGATGTTGGGATCCTCAGATGCTCTAACGACGACCTCGCACCGGCAAGCGTTAGAAGACCCCCACTAGGTGTAAGGACGATCTCAAGAAAGCAGCAGAAGATCGTGTACTTTGGCTATCCTTGCAAGCAGTGGCGTAACTATGCAGTTTGAGGCCCGTGGAAAATTATTCGAATGGGGCCTCTCCCGCCCAATATTTAAAGCTCGGCCAACGTTAAAGTCTATATTTTCGGGCCGGGGCCCGTGGCATTTTGCCGAAATGCCACCCTATATTTACGCCACTGCTTGCAAGGTACCTCAGTGGATATCAAAGGTTCAGATGATGATGTCGATATTATTAGAGTATTGCGAAAAATATTTGTTGACGTGATAAATAATCTGCAATTCGGAATTTAGAGTTAGTATTTGTTTACAAACTTGTAATGTTAATCGGCTTTAGTGTGGAAAACTATACGGTATTATAATAATTTGGCATAAAGGGAAAAAATCGCTGAATACGTACATTGGAAAAATACTCGTTTATGTTAAGTAATCATGTTCGTCTGTGAATCGAACTCTAGACTTTGATGACTGGATTAAGATTGATTTTCTATATATCCTACATTGCTTAATATTTAATGTTGTTTTTATCTCATATACTGATTACTGATAGAAGACAATTACCTAATTAAATAATGGCGGTTGGAAAACTTCGTACCTATTCGAAGAACATGTAACTTCGCCGGCTACCCGTATTTTCATTCATTCGTTAGTATTACTTTTACTTTTGTTGTTTTTAGGGTTCCGTAGTAAACAAGGAACCCTTATAGTTTCGCCATGTCCGTCCGTCTGTCCGTCCGTCCTCGGTTAATCTCAGAGACTATTAGTGCTAGATATCTGTAATTTGGCATGGGTATAAATATTCATCACGCCGACAAAGTGGTGAAATAAAATTTTGATAAATATTTTTTTTAGGGTAGCTCCCCTACATGTAAAGTGGGGATGAATATTTTTTTTTCGTCTACCCCATAGTGTGAAGTATCTTTGAATAGGTCTTTTAAAAATACTGTGGGTGTGGGAATATCATTTTTCGATTTCTAGATTTGGCCCGTCACGCACTTGGCCGGTTTTTATTGATTCTATCTCTCAAATTGCCAAGCCTTCCACCAGACATATTTTTATTATAAACTAGCTGACCCCCGCGACTTCGTTCGCGTGTTTTTCTTTGCTATAAACCTCACGGAGCCAGAGGCCTTTCCAACGAATGCAAAACCGTGGAAATCGGTTCGTGCGTTCTGGAGTTATAGCGTCAGGAAGGAAAACCCGACTTATTTTTATATAGTAGACTAGCTAATGCTCACGCCTCTGTCCTCGTTTAAATTTAAAAATACGTTTCCTTCTTACAAACTTTACCATGAGATAGAGACCATTATTATTATTATGATCTTTCGATAAGTTTTCAAAGCTTTCATAATAGACGTGTTCGCAATAACCTTTACACGTGGCATCTGTCACTGAGCCTGCCTCATTATAATTTACGGCGGGGATGAGGCGACAGGAGCCCGCTTTGTAACGGGATCGCAGATCGACGGCTAAGGCTGAGATCTATAGAGCGTACTTTGACTACACTCAGACTTGAGACTTAAAACGGAGCAGTCAGGCGGCCGAGGAACCAATTTTTTTGTGATTAATAACAAGCTGAATTTTCGTGAGTAGCCTCATTTCGAGGACACGACCAAGTTTTTTATCTATGAAAATTCTCGATGGAGGTAGCTACTCGAGTGCGTAAGTGTTAAACATTTCGATTCGCTCGGGTGGGAAATCGTTCCACTAAAGTAGGACTATGTAGCCATTTCATTATACAAGCATTTACTAAGCTGCATACAAAAATCAGCTAGTTATAATTTTTAATAATTTCTAAGTATAACCTCATTACAAAGTATTTGGAAATATTCGGGAGTGGAGGACGCAGTAGAACTGATTTTCCCATCGGAACGAATCGAAATGTTTAACACTTGCGAGCTCGAGTAGCTACTCTATCGAGAATTTTCGTAGAGGAAAAACTTGGTCGTCTCTTGGAAACGAACCTACTCACGAAGATTCAGCCTGTAATTAATCACAAAAAAAATTTGTTCGTCGTCTGCCGGCAGACGGACCAGAATATAAATATGTCCCTTATATAGTAACTTTGTCTCGGTCAGACTCTATCTCAAGTCTGTCAAGTAGTCAGTAGAGTCTGAGTACGCTCTATAGATCTCAGCCTAAGATTCCGTCTATTTAGCGTGTCGTCTCCCGGCCGGCGCAGCTCAGCTCAGCTCAGCTCAGGTGGATAATTGATCGAGCAAACAGAGCGGAATTCGGTGAAACCGTTACGCAATGCATTTTTTAGGGTCTGGTGTGGGGGGTAGTCAGCGCTTTTCAGAAATGACGGGGCGGGAGCGGGGTGCGAACGGCGGGATATGACGTTCGATTTAAAGGGTACCGGGGAGGGCCGACCTGCAGGGCTGTTGACGGGCGGCGCGCGCGTGCGCCCCGCGGCGCGCCACCGCCCGGTTTCCGCGCGAGCGTTGACAGTTCCTCCGGACTTCCTCGACACCGCGCGTCCGAGGCGCTGCCATCCGGGCGACCCAGCTGCCGCCTGGCTGCCGGCCTGCTTCCGGCCCACTACCGGCCTGCTGCCGTGCGCTGACGACGCCGCACATGGCGTGTTGACCGAGTTTGTTTGTTCACACGTAAGTTGCATTCCATATCTCTGTGCTCCTGTACCGGTGCTAACTGCTACCAAGGATTGTGCGAACTCGGCGGCCGCCCGGCCCGGCCTCGCTTCCCGTGCCCGGTGCAAGTGTTCTTGAGTGTTCCGAAATGTTTTGTGTTTGTTTTCGTTTGTGAAATGTTTATGTTAAGTGTCCGCTGCGGTTTCGGTACGGTGTTTTGAATACCTATTTTTTTTTTTGCATTAATGTCTATCCTCATTTGAATTTCAGTTAGATGCACAGTGGTTTGAATGGTGTTTTAATTAAAATAATGAATATTTAATAAATGTAATACATTATCATATTGCAAATGTGACTTATTTAACTATCTAAATCTACGTAAGTAGTTGCTTTGTGTGTTATTATGGGTTTCCAATTTGCATTTGCAACACTAATTATGCATATTTATGTCCTTTGTAGTTTCCTTGAAACCTTTAAAGTTTTACTGACTCTATTTTATTATCTCTAAGCAATCTTAATTATGCATTTATGAATGAACTTTACTTTTGTTAATTTTAGAAGTAGTTTTTTTAATACTTATATTCTTTAATACCTAGGTACTGATGTAAAATAGAATTAATATATATGTATGTTTAGATATCTATATACTTTTACAACCTAATGTAATTATTAATATTGATGTGCATTTCGCATTAGAAATACCTGTTTATCTATTACTAGCTGTTGCCCGCGACTTCGTCCACGGTATTCGATTTTTCAAAGACCCACGGGAACCCTTTGTTTTCCCGGGATAAAATAGTAGCCTGTCACTCTCCAGGTTTTCAACTTAAAAAATGCAACTGCAAAAAATCACGTCAATCTGTAGTTACTTATGTCCGATAATAATGAGCATAAGATCCGTTTTATTATATTTAAGTTCATAAACTTAAGTCGTAATATAAGCAAACCATTACCTCCAAAGGGGGTAACCCGTTGAGGTGGATTTTTGTCAAATGTTTCTTAGCTGATGCCTACCCCCTAGAAAGAACCTAACTTCCAAATTTTAAGTTAATAATAACAGTAATTATTCTAACTTCCCTGTACAAACTTCCATCCCCTATTTTACCATCCTTAAGAAGAGATTTACCAAAATAGTTTAAATAGGTTTTTATTATTTAAAACTAATAACTTACATGCCGATTTTCATATCTGTAACTTGAAAAACATATAACTTTCATATAAACGTCCTACCCCCATTTTACCCCCATAGGGGAGAAATTTCGTAAATTATTTTCTAGGCTGATATCTACGCCTAGAAAGAACCTACCTTCCAAATTTCAAGTTAATAATGACAGTAATTGAAACTCCACATACAAACTTTCATCCCCTAATTTACCACCCTAAAGGGGATATTTTCCAGAATAACTTATACAGGTTTTTTGTTATTTAAAATTTATTTTCTAAATGCCTATTTTCATATTTGTAACTTCAAAAACATAACCTCCCTACCCCCATTTTACCCCCTTAGGGGAGGATTTTCGTGATATCTTTTCTGGGTTGATATCTAAGTCCTAGAATGAACTTACCTTCCAAATTTCAACTTGATAATGACAATAATATAATTAAAACTTCCCATTAAAACTTTCATCCCCTATTTTACCACCCTTAAGGGAAGATTTTTGAAAACAAAATATACAGGTTTTTATTATTTAAAACTAATAATGTAAATGCCAATTTTCAGGTCTGTAACTTTTAAAACATAGGACTTTCATACAAACTTTCTACCTCAATTTTACCCCCATAGGGGAGGATTTTAGGGATATTAAATAGCCTATATAACCTTCCCAGAAAATTGGAATACCAAATGCAAAAAGAATTTATCAAATCCGACAGGTACTTCCAGAGATTAGCGCGTTCAAACAAACAAACAAACAAACTAACAAACTCTTCCGCTTTATTATATTAGTATAGATTATACTATATTAGTATGTATTTACATTTATGTACTTAATGTAACCACATAATTACATAAATTATGTTTACGAGGGAAACTAATTATTAGATATTACCAAAATTCTCTATGTAGACTAGAATAGATAAGTAGGTATAGCTTGGTCTAAACTTTTCCTAGTCGTTTACAATTTTATTAATACTTTGCTCTAAGAATATTAAATAAGCTATTCGTAAATAAGTAGGTAATTTTTAATTCCTTAACAAAACTCATTTAAAAATCAATAAATTTAATATATTTTTTTTCAATTTCGAAATATTTTAAAATTAAAATATTTCGAAATTGAAAAATTTTCTATTTTCATTATACTACGAGAGGTCAAGGTTCAATTTAAAAAGTTATTTTATACCGACTGGAAATTTTAACAACAATAGTTTAGACCTAACCCATCACAGCTCCGAACTTCAGCTGCCGCACCAGTGGTGGAGTTAAGAGTGAGAGCAAGTGAAAGTGCTTGAAAATCAAAGCGCTCCGAGTGATTTTATCCCGGACAAAAATGGTCTTAAATCATGGTTTCAATCATTTTGATACAGAAACAATATTCAGCTGCACCGCCGAGGGTGGGTTATACGTCCGCTACGCGCATGAAGTGCATTAAAATTTTGAAAAAAAAAGTTATAAAATAACTTTTTTTTTCAAAATTTTAATGCAACCTTATGAAATTTATGCAGCAGAATTTTCACACTTTTAAAATAATAAAGAAAATCTTCAGCTGCACTTCTGGTGGGGGAAAGACCTTCAGTCAGCGTGATAAACATTTTGCGCGCTCAGTGCATTTAGCCTAATAAATCTAGGAAAAACATGCTATAGTTTTAAAGATTGGCCAAATGTATTCTTTGGGCCTTCCTCTTGAATATATCCGAAAACCCCATATGGGGGGTGCGTAACCAGCCGCCATTTTTAATTTTGTCCCTTTTTTCGTTTTTTTCTCATATCACGAAAATCTCTACAAATAGCATTATAGTTACTTCTGACAAAAGTTTTTATATACAATTTGCCACAAATGTGGTCTCTTGCATTTTTACTCTAAGTTTATTACTTTAGGAGATATTGGGTGTTTAAGGGTATTTTAGGTCCCTTTTTCGTTTTTTTTGCTCATATCTCGAAAATCTCTACGAATAGCATTATAATTACTTCTGACGAAAGTTTTTGTATAAAATTTTCTACAAATTTGGTTCCATGCAGTTTTACTCTAACTTTATTACTTTAAGAGATATAGGGTGTTGAAGTTAATATTTGAGGCCCTTTTTTGGTTTTTTGCTCATATCTTAAAAATCTCTATGAATAGCATTATAATTACTTGTGAAAAAATTTTTAACATAAAATTTCGTACAAATTTGGTCATGGTCATTTTTACTACTTTAGTAGTTATAGGGTGTTTAAGTTAATATTTGAGGTCCCTTTTTCAGTTTTTTGCTCATATCTCGAAAATTTCTACAAATAGCATTATAATTACTTCTGACAAAAGTTTAAGTATAAAATTTTCTACAAATTTGGTTCTGTTTATTTTACGCTAAGCTTTTTACTTTAGGAGCTACTGAGTGTTAAAAACAGGGAGATAAAATAGTATAGATTAAACCCCCGACATTCGCCATTTTGTGGCGGCGGCTATTTTGGACCGATTTTCATCAAACATAGCTAAGAACACTTCCGACTAATTCACCTTTTTAACAAAAAAAACCGCATGCATAAAAATAAACAGGACCAAATTTGTAGAAAATTTCATTTTCAAACTTTTGTCCGAAGTAATTATAATGCTATATGTAGAGATTTTCGAGATATGAGCAAAAAACTGAAAAAGGGACCTCAAATATTAACTTAAACACCCTATAACTCCTAAAGTAGTAAGCTTAGCGTAAAAATGACTATGACCAAATTTGTACAAAATTTTATGCTAAAATTTTTTTCAGAAGTAATTATAATGCTATTCGTAGAGATTTTCGAGATATGAGCAAAAAACCAAAAAAAGGACCTCAAATATTAACTTCAACACCCTATAGCTCTTAAAGTAATAAACTTAGAGTAAAAATGAATGGAGCCTTTGTAGAAAATTTTATACAAAAACTTTTGTCACCAGTAATTATAATGCTATTCGTAGAGATTTTCGAGATATGAGCAAAATAAACGAAAAAGGGACCTAAAATACCCTTAAACACCCAATAGCTCCTAAAGTAATTAGTTTAGTTTTCGGATATATTCAAGAGGAAGGCCCAAAGAATGCATTTGGCTAATTTTTAAAACTATAGGATGTTTTTCCTAGATTTACTAGGCTAAATGCACTGAGCGCGCAAAATGTTTATCACGCTGACTGACGGTCTTTCCCCCACCAGAAGTGCAGCTGAAGATTTTCTTGATTTTAAAAGTGTGAAAATTCTGCTGCATAAATTTCATCCTACTAATATTATAAATGTGAAAGTGTGGATGTTTGGATGTTTAGATGTTTGTATGTTTGGATGTTTGGATGTTTGTTACTCAATCACGCCGCAACTACTGAACCGATTTGGCTGAAATTTTGAATGGAGATAGCTTATGCCCTGACTTAAAACATAGGCTACTTTTTATCCCGGAAAAGTATTCCTGTGGGACTAAAATAGATATAATCTTCCAAAAACGCCATAGAGGGCGCTGACTGTTCTTAGGTAAATCACGTTCACATAACACATTATTGCAATAGTTTGCTGTGTTGCATGCATTGGCAACACATAGGCTACTTTTTATCCTGGAAAAAATGCACAGTTCCCATGGGATTTTGAAAAACCCGAAGTCTATATCTACAACTATAGGTAGATTATTATAGCGAACTTCCTTGATAGAAAGTATAAAGGTTGGAAAAGGGATCGGGAACGGGAACCGGGAATCAACGATTCCCTCGGGATTTGTTCAAAACCGAAATTTACGCGAGCGAAGCTGCGGGCAGAAGCTATCACACATAATCACAATACAAATCCTACTAATCCTACTATCCTACTAATCCTACTAATCCTCCTACTATCCTACTAATATTATAAACTAGAGAATACCCGCGGCTTCGCCCGCGAGAATTTTGGTTTTTCACAAATCCCGAGGGAGTCGTGGATTTCCGGTTCCCATTCCCGCTCCCTTTTCTAACCTTTACACCTACTTTCAAGGAAGTTTGCTATAGTAATCTACCTATAGTTGTAGCTAGAGATTTCGGTTTTTTTCAAAATCCCGTGGGAACTGTAGATTTTTCCGGGATAAAAAGTAGCCTATGTTTTAAGTCAGGGTATAATCTATCTCCTTTCAAAATTTCAGCCAAATCGGTTTAGTAATTGCGGCGTGATTGAGTAACAAACATCCAAACATCCAAACATCCAAACATCTAAACATCCAAACATCCACACTTTGACATTTATGATATTAGTAGGATAGTAGGAGGATTAGTAGGATAGTAGGATTAGTAGGATTGGTATTGTGATTATGTGTGATAGCTTCTGCCCGCAGCTTCGCTCGCGTAAATTTCGGTTTTGAACAAATCCCGAGGGAATCGTTGATTCCCGGTTCCCGTTCCCGATCCCTTTTCCAACCTTTATACTTTCTATCAAGGAAGTTCGCTATAATAATCTACCTATAGTTGTAGATATAGACTTCGGGTTTTTCAAAATCCCATGGGAACTGTGCATTTTTTCCAGGATAAAAAGTAGCCTATGTGTTGCCAATGCATGCAACACAGCAAACTATTGCAATAATGTGTTATGTGAACGTGATTTACCTAAGAACAGTCAGCGCCCTCTATGGCGTTTTTGGAAGATTATATCTATTTTAGTCCCACAGGAATACTTTTCCGGGATAAAAAGTAGCCTATGTTTTAAGTCAGGGCATAAGCTATCTCCATTCAAAATTTCAGCCAAATCGGTTCAGTAGTTGCGGCGTGATTGAGTAACAAACATCCAAACATCCAAACATACAAACATACAAACATACAAACATCTAAACATCCAAACATCCACACTTTCACATTTATAATATTAGTAGGATTAGTAGGATAGTAGGAGGATTAGTAGGATTAGTAGGATAGTAGGATTAGTAGGATTGGTATTGTGATTATGTGTGATAGCTTCTGCCCGCAGCTTCGCTCGCGTAAATTTCGGTTTTGAACAAATCCCGAGGGAATCGTTGATTCCCGGTTCCCGTTCCCGATCCCTTTTCCAACCTTTATACTTTCTATCAAGGAAGTTCGCTATAATAATCTACCTATAGTTGTAGATATAGACTTCGGGTTTTTCAAAATCCCATGGGAACTGTGCATTTTTTCCAGGATAAAAAGTAGCTTATGTGTTGCCAATGCATGCAACACAGCAAACTATTGCAATAATGTGTTATGTGAACGTGATTTACCTAAGAACAGTCAGCGCCCTCTATGGCGTTTTTGGAAGATTATATCTATTTTAGTCCCACAGGAATACTTTTCCGGGATAAAAAGTAGCCTATGTTTTAAGTCAGGGCATAAGCTATCTCCATTCAAAATTTCAGCCAAATCGGTTCAGTAGTTGCGGCGTGATTGAGTAACAAACATCCAAACATACAAACATACAAACATACAAACATACAAACATCTAAACATCCAAACATCCACACTTTCACATTTATAATATTAGTAGGATAGTAGGAGGATTAGTAGGATTAGTAGGATAGTAGGATTAGTAGGATTTGTATTGTGATTATGTGTGATAGCTTCTGCCCGCAGCTTCGCTCGCGTAAATTTCGGTTTTGAACAAATCCCGAGGGAATCGTTGATTCCCGGTTCCCGTTCCCGATCCCTTTTCCAACCTTTATACTTTCTATCAAGGAAGTTCGCTATAATAATCTACCTATAGTTGTAGATATAGACTTCGGGTTTTTCAAAATCCCATGGGAACTGTGCATTTTTTCCAGGATAAAAAGTAGCCTATGTGTTGCCAATGCATGCAACACAGCAAACTATTGCAATAATGTGTTATGTGAACGTGATTTACCTAAGAACAGTCAGCGCCCTCTATGGCGTTTTTGGAAGATCCTACTAATATTATAAATGTGAAAGTGTGGATGTTTGGATGTTTAGATGTTTGTATGTTTGTATGTTTGGATGTTTGGATGTTTGTTACTCAATCACGCCGCAACTACTGAACCGATTTGGCTGAAATTTTGAATGGAGATAGCTTATGCCCTGACTTAAAACAAAGGCTACTTTTTATCCCGGAAAAGTATTCCTGTGGGACTAAAATAGATATAATCTTCCAAAAACGCCATAGAGGGCGCTGACTGTTCTTAGGTAAATCACGTTCACATAACACATTATTGCAATAGTTTGCTGTGTTGCATGCATTGGCAACACATAGGCTACTTTTTATCCTGGAAAAAATGCACAGTTCCCATGGGATTTTGAAAAACCCGAAGTCTATATCTACAACTATAGGTAGATTATTATAGCGAACTTCCTTGATAGAAAGTATAAAGGTTGGAAAAGGGATCGGGAACGGGAACCGGGAATCAACGATTCCCTCGGGATTTGTTCAAAACCGAAATTTACGCGAGCGAAGCTGCGGGCAGAAGCTATCACACATAATCACAATACCAATCCTACTAATCCTACTATCCTACTAATCCTACTAATCCTCCTACTATCCTACTAATCCTACTAATATTATAAATGTGAAAGTGTGGATGTTTGGATGTTTAGATGTTTGTATGTTTGTATGTTTGGATGTTTGGATGTTTGTTACTCAATCACGCCGCAACTACTGAACCGATTTGGCTGAAATTTTGAATGGAGATAGCTTATGCCCTGACTTAAAACATAGGCTACTTTTTATCCCGGAAAAGTATTCCTGTGGGACTAAAATAGATATAATCTTCCAAAAACGCCATAGAGGGCGCTGACTGTTCTTAGGTAAATCACGTTCACATAACACATTATTGCAATAGTTTGCTGTGTTGCATGCATTGGCAACACATAGGCTACTTTTTATCCTGGAAAAAATGCACAGTTCCCATGGGATTTTGAAAAACCCGAAGTCTATATCTACAACTATAGGTAGATTATTATAGCGAACTTCCTTGATAGAAAGTATAAAGGTTGGAAAAGGGATCGGGAACGGGAACCGGGAATCAACGATTCCCTCGGGATTTGTTCAAAACCGAAATTTACGCGAGCGAAGCTGCGGGCAGAAGCTATCACACATAATCACAATACCAATCCTACTAATCCTACTATTCTACTAATCCTACTAATCCTCCTACTATCCTACTAATCCTACTTCCTACTAATATTATAAATGTGAAAGTGTGGATGTTTGGATGTTTAGATGTTTGTATGTTTGTATGTTTGTATGTTTGTATGTTTGGATGTTTGTTACTCAATCACGCCGCAACTACTGAACCGATTTGGCTGAAATTTTGAATGGAGATAGCTTATGCCCTGACTTAAAACATAGGCTACTTTTTATCCCGGAAAAGTATTCCTGTGGGACTAAAATAGATATAATCTTCCAAAAACGCCATAGAGGGCGCTGACTGTTCTTAGGTAAATCACGTTCACATAACACATTATTGCAATAGTTTGCTGTGTTGCATGCATTGGCAACACATAAGCTACTTTTTATCCTGGAAAAAATGCACAGTTCCCATGGGATTTTGAAAAACCCGAAGTCTATATCTACAACTATAGGTAGATTATTATAGCGAACTTCCTTGATAGAAAGTATAAAGGTTGGAAAAGGGATCGGGAACGGGAACCGGGAATCAACGATTCCCTCGGGATTTGTTCAAAACCGAAATTTACGCGAGCGAAGCTGCGGGCAGAAGCTATCACACATAATCACAATACCAATCCTACTAATCCTACTATCCTACTAATCCTACTAATCCTCCTACTATCCTACTAATCCTACTAATATTATAAATGTGAAAGTGTGGATGTTTGGATGTTTAGATGTTTGTATGTTTGTATGTTTGTATGTTTGGATGTTTGGATGTTTGTTACTCAATCACGCCGCAACTACTGAACCGATTTGGCTGAAATTTTGAATGGAGATAGCTTATGCCCTGACTTAAAACATAGGCTACTTTTTATCCCGGAAAAGTATTCCTGTGGGACTAAAATAGATATAATCTTCCAAAAACGCCATAGAGGGCGCTGACTGTTCTTAGGTAAATCACGTTCACATAACACATTATTGCAATAGTTTGCTGTGTTGCATGCATTGGCAACACATAGGCTACTTTTTATCCTGGAAAAAATGCACAGTTCCCATGGGATTTTGAAAAACCCGAAGTCTATATCTACAACTATAGGTAGATTATTATAGCGAACTTCCTTGATAGAAAGTATAAAGGTTGGAAAAGGGATCGGGAACGGGAACCGGGAATCAACGATTCCCTCGGGATTTGTTCAAAACCGAAATTTACGCGAGCGAAGCTGCGGGCAGAAGCTATCACACATAATCACAATACCAATCCTACTAATCCTACTATTCTACTAATCCTACTAATCCTCCTACTATCCTACTAATCCTACTTCCTACTAATATTATAAATGTGAAAGTGTGGATGTTTGGATGTTTAGATGTTTGTATGTTTGTATGTTTGGATGTTTGGATGTTTGTTACTCAATCACGCCGCAACTACTGAACCGATTTGGCTGAAATTTTGAATGGAGATAGCTTATGCCCTGACTTAAAACATAGGCTACTTTTTATCCCGGAAAAGTATTCCTGTGGGACTAAAATAGATATAATCTTCCAAAAACGCCATAGAGGGCGCTGACTGTTCTTAGGTAAATCACGTTCACATAACACATTATTGCAATAGTTTGCTGTGTTGCATGCATTGGCAACACATAAGCTACTTTTTATCCTGGAAAAAATGCACAGTTCCCATGGGATTTTGAAAAACCCGAAGTCTATATCTACAACTATAGGTAGATTATTATAGCGAACTTCCTTGATAGAAAGTATAAAGGTTGGAAAAGGGATCGGGAACGGGAACCGGGAATCAACGATTCCCTCGGGATTTGTTCAAAACCGAAATTTACGCGAGCGAAGCTGCGGGCAGAAGCTATCACACATAATCACAATACCAATCCTACTAATCCTACTATTCTACTAATCCTACTAATCCTCCTACTATCCTACTAATCCTACTTCCTACTAATATTATAAATGTGAAAGTGTGGATGTTTGGATGTTTAGATGTTTGTATGTTTGTATGTTTGGATGTTTGGATGTTTGTTACTCAATCACGCCGCAACTACTGAACCGATTTGGCTGAAATTTTGAATGGAGATAGCTTATGCCCTGACTTAAAACATAGGCTACTTTTTATCCCGGAAAAGTATTCCTGTGGGACTAAAATAGATATAATCTTCCAAAAACGCCATAGAGGGCGCTGACTGTTCTTAGGTAAATCACGTTCACATAACACATTATTGCAATAGTTTGCTGTGTTGCATGCATTGGCAACACATAAGCTACTTTTTATCCTGGAAAAAATGCACAGTTCCCATGGGATTTTGAAAAACCCGAAGTCTATATCTACAACTATAGGTAGATTATTATAGCGAACTTCCTTGATAGAAAGTATAAAGGTTGGAAAAGGGATCGGGAACGGGAACCGGAATCAACGATTCCCTCGGGATTTGTTCAAAACCGAAATTTACGCGAGCGAAGCTGCGGGCAGAAGCTATCACACATAATCACAATACCAATCCTACTAATCCTACTATCCTACTAATCCTCCTACTATCCTACTAATATCATAAATGTGAAAGTGTGGATGTTTGGATGTTTAGATGTTTGGATGTTTGGATGTTTGGATGTTTGTTACTCAATCACGCCGCAATTACTAAACCGATTTGGCTGAAATTTTGAAAGGAGATAGATTATACCCTGACTTAAAACATAGGCTACTTTTTATCCCGGAAAAATCTACAGTTCCCACGGGATTTTGAAAAAAACCGAAATCTCTAGCTACAACTATAGGTAGATTACTATAGCAAACTTCCTTGAAAGTAGGTGTAAAGGTTAGAAAAGGGAGCGGGAATGGGAACCGGAAATCCACGACTCCCTCGGGATTTGTGAAAAACCAAAATTCTCGCGGGCGAAGCCGCGGGTATTCTCTAGTAAGGTATAAAATAACTTTTTTTTTTCAAAATTTTAATGCACTTCATGCGCGTAGCGGACGAATAACCCACCCTCGGCGGTGCAGCTGAATATTGTTTCTGTATCAAAAATGATTGAAACAATGATTTAAGACCATTTTTGTCCGGGATAAAATCACTCGGAGCGCTTTGATTTTCAAGCACTTTCTCATGCTCCTCGACCACTGGTGCGGCAGCTGAAGTTCGGAGCTGTGATGGGTTAGGTCTAAACTATTGTTGTTAAAATTTCCAGTCGGTATAAAATGACTTTTTAAATTGAACCTTGACCTCCCGTAGATATTTACCGAATTAGGTATTTTACAATTAGGTGTTGCTTAGCAACCAACTTAGCAATCATCACCCCGACTCGACACAGTCTTGTCTATCCTATCCCCTAGTGTTTTTGTAAAGCACTTAGTAGCTTATAGTAACCGAAGCTCGTAAACGAAGAGACGACGAAGAGAGTCTACTGACGTAGCCCACTTAGATATTACCCAATCCCAGCTTTGGGCAGACCTAGATGTCGCATAAAGTCCGAATTAAAATTTATTTTTGGATAATTCTAAGTTTACAGGTAGGTTTTCCATAGGGTTATTATTCGAGTGGACACAATCTCAAAACTGAACTAAAATGACGGGTCTAAAAATAGGGCTATCATTTTTTAAATGTTCCCGGCGTAAAAAATTGCATTTTGTTTAGATCTGTCAATTTACTTCAGAGATTATGCAAGACCGAATTAGCATTTAGCACCAGTGTCTACTAGGTCGTCGTCTTCTCCACTATAGACGTCCAAAGCTGGACATATGGGTCGTCTAAGTATAAATAATATAAGGTATAAATTATTATTAATGATTAGGCAGGTATTAAATTACCTTTGTCTACATATGTACATTTTCGGAACAACGATGCAAGAGTTTGGCATTGAACACCAAATGGATAGGTACCTCTACGCATGCGTGGATGTTTACCCAGATGCTATACATCTATCTACTATACCGTAGGTACCTTCTAGTACCTAGCTCGTATGGGTTTTGCATTAATATGAACACAGATATTATAATTGTTCTGTGTATTTTATTCTTACAACAGGCAACCGCGTAGGCCGTAGGTTGGTAGAAAAAATGTACGAATAAAAAAAATATATTATAAATGATACTGTTTTGCAGTCCAAAGTTTGTACATAGTGTACTGTAGATATATTCAGATGAATTTATTCATAATTTGTAATAAACTAATAACTTACAATTAGTTATATATTTTGCGTCTTTATTAATATTTATATATATGTATATATTTTTATTTTGCATCTTATCTTCTCTGTATTATATAAACGACTAGCGGTCCGCCCCGGCTTCGCCCGTGGTACATAATATTTAGCCTATAGCACTTAGGGATCACGTACATATCCAACGGTGAAAGAATTTTTGAAATCGGTCCAGTAGTTCCTGAGATTAGCGCGTTCAAACAAACAAACTCTTCAGCTTTATAATATTAGTATAGATAGATGTGTGTGTGTTCATGATCCTTCTCCTCCTAAACGGCTTAACTGATTTTGATATTTTTTTTATACTTATGGGCTTTTTTAGCTGCTGGATGGTTCTTAGCTATAGTTGGAACCGTCAGGTGGCGTGGTTGTCGAAATTCAGATTTTATTTCATTTTCCAACCATCTATACCTAAAACCTACATCCACAATGACGAAGTTGCGGACATAATCTCGTTTTTAGGGTTCCGTACCCAAAGGCTGGAAACGGAACCCTATTACTAAGACTCCGCTGTCCGTCTGTCGGTCCGTCTGTATCTCATGAACCGTGATATTTAATTAAATTAAAATAAAACAAATATTTAAAAGGGGGCTCCCATAAAAGAGACATGGATTTTTTGGCCCTTTTTATAGAGAATGGTACGAAACCCTTCATGCGCGAGTCCGACTCGCATTCGGCGATTTTTATTATTTGTTACTCAGCTGATAGATGTCCTCAGCTGAACACAGGTGTTTTGCACGGATCGCCACACAACACGTTCTTCTGCCGCTTGTAGCTAGCGGCTGCGGCGTCTCGCTTGAGATCGTCCGTCCATATAGTAGGGGTCTACCACAGAAATCCTAATAAGTAATCATCATCATCATCATCATGATCAACCCATTACCGGCTCACTACAGAGCACGGGTCTCCTCTCAGAGTGAGAAGGGTTTTGGCCATAGTCTACCACGCTGGCCAAGCGGATTGGCAGACTTCACACACCTTTGAGAATGTTATGGTGAACTCTCAGGCATGCAGGTTTCCTCACGATGTTTTCCTTCACCGTTAAAGCAAGTGATATTTAAATACTTAAAACGCACATAACTAAAAAAAGTTAGAGGTGCGTGCCCGGGATCGAACCCCCGACCTCCGATTAGAAGTCGGTCGTCCTAACCACTAGGCTATCACAGCTTAATAAGTAATAGTGCCTTATTATAATATTATTATGATTTCTGTGGGGTTTACCAACGCTGCGTTTTCCAATGCGAGGTAGCCACTCGAACACCTTGGATGGGTCATGGGACCCTAAAGTCTATCGGTTTTTCGCGCTTACATTTATTTTAAGAAGAGTTTTGGATCATATGGACGCATATATGCATTACAGGTAAAAATTGTCGTTCTTCCCAAATCTCTATATGGGTAGAGTAAAAGTCAACTCAAGTCTAAAAGTATCCACATTTTTCTGTGTAACCGTATAATTATTATACTTCTTAATATAGGTAAATAGGTATATATATATGTACTTAGATACTTACTTAATATTAAGATTAACAATAAGATTCTGTAAAAAAGCAGGGCAGCGCGGGGGTTTGTTGAAGAAATAAAATGGAAACAGATCTAATGGAAAAAATATAATGGAAATAATGAATAGGTACAATATTATACCTAACTAGCGGACCCGGAGACGTCGTCCTGCCCGCTATTAGCGCCACCTACCGGGTCCAATTTTTCTACTTATAAACCTTCCTCTTCAATCACTCTATCTATTAAAAACCGCATTAAAATCCGTTGCGTAGTTTTAAAGATTTAAGCATACATAAGGACATATAGGGACAGAGAAAGCGACTTTGTTTTATACTATGTAGTGATATGTGAAACGTTGGTCTGTGTGTACAACAAGTACAAGGCTAAGGGAATTAGGAAGCCACGTCAATGCGTGATACCTACGTAAGTTGCGGTTTTAGTTCGGAACATACTGATTATGAGTGCACTGTTAAAATAGTATTGGTTAAAATATTATGCGTGTCTAAAAATAGGATGTCCATAATTTTCTTTTATAAATAAGAGTACTTAACTATGACATATTCACAGCTGCCTCTAATAAGTAATAAAATCTAATATTTCTTTTTCAATCTTAGCTAAGTTCGATCTTCGCCGTGGAGGCGTACGCACGTACTGCAGTCCACGCGAGCGAACATTGTGCGCGAAAAAGGAAAAACAACAATAAATCTCCAGTTTCCACGCTACACCGGTAGCCGGCGCCACTTGTGCGGTAATCATTGCGCGTTAAAACTTTATTACCACCATTACCTTACGCGTACGGCCGTTCGGGGAGCAATTTTTTAATGTTAAAGACACTTAGATACTATACCTGTTTATTATTAGGTAATCGTCAAACTGTTTTATTGAAATACTATAAGCATTTAAATGTAAGTTATATAACATCTTTTTTATGATATTTAATACAGCATGATTACATTAGTACGTATGTATGTCATAAAACTACAAGTTAAGTAAATCATTTTAGTACCAATCAAAATAATTACATTACTGAAATGAGAGCAAAATCTATTGACATTACAAGCATAAAATTATATAATACAAGCTGATTCCCGCAACTTCGTTCGCTTGGGTTATAGGTTTTTATATAGGGTCGGATCAGATTCTATAATTCTTTTTTGTACCTAAACTAAATGTAGCCTAAATTACTCCTTATAACATCACCTGTCTGCCATTGAAAAATCGGCGATTATCTGGAACAAACAGACAGACCGACAAACATAAATTTAAACGCACACCAGTTTATAATAAGCCGTACGTTCAAAGATCCGAGTCCCAAGTTATTTGAACCCAATACTGAGGGTTGTAATGTCTGTCATTTCTGAACTAAAAAAACCTATGACCTTGAAATATTTAGAATAGAATAGAATAGAATAGAAAATCTTTATTTGTAGTAGAGCACTTGTACAAAACTTAAAATAAGATAAGTATAACAATTAAAATATAATTATTAGTGTAACATTTGTCTTGTACAGCAGTGCAATGCCACAAACAGGTAAGTCACTCAGCTTGTGTTGGAACACAGGGCCTCTCAGACTGGAGACCGGTTTGGAAACGCATCTGAGATTCCAGGTGTCCCAACGCTGATTTTCAGTGACTGCCTATACGAACGTCAATGGCATAAACTGTAATGAGTTTTTAGCAAACTATTAAAAAGAAAGTGCAAAGCATAAATGGAAGAAAAATAAAAGTAAAATGTGGTAAATATACATGTATAAAATTGTATTTACTTAATATTATGGTTGTAAAAGGATGGATAAAAAGATGGGTGGTAAAAGGATAAATTAGTAAATATTAAATAATAATAATAGGCTCTCGAGGTCAGTCTAAATTAAATTAAATTAAAAAATAATCAACCAAATTAAAACTTAATTTTTTACAATTAAAATAAAAAACAAAATAAAAGTTATTTTTTAAAATTAAAATAAGTTAAATCATTAAAAATTATTTAAAAATTAAATTAAATTTGGTAATGTTATTCTAGTTTTTGTATGTTTAAGAGAAACTTTTTATAATTATGCTTAAAACAGTTGATAGTTAAAAGGTTTCTGCAGGGCGGAGGGAGGTTGTTCCAACATTTGGTGGCATTGTACTTGAAACTACCCTCGAATGCAGCAGATTTATGACGTGGCATGAGAATCAGATATGCAGCTGCCCTGGTGTGGTGAGTGGTATGCACGTCACTCGTCCAGCGGAGTTTATGGAAGAGATACTGCGGAACTTTATACTTTATGACTCCAAATAATAAAGTAGCAAAATGTAATTGCCTTCGGTATTCCATTTTCATAATTCCAGCTTTATTTAAGAATGGAGTTACATGGGTACGAGGTGGAATTTCAAAACAGTAGCGAGCACAGGCATTTTGTACTCTTTGGATGAGGTTCTTAGTGCGAGCTAACAATCTGGGTCCGATGACGACATCTGCATAATTGAGTTTGGACAAGACTAAAGATTCGCATAATCTAATGCGTACTTCTGTTTTTATAAATGGTCTGATACGGTACATAACTTTGAGGCGATAAAAACAATTCCTAACTGTATTTAAAATATGCTTTTCAAATCGGAGATTTTCATCCATCAATACACCAAGATTACGTGCTTCTGTTACACGGTTAATTTCTTCACCTTCTACTCTAATTATAGGTCTTTTATTAAAGATTTTATGAATTTGTCTTTTAGTGCCTAATATCATATATTTAGTTTTAGAGGGATTTAAAACTAAACAGTTTGAGTCTGACCATTTAGCTATGTTACTTAAGTCTTCGTTCAGCTTTTCCACAGCTTCATGGGTTTTGCTTGGGGGAAATGATATATAAATTTGTATGTCATCGGCATACATATGGTAGCGGCAATGACCGATCGTTTTAATAACGTCAGCACAATACAAAATGAATAAAAGAGGTCCTAAAATTGAACCCTGAGGTACACCTCTATTAACCGACCTATATTCTGACTTAGAAGTTGAACCATTATCATACTTTAATTCAACTGCTTGGGCTCTGTTGCTCAAATAACTGGCAAACCAATTAACGGTTTCGTTACCTAAACCGTAGTACTTTAATTTGGCTAATAGAAGCGGCACATTTATTGTATCGAAAGCACGCGAGTAATCTAGCAAGACAAGTATTGTACCCTGTCCAGCGTCTTGTGCACTTAAAATCTCATCAACAACGTCAACTAAAGCAGTAGTAGTACTGCGATTTTTCCTAAAACCTGATTGCATTAAAGGTAGCACGTTGTTACTTTCAAGGAAATCCGAGAGTTGGTTATGGACTATCTTTTCAAGTATTTTAGACAGGCAAGGCAGGATACTTATCGGGCGGAGGTCCTTTAATTCTAAAGGATTGTCTTTTTTAGGTATAGGCCTAACTAGAGCCTTCTTCCAAGCAGAAGGAAAAATGCTTGTTGAAATAGAATTATTTATAATATTTGTTATAACTTCGTGCGTGTAAGGAAATATATTTAATATCATATCAAGTGAAATACCATCTGTTCCAATAGCATTTGATTTAAGATTACGTAGTATTGAAGAAACTTTTGTACAGTCAACTGTTTTTAATGAGAAAGTATGTGTCCCAAATTGATTTGAACAGTAGTAAGCAATATCTGAGGCAAAAGCTTGACATCTACCTGGAGTATTAAGGAAATGGCTATTTATTTTCTCAGGATCGTTGAAAGTAACAGGTAATGCTTGATCGTTTTTACTTTTTATGTTGATATGACGTTTAAGGTGCTTCCATAAATACAATGAATTTTTAACATTATTATTTATAAATATTGTAAAATATACAGTTTTTTCTCTGTATATCGCATTTTCAACTGAGTACTTCAGATCCTTATATGACTCAATATGAACATCTTTTTTAGTTTTTCGTGATTTGACATGCGCCTCATCGCGTCGCCTCATCATAAGCTTAATATTATACGTCACCCAGGGGTAATGTGCGTCTTTGATATAACAAGGTTTTAGGGGAGATAAGTCATCAAAAATCCATAAAACACAATTATTAAATGTATCCACCATGTCATTTACACTTTCAATAGACTTGACCTCATCCCAATTAATTAAAATTACAAACTTTTTTAAATCTTCAGTATCAATGTCCTTAATATGACGAATGTAAGTTCGTCGCGTCAAAGATTTTTCTTTAGGAATGTTCAATTCGCACGATATAAATGCATGGTCACTGAGCGTGCATACGTAGTCAACCCAGACGCCTTCAACTTTTGCATCTGAGCATATTAGGTCGAGCAAAGTCTCACTGTGACTAGTGAAATGCGTGGGATTGTTTACGTATTGGGTCATATTGGTAAATATCAAAAATTCCTGAAACATTATTGTGCTAATATTATTTGTATCCATCAAATTTATATTAAAATCTCCTAACAACAGAATATGATCATGGTACGGTAGGGAACCATAAGTATCGGTCAAGGCATCTATAAATGTACCTACACTTAACCAGGGGGGCCTGTATGCCGTGCCAACAATAATCGTCTTGCCACTTACGTTGATGCTGAGCCACATTTGCTCTACATTAGCAGTATTGGGGTGAGAAAGGGTTCGCACACACAAACCGCGTCTTATGTAAAATCCTACGCCTCCTCCGCGAGAGCGGATCTCAGCGGAGCGCGGCACGTGGCGCAGCAGGTAGCGGGGCACGGCCGGCGCACGGCCCTCCTCCCCGTCTCTGAGCCAAGTCTCGTTCAGTGCCAATATGTCAACGTTATGGCGGTCCATAGCGACCAAGAACTCGTCATGCCTAGTACCTAGTGAGCCTGGATTTAAAAAACCAAATCTTATATTGCGTGATTTAAGCATTTTAAATACGAAAAAACTATATTGTATAATAATACATGTAGTAGATAAATTAAGTATTTAAGTAGATTAATAGTTAGATATATACATGAATTAATTGTGGGATATATAATATTATATTTTATCATATTATATCTGTTGTGTAAGTGGTTAATGAGAAAAATTAATAACCATATTGAATAATGAGACCTGTTATTGTGCGTCACACTGCTGTACAAGACCATAACGTTCAGATTAGTGACGAAACAAACATTACAGGAATTAATTGCAGGAACATAAAAAATAAACCTTATAATATTTAGCAGTCTGATGTTTTTTAAACTTATGATATAAACACTATTATAAAAAATATTAATTTTGAGTTTACTTTTAACTCTTTTCGAACGCAATATTAAAGGGCAGTTACTTCCCCGTAGTCTAATGCCTACTAAATATAAAAAATCAAAAATAAACAAATAATATTCACTTTTACAACTTAATCTACCATAAATTTTTCTCACGTAATATGACAATAGAAAATAATATTTACTTTGTGATAATGTGAAACACACAGAATTAAAAACATAAACAACAATATCTCTAAAATGCCAGTCATTTCTCAAGAGTCCAATGCTGAAACACAACAAAATAAAGAAAAGCTCCCACATTAAACGCTGCCGCTCCCAAAAAACTTAGTAACATCGTTCATAGTACGTATACGACGGACTTCCGTATCCTCATTGCGTCGTGCATATATACGACCCTCCTTGGTCCAGATATACCGCCAGCCGTCGCGGCGCCCGAGTTCGCGCGTCTTGTAAAATAGATGCCTGTTCGTTGGTGTGAGTCGTTCGTTAACATAGAAGCGCTTGGATAGCGCCGACTCGATGACCCCGGCCGTGTCGGCGCCGCGGCGGACGCGCGCGGCGCGCAGCAGGTCGTCGCGCAGCGCGCGCCGCGCCAGCCGCACGACGACGGGGCGCGGCGGCCGCTGCTGCGTCACGGTGTCGGCGATGATGCGGCGGGGACCCGAGCGCTCTGCACTCACGATGTCGCGCTCCTCCAAGCAAACTCCGATTTTTTTAGCGACTAGTAATACGATATTCGCGGTATTTTCTCCACTTTTTTCATCTAAACCGGCGATTTCAACGTCATTGAGCAAATTTTCTTGCTCGCGTTCGTTAAGTTCCACTCTCAGTTGTGAAATTATTTCTGATGCGTTTTTATCTTCCAGAGGAGATCTCTTTTCTAAATTGTCCAACCTTTCCTCTATTTTTTCATTCAACTGCGATTTTTTTTTCTAAACTATCCAGCCTCTCCTCTATACTGCACACTCTATTGTTAAACTCTGCGATAGTTGAATTAAGCTGCGAAAGTTCCTGGCGCATTGAGCTCATCTCACGTGTAACTAGCTCTCCTAATAATTTTACTTGTAGAGCGAGAGATTTAGGTGAACTGTCATCGCCTTCATCTTCGAAGGAATCCTGGTGAACTGAGTCCATCGCAATAGAGGCAACATTATTTGAAGCACGCCTTGTGCCAGTGCAACCGGTACATAACCACTTAGACGGTATACGACTCCCTGAACTAATATTCACACATAGTCGATGAAAAAATAGCCCGCACTTCGTACAACGAACGCCATCTGCCGAGCAAAACTTGCCACAAATATTGCATTTATTGGTCATGGTTCGGTTTTGGTGGCAATCGATGAAAAAACAAAATGGTTCAAACTTCAAATTATTGTTAAGGTATTTTGTTCAGAAACTTTTCGTAATTGACGCTAGATGTCAGTCTATTACCGATGTATCAATTAAAATTTTGGATCTTATTACGTAATGTTTTTAATTATAATAATGAAGATTAATAATTATTATTATAAAATAGTTTGCACACAATACACATTAACCAGTACACACGACGTGATAAGTTCACAAAAACACTAAGCGGGAAGAATTGTTTAATTTTGTACACTTTGTATTATTTTGAATAGGTACTTTGGATAGGAATTTACAGTGTAAAATGTATGATGTCACCAACTCGAAATTATTATTTAGTCCGTTTTTACTAAATCACTTTGTTATTAGAAATATTATCACTTTATTCAATTGTAAACAACTTCTTTAATAACTTAAGAAACTTTGTTGAATATTATTGTCCTTTAATTTACACGAAACGAATTTTAAAAGTTTTATACGCTATACCACTGACGTTCGCCGCGCCCGCCATCCATCCCATCCATCATTTACGGGACAATGCTTAAAGTTCTACCTTTCTAACAAAAAAAGAATAAGTGAAATCAAACTACGCGTTAATGAATTACAGCTAAATACACGTTTTAACTTTCATCTCCTCTCTCATAAGAACCGTGCTAAATTTCGCGATAAAAAGTATCCTAGGTCCTACCTCGGAGTATAAACTCAAATTGTACCAAGTTTCATTCGAATCCATTCAGTAGTTTCGGCGTGAAGCGCGGCCAAGATACAGACAGACAGACAGACAAAAATGAAAAAAATTGCAGTTTTGGCTTCAATATCGATTATAGAGCCCTCCGAAAAATTTTCAAAATATCTTCAATGTACAGAATTGGATCTGTTACAGTTTTATTATATTTTAGAAGATAGATAGATAGATAGATATCCTGTCTTTGCTGTGACCCAGTCGGTTAAAGTAGTTCATAGCAGTCGAATCTGTACTTACGTCAAAATATAATCGTTAAATGCTTTGGCTAAGTAATCTGGGTCTAAAAGTCCGAGATTTTTATTCCTTATGGTCGCTCTACAGTAAAATATTTCTAACTACAGCATATTTTGTAGGCCTCATTTCTTTGATACATTTGTGCGTAGCAAAAATTGTAACTGATAATATGATATAGTGCACTGGTGTGGTTCGATAAAAATGATTAGATAACCCTTTAAAAATTTAGTAAGCCCTATTAGATGATACAGGTTGTTTTAGTTACCATCATACAGCATACCAAACCCAGTAGACCTAACGTTACGACTTACGTCTACGCAACGCTAGTCTGATTGAGAATTCCATTCTACATTTATATTTTATTCAGTAACTACTAAGTACGACTTCACAAATTTCGTCAACGATGACACTTCGAGTATCGAAACACTTTACCGTCAAAGTAAAACGGACCTCAATTATATTGTTTTAAGGTTCGAGTTCATCCTCACAGCCAACGTCCCGAGTGAAAAATTAGCGAAATAAAAAATCGTTAGTACTGAATTTGGGACTCTAAAAAGTCTGATTTACGCTGACTTAAAGGTCCTTATGTAGCGGCCACATATACGGGATATGCCATTGAACATAGCGATAACCGTATGTGTGGCCGCTTCAATGGCATATCCCGTAGATGTGGCCTCTACATTTAAACCGTTGTCTAGATGTGCAAATTCGTACTAATGAAGGAAACTTTAACTAGTGCTTTAACGCTCGTCGCTAGTCGCTACGTCGCATCACATACTACACACTACATAGATATAAACATATAAATAAACGCGCCCTTCGAAAAAAAAAAAATACTTTTTTTTCGCGTTATTTCATTGTATCCTGATAGTAATCATCACTACTATTACCTGCCTTCGTTTTTCGAATAGCGGTCCCCTTACACCCGTTATTTATAATAATGATGTACTAAATGAACTTGGGTAGAAGGGGTAAATAGCAAATACATATCCTCTCCCAGTATGACTGATGAGCCACGTTGTTTTTTGCCTTTAATGAATGAAAAAATTGTCGCTACGAAAAACTGAACAACCATAATTATTCATGCATACTCACTTTCGTATATATTTTTTTTACCTTTGGTCAGTAAGTATCGTTACCTTTCCCTATCTAGGAGAAGCGTTTTTGTCTTTCAAGTTTCGCTATAGTGTTTAGAACGAGTAACACTTTAATTTAGCAAGTAAACTAAGTAAAGTATTTCTTATCCCCAAATGAATATAAATTTTAATTATATTCTTAAACCATCGTTAACTGTGTAAATAAAGGTGATAATTACTTAACAGCAAGAGGCTTTTAAAGGAATCATAATGTGGTGTGCCGTGAGATTTAATCAAAGTTTGAAATCTTCATGGTGTACTTAATTGCCTTGAACCTGTCATTCTCGCATTTTTGATCATAAATTCGCATATAAATGCATAATTTAAACCTTTTATGGTTTCCTAAATAAAACTAGTTGTTTCATTATAATATTGATGATGATTTTAAGCAGGTAATTATGAAGAATAATATTTACCTATTTTGATTTGTGTTGTTTCGAACGAACCTCGTTTCGCTTCGCTCATGTCGCTACACTATGAGATCTCGCAAGTTCGCATCGCTGGCTTTGTTATGTCGTGGCGCGGTGTGAATCATAGTATGAAAATACGTGGTAGCGGCATGAGCGAAGCGAAATGAATCTCGTTTCGCTTCGCTCATGTCGCTACACTATGAGATCTCGCAAGTTCGCATCGCTGGCTTTGTTATGTCGTGACGCGGTGTGAATCATAGTATGAAAATACGTGGTAGCGGCATGAGCGAAGCGAAATGAACCTCGTTTCGCTTCGCTCATGTCGCTACACTATGAGATTTCGCAAGTTCGCATCGCTGGCTTTGTTATCAGCTGTCGTGATGCGGTGTGAACCGTAGTATGAAAACACGCGGTAGCGGCACGAGCGAAGCGAAATGAACCTCGTTTCGCTTTGCTCATATCGCTACACTAAGTATGGGATCTCGTAAGTTCGCATCGTTGGCTTCGTTTAGCTCTGTTGTGTCACGGTGTGAACCGTAGTATTAAAAGACGCGGTAACGGCATGAGCGAAGCGAAATGAACCTCGTTTCGCTTCGCTCATGTCGCTACACTATGAGATCTCGCAAGTTCGCATCGCTGGCTTTGTTATCAGCTGTCGTGATGCCACACGAGTAGAAAAGGTACAGAGAGGAAGCTTCAACAAGCGGCCCGCTGTAGGTATACTCACACATAGCGCCGCTCACGCACACACGAGCTGTCACGGACGCTCCACTAGTTGAACGTTAGTTGAATAACGACAGGGCTGTGGGTCGTGCGCATTAGATTAATACTGAGGATAAAATGTTTGGCGAGAGTTTAGAGATTGTGTAAAATAGTATAAATTACATAAAAAAGTAGTCTTAATATAGATTTAAGTGTTGTGTTTAGACAAAAATGCCTTACCATTGTACAGTATGTTTAAGTTCCTCTAGAAAAAATTATGATATTCAATGAATATAAAATTATTTTGCTATAATCCGCTAACTGTTAGCGGATTATAGCAAAATAATTTTATATTCATTGTATATCATGGAATTCCGCAAAGTAACGCCTGCTTCCATTCAACAATTATGATATTTCTTTTTTGTGGTAGATCAAATGAAGTAAGTAGGTACCATGTAGGTACCCACCTTTTACGTATCTATACAATAAATTAATGAAATGAAATGAATTTATTTATCAATAGAGTGACTAAGTACCTACCTAAGTTTTTTATTCAAATAAACTTTTACAAGTACTTTTGTATGGTCAATTGAATCTACCACTGGTTCGGAATGCCATTCCAACCGAGAAGAACCAGCAAGAAACTCGGCAGTAAATAAATAAATATACCTAAGTAAATATAAAATATACCTAAGTAAATTAATTACTTTTAGTAGGTACCTACCTAAGTACCTAACTAGTTAGGTAGTTACTTAATTCATTCATTTTACTAAAGTAAGTAAGTATCTAGGTACTATCACTAGGGGTATGTACCTACGCATGTGATATCACACTTACTTTTAGTAGGTACCTACCTAAGTAACTAGGTAGGTACTTAATTCATTCATTTTACTAAAGTGACTAAGTGTCTAGGTACTATCACTAGGGATACCTACTTACGCATTTGCTATCACACTTACTTTTAGTAGGTAGGTACCTACCTAAGTAACTAGGTAGGTAACTACGTAATTCATGCATTTTACTTAAGTAAGTAAGTATCGAGGTATTATCACTAGGGATTACACTTACTTTTAGTAGGTACCTGCTACCTACCTAAGTAACTAGGTACTTAATTCATTTATTTTACTAAAGTAAGTAAGCATCTAGGTACTATCACTAGCCACTAGGGATATCTACGCACGTGCTACATTTACTTTTAGTAGGTACCTACTACCTACCTAAGTAACTATATAACTTATATATAGTAATATATATAATATAAAAAAAAACTTTTTTCCGATCATTAGGTACTACATATCTTGCTATATTATGTATACATACTAGTATATAATATTTTTATTTTTACCCATAATTTTTCACATGCAACAGGTGACAACCCTATCAGAATAGGTATAAATTTTGGACGTTCTTAGGTAGCTTCCCTTCTGGTTATTCTGTGGTGATGCGGTGTGAACCGTAGTATTAAAAGACGCGGTAACGGCATGAGCGAAGCGAAACGAACCTCGATTCGCTTCGCTCATAATGTGGCCTGCGCTTAAGGAATAGGAAAGCTAAGCTAGCAAACCTTCGTCGTCAACCGATAGAAGTCCAACGCTGGTCATAGTTCTCTTGTAGAGACTTCCAGATTTTGTGGTCTTGCGCAATTACCACTTCAGCTTCGCAAATCGTTGACGCCCCCCCTCCCTTCGAAAATAAAATTTATTGTCTGCTTTCCCACGATCTCTGATGATAGCTACAATAATGATTAGTTCAAAAAATTTAATAATAATATGTCACACTAGGTCACACGTATAATTTTCGGAACATCCTGTGTCCTAATTCTGATGTTATCGTAGTACGTAGCTCACGTGGCCTTGTCGCCTCCGATAAGGAAATAGACGCTGTATGTACCGAATTTTGTTATTGTACGTACTGGGCGCTGCACATTATTAGGTTTGTAGGTACTACTCGACCAAGTCAACTAGGCACCTAGAGTATAGGGGGCCGCATTCTAATCTGGTGCCGAGTTCGCTTGGTTGAGTAGTGTACTCCAGCGGTTCTTGTGTTGTGACTCTATGGCTAGAGCATTGCCAGCTGATGGACAAGGGGGGAGGGAGGGGGAGCAAGTTGATACAAGCTATGTTAATTAATTACTAGCTGATGCTCGCGTCTTCGCTCGCGTGGATTCATACTTTCATAAGTACAAACTTCTATCCTCAATTTAACCAACAGTTAAATTAAGGTAGTTTTTCAAACATCCTTAAACGCGTAATTCTTTATTTTTAATTTAACCGAAAACCTAAATACAAATTTTCGCGGATATAACTTGATAAATAACGTGAAAAATGAACGACTCTCATTTAAACTTTCATCCCCTGTTTAACCCACTTGTGGGTAGAATTTTCAAAAATCCTGAAACATTTACTTTTTATTTTTATCGAAAACCCAAATACTGATTTTCATGGATATATCTTGAAAAATGACAGACTTTGATGCAAATTTTCAACCTCCTTAGGTGTAGAATTTTTTAATAGATAGACTTTGATAAAATTTATCAAAGTAGATAGATTATGAGTGTGTGCTTGGTTGCATTTGACTATGTTTTTTCAAATCTCTAGCCTAGGGGCTATGGCTGCTCCCTATTGGTGACAACTGACAACCATGTCTATAGACTTATGTCTATGTCGATTATGTCGGTTCTTCGAACTATGTATCGCACGAAGTGCCATTGCCAATTCAGCTTTGTGACTTGTTGAGTTATATCGGTGACTCTGGCTCTTCTACGGATCTCCTCGTATCTCATTTGATCACGTAGAGAAACAGAGAGCATAGCTCACTCCATCGACCGCTGAGTGAGTCTGGGCTTTCTTATCAGATCATGATGCTGAGTTTGAATTACATACGATTCATGAGATTCTTAGTAGGTTGCACCTTACTTAGACCATCAAACTCGAGGTATCAAAATCAACTCTATTGAAAAGACTTTCGATCTATTTAATCACCTCCATTACTTCATTATTACTTAAACCATCGTTATAATCAAACGTTAACTGAGATATAAAAGAGTAAAAAGATATTATATACCTACGTGTATTATATATACTTATCTATGCATAGTATTATGAGAGGTACGGAACTATTAGGCACCAAGGTCGCTCAATTTTTGTAGCCTCTCAAGTCTCAACTGCTGCATCATTGTTATTTGAGGCGATTGATTTGGTGCCATTTAGAACAGTTGTTTAGCAAAACAATCGCCTGAAATAGCTCTGCGATGTGCAGTCGACTCGGGGCTACAATGGTGGAAATTAGCAAAGCCTTGAGGCTAGATCACGAGTGAACTACAAATGCGTCGGTCGCGGCGCGGCGTGTGCACCGCGGCGACGGCCGGCGAGGGGCGCCGCTCTAGCCGTCTTTTTCATTTTGCGACTTGCGTGCGTCTTTTTTCGTGTTAACCTTGAATTTTTTCATAGCGAAGCGTTGCACGTACGCGGCAACAACGCGAGTTTAGGATAGTCGTAGAGCTGCCTCGCCCCCCCTCCGCCCTCGGCGCCCCGGCACGTCCAAATTTTCTGCATTCGGACGGTGCGAGTTTTCGGCGGTCGCTCGCATTCGCGAGCGAGGCTCCCAGCGGTTAGGAGCGACGCGGCTGTATCTCGACCCTGCGCCCAACGGCGACCGGCGCCAGCGCGCGTTGCAGTATGCGGAAGTGAGCACACAGTACGGACATCGCCGCAGTACAAGTGCTAGTGAAACGCGCAGTGAACACACACTTAGTGATACGAACTATGATATATTTGTGCACGGCTCGCGAAGAGCATTAAATGGTTTTGTTTTGAGAAAAAAAAATCTCAAGAACTGTGGAATTTTACATTCATGGAATCGAGGAAAGTATCGTTGCTTACATTTACTCTACCGTTACGCTTTTCAACTTCTAGGGCGGCTCGGTTACACATGTTAGGTGATCGAGCGTCTGGCCTCATTTGCGAGTCAATCCAGCCTTCAGATACCTACCGGAGTATGCAGCCGCTGAAAGATATATTGTGTTGACACCCCGCGGCATGCGATAAATATTAAGCGTGCGAGGAGCTACAGCAGATTACGCCTTAAGTTGTTCGCTTGAAAGGACATTTTTGCACAGATCTCGTACGCGGGGAAGGTTTTGCATACACGTGCTGGCGCTCCGGGGCTATTGAACTTGATAATGAGACAACCGTATTTCCTCTTTTTTGCACACCTATATTGCATCATAAGATTTTTTGCACGTCCGTCCTGCGACCGGTTTCAGGCTTTTCATTCCGCTAACGTCTTTTCCGATTGCAGTTTCGAACGAATGAGGTAGTTGGTACACCGATCGCTTCTTTCCAACGGTTGTCGCACGTCCTGCGGAGTCGTGGAACACGCTTCTAATGAATTCACTACGGAATCCAGTTTAGAAGCGAACGTTCGGTAATCATTACGGGCGTGAATAGAACGCTCGCGAGTAGGTAAGCGAGCCCGGAACCGCTCCGCGGTCCGCGAGGCGAAAACTGGTCTCGCAACGCATTAACATTTGCATAGAAACTGTCAATGTGGTACCGTGGTCAGCTATTAGCACCTACCGCGGCCGAGGCGTGGTACGCACAACGCCGCGACGCACCGTGCGTTGCGGCTTGCGCACAGCGCGACAGTGCGTTGGAACTCGTTACTCGGGTCAAACGCACACGCACGGCCGCGGCCGGCGCACTCGCTCGCGTGTTTGATTGACTCTAGGTATGAGTAGGTACAGAGTAGGTACCTACCTCGTAGCTCGCGGCAGCGGCAACCTCAATTTGAGTTTTCGTTAATGCTTTGTCATGTCGGATTGAATACTGCACTTTGTTGTTATTGTAATTTTTGTTGCTCGCTTCCTTTACAATGATGCTATTCTATTGTATCGGTAGTGGGTTAAGATTTCGTTTTGAGATAAAGATTTTCATACATTAAAATAATTGCTTACCTACCTATTTTCCTTGATAAGATCTTTCATATCTTTGTTATTGCCAGGTGCTACTTAGGTACCTATTTACGCAAAAGTACAAGTTTATTTGAATAAAAAACTTTTCTATTCTATTCTATTCTATCGGGACAGTTGCTTTTAACATCCGATTTTAATACCGGAACCCTGTATTTATATGTACATCAAACCTCATCAGTGGTCGCATTGAGAATTATAGGTTATAGGTCTATTAGACGGACTACCCGCCTATTGAAAAATCGCAGTTTGAATGCAGTTGAGGTAGAAACTGCTGAGTGCCGACTACACAAATCAACAAGAAGTGAACACATTCCCGTTGAATTCTCTAAAGCTGGGTCTCCATCAAAGAAAAATTGCCAACTTTTGTATTGTCAAAATGTCAACACGTGTTGGTGACAAAAGTTATCAATAGGTATTTATTTGGTAGAGACGCAGCTTAACGTAGGACGGTATCGTAGGTATGTACTATGTACTTACTTGTTTAATATTTACCTATCTATAGTTCAACTTTTAATTCGATGCAGTAAACTGACGTTTCATGGTGTGCTACTTTTTGACGAGAAAAAAAATAGGGATGGGGTAAAAGTGAATGATGCAAATGATTCACAACAACACACTTTTGAGATTAGGTTGATAACATTATTTTACGGAATGACATTTTGAAACGTCAGTTTACTGCATTGAATTTAGAATTATAAGCAGTACAGTCGTGAAATCGATAGCGACTGGGCGAATCACAATTGCTCCGGCCGTGGCCCTTGTTTTCGAGCGACCGTCGAAATTAATCGACCAATCCGAGACGAGCATGGTGACACTGGTTTCTAACGCATTCATAAATTCTTTTATTTATGGTTGATAGTTTAAACTGCGCGAACATCTTGTGAGACGAATCCTGTGAGATGACCTAGGTGTTTTAGTTCGGGTACCTAGAAAGGATGTTTGGCAGCTAAGTATGCGTGTGTGCATGTTTCTTTGTCGGTTTCCTCATAATTGCCAAACTATCGAACTATTCTGTTGAAAAAGTTATCGTCGTTGACTTTCTCAGTCTGAGTAGGTACCTAATACCTATAGGCTATGCTATGAGTTGTGACGTTATGACGAATTCAATTCTTATCACCAGTATCATACAGAAACGATAGGTGATACTGGAATTCTTTGGATGATACTTACTCCAAAAAATAGAGCGTAGAGCGTACCTATTTTGTCTTTGCTCAGACTTCAATTTGGAGTAAAAAATTGAAGTCTGAGCGAAGTCAACTTTAAAGTTTTTTTTTATTGCATAGCTTGTATTTATTGCTAGCTTAGTTAGCCCTTGACTGCAGTCTCACCTGATGGTAAGTGACGATGCAGTGTAAGGTAGACGCGGGCTGACTTGGAACAGGTATGGCAGTTTTTGTTAAACCCTTATTCCCTGATCGGTATTTAGTATGTCATGAGACTCATGAGTCATGACCTAAAATTGTCTCATTTCCATTCAAAAGCAATGTCAAAATATCCTATATAACCGGCACGTAAGTCGACCGGTGACCTTCAAGTGCGCGCAGCGTCGTGCAAGTGAACGTGACACAATACGATTGGAGAGCCAATCAGCGCTTACGAGGGATCCGCGAGAGCTAATCAGTGCTTACGAACGATCCCCACGCTCTCCCCGCGACCCTCTCACACCCCGAGATACCTCATTTTCGGCTTCTGCGCATTGAAGGTCACCGGTCGACTCATTTGCCGTGACTTGTATAGATCATGACAGCATAGGCAGAGCAGTGGGTACCTACCTACCTAGGTAGGTATATTTCTTCAATTTTGCTACTAAATGACACAATCGGTATATCCGCGGTGAGATAACCTTAACTGCCATAGGCATAGTGCAGAGATAACACCGCGATTAGAAGCCACGTTTTTAATGAAACTAATAAACAAGTGTAAATTAAAAATTTAAATCACCCCCGAAATGTGGACTATTCTATGTATGCTATATCAGACTTTAACCAATTTGTCTAATGGCCTGTTTCACCACCTTCTGATAAGTGTTGGATAGCCTAAACGTAAGTTTTGTCACTTTATTACTTTACCAGCGGTCCGCCCCGGCTTCGCCCGTGGTACATATATAGCCTATAGCACTCAAGGATCACGTACATATCCAACGGTGAAAGAATTTTTGAAATCGGTCCAGTAGTTCCTGAGATTAGCGCGTTCAAACAAACAAACTCTTCCGCTTTTATTATATTAGTATAGATGTCAAGTGATAAAGACAAAAGTTGTATATACTTAGCTATCCGATACTTATCAGAGGCCCTAGTCTCGCTGTGTGTTGATCTCGCATTTTCCATAATGTTCTCAAAGGCGTGTGAAGTATACCAATCCGCACTTGGCCAGGGTGGTGTACGGCCTGAACCCTGCTCACTCTGAGAGGAGACCCGTGCCCTGTAGAGGGCCGGTAATTTTAATAACGATGAGGATGATGACAAGTGTGAGATGCCAGTCAAAACCGGTTGGTTTTTTTTACTTTTTCGGTTTTGATTTTGAATTTTGTACCTACTCGTTAGAGTTACAAAATCGGTGGTCCTACGTTTAATAGAGCAAGGGTTTTGTAAACACTTTTCCCGCTACGTATTCATCATTATCTTCAAATTATTATTTAATATTAATTAACCGAAATTGGCACACTATACATTTGTTTAATTTCAACGCAATGATTATTTACGACAACTTTTACACAATTGCAAAACTAGCCTCCGATAGAAGCCGGTGGAAACAATTAAACCGCACGAGGCTACAAATACACCAGGGAGCGCGATCTTCAGTAATGAAGGAACGACTAGAGAGAGAGAAATCCGAGGTATCAAAGCTCCATCGACAGACCCAGGTCACTGTCTATAAGTCGTTACTCATCGGGATCTAGCCAAATGGCTCAATGAGCTCAAACAACATACATCTGCTGTAAACTGTCGAGGAGTTGGATAGTCGGCAGACTGTCTTGGTTGCAGCATTAAGTCAAGGTTGTCATATAGTTTCAATTTGCTCTGTAATCGGGCATACTTAGGGCCTGTTTCACCACCTTCTGATAAGTGTCGGATAGCATCACAATTTTTGTCTTTGTCACTTGACATTGCATAAAGTAAGAAACCTTCAGGCTATTTGACACTTATCAGGTGGTGAAACAGGCCCTTAGTGCACTAAATTTCGAGTTTCCTCTTTAAGTAGACATTTTAAAATAGCACCCATTGTACGTATACTAAAATAGATAAAATAGTTAATTTTCCTATTGAAATATGTTAGTGACTAATAAAATCCAGGAAAAGCATCTGAAGCCCGCACATAGCACGTAATCACGTATAAATTTTAATAATTACGAGGCCTATATATTAAAGGACTAAAGGTTAATTAATGAAGGCAATATTGGGCAATATCAAGGCAATGGGGAAATAAGTAAGTAATGTAGTGAGAAATGTATTTATAGATAAAAAGTATCTCACTGTAACTTGCATTTATATTTTAGAAATCTGCTTATTTATTAAAAAAAATTCAGAGTACTTTAACAGAAATTGCACTATCAGGGATAATTTACGTACAAAATATAAATATAATATATGTGTGCCGCAAAATAAAAGCTATGTTTTTATAAAAAGTGCATTCGCTTCTGGAATCAAAATATTCAATCATTTGCCATTAAACATCAAAAAAATTGAAGGAAACATAATGTTCAAAAATAAATTACGATTATGGCTAATAAACCAAGCATTTTATAATATCAACGAATTTTATTGTAAAAATTTTAATTAGTACCGTATACATAGTATAATATATAGGTAATATTAGTGTATAGTAATGTAAGTGTATATCAATAAAAAATGTGTGTGTAATAATAAAAAATATTAGATATATTAAAAGTAATAAGAAATATAATAATAATTACGTTAGATTATAAGAACTTACAGTTCAAAAATATTGCACGCCAGAAGTGGCAAACTGTTGATACTTATTATTAAAATTTACAACCTAATGTACCTACACAGTGAAAGCAATAAATTTATTCTTATTCTTATTCTTATTCTTATTCTTATCGGTACATAATAAGAACTTATTGTATTCAAAATTTTACAATATATTATGTAGATTGTAGGTCCACTGTTCCCAATTTCAACCTACATGAATACAATATAAACAGATATATACCAATAACAACAATAAACAAAATTGTTAATTTTGGTTAAAAGTAAGATCTTACAGTTACAGCACAAGTAAAGGGAAAATTCTGAAAAATTAAAAAGTTGAAAATTAAGGTAAATTTCAGTACAAGTACAATTTTCCGCCAAAAAACTAAATCTATATCTTTTTGTCGTGTTGACTCAAGACATTGATTTTTATACACCTAATAGGGACCTCAGTATCTGGTATAAATTTCAACTTCCTAGGTCCATCCGTTCCTGAGAAAATTGGTGGTGACACACGGACAGACAGACAGACGGACTAGAGAGTGATCTTATAAGGGTTCTATTTTTACCTTTTTAGGTACGGAATCCTAAAAATGCAGGAAAAACAAGCAAACAATCAAACAACACGCACCACCACACAAATCCACCAAAACACACCATTCACTCCGACACCGGAGCATCGTCGAAAGACGTAGACTCTACAATACCTGATTGTAAAGTGCACTTTGCAAATGCACGATTGCAAAGTGCAATTTGCAAATGCAAGATTGCAAAGTGCAATTTGCAAATGCACGATTGCAAAGTGCAATTTGCAAAGTGAAATTTGCAATTGATAACTCAATCTCAGCTTTATTCGTTTCAACATAGTGGTGAGTTGGTGACAATATGATGCGCGCGGCGCACAAGAACGGGCTGCGTGTTTTGTTTTCTTTATAGCATTTTTATCAGTTTGTCAAACTAAATAAAGTCATGATCATAAAAGACACTGTGCCTCGGCAGCACTAATCATCACGAAAACCCCAAAAAAATGTTTTCAAAAGTTCAACGCTTAAAATTTAGATCAATTATTAATAAAATCTTATCTAAATAATATTTATTCATATTTAACCTTTACGCACCTTTAGTCACGTAACTCACTCGTGGGGGAGTCTATCCGAAACGAATAATTAATAATATAGAAAGCCGCGTAAAGGTCACTTCTCGATTTTTTCGTAAATAAAATGTAGCCTATGTCACCCGGACCATAACAACGAATCAATTACACCTCGTTCATCAAAATCGGTCCAGTAGTTTAGGCGCTACGGTGGTACACACAGAATCAGAAATAGCTGATATTGAAAAAAATTTCGTTTTACAAAAAAGGGCAATTCGTGCAATTTATAATTTAAAACCGCTGGATTCCCTTCGAGAGAAATTTAAAGAAATAGGTATTCTTACAGTAGCTTCTCAATATATTTATAACAACATAATTTTTGTTAAGCAAAACATTCACAGTTACAATAAAAAGTGTGAATTACACGATAGGCAATTAAGAAATAGAAATAGACTCGTGATTCCTCGATTACGCCTCAAAAAGGTCCAAAGGTCGTTTGTGGGAATGGGCGTAATGTTCTATAACAAAATTCCACAACAAATCTTAGATTTGCCTTTACACAAGTTTAAGAATTCTATTAAAAGTGTGCTCATGAAAAAAGCATATTATACAATTGAAGATTATATAAATGATAAAAAAGCATGGATTTAATTTATTCGCTTTATACGCTATTATAACTTGAGGAGTATTCGATTATTGGTGTTCAATTCGATGCTTTAATCATGGGTAGCCTAAGTAAGTCACGCTCTCTTTAAACATTTCTGTGGTGGTGTCGTGTGGTGCGGGTTGTTACGTTCCCTCAAATATGGTTGAGCGAAGCAATGGCTGGATCATGCGTCATGCTCGTGAACGGGTGCCGCCGTCGGAAATGGGGCTACTTTTGTCTGCCCTTCTTAACGTGTAGAATTGTAAGCACCATTCCGAACCAGTGGTAGATTCATTTGTCGATTCAAAAGCACTTGTAAAAGTTTATCTGAATAAAAAATATGTCTTAGACTTGCCTTTACACAAGTTTAAGAACTTTATTAAAAGTATGCTCATAAAAAAAGCTTATTATACAATTGAAGATTATATAAACGATAAAAAAGCTTGGATTTAACTCGTTCCAGCAATGCGCGAGACGGCATTTCAATCATGTACATTAATAATAATAATTGTTATAATGTTATTTTTAAAAAAGAGCAACCGCCGAGTTTCTTGCAGGTTCTTCTCGGCTGGAACTGCATTCCGAACCTGTGGTAGACTCAATCGACGATTCAAAAGTAGGTACTTGTAAAAGTTTATTTGAATAAAAAACTTTTCTATTCTATTCTATTCTATCTCATACAAAAATCGGCCACATACATACATACATAGACTGCTTAAATCATAACCCTTCCTTTTGGCTTTGCCGTAGTCGGGTAATAACAGCTCTATCATCGCATGACACATCACTAAAAGCTATGAAATATCATTACTACTACTACTACTACTACTACAGCCTTTTAACGTCCCACTGCTGGGCACAGGCCTCCTCTCATAGGAGAGAGGGATTTAGAGCTTAGACCCGCCACGCTGCTTCAATGCGGGTTGGCGGGCTTATTGCCTTATTACCTGCATGCTACCAACTCTATAGGTACTATACGCTTAGCGCCTCAGAGCCGTGGCCTTGGCAACATTACGTAATCGTCATTCGTCGCATCGAGGCGGCCCTCTGGCTAGGGCTGTCACGAATCTTTAAAAAATATAGATTTTTTTCGATACATCGATATATATATTAACAAAAATATTTACTCGCGGAATATGACAAAAAAATAGTGAATCAATATTTTCAGTCAAATAAGTAAAGTTTATTTTAGCATCGTTACGAATGACGCGTACTATGGAGTAGATCCAGTCCATTGAACTACGTCTCTGGCTTTTAATAATAACTCAATGTCATTGAAGTAACTAAAAATCATTCTTCTAGTATACTTAGATGTATTCGTCAGCGTTTACTCCGTGCTAAGGAAACCCTTTGTTAAAATAAAATAGTAAGGGCCTGTTTCACCACCTTCTGATAAGTATCGGATAGCTATCTCCAATTTTTGTCTTTGTCACTTGACATAAAGAAAGAAAGTGACAAAACTTACGTTTAGGCTATCCGACACTTAACAGAACTCAGAAGGTGGTGAAACAGGTATAAACTAGTGCAATGATAGATAGCAACCCTACCTCCGAAATGTCTTTTGATCGCTGCTAGTATATGCATAAAAAATTAGTTAAGTGGGAATCGGCCGCGGCCCCTCTGTCGCGTCTACAAGTAGTATTTTCAGTAGTAGGTAGCTACTATGAGTTTTGCTATAGTCTGTTCATTTTCTTAGTGTCGCTCTTTGTGTCTAGCCGCCTCGGTCGCGCGGTGTTTTGTCAAAGACGCCGCCGTGATGTCAAAGCATGCCGCGCGCGGTGTACAGGCACAAGGGGTTATGCGTTTTATACCTACTCATATTTTTTTATTAAAATTCTCTTTCCTTTTTATATTTTTTTATATTCGTATTTTATTACAATATACTTATTACTACAATATACTATATTGACAACTTGTGCAACAAAATCAATAAATTTGTCTTTGCTTTACGTAGAATATCTAAAATTGCTGACCGAAGCACGGCTCTTTCGGCATATCATGGCTATGTTGTTTCCAATATTCGGTACGGAGTTTTAATTTGGGGTAATGCTTCCGAAATGAATAGAGTCTTTTTAATTCAGAAAAAGTGTATCCGGGCAATTTGTAACAAAGATCCAATGCAATCATGTAAGCCACTTTTTAAAACGCTGAAATTATTAACATTACCATGTATATATATATCTACGAAGTGGCGTGTTTCGTAAAGAAATTCAAAAATGAATATTTTCAAACACGTCAAAATGTTGTATCATAGATATCCGAACAAAACTATCCACAATGTAAAACTGCTCTGAGCTCAAAAAGTTGTTTTTATATGATGATTAAAATTTATAATAAGCTACCCTCTATTATGGCTGATTGTAACATGCCAACACAAAACTTTGTAACACCTACCATGTACATACTTACAATCATGCAACTATACATATAATAAAATCGTAGAATTGCCGTATCTGTACATTGAAGATTTTTGCAAAATAATAACTGGGGGATGTTAGGGATAAGTAATAGAACGTAAAAAAGCTGTTTTTCAAATTTTTGTCTGTTTATCTGTTTGTCTGTATGTTTGTGCGCGCATCACGTAAAAACTACTGAATGGATTGAAATGAAACTCGGCATGATTTAAGTTAATACTATAGAGTAACATATAGGAAACTTTTTATCCCGAAATTCAGCACGGTTCCCTTGGGAGAGGGGATGAAAGGCAAAATGTGTACTTAGCTGTAATTCGTTAACGGGTGGTCCGATTTCATTCATTCTTTTTTTGTTAGAAAGTAGATACTTTAAAGACTACTGGCTAATCTCCCAAAGGCTGGACCGATTTTGATGGGACTTTCACTGGCGGATGTTTACATTTTGATGTACCTAAACATCCGCCAGTGAACTTTTAACAGTTTTTAGCAAGGTTTAAGCTCAAAGGAGCATAGGAAAAACAAAATGATTCCCACGGGATTATTAAAATCAATATCCACGCGAACGAAGTCGCGGGTATCCGCTCGTCATGCAATAAAATCTATTCTATTCTATAACCATAAACATAAAATATAATATTATCATGAACACGGGTCTTCTCTCAAAATGAGAAGGATTTTAACCATAATCTACCACGCTGGCCATGTGCGGATTGGCAGACTATTCGGAGATTCTGTTAGAATAAAAAAAAATTACAAACAGAAAAAAAAATAATAAAAATAAAAGCAGAATACTAAGAGCACCTGCGCCTGTACCGACACTAAGTTACTGAACGGACTATACTGTATACTCACTCACTAGCGTTTGCGTAAAATGTCTGTAGGCTGTGTGCAAAATTATACGATACATATAAAACCTAAGTCTCATGCAAATCATACGATACAATATAGAACCTAAGTCTCATGCAAATCGAAGGTATTTCCGCAGTCTTGTGACACTAGTTGTAAGTATTCCTCGCAAGTCTTAATGGCCGCTCTGAACGTCTTGTGGTGAGTTCCACCAAAAACTAAAAGCGCGCGGTTGGTAGCTGCCCTCACGTTTGCATGCGTTCTGTGCATTGAAACGTGACTATGTTCGTAGCAGCCATAAAGATTGGCGTTGACTGTATCCAGGCGGTTCCTTAATAAATAATAGAGTAAGTAGTAGGTAGTATTGTCTGAGAGATGCATAGATCATTGCTATAGTCTTAATCGTAATGATTGGCTGAATGTATGTGATTCTCGCAGAAAAATGCATTTCAGCCAATAGCGAGAGATTGTCGGCCAATCAGAGGTGAATGCGATCGTCACACTGACTCACAGATTAGGTATTAGTTACTACGTAACAGATGCGACAGTGACTTTTCTTCGGGCTATTTCCATTTACGCCATTTAATGCGTTTTGGCGCCACTGTAGCTTTGCGGCTAGGGCTTGCCTGAGTCGATGATTTTTTATCGATACTAGTGATGGACTCGTTTTATCGATAACCAAATAACAGGGTTTTCTTATTAAGGTCTCTTGTTAACACGCCGTGAAAACTCACGTTTTGTATGGATATCCATACAAAACGTGAATTTTCACGGCGTGTTAATAAGAGACCTTATAATTAAATTCAAACAAGATAAATTTATTTCAAACTTATTTATTCAAATCTTTATTTCTTAATCTAAATTATTTATTTTTCAAATACACATTTATTAATTATTAAAAACAATTTTTTCAAAAACTCAAACCAAGAAAACCTTAAACAGTGTTTAAATTGCTACCACTATTTGTCTTATAACCATTTTCATTAAGGTAATACATAAAAGTGCTTGGATCCCTGTATACAATAGTATGTATGTAATTAGAAAATTTTCATTAGGATAATATACTAAATTATTATTATTTAACATTTCATAGTCTCTATATATTTTTTAAATGAATAAATATCAGCATCCATATAGCTGCTTGCCTTTATGCGACTCTTACATTGGTTTTTTTGTTAGACACATGAATCCAACATAAACTAAACTAAAATGACAGGACTAAATAAATTCTTATCTCTTTTACAGTGATACCTGCGGAAAAGGATAGCACTATTTTTAAACCTGTCAATTCAGTTTAGAGAATTGTGTACAACAGAATTGGCCACAATGTGTACATAAGCAGAATCCTATGGGTGCATTCTGGCTATGTATACAATGTAACATACATACATGCAATACATGTAACATAACGCATACATGCCGAGCATTGCATTTTAACTACTTGCGACATTCTCATTCCTATGAAGTAGATAAGATTGTGATTGAAAACAAGGTCCGACTTGTGCATGTTCCATCCCTTCATCTTCCTGCTTGCTGTAGTCTCCATACTGATGTTGCTGCTTCCAGTGTGAAAATTATCTGAAAATTATTAAATATAGGTAGGTGAGTAAAGTACGTAGGTTGACGGTACTTGTAATTTTTTTATGATAGGGGTTTATCTAATCCAAAAACATTGCAAGTATTTAACAGTATAAAAATGCAAGATAACTGTAAATTCAAAATTTTAATAATCCCCAACCTGTGGGAATCATGACATCCCAACGTCCTGCTCTAACCATCAGAACCTTTATTACTATGAAGTGTCTACCAAGTACCTATTCATCGAGACAAATCTAACTATAAAAAACCCGCATTCAAATCGGTTCACCCGTTTAAGAGCTACAGTGCGACAGACATATCCACACACATAGCAGTTCGATGGGGAGAGAGTTGGTAGGTACTAGGTAGGACATCCACCTTACACTATCGTTCTTCGGCAAACTTAGAAGTCTTAGATGTTGAGTAGCAAGTACCGACACAACACTTAGTCCCATGACGATCGATTCGTATATCGTATTCGTATCGTATCGTACTCGTATCGTGATCTCTAAAGTAGCACAGTTTGTCCTGTATCAAACAACAGCAGAGAATTTGGATTTCAACTCAGCAAATCAGCAAAATACTTACACAAAATTCAACGCTTTTTTCTGCTGCTAATATAGCAAATCGTAGTCCATAAAACGTAGCCGGAGTCAAATGTAAAACAGAGTTTCCGTAGTCCAAAACAAAGTACAAGTCAATATGATCGCCACCAAAATCCATTTAACAAAGCCAAGTCGTCGGGAAATATCACAAAAAACACCATGATAATCACCTCACTGATGATAATTGAGAACCTGTGATGAGAACAACGAAAAGCAAAGAAAAGTGGTGGAAATGAAAAATGAAAATTTCCCGAAATTTCGAAAATTTCATGACAATGACAGACCTCAGACTTATCACTGAAACCTAAATCACAGAGCTAAACACAGAAAATAACTAGATACTTATCATGAATTAGTGGAAAACCTATCATTAATCTGTGGACCTGTTATTTTCTGTGTTTACGTCTGTGGTGTGCGAACGATTGTAGCGCCAAAACGCAGAAAAAGGAACTACAGCTGTCATACTGGTCATACCCCTGCACTGACTGTAGCAATCATTTTTATACAATCAGGGGCTGGTTATTCGATGTCATTCGGTGTCTTAGACTGTTCGACCTGTAAACGCGGCATAATTACTTTAAACACATGGTTTTATATAATATTTTTTTCTAAGACAGCTGCGGTTACTAAGCGTCTTATTTTCTTCTTTGTGCCGTTCATTTACATATGAATATGCCTTCTTTAATAATGCTCAGACTGTCTCTATTTATTTGTAGAGTGGAAACTTTTTAGTTTTTACTATCTATATTTTGTAATCTTTCGCTCATGGCTTTGTCCTCACGCCTTCTCCTGTCTTATCTCATTCCAGATTTATTTTTTAGAATGCATGATAAATATAAAAAAGTAAGTGCGAATGTGTGTCTGTCTGTATTATCTACTAGCGTTCCGCCCCGGATTCGCCCGTGGTAGATATATAGCCTATAGCACTCAAGGATCACGTACATATCCAACGGTGAAAGAATTTTTGAAATCGGTCCAGTAGTTCCTGAGATTAGCGCGTTCAAACTTCAAACAAACAAACTCTTCCGCTTAATTATATTAGTATAACTAGCTTTTGCCCGCGGCTTCGCCCGCGTGAATTTCGATTTTTCACAAATCCTGAGGGATAAGTAGATTTCTGGTCCACCCGCCCCCCGCCGCGCGGCGGCGTACCGTGGTATCGAGTACGGCGGGCGCGGGGCGCAGGGGCGCGTGGCGCGGCGCGGGGAGCGCGAGCGTCCGCGTCGGCCGTCGCGATCGCGCGCAGCGAAAATACCTATCAGGGCGTTTTTAACTGTATTTACCGATTTCAACACAACTCCTTTTTTGAAAGTCGGTTAAAAAAGTAGCCTATGTTACTCCTAGGTTAATCCTCTACTTGTCTGTGAAAGTCCCGTCAAAATCGGTTCAGCCGTTCCGAAGATTAGCCCGTTCAAACAGACAGACAGACAGACAAAAATTTTAAAAACGTGTGATTCGGTTATGGTATAGTTCAAATAACCATATGAGCTTAATATGTGGTAGTTATTTCGAAATTACAGACAGACACTTCAATTTTATTTATTAGTATAGATATAGAAGTATAGATTTGTTGCCTGGAGACGGCCGCAGGATTTTTTATACCGGAATATTAAAGAGTTCCCTCGGGATTTAAAAAAAAAAAAACTAAATAAAAACTAAGCATTAAAAAAAAACCGAATGCTCAACATCAGCGGAAAGTAGATACAATAATAAACATTCAGAGAAGTTCGCGCGAAATATACAGTGTGCACGTGTCTTTATTGACGTCAATAAAAACCTCTAATTAAGCATCGGTTCAAATGAACTTTGACTAAACGTGACGTTTCAACGCACTGGATTTCCTCGACCTTGTAAACGCTACGCGTACGGTCCGAGTCGAAGGCTGTGCGAAATGTCCTTGTGCTGCCTCCCTCATTTTCAGGGTTGCCACCTTTTATTGAAAAAAATGCAGTGTTTAAATTCTCGTAACGTTCAGCCAGTTTTTTTTAATTTAATTTTCAGTATAATATGTAGGTAATAAATAACATTAGGTAGGTAGATAAAATTCTTCCATTCCTAAAATCCCTTATCACATCTCAACAAAGTCCCTAATTAGGTACATCCCAAAAACGACTGATTTGTTGGGATTGAAAAATGGATATTTATATGTTTGTCCCCTACGCGTTCCTGTACCAATACTTAACGTGGCATTGCAATGCATGATTTGCACAGCTAGTTTATTATATACTAGCCGACCCCCGCGACTTCGTTCGCCTGGATATAGGTTTTTATATAGAATCAGATTGGACCCCATAATTCTTTTTTGTACCTAAACTAAATGTATCCTAAGTTACTCCTTAACATCACTTATCTGCCATTGAAAGTTCCATCAAAATCGATCCAGCCGTTTCGGAGATTAGCTGGAACAAATAGACAGGCCAACAAACATAAATTTAAACGCACGCCAGTTTAAAATAAGCCGTACGTACAAACATCCGCGTCCCAAGTTATTGGAACCCACTAAATGCCTGTCATTTCTGAACTAAAAAACCTATGACCTTGAAATATTTACGGGACAATATATAAAGTACTACCTTTCTAACAAAAAAAGAATGAGTGAAATCGAACAACGCGTTAATGAATTACAGCTAAATACACGTTTCAACTTTCATCCCCTCTCCCAAGGAAACCGTGCTGAATTTCGGGATAAAAAGTATCCTATAACCTACCTCGGAGTATAAACTCAAATCGTACCAAGTTTCATTTGAATCCATTCAGTAGTTTCGGCGTGATGCGCGGCCAAGATACAGACAGACAGACAGACAGACAGACAGACAGACAGACAGACAGACAAAAATGAAAAAAATTACAGTTTTGGCTTCAGTATCGATTATAGAGTGCCCTCCAAAAGAAATTTTCAAAATATCTTCAATGTACAGAATTGGATCTGTTACAGTTTTATTATATTATAGATTATATATAATATGTTCGGAGTATATTATATGTATATGCAATTATTATTCATGTTTCGTCAAACATTTGCACGTGTTACGTTTTAATTCCTCTTTCGACCTCGTGGAGTTACGTAAGCGTCGCGCCACGAAGGTCCTGTGAGATGTCCTTGCGACACCCCCCCTTCCCCTCCCTCCCTCACCTCCCGCCGCGCCCTCCGGTCCCGACTCCCGAGCCGAGAGGTAATGAGCACTTCACTAACACAAAAACTGTGCTTTACTCGTGATTGAATAGGTACTTTATCATCATCATTATCACTGCATATTCTAAGTAAATAATACCTACTAAGTGCCTGTTTCACCACCTTCGGATAAGTGTAGGATAACGTAAACGAAAGTTTGTCGCTTTCTTAATATATGTCAAGTGACAAAGACAAAACTTGTGAATAAACTATCTAACACTTATCAGAAGGTGGTGAAACAGGCCCTAAATATTGGGTAAAGAAGCAACACTCACTCTAGCCCGCTATGGTCGTGGAAGTACGCCCAGTAGTTATGTATTAAGTATTGCGTTGTTCTTGTCAGTGGTAGGTTCGCTTGTATGAAGTGTCGGGGGTGTGGTAGGTATGACTGCATGAGATGACGTCAAAAGATCTAGAGTCTAGACACACTGACCTCAAAATAGCGATTTGGATGCAGTTCTATAAAACTGGATCGCAACTGATGATCGACTGCGCGCACTCCATTGTACTAGAACTGCACGCCAACTGCACGCCAACTGCACGCCAACTGCACGCCAACTGCACGCCAACTGTACGCCAACTGCACGCCAACTGCACGCCAACTGCACGCAAACTGCACGCGTGTGATACATTAATGGTAAACGGATTTTAATCAAGTTAAAGTCAAATATATTTACATTAATTATTATTATTTACTACTTTTGTTAGTAAGTACATAAAATCGATAACACTAATTCTAAAAGTAGGTACACTGCAAAAATACGCAGATACAAAACATATTTAGTTCGAACGTGTACCTACCTGTAATAACTAATAATAGAATAGAATAGAATAGAATAGAATAGAATAGAAAAGTTTTTTATTCAAATAAACTTTTACAAGTACTTTTGAATAGTCAATTTGAATCTACCACTGGTTCGGAATGCAGTTCCAGCCGAGAAGAACCTGTAAGAAACTCGGCGGGTGCTCTTTTTTAAAAATAACAATATAACAATTATTTATGTACATGATTGAAATGCCGTCTCGCACATTGCTGGAACGAGCTAAGTCCATGCTTTTTTATCGTTTACTAGCGACCCGCCCCGGCTTCGCACGGGTAGTAGAGCATATTATGCGTAGGTACTACCCGCTCAGGGATTAGGCAGCGTTTTCGATGAAAGCTCCCAGGCGGCTTGACTTTTTACTATATTTTCCACAATGAACTTACTATATCTCACCTTATACCCGAATTACTAATTCCGTGGAATTCTGACGTTTCATAATGTTACCAGAGATAAAACAATTCCCACAAAAAAGATAAAAAATTCAAAACTTATGCAAATACAAATCAACTGCTGCATGTAGATATGACAAATGCCTGACAGACACTTCATGGTGATAATGTCATTCGACTTCCATTTTTGAATAAATTTTTTCAATGTGCTTCTTTTGTTTTCTATTGCTGTTAGTGTGCACTTTCTAGTTTCCATTCTTAGGAATTTCTATTTTAGGGAAAACAATTAATATTATTAAGCGACTTAGAGCTTTATATGTTGACAGGGAATTAAAGTAGTTTGGGGTAAAATCGTACTTCGTAGATGTTAACCCTGTTTTCCATATAAATAACTCACCTGTAAATGACAATGACAGCTGTCAGAATTAAGTCGATATTAAGTCAAAAATAAGGAGAAAAACTAAATATTTCAAATCAAATAAATTACAGTGTATTTGGGACATAAAAAGGTAAGTTTTCACCAGATTCCGTGAAAAAAAAAAATTATTTTAAAAGATAAAAATAAAAAACCAAAAACTTGGTTTTTTGAACTTTTCACATAAATTTTGAGGTTATGTGAAAAAAGTGTAAATACAAAAGTTGTAGATCTTTTTATTACCTACAACTTTGCTATTTGATTTTTTTCCATAGGACTTCTAGTTTTGCCGGAAATCGAGATAAGCCGTTTTTTACCCATAAAACTCCCCCCCTTTTTTCCCGAGCTCAGATCGCCCTTAAGTTATTTTTCCTTGTATTTTTATAATATTCTCCTCCTTTTCCAATGGGTTTCATCCTACGTACTGTGATTTTTTTTTTTGGTTTCAAAAATTATCGACACTGGGCTATATAATAGGGAGAACCGCGGCCACCGACGCGCTTATAGGCACGCTCCCGCCGCCGCAATTTTTAAATCTGTAATACCTTCGAAAGTATTCATTTAAATCATATGCTGTAAAGGGCCATATGGATTTATATCAAATCAGCAATGTATTTAAGGTATTTAATTAGATAAGGATTAATGCTGTATTGGTTGAAATCGCTTCTAAAATTAGCCATTATTTGTCGTAAAAAGTAAATGACAAAAAAATGTTATTGTGGGATATCCATAAGAGATAGACATATACCATTGCGGACTTTTCTGTAGACCTTTTCAATGTGTACAATACTTAGTACATTATTTTGATAAATCTCGTAGGGTTCAGCCTGCGTTTGCAATGTAAGCAGAAAAAATGTAATTATTTACGACATCACATTAGAAACCTCAAAAATAACAGTATTTCTCCACTATTTAATGGATGTTATTATACATATAAACCTTCCTCTTGAATCACTCTATCTATTAAAAAAAACCGCATCAAAATCCGTTGCGTAGTTTTAAAGATTTAAGCGTACAAAGGGACATAGGGACATAGGGATATAGGGACGGAGAAAGCGACTTTGTTTTATACTATGTAGTAATATAATCTTCAATTGTATAATAAGCTTTTTTTATGAGCATACTTTTAACAGAGTTCTTAAACTTGTGTAAAGGCAAGTCTAAGATTGCTTGTGGAATTTTGTTATAGAACATTACGCCCATTCCCACAAACGACTTTCGGACCTTTACAAGTGCTTACGAATCGACAAAATATAGAGCATAAAATATAGACAAAAATATAGAGCAATAACCACTAACCAGTGTTGTTTTCCTTGAGGAGATTTTGCTGGCATAGCAAATTCCAATCGGACTCGCCAGATATGACGTCAAAACTCGTTCTACAGAACTGCATCACAAAAACGTTATTTGCAACAATTAGGTACACATATCCTACCTCACAGTTAACCTAACACATGTATCCTACTTAACAGTTCAGAAACAGGTTTTGCATGATTTTTAGTGCGTCGCGTATTTAGGTCAAGGATCTCTTTGTGACTTTTCAAAATGGGAAGGCCGATAATATAATCATGTTTTAATTGTATTGTACGCAGAACGCGGAACTCGGGTCCTTATTGTTGGTACAGTTTATTTTTAACCCCCGACGCAAAAACGACGGGGTGTTATAAGTTTGATGTGTCTGTGTATTACATATTTTTTCACAACTCCCTTAATATGGGTATCAAATGAAAGGGCTTGACTTGTAGAATAGCACTATGCAAATCCAAGACGGCCGCCACATAATGGCGAATGTCGGGGCTTTTTAAATTTTTAATTTATACCTACTTGTGAATATCAGTGCTTTCTACGTAGCCTTGTATTTAACCGTGATAGCCCAAAGGCGGTCGAAAGAAATGATCAGTGATTCAGATTAAATAGGCATAATATGACTATCACTACATGTTATAAAACAAAGTCCCCCCGCGCCGCGTCTATCTATCTGTCTGTCTGTTCGTGATAAACTCAAAAAATATTGAACGGATTTTCATGCGGTTTACACCAATAGAGAGTGATTCGTGAGAAAGGTGGAGGAGGAGGTGTATAATTTGTTAAGGTTTTGTGGAAATTGAAATATGACGATAACTGTTGAAAATGTCAGATAAATCAAGCCGCCTTTGAGATATAACAAAACAATTTAAGTATGGTGGCATAGTAGTGGGTATACTACCCGTGCGAAGCTGGGGCGGGTAGCTAGTATCAACAAAAGGTACGAGATTTTCCTATTTAGGCAGGAGATGTGACAACGAGAGTAGTAATTACTCTCGTTAGCGAGGTTTCATATCTCTTTCATAGACCAAGCTAGAATGGTGTTAGGGGCCATCCATAAAATACGTCACACGTTAATGGGGGGGACGGGCTCTAAATTTTGTGACATCAAATTTGAATGAAATATAAACTATTAAAAAAATGCCTAGATGTAAAACAGCAAAATATGTGACATTACACTAAGGAGGGAGGGGGTCCCACATATGTGGTATGTCCTCCCTCCTTGTGAAAAATCATGAAATTCGTGTGACGTAATTTATGGATGGCACCTTAGTTAGTACACTGGAGACCCGTGTTTATACTTGGTCTTACGTCATTATTAATCTGTCTGCGCAAGGTGCATAATATTGTATCCACGTCTGCGCCCTTGCCTCTTGTATGTAAAACCACAGAATATATAATAGTACTACGGTAAAACGTAATAATCTATACTAATATAATAAAGCGGAAGAGTTTGTTTGAACGCGCTAATCTCGGAAACTACTGGACCGATTTCAAAAATTCTTTTACCGTTGGATATGTACGTGATCCTTGAGTGCTATAGGCTATACATATATTATGTACCACGGGCGAAGCCGGGGCGGACCGCTAGTAGACTAATAATAATAGACTTTGTAGTTGATACCCCCCAACTTCGTCTTTTTTTCCGAGTGTGTCACACTGCTTAGACCCTATTGGCTGCTATGGTGTCACTGGGAGGTGTGGACGAGCGAGAAAGCTCTGCCAGAGGGGCTTGCGCCCAAAGGCTCGAAGAAAATCGGGAGTAACGTCGTTTTAAGTGCGCCTCCTGTGATGCTCGGACCGAGCTTAGGGTGACGTTGGGAGTTTGGGACGCTGGGGGTTTCGGACTAGACTAGTCCATACGTCCTCGCGTTTGCGGAGATTTAACTTTTTACTTAACCTGTGGGAACTCTGTGATTTCCCAGGATAAGAACTATTCTATATTCTTCTTTAGGATGCAAGTTATAACCCGAGGCACGTAAGTCGAGCGGCGACCTTCGGCGTCGTACGAGTGAGCGGGACACAATACGACTGGAGAGCCAATCAGAGCTTACGAGGGATCCGCGAGAGCTAATCACTGCTTACGAAGGAACCCCACGCCCTCCCCGCGACCCCCTCACACCCCGAGATACCTCATTTTCGACTTCGATTGAAGGTCACCGCTCGACTTACGTGCCGCGGGTTGTATCTCTGTGCCAAACGTCAAAATCTGCCTTGCGATTGAGCTGTTAAACAGCAAGAGGCGACAGATAGATACACAGTCTTTTGCATTTATAATATTGATATGAATATAAGCTTCTCGTTAATCCGATACTTAACATTTACCTGTCGGTATCGAGATGTCGTTATAGTATCTCGTATCCAATATTAAGTGTCCATTAACAGAACGTAATATTATCCAATGTTGTGGCATCGAAACGTATGAATGGACGACTAAACAAAGTAGGCCACGGAACGCATTCAGCTTGCAGCAGAGTGAAAGGCTTTGTTTAGTGAACATTTGGTGTGTGTGTTTAAAAAAAAAATTGGTTAATAATGTTGTATCATCTCTGTTTAGGTTTTAAACGCGTCTTTGGCGGTGCACTTTAAAAAAAAAATATTAACCGTGTTATTTTTGACTAATGACTCTTGTTGAAAGTCTGAAGCTTACGGAAGGATTTGTTATTAACGGTAACGTGGTAGGTCGTCATAGAATTTCACGAATAACGGGTTTTTTTTAACATCACTTCTAGGTACTAAATAGATAACCTTGTTTCTGAATGTTAACATTCTATATTAATATGTAATTTTTTTTTCAGTTAATTAATGAATGAATCACCAAAGACTTGCCGACATACATTGCCGTGATAGGTTTTATCGATAACTTAATTTTTATGTAGATATTTGCAACAAGCGGACACCCGCGACGTCGTTCGCGTGGATATTGGTTTTTAAAAATCCCGTAAGAATCATTTTGTTTTCCTAAGCTCCTTTGAGCTCATACCTTGCTAAAAACTGTTAAAAGTTCACTGGCGGATGTTTAGCTAGATCAAAATATAACCATCCGCCAGTGAAAGTCCCATCAAAATTGATCCAGCCTTTGAGAGCTTAGCCAGTAATCTTTAAAGTATTTCCTTTCTAACAAAAAAAGAATGAATGAAATCGGACCACGCGTTAATGAATTACAGCTAAGTACACATTTTGACTTTCATCCCCTCTCCCAAGGGAACCGCGCTGAATTTCGGGATAAAAAGTATCCTATATGTTACTCCGTAGTATGAACTTAAATCATGCCGAGTTTAATTTCAATACATTCAGTAGTTTTTGCGTGATGCGCGCACAAACATACAGACAAACAGACAAACAGACAAAAATCTCAAAAATATAGCTTTTTTACGTTAGCTATTACTTATCCCTAACATCCTCCAGTTATTATTTTGCAAAAATCTTCAATGTACAGATACGGCTAGTCTACGATTTTATTATTTGTATAGATATAGATAGATAGATGTATAGAAGAAGATATAGATAGATAGAATAGATTTGCAATTACATTGCACGTGGAACTCGCAATTTTCCGTACTTATATGTATATTTTTCTGTTAAACGCTTACCTACTTACCAGAAATATACCTTACCTATAGGATTAAGGAGGAATTAATTGAAGTGTTTGAATTTATTATGACACATTAATTATTTATCTATACTATCTATACTAATCTATACTAATAAATAAAATTGAAGTGTCTGTCTGTAATATCGAAATAACTACCTCATATTAAGCTCATATGGTTATTTGAACGGTACCATAACCGAATCACACGTTTTTAAAATTTTTGTCTGTCTGTCTGTCTGTTTGAACGGGCTAATCTTTGGAACGGCTGAACCGATTTTGACGGGACTTTCACATACAAGTAGAGAATTAACCAGGGAGTAACATAGGCTACTTTTTTAACCGACTTTCAAAAAAGGAGGAGTTGTGTTTTTCTACCTATGTACACCGATATCTCCGAGATTTCTGAACCGATTTGCGTAATTTTTTTTTTAATCGATAGAGAAACATTGCGACACTGTCCTACAAACTTGGATTCCAACTCCTCAATCCTGATGCTGTAGGGGAACTGATCCTCAAAACTAATGGGATTTAGGAACTGTTATTTAAATTGATATTGGGGGTACCAATTAAAGACTTTATCGTTGAATGAACTCGAGTAGGTACATATTCAACTCTTCAACCCTGATGCTGTAAGGAATTGCATTCCGAAATCATGGGGATCCCACGGAATTTTTCCGTTTTGGTGACGGGTTACTACAGATAGGCTACTTTTTGTTCTGGAAAATCAAAAGTTCCCACGGGATTTTTAAAAACCTAAATCCACACGGGCGAAGCCTTGGACATCATCTAGTGCATAATATAGGTGGGCGGGGGACCTCAAAATTCGGCAGAAAATAATTTCCGCATATCCCTACGTACATTTAGCGTCGACAGGCGACTCTTACTCTTATGGTCTGAGTCATCTTTAAATCATACAAACACACTTAAATATTAAAGAACGTCGAAAGAATATGAAAGAAAAACACGTAATAAAGCTCACCTTCGTCGTACAAACTTAATTTCTGCTCGAGCAATAAAGAATTAAAACAAACAAAAGTGACTATTACCTTAATCACATGTTAACCAAGATACTAACGAAAAAAAAACTTTCTAGTGCATCGCTTTTCACGCAGCGGGCGAGTGCGGGGAGCGGGGGGCGAGGGAGGACGTCAAAATAGAAAGTTGCAATCGCTTGCATTGCGTAGGTACGAACGCACCGGTGCGTTTCACAATACCACCAGTAAGCATAGGTGGGACAAAGAAGGCTTCCATAGGCTTACTTGTATTACTTTATTTATTATCCTAAATTACTTAACTTATTACTAATTTATTACTTACTCTTTATTATCGTAACTAAAGACCAGACTCAGACCAGAGGTGCGTTTGGAACACTCGTAGCTTTTAGAGTTGACGAAATCACACCAGTGCGTAGCACAATACCACAAGTAAGCATAAAGGTGCGTCCAGACTTGAACATTTCACCGAACCGAACAGCGAACATTTCGGCGAACTTGTTACGCTCAATGTGGACGGCGCGCTTGGAGCGCTTGAGATGGGTTACTGCGTAACAGTTCGGCGAAACTTTCGCCGAACTGTTACGCAGTAACCCATCTCAAGCGCTCCAAGCGCGCCGTCCACATTGAGCGTAACAAGTTCGCCGAAATGTTCGCTGTTCGGTTCGGTGAAATGTTCAAGTCTGGACGCACCTTAAGTGGGACAAAGAAGGCTTCCACAGGCTTACTTGTGTTACTTTATTTATTATCCTAAATTACTTAACTTATTACTAATTTATTACTTAAATATTACTTACTGTTTATTATCGTAAAGCTGGATTTGCTGTGGTCCTCTTCTAAGACCGACCAGGGGTGCGTTTGGAACACTCGTAGCTTTTAGAGTTGGCGAAGTCGCACCAGTGCGTTTCACAATACCACCAGTAAGCATAGGTGGAACAAAGAAGGCTTCCATAGGCTTACTTGTGTTACTTTATTTATTATCCTAATTTATTACTTAACTTATTACTAGTATATTACTTACTCTTTAATAGCGTAAAGCTGGATCTGTTGTGGGCCTCTCCTCAGACCAGGGGTGCGTTTGGAACACTGGTAGCTTTTAGAGTTGACGAAATAAGTTATCCCTGTTATCTAGCACGTCGCTGCGACTTAAACTCGTAAGAGTGTATGTAAAAGCCCTCGTAGAATGCCAATTGTAATACCTATTATGCGACAATAATTAACTATTAAAATTGACAGATAATCGTAATGGAGTATAAACAACCAGAAATAATTTAAATGAAAAAGTAACACAAAATTAATTATTCAAGAAAAATATTCATCATCTACCACTACCACTGTTTCAGCCCTTTAACGTCCCACTGCTGGGCACGAGCGTCCTCTCTTATAGGGAGAGGATTTAGAGCTTACTCTTACGCTACTCAAATGCGGGTTGGCGGGCTATTAATCATCATTATAATCAAATCAGCTTCTAATCTTGTGTCTTTTTCATCCAGTCCTCTACCACTAGCCCACTACCCTCTTTATATCGTCAGTCCATCGTGCTGGAGGGCGCTCCATGCTACGCTTAGCTCGCGGTCTCTATTCTATGACTTTATTTCTCCAGCGACAATCATGGCCTGTGCATTGGCCCTTTCAACTACAAAAGTGTGGATTATGTCAGTGGCCTTGATTCTTCCGGATCTGCCCTTTCAACTACAAAAGTGTGGATTATGTCAGTGGCCTTGATTCTTCCGGATCTGCCCTTTCAACTACAAAAGTGTGGATTATGCCAGTGGCCTTGATTCTTCCGGATCTGCCCTTTCAACTACAAAAGTGTGGATTATGTCAGTGGCCTTGATTCTTCCGGATCTGCCCTTTCAACTACAAAAGTGTGGATTATGTCAGTGGCCTTGATTCTTCCGGATCTGCCCTTTCAACTACAAAATTGTGGATTATGTCAGTGGCCTTGATTCTTCCGGATCTGCCCTTTCAACTACAAAAGTGTGGATTATGTCAGTGGCCTTGATTCTTCCGGATCTATTAGCGCAACTCCTTATGCTCCTCCTCCTGCTCCTGAGCAACTATAAATTGTTTATTATGGATCAGGCCGCTTTTGAATGGTCACATTTTAGCACCCTAAGTGAACAACGACGGGGAAGAAATTCCGACTATATAGAACTAAGACATTCTTCTTTAGGCATTGATGTGTTAACAACTACAATATTTGACAATTTACGAAAAATTACTGATACGTAAATAATTAGTGATGACTTGTTCCAAAAACCGGGCTTGATGAGATGACTTGTTTCAAAACGCAAAACCGAAAAACTGCACCAAACAGGTATGGCATAGACGCGTAAATAGGTCAAAACGCATATTTTAAATTAGGTATCACCCATAAATTTCACTAAACCATAATTAAAAAATATACCTACGGATGATCCAATGAGTGCATAATAATAATTGCGTATGTAAATTGAAAAAAGCTGTGATAGCCTAGTGGTTAGGACGACCGACTTCTAATCGGAGGTCGTGGGTTCGATCCCGGGCACGCACCTCTAACTTTTCGGAGTTACACTGCCGGCCAAAAGTTTAAGACCACCTTAATTAAAGTAGGAAAATGAAATAAAACTAAAAAATAATTAAGTTTATAAAGGAAACGATTTAATCAACAAATAAAGCAGTTATTCACAAATAATACACATTAATATATACAACAAATATCAATCACATTATGTTAAAAATAGATTTAATATTTTAAACTGACTTTTCATCAAAAATCCACCTTTGTATTTTATGACCTCTTTAACTAGTCTTGGCATACGAGCGATCAATTTATTAATTGTGTCATTTGAAATTTTACTCCAGCTTTCTTGTAGGGCGTTCCACATGTCCTCTTGTGAGGAGGGACAACAATTACGAACATTTCTATCCAACTCTTCCCATAAAAGTTCTATCGGGTTTAGATCCGGACTCTGAGGTGGCCATACCATGTTTTTTAACACACCTTCTCTCTCTTTCTGTTCTAAATAACCCCTGCATAATTTAGAACTGTGTTTTAGATCATTATCCTGTTGGAAAATAAATCCATTTCCAATTAATTTTAATCCAGAAGGAACAGCATTTTGCTGTAGAATTAGTTTATACTGCTCCTTTTTCATGATTCCTTCGATTCGTACCAAATCTCCAGTTCCATGGCTTGAGAAGCAGCCCCAAACCATAATAGAACCACCACCATGCTTGACTGTTGGCACCACACAGTCTGCCATCATTTTTTCTTCGGCGCTACGTCGAACATAAATTCTTCTTTTTGAACCAAATAATTCAAACTTTGATTCATCCGTCCAAAGAACTTTTTTAAAATCTTCTTCAGTCCAATCTCGATGGGTAAGAGCCCACTGCAGTCGTTTCTTCTTGTTTTGAGGTCTTAATAGAGGTTTTCGGACGGCAACGCGACCAAACAACTTAGCGTCTCTTAATCTTCTTTTTACTGTAGTCAGTGATACAGGTTTAGATCGGGATTTATTCACTTCAGCGCGAATTTCCGGTGCGGTTAGGCGTCTATTCCGCTTGCTGGTAATGACAATGAAATTGTCCTCACGAGAAGTGGTAGCTCTCGGCCTTCCTGAGCGTGGACGATCTTGATTACTGCCAGTCTCTTTGTATAGAGTTATTGTGTTATGAATACAAGTCTTCGATAACTTAAGTTGAGAGGCAATCACACGTTCGGATTTGCCTTCGTTGTGTAAAATAACTATAGCAGATCGCATTTCACTATTAATTTTGCGCACTTTCCCCATTTTAAGATGTCTTGACAGTAGAAACTACGAGCTCAGACTAACTCAGATTGTTTGTGGATAAACTCCATAAAAACTTAAACAACAAATATATTTAAGGAAGCTTAAATAATCCTGAATTGTTGTCAATGCGAAACAAAAGCTAAATAATTAGTAATGAGCAGATCATAAAAATATATTACAACTAGCCGACCCCCGCGACTTCGTTCGCATGGATATAGGTTTTTATATAGAATCGGATCGGACCCCATAATTCTTTTTTGTACCTAAACTAAATGTATCCTAAGTTACCCCTTAACATCACCTATCTGCCATTGAAAGTTCCATCAAAATCGATCCAGCCGTTTCGGAGATTAGCTGGAACAAATAGACAGATCGACAAACATAAATTTAAACGCACACCAGTTTAAAATAAGCCGTACCATTGAAAGATCCGGGTCCCAAGTTATTTGAACCCAATAAATGTCTGTCATTTCTGAACTAAAAAACCTATGACCTTGAAATATTTACGGGACAATATTTAAAGTACTACCTTTCATATAAAAAAAGAATGAGTTAAATCGAACTACGCGTTAATGAATAACAGCTAAATACACGTTTTAACTTTCTTCCCCTCTCCCAAGGGAACCGTGCTGTATTTCGGGATAAAAAGTATCCTATAACCTACCTCGGAGTATAAACTCAAATCGTACCAAGTTTCATTTGAATCCATTCAGTAGTTTAGGCGTGATGCGCGGCCAAGATACAGACAGACAGACAGACAGACAGACAGACAGACAGACAGACAGACAGACAGACAGACAAAAATTAAAAAAATTGCAGTTTTAGCTTCAGTATCGATTATAGAGTGCCCTCCAACAAAAATTTTCAAAATATCTTCAATGTACAGAATTGGATCTGTTACAGTCTTATTATATTATAGATTAGTCTACCACACGCGGCACCCTTTGGTATGTTGAAACAATATACCTTTATAGCACAGCGACTTAAAAAATTACAAAAGAATATTTTTAAATTACCATCTTAGACATTCATTAATAACAATAGAATATGCAGGTGTGCAGATTTCGTTTTTATCATAGGTATTTTAAATATATTTTATAGATCATGAAGTCTTTAACAAGTGGTCTCAAACTTTTGGCCGGCAGTGTATGTGCGTTTTAAGTATTTAAATATCACTTGCTTTAACGGTGAAGGAAAACATCGTGAGGAAACCTGCATGCCTGAGAGTTCTCCATAATGTTCTCAAAGGTGTGAGAAGTCTGCCAATCCGCTTGGCCAGCGTGGTAGACTATGGCCAAAACCCTTCTCACTCTGAGAGGAGACCCGTGCTCTGTAGTGAGCCGGTAATGGGTTGATCATGATGATGTAAATTGAGGAAAATATTTTTATGTTCTATAACTTTTGTCTGTTTATCTGTCTGATCGCACCACATTCGTAACACATGTAAAACCGATGAACCGATTGCGATGCTTTGAAGATACACCGTCAGTCATTTGAATACGTAATGAATGCATCTGAGGCGCGTTGGAAATTTAGAAAACGGGTCTGCATACGCCGCGGCAACGTATTGCGTAACCACGGACCGGCCGTGTTGTGGTACTACGCCCTTACAATTATAGAAACGAGAATTCAAATAGTGGATCACGTCATCTGCAGTTCTTTAGTGGTCCAATTTTAATTACGTTTTTTTAACTAAACCATAGATAAAATAATTATATTTATCTACTAGATGATGCCCACGGCTTCGCCCGTGTGGATTTAGGTTTTTAAAAATCCCGTGGGTTCAGAAATCTCGGAGATATCGGTGTATATAGGTAGAAAAACACAACTCCTCCTTTTTTGAAAGTCGGTTAAAAAAGTAGCCTATGTTACTCCCTGGTTAATTCTCTACTTGTACGTGAAGGTCCCGTCAAAATCGGTTCAGCCGTTCCGAAGATTAGCCCGTTCAAACAGACAGACAGACAGACAGACAGACAGACAGACAAAAATTTTAAAAACGTGTGATTCGGTTATGGTAGCAATGGTACGTGGTAGGTTAGGTTCAAATAACCATATGAGCTTAATATGAGGTAGTTATTTCGATATTACAGACAGACACTTCAATTTTATTTATTAGTATAGATATAGATATAGATGAAACTCCTACATTAACTAATTAGTGCGACTTGTACGTATCGTCAGTATAAATAAAAATCAACGTGTCTGTATGTCCTCTATGCACTGCTAATCTATTCATCCGATTATGATGAAAAACTTTGGTGAATTGTTCTGCATACGTGGTAGGACTTTGTGGTAGGATTTTACCCCGAATCCGCCTGGCTAGCGACCACACTTCAGCCGTAATCTGCCGCAAAGCATCCGTGTGTTCCGGCAGCGAGCTGAAGAGCCAGTCCCCTTCCTCAAAAGTCGGCAACGCATTAGTAGTACCTTAGGTGCTGCAAATTTTCATTGGCGGCGGTAATCACTTAACATCAGGTGACCCGCTTGCTCGTTTGCCCGCAATTATAAAAAAAATACGTTCGCAAAGATTTCTGGCCCAAAAATCTATGGAAAAATGAATGTTTGTCCTCTATGCGTTCCTAAACGTATTCTGAAGTACCTAATATAAGAATGAAAACTCTAATGATTTTATTATGCATGATAAAAACATTCTCCTACCTACCTATAGGTATCTGTATACAAGAATAGTGTTCAAGGCCATTGACCTGTGCTATTTCTATTTAGGTATCTGTTAGACAAATCTGTTATTTATTATTATCTTTTCAATGATAGGTAGGTACGTAACATATTTAATGTATTTTCAAACAATTAATACGTCGTTATTACCACACAATGTGGCCGATTCTGTTGTACACAATTCTCTAAACTAAACTAAATTGACAGGTTTAAAAATAGTGCTATCCTTTTCTGCAGGGAGCATTGTGAAAGAGATAGGAATATATTTAGGCCTGTCATTTTAGTTTAGATTTAGAGATTGTGTACAATAGAATTAGCCACAATATTTAGCCAAAAATATTATGCTATTGTGCCACTTTAGTTATAGCTCTACAAGATATTATAATTATTATAGTAATATATGAATCCTGGTTTTCTGACAACTGTTTAGTTTGTTGTGAGCTAGATCTCGAAACACTACGAGTTTGTAATCCTTTTATTTTGACTAATAGCTCACAATAATGACAAATTATACATTTTAGTATCAATTCGAAAGTGCCTCTAAAATTGTCTTTTTAAATAACGATGTTGTTATTGTCGCTATTATGATTAAGTTTTCATAAAGTTGTACTCTAACGTCAAAGTTTTTTTGCCGCTCTACTAATCATATTAAGTTTTCTTAATAGTAGATTGTATCATAAGGGAGCAAAATAATATTTTTACGGCGAGGGCGCTTTTTTGAATCCAGAGCGAAGTGAGGGATTGTATAGTAGAATCCCGAGCGTAGCGAGGGATTCTTTAGTACAATCCTGAACGTAGCGAGGGATTCAAAGTACATCGCCCGAGCCAAAAATATATTGCGCCCGAGTGATACACTCTACTTTTCATCACCCTCTATGAGGAAATAAAAGGTGCCTCATATTTTTAACCCCTGACGCAAAAACGACGGGGTGTTATAAGTTTGACGTGGCTGAGTGTGTGTGTGTGTGTGTGTGTGTCTGTCTGTCTGTCTGTTTCCCCATAGCTCTCAAACGGATGGACCGATTTGAATGCGGTTTTATTGTTTGAAAGGTGAATTAGTCGGGAGTGTTTTAGCTATGTTTGATAAAAATCGGTCCAAGATGGCCGCCGCCACAAAATGGCGGATTAATAATACAAGAATAAATTAAAAAATTGAGAAACCCCGACATTCGCCATTTTGTGATGGCGGCCATCTTAGATTTGCATAGTGCTATTCTACTAGTCAAGACCTTTCATTTGATACCCATATTGACGGAGTTGTGAAAAAATATGTAATCCGCCATTTTGTGGCGGCGGCCATCTTGGAACAATTTTCATCAAACATAGCTAAAAACACTCCCAACTAATTCACCTTTCAAACAAAAAAAAAACCGCATTCAAATCGGTTCAACCGTTTGAGCGCTACAGGGGAACAGACAGACACACACACACACACAGACGTCAAACTTGTAACAATAACAACATCGATAACACTATATCGATACTATCATTCGCGCCTAGCCCGGTGGGATCACTGGGACCACGGGCCCTTCATCTTCAATAAGTGCGCGGCAAAGATAATTGCGGCGCACTTATAAATAAGTGCGCCGCAATTATCTTTTAGGCGCACTTATAAATGTGTGCCGCAAACACCACCTTTGGGTGCACTTAAAGGCGAACCAAGTCGTCCTTTTCGAATAGATGGGATGAAAAATATTTTTCGTACGAAGTAGGAGGGTGGGTGTCATCGGTCCCAGTTATTATCACAATTCTTTTTTTTTTTTAATCAACTACAAGTTAGCCCTTGACTGCAATCTCACCTGATGGTAAGTGATGATGCAGTCTAAGATGGAAGTGGGGTAACTTGGAAGGGGTATGTATACCTTGATCGGTTTCTACACGGCATCGTACCGGAACGCTAAATCGCTTGGCGGCATGGCTTTGCCGGTAGGGTGGTAACCAGCCACGGCTTAAGCCTCCCACCAGATAAAACACACATCATATTGATTGTTAATCCAATATTGTAAAAAATTCAACCACTTTCCTAGCTTTCATTAACCTTAAATGTTACATTGAAGCCTAGTTAGTGTAACTTTTCAAATTAACGGTAGGTAGTGACGCACAGTGGTGCCTAACAGCCTACGCACACTGGGCCACTGGTGGCGGCGATTAGTGGCTTTTTCATACATTTTCCTGTGGCTCGAACGCGGCCACTCGAGCGCTTAGGGACCTCTAGCTTAGGGACTGTGTGAACGGACACGCGGATGCGTTCGGAGTAGACGTGTGCGCCGCGCCGACCCGCCGCCGCCGCCGTCATTTTTTGGACTCCGCCGCCGCCGATCTGCGTATCGGCGTAAAATCGGCGCGAGTTCTAAATGTTTTAGAACACCCTCCAACATCATTCACCCTCTTCTATACCAAATAACCTAACGATTATACCATTCTTATTCCATATTTCTATGTTACACCTTCCTATTCATAATAAAACTAAACTAACTAACTTACCTAACTAAAAAACTTACTCCGACAACATCTGCTTCATCATCTTGTAAAAGCCAAAATAAATATCCATTTATTTTGGCTTTCCGAGAATCCTCTCGCAAGGGATTTATGCTTGTCGATTTGTAGATCACTCATGCCTTTCGATAGTGTATCTAACGATGGTCTAGGATCCCACCTTAGAAATTTCTACCCTCATCTGTTATTTAAACGAATTATATGTCAAATGAAAGATTATTTTATTCTTAATCGAACCGTATTTGGTTGCCTGGTCAAAAGTGGTGCTAAATCATGGTTGCCTGGATTTTAAGATATAAAATGTTCGGTGCGAGTGTTGAAAGTGACAGAAAAGTGTTGCGCGCGCAATTTCATTTGACAGACAAAGATGCAGTGAGGCAGGCGTGCACTCGGCAGGTGCTTAGTCTATACATAGATTAAAACCATAGACTTTCTGTGCCTGTCCATTAAAGATATTTACAAAAAAATAAGTGAGTGACGTAAGGGATAAGTAATAAAACGTAAAAAAGCTGTTTTTGAAAATTTTGTCTGTTTGTCTGTATGTTTGTGCATGTATTACGCAAAAACTACTGAATGGATTGAAATGAAACTTGGCATGATTTAAGTTCATACTACATAATAGCATATAGGATACCTTTTATCCCGAAATTCAGCAGAGTTCCCTTGGGAGAGAGGATGAAAGTCAAAATACACATTTTGACTGTCATCCCCTCTTCCAAGGGAACTGTGCTGAATTTCGGGATAAGAAGTATCCTATATGCTATTATGTAGTATGAACTTAAATCATGCCAAGTTTCATTTCAATCCATTCAGTAGTTTTTGCGTAATACATGCACAAACATACAGACAAACAGACAAAATTTTCAAAAACAGCTTTTTTACGTTTTATTACTTATCCCTTACGTCACTCACTTATTTTTTTGTAAATATCTTTAATGGACAGGCACAGAAAGTCTATGGTTTTAATCTATGTATAGACTAAGCACCTGCCGAGTGCACGCCTGCCTCACTGCATCTTTGTCTGTCAAATGAAATTGCGCGCGCAACACTTTTCTGTCACTTTCAACACTCGCACCGAACATTTTATATCTTAAAATCCAGGCAACCATGATTTAGCACCACTTTTGACCAGGCAACCAAATACGGTTCGATTAAGAATAAAATAATCTTTCATTTGACATATAATTCGTTTAAATAACAGATGAGGGTAGAAATTTCTAAGGTGGGATCTCCTACTACGAGGGTTTAGAAGACTTATTAGAATAGAATAGAAAAGTTTTTTATTCAAATAAACTTTTACAAGTACTTTTGAATATTCGCTTGACTCGCTTGAGATCATCTGTCCATCGAGTGGGGGGGTCTACCTACGCTTCGTTTACTGGTGCGAGGTCACCATTCAAGCACCTTGGGACCCCAACATCCATCGGTTCTTTGAGCAATGTGCCCCGCCCATTGCCACTTCAGTTTCGCGACTCATTGAGCTATGTCGGTAACTCTGGTTCTCCTGCGGATCTCCTCATTTCTGATTTGATCCTGCAGGGATACTCCGAGCATTAAGCATAGCTCTCTCCATCGCCCGCTGAGTGACCATGATGAGCCTTCTTATGAGGCCCATTGTTAGCGATCATGTCTCAGATCCGTAAGTCATCACTGGAAATACGCACTAATCGAAGACTTAGACACTGAGGGATATTGGACGAAAATACATCTCGAAGTTTCCCGCATGCTGCCCAGCCGAGTTGGATTCGGCAGTTGGTCTCTTTCTCAAAATTGAACCTACCTAGCTGGACCGTGTGTCCCAGGTATATATACTAGTCTACAATTTCGAGTGCCGAGTTCTCAACGATTACCGGGTGGAGCGGAACATGAGCATTAGACATGACCTTCGTTTTACTCATGTTCATTGTTAAGCCCACCTGTTGAGAAACTCTGCTGAGATCATTGAGCATTGTACTGTGGTCTTCCAGAGTCTATCACGATTATATCATCGGAAAACCGTAGGTGAGTGATGTACTCATTGTTTATGTTGATGCCAAGTCCGTTCCAGTCCAGAAGCTTAAAGACCTCTTCCAACGCAGCGGTAAATAGCTTCGGGGAGATAACACCTCCCTGACGCACTCCTCGGTGCAATTGGATTGGCCTCGTAGTCTGGTCCTGTATACGGACTGACATAGTGGCGTTTTCGTACAAACACTTCAACGCTTGGATGTACCGATAATCGATCCGGCATCTCTGTAGTGATCTCAATACAGCCCAAGTTTCCACCAAATCAAAGGCTTTCTCATAGTCCACAAACGCTAAGCAAAGTGACCGGTTATACTCTTCAGTCTTCTGTTTAATCTGCCGCAGCGTATGGATGTGGTCTATGGTACTGAAGCCTTTTCGGAACCCGGCCTGTTCGGGAGGCTGAAAGTCGTCGAACCTACGAGCGAGACGATTCGTAATGACTCTCGAGAACAACTTATAGACATGGCTCAGCAGCGAGAGTCTATAATTCTTCAACAGGGTATTATCGCCCTTTTTGAAGAAAAGTACTACCATGCCTCTGTGCCATGCCTCTGGCGTTATGCCCTCGTCGATGACGGAATTGAACAGTCGCTGAAAGACTTTAAGAACTGGTTTTCCACCTTCTTTCAGGAGTTCCACTGTGATTCCGTCATCACCTGGCACCTTGTTGTCCTTAAATTGAGTACCTAGTAGAATAAAATTGCTATAATTTAAGACCAGAACCAGCTCTGTAGATACATTACTTACTGAGATGCTCATGACTTCGTCCGCGTAGATTCTTAATGTCATACAAACTTTCATCTCCTATTTAAACAACTTGGGGATAGTTTTTCCAAAATTTCTTAAACACTTAGGTAATTCTTTATTTTTAACCAAAAATCTAAATACCAATTTTCATGGATATAACTTTATAAATGACGTGACAACGTGACGGAGTCTCCATTAAATTTTCATCCCCTATTTAACGTACTTGGGGATAGAATTTTCAAAAATCCTGAAATAATTTTTTTTTATCGCAAGCCCAAATACCAATTTTCATGGATATAACTTAGTAAATGATAGACTTTTATACAAACTTTCACCCCCTATTTAACCCCCTTAGGGGTAGAATTTCCAATAATCCTTTTTTAGTGGGCCCTACATCATAATCATAATCATTTACTTATTTATCATAAATGGAAGTTATTGTAAACGTCCTGAAAATGTACTATCAAAAACTAGTCCTTTACGGTTCGCCAAAATTGCCAAAATTTGAACGCAAGGTACCCCATACTTGCAAAAGTTACAGTTACTAGACTATTTGGCAAGTTGTTGTTATTGCAAAAGTTTTATTTAACTGTACCTATCTGATTTTCAGTAAAAATAATTCTACAAGTTAGACAGTTTATTAAAATTATCCGCGCCGAAAGTACGCCGAAAACACGCCGCCGCCGCCGATTTTTGACCGGCGTGCGCCGCCGGAGATTTTAGCATCGGCGCACACGTCTAGTTCGGAGCCGAGCTTACGCTCTTGAGCCGGATTGTACTCAGAGGTCTGCCTACGGTCGGCTGCGCGAGCATGAAAGAGCACGCGAACGGAGCCGGTCGGATGCTCGAGCGCGAAAGAGCACGAGCATGGAGCAGCCGACCGGCTCGACGAGCAGCCGAGCGGCTACTCTTAATATTTCACACCGAGCGTATTGGGAGCATCCTCGAGCATTCTCTTATCATGAAAGTCTATAATATAATAAAACTGTAACAGATCCAATTCTGTACATTGAAGATATTTTGAAAATTTTTATTAGAGGGCACTCTATAATCGATACTGAATCCAAAACTGCAATTTTTTTCATTTTTGTCTGTCTGTCTGTCTGTCTTTCTGTCTGTCTGTCTGTCTGTCTGTCTGTCTGTATCTTGGCCGCGCATCACGCCGAAACTACTGAATGGATTCAAATGAAACTTGGTACGATTTAAGTTTATACTCCGAGGTAGGACATAGGATACTTTTTATCCCGAAATTCAGCACGGTTCCCTTGGGAGAGGGGATGAAAGTTAAAACGTGTATTTCGTCGTCGTCGTCGTCGTTGTCAACCAATTGACGTCCACTGCTGGACATAGGTCTCTTGAAGGGACTTCCACTTGCCACGGTCTTGTGCCGCTTGCATCCAGCGGCTCCCTGCGACTCGTTTGATGTCGTCGGTCCACCTAGTGGGGGGTCTACCAACACTGCGCTTCCCGGTGCGAGGTCGCCACTCCAGCACCTTGGGACCCCAACGTCCATCGGTTCTCCGAACTATGTGCCCCGCCCATTGCCACTTCAGTTTCCCAACCCGTTGAGCTATGTCGGTGACTTTGGTTCTTCTACGGATCTCCTCATTTCTGATTTGATCGCGTAGAGAAACTCCGAGCATAGCTCTCTCCATCGCTCTCTGAGTGACTCTGAGCTTTCTTATGAGGCCCATAGTTAGCGACCATGTCTCGGATAACGAAAACGTGTATTTAGCTGTAATTCATTAACGCGTTGTTCGATTTCACTCATTTTTTTTTTGTTAGAAAGGTAATACTTTATGTATTGTCCCGTAAATATTTCAAGGTCATAGGTTTTTTAGTTCAGAAATGACACACATTTATTGGGTTCAAATAACTTGGGACCCGGATCTTTGAACGTACGGCTTATTTTAAACTGGTGTGCGTTTATATTTTATGTTTGTCGGTCTGTCTATTTGTTCCAGCTAATCTCCGAAACGGCTGGATCGATTTTAATGGAACTTTTAATGTTATAAGGAGTAACTTAAGCTACATTTAGTTAGTAGTACATAAAAGAATTATGGGATCCGATCCGATCCTATATAAAAACCTATATCTACGCGAACGAAGTTGCGGGGGTCAGCTAGTGATAAAATATAAAAATAAAGCTTATTTCAATGTCTTAAGATTCTATTTTAAATGCAATTAAAATTTGCTCTGCTCTCCGCGCCGGTCTATCTGAAAGGTCCCTTAGTGTACGGTGGTAGTTGGTACCATATAAAATGTATGAAAAATCTCCCTCGTGACTTGTGGCCGGCCAATAATCTCCGCCACTAGTGGCCCAGTGTGCGGAGGCTGTAAGTCAGTACATTTAGTATGATCTCCCAATAGTTAATTTCCATACTAATTGACTAATAATTGACAGACTAACGCACTGTTAACGTTAACTGAGAAAAGTTAATCTCAGGGCGGATCGGACGTTAATCTATAAACAGATCTATATTTATATTGCGTCTCGTTGGTCTAGCAGTTAACATGTTCGATTGCGGATCACAATGCCCTGAGTTTGATTCCCGGGTATGGCCGCTCTGGCCATTAATTATTAGGCATTCTATCAAGAAATCCTCAATGCTATCCCGAAACACGAGTACTTTAAGCTATTTTCTCTACAAAGTGTACGAAAAAGTTATTAGATATACTTACTGTAGAATGTATGTGACAACTTCACATTTTCATAAATAAATTATTACTTTAGTCATCGCACCTACGTGATAGGTTTTTCTCAGGTTTACTCATCATCATGATCAACCCATTACCGGCTCACTACATAGCACGGTGTTCCTCTCAGAGTGAGAAGGGTTTTGGCCATAGTCTACCACGCTGGCCAAGCGGATTGGCAGACTTCACACACCTTTGAGAACGTTATGGAGAACTCTCAGGCATGCAGGTTTCCTCACGATGTTTTCCTTCACCGTTAAAGCAAGTGATATTTAAATAATTAAAACGCACATAACTCCGAAAAGTTAGAGGTGCGTGCCCGGGATCGAACCCACGACCTCCGATTAGAAGTCGGTCGGCTCGTATTACCTACATTTTTATACACCAGTCAGTTCGGGCCATACCGCTTGGCGTGCGTAGAAGTAACTTAATGCAGCTTTTATGTGCCTCGCGTGCGGCTCGGCGCCTTCCAGCTCACTTCTTATCGCTTAACTACGCTTATTTCACTTAAGGCGAAACACTGATAGTCATCGGCAAGGGCAGGAAGCGGACTAATATCGGAAAGGATGACTATTCGGACCCCACCCGTTGCACTCTTGTCGTACCAACTGCTAACGGCCGCTTCGCACATATCAGTGAAGCATCAGAGCCGGCGCAGTTCCGGCACAGTGAAAAGTATTCTTTCACACATACGGACAGGTGTGTCCTCATAACGCGTTCATAGAGAATGTGTGAAAGAAACAGTTCCGACTCTGATGCTTCACTCATATGTGCGAATCGGCCTTTACGCTTAATTTGGGGATAAACGGGAATTTAAGTCATGTTTGTTGGTTTCCACTTCATTCACGCCTCATAACAACAGAGCTACGGATCTTACAAAAGCTTTACGTTTAACTTGGGGGTATTTTATATGTTTGATGGCTTGTTCTGTGTTCACACCATTTCGTAACTACAGATGTAGTTTTTCAATAAATACTTAAGTGGATATTTTTGTTAGCTTGATATTTTTGTAGTGGTTTCAGGGTGAATTCGCCTTAAAGATTACTTTCAGTTTTCTTCCAGTCAAGGTCGAGGCTTGAACTGGCTCGGAGAAAAACGTTTAATGGTAAATGATTATACGGAAAATGAAGGGAGCGTGACATTACATAAAACGCGCTTTTTACTTAATATTGCACGCTACGTACTTGTTCGTATCGCATTTTGGTATAAAGGATCTTTTATTTAGCTATTATTATTATTAACTAGCAGACCCGGCAGACGTCGTCCTGCCCGCTATTAGCGCCACCTACCGGGTCCAATTTTTCTACTTATAAACCTTCCTCTTGAATCACTCTATCTATTAAAAAAAACCGCATCAAAATCCGTTGCGTAGTTTTAAAGATTTAAGCATATATAGGGATATAGGGACAGAGAAAGCGACTTTTATACTATGTAGTGATATTAATAAGCAGTAGTCATTGGTAAACTTCACGTATTGAAATTAGGGTAGTTTTGTTAGACTTCTTAGATAATCATCATATCATAGCCTCAATAGCGCAACGGTCGATGGGCGCGGATCAAAAACCGTCAGGTCAACGGTTCAAACCCCACCCGTTACACTATTGTTGTACGCACTCTTAGCACAAGTTTTCACTTAATTGGAGAGGAAAGGAGATTATTAGTCATGTTCATTATTCTTTTTGAAAAAAAAAAATACTATTATCCAAGATCATGATCATGAAACCACTAAAAAAATTACCAAGACAAAAAAGATTGGTTGCCTGTAAGAGCGGGGCCGCACTGCGAAAATTATTCGCGCGAATTTTATTCGTGCGGTTTATATTTCGCATTAATATATTTTTCTCGCGAATTTTAAATCGCATGTGCATGCAGCTTCATACATTCCCATATGTCACAGAATTTTGCGAAAAAATTCGCATTACATTACCTAAATTCGGTTTCATCATCAGCCTATATCCGTCCACTGCTGGACGTAGGCCTCTCCCAGGGTGCGCCACACCGTCCGGTTCTCTGCCTTTCGCATCCAATCCCGGCCAGCGACCCTTTTAAGGTCGTCGGACCACCGAGCCGGGGGTCTCCCTACGCTGCGCTTGCCGGTTCGCGGTCTCCACTCGAGGACACGTCTGCTCCAGCGGCCATCGGTCCTCCGACAGATGTGACCTGCCCACCGCCACTTCAACGAGCTGATCCTGCGAGCTATGTCGGTTACTTTAGTTCTTTTCCGAATAATCTCATTTCTGATTTTATCCTTCAAAGAGACTCCAAGCATAGCTCGCTCCATAGCCCGTTGAGCGACTTTGAATCTGTGGACAAGCCCCACGGTCAGTGTCCACGTCTCGGCTCCATATGTCATCACAGGTAGGATGCACTGGTCAAAGACTTTTGTCTTCAGGCATTGCGGCAGAGATGACGAAAAGACTTGACGTAACTTCCCAAATGCTGCCCAACCCAGACGAATCCTCCTGTCGGCTTCCTTCTCAAAGTTGTCTCGACCTAGTTGGAGAGTTTGCCCAAGATAGACATACTCTTCAACGACTTCGAGTGTAGTACCACCGACGGTTATTGGTTCCGGCATGACACGTGAGTTAAGCATGACCTTAGTCTTCTCAAGATTCATGCCGAGACCAACACAACGGGAGGCCCCATCAAGGTCCCGCAGCATTCGGGCTAATTCAGCCGGAGACTCCGCGAATAAGACGATGTCGTCAGCAAATCGAAGATGTGAGATGTACTCGCCGTTTATATTGATTCCCCGTCCTTCCCAGTTCAATGTTTTAAAAACGTCCTCCAGTGCGTTGGAGAACAATTTCGGTGAAATAACGTCACCCTGTCTCACACCTCGGCGCAACTGGATTGGTTTAGTTTGGGAATTTTGAATTTGGACGGTCATCGTAGCGGCGCTATACAGACATCTCAACACCTCGATATATCGCCAGTCAACACGGCATCGTTGCAGAGAATCCAGAACAGCCCAGATTTCGATTGAGTCGAAGGCTTTTTCATAGTCCACGAATCCCATACACAGCGGCTGATTATATTCTTCTGTCTTTTGGATAATCTGCCGAACAGTAAGGATGTGGTCCATGGTACTATAGCCTTGTCGAAATCCAGCCTGCTCCGGAGGCTGAAACTCGTCAAGTCTTTTGGCAAGACGATTTGTGACCACTCTTGAGTACAACTTATAAACGTGGCTCAGTTTACGGATGATAATTTTACGCGGTTTACGGATGATAATTTTACGCGATAACGTCATAAGAAAACAAGGAGAGATAAATGCGTCACAAGCCTAACGCTTATGCTGATCGTGCCTTCTCTATCGCTTGTTCCGAGCTCTCCCTTGCACACGGTAGGTACGTGACAATGAGTCGTGCTTTTTCGTGCGTGTAGCCGGCGTTCATCGATTTATAAGACGTTATCACGTCAAAGAAACTTCTTATTAATAAAAGTAGGTGAGCACATATAAACATTCATGTTCCACAACAGCGAAGCTATTTATTATTAAATTCCCAAGTAGGTTAACAACCACGAACTGATTCAAGTACCTACCCACAAAGCAGCGCTCTGTGACACACAGTGGGCACTTAAAATAGAAAAATAGGTCAGATGCACCATGTGGCAACATTATCAAATGCGCCTACCTACTTACAGTTGAGCCATTATTATGACATCCAACCATACTCAGTATTACGAATGCGAAAGTGTCTGTCTGTATGTTGCGTTTCCACGGCTCAATCGTTGCATCGATCTTCATGAAATTCGGCACAGGGATAGCTTGCATCCTGTCAGTGGCGGATTATCCTTTAGGCGGACTAGGCACGTGTCTAGGGGCGCAAGATTACAAGGGGCGCCACAATTAAGTAAGCAGGTGCTGCAAAGTTAGCACAGGCCTTTCGAAGCTGCAAACTTGGATAAATATACCTACCTACTTACACTACTGGTCCTAACAACATATTAAAAAATCAGAACTAGCTATTGATGAGGTGCTGCCTAGAGCGCTGTCGACAGCTAATTCGCCATTGCATCCTGCCATTGCAAATTGTTCATCAGCTACTTACATAATAAGTACTGATAGCTTAACTTCGTACGGGTGACCACATGATATTTTTATCGTAGACTGGCACATCATTAAAATTTTGCTTAAAATTTTATACTATTGTTTTTCATAAAACCGTTAAAGAAATGTAGCTCAAAATGCTTTTAAATTGATCGCTTAAAGTTTTGGTTATTTTAAATTAATAAACCAATTTTAGAGGAGTTTAAATACCTGAATATGTGTTTTATTGACTGTTGTTTTTGAGATAATTATTACAAATACGTTTTACGAAATTGAAAAAGAAAAAAAATGGATACTTTTATTTCAGAATCAAAAAATTATGAGATACTTTGATACTTTGACAATAATACAGTTTAAATGCGCGATCAAGAGTACACATAAAATAATTAAGTAAAAAGTAAGTTGTAAAGCCCCGCACATATTATTATTTCCCCAGCCCAAAACTCTCAATACACTCACTCGTCCTGGATATATGAATACATACGTTCTCAAAGTTTTCCCCATTTACCATAGCATTTGAATAGGGAATGCCTTCGATGATTTTCGCGGTTCGCGGAGCATGTTAACCCAAATAAAGGGCGGACATTGGCACAACCCGTGAACACTGTTTTCTATTCTTGAACGATATTAAGTATTTACTTCGTGGAGGCGAATTTACTGGGGGTTTTATTTGTTTGAATGAAGTTTTTCGTTATTTAAACGTTCGTGTATTTATATAAGACGAGTTTACTTAGAGAGCACTCCATACACAAGTATAAATTAGAAATTTAAAAAACCCCCGACATTCGCCATTTTGTGGCAGCGGCCATCTTGGATTTGCAATAGTGCTATTCTACTAGTCAAGCCCTTTCATTTGATACCCATATTAAGGGAGTTGTGAAAAAATATGTAATCCGCCATTTTGTGGCGGCGGCCATCTTGGACCGATTTTCATCAAACATAGCTAACAACACTCTCGACTAATTCACCTTTCAAACAAAAAAAAAACCGCATTCAAATCGGTCCACCCGTATGAGCGCCACAGGGGAACAGACAGACACACACACACACACACACACACACACACACACACACACACACACACACACACACACACACACACACACACACACACACACACACACACACACAGACACGTCAAACTTATAACACCCCGTCGTTTTTGCGTCGGGGGTTAAAAATAGCTTTGATTCTTATTTGAATATTAATCGATTAAAGTCAATTAAAGAGGTAGATACGCTCTAAAAAGTAATATCGTAGGTACCTACTACATACGTAGGTGGTTTGTCACATTTCCTTAAAATGATGTTGTTTCTTTGTAATACTCACGGGCTTAAAAAGTAAAAAATACCCAACTTCTAGCATGAAGTTTAACCTAGCATTTTCAAGACTGAATCATTTTCAAAACTTTTTGGATATTCCAGAAGTTTCGTAATCTTTTATCAAGCTTATTTAGAATAAAGTACCTACTACTTATTTAAATACCTATTTGACGTAAAAATCCTAACTTTAAACTAATGCACAAAAAATACTTAATTGTTTCAGAATGCCTCCAAAATGCCTTTAGTTACACATAATAATTTTAACATACTATAATAAAATGTTAAAAAAATAGTTACTTAGCTCTACGAATTTGGTATACCTATACATAATACGTATTTTAGGTATGCAAATTGTTCAAGTAGGTATAATGCTTATGTTTTATTCATGTATGTAATTATCATTATTCGACAAACTTCATTAATAGAACTCGTTCAATTAAACAAAATTAGTGCATAAATAAGGTTTTTTAGTTAATTCATTGAAATCAATTAAAATACTTAGAGAGTGAGAACCTACATATACAGTTCTCATCAGTCTTCTTTATGAATACAACTAAAATGCAGTTTGTTAGTAAACCCATCACTTGAGAACGGCTGGACAGATTTGGCTATTTTTTACATGTCCTTAATAGTCTGATTTTTAACTCCCGACGCAAAAACGATGGGGTGTTATACGTTCGCCTACGTTCAAAATTCAAAATTCATTCATTTCATGTAGGCATTCAAAATCATTTATTTCATGTAGGCCAACTTGTGGCTCTTATGACATGTCAAGAATCTACCACCGGTTCGGAATGCTGATTCTGCTGAGAAGAGCCGGCAAGAAACTCAGCAGTTGCTCTTTTCAAAACAAAATTGTTACAAGTAGCTTAACTATCTTGTGGACAGCTGAAGCAAAGCCGAATAGAATAGACATATTTTTTATTCAGATAAACTTTTACAAATGTTTTCGAATCGATAAATGAATCTACCACTGGTTCGGAATGGTGCATACAATTCTACACATGTTAAGATGGGCAGACAAAAGTAGCCCCATTTCCGACGGTGGCACCCGTTCACGAGCATGACGCATGATCCAGCCATTGCTTCGCTCAACCATATTCGAGGGAACGTAATACGCTATAACGTTCCCCTGTTATAGCGCTCCAACGGGTGAACCGATTTGAATGCGGTTTTTTTGTTTGAAAGGTGTATTAGTCGAGTGTTGTTAGCTATGTTGATGAAAATCGGTCCAAGATGGCCGCCGCTACAAAATGGCAGATTACATATTTTTTATGGGTATCAAATGAAAGGGCTTGACTAGTAGAATAGAATTATTGCAAATCCAAGATGGCCGCCGCCACAAAATAGCGAATGTCGGGGGTTTTTTAAATTTTTAATTTATACTTGTAGTAGTTTAGAGAAAAAAAAAACGAAAAGTTGGTCAGAAAATTCGGAAAAAACTGAAAACGCTTTTTTCTATGGGATTTTTGCAACCTTGTACCTATACTTCAAGACGCACTATTCGAATGGTGGTCTATAGAAAAGACTAGCTAGCTTTTCTAGCTAGTTATTTTATCATTAAATAAAATTACACATAGAACAAGATCTAAATTTGCTCTATGCGCTAAATTGATTTTGTATAAATAGGTACATCATCATCATCATCATGATCAACCCATTACCGGCTCACTACAGAGCACGGGTCTCCTCTCAGAGTGAGAAGGGTTTTGGCCATAGTCAACCACGCTGGCCAAGCGGATTGGCAGACTTCACACACCTTTGACGTTATGGAGAACTCTCAGGCATGCAGGTTTCCTCACGATGTTTTCCTTCACCGTTAAAGCAAGTGATAACGCACATAACTCCGAAAAGTTAGAGGTGCGTGCCCGGGATCGAACCCACGACCTCCGATTAAAAGTCGGTCGTCCTAACCACTAGGCTGTCACAGCTAAATATAAAAAAATAGGTACATGCCGAAAGTAATCTGCTTTGTTGCATCTACATAGCAATTACTCTATCCCCGCTGACCGTTGCGTTGCGGCAGTTTGCGCAACTCGGTGCAACCGCCCCCTCTCCCCCCCTCTTCAGTACGCGTGCGCGTGTGCTGCATTCCGGAACCGGGTCGCAGCCGAAATTCCGCTCCCACCGGCGTACGCTGGCCTCCCCCCCGCGCCGAGCTCATAGCGCAAATAATAGGCCCCAACGGCTCAACATACGCCGGCCGGGTATACGTGCACGCATGCAAATGTACAGTTAGGCTGTAACGGAGTGCCTGGGAATCAAATCGATACCGTATCGACTCGCGCTCGCTGACATTTTAGGCCAAATGGTCCAAAATTATAGAGTCCGGTGGGATTTACGAGGTTCCCGGCCCAACAGGTAATTTTATTCGTGTTTATGGCATCGCTTTTGTTTATGTTCGGTGTTTGGTGTTGCATGCTATCGCTACAAACCAGATTCTACGCAAAAGCAGAAACTCTAGGTGGAGTCTGTACTCTGTATGAGTACATTGTAGGTACTATATCATTTTTTTTTTCTCAAATCTTTGTCGAAAGCTATTCAAACAAAGTCCACACGTCGTGATCGTTGTCTTTCTTTTTGTTAACTGTTCGTAAACATTAGGCAAGTTGTCCTAGACGTAGTCTCTATGATTATGTAACATGCATGCATGTTTGGAGCAAACAAAGATTAGTTAAAATGATGGCTTCATATAATCGTTTTAAAGTGTAACTACGAGTGAATTAAGTTTTTATATACCTATCCATGTTTTTCAATACACTGCTGGAAAACTGCACTTAGGTATATAACTATTATTGTTTGAAACTCAATTTTCGCGCACGCGTGTGGTAAAAAAATTTACTGGTGAGACTTCTTTGCAGGTATCTTTTCCAGGTCCAATATGTTATTTAAAAAAAGTTTACTTGCAATGAGTTTCAATAATTATGATATTGACGTACATCTAGTAGATAGTTACAAAAATAAAAAATAAAATAATACTATTACGATATAAATATTTTATTTGCAGTTTTATTTTATTATTTAAAAGTTTCATAAAAAAGAAGACTTGATTCATTCAATAACAAGTTTGCAAATGCGATGGATCCATTTATAAATCCATAAAAAAAACAATGAATTATGTATTTATTTATTCACAATACATATAGTGACATTAAAATTGTTTAAAGTTTAAGGTTTGTTTGAAGATTTGTGTTTTTTGTGGGAATGTGTATCAAAGATAATGCGTTTAGTGAAGCTACGTATTACAGCTACGTATTAATTAATAGTCACACTATCACACTAATATTATAAAGGCGAAAGTTTGTGTGTGTGTGTGGGTGTGTTTGTATGTGTGTGTGTGTATGTTTATTTGTTCCTCTTTAACGCCGCAACTTCTGAACCGATTTGGCTGCAATGAATGGAGATAGATTAGGTATGCCCTGACTTAACACATAGGCTATTTTTTATCTCGGAATAGTATTCCTGTGGGACATAAATAGGTATAGACTTTCAAAAACGCGATAGATGGCGCTGACTGTTCTTAAGTAAATCACGCTCACATAGCCCATTATTACCTTTGCACTTTTTATCCTGGAAAAATCCACATTTCCCACGTATTTTCGTACAATCCGTATTTTGAAAAAAAAACCGATATCTATAGCTACAGCTATAGGTAGATTATTATAGCAAACTTCCTTGAAAGTAGGTGTAAAGGTTGGCAAAGGGAGCGGGAACCGGAACCGGAAATCCACGATTCCCTCGGGATGTGAAAAACCGAAATTCACGCGGGCGTAGCCGCGGGCAGAAGCTAGTTTTAAATAAAATAGAGTACGTCATCTAATTTCAAAAATTCATGAAATTAAACGTACTTAAATGCATATTATTTTTACTTCGATCATAAATAACAAATATCCCCAAATGTCTTTAAGATGGCCATCTTCCATGTATACATGGAAGATGGCCATCTTAAAGACATTCTACATCAGACATGATCTACATATATGTAGATCATCATGCTCTTGTCAACAATATGTGTATTGAAACTTTCTATTTTTCTTTGAAAATAACACAAATGCGTTCAAACTCGATAGGCTCTAGTGAGCCGATTTGAATTTAAATCGCAAAAATAACTTCTCTAGTAATGAAACCCCGCAGTAAGTCAAAGCTTGAAGAAAGCGTGCACATGAAGCAACATTTTAAGTGTACCTACTTATAAGCTAATTAGATTTACTACAACATTTTGACTATAATTTTACCCTTATAATGAGTATTATCCTCAAGATGGCGGTCGAAAATTGACCAAATCTTAAATTTTCACTTTTTTTGGAAAAAGTTCTATTTTAGGAGAGCTGTATCTCGGCAAGTATTGAAGTTACAGAACTGGTTCTCATGTCAAATTGTAGGAATTTTAGTTTACTTTAAAAATGTATAGAAAATATTTAAAAAAAATGCGTAGTTTACGACTTATATTGCTCGGAACTCATAATGTCCTTTTAATACAGGTTAATATGTTTCATAAAAATCAATAAATATCAATAATAATATAAATAATTTTTTTCTTGAATAAATAACATTATAAATACTAAATATAAATACTTAGTAATAGTTTTAATACATATTTCTTGTGGGTGTACAATGTACATGGTTTTTTCTTTCAAACTACATTCAAAACAAACTGAAGAGAAAACTGCAATTTTCCCATTTTTTAAACTTTTAGGATTTATAAGTAAACTATATGGGCTACAGACGTCGTTTAGTGTTTAAATTAAAGCTAATTATATTTACTACAACATCTTTTCAATTAACTTTATCCGTAAAATGAGTATTTTCCCCGATAGCGGGGTTTAAAATTGACCAAATCTTAAAATTTCTCTTTTTCGGAATTAATTGTCAATTTTTGGAGAGCTGTATCTCAGCAAATATTGAATTTAAAGAGCTAGTTTTGGTCTTAAATTGTAGCAATTTTAATCTTCTTTAAAAACGTATAGAAAATATTTTTTTAGAAACCCATAGTTTAGGACTTATATTGAAAAAACCAAAAGTAGTGCGAAAATTTCGCGGTTTTTCGAGTGCTGCAAAGTTAGCACAGGTCTTTCGAAGCTGCAAAATTGGATTTACACTACTGGTAGTGGTCCTAACAACATATTAAAAAATCAGAACTAGCCGTTCGTTTGCGATTTTAGCCACTTTAGGAGTCAAATTTGACTGCACTATTATACATATAGCCTGAAAATAAATTATTCTTGATCTACGAAAGTGTCGTTCCAATCTCACTGTTTTTGTGCGATGCGCTATTAAACAAATAAACGGAAAATCTACTTAAATATTAATTAGTCACGTAGCTCTATGATTGCGTAATAGTTATTTCGGTTTTCCTTCATACCGCTATCACTCTGCACCAATCGATACACATTTCCGCCTTCTAATAGGCGAATTAATAAATAATGCGCCGGAGTAACGTGGAAACTTAGCATCTGCTAGGAAGATTAAAAATTTACAAGTTACGATGTTAACGTCACTGCGTTATCGACTGTTTGTTGTAAGTCTATTTATTGAAACAGTAAAGTCTCTTCTTCACAATCGGCGACTGTAGATGATTACACGCGTGTCCGATTGCACAGTACACAGATACAACCAGTAGTGAAACTACCTACAATGCTACAAACGTTAAAACGTCGACGAGACCATTTAGCAGCAGTCGCTACTGACATCCACGCGAAAACCCGGTAGGGGTCTCGTCGATGCGATGTATGTTTGTGTGAGTGAGCCGTTTCGAACGTTTGTAGGTGGTTTGTAGGTAGTTTCACTACTGGTGTATCTGTGTACTGTGCCGATTGTGTGGAGGGCTTATCGACTGCAGTCGCCGATCATCGCCACACCATCATCAATCGTGGCAATCGGCGACTTGTCGGTTTTCGAGCACGCGTCAAAGGGAATTCGCGCGGCTAGCTACTCAATAAACGTAGCGATAGTAAATGACGATACAGTCTAAGGTGGAAGCGCGTTAACTGGGAAATGGCAGTTTTTAGGGTTCCGTACCCGAAGGGTAAAAAACGGAGCCCTATTAATGTCACTCGGCTGTCTGTCTGTCCGTCTGTCCGCCGGTCACAGGTCTCTAGCTCGCAGACGAAATGAGTTACAAACCTGAAATTTTGGTATTTAGTGTAAAACGTTAACCCAAAATCAAATATTGAATTAGAAATTGAATTAAATTATTTTTCAGGGGGGCTCCCATACATGAAAAAGGAGCCAGAAAAAAAATTTTTTTCTTTACCCTAGCTTGTGGGGTATCATTGTTTAGAGCTCATTAAGTAGAGTACAAATATATATTTTTTTAATTTTTATCTCAAAAAATAAGGGAATGGGAGGCCATCAAAGTTGTCAGTTTTAGACCATTTTTGTGACGGGGGCTATCTCAAAAACTAAACTAGTTGGGAATATGATATTTCAGTATATTATGTACTATATGCTCTATTTAAACAACAAATACTGAAAACAACGATTTATTAAATAGTTTATAAGCTGTGACCAAAATAAACGAACATTTTTTTGGGTTTTTCTTTCACGGTTTGTTGCGATGTCTAGCTCGGAAATTAAATATTTCTTAGACCCGAAATATTATATTGTTCATAATTATGTACGGAACCCTGAAAGAGCGAGGCCCGACTCGCACTTGGCTGATTTTTATTAAACTCATACCCCAGACCGTTTTCTACCGGTCGCGGCTGGCTTTGCCGGCAGGGTGGTAACTAGCCAATCCTGAAGCTCCAACCAGTACTGTATTTGAACGTGGTTCTCTCTTGCTGCAGGGCAGGTATCCGAGGCGGCCCGGGGATGGACTCCCAGCAGCAGCAGTACTGTCTGAAATGGAACAGTTTCGGCTCCAACCTGGCCACGTCGTTCGCGAACCTCTGGAACTCGGAGAGTCTCGCCGACGTCACCTTGTACTGCGAAGGTGAGTTTCGTACTTAACTATATTAAGCTCCTACTTAACTATATTAAGTATATTTTTTGTGTGTTTGAGTGGATCCAGGGATAGTTTTGATTCACAATTGGACCCGGTAGGTGGCGCTGCAATCGGTTTTTAGGTTCAGTGCAGGACAACGTCTGCCGGGCCCACTAGAAGACCAATAAAAATTCATTCAACTCTAATAAAGCGCAGTTATTTTCTCTCGCGCTCTCAATGAACGCCTGCGTGTCTTCCGTAATACTTACACATCCCGCGAAAACGACAAAATACATGACGCTACTTAAGTTCCAATACGTGACTGAGAAATCGCGGATCGACTGTTTAGTCGTCCTAATGTGCACACCCGTACCTACACTGTACATATGGGGGATGGAGCAAAAATAGCTGTTGAACTCTTTTATCGAAAGTAGACCGATGTGGTTTTTTACGAGTAAATAAATAAATAAATAAATACTCACACATCACATACATCACACGGTCGTCTGTTCCTAAAGTAGGCAACTTAATGCCTGTGTTATAGGTAACAACCGACCGATAGACATATTTACATATATATTTTATTAAATGTATAAATACGTAGTAGGTATATACTTATATACTTACATATATACATATACACCCCAGACTCGGGGCGGGAATCGAACCCGCGACTCCCGAACGGAAGGCAGCGTCACTGCCAACCGCGCCAACAACTGGTCAGTCAAAAACGAGTTAAAAAGCCACATCGGTTTTAATTTTTAAAAAAACCACATTGGTTGTTATTAGTGGTTGTTATGTCTGTCTTATCAACACGCATTAGAAATGACGCTAACACGTGGTGATTATAATTGAGATTTACGTATATTTGTCGCATTTCCGTAATTCGCTTATCACAGTTATCTAACAATTTGTTTGTTAAGTTTACACGTTGATAATGTAAATCTTCTTGGAAAACATTAGAGTGTTTTGCATTATTCGATCCGGCATTTATGAAAAAAAAAATGTTAAGATCTAATGTTAGTGTCACGTCTTATAAATATTATGCCTAGTCTAATGTGATGCACTGGATTTCCTAGTTGGTTACAAGTTTGCCGAGTTCTAAGATACAAATAGAAAAGATAATATGGTTTGAATCCTCTCGGTTCCGCAATTTTTCATATGCAATTCAATATAAAAAATATATTGAATGGGTTTTGAGGATTCACTTCAAAAATATGCACTAGTTTCCAGGAAAATACATAATATGAACCGTTTGTGTGTTAGCGTATTGGAAAACAAAACACCAGTGATTCATAAAAATTAATGTATCCAAATACAAGATACCAGATAGTAGGAGAGGATGAAAGTCAAAATACACATTTTGACTTTCATCCCCTCTTCCAAGGGAACTGTGCTGAATTTCGGGATAAGAAGTATCCTATATGCTATTATGTAGTATGACCTTAAATCATGCCAAGTTTCATTTCAATCCATTCAGTAGTTTTTGCGTAATTCATGCACAAACATACAGACAAACAGACAAAATTTTCAAAAACAGCTTTTTTACGTTTTATTACTTATCCCTTACGTCACTCACTTATTTTTTTGTAAATATCTTTAATGGACAGGCACAGAAAGTCTATGGTTTTAATCTATGTATAGACTAAGCACCTGCCGAGTGCACGCCTGCCTCACTGCATCTTTGTCTGTCAAATGAAATTGCGCGCGCAACACTTTTCTGTCACTTTCAACACTCGCACCGAACATTTTATATCTTAAAATCCAGGCAACCATGATTTAGCACCACTTTTGACCAGGCAACCAAATACGGTTCGATTAAGAATAAAATAATCTTTCATTTGACATATAATTCGTTTAAATAACAGATGAGGGTAGAAATTTCTAAGGTGGGATCCTAGACCAAGACAAGACTGCGGGCGTTTTCGAGAAAAACATTAACATTATTGATTTATCGTTGAACTCTACTTATTGTATTCAGACAAATATTATATTTTTTGTTGAATTATAAAAAGGAAAAAAGGAACTAGTGTTGTGAGATCATTTTTTTTATATTCGTGTAGGAAAGATATTAGAAAAAGAGCTGAGTAGAGCGTTAAAGATTTCTCAAAGACGTAGTTCATTGATTCAAATCGGAAGTTCGACTTTCCGCATTCGGAGGCGTGAGCTTCATACAACCGCTACAGCCCTATAAGCTCTTAAAACCATGCGCGAATTCGGTAAAAAGGCGTTATGTTTGACGTATTAAGAAGGCTACTACAAAATATTTTTTTTTTTCTTTTTGAATCGGTTCATGTTATAATTATTGGATGCGATTTGTACATTGATAAAATTATGTAGTTCTTGATTCAAATCAAAAGTTCTTAGTCAGACGTAGCAATGCTTTGTCTATAAAGTACTTTTTCAAAAGATTTTACTTATTTTAACGGGGCATACGCATATCATTATTTTTTCTAGAAACGCGTAGCGCAAGAGAAATGTTCACGATATAGGATTGATTGTTTCAAATTGGAAGTTCGATCTTTCATTTTCTACAGATAAAGCTTGAGCTATGAGCTTCGTCGATAGTTCTAGTTAGATATAACGTAATGTAATTTCAGTTTGACTAAAAAATCTTTGAAGCATTGTGACGCATCTTGCTTTTGTCATAAGTTAAGAGCATATCAATAATGTATCAGCATAGTTGTGTGTGGTTGATTTTGTTGATGATAGTACTTAGTACTTACTTCATTGATTCAATTCGGAAGCTCTACATGAGCTCGTTGCATCTCTAATTATAAACATCGTAGTGCAAATTCGGCTTAAATAAAAAGGCATTATCTTTGAAGGCCACTGCGGAATAGATTTCGCAAACAGTCATAATATCATAATGCATTAAAAGAGTTCTTACAACTCTGCGTTTGTTTTAATATTGATAACGTATTTAGTATTTTAACGTATAATAATGTTGTAGTTAAATAGTATTCTAATAATAATAATTAGGGCCTGTTTCACCACATTCTGATAAGTGTCGGTAAGCCTAAACGTAAGTTTTGTCACTTTCTTACTTTATGTCAAGTTAAAAAGACAAAATTTGTGAATAAGCTATCCGACGCTTATCAGAAGGTCGTGAAACAGGCCCTTAATCTCGTAATTAATTATGCTATTACAAAATGTTAACGTATTAAGTTCTAGTTACAACTATTTTTGTTTTCATTCTATTGGTAATCTAAGTTAACAAATGCTTGAAAAGTTGAAATCGAACCGTTTTATTATACTTAATAGATATTTTTTTCTGATAACTATGTATAAATAATAGTGTAAGCAAATAAAACATATTTACAAAGGTACATCCATACCTACCTACTTCCAAGTAAAGTATAATTTAAGGCAGTTACTTCGTTATATCGTATACCTACGCCATCGTTCGCTTTCGGCCGTTCAGTCTATATGGACGCATCAATACCGAAGGTAAGCGAACGTTCGGTTCGGTAAACACCCTCAATTCGCGTTCGTTTGTGCTCGCTCCACTGCTCGGTTTGTGTCATAAGTGTGTGTTAAACCTTACAAAGATTTTATTTTCAAACTTTTTTTTTAAACAAAGGATGATGATGAACATGATTTTTTCACGCACGTTTAACGTAGGTATTTTATAGCTTGGGTTTGATGAATCGTTGTACCTACAACTCAACAAATTATCGCAATTTATCGCTCTTATAGCATTATTAAGACTCAATCAATACGGTATGCAAGTTCGAAATCTTGCCGAAATGATAACGCGGGGTCGTTGACACCAGCTTCTGATAAAAAATTCGCGTTTTTCGTTCAGCAAATTCCACTGCATTTTATTTGAGTTGATAACTTACACGTGTAAGAGCTGGTTCGCATTGGCTCGGGCCGATATTTTTATCGTTTTTATAGTAGAAACAGGAAGATCCGACAGCTGGGTGACGGCAAAATTATCGGTTCATCCTAATGTAAACTAGCTCTTACGTCTATTAAGTTATGTGGTTACAAAATGTAATCGGGACAACCAGTTTTTGCTTAGAATTACAGTTTTACAGTCAGTGATTAAATTTAATCGTCTAGCAAAATATATCTAAATTCTAAAGCATAATTATAAGATTCAAGAAATATGTATTGTTTTTTTAATATTACATATTTTACATTTCTCTTTCTCTTTACATAACACAATAACCAGTGATGACCGAACCAATTTAGACTTAGGACTTTTAAAAAGTAGGTATAACAGGATTATTTTAATTAAAATAGGATATTATGTAGAATCCGAGAAATTGAAGAGAAAAATTGGGGTTGATCAATATCAACCCCAATTGTTAGCGGAAAAAGTTGCGGGGTAATATAATTCAATAATTATGGCTATGTATTAGAAGTTTATGAAACGGTTGCATAATAGAGGTTATTAAAACACGAGTGTTAGTTTAAAAAACGAGCCGCAGGCGAGTTTTTTAATAGTATTACACGAGTGTTTTAATAACTAATTATGTAGAGTTTCATACACTACTTTATCTAAACTCATATCTTAAAATCCAAACCATAAAATCTTGGTAATATTTGTCGTGAGTTTTCTTTGATTTTGCTGGCAAAAGATTGTTGGTCGGTGGTCAGGTGGAGTTAAATTCTCTTCAGTATCACTGCTAGACATTTTTCCGCACAATAAAAACCATGTCTTGTAAAGTTTTGAGTAACAAATAAAAAATTTAAATATTATAACTAGCGTATGGCGCCAAAATTCAGTTGTTACCATAGAGATTCTTCTTCTTTTTCGGTTTGTCCCTTTCGGGACAGGCCAAGATCGTTGACCATACAGCCTGGGTTACCATAGAGAAATTAATAGTAGTAGAGGAGTCCTAATGTCCTATAGAAATTAGTGGATCGGAAAATAGCTCAAGCTTATCAAAAATTTAATTTTTAATAGTTATTAATTTTTAGTAGTTATTTTTAGTAGTTACTTAATTTTAAGTAAACTTAATTTTTAGTAGTTACTCTTCTGCAATTTAACACAATTCACAATGTTTAACGCGTTTGTACAGTTACACACATCTACTGTAAGGAGGTCGCACGAATTTCCCGCCATGGCTCAAAAATACCAGAACCCAGTTCGCCTGTACTATAATGTAGAAAAAATTATTTTATAACATTACTTTGCAATAATTTCCTAACAAAGTAGTGTTATAATGAATTTTTTTAATTTTTTTTTTAAATATTATAGATGTATGTGAATAAAGTAGTCCAATATATGACACATTTTGATTTCATATTCGGGATTTTAAGATATGAGAGTAGATAAAATATTATATGAATCATTTTTAAAACAATTCAAAAAGGGTTAGAGCGGGGCCGCACTGCGAAAATTATTCGCGCGAATTTTATTCGCGCATTTTGATATATTTTTCTCGCGAATGTTAAATCGCATGTGCGTGCAGCTTCATACATTCCCATATGTCACAGAATTTTGCGAAAAAATTCGCGCGAATAAATTTCGCAGTGCGGCCTAGGCCTTATTACCTACTTCTTGAAAGCGAACTCATTTAATTAGTACTGACAAAGAAAACGCTGCAGATCAACTCACTAAAGTTTCATCGCAATGGAATGAACGGTTTAGGAGTGCATAGAGGTCATATACAGACAAACATTGAATTTTTATTTATATAGATAAGAAAATACTTAAGTAGCCTAATCTAAAGAGCAAGAATCAATTCCAAGAGATCAAATATAAAATCTTCCAGTTTGGTTTTCCTAATTAAAAGACTGACTCATAGAATGATTTAATAATAAAATCCTACTAATATTATAAATGTGAAAGTGTGGATGTTTGGATGTTTGGATGTTTAGATGTTTGGATGTTTAGATGTTTGTATGTTTGGATGTTTGTTACTCAATCACGCCGCAACTACTGAACCGATTTGGCTGAAATTTTAAATGGAGATAGCTTATGCCCTGACTTAAAACATAGGCTACTTTTTATCCCGGAAAGTATTCCTGTGGGACTAAAATAGATATAATCTTCCAAAAACGCCATAGAGGGCGCTGACTGTTCTTAGGTAAATCACGTTCATATAACACATTATTGCAATAGTTTGCTGTATTGCATGCATTGGCAACACATAGGCTACTTTTTATCCTGGAAAAAATGCACAGTTCCCATGAGATTTTGAAAAACCCGAAGTCTATATCTACAGCTATAGGTAGATTATTATAGCGAACTTCCTTGATAGAAAGTATAAAGGTTGGAAAAGGGAGCGGGAACGGGAACCGGGAATCAACGATTCCCTCGGGATTTGTTCAAAACCGAAATTCACGCGAGCGAAGCTGCGGGCAAAAGCTATCACACATAATCACAATACCAATCCAACTAATCCTACTATAATATTATAAATGTGAAAGTGTGGATGTTTGGATGTTTGTTACTAAATCACGTCGCAACTACTGAACCGATTTGGTTGAAATTTTGATTGGAGATAGCTTATGCCCTGACTTAAAACATAGGGTACTTTTTATCCCGGAAAAGTATTCCTGTGGGACTAAAATAGATATAGACTCCCAAAAACGCGATAGATGGCGTTGACTGTTCTTAGGTAAATCACGCTCACATAGCACATTATTACAATAGTTGCATGCATCTGTATGCGTATGCACTTTTTATCCTGGAAAAATCCACAGTTCCCACGGGATTTTGATAAAAACGAAATATATATCTACAGCTATAGGTAGATTACTATAGCAAACTTCCTTGAAAGTAGGTATAAAGTTTGGAAAAGGGAGCGGGAACGGGAGCCGGAAATCCACGATTCCCTTGGGATTTGTGAAAAACCGAAATTCACGCGGGCGAAGCCGCGGGCAGAATCTAGTGATTAATAAATGATGATTTAGAATCGCTATTTCTGCGTGCATAATATCCATTTCCGTGGAATACACGCTTAATAAAATAATGATAACAGAATTTAGTTTATTGTATATATAGTGTATATTGTAAACCTTGTCAAGGCTATTTATATGTTTTCCTTAATCATATTATAATATTATGTAGGTACTCTACTCAACTCTACGACTGCATCATTAGTTTTTTTTACATCAAATGGTAGGCGCAACCATAAATAAATATCGCGAAATTAGACATCGTCGCCTTGACATCTAAAATAATATAAAATAACTGGATCAAAAATACTTCTGAATTAAAAAACAAATTGCTCAAAAATTTTAAATTTTTACTAGCCCCAACTAGTAAAAATTTAAAATTTTTGACCACGGCATTTTTTCAACTTCAACGTTCAACACAACTCCTTTTTTGAAAGTCGGTTAAAAAAGTAGCCTATGTTACTCCTTGGTTAATCCTCTACTTGTCTGTGAAAGTCCCGTTAAAATCGGTTCAGCCGTTCCGAAAATTAGCCCGTTCAAACCGACAGACAGACAAAAATTTTAAAAACGTGTGATTCGGTTATGGTATCGTTCAAATAACCATATGAGCTTAATATGTGGTAGTTATTTCGAAATTACAGACAGACACTTCAATTTTATTTATTAGTATAGATAGAGGCTCGATAGATAGACGCTGATATTCTCGCGGTAGAGCCCTCTTTGTCTTTTTACCATTCAAATTTATGCGTGACGTCAAGTATATATATATATATTATATTATATGTATTTAATGTACCTACCTACAGGACATTACATATTTTTGTTGAATTCGTAGACAATTAATAATAAGAACATTTTCTCGTAGTAAGAGTATAGTATTCTATTACCATCGAAACAAAAACAAGGTTATCAAGTGAAATTTTAATTTATATTATTTCGTAGAACATACACTCTAAAAAAAAATTGGTTATTCCTAACAAGGTAGTGATTATTGTGATCAAGCATCTTGATTCCATACGAGCCTAACAAGAACACAGATACATCAAATAAGATGATGTTGATTGTTTATCATTATTTAATGGACTAGGCAACTATATTGCTCCTATTATTGTTACATAACTAAGGCAATTAAGACCTTATTCAATATTAACATGATAAATTACTATACTAACTATGTCTTCTAATATATTTAACTAAGACCTTGGTCAGTAGTAATATGAAAATGACTAAAATGACTAATTTATCTTAGTAAAATCAACAAAGACCTTGATCAGTGTGATTACTAAAATGACTAGTTCATCTTAGTAGAATCAAGTAAGACCTTGATCAGAGTGTTTATTAAAATGACTAATTCATCTTAGTCAAATCAACTAAGACCTTGGTCAATACTAATATGTAAATGACTAAAATTACTATTCATCTTAGTAAAATCAACTATACCTTGGTCAATATTAATATGAAAATGACTAAAATGACTTATTAATCTTAGTCAAATCAACTAAGACCTTGTTCAATATTAATATGAAAACAACTAAAATGACTAATTCATCTTAGTCAAACTAACTAAGATCTTGTTTAATTTGAATCTCATAATTATTTTGAAACAGCTATGAAACTTGTTCAATACTATTAGGTAACATTATTATGACAACTAGTGTTATTCTTGTTCATATGCACTAAGACTCTTTGTCACGTTAACTAAAGGTGATATTAATAAATCACTCTCAACACAGAGAGCGCTTTTGAGTTAACACTTTAAAGAATTTAAAGTGTGAACTCAAAAGTGCTCTGGGTTAAGAGTGATTTATTAATATGACCTTCAGTTAATCAAAGTGAATTAGATATCTTATTTACTTTAGATTTAACTACATATTAAATATTACTTAATTATGTTCAAAGATCAATGCTTCTAAATAATTCAATCAATATAATTAATTATGTAAGTATGTATCTAGTAATAAATGTTAGATTTATATTATAATTTTTAAAATTAGTCTCATTAATTCTTGTAATTAACATATTATGTGTAAGTGATATATTTTATAAATAAAACAAAATAAATTGCAACAAGTTATTTATTAATTAATTATTAAATAGTACAGCGCAACGTTACATATTTTTTTCCATTGCTTAAAATATTAATATTACATGGTATCGGAGATACTAATGAATTGTAGAACTTGACAACCGTCTGTGCTGTGTTTGGCTCTTTAACTTCATAACAACAGAAATGGTTGTCAAACTCTAATGTTTGGAATATATTTCCCATCATAATAAGATTTTCTGAATCATATAAATAAACATGTAGTATTTCAAAAAATATAGGCAGAGTATCATCAGAACTTGTACTATAAACTAAAATAGTGCCAGGCACATAGCGCGTTGAAGTAACAGTAGCCCAAGAAACTTTAACTAAGGACTTATTTTTACATAATTTCAAATTGGAGCAAAGAATTTTTTTTTCATTTAGATTATTTGAACTTGTTTCTACAACAGGACCTGTACGGATTATGTCACCTAATTTACCTTTCAAAAAAATTTCATTTAAATGTAATTGATGTTTCTTACTTATAGTTAATGTTATATTTTTTTTGTTAAATGAAACATTTGCAGCCATTTTAGATGTTCTATGCTTTGCTTCAAATCGCATACTCCATAAAAAGACAATAGGGCCATATTTTTCAAGTGCAGAGTGATAGTGAATTAAATTATGGAACTTTGGTTTTAATGAATCTTTGGTGAGTGACATATACATCGCATTAAACTCTGCTATCGTTGTTTGCAAGAATTCCTCAGTCCCTTTTGCAAAAGCTGTAGATAAGGTAAGTTCCAAAAGCGCTCTTAATTTTTTATATAATTCCCATGTTTCGTCACCCCTAGGAACGAATTCTCCTACCAATAACCCAAAGTATCTCAAAAATGTAAGCATTTCTGATGCTGACATGCGTACATTTCCATGAAGCAAATGTTCCATAGACAAAGTACAAGGTTGATTCTTAAAGTCAGGTCCATAAGCAAAAGCATGAATTCTGTCATTAAGTAAACTCAAGGAAAATAATTTGAGTCGTCTTAAGTATTGGAGCAAAATAAATTGCATGGCATATTTTGCAACGCCTTCTAAAATATCATGCATGCAATCAATGCCTACTTGGTTGAACAAATCGAAATTTTTTACATCAAGCCAAATGCACTTTTCTTTAATGCCAGTCACTGATGGATTTTTTAGTAATAGATCTGATTCATATTGTGCAAAAGTGCGTAACAAATCTCTGTTTTCATAGCATTGAGTTTTTAAAGCATCTTTCTTTACTTTGCACGTCCTACAAGGGAAATTTGCGGAAAAACTCTCCAGGAAACCGGTTATAGCATGAATACCTAAATTATCGCCCAATATCAAGCCTAGTTCAAAATGAACAACACCGGCAAAATTAGGTAAATCGAATTCAATACCATGTTCACTAAGATAATTTAGTTCATTTATTACACAGCGAAAGATTACTTTGTTGCCGAATTTAACTCTGTCTGAGGAGTGAAAAAGAAGAACCAAGAATATGTTACTAAGTGTTGATAAACGGCAAGGTGGAAGGCAAGGAATAGACGCATAAACAGCTCCTAATTTGTGCTGTCCTGATCTAGAACCTAATGCATTTCCGGTTTCATAATCGTCAAAAAATATAAATAAGGGAATTACAATTTTGCCTTTATTAGGTTCCATTCTCTTTTGCCAAAACGATCCCTGTATAAAATTTTCTATAGCAGCATTTAAGTCACAATCACGTAATAGTCGATTCATAAAATTTAAAGTATCAGTTAAAACATTTTCAAGTGAAAAAAACGATTTTAACACTTTACGAAGTGGAATGAAGTGTTCTTCACAAGTGATTGGTACAAGACGGTTTATACCCATTCTTTTAACTTTTTCCAATCTCTCACCAATTACAATTGATTCTGGTTTTATGTAAGTTTGCTTTTTAAGAAAATATTTTATTCGCTTGTGTTCAGTGTCAAATATACTCCATGGAGTTGTTAGTAATGGTTCAATTGAATCTAAAACAGTCGTAAGATTATTAGGTAAAATAATATTATCTGAAGATAAATTTTCTAGTTGTTGCTTGACAGCTGAAAGTAAACTATCTGTAACGAAATTATGAAAGCCATTAATTATCGTTTGAATAATATTTCTTGGCAATGACTGATTGGCGTATAAACTGGCTATAAACATCGACAGTGCTTTTTCTACAGTTTCTGAATTACTTGAAGATTCTGGAAATTGTTGTCGTTGAATAGTAACATCATGAGTGCAGAGAATAGGTGGTGCCTGATTTAAAACATTAGTCGCGGTAAGATCTGGTTGTACTGTAATATTTGCATCATTTGTGTTTCCTGAAGAATGTTCCCGCAAAATATGTCTTCTAAAGGAATTAAATAATTGGAATTTACGATTACAGCTATCTTGTCCGCACACATATACACTAAGTTCCTTTGGTGTGTGTATTAATTGAAAATGTAATCTGAGATGTTTAATACTTAACAGTTGTTCCTGACATATAAAACATGTAAACATTGTGTCCTAATCCTATCTACCTAAATTTACATTATTACCTACTCATACTAACTTATTTTTTAAACAAAAGTATTATCATCAAATATTCTCAAAACTTATCATTGACATTACAGGCTAGTTTGGTTCATAAAATATAATATTAATAATAATCAGTCATTATCATTTGGCAAACTTCAGGACAGAATAATTAATATCAGTTAATAATAATTGTCTTATTTTTATAATCACAGTTGTAATTATACATTGCAATCAGTCAGGAGGGATTCTGTAGCAGTTGACCCTTTATCAAAAGCAGACGACATTTTATAAAGGCCTTTTTGTATGAAGTACCACACTGGGTACGTGTCGATACCGTATTCCAAATTTAGGGCCCATATTACTTTGTAGCACGTATCTACTGCGTGCATAATAGATAATCTTTCATAGATTACTGATCTATTCGCAACAATTAAGTAAGTATTTATTTTTTCTAGTGACTCACCCACTATAATAATATATGGCTGGGATGGCGCTCCTTTTTTGCGAAGTGTTGCTAGGCGGAGTTCTATTACCTGTCCGATTTCTGTACTAGATTTCACGTGCTTTATAAATCCTTCGCGAGCTTCTATTTTGCTTGGCTTCCAGCTTTGGCCCGCGTCAGAAATGAGTTTCTTCTTTTGTCTAACTGTTGCAGTGTTTAACAAAAATGGTATAGTAAGAAATCCGGCTAAGTTTGATGCTTCTTCGCAGGATGCTGAAAAATTTAGAAGATAAGAACAAAATTTGGAGTGATATAATATATTTGGAGGGATATCCTTTAGGTGCCTACTTTGCTCAAAAAAGGTGCATCTCTTCTTTTTTGTTATTGTATTAGCTTATTAAGTTATGTATGACCGTTGAGTAAGTTTAATTCTCAATTGAGTCTATTGTTTAAATGTAAGTATATTGTTTTATTTAAATTGATCAGGAAAATTGCGTAGGTATATATGTTACAAACAAGGTATATAATAGAAAATTACATTATAAAGGTAAGTAATTTAGGTAAGTTAGGTTAGTATAGTATAGTTTAAAAACTTATTCCAGGCAAATAAAAACCTTATCCCTAATTATCTCATATGAAGTTTATTTTTCATACTTACAATTAGAAAGCGTGATCAGTTCATGATAAAATGGATCTGCTGTTTTTTTCTTTTTTAACAGTTCTTGTAGCTTGATTTTGAGTAAAGGGAAATTGATAAACAAATTATCTTTGTAAATACCCTTTACAATATTAAAGTCCTTATGCAGCTGGAAAGATAAGAATGCATTAAATCTACATGTTTGTAAGTTTGAATGAGGTAATCTCTGAAACTAGTTATCAGATTTCTTTCTTTCTTTTACTATATAAAGTTACCTACATTATTACATTATGTAGGTATATAGAATACCCACGGGAACCGAGAACAAAGTCTCGGGCATTAGTAGCATTCAATAAATTCGTTCATTAAACAAGGAACATACAATTAGGTAAAAAATTAAGTACAAGCCTTTATTTTGAAATGTACTAAAATAAATAAATAGATATATTAATCATAAACTGTATACAATCTTGGCACAAGTAGAATAAGAAGATTTAACTACAACTAACATTAGTTACATTTTATTAATGGATAACTTCAACAACGTTGGATACCATCCATCAGAGTACTTGCACTTGTCCTTGAACTTGCCAAGTACTCTGATGATTGCATTGCTTTATTAGTTCCTATGGCTACATTAGGGCTCTATCATCAGACCAGCTCAACGACAGCATAATATTATTTATTGCATCGTCATTAGATGTGTACATAAGGTCAGCTCAATCAAACAATGTAAAATGGGTTTTTGGCTTATAATTTTTCAATTAAAAATAAATAAATAATAGTGAAGTTAAATTGAAGCTTGTAAAAAGTGACGAAAATATATTTTTCTGTAATTTTCTGTCTGGTAGGTATGTTATTGTAAAACTATGCTGAACCAGTCAATTTAATTTTTTGATATTACAGGGACTAAAGAAGTGTATACTATAATATAGCAGATTATCTTATCTAAAGACTTGTTCAGACTATTTTAGTCATTAAGTAGAGTAGCAAATAAACTAGTATCTACTAAAATACTCTACTGCTCAAAAATCGTTCGCACTACGGCCGACTATTTCCATGTAATCAGCTGGATAATTATTATAGGTATTAATTAATATTTACCAAAGAATAACCTTGTGGTTTTTTCAGTGCTGGGTACTTTTCATAGTAAGATTCAATGCTGGTTTCAAGCTTTGTGTCATACAATTTCCGTGTTCTGGCTGTATAAGTCTTTTCCCATTTCTCCTCAACTATATTCCATGGCTCAGAAGAATTTTCAAGCCATTGTAAATCGTTCTCAATATTCTCACTTTCTTCTTCATTCAAGAAAATACTTGGAAGAGGCCTTGGAGATGGAATAGATCCTAATGATGTTATGGGACTCTCTTCTCTGCTCCGTTTCCCTTTTCCCTTTGGTAGAGCTCCTAAATTTTGTAAGCGTCTTCGTTTATTTAATACCTGATGAACCAGTTTACCTTTAGCTTGCAATACAATGCCATTAGCGGTTGTGCAAGCTGGGATATAATAAGTGGTAGTTCTTTCACCAGGAAAAATCTCTTTAATGTAATTGACCCACTTATAATATATTGCACCTCTGATAGGTGAATCTTTACTTTCTTTTAGGATAGCATTCGCAATAACAGCTGCCAACAAATTTCGTGCACTATCTCCTGCAAGAGAGTGACCCTTAAATGCAAGGAGTGAAGCAGAGTCGAGGGATTCTTTCAAAAGATTTTCTAATGCCTGAAAGTTCAATAAATATTTATAAAATAATTTTAAAAATAATGTTTATAAACTTTGCATAGCCCTTTCATTTGATACCCATATTAAGGGAGTTGTGAAAAAATTTATGTAATCCACTATTTTTAGCGGCGGCCATCTTAGATCGATTTTTATCAAATATAGCTAACAACACTCTCGACTAATTCACCTTTCAAACAAAAAAAAAACGCATTCAAATCAGTCCACCCGTTTGAGCGCTACAGGGGAACAGACACACACACACACACACACACACACACACACACACACACACACACACACACACATACACACACACACACCCACACACACACACACACACACACACACATAGACACGACAAACTTATAACACCCCGTCGTTTTTGCGTCGGGGGTTAAAAACTCATATTAAAACCAAAGGCAACAAATTCAACAAAAAGTTTTTATTAAGTAACTTGGGTGGATGTTCTTAAGTCTGGTCCAGTCTCTTAAGTAAAACAGGCAAATCGGATTTAGGAAACCCAATAGTAAAGAGGGCCTACTCGAAGTCGATAGGAGGTACCGACTTTAGAACTTTAAAATTAATAAAACTAAATCCCCTAGGAAGCCGACGAAATCATAGCTAGTAAGTATATAAAATAGCATACCCAGCATGTAGAAGTGGTCCCCTCACTATGTCTTGCATTCACGATTGGAGGCTGGTTTTCTTTTTCTTTGTCAGATTGAACTATAATTATGTCTTTAGGGTCTAGGGAGTCCACCTCGAATAAGGATAAATCCAACAGAGGCTGCAAATTAATAGATAGCTGTATAAAAATTACTGGGTTATAACTAGTGTCTCATTGTTTAGTGGTTAACATGTTCACGAGGTTCGAATCCTGGGTCGGGCCGAAATTATTTAAAAGTACCTACCTAGTTAGGTATTGACTTTTTCTGTCTAGAAATTTTCAGTACCAGTCCGGAGTTAGGAAGTAGGCGGTCTCTACTACCCCCTTGCCTCGGAGAGCACGTTAAGCCGTCGGTCCCGTTTATTATCACAAACATGTGATGATATCAAAGCCCGCCAACACGCAGTGGATCAGCGTGGTGGGTCGTCAATAGGCTGATGGTGATGAAACTTAGTGTAATAATAATACTTGAAAAGATTTAAAGCTATATTTACAGATGAAAACTCTGCTTTCCAGGCCCTCCAACATCGCATGAAAAGGGACCTGGGACCTGCTAGAGGGATAATTTCTTTGATGTCGTCATCAGTCAAAGCTGATAGAGCTTGTATCGTAATTTGTTGTTCTGAAAATAATATTTTTTGCCATTTAAATATAGAGCGCCGAGTGGATCAGACTCATCAGAGATACAGTTATAGTGCTCACAGATCATTATAATTAAGGTACCTAGTACCTATACTACCATACTACAGCTGGGCTATACTGAGTTTGTACTACAGTCGTTTACCAAAATACCAACAAGATTTATAAGGGGTCTGAGAGATCGAGTCGAGACTCGAGCATAATTTTATATTATAAACGAGACTATTTTTACACACTTTACACACTAATGCGAGCATGGATCTTCGATTTTAAACAAAGTAAAAAGTACCTAACGCTTTTAAAATGGTTAGGTATCACGTCTTCACTTTAAACAAATTAACCAATCGAGATACTTACTAGTGAATACGGGTATAAGCTCCTCCAATTCCCAGGTCTTGAGAAGTTCTTTTACATCTTCCATTTTCCACGAGATGTTTTGTGTTTTGCAATTTGTTTTGTATTGTAAAATGAGCTGAATAAATGATTATTTATTTATTATTAAACACCAAAATAATTTAATTATTATAATATTAATTTAATTTATAGATAAAACACCAAAATAAGATCAAAATGAAAAAAAAAAACGCGCCGAAGCTGACGACAACTTATAGTAACACCGTTCGAATTTTAACTGAATTTGATTTTGAAGGAAAAACCTAGCTAGTCCTGCGCCGCCGCTCCCCGGACCCCGCCTCCGCACCCCTTACACTCCCGCGCGAATCTAGGGACCACGTGACTTATCGACCAATAGACTAATATTGATAGTCGTTTTAAATATTAGCGTCTTAGTTGAATTTAACATTTAATTTATAGTTAATCCAACAATGTCATTAGTTGATTTAAATAAGAAAAATTGATTAGTTTGATAATGAAAATCAATCGAAACAATTATTTATGTTAGTTATGTGAATTAATATATTCTAAATTGATTCAATTTATGTACTTGTTTAAGCTAAATAATTAAAAATGATTGTATCATACAAAGAAGACAATAATAATAGAAACAACGTATTTATTTGTTAGAATCAATAGGCATACCTACATTGTTAGCTTAATCATTAATGAACTTGCTGATATAACTAATCAGCTTTTGTTGTTATGTTTATTAGCATAATTGTAATAATTAATATAACGTCAACTAAGACAAAATCACTCTTAGTTGACTTTTATTTTTTAGAGTGTAGGTACCTACATCCCTCAAATAGATGCCTACGGTTAAGTTCAAGGCGGCCGGGGTTTCATCCAGCCTATCGTAGCCTAGATTTTATAGATTTGGACGCAGCGCGCATGCGATCCCATCCGTAATCAATAAAATACATCCCGTTCGAGTACAAATTACACAGCGGTGAAGTAATTAAATTTCGAACATGAGTCAAGTGCGAATAAGGGATCACATTTTACAGTGTTCTTGTTGACATCAGTTGCAAGGATAGGCGATCCTTGCAACTGGCGAAGGCGAACAGAATACGGCCTTGAATATTGTCATGTGTGCACTTTAACTTAAACGTTTTTTTGTATTTCTTTCTTTCTTATATATATACTACTACTACGTACAAGTGATTTCAATGCACCATCAACATTTAACACACAGTGTGTTAAATGTTGATGGTGCATTAAAAGCACGAATGAATCTGAGAAACACCTCGTCCGCGACCGAAACGCACCGAACGAAACCGACTTCGAATAAGACGTTTTTATGCTCGAGTGCAATCTCGTTAAACTCGCGAGATCTCGCCTTTTTTCGTCCGAGATCAATCTCGCTAAAAAAGGCCGAGATCTCGCGAGATCTCGTTCTCGAGAGATTGCATTCCGTAAACACACAATACAAATCAAACGATGTTCAAACTCTTTCATGTATATTTACTATTGCAATAATATCAAATACCATCTAATTGCTCATTTATATATAGATGACAATTTATTTTCGAGCCCGAAGTTATCGTGGTCGTATTCAGAGGCAGGAGATTGGAGGGGGGCACGGGGCACCGGGTCTTCGAAGGATTGTTGCATTTCATAGAGGCAGAGCTTAGGATGTAGGATGTGTGTGTGATGACTGAATGAACGTCTCCATTTACTAGGATTTAGATGTTTAGAAAAAATATGAGTAGGATTTATTTATATTCGCTGAAGAAAAGAATTCGCTAAAGAATCAAACTGTTGGAGTAGTGCTTTGTAAACTTATCTACAAAAATTGCTTATGCTTCTAATAATAATTATTCTTCTATTACATAAAGAATTTAGATTTAAGAGCCCTCTCCATGGGCGCGACAAATCGTTGGTGAGTCGAGTCTAAAACAGTGATTTCTGCATTTAGAGAGCGTCTCGCTCTCTATAGTCTTCAGTATAGAAGAGTACTAAAAATATATACATAAATAAATAATAAATTAATTAAATAAATAAAGCTTGAGATATCATGATTTTTAGTGAAAAACAGCAAAGTAAAAAGATGCAAATCAAGGTTTGGGATTTCGCCTATTTTAGCAAATATTTGGCAATTTTTTACATGAACTAAAGACATTTGTAATTATTATTAAGTAACCTATGATAAGACTTCGGTCGTTTTTCAATTTTCTAGTTTCTTATGTAGTTTATTTACGCACGAAGTTGCCCCAAAATTTGCCCAAAAATAGTGATTTTTCAAGCGTCATAACTTTCAAAATAAATATAATTTTACTAATATTTTTATTTTATGGCATAGGTTTATTTAATGGAGATATAAATTGATATCTGGCTTAACTTTAGACCTATTGCGACAAATATTAGAATAATAGGCGTAATACGTTTGTATGGAAAAGCGCGTGAAGAGAGCGGCCTTAAGACCCTGTAAAAATTTTCAAAAAGTATACATTTTGAAAGAGATCTGTCATTTCAGGTTAAGAGATTGTGTTCAACAGAATTAGTCTTTATCTTTTTCAAGTTAAGGCTTACCAAAAATTGTATCAGTTCCCAATACCTATATCCCCTCATGATTCTGTTAAAATAGCAAAGTATAAAAAAATTTTAATAACTTTGTTACCTATACCCATATTTAGCAAAATAATTCCATTTCACATTATTAAGGGGAGTTCCCTCGAGCGCGCTCCATACAAACGAAGTTTGATTCTTAATTGAATACATTAGTACCCTTTGTCTCGGACTGAAAACCGCCTCCGCGCGACGCGATAACTGGGGAGAATATCTTCTATACTCGCGTTTTCATGCCTTTTCGAATGATCTCGCCCGCTTTATGAAACTGCAAGTAGCTTATTATTTATAGGAGCTAGGGATTTGTAAAGCCAAAAAAAAAAACAATATCTGCCGAACAGGTTGATAATGTTATTATTAACAAGTGGACACCCGCGACTTCGTTCGCGTGGATATACATATATTGGTTTTTAAAAATTCCGTAGGAATAATTTTGTTTTTCCTAAGCTCCTTTGAGCTCATATCATGCTAAAAACTGTTAAAAGTTCACTGGCGGATGTTTAGGTAGATCAAAATGTAAACATCCACCAGTGAAAGTCCCATCAAAATCGATCCAGCCTTTGAGAGATTAGCTAGTAATCTTTAAAGTATCTACTTTCTAACAAAAAAAGAATGAATGAAATCGGACCACGCGTTAATGAATTACAGCTAAGTACACATTTTGACTTTCATCCCCTCTCCCAAGGGAACCGTGCTGAATTTCGGGATAAAAAGTATCCTATATGTTACTCCGTAGTATGAACTTAAATCATGCCAAGTTTCATTTCAACCCATTCAGTAGTTTTTGCGTGATGCGCGCACAAACATACAGACAAACAGACAAACAGATAAACAGACAAACAGACAAATAGATAAACAGACAAAAATTTCAAAAATAGCTTTTTTACGTTCTATTACTTATCCCTAACATCCCCCAGTTATTATTTTGCAAAAATCTTTAATGTACAGATACGGCAAGTCTACGATTTTATTATATGTATAGGGGTAATTCTAAGTTACGAGGTATTTTCAACGGCAACAATAAAAAATCATATATACATATTTAATTTATTTGAAATAACACTGTTATGTCATAATAGTTACCGCTTTCTATATGGTCACTTAAATTCACCAATTAAATGTATGTAATTTAGTCGCAAATGCGCCTCAAATATGAAAAATGTATCTCCCCTGCCATGTCCCCTAACCATATTATGTTAGTCAATCGATAGTTTTAACTAAATTTAAATTATGTAGTAAATTAAACTTTAATAATTTAGAAATTAGACTAATTAAATTAATGCAATCCAAGAAAAAACAACACCTAACATTTTTTTTTTCATATTAACTATAATGTCTACATTTGTCCCTCATATTTAGCGTCTCTTCCCCTGGCATTATGTATTAATTTAAAACTCACGACTGTTTACTTTGCTGCGTAAATTGCGACCTTCAAAACAAAGCATTCAACGTGAAGTTTGCGGCAAGCATTCACGACGCAAGCATGCGGTCATTTTGTCCGCCATTTCAGTGAAACTACTTGCTAGGAGTAGTTGTGAATCAGTGAATGTGTTCTCTCCCCTGGTAATTTTTTTTTCGCAATTATAAGCCTAAATACTTTATTTTCTTTAAATAATTACTGTAATTTATGCATAGAATCGTATTCTTCTTTGTTAATTACGTATAACAAAAACTTTGACGTTTATACCTGTTTTTTAACAGAAAAGTATCTCCCCTGCCTTCTCTCCCCTGCCTCTTAAGGTGCCAGGGAAGATGCTTACTGTCCAGGGGAGATACAAATATGTCGTATTGGAGTATTTTTACAGCCGATACGTGTACTGTTTTCATAATTTAGTGAATACATCCATATTTTATAATCTTACTCTATTCCACTTTTTCTTAACATTATAATTTCACTTAGGTACTTAATGGAACATCGAACAATGTTTTTGTTTGAATACCGATTGCCTGATTGTTAACGGTGGATTTATTTTGTCCCAGGAAAATCAGTCAGTTAGTCAATTATCACGGATCGTCAGGAACAGTATCAGAATAGAAAATAAAGTCCTACCCTGTACGCCTTATATCTCCCCTGTATTTAGTATCTCCCCTGGTCCATTATAAAATAACAAATAATAAATTAATTGACTGGCTGCTTTTCAGGTATGAAGATAATAAGTGTTTCTATAAAGAAATACTACAATTGTATTAACATTCTATTATTTTTGTCATGCCGCCTATCCTAATAACTTAGTACCTGTTAACTTAGAATTACCCATAGATAGATATAGATAGAAGATATGCAGAGCAATAGGCGCTCCTAAAATATGTTTTATCAACTTTTCAGGACACTTCCTTAAGTATAGAATGTAAAATCTAAATACTCGTACCTATTTCAATAATTAAATTTAATTTTAATATTGAGCTACTTAATTTTTAAAAGAGCGAAAAATTATTCTGCTACGATTATTTTTGGAGATTTTGATACTGCTTATATTGAATCGATCTTAACGTGACATAGAAATAGATAGCTTGCATCCTGGTAACGAACAGAGGTTTCTATTCATCCCAGAAAAAGAAAGAGTTCTCAGGGGATTTTTAAAAAATCTTCTTCTTCATAGGTACTTAATAAAAACTTCGGTCTTGCGATGCTCGAAACTAGACTAAGAGAAAGAAGACTAAGAGACAAGTCGCAGGGAGCGACTTGTCTCTTGCCGTCTGTCTACCTAGTAGGTAGGCGTCTGTCAACATTGTGCTTTCAGGACGTCTCCATTTCAACACCTTAAGTTGGGAATAATATTAATTTCCTCCCGACCGAATTTCGGCCACGGCGGCCAATCTCAACCGAGGCAGAGACTAGCCATCTACGCAGGATATAATATTATAGTGCACAAGTGTGTGCACACGTGCACTCTCTATTCCCTCACTCTCATAGTCCGATGGGACGCCAATGCGACACGACCGGAGAGAGATCAGGCGTAGGACCAACAGTTTTACGTGCTCTCCGAAGCACGGGGGTGTATCTAACACCGCCAACTTCCAACTCCGGGCTGGCACTGAGAATTTCTTGACAGAAAAACCCAATATCTAATCATATTTTTTTTGGCCCGACCCGGGAATCGAACCCAGGACCTCGTGATACACAGTCGAACGTGCTAACCGCTAGACCAACGAGCCAGTTGGGACTTGGGAATACAAAGCTTATAGGTCCTTCGATGTAGGTATACCTACGCTGCCCATTGCTACTTCCACGTTTCGCGGCTCCCTGTCAGTTACTCTGGTTCTCCTACGGATCTCCTTATTCCAGATTTGATCACGTTGAAAATCACCGAGCATTGATCTCTCCATCGCCCGTTGAGTGACTCTGAGCTTTCATAAGTTGCCTTTAGTTGGCATAGACTTTATATTATTAACTTAGGTAAATTAAATTTGCTCAGTGAAAACTTTGCATGTAAAAGCTTAAGCGTAATGCAGATAATAATAAAGGCGCGGGGCGTAATTTTTCGAGGTCATGTCAAAAGGGAGACGGGTGGCGGCGGGCCAGGGCGCGCTTAGAGCGTCTGGAAATTTGCCCTATTTCTGAGAAATATGTTTTTCCGAAACTTGTTTCACAGACTGCTGACTGCTGACCAGCCACGCTTGAACAGAACTTTGCTAACTGAAGTCAGCCATTGAGTCTCTCATAAAATGCGTTGATATAAACAAAATATGTCACAGAATTCTGCGAAAAAATTCGCGCGAATTTTATTCGCGCGGTTTATATTCCGCATTTTAATATATTTTTCTCGCAAATTTTAAATCGCATGTGCGTGCAGCTTCGTACATTCCCATATGTCACAGAATTTTGCGAAAAAATTCGCGCGAATAAATTTCGCAATGCGGCCTAGGCCTAAGGCCTAGGCTTTGCGAGAAAAATATATTAAAATGCGGAATATAAACCGCGCGAATAAAATTCGCGCGAATAATTTTCGCAGTGCGGCCCCGCTCTTAGGGACCGTTCAGATAGACCGGCGCGGAGAGCGTCGGAGAGCATTTTTTTTTCACACAGACCGGCCGTTCAAAGCTCTGCTCTCCGCGCCGGTCTGTGTGAACGGACACGCGGATGCGTTCGGAGCCGAGCGTATGCTCTTGGACCGGAATCCGGATTGTACTCAAAGCAATATGGCCTACGTTCGGCTGCGCGAGCATGAATGAGCACGCGAACGGAGCCGGTCGGTTGCTCGAGCGCAAAAGAGCAACCGACCGGCTCCGACCGGCTCCGGCTCGAGCATGAAGCAGCCGACCGGCTTGACGAGCAGCCGAGCGGCTGCTCTTCATAGTTCACACCGAACGTATTGGGAGCATCCTCGAGCATCCTCTTATCATCCTCTTATCATAAAAGAGATAACACGTAAAAATAAAGCTTATTTCAGTGTCTTAAGATTCTATTTTAAATGCGATTAAAATTTGCTCTGCTCTCCGCGCCGGTCTATCTGAAAGGTCCCTTAGACTGCATCGTCACTGTACCTACATATTCAGGTGAGTTCGCAGTGGAACTAAAATTGAGAATTTATGCAATTTTTGGTAAGCTGTAACTTGAAAACGTTTCATATTTAATGACAAAGTAGCATGGAAGAAAATTGCTTGGATTCAGCTTCCTACATGATTGTGTAATGTTATAATTTTTTACATTAAAATACAGCTACTGCTGAGTTTCTTGCGGTTCATCGCAGCAGAATCCACTTTCCGGTGGTAGTCTTGACTTACAAGAGCCACAAATTGGCCTGCATGAAATAAATAAATTTGAATTTTAAATATTGGCACGCTTCTTGCGTCCCTAATCTAAATTCGCTTTGAAATAGAAAAATGATCGGAAACAACTTCAAACTGGGACAAAAAGTTTTTAGAAACAATGATTCAATTTTTTTTTTCAGTGTGTGTCCACAAAATTTCATTGTCTTCTATTGGTTGCTAATCAAATAAGAATCCAACTGCGTTTGTGTAGGGCTCCCAAATGAGAAAATTCTCTGAACTGTATTCAGCCTTTTGTCTGTAGTGTACCTACAGTAGTTTTTTCAGAATTAATATTGTGCATCGGCAAACGTCGGAAACGATCGTATTGTGCATTACAAAAAAACGATTGACGAAAGTAATATGGTCCTAAAAACATTATGTATCCACTTTATTATATAAACAAATAATAATATCATTTCTAAGAACAGCAACTAGTTGCAAGCCGCGAATTCAGCCGATATTTACTCTTAAGTATGCACAATAATAGCCCGTCAACGGGTAAAAAATTGGAACAGCGTGGCGGGTCTAAGCTCTAAATCCCTCTCTCCTGAGAGAGGAGGCCTTTGCCCAGCATTGGGACGTAAATAGACTGTAGTGGAGGATGCACAATATCAACTCTTAAGTACTGTATTGGACTAGAAATAAATTGTGAAATTTCCCCCTCAGTGAGCTTTCACTTTATTTTCACCGTTCGTCGTGTACCTAATTCACGAGGATTCCACTTTCCACCCCCGCTGCGCTCAGAGCGCGTTTCCAGGCTGTATGCGGAACGCATCGGCGCGGCGCCAGTCTATCGACCGCGCCGCTATGTGTGTCGCGAGGACGACCCCCCACCCCCCCTACCTCCCCCCGCCCTCTGCTACCCTCCCGCCTCCATCCACCGACCAGCTGACACGACGCACTCTGTAAATAATGCCGCCATGTCCGCGGGAAATCACGGACATTTCAAAGATTTTTTTAACCGATTTAAAGTTCAATCAATCAGGCTCAATCTGAAGTTCGATTCGCTTATTTTGCAGCACTTTGTGTCGGTGCTCGTTCGGCTTTTTAATTTTAGTATTCACAATCATTATGAGTAAAAATGAAATAAATGTATTTACTAGCATCGTTTTGTTAGTGTTTTCACTACATAGATTTAGGGTTAATTATTTTAAAAGGGATATAATTTTTTTCTGTGCTTTTAAAGTTGGTTAATTTTTTTAAGTTTTTAGTTTAGTATCGTTATTCGTTATAACCAATGATCGGAATACACGGTGCAATTTTGCATGATATCATAATGTGCATATGCTAATTCATAATTTTTTTTTAATATTATCTCTGGTTTCCTTACTTAGTTTTTATTAGTACAACATAAAAAAGAGAAATCTCTTCGATACTGAACATTATACGAGATTTCAAAATCGCACAAGACAGAAATCCCGCATTCATATCCATACTATTGATAGTGTTCCAGGTCGTTGACCCCAAATTGCACTACCTATTCCGATCTCTGGTTATAGCAATAATTATTTCGAAGAATTCTCTATTTAGATCTATTATTTGCCGTCGTTTTGTAGCTTTTTTTCAACAGTTTTTAGATATTGGTTAATCCGGTTTTACCACCAAAGTTTTGTTCGGGTAATAGATGCTTTGAATAATATTTTCGTGTCGTGTTGTACCTACGTGAAACAGAATATGAAAATAAAAATAAAAACTTTGAGATTTTTCTCATGAAATTTTCCTAATCATCATTGCATTGGTTGTTAACCTTATCTCAAAGCTATCGAGAACATAGTAGTTTGGGCAACATTTTTTGACTGAATTCCTCAGGAAATGTCCCAGATAAGTGTATGACAAGGCCTCCCTACACTTTGCGCGTCATTCCATACCCTTGATTTTCGCCATCCACGTTATCGACACTGCAGCATTTGCAATTTGTGACGGCCCTGCGGAGATTCCTTTTTTATTAGTAATTTTCGCGAATTTACGGCACTAGTTGTACCAGAAATACTTTATTTTATTAGACTACTAATACTCCTAGTAATAACTAATAATATTATTGTCATTGCATCGCAGCTGCGTAAATACTTTTTCTACGTCAGTCTATCGTATTTTAAAATGTTTTGTATTGAATGAATAAATATTCCAACAACATGAAAATGTTTCAACGAAAAATGTTGAATTTATTTAATTAATTGGCGTTTTGTGTACTTCGTACTTTATGCATATATATTATTTAATCTCCATATCTAGTTAACGTATTTGCAAAAATAAATTATCATTCAGTTGGGTTTGAGGATAATTGATAGGTATTTTCAGAAAATAGCGAAAGTAAAACATTTATATATGCACATTGAATAATTAGTGGGTCTATATATAAATTTAAATAAATAGTATATATTACGTACCTATTACGTATGTTATATATTACGGTTTTTAGAGGGTATTTGTTACACTTTACGTTTCGAGTTCCTGTTTAGGAAGGGGAGGATGTGATTATGTAAGGTAGCTATTGCATTTTTATGGCTTCACCCGCTGGTGTCGATTTCGTGCTTGCAATTCACTTGAAACCAAATTTTATGCCTATCTATATAAAAACTTCTAAGTGATTTCTCTTTATTATTTTATTTTTGTGTAATTTATATTGATAATTGCGGTTAAATAAAGCAACGAAGAAGAAAGAAGTCAGTAAATTAATAATTTCCAAGATTTTTATTATTTTCGAGATAATAAAACTGTAATCTTGTATATATATATGTATGTAACAAAAGTATACATATGTACGTATGTGTTGAGTTATACAGTAGGTATATAAAGTTTTTAGACTTCAAGAAAATTGCCTTTTGCGCAATGTACGTATGTTTTACTGTTATAGTATATATATTTAAGGATTTTCATGAATCCAACCTTTTGTCCTTGTTATACCAGTTTGCCCCCCTTGAAACCTCTTTATTGGGAGAGGTTAGAACAGCCAAGAGCGACAAGTCATCTCTTTAGAGACAATCTACAATTTTCTTTTTTCTTGGATATATTCAAGCTACAGACAAATCATTTGAATTAAGGTTGAGATAAGTATACATTACGAAAATACACTTTACATTACGTAATTATAGTATACATAATAGTATACATTAATAATAGTATACAATAAAAGTATACATTACGAAATTACAGAATACTGTAATATACCTACCTCAATACGCATAACTAGGGCTCACTTATCTTCATTAAAAGTGTTGATAAAAATAGGTAAGTACATATCTACGCACGATGTTCTATAAATGATAAAATTCGGACGGGCGTACGTGCATTATCTTTTTGAAAAATTTCCTGGAGTAGTATATTCGATCTACCAGGTGTCCACGTATCATAGATAGCGAGCTTATCATAGATAAGTATAGATAAACGGTTACCTACATATATGCAATTTTTTACTACCTTTGCCCCAATCCAACGAAATTATGAATTTTTCTATTTTATAATTTTTTTTTAATAGAGAGAAATAGGCTAATTAATACGGGATCGATTTGCTTTAATAGGGTCTTTTAGGACAAAACTTGTATTCATTTTTATGTACCTAATATTGGTTGAAGTATTCTTTATTCAAATAAAGAGAAAACCACCACTATAGCCTTTTAACGTCCCACTGCTGGGTACAGGCCTCCTCTCTCATAGGAGAGAGGGATTTAGTCCTTAGTCCTTACCGCCTAGACCCGCCACGTTGCTCCAATGCGGGTTGGCGGACTTTAATGACTTTTGTCACATGATAGTGATAATAACCGGGACCAACTGCTTAACGTGCTCTCTGAGGCACGGGGGTGAAACACCGCCAACTACTTACCTACTCCGGGCTGGTACTGAGAATTTCTTGACAGAAAAAACCCAATACTTAACAATTTTTGCCCGACCCGGGAATCGAATCCGGGACCTCGTGATCTGCAGTCGAATATGCTAACCACTAGACCAACGAGGCGGTCAAAGAGAAAACAATGATTGAAAATTTTGTTTTTCTAGTAGGTAAGTATATTACCTTTTCCCCTCCAAGCAAGCTTAAAGTTTGTGCCAGGAGTTCACAATAGTGCAACGCATGCACTTTTTGTACTAGTGAGGCTCTACAAAACATTGTCATAATAAATTGGTTGTCTGTAAAGTCGGTTTACGGACGATAATTTTACGTGATAACGTCATAAGAAAACAAAGAGAGATAGATGTGTCACAAGCCGAACGCTTAGGCCGATCGTGCCTTCTCTATCGCTTGTTCCGCACTCTCGCTTGCACGCGGTATGTAACAATGCGTCATGCTTTTTCGTGCGTGTAGCCGGCGTTCATCGATTTATAACACGTTATCACGTCAAAAATCTGCAGGAATAATTAATAGATTTTTTTAGATATGTTTTACTAAGCGGATATCCACAATATTCTATCGTCCAAGGGATATTAAAATGTTCTATTGTAATCTTGCTGGTCTAACCAGCGGAGAGGGTCCAACAGTACCTATTTTATAATATCGCAAACATGTCCACCAACAGAAGTCAGTGGAAACAATTATTAATCCGAGAGAAAATCGATCTTGAGAATTTTTCGGAGGCAATGTCCATACGTAGAATGTGTCAGAAATTAAGAAAATAAATATATTTATTAGCAAATAATACGTATAATGAAAGGTACACGTTTATTAATACGGCCTCTAGCTCCAAAACACGTAAATTGCTTCCAAAAATGTTATGGAAGTTATAGTGACTTACCTAATTATGTACTTATCACGGCATCACGTGATGGTATATTTATCTATCTGCAAAATGCAAAAGTAGAAAGTTAACAAAGTACTCATATATTAATTACTCGGGTAATATTTTTAGAAGAGTTTTTGTAGACCTATCATTTCGATTCGACCTTAAGCTTTGTTCGGCATTGTGAGTTGTGACTAAACACTTTTCCTACGTCATTCACTAAACTAGGAGAAATACAACAATAACCATTTTCACGCACATATCGAAATGCTATAGTTTCCATCAGAAATCAAGGTGTTGTGGCCGGGGGGCTGGGGAGGCAAGCGTGGGGTAGGAAGCTGGTAACACCGCAACTCCCCATGCCTCCTCTATATTTAAGTGCATTATACGTAAAACAAAACCGCCCTTGGGGGGGAGGTTGGGCCCATGTAGTTGTGCATTTAGGCCTAATCTACCCCCAGTGGGGTGCAGGGATGTAACTATTGATTGGGGTGTGTTAAAGGGTTGAATTCATGTGTTCTTTGAAGTTGCTCGCATGTGAATTTCGGGGTGAGTTTTGGGGGTGTAATATCGTAGTTACGCGTAGTTAGTTGCGGCTGAACTCATTTATGTTTTCTAATAAGTAGGTACCTATCTCTGTTTGTATTTTCTAAATAATTTGTTACATATTACAATCGTTTCTCGTTTTCATAATCAACTATTCTTTTTACCTATATTATGCATAGGTATATTATATTATGTGTCTGTACAAGCCCAGTAAATAAACTGAAAACACGCATTTTTACCCACTGAAAAGCAATTTTACCTAAACATAATTATATTGCAAACAGCCCCTCTGATACATATCTCGTTAACTGTACAAAATTACGAACCCTGCCTGGTTATACATTTTATGATGTAAAAAATTCGATTTTAAAACTTCGATAAAACTGCCCAATATGTTTAAAAAAGTTTAGATAAAAAATATACCTACGAATATCTAGCGAGACCAAATTGCTCTCTCGTTCCTCAACAAAAGAAATAAAGAAATAGCAGTATCTATACATGGGGTACAAAGACATAAAAAAGCTGACTGCACATTTCCTTCACTTTCGCTAGGCGTTTCACGCACGCACGGGCCGAAAATCTAAAACGGTTCACCTAGTTTTTCGCCTCCTCCCCCTCCCCCCTTCCGTGCAAGATTGATTTTCACGCATTTCGCTTGCACTTTCGTCGGGGGTGGTATAGCCGTCTCCCTCTAGCGACCCGCACCGACCTTGAAATGGGGAGGCGCACACAGACGTCTCGAATCAGGGTTGGCGAAATAATGTAACATTAAATATTATTATCCCAGCTATAATATAAATTTAATTCTTTATACCTAATACGGTGTGTGCTATTGACTTTTACTACCTACGTTTACTGTTAAAAAATAGGTAATTATTATTAGATAATCTTATTATTATCAAACTTGCCGTCTATAAACTATTCGTCAGGTGACAAAATATTCATTAGATAGATAAAATTAATCATAATTGTGCGTTTTCTTTCATTGTGTTTTATACATAATATATTAATTTTATCTAGGCTAGTTTTTTTATAGATATTGCAATGCCATGATAGCATTATCTTTTCTTACTTACTATCTGTTACTATGATAAAATTGATAATATTGTTTGTGCTTTTGCTTTTTTACTATTCGATTAATGTACTGCTAGGTATATTGAATATTTTATATTGAAGCAAGTGTCGATCTTCTGAACTTATTTGTCGTAATATCATGCATCAGTTTATTATTTAGTATATCTAGGTACAATAATACCAAAACCATCTTTTCCCTGAAAAAAAAAAATTGGTTGTCTGTAAAGTCGTTTTACGGACGATAATTTTATGTGATAACGTCATAAGAAAAAATTGCACACAAACGGAGCAAGCGATAGAGATATCGCTTGTTCCGCGCTCTCGCTTGCATGCTCGGCTAGGCGGTACGTAACAATGAGTCATGCACGCGGCGTTCATCGATTTATAAGACGTTATCACGTCAAAAGAATAAAAATTAACATCATCAAACAAAGAACAAGTATCTCAGTACATATTTCAATAATTCTTGTCAACTGACAACCCTAACGGCGTAGCACGTCTACGCAGTGTTGTGTAGGTGTGCTTGGAAACGGGGTTAGTCGATCTCCCCCTCCGCGCTTTCACTTGCATCCTGTTCACGCACACATGCACAGCCCAGCGAATTTTCAGGCGACGGGTTTGAGCTTCCAGGGTTTCAGGTTTCTACATCTATCTTGCGTACTTACCTTGTATCTAAGGCTGGATTTATGTTACGTCTTGCAAACGCAGGTTCGTATCATTGCAACGCAATTCCATTACATTTGTGCACCGACTTAGTACGTGAGCGATTGTTTAGGATAAAGTTCGGATGTTGAAAGATTTGAAAAAAAAATCATGTATAACCTACTACCTACTCAATATAAGATTATTAGAAGGACTCCGAATCTTAGAATCTTGAAAGAGTCTTATCAATTTGTCGTATCCGAATAACGATGAAAGCGAAAGATTGGTGGGTGATCGTATATTGGCAACTTTCTCCTGAAAGAAAAGATAATTAGAACTTTTTTAGCGCTTTTACGATCTCTACTGATGGTAAGGTTCAGCCTAAGATAGAGCGAAGTTGCATAGAGGATGATTTTTTACTTCCTAATCATACCCAAGTTACGATTAGGTAGTTAGTTGGAAAAACGGAAGTCGGAAGGGCAGGTCAAATTTTAGCGGTGCGTATTAGGAATGAGGAAGCAAATAGTCATTTAAGGTGTTACGTTTTCCATACTAACTTCATGTTACCATTCAAGAGCGAATGGATTATATATTTACACTGAAATTACATCGCACAGCCTTAATATAATTTTTAATTTGCGCGAAATTATATTTACATAAAGAAAACATTACATAGACAGCTTAATTATAATAGCCATCTATTAAACGCTGTTTTGCCTAGTTGACCGAGATGGCTTTACTTCACCTTTAGCTATTTATGTAATGTTTTCTTTATGTAAATAAAATTTTCCGCAAATTAAACATTAAATTAAGGCTGTGCGATGTAATTTCAGTGTAAATATATAATCCATTCGTTCTTAAATGGTAATAATAAATTAGTATGGAAAACGTACCACCTTAAGGAAACATTTATTCATTTTGAACAGGTATTTTATAAAGTTTGTAAAAAATTACACATACAATACTCTTAAATGCAGTGACCTTGAGTTTTCCGTGTGTATTATAATAGTGATGATACAACGTAGTACCTACTTTATGAAAAAAATGTTACTCTAACAATGGTACTGGCCTACACGTGTTACATAATTTTAGTAAAATAACATTAAAGGTAGTTTTAATAAAAGTAAAGTCAATGTCTATTTCACTGTTCTCTTTTTCTTATCAGAATACGAAAATTTTCAATAAACTCAAACTTCTCTAACATCGTATTCAAAACAAAGGCTAAACGAAAAAAAAAATCTAGTAAACTAAACTGAAGAACAAGAGCGTTTAAAAATAAAAGCAAAATCGATAGCCTTAAGATTTCATTATGTTCTACTACCTACATATAAACCGAGTATGCAGTATAAATATCCCAAAAGTCGGCGCTAGATAAGCGTCAGTAGGTCTCCGAATGAGGCCAATGTCGGTGTTGCAAGGACCATATTTTACCCGACTACGGCAAAGCCAACATGAAGGGTTATGATTTTAGCAGTCTATGTATGTAGATATGTATTTTTGTTTGTATGTATCTATTTGACTGTGAATCCAAAATAAGAGACTATCTTGCGAGAGTTTAGATTGTGAATCGAATAAAAAAACAGTATGGTTATTCCGAGCTAACACACTAGCAGTATAAATATCCCAAAAGTCGGCGCTAGATAAGCGTCAGTAGGTCTCCGAATGAGGCCAATGTCGGTGTTGCAAGCGTCGACCAATGTCGTGCGTCCATTTCCTCGATACCGCCCGCGCGCGCAACGCACGCCGCACGCCGCTCTTGCAACATTGGATGATGCATTCTTTGCTCTGCGATCTAGCATAGGGTGACCATCATTTACATATGTACAAACCACAGGACCATTTTTTACCCGACTACGGCAAAGCCAAAAGGAAGGGTTATGATTTTAGCAGTCTATGTATGTATGTATGTATGTATGTATGTATGAATGTATGTATGTATGTATGTGTGTATGTATGTATATTTGTGTCCGATTTTTGTGTAAGATTCTGTGTGTTCCACCGTAGCGCCTAAACTACTGGATCGCAGGTAAGGACTAATATGTAGGTGTACAAAAAGTATTGTCGTGTCAGGTTGACATATTACCTATTAATTGTAGGTTTACATATTACCTATTAATTGACTTAATCTTAGGTCTGACAGGACCGTTACTGCCGATGCGCACACAATTAACGCATCATTTTAACATTGATGATACATTCTTTGCTCTATGCTCTAGCCTTGAGCGGCCATCTTTAATTATAATAAACTAAAAAAATCTTTACTACAGGTGCTCTAAAGTTTAAAGTAGAGAGATATATATATATATATATATATATATATATATATATGTATATATAATCATATAAAATAAATGCCTATATATATATAGGCATTTATTTTATTTTATTTAGTTTTTATTTAATTTAATTAGAACGGATAAATATCCAGTAACACTAATTAAATAGGTAAATACAAATTAAAAGTGATTAAAGAGGTTAAATACAAAGTTAAATACAATAAATGGAATGCGGGAGAAGAAACCAGAAAAATAACAAAGTTCAATTAATTAATAATAGTAAATAGAAAAATATTAGTATTCATTTTCTATGTGTTTATTTTATACACTGGAGTCAGAGTAAAACCTATACAAGTAATAATAGAAAATTCTAGACGACTTATGAAAGCGACATGATGCAGTTATATTTTTCACATTAAATACTTAGTGTATGAGTATTATTTTAAAGAAAGACAAAATAATCTTTTTAATAAAATGTCAATATTCGGTAACAGTGTGCGTCTATTAAAAATATAATGGTTCTAATCTAACGAAAGAGGAAAAGGAAGGTCAAGAAAGAGTTCAATAAAACTCAAGAATTCACCTTTTAACTTTATTAACGAAGAATATTTAAATACGAAAAAGCTTCGCGTTTGCTCCTAGAATAAGTGAGTGGAAATATGAGAAAAAATTTAGAACTATAGACAATAAAGTAAGGATAGAACAGATTTGGATATTTTTTGATATGATGCTCTAAAAAGGATGACACAACAATATAACTATTGTGTAGGAAGCAATTAGATTGTTCTTCCAGTGAATAACTTATATGGTAATAGTATTTCTTTTGTCATATTTTTTTTATAATAGTGGAAGAAAGTAGGCCACCTTTTTACACAACCACGTAAGTTTTTAACGAAGTCCTTGAAACAATTTCGTGATAACGATCTTAATACCTATAAATAATAGATCATAAAACTAAACGTTCTAGACCTAGGCCAATTGAGTTAATATTACGAAAAATGACCTTTACTGTGGAAATAATAAAAAGTAATACGTTACTGTTTATTCGTATATTAGCGACTCAACCCAGCTTCGCACGGGTAGTAATTACCTGCTACTATTCCACCACACATTTACACAAAACCTTAACACATTGTACACCTAAACCTTCCACGTGAATCACCTTGTCTAGTGGAGAAAACCGCATTAAAATTCGTTCAGTAGTTTTTGAGTTTATCGCGAACAGACGTACAGACAGACAGACCCGGCGGGGGACTTTGTTTTATAATAATATGTAGTGATAGTGATATTATGTAGGTATATTAATTAATTTCTAAGCGTCCATCGATATTAATATTACTATACTGTATTGTATTTTTTAATTATTCCACACAATTTAACGTCTTATTGACACCCTACATTTTATTCACTCATTTAGTTTTTTAATAGATAGATAGGTACATAATTTAGCTGATAGATTGACTGAATAGCGAATATATTATATTATAATATATGAAATTATATTATATAATGAGTAATAAAGTAAATGATAAATAATTGTTACACAATAAAGTTTATTAATAACTAACTACGTAATGTATAATTGAAACAAAAATATAAATAAATATTACTATATTTTAATTTAATAACTAGAAAAAAATATATATAATAATTATTGGTCTCAATAATAATAGAGAAGAACAATAATCCTAAAACTAAAAACCTTAAAAAATATAATATAATGACTAAAATATATTATTATAACAAGATAAATATATAAATAAATGATGTCAGGGTGATAGCAGGCCGGATTTTTAATGGCCTCGAATCGAAAAGCTCATAAATATTTGAAATTTAGTTTTAAATTTAACTAAATATATAGCGGTAAAGTTCAAATAACTTATTTTGGACGAAATGTAATTTCATGTTACGAAAGAGAACCTTACTATTTGACTATGAATCCAAAATAAGAAGACTATCTTGCGAGAGTTTAGATTGAGAATCGAAAACAAAAAACAGATGTTATTCCTCAGTAGGTAGGTATAGGTACTTACAACAGTGTGATGCACTCTACGATTCACCTCGGTGACTTCAAAACAAAGCAGAAAATGGAAACTTTTCCATATATTTTTATATAACTTTTCTATCTTTTCCAAGACTGTATATAGATGAACGGATTTGAAATTTTGCCATTTTTCTCCTAGTAAAATCACATGATTGTTACACCCGACACGCGATGGGCATTCAACTATAATGATCTGCCGAGTGACAAACGCTCCAAAGAGTAACTAGTAATTCATGTTTCTAATAATAAATAATTTTCATCTATATCATAAATATCGTGGTCTATGCATTAGGACTGCATGTTTTTCACACGTGCACTTTTTGGGCAGTTGGCAAAATTTAATCGCAACTGGCAACTGCGCTGGCAGCGTGCAGTTTCCACAGCATGCCAGTATTGAAACCAGCACACTAACTGTACGCGGACTGTGCAGTGCGGAGTTGTGATGAGTTACGAGTACCTATATCAACTGCACTAAAGGCTTGAATAAATTATATATCCGCGGGCTGCGCCCGCCACAACGCTTTCCATTGCAGAAACCCTCTTGCATCATTTTCATATATTTATTTTTATGTGGATCATAGCACACTAGAGGCGAGCCGTCAAATTCAGAGCTTCATACTCTGTGTTTTTTTATATTTATTTTCTTTTGCAATATAGTCATATTCCCTACCTACCTATCCCCTACGCCTAAAATCGTATAGTGCGTCGCGATAATGAGTTTGTACAAGTGATAGGCGCACGTGGCTCGGTAGTCGGTACGCTATACATAACCCGCTCAATAACATAGCTTGAAAATCCGTAACACAAACTAAATATACAAATAACATACTGGGTTATCTGATATCTTTCGTGCCACACGTTTATATCGATCATATTAATGCTGTTGATAGGACTGCTTCTTTATCTTCTTCGTCGAGTGTTAGAAATCCACTGTTGGACATAAATTATGTCCAGGGGGGTTATTCTGTAACTTAGTTAGCAACTGAAAATAGTTGCCAACGAATTAGTTCGATATACATTGCTGCTTTACTGTGTAAAATTATGAAAACACTTTATATTCCCCACAGTAAAGCAGCAATGTATATCAAACTAATTCGTTGGCAACTATTTTCAGTTGCTAACTAAGTTACAGAATAAGCCAGCTGGTCCATGTCCAGTCCACCGAAGTCGCGCACCGCTTGAATCCGTTGTCTGCCAGCGACTCGTTTGATAGGTATCGTCTGCCCAACTAAATCCGAATCTGCCAGCACTGAGCTCTCTGGTGCGAAGTTGCCTTCCCAACATATTATGACTCCAACGTCTTATCGGTTCTTCAAACTATATACCTACCCCGCCCATTGTCACTTTAGATGAGAGATTCGTTGAGCGATGTTGGTTGCTTTAGTTCTTCTACGGATCTCCTTATTTCTAAGTTAATTTCTCTAAATGTGATCTTTGTTAAAATAATTCGGTTACTAATATTTATCTTTCTTCACAGTGCTATTGTTATTTTGCTTGTAATAAAATCCTACTCTCATATCAAATTAGTTTGAGAAAACACCTCCACTGATGATAGTTAATATTTCATACATTTTTTTGGTAGGTACCTTAATATAATAATCGAAATGATCATCATCATGTAAGATCAACGATCAGTCTCATAGTCAAGGTCAAGGATAAAATAACGTTAAAGTAACCATAACCATGCCCAAGTAGTTGAGACAATAATCAAAATTATTTATTGTTATTTATACAGCATCATAGTTTTATTGAGGAAGTTACAAGGTAAGGCCAATGCCAAGGCGACTGACATTCGATACATTACCGAATGATACGCACAGTTTTGTAGATTACAATTTACTATTAATATATTGTATGTTATATTTTTTGACAAAAATCCTACTAATATTATAAATGTGAAAGTGTGGTTGTTTGGATGTTTGGATGTTTAGATGTTTGGATGTTCGTTACTCAATCACGCCGCAACTACTGAACTGATGTGGCTGAAATTTTGAATGGAGATAGATTATACCCTGACATAGGCTACTTTTTATCATGGAAAAATTCACATATCCCACGGGATTTTGAAAAAACCTAAATCTATAGCAACAGCTATAGGTAGATTACTATAGCAAACTTTCTTGAATGTAGGTATAAGGGTTGGAAAAGGGAGCGGGAACGGGAACCGGAAATCCACGATTCCCTCGGGATTTGTGAAAAACCGAAACTCACGCGGGCGAAGCCGCGGGCATTCTCTAGTATTTCATAAACCCGCCTGGCCCTTATCTCGTGTTTCAAATTCATGTTTTAATTTTTGATTAAAATTATTGAAAAGCAAGCAAACGCGGGTTATTCGATGTAATGATTACTGCAATAGGTACATGAGCAATTTCGGCTGCAGTTCCGCGATACGTATCGTAAGCTGATTCTACCCCTTCTTTCCTCGAAAAAATTGCAATGATTAGTCTTCTGTAATGTAAGCAAAAGTAGGTATGTAGGTACCTACTTGTGATTCGGAAGATACAACGATTGGTTCAAATCAGTTCATTGGTGGTTCACCATTGCGACGACAGTGGTAATTTTCACATCAAGTCTTTACGGCTGGAAAAACGTTATCGCTTTTTGTATGAAAATTTATAGCTACACAATCCTCATAAGTAATTAAGTATCAAGCGTACAAATTAATGAGAAGCAAAAACCGGCCAAGTGCGAGTTGGTAGTTGGCGGTGTTTCACCCCCGTGCCTCGGAGAGCACGTTAAGCAGTCGGTCCCGGTTATTATCACTATTATGTGACAATAGTCGTTAAAGCCCGCCAACCCGCATTGGAGCAGCGTAGTGGATCTAAGCTCTAAATCCATCTCTCCTATGAGAGAGGAGTCCTGTTCCCAGCAGTGGGACGTTAAAAAGGTTGTAGTGGTGGATTCTGTTCTTTAGTATTTGTTGTTATAGCGGCAACAGAAATACTTACTTATATAAATATCTGTGAAATTTTTAACTGTCTTACTATCACAGTTCATGCGATACAGCCTGGTGACAGACGGGCAGACGGACAGTGGAGTCTTTGTAATAATGTCCAGTTTTACCATTTGGGTACGGAGCCCTAAAAACTATTAAATAAATTAAATTGTAAATTATTATTATTCGAGTGTGAGTATAAAATGCAAGAAGTTATTTACGAAACGAATAGTGAACAAGGAAGTGTTTTATAATCCGTGGGCAGAGTTCGTAGGAGCGGAACGCACTATCTCGTTAGGCTGATTGCAGACTGAGATACTATGGGGATACCAGGGCATTCTGGGAAGCCAGGGTAAACTATAGGTATATTATTACTATTTGTAATTAATTAAAACTAATAAACAGTGGTTTCTCATGGTGAGGAGAGCTTTACTGCCTATATTAATAAGAATACATAATTTATTATACTAATTAATAATACTTAAATAGAATTGTAATAACTCATCTTAACCACCATCATCATACCTACAATCGAGCAAATAAGTAATTATTATGCTTATGATAACGATTATTGTAGCAGTTACTGAAACGCTTCATCATTCATGTTTACTTTAACAAGAAAGTCCGTCAGCTCTTGTCATCTTTGGACGGTGGGAAGCGATGTCGTGTCTCAACGCACAGTATCGTCGAACTCCAGTTGATCGCATGTTCACTTGTAGGTTTTATATTTCTCTCTGTCAAAAATCAGACCAAATCGGTGAGAGTCGGTCATACAACTTCAGTCCGATTTAGGTAATAGGACTATTAACTTTTTCACTATATCGGTCGCCTATAACGTAGATAACGTTACCTCTTAATTGTAAACTGGCAAATAAGGAAAGTCTATCATCGATCGAATCTATCGAAAAAAAAAATGGTTTAACTGAAGGCCATAAATGCATGCACTTAATTTGCATTGTCCGTTTGTGCTCAGCCTAATCGACGTGTGACGGAGCTTCCAAGGTTATGCGTTTTTGTTCCGTGGTGTGACGTAACACTACTAAATGTAGGCGCTCTTTTATTTTAGGTATATAATATCTCAAACGCACTGTTATTGCAATTAATTATAATAATTTTATAATACATAGCAAGCATATAGTTTCGTTGTGAATTATTATATTTGTGCATTAGGCGTCGTAGCGTGATGCAAGTGAAAATCAAATTTCAGAGGGGTCATTATGTATCTATTATATATCTGTCATTATGTATGAAAATTAACTTTTGGGACTTAACCTTAGTGCTGTGTAAAATTCGTTAATTCCATATTTCTCCGAGAAGTCATCCGCTATTAAGTCACCTGACAAAACATTATTATGTTTTGTCAGGTGACTTAATCACCAATAATAATTGGTACCGGTTCATTTCACCCCATACCTATAGATATTTCGTGGCTTACAGTTTTGCAGTTTCGTAAGTTTACATTTAAATTTTTCCTCGCGAAAGTACATTCAGAGAGGAACTAAATATTTTCAATTTAACTGTCACTACAAATAAAATAAATCGTCGGCTTACAGCTAGAACTCATTATGTGACACGTGTTGTAAAATTATGATTGTCTTCTAAAATTATGATTATCATAATTTTAGAAGATATTAGGCAATCAATACAACTACAACTAATTAATTGTTTAAACCTCGTTTACTCAAAGTTGTGAATATGTCACATAATGAGTTCTAGCGGTAAGCCGACGAAATACGCCATTCAATATGGAGACGTCAAATCATGACCCGAGAGTTAATTTCCATACTAAGTGACAGATTTTGGCACAGTAATCTTCAACTTGAAAAGTGCACTCCTAGTACACTCAGTGCTTATATTATGCGTTTGTTATTATTCGTAGGTATATGTACATCAAGGAACTACTTCTGTTCTTAGATGTATCATGCAGTATGTACATACGTATGACGTACTTATAATGCCAAGGTTAGAACCTGACTATTTAGTTTTTGGGCTGACGTAATGTGCCAGGTGTGGGCGCCATTATCACATAGATGCAATATTGCAATAACAATTCAATTCAATTATTTTTATTTGCATTGAACATGACAATAACATTACCACATAAGCACAGTTACACAACAACATTATGACTAGCTATGTTGGTATGTCGAGGTAGGTGCCTGCTAAGTTTGTCCGTTTTGGTAGATAGATCAGTGGTAATTTCAGTTCGCGACTGAATAGGTAGTGTTATGCGGGTTTTATGTACATATTTTAGCTGCTGTGATAGCCTAGTGGTTAGGACAACCGACTTCTAATTGGAGGTCGTGGGTTCGATCCCGGGCACGCACCTCTAACTTTTCGGAGTTATGTGTGTTTTAAGTATTTAAATATCACTTGCTTTAACGGTGAAGGAAAACATCGTGAGGAAACCTGCATGCCTGAGAGTTCTCTATAACGTTCTCAAAGGTGTGTGAAGTGTGCCAATCCGCTTGGCCAGCGTGGTAGACTATGGCCAAAACCCTTCTCACTCTGAGAGGAGACCCGTGCTCTGTAGTGAGCCGGTAATGGGTTGATCATGATGTATTTTAGAAATCGGTCTTAGATCATAACATTATCCTTTTTATCTGTGGTGTAAACTGTCACAAACTGTCACTTGTTTCGCGACTCGATGAGCTCTGATTCTCTTACAGAAGTCAACTCAGGGTAAGATCTACAGAGCGCACTTAGACTTAACATAGAGTTAAGACGAGACAGATTTTTTCAGGGACATATTTATTTCCCTTTTCAAATATGTCTTAAGCTTGGGTAAACGGAGTAGGTACCTACGCTCTATACAATATCTCAGCCACTTACCATCACGTGAGATTGCAGTCAAAGGCTAACTTGTAGATGAATAAAGATGAATAAAAGAAAGTCTCTGTCACTCAGCAAGTGATAGAGGAGCGGCGTGGTCAAATGAGTTTTTTTCGGGTGTGTATTTAATTTGGAAAATGTCATCATCATCATCATCATCATCATGATCAACCCATTACCGGCTCACTACAGAGCACGGGTCTCCTCTCAGAGTGAGAAGGGTTTTGGCCATAGTCTACCACGCTGGCCAAGCGGATTGGCAGACTTCACACACCTTTGAGAACGTTATGGAGAACTCTCAGGCATGCAGGTTTCCTCACGATGTTTTCCTTCACCGTTAAAGCAAGTGATATTTAAATAATTAAAACGCACATAACTCCGAAAAGTAAGAGGTGCGTGCCCGGGATCGAACCCATGACCTCCGATTAGAAGTCGGCCGTCCTAACCACTAGGCTATCACAGCTTGGAAAATGTACCTACTAACAAATTTTTCAGCCCTAAAAATTCGGTAGACTTAAAGAGACCTTAGAAGAATACCCGCGATTCGATACACTTTTTATATTCCCGGCGACTTGTTTTCAACTCGCTTCTGTGAAGTGTTTCGCCCCGGGCGGTGGTGCGCGGTGCAGGTGGCCTTCTCGGCTTACAAATCCTGTTTACGGTCACGCGTGGCACGTGTACCATTATCAACTGATGCCTACCTACTCATTGTAATTGTAGCGATAAAACTCCTATTACAACTACTACCTACCAATACCTACTATAGCTACTGGCCAAAGTGTCTTATAAGAAATCTTTAGAGTCACTCACTTGAGTATATTATTTTTATTACCTACCGGTCTTTAACCCTGAGTATATTAGTAACTAGCGGTCCGCCCCGGCTTCGCCCGTGGTACATATATAGCCTATAGCACTCAAGGATCACTTACATATCCAACGGTGAAAGAATTTTTGAAATCTGTCTAGTAGTTCCTGAGATTAGCGCGTTCAAACAAACAAACTCTTCCCGCTTTATTATATTAGTATAGATGTATTTGATAATACTTTTTTTAGTTGCTCAATTAGATTTTGTGTATGATATGCTTACTCTTGATGACAATCATGCCTGATGGAAATCAATGATAAGGTCTAAGTTGGAATGCGCTTACCTATAAAATGTTTTTCTTTTTTTAAATTTACTCTTGCCTTGAAGGCACTCAAGGCGCACTTGAGGCACTTGAGGCGGGAAACACCGACGCCGGAAGGGCGTTCCATATCCTAGCGGTTCGTATCTGAAACGTTGAACGAAAGCGTTTCGAGTAGACTGGAATTCACACATAGAATGCCAACGCTCACGAATCCTCGGCGTTCTGTGGTAAGATATACCTATATTAGGCAATATCTGATTGGGAAAATTTTCTTGGTTTCAGGTCGTCAGTTCAAAGCGCATAAGGTTATCCTGGCGGCGTGCAGCAAACACTTCCAGGAGTTGTTCGACACAGCGCCGCCCAGCCATGCGGGCGCCTGCTACGTCATCCTCGAGGCGACCACCGCCGACAACATGCAGGCGCTCCTCGAGTTCATGTACAAGGGCGAGGTGCATGTCAGTCAGGACGCGCTCTCCAGCTTCCTCAAAAGCGGGGAGAATTTGCAGGTAATTTTACTCCTCGGAATCATAGAGCTATAGAAAAGAAAGAGAAGAGGAATACCAAAGAAAAGACCATGCGGGCGCCTGCTACGTCATCCTCGAGGCGACCACCGCCGACAACATGCAGGCGCTCCTCGAGTTCATGTACAAGGGCGAGGTGCATGTCAGTCAGGACGCGCTCTCCAGCTTCCTCAAAAGCGGGGAGAATTTGCAGGTAATTTTACTCCTCGGAATCATAGAGCTATAGAAAAGAAAGAGAAGAGGAATACCAAAGAAAAGACCATGCGGGCGCCTGCTACGTCATCCTCGAGGCGACCACCGCCGACAACATGCAGGCGCTCCTCGAGTTCATGTACAAGGGCGAGGTGCATGTCAGTCAGGACGCGCTCTCCAGCTTCCTCAAAAGCGGGGAGAATTTGCAGGTAATTTTACTCCTCGGAATCATAGAGCTATAGAAAAGAAAGAGAAGAAGAATACCAAAGAAAAGACCATGCGGGCGCCTGCTACGTCATCCTCGAGGCGACCACCGCCGACAACATGCAGGCGCTCCTCGAGTTCATGTACAAGGGCGAGGTGCATGTCAGTCAGGACGCGCTCTCCAGCTTCCTCAAAAGCGGGGAGAATTTGCAGGTAGAGCTATAGAAAAGAAAGAGAAGAGGAATACCAATGAAAAGACCATGCGGGCGCGTGCTACTTCATCCTCGAGGCGACCACCGCCGACAACATGCAGGCGCTCCTCGAGTTCATGTACAAGGGCGAGGTGCATGTCAGTCAGGACGCGCTCTCCAGCTTCCTCAAAAGCGGGGAGAATTTGCAGGTAATTTTACTCCTCGGAATCATAGAGCTATAGAAAAGAAAGAGAAGAGAAAGACCAAAGAAAACACCATGCAGGCGCGTGCTACGTCATCCTCGAAGCGACCACCGCCGACAACATGCAGGCGCTCCTCGAGTTCATGTACAAGGGCGAGGTGCATGTCAGTCAGGACGCGCTCTCCAGCTTCCTCAAAAGCGGGGAGAATTTGCAGGTAATTTTACTCCTCGGAATCATAGAGCTATAGAAAAGAAAGAGAAGAGGAATACCAATGAAAAGACCATGCGGGCGCGTGCTACGTCATCCTCGAGGCGACCACCGCCGACAACATGCAGGCGCTCCTCGAGTTCATGTACAAGGGCGAGGTGCATGTCAGTCAGGACGCGCTCTCCAGCTTCCTCAAAAGCGGGGAGAATTTGCAGGTAATTTTACTCTTCGGAATCATAGAGCTATAGAAAAGAAAGAGAAGAGAAAGACCAAAGAAAACACCATGCAGGCGCGTGCTACGTCATCCTCGAAGCGACCACCGCCGACAACATGCAGGCGCTCCTCGAGTTCATGTACAAGGGCGAGGTGCATGTCAGTCAGGACGCGCTCTCCAGCTTCCTCAAAAGCGGGGAGAATTTGCAGGTAATTTTACTCCTCGGAATCATAGAGCTATAGAAAAGAAAGAGAAGAGAAAGACCAAAGAAAACACCATGCAGGCGCGTGCTACGTCATCCTCGAAGCGACCACCGCCAACAACATGCAGGCGCTCCTCGAGTTCATGTACAAGGGCGAGGTGCATGTCAGTCAGGACGCGCTCTCCAGCTTCCTCAAAAGCGGGGAGAATTTGCAGGTAATTTTACTCCTCGGAATCATAGAGCTATAGAAAAGAAAGAGAAGAGAAAGACCAAAGAAAACACCATGCAGGCGCGTGCTACGTCATCCTCGAAGCGACCACCGCCGACAACATGCAGGCGCTCCTCGAGTTCATGTACAAGGGCGAGGTGCATGTCAGTCAGGACGCGCTCTCCAGCTTCCTCAAAAGCGGGGAGAATTTGCAGGTAGAGCTATAGAAAAGAAAGAGAAGAGGAATACCAAAGAAAAGACCATGCGGGCGCCTGCTACGTCATCCTCGAGGCGACCACCGCCGACAATATGCAGGCGCTCCTCGAGTTCATGTACAAGGGCGAGGTGCATGTCAGTCAGGACGCGCTCTCCAGCTTCCTCAAAAGCGGGGAGAATTTGCAGGTAATTTTACTCTTCGGAACCATAGAGCTATAGAAAAGAAAGAGAAGAGGAATACCAAAGAAAAGACCATGCGGGCGCGTGCTACGTCATCCTCGAGGCGACCACCGCCGACCACATGCAGGCACTCCTCGAGTTCATGTACAAGGGCGAGGTGCATGTCAGTCAGGATGTGAGTGTGCAAAAGAGGATATGTGTGTAAAAGGGGTGAATGATGCGTTGACTTATAATAGAAATGATTGAAAGAAGAAGATGCCGACCCCACACCATGGGATAAGGACCGGAAGATGATGGTGGTGCCATAGAGGCTAGAGCTATAGAGCGAAGGAACAGTTATTTTGAGCATATTTGACAGTTGATAGAAGTCCGGACAACTTTCACTTCATCGTCTCAGACTTTCAGTCACTTTTTTGCAGTTGAGCTATGGCCACGTATGTAAATCGCGATGTTGCGAATATTCGCGTTATCTACCATGAGCATTTAATCCCGATTGATAGACGATCCCAACCGATAAATGTCCACTGCTGGACATGGGTCTATAGCAAAGATTGCCACAAAACATGGTCCACCGTTTGCCAGCGAAAGCCTCCGGCTACCTAGGGCTTATTTTAACCCTGCGTTTCTCGGTGCGAGGTTGCTATTCGATCAATTTGGGACTCAAACGTCTATCAAATCTTCGAGCAATGTTCCCCGCCCATTGCCGCTCCTGCTTCGAAGGATATTCTATAATTTTTTTAAACCGATTCTTTTTCATTTCAAGGTTAAGGGCCTGTCAATGGAAATGTCCAACGATGCATGGGTGAAGCAGCAAACACAGCAATCAACAGACCGCCACCAGGCCCGCGTGAAGACGAGTCCGGTGTCCGGGTCGGGGACCTGCGACGTCCAGGACTCGGCCCAGCCCCAGTCCCACCCGACGACGTTCGCCCCCATGCCGTACAGCTACCCCGGCGGGGGCGGCATGGGTCGCTACGCCCCCCCGGCCCATCTACCCATACACTCGACCTCGCATCGCAGACCGCCTCAGCCCAAACCTTCTCCGTCGCAAAGTCCGCATACCAGGAATTACAGGTAGGTTCAAAAGTATGTATTCTTTGTTATGTTTCGTATCTGCTCGTAAAATAAAATATATAAAGGCGAAGTTATTGTATAGTTTGTTTTATTTAATTTGTCACATTATTCCTATTATGAGGAATCTTCATAGTCCGTAAGAATTTAAGAATTACAAATATGATTCTATCGATATTCTTATGCCTGTTTTCATCTGTGGTACCTAAACAATACCCTGAGTAAGGATCCCTTAGCGTAAGACGTCACCTAAATGTAGACATCATTTGTCTACATTTTGTGGTGTGTTGTTTAAGTATCTCTTAAATGTTGGTGAAAACCAGATCATTTTTAAGTGTCACCTAATTGGGCTGTGGAAAAGGATTGTCCGTGAAAACGGCAAGTCCAATTATTGTATTATTATATCCAATTATTGTATTCTATCGGTGAGTTGTGGTTCGTTATTTTAACCACACCTGTCATGCAACTGGCTCTGACTGCGCTGCGCGATGGTCAAATACATTTGTCAACTGATTTACATAGGTAAATAAAATAATTTTTATCAGTTACGAACAAAAAATACTGACTGGATTTCCGTGCGGAACTGCTGGCAAACCTCAATCTTTATCCTTGAATATTTCCCGGTCTAAAGTAAAAATTCAATTATGCAAGTTGCACTACTTTTTATGCTGGTCGAATTCCGCATTTACGATTAGTCCTATTGTGTATTCCAGGCAAAGTTCGTCGTCGTCGCACTGCGGCAGCGTGGCCGACGAGCCCGACACGCGCTCGTCGCCCGGCGCCAACGCGCGATACGAGGAGGCGACACCCGACTGCACGTCCACGCTCCCCAACCCGGCCAAGAACAACGGATACGAACGGGCCGCCTCGGCCGGCGACGAAATGATGGAACGCTTGTCGAATGATCAGGGCGCTGAAGGTGAGATCATACTTGCTACCTCCGACACCCAACCTTTACGGGGCTACGCTAGATGCGAAAAGATGACACTCGACTACACGTCCATCCGTTCCAACATTGTCAAGAACAACGGATACGAACGGGCCGCCTCAGCCAGCGACATAATGATGGAACGCTTGTCGAACGACCAGGGCGCTGAAGGTGAGCTCATACTATTACTTGGATGAGCTATGTGTGTGTTACTTCTAATCTAACCTTAGATTAGGTTAGGTTATGTTCCTTCTAACCTCCGACACCCAATCTTCACCGGGCGCCGATGTGAGGTACGGGAAAGTCCATCCATCCTCCCCAACTTGGTCGAGAAAAATGGATACGAACGGGCTGCTTCGGCTAGCGATGAAATTATGAAACGCTTTGTCAAACGACCAGGGTGTTAGAGGGTAAGGTTTAATTATGAGTGCAACTAACAACACAGACCAGTCACTCGCTGCCACGCTCTTTGTGTGATTGGTCCATCTTTAGGGCGGGTACTTATCGTATGCGTAGAGTTTGGAATATCAATTTAAAAAAAGATCCAGAACATCCTTTAGAGTCAATAATAATAAAGGGGCTTGACACCGTTTGTTAAAGTTGAAAAGACTGCGTCTCTTGGTTGCGGGTCCAATATTCACGTCCACTTTGTTCATCCTAGAAGCTAATTCAACGGTTCCAATTGCAGATTTACGGGTGAAAAGTGAAAACGACTATAACGCCAGCGGATATAACAACTCACCACCCCCTGCTGTGCCGATACCGACGACAAACTACCACGACAAGCCGCACGACACATCGCCCGTACCGCCCAAACCCAGCCCCGACAACATCTGGCCAGCGAAACCGATCATGAGCAAATCTGGTGGCATCGCTACTGCTGACGGTAAATAGTCACTTCGTATATATTACTTCGTCGTCAATCGATAGATGTCTATGAACCGATACCGTACTGCGTCATCCTAATTGGTGAACGATCGTACGATGAAATGATGCGATTTCGTCGAACGATAAAAATTGGTACCTACTGCGATCGCGCGATGACTTAGGAGCTTCAATTAGGTCACTTAGGGGATTTATATGTTTGATTCGATCGCGCGTCGAAAATTGTTTGATCGTACGATCGTTAGCCAATTAGGAGGACGCTTACCGATAGACTGGACATTGATCTTTTGCAAGGATCGTGACAGAACACAATCCTTTGGGGCCACCACCACCTTCCATACTGAACTGGGACATGTCCGTTTCAGGTAAAAAATTAAAATGTCCATACTGCGAGAGACTGTACGGATACGAGACGAACCTGCGCGCCCACATCCGGCAGCGGCACCAGGGCATCCGCGTGCCGTGCCCGCACTGCTCGCGCACCTTCACGCGAAACAACACCGTGCGGCGCCACATCGCGCGCGAGCACCAACGCCCGCTGGCCAATCACACGCAGTAAACCTGTTCCCCCCCTTTATTTTATATTAATTTTTACTATCAACCGATCTACCTCTGCTCTTTCCGACGCGCGCGGGCGATCGCGCAAACTTATCGGGAGCAATACACGAATGGACTGTCGTTTAAGTTGAACGTGTTAGAAAGTCTCCTCGACGAAGTTCGCGCCACAATCGCAAATGATGTACGAGGGTTGCCCGCGTCGCGTCACAACTCTTTGTAACTTGCGTACAATAAAATACCTCGTTGATGCATATTATATATTTTGTAACAGTGTAATCTACCTCAAAAATTGATCTTAAGATTTTTTAAGATTTTTGGAATTTCGCTATGATCGTTACTTAATTTAATATTCACGTGTGACTTCGAACGGTTGCTCAGTGCTCGTCTCTATATCCGGTACCGTGTTTTAAACATATTGTACCTTTATTATTATTGCACCCTCGTCGCGTTTACGTACCTTAATTTGACTGTGAGATAAAGTTACCTTTATTAGACGATTTATTTTGAGCTCTCGGTCGAGTGTGACGTAGCTTTTACTATATTATACTGAGCTAGGAAATCTTAGAAATGGTGTTGAGACCACGGCCGTAGGCTTAGTGTATGTAAATAATAGGAGAATGTTGTATATCGCCTCGGCCTAGGTTGACACATGCGTTTGACGTTGCACGGTGGCAAAATAATTATTCTACAATTAGAATTTTTTTTCTACTATATTATATTCTATTCATTACAACAGACTGCTAAACCGGGTTTTAAGTTTATTTTATTTGAACACATCTGTGATACAATAGGACAGGCTATATATTAATATTAATTATTTTAGTTTTTGCCACTCTGTTTCATTTTAAGAGAATTCGATAACACGCGGGAAAGCAACGCTGGAGTTGCAACAGTTTTCACACTGTACAGTCGGACGGTTTTAGTTTGTACAAAGTACAATTGCCCTAGATGCATAAGTAGGTAGGTAAAAAAAAACATGTTAAAAGAAATTGCGTGTAAGTTTGGACGCGTGAATGTGTTTTACAGTTCATTGCAGTCGATCGTTCCGGACTCAGCTGTGTTTACAGTTCATTGCCGTCGATCGTTCCGGACTCAGCTGTGTTTTTCAGTTCATTGCCGTCGATCGTTCCGGACTCAGCCGCTTGATCGGATGTTACTATTGAGACCAAATGATTATATGTTTTTTTGCGATGGTGTCGATTTTAACATTCCGTTTTGATATACTTATCTTTGCTGTGTAGTAAATAATATAGATGAAGGTCACTTGTTTTCAGTGGCGTGCACAATGTTCGAAGGCAGGGTATGCAATCGGTAGAATTAAAATTTCCACTGCTCCTTTTCTCATCAATTTACCTAAACATTGCTTTTCTGAGGGTATGCAGTGCTTTTCTGCCTTTATGAAGTGGACGCCACTGCTTGTTTTATACCTAGTCATTTCAAGTGCGACCGGTTGAGATTTAAAGAATAATAATTATTTAATAATATAAGAGCAGCCGACGGTGTTCAGTATTGTATTATAATAATTGTTGTGTGAGCATCGTCGGTGTTCGTTGACTACTTCAAAATATTTTAAATATCACTTAGATTCCGTACTATATTATGATTTTAAGTTGATCTTTACGCAAAGCAAACGGGACAGTGCCAAATAAACCTCAATTTTAAGTATCACAACTTTTAATTATTATTTATTTTATTTTTGTTGTAAGTGTGAATGTAGCGACCGGGTGTTATTATTCCTGATATTTAGGAATGAGTTGCATTCATATTTATTATATTTATATTTTAAGTGTACTATATTTAAATTTTATTTTTATTATAACGCTTTACAAAGGCTCAGTGATTTTATTATTACAGTAATGTAGTTTCTGTCTTTTTTTGTTATATGGGAATATGGGTTCCCTATTGATTTACCTCATTTAAACTTTTCGCATTTAAGACTTTCGCTGTTATTATAAACTTTGCTGATCTAAGCAGTCTTTTTAGTGTCAGTATGGATGGGAATGTTGTATTTAATTTTACACAGATGAGACAAAAAAAAATTGAATACCTAATACTATAGTGTCTCACTATTGTATTCCTAAAAGATGTCTTGTAAAACTTTTAAGACGCTATTTTTATTCTTAATACAGTTAATTGTAAAAGATACTAGAGTTATATTCAGATTACGTACGAGCAATACTTTTAAAAATATATTTTTTAATATGTTTTCTATTTGTTGATATTTGTGTTAAAGACTCGACTTGTGGACTTAAGAATCTAGCGATGGCGGTGATTTATACTATGGAATCGCTTATAAATATTCGTTTTGCACGCAATAAATAACAAACATAAGCAGAAAGAAAATTGTGGCCTAAAAATTAAAAAAAAAAAATGTTGAGAAAAAAATGGACTTGGATTTGGTTGGACCCTGGAGACAATGCAATTTATTATAATAATTGCATTTTATTCGCAAAAAATACGAATTGAAATACGTGGACGAGCTTTGCAAATGACAAATTAAGAGAATAGTTATAATTTTTATACCAAAGGCGTCAAATAATAAACTTACTGTAAGTAATTTGTACCTCAGACTGCGGGAAATATCGTGTTCATATGACGGTAAAAGGTTATTCTATCTATTATATTTCTGTGGGTGAGGTATAATTTATTTAAGTTTGATATTTGATACTAGTATCGACATTAACTCTATTAGCAATGCCTTCAATTTCAATATCGCAGACTCGCTCGTGGGGATTTTGAACGTAAAATAAACTATTTGACGGACGAATCTATATTGATAAAATATTAATTTTATTGTTTCATATTTTTGGCATTCTTGTGTTAGTTGTATTTACTGTATTGTTAAGAACGAGACGTGTTTCGCTATATCGGTTTAATTGTTAAATTTATTTTTTACTTTCTTTGAGAAATTAATTAGTAAAAGGATGGAAATCGAGTATTCTGTTGTCCTTTCGTTTTACGTATGAATTAAAAATTCATAGATGTGATTTCTTTTGACATTTAATGTTTATTTGTGATACGTAAGAAGGGAATTGCATTAATGCATCACGTTTTGAGCTTTTTTTTTTCAAATTTATTGCGTTTAATTTTTATTCTTAAGGGGTATTGAAGGATATCTGAAAAGTTGACACTAAGGGATCGCCTTTGAATTTCTGTAATTCGCATCACCTCTTTCTAATACTTGTAAGGTACAAATTAAAAATCACGATATCATAAGTCAATTTGGATTGTTTACATATATAATATGTCGTAACACTTTTTTTTTTTTTCTTTTTTGTAAATCCCCGTGATTGTACAAAACTTCTGTACGTTATGGTATATTTGAGATCATATTGTGGCCAATTCTGTTGTACACAATCTCTAAACCTAAACTAAAATGACAGGTCTAAATTTATTGCTATCTCTTTCACAGTGCTCATTGCGGCAAAGGATAGCAATAGATTTAGACCTGTCATTTTAGTTTAGGTTTAGAGATTGTGTACAACAGAATTAGCCACATTGTCTAAATTAAGTTATTTCATTGTTAAAATTTAATATAAGCGGAAGGTTTACTAGTGGTCCCCAATAGTTTTAAATGTTGTATTTCGATGTGATAAGGAACTCACATTTAGTCGGTGTATCACAATCCCCTGTGGCTTCGGTCGATCTCTCACGTTTTTTGCTGTTTTTGACTTGTTTAAAAACAATTTGCAAATGTTGTATAGTTTCACTAATTTAATGTTACGGATATGAGGAACAATAGAGAAATGGATACGTTCGGATGTTACTGTTTGGAGCAAGTGAATGGAAGGTATAAGGTTAGACATACACATACGAACTAATTGTAAATTCATACAATACGTGTATAGATTTTTCAACATTAATGCAAATCATAGTTTCGTTTGTTGACACGTAGTTAGTAATTGTTGAATTAAATTAGCGGTTTTGATAAGATCTTTAATCCGGATCAACGATTGCATCAATAATTCGGGAGTAGTTTATCACTAACTTATTGACAGGTGTCAGTGGCGTGCACTAGGTTTGAAACCAGGGTATGCCATCTGTAGAATTAAAATTTCTGCTGCTTCTTTTCTTATCGTTTTACCTAAACATTGCTTTACTCAGGGTATGCAGAGCTTTTCTGCCTCTATGAAGTGCATACCACTGACAGGTATAGTCCGTTTCAATAGAGTTGAGCTAAAATGTAAACCAACACACCTTTTTGCTAAAAAACTACAGAATGGATTGAAATGAAACTTGGCACGATTTAAGTTTATACTACAAACTTAAATCGTGCCAAGTTTCATTTCAACCCATTTTGTAGTTTTTTAGCAAAAAGGTGTGTTGGTTTACATTTTAGCTCAACTCTATTGAAATGGACTATATAGTAATAGTTTACTATAAATAAGCTCTGATTTGTTGTCCTGATCAATTCACTGAATCAAAACTGCATTTACGATTTCTTTGCTCGTAGTTAATGGCTCCTGTTCGGGATCATAAAAGTGGTAGGGATACGTAATTGTATTTTACGTAGTTGTTTTAAGGTTTATTTTTGTGTAAATATATCGCGATATCTCGTGATGGTAAAGCCAAAGATTGTTACGGGTACGGTGACCCTCTGCCGTCACACGGGCTTCGCAATGCCTGTACATTCAAACTATTTGGTCAAAATTACAAAAAAAAAAAAGTACATCGCTGGTCGAGCCTCCAATGTTGGTTACAGTAAAAAAAAATTATACCCTTGAATGTATGGCACGGCACAGCCCGACTAGTACGTAAGTTAATCTACCTCGAGGAATATAATTTAGTGGTAATAATTAAGCTTTTAAATAGATTTTTATATGGAGGATTAATGTAACTTTAGTTAAGTTAAGAGAAAAGGAAAAAATAAAAAAAATCGAAGTACAAATACGCTACCTCAGGATTCGAATTGAGTCTTATCTAAATTCTACGAGTGCGAGTGTTAAATTAACGTTTGAATATTGTGTAATCACAGAGTAAATTTTAATTATTGTCTTGGATCGTTAAACTTTCGGATTGAACGCGCGGAGCGGTTTTACGTAAAAAAAAAATATGATTGATATGTAAATAAAATGATTCGGCGTTTAATATATACTAGTATCAATATAAATGTATATTCTGTCACGTTAATTGAATCTCTGCAAGGTAGTCAGTGCTTTCAACTCGGCGTATATGCTCAAGCGAGGAGTGCATGGAGATTTGAGCGCAATCTAAAGTTACCTTTTAGCTGAGTTGATAGTCCTAATAAATCTTAAGTAGGTAAGTGTTAATTAGGCTAGTTATTAATAATCTCATTGATGTTCTACCTCATTCGAAAACGCGAAAACCGTTGAGAGATCGGCCCTGACCATACAGCGTAATTTTGTACCTTCTTCACTCTCAGGAGTATAAAACTTTTTTTTTTTTTCATAATTTTATTATTACCTTTTCCCAGTTATTTCTTGTGTTGCATAGATGTTACTATGTTCTAAGGAGATGAATAATGAAAAATTATTGTTTGTTAGGTTTCAGCGAATTAAAAAAATGTAACAAAAATATTTTTTTTTTGTTTCTTTTGTTGCTTCCTTATTTTCCTTTTTTTGCGGCTTTATTTTTTTTTCTCTCGACAAGTTACACCCGTCCATCGTGTTTAACATTTATTGTAATTTTAAGTACATTATTTGATAAGGAATTGACATTCGTATAATCATAATCTAGTTGCACTAAATTGGACAGGAATTTGTTTAAGGTACCTAATTATTTGATGTTTTATATTTTAAGGATGCACTAGTGTCATCGAGGGATCTCCTCGCGTATTTATATCTACGAATTTGATAAGAAATCAAAGTAATGAATTATTATAGATGTTCTCTCGCATTACTAGGTAAGAATAAAGAAATGTCATCCACTCATTTATAATATCACCAGCCCCAGTGGCCAGTGCAAATGAAATACCTAGTTACCAGTTATTAAGATAATACGTATATAAATACGAGTCGACTAAAATTTTTCTGTTTAGACTATCGAACTTTGTTTCGCTTGGTTTACAATTTTTTTTTCAAAATCGAATTACAGTAAAATTGTGTAAATAAAACGGATGGTTCACATTTTCTTCTAGAATTATTTTCATATGCATTGCAAATAAGCGTGAAGTAAAATAAAGTCACTGAGAAAATTTCCACAAATTCTATAAACCACTTTAGACTGAGAGCTAGTGACCGATTCATTGAAAGTGTTTTACAAACAAATTTTGACATTTAATATTATTTATTATATCTAAAAAATTAATAAAGACACTCTGAAATATCAAAATAGAAATATGTGATAGTTTATGAAACTTTTGCGTAGTTAATAGGGGTTATTAAACACTGCGTGGTTAATAAAAGCGTGAGTTAAAAATCAAGCAATAATTCACTTTTTTGAATACATTATCAGAATTTTAAACCACGAGTGAAATACACAAATTAATAGATTTTTTATGGTAACAGCGCCTGCAACTTTTATAATACTGAAAAAATGAAGCAGTAAAAACTATTGATATTTAATTTTTACGGGATGTACATTATTGAACAAAAGCAAGGTGTTTCTTTAAATTAATTGTGTATTACTTACTGGACCGTGTTTCATTATGTCGTTCAGCCACTAGCTTTTAGACAAAATAGATCATTTCATGGCTGTAAATAACCATATCAAGTTACGCAAACAGTAATCAAATTTCGTCTCATTATGTTCAAATTATCTCAGTGTCACTTGATGTTCTTGGTGTCGAATATGTGTGATCTAAACATTGAATTATTATGTAGGTACTCTCAATGGATCTTTAAACGTCCTTTAAACTTTAGCTGTTGAGGCCACGAGCACTTTTTTTCAAAACTAAAGTACAAATTGAAGTCTTAAAATTACTGTCAGTACAAATGTAATTAAATAAAAATAAAAGAAAAAAGTAAAATTACTTACGTCGGATTTTATGTAAATGTTGCCAAAACGTATATTTTTTGGAGCATCCGCTGAGCTATAATTTAACGTAGGTCTATCTGAATAGAGTACAAAATTGAATGCATTCTATGATGCATAATTATGTACGACAGCCCGCAGTCAGGATTGGGTAAATGATATTTGTTATTTAGTATATTATTATTATTATTGATAAACACTAAATTTATAAAAGTTGGGATTTCGTATTAATAATATCTCTGAAATCGGTCTCTACTTTGCATTATTGTCTCTTAAGGCTCCCATAGACTACAGTTTGCCCGTAGTCTGTCGTCTGACCTGGCGGCGTGCCGGCCAAAGTCTACTATCCCACTCATTACTGAATACCTGCACGCAATGATGGCATGTACTCGTACCAGTATAAACTAATAATTTCCACACATTTTTAAGCCGACATACAGTCCATGACAGTTCACATCACAGTGAGCCGTGAGGCAGCCAGCTAGTGCCTACCCGCAAATGTTTGACTCTCAGCCTTGAGGTTACGGACCGTATGACAGACCTCTGCCACGGTAATATTATGAACCTCTGCCAACATCTCGACTGACATGCCAGTATCGAAATGCGTCACAGACTCAGTTGGCAAAAAAATGGCAGTTGGTAGTGTTAGTGGTACGATTACCGGACAGGTTAATATCTGGCAACGGCGCGGTGGACTGTTAGTCTGTGAGTCGTTTAAATGGAAATCGGTTGAAAGGGTTAATACGAAACTTCAGCTTGTATGTTTTTCTTAAAGGTACGTTTCTTTACATAATTTGTTTGGATATGATTGAAGTTGTCTAAAGCAAGGGTATACACGTACTCAGTCGAGTATAGGCTTAGGATGATAGTGTCGATTGTAAGATTGTAATGTAAACCATCGTGGTTGTAAAACGTAAGTAGGATTTTGTACGTAGCTAACTAATGCTTAGTAAGAACTAATCGGTCGTCGATGGTGTTTGTCTGTAAAGGGAAAGTGATTGTCTGTGATTTTTTTAAGCGACTTTTTTATATATAATACGGAAAAAAAATATTGAAATTCCTTAACAGTAAGAATAGCACTCTTGTGATTTTTAAATTAGATATTTTGTTAGTTGACTTCATTTTTTGTACAATACGATAGGGTAAAGTTGGGAGGGATGTGTGTCGGGGAGGGGAAGGCGGGTTGAGTGTACATACATAAAATAGATGTACAAAATTTAATATTGGCATTCGGAAAAGGGCCATTGGTAAGACCATACGCTTTTTTTTTTGTTGAGTCGCGTGAGCTTCAAGCCCCGCCCCTGGAATTCAAATTTCAGGGGTCCTGATACGAATTTATCCATTTGAGGCCACGCGGCTCGTTAAATATTTAGCGAATTAATTAATTGTTATACAGGGTTTTAGGATGTATTCATGTACATATAATTGACACTCTCTCAACAGCAGGTTGGAGCAATATTTCAAAATTATTGATGAGTTACTTAACTACCTTCAAATACTGAAAAGCATTTTAAAATCCAAGCTGATGTTAAGTTTTAATGATGTATTTTGAATTTCTGTTCATATCTACAAAAACTAGAGACAGACAGACATAGATTAACATTTAAATGCGTTTCAGTATCCTGTGTCTGGCCTATTTAATAAGAAATTCAAAAATAGAAAAAAAGGCCGAAATCATAAACAAAATATTTAAGTAGGTACGATACATATTTTTTAACGACTTCATAATTATTGTTAATTAATTAATTAATTGGTGTTCATCTAAAGCCCTGTATAAATCTTACATTCTTAATTTAATCTAGCGAATTTTTACTAGTGGTATCAATATGACGGGTTTTTTCTTTCGTTAGTTTAATGTGAGTAGAATGTATTTAAACTGTTATGTTTGCTTTTGGATAAAGTGAATTGGATATAATTCGGGTGAGATAGAGTTTTTGGTGAGTGTGAGTGAAATGGCTCCACTTTAAGTGTTTCTGGTCTTTTATGGTATTTAGCTTTGTGTTTTCACTTCTCACTATATCTACCTTAATAATAATAATAATTAAAGCGCGCGATGGAGTGGTTGAACCGTTATCTTCATATTACGAATATTATTTACTTATATTTATTATTATATCCATATTATAAATTACATTTTTATTTATTTAATATCGTTATAATTTATTTTTAATTTTGAGTAAATAATGAGGATTTTTTCAACAATTATGTATCTAGAAGATACTTCTTGTCCATCTCTATTACTAGTTAAGTAAGTAATTAATTATTATAGTTTATTGTTAAGTTTTTTATTATGTCAATAAATTTTTTTAATGTTTTTTATTTAACGATAGCGATATTATATTTTAAAATATTATATTAAATTAATTACTAATCCCCAATTTATTTTTATGTTGAAGATCCTAATCAAACGCTACATCGCGCACAAATATTCAATATAAATGTAAAAATTCTGTAAAAATCGAACTTTGATACAGGTACTATAATAGTCCATGTGCACTAATTATATAAATATATATTGCGTAATAACAAATCCCACTTCACGTACCTACATTCTGACTTAGGTATAGATATTATATGGAAAATAAATTGTTCCATTGTGGAATTCTTAAATTAATAAAAAAATGTTGCTAAAATATATAAAGAAATTGGTTTCATTTCATTTTTTTTTAATTCTTAGCTCGTGCTATTTTATTTAAAGTTAACCCATTTAAAATCACCGCTTGCTCTTGTACTATATTATCAAAACTCATACTCTACTAAAGTTACCCTCGACGAGCAAGTTACTGGGACTGTTTGTAACTTGTGGGACTTCTAAGGACGGTTGCTAACGACGTGGTAAGTAATGAAGCAAATTGATTTTGGCGCTGATTGGTAAGAGAAGTGGAGTGGGATTGTTCGGAACTAATTTGAATAGTGTTTAGTTGTATTGGGGAATATCTTTAGTTCCCAGTACCTTTGCTATATGGCGCTTTGAATTGAAAAAGGAATCAGCTGTCACTGCCTGGTTTGTCTAGCTGTTGACATGGTCGACTGCGGATCACGAGTGGCGTGGCGGGTCTAAACTATAAATCTCAGGAGGAGGACAGGAGACCTGTGCCCAGTAATGGGACGTCAAAAGCGCTGTAGTCAGTCAGTAGTCAGGTGGTGGTCATTTAAAAAAAATTATAATTAGTACCTACCTAGGTATATTTATTTTAAAAAGATTTCTCTTTTTATACAAACTCATGAATTTTACTACCTACTAAGAAACCTTTCGGTAGGTAACCTTCATGTAAAAAAGAATCAGATATCACCTTTTTACTTTTTTGCGCGTAAGTAGGCTAGACTTGAAGAAATTGTATACATTTTCATATGACAACAACTTTGTTCCCATATGAGTAGATCTTGTCCACTTTCAAGATCGCCAAGTGACCGCGTCGGGAACTGAGTGATTGACGTTACTCGTATTATATTGATCAGCGGCTATATAAACTGGCTGGCTGGATTATTTTGCATCATTTTGGAACTCATTACCATAAGATAAACAATGGCAGCTAAGGTACGTTGTAATTTTATAAGCTTTTATCTACACCCATGCTTTAAATGTGTAGGTAATATTGACTTCTGCAAGAGATTGCGAAAGTTAATCATCAGTAGACACTGGGAGATATTTTACTCAATTTAATCCTAATTTTTCCAGTTGGTCGTAGTACTCGCAGCCGTGGTAGCTTTGGTCCACAGCTCAGTGGTGCCACTGGCGCGAGCAGACGCCGACTACACGAGCTTCGCTTACAATGTAGCGGACCCCTACACCGGCGACTTCAAGAGCCAGGCCGAGACTCGTGTCGGAGGCAATGTTCAGGGCCAATACTCGCTCCTCGACGCTGACGGCACCAAGCGCACTGTGGACTACGCCGCTGATGATGTGCATGGATTCAACGCTGTTGTGCGCAAGGACCCCGCGGTTGTTGCCGTAACTCCCGCCGTCGCACCCATAGTTGCCGCTGCTCCCGCCGTCATCGCCGCGCGCAACCTCGCAGCCCCCGCTCTTGTTGCATCTTCCCCCGCGGTTGTTGCATCCGCCCCTGCCCTTGTTGCTGCCCGGACTTTCGCCGCTCCCGCTGTCTACTCCTCTGGCTTAGTGGCTGCCCGTGGTCTCCTCGCCCCATCAGTCTTATCCGCCGGTCCCGCCGTCGTAGCCGCCTCTCCCCTTTCCTACGCTGCCCCGTTAAAATACTGGTAAATTATGGTAAATGCTCAACTTCTGTTGGTAAATTGTAAAAAAGGTATTGAAAAAAGGTTAGAGTAGGTATCTATACTAATAAATAAAATTGAAGTGTCTGTCTGTAATATCGAAATAACTACCTCATATTAAGCTCATATTGTTATTTGAACGCTACCATAACCGAATCACACGTTTTTAAAATTTTTGTCTGTCTGTCTGTCTGTCTGTCTGTCTGTCTGTCTGTCTGTCTGTCTGTCTGTCTGTTTGAACGGGCTAATCTTCGGAACGGCTGAACCGATTTTGACGGGACCTTCACATACAAGTAGAGAATTAATCAGGGAGTAACATAGGCTACTTTTTTAACCGACTTTCAAAAAAGGAGGAGTTGTGTTTTTCTACCTATGTACACCGATATCTCCGAGATTTCTGAACCGATTTGCGTAATTTTTTTTTTAATCGATAGAGAAACATTGCGACCCTGTTCTATAAAAAATTTGGATTCCAACTCCTCAATCCTGATGCTGTAGGGGACCTAATCCCTAAAACTAATGGGTTTTAGAAACATTCGGCTATTTAAATTGATATTGGGGGTACCAATTAAAGACTTTATCGTTGAATGAACTCGAGTAGGTACATATCCAACTCCTCAACCCTGATGCTGTAAGGAATTGTATTCCGAAATCGTGGGGATCACGGGATTTTTCCGTTTTGGGGACGGGTTTCTACAGATAAGCTACTTTTTGTTCTGAAAAATCAAAAGTTTCCACGGGATTTTAAAAACCTAAATCCACACGGGCGAAGCCGTGGGCATCATCTAGTTTAGAAATAAAGTTAAGTATTTGATGACATTTTTTTATGGTTTTATTTATATTCCTAAGTATATGTTAAAGCACATTATGGTTTAAGTCCTATGTTTCCTTAGTAGGGCAGGGGGCTTGTTATAGTATTGTGCTATCCCCAGCGGTTATGAGGTACACCCTTGACCTCATTTCCCATCATCCATATCCTTGCAACCTCCGCCAGAATAGTACCTATGCTCCCAAGTTTTTTTTATCTCTAAATATTTCTTCCGATAAAGAGGATAAAATGAGACCATTCAAGTTTTATTTATCTCAATAATTTATTTTATTTCACTTTACAATAATGTACAATTAGGTATTTACATTATGTACACAATATTTATATCACTATTCGCTGAACATAATTTAATTACACATTTTGTACACAATATTTACACGTTGATTGGTTGAACACTGCCTTCAATATGATGCTGTTTGATTTACCAGAAGATGCGTTGAGCGGCAGGGTATCCGTAAGCGGAGTAACCCGGGTACGCTCCGGGGTACACTCCAGAGTACACTGAGGGTGCGGCGCTGTACACTGAGGGGGTGAGGTACGAGCCAGAGTAGACGGTGGGGGTTGAGACAACAGACGGGACTTGAGACACGACGGTGCGAGACGCAACAACGGGAGCAACCAGAGGGTCTTTGCGCACTACGGCGTTGAATCCGTTGACATCGTCGGCGGTGTAGTCGACTACGCGCCTGGTGCCGTCGGGGTCGACTAAAGAGTACTGGCCGACGACGTTGCCGCCGACGCGTTGCTCGGTCTGGCTCTTGTAGTCTCCGGTGAGGGGGTCGGCTACACCGTAAGAGAAGCTTGTGGCTTCATCGTCTACCTTCACGACTGGGACCACTGAGCTGTGGGCGACGGCCACCAGGGCGAGAACTGCGACGAACTGGAAAAAACAAGGAAATTGATTTGAGTTAGAAATAATATTGAACTTTGTGATTATCATACTCTAAAATATTATTTAGAATTAAGAGACCGGAAATTGCCTTTCGCCTAAAAATCTTCTCTTCAAGTTTTTGAGATCAATTTTAGTTTTGACGGGACACGTGGAGAATTCACATGATTTTGGGTAAGCCATAGTATCTACTACTATAAGAAAAATTAGTTTCATATTTAAATACCTATACCATTTATACCTATACCATTTATACCACCACCTATACCTATACCATTTTCATAAGAGTTTCATACGACTGCTTTTTGGGCGCATAATCTGAATTCGCTTCCACAACAACACTCTTAATGCATTATTGTATTGCAATCAAATATACTCTTATTATACAGTGGTCTTAGATACTACTCCGTGCATTTTTAGGATAGCTAACCCGCAGTCCGCCCACTCGAGTAAAATGTTAATCTTTCTATATGAATAAAAATCTGCCATGTTTCTATTTTGGTCAAACAACGTTTATACATTTGGTGCCAAGTTTCCTGTAAGTACAAGGTTCTTTCACGTTAAACTATGGCAAAAGTGAAAAATTAAAAAAGAAGTACGGGAAAAAATATTTTGCGGGGACTGTGTCTCAAAATACAAAATTAATAATGTAGTTTGTAAGTTACCTTGGCTGCCATTGCTTCTAATGTGAATGGATCTTGTTGAATGATATCGATTAAGTTTTGGAGGAGCTTTTATACGATTCACACATCCGATAGCCTGTTCTAAATAGCACTTGTTAATATATAAAATATGTGTAATTACTTTATTATCCATTCATTATACCCGATTGGATGGACAAGGTTACAAAATTAAAATACTAGTCTTACACGTCAAATAAGTTTAGAAAAGGTTTCAGGAAGGCAATAATTGGTTGTTACTGGGTCATTTAGCTGAAGTTCACATTTCAATGAGATAAATAATTATTACTCTAGCGGCACGCTATGATGGCCGGTTTGACGTTTGTCCGCTCATGAAGTTCCGTATTAATTGATAACGACTTTGAAGGAAATAATTGTATTACTTTATTGACGATAGTGATGTGCAGAGATTCATAAATTTTATCGAATGTAGTTTTAGGTTTAGGACTCAAAATTTATTTATTAAATTGATTTCTTAAATGTATACAAGTGTAGAAAAATCAGTTTGCACCATTTAAGGGGTGAATGTACTTGTGAATATGAACAATTTTCACTATGTGGACAAACCTCTGAAATCGCAAAAAAATATCAATAAATTTTTAAAAATGGAATCTAATACGATCGTCACATAGGATCGCTGGCTAGCACAACTACTACCTCCGGCAAACTCGCGTCAATGCTCAATGCAAAACAAAGCAGTTTCGAATTGACGTTGCTTCGAAAAGTATAAACTGTCAGTGCAATGCGATTGTGATATAGTTTTGACCTGGCTTTGGATTTCAAATATTGATACTGCATTACTGTTGACCCTTGCTCGTTAATTTGGACTCTGTTCAAGCCCTTTGTTGTGGATTTCGTCGATATGACCGAACGTACGCAGAGAACTGTTCTAAATAGTCAGACACGTGAGTTCGTAATACGCCTTCGTAACTATTTCGATCGTGAAGCTCAAAATGGAGGGCCAATTTTACCTATAACGTCAGTGGTTGAACGCGTAGCTGATGCGCTTAATATTGGACAACGAACTGTTAGACGGATAACTAAAAAAAAATATGGCGAGACTGGCACAGAAGAAAATAAACTTCACACACCAAAAAAGAGAAAACGAGCAAAACCAGTCGTAGGCATCGATAGCTTTGATGCCGATGCTATCCGAAGACATGTTTACGGCTACTATTTACAGAAGGAGTATCCAACAAGAAAAAAGTTGGTGCATTCACTGAAGGAAGCTGGATTATTCTTCGGTGGGGAAAGTTCTTTAACGAAGATTTTGAAGACCATTGGATTTCGATACAAAAAATGTAACAAACGCAAAATATTGATGGAAAGATTTGATATAGCGATGGCAAGGTATACTTTTTTACGGCAAGTGAAAGAAATCAAAAATTGGCAAAATGTTGTGTTCTTGGATGAAACATGGCTTAATGCTAACCATACTGTAGGCCGTTCTTGGAACGATGACACAGCAGCATCTACTTCCAAAGTTCCTGTAGGAAAAGGATCGCGACTTATAATTTGTCACGCCGGAACCATCAACGGGTTTGTCGAAGGTTCTCTCATGGCTTTTGCGTCAAAAACCACTGGAGACTATCATGAAGACATGAATGGAGAAAAGTTTACTGAATGGTTTACCTCAATGTTGTGTAGCCTCCCTGAACCATCTATTATAATTATGGACAACGCCCCATACCACTCGATGCAAATTGACAAGCCACCTGCCCAATCCCAAAAGAA